>JARCFY010000004.1:4817500-6163333 GCA_029233225.1 Lepidodactylus listeri | reverse complement strand
AAGTACTTTTCTCCCTTTCTCACAGTACAAGAACTCATGGGCACTCATGAAATTGCTGAGCAGTCGGGTTAGAACAGATAAAAGGAAGTCCTTCTTCACCCAAAGAGTGATTAACACATGGAATTCACTTCCACAGGAGGAGGTGGCGGCTACAAGCATGGACGGCTTCCAGAGGGAATTGGAGAAACATATGGACCAGAGGTCCATCAGTCGCTATTAGCCACAAGAACTCTCAGTCTGGGGCAAGTGATGCACTGTATTCTTGGTGCTTGGGGGGCGGCAACAGTGGGAGGGCTTCTAGTGTCCTGGCCTCATGGGTGGGACCTTCTGAGGGCACCTGGTATTTTTGGCCACTGTGTGACAGAATGTTGGACTGGATGGGCCACTGGCCTGATCCAACATCGGGTTCTCTTTTGTTCTTATGTTCTCAATCCATTTGTGAAATGGGCCTATATCGGGCCAAACTGCCAGTCTGAACCCAACCCCTGTGGTGGCAGATTCCCTTTGGTAACACTGGCACCCAACTTATGACGACCGTTTAGGGTTTTCAAGGCAAGAAATGTGCAGAGTCAGTTTGCAATGGACTTCCCTGGTGGTCTCCCATCCAAGCACTTACCGGGGCCAACCCTGCTCAGCTTCCAAGATCTGGTTAGATAAAGCTAGCCTGGACCACCCAGTCATGTCAAGAGATGGACCGAGGTGGTTTACCATCCAAGTACTTACCAGAGACGCGCCTGCTTAGCTTCCAAGAACTGATGAGTTCAAGCTGGGCCATGCAGTCCAGGGCAGATATCCCAGTGCTGACTCTTCCTAAATCATTGCACACGATTAAAAAGATGTAGCCTTGAAAACCACCTAGCTGCTGAGGGCACTTGAAAAACCCCTCTCTCTCCTGGCATCGAATCGTGCCGCCTCTACAGCAGGTGCCCATATATCTTTCATCCTGAGTGTTAACAAATGCTAATGAGGATATATGGGCATTTAAAATTATTGGTACGCGGCGATGTTTACTTATTGGATTAAGATTTAATTTTTTTCGGAGTGAATTTTCGCTGGGCGAAATTTTCCTTCCCAGAGATCACGTAGAATATAGGTCATCTTAATGGAGAATTTCCGAGCTTCGGTGGGTGTTTTTTTTTTAGTTTCTTTTTTCTTTGGTTCCCTCACTCTTCCCCCGATTAAATGGGGATGGATTTGTTGGACAGAGCAGAGGAATAAAAATATGAATTATTTTCTAACTATGGAAGCTGGAG
This sequence comes from Lepidodactylus listeri, assembly GCA_029233225.1. Taxonomy (NCBI): domain Eukaryota; kingdom Metazoa; phylum Chordata; class Lepidosauria; order Squamata; family Gekkonidae; genus Lepidodactylus; species Lepidodactylus listeri. The sequence goes on along the minus strand of JARCFY010000004.1, from coordinate 6,162,080 downwards.
CAAAGTGCAATGTAACATAGCTGTCAGAATATACAAATATATACATATATGTACATATGCATGTTCATACGCACACACATATGTATATATGTATGTATGTATGTATACACAGAAGGAGAAGAAGAGATTGGATTTATACCCTGCCCTTCACCAGCCAAAGGAGTCCCAGAGCAGCTTACACTCTCCTTTCCCTTCCCCTCCCCACAGCAGACACCCTGTGAGGTAGGTGGGGCTGAGAGAGTGCTCTCAAGAACTGCCCTTGAGAGAACAGCTCTGAAAGGACTTGTGACTGACCCAAGATCACCCAGTTGGCTTTATGTGGAGGAGTGGGGAATCAAACCCGGTTCTCCCAGATTAGAGGCCGCGCTCCTAACCACTACACCAAACCACTGCACTCACACGCACATATGGACACTCCTACATCTATCTAGCTTTTTATAATCCGCCAGCCTGAACGTTCCCCCCACCATCTCTAGATTGTTTAACATCTAAGACGCCTCTCTGATAAAGAAGGTACGCCATCTTTTAATGGGATATGCTATTTGTTGGAATTTGTGTTTATGTGTTTTAACAATATTGTATAAGTTATTGTATGCTGGCAGCTGCCCTGAGCCCACCGAAAGGTGGGGAGGGCGGGATATAAACTGAAGAAATAAATAAATATAAATAAACAAATAGGTATTGGTATTCCCAGGGTCCATTGGAGCGGGAGCACACAGGAGTGCAGCTCCAGGAGTGAGGAGCCCAGGGGGCGGGCACATGACCAAGCCCCGCCCCCTCCTCGGCTTCCCTGAGCAGTGCAGAGGCACAGCGCCCCAGGGAAAGCCCTGCTAGGGTCTTGTTTTTAATGTTTTGTTTTGATATTGATAATTTTATCATTGTTCCTTTTATGACTGTGTGCTGCTTTTCCAGAGACTTGCTCAAGGTGGCATATAAATTATCTAAGTATACCATTTTTTATCTGGGCACATGGCACATAAGTACTGGAGAAATTTCACCAGCCCTTCAGCAGCTTCAACCCCATCAGTTGGGTGTAGTGGTCAGGAGTTGGACTCTAATCTGGGAGAACCGAATTTGATTTCCCACTCCTCCACATGCAGCTGCTGGGGTGACCTTGGGCCAGTCACAAGTTCTCTCAGAGCTGTTCTCTCATGAGCAGTTCTCAAAAGACCTCTCTCAGCCCCACCTACCTCACAGGGTGTCTTGTTGTGGCGAGGGGAAGGGGAAGGGATGGGTGATGCACATGTCCTGGGTATCTCAAGTCTACTTGAAACCCGGTGGTTTCAAGGGAGCAGGAAGAGAATGAGGGTGTTTTCTTTACCCTTATTTTTATTGCACAAAGTATGGGATGGGGAAGGGAATGGAGGAAGAGCAGGTCAGTTTCACTCACCTGTGGAGTGGAGCCTGAGGGGTGGGTGTTGCCTTCTGACACACTTCCGGTATGTTAGGGGGTGTGGCATATGCAAATGAGTTATGCAAATGAGTTATGCTAATGAGCTCCTGCACCTCTTTTTCTACGAAATGACCCCTGGGTATTCCTCCAAGGAGCTGAGGATGGCATGCATAGTTCTTCCTTATCCATGCTAGTGTCACAACCACCCTCTTAGGTAAGTTAGACTGAGGGGGGGGGGGGAGAAGGTCATGGGACTGTGAAACCAGATCTTTATGGTGCTGGTCTAACCCCTACACCATTTCCCTTTTTTCAAATGGAAAAAGTGAATTTGTCCAAGGCTACATAGGAGAAAGCAGATAGGGGCACGGTTGCCCCCTGCGAACCCCAGCTCTGCTCTGAGATCCTGGTGCCCTGAAATTAAGAACGTGAAGCTTACCCCTTCCGTTGGGCTCCACGCCAGGGAAAGCCTCACGTCGATGTGGAGCTCAGACCTTTCCATCCAGCATAGAAGAGTCTAGCTCACTCACCCTTAATGCTATCCATAACTCCCATTCCAGGCATGTCTACCTCGGTCTCCATCCAAACGCTAGCCGGGTCTGACCCAGTGTTCCCTCTAAGCTGAGTTAGTGTGAGCTAGCTCAGTTTTTTAGTCTCCAGCTCACACGTTTTTGTCTCGGCTCGGGAAGGAGGGCTCCAGAGCAAACTCATTGATGCAGTCGCTAACTCACTCGCTCACAGCTTTAATGCCAGTAGCTCACAAAGCAGAATTTTTGCTCACAAGACTCCACAGATTAGAGAGAGCAATGACCCCGCCTAGCTTCCAAAATCTGACAAAATTGGGCTCGCTGTGGCTCTCCAGGCATTCGACTCCATCGAAGTCTGTCCCCTCCCCAAACCCCACCCTTCTTAGGGTTCAGGGCCCCCCCCCAAAAAATCTCCAAGCATTTCCCGATCCAAAGCTGGCAACCTTAGCAGGAACTGACCATTTATTCGGACACCTTGCTTCCATTTTTTAAGCCCGTTTCCCATCCGTAAGAGGACTTATCCTGTGACTCTGGAGTTTGCTTAGGAGCCTTTGGTGAGGGACTTTTGTCAGAAGCCTGGAGCTGACAAACCGATAAGCCTGCCTTTTCCTCCAAACTACAGGTGACCTAGTTCTCCGTGACAAGATTGTCCCGGAAGCCCTTACGTGACACAAAACCCCCTTGCACCCAGCACCGAGAAGGCTGTTTCGCTAATGCCGGCAAATGTGTTGGCAGTTATCAAATGTTGATGTCGTGGACCCTCTCCTTTTCATGTCAACAGATATCCCTGGCCCTCTTGGAGAGGGGGAGATGAAGGGGTATGTCAAGCTAGGGAAGGGAAGCAAGCAGGGAGTGGAGTGACTGTAGGCAAAGGATATTCAGACTGAAGAAGGGAGGGTAGGATGGTGGGATACGGCTTTGAGTCAGAGGGAAACAAGCTTAAGAGCAAAACCTTGCAGAATGAGAGGGGGGAGTGTGTGTGTGATTGTGTGTGTGTGTGTGTGTACAAGCACGCACACACTCGGGTGACATGTGCGCGAATTATCAGTAGCTAAGCTCCCCAGAGGATCCCAAGCATCTTTGCTATATATAGGACCATTCCCTGATCACAGAACGCCTCCCTGGCTGCAGCATTACCAGGCTGTAGGGAGTTTTAAACCAGCCTACTCCGAGCTATTTTCCTTTGTTCGCCTGCGTTGCGGGGCCTTCAGCGTCACGGGGAGAGGAATTAAAAATACTGGAGCGAGCTGAGAGGGTTGGGAAATTAGTACGCGCGCAAGCCACATCCCGTCGAAGTCGATAGCAAACAAACAACAACAGCAACAACCCCTCGGCAGCGAATAGACCATTCGCAGTGCCGAAAAAGGATAGGAGGGCATCTGGGTTCCATTGCACGCTATTTGCAGGATAAACCTCAGCACTTTCTTGGTCGCATGGGGGCCTTTTCTGTGAGGGCCCCTACATTGTCCCTTTCTAGAGTGTCCCACTAAGAGATATTCCCACACACCTTTGAGGGATGTGTAATTGGCGGTTTACTATATGCCCCGATCAGCATTATTTCTGACATTAATGGATGTCAAGAGGCCTATGATTTTTTTTAAATTTGATTGCGTTATTTATAGTCTGCCTTTCACAAAGGGGTTCAAGGCGGATTACACAGAGTAAGCCATTACAACCACAAAAAAATTGGGACATTCAATGACCAGTGCATTAGGGTTTTAGCAGAACTGGAACAGAGCGTAAGTACTCACGCCACACACTGAGTGGTTCAGAAATTAAAGAACTAGGCCACAGTCCTTCACCATTGATCCAAGCAAGTTTGCAAAACCATTTTATGCAGGGCAACCCTATTAGTGAGGGTGATACCTGGCAGTCTGATTTCATTTTCACAGGCAGGAGATGCTGGGATGACAGAGACGTTATCCTACCGGCAAAGTGTGCAGATGTCGTCACCCAATAGGATCATCCCCAGGGGTGACTGTGTGCACAGCATTTCCCGTTCCCACCATTTCTTGTTCTGTATCAGGTGCCCAGCAACGTCACCAAAAGTGACATCAGCACGTTAGGGCGTTGCCAGGGCGACGCCCCCAACATGCTGACGTCACTTCCGGTGACGTCATTACATCGTCCTCGCTGGACGACGTCGGGGGTGGGGTTCCCCCCGCCGGCCAAATGCTGGCCGGCGGCTTGGAAACCCCTTTAGCGGGGGATCCCCCGCCCCCCGGGCTGACTTGGCAGCCCTATTCCAGGGGCACCTGGTTCAAAGTGTTCCGGAGTGGTTTCCCAAAAGATATACCGTGGGTTGGTGGAGGCAACCAACCACCAGGCCCTGCCCCCCCCCAGCCACCAATCAGCTGACTAGCAGGAGAACTTACCAAGAGAAAGAGGAAGGCCCAGGCCATGTCGTTGGTGTCCCACAGGAAGTGACATCATCATGCCAGCGACGTTTGGGTGGCACTCTGGTATTTGGGTAAAAACTCCATCACAGAAGCCAGTTTTACCCTAGAGTTTTAACCCAAAGACCAGAGCATTGGCCAGACGTTGCTGGTGTGATGATGTCACTTCCTGTGCAACACCAGCAATGAGGCCTGTGTGTGTGTCTTTTCCTCCTGGGAACCCCAGGTAAGCATAATGACATTCGCCCATCACTATTCATGCAACAATCCCTATTAACATGCCTTTAATGTGAGGAATGGAGCTCAACCACCACCCACCTCAGCTGATGGTGACAAAACTTGTGATTAATTCTGTGCCCTGCCGGCTGCGTCTTCCCTGCCCCCGGTCCATATTTCTTGCATCTTCCTCCCCGGCCGTCACATTCTTTCCTTGTCATTCGTTTTGCCCGACAGCCATTTTCACTTCGTAATCTCCCAGCTCGGGATTAGCTGGCTCATGTGCACTCAACAAAATTAGAAATACAAATGAAAAAAAAAAAGAAAGAAAGAGAACTGAAAATGGATCAAGCACCAAAAGGATGGCGAGGCAGCAGCAGCAGCAAGCAATTGGTATTCTCTTCGGTGTCTAGAAATCCTGCTTCTGATGGATTTTGTGTCCATTTAAGGCTGCAGGAGGAAACGTTTGGGCTCGGGATGTGAGACTGCGCTCTCCTCGGGTTGCCAGTTCCCCCCGCCCGGCCACTGGCAGGGTATGCGGGGGGGCTGTAGGGTTGCCAGATCCATGTTGGGAAACTCCTGGAGATTTGGGGATGGAGAACGAGGAGGACAAGAACCCCAGTGGGGTACAATGCCACAGAGTCCACCCTCCAAAGCAGCCATTTTCTAAAGGGGAACTGATTTTCATACTCTGGAGAGGAGCTGTGATACCAAGGGATCCCCAGGTCCCACCTGGAAGTTGGCATCCCTAACCCCCATCACATGACTAAGGGGTTCCAAAACATTGCTACTTTCCATTTTCCGTTCCTTTGTAATTTAGGGTTACCAGCTCTAGCGGGCACCCCAGCGGTAGGATTTTGAGGTGCGGGGGACAAATTGCGTAATATTGTGACACAGAAATTCATGTCTGGCACAAAAACAGAAGTGAAGTCATTGCGTCAGGGTGATAGTCTAGGATTCATCACAAGCCCTATGCCTACTAGAGAGAGAGTTGTAGGCCTTCCTGCAGAGGTAAATTGCAGACTTTTCTTATGAAGAAAGGTTAACACGCTTGGGGCTCTTCAGCTTGGAGAAATGACGGCTGAGGGGTGACATGATTGAGGTTTATAAGAATATGCATGGGATAGAGCAGGTAGAGAAAGAGGTACTTTTCTCCCTTTCTCACAATACAAGAACTCATGGGCACTCAATGAAATCGCTGAGCAGTCGGGTTAGAACAGATAAAAGGAAGCACTTTTTCACCCAAAGAGTGATTAACACGTGGAGTTCACTGCCACAGGAGGTGGTGGCGGCTACAAGCATGGGCTGCTTCAAGAGGGAATTGGATCAACATTTGGAGCAGAGGTCCATCAGTGGCTATTAGCCACAAGGGATAGATAGGAACTCTCGGTCTGAGGCAAGGGATGCTCTGTCTTCTTGGTGCTTGGGGGGGGGGGCAACAGTGGGAGGGCTTCTAGTGTCCTGGCCCCACTGCTGGACCTCCTGAGGGTACCTGGTGTTTTTGGCCACTGTGTGACACAGAGTGTTGGACTGGATGGGCCACTGGCCTGATCCAACATTGGCTTCTCTTATGTCCTTAATGCATCCATTTTTCTGTCTATACATCCAACCAACGTCCACCCTGCGTTGGATGGGAGCTGGAGACCTGGATTTCGAAAGCATTCTCCACACTTCAGATTGCCAGTGTAGTGTCGTCATTCAAAAAATCAGACTAGGATCTGGGAAATCCAGATTCAAATGTCCACGCTGCCATGGAATCTCGCTGGGAGGCCCTGGGCCAGTCCCACACTCTCATTCTCACCTACCCCACAGTGTTGTTGTGAGGATAAAACAGAGGACAGTAGAATGATGTAAGCTGCTCTTGGGTCCCCACTGAGGAGAAAAGAAGGATAGATAAATAACTTTCTAAAAAGTGGCTGAGAGGGGGCTGGTCTGAGCATGGCCATCATCTAAGTGAGGAGGCGGTGGATGAACTCATGAAGGGGACTTCTGCTGAATCAGACTTTTGGTCCATCAAGGTCAGTATTGTCTACTGAGATTGGCAGTGGCTCTCCAGGGTCTCGGGCAGAGGTCTTTCCCATCACCTACTGCCTGGTCCTTTTAACTGGTGACACCGGGGATTGAACCTGTGACCTTCTGCATGGCAGTCAGAGTCTCTACCACGGAGCCATGCCCTCTCCTCTACTTGAAGCTATCCTCTAATGAATCAGACCCTTGGTTCATCAACATTAGCAAGTGTCTACCCTGACTGGCCACGGCTCGCGAGGATCTCAGGCAGAGAAAGTTCTTTCACATCACCTACTGTCTGGCCCTTTTACCTGGAGATGCTGGTGATCGAACCTGGGACCTTCTGCAGGCCAAGCAGATGCTCTACCTTTGAGCCATAGCCCCTCCTCACTCTTGGTCCATCAGAATCAGTACTGTCTACTCAGACTGACAGTGGCTCTTGAGGATCTCAGACTGAGGTCTTTCACATCACCCACTGCCTGGTCCTTTTCAGCTGGAGAAGCCAGGGACTGAACCTGGGATCTTCCGCATGCCAAGCAGAGGTTCTACCACTGAACCATGGTCCCACCTGTCATCCTTCAGGGTCTCAGGTGGAGGCCTTTCCCATCACCTACTGCGTGGCCCTTTTACCTGGAGATGCTGGTGATCGAACCTGGGACCTTCTGCAGGCCAAGCAGATGCTCTACCTTTGAGCCATAGCCCCTCCTCACTCTTGGTCCATCAGAATCAGTACTGTCTACTCAGACTGACAGTGGCTCTTGAGGATCTCAGGCTGAGGTCTTTCACATCACCCACTGCCTGGTCCTTTTCAGCTGGAGAAGCCAGGGACTGAACCTGGGACCTTCTGCATGCCAAGCAGAGGTTCAACCACTGAGCCCAGCACTCTCAGTCACCTTTTCCCCCCAGAAGGGCGAACACTGCATGACACCTTGCATTCTCTTTCAATATCCTTTTCGTCTCAGAACGTCCAGCCCTTGACAACGCGAGCGCAACCCCAGAAATGTAGTGAGCCTTACAGTTCGGGGGGTTGTCATAATCCCAGCGTGAATTTAATGCAATAATTTTAATGTCGTAATTATGAGGGGGAAATATGTGCTCGTTTATTCTTCCGCGACTCAAGGGGGGGGGGGTGCATTATTAGTATATCTTCCCCGAGAATTTATCTTCTTAGAGTTCTAATTATGGAACTTCTTAGTGTCGTAAATGCCTTTTGGACTACCAACTGCTCGGCAGAATGTTAATTTGGTGTCTGAGATGTGTAATAATAATAATAAAAAAACCTCAGAGCCCTGGCAAAACTGGCGCTGCCATCTTCAAGCGACATAACTTGAAAATAATTACTTCGTGATTTATTGCAGTTTTATTTTACTTTATTTATAGCTCACCTTTCCTCCCATTCTTCATCATTCTCCGCTCCTCCATTTTCTCTTCACAACTGATCTGTGAGGTAGGCTAGGCGGAGACTGTGTAACTGGCCCACGATCACACAGTGAGCATCTGTGAAAGAACCATAGAATCACAGAGTTGGAAGGGGCCAGACAGGCCATCTAGTCTCACCCCCTGCTCAATGCAGGATCAGCCTAGAGCATCCCTGACAAGGGTTGGTCCAGCCGCTGCTTCAGGACTGCCTGTGAGGGGGAGCTCACCACCTTGTTAGCCGAATTGCTTTCATTTAAGATTAGCAATTGACAGAATACTGGGTTCTTGCCAGCTATACCAAGGTCCCGCTCCCACCGGGAGTTCCCAGAAAATAAGCGATGAGGCTGAGTGATTTCTTTGAATGATGTTTACTATAAAATGTTGTTCAAGCATACAAAAACGTAATCACACACCCATACACACAAGATCTAAGAAAATCAGATAGAAAATAGCACTGCTGCATTAGCAGGAGTTTCGTTGAGGGGTGATACTTTACCTATCCTGGTGATGGGTGGTCCACTTCCACAAGAAGATTGAGGGGAGGTGAAAAAGGAAAAAAATGGGGGACGTGATTTGAACCTGCAGATACACGCCTCGTCCTGGCTGCGCAAACCAGGGATTCAAGATGGAGGTAAGGTGTTGGGTATAGAAAGCTGGACTTGAGAGGTTGGTAAGAAGATAGGGGTCGAAGGTGGCTAGCAGTGGGTTTCTGTTGTGCAAGATCTTTTATCAGGTAGCATTGGGGCGGGCTGCGCTGACCACATCCCCTTGACACACCTACTAGTTGGTCCGTCCCCACTAGCCTTACTATTGGTCCATGTCATAAGGAGGAGGAGGTAGGAAGGAGTGGTCAATATTGCAAATCTAGGTGCTAATCAGGAACTAACACCTGGGCCAGATAGTCGCATTCTTGGCACCAATCCTTGGTCTTGTGATGGCTTCAGCCAAGTTGGAAAACTCCTGGAGATTTAGGAATGGAGCCTGGGGAGGACAGGGACCCCTCTGGGGTACAATGCCATAGAGTTCACCTTCCAAAGTAGCCATTTTCTTTAGGGAAACCGATCTCTGTAGCCTGGAGGTGAACATTAATTCCAGAGGGAACTTCCAGTCCCACCCGGAGGCTGACATCCATAGTAGAAGGCAGCTAGATACCCACTTCGGATTGCAGCCTCCGTGTCTTCTTCCTCCTCTTTACAGTTTCTCTCTGTGCGTCGAAAGGTTTGGACATATTTCTTTTCCCTTCTGAGTTACACTTTCCTTCAGAGCCTGGCCGATGCTCACGTGGGGCTCCCAGGGGTCTCTTGCACTTGTGCTTCTTCCTTGGTCTTGTGTCAGCCATCCTCGCTCTTCTTCGGCTTGCGTTTCTCGGAGGAGGCAGCCGATCCTTCCAGTGCGCCCCACGGCCCTTGCTTCTCCTCACTGGTTGACTTCACAGGAGACGCATCCGGAGGGAGAAACCAACTGGTCTTGCCTGCAGTGGAACTTGAGACATGGTGCTGCAGGGGGGAAGGGGGAGAAGCATGCTGAAATTCTGGAGTTCGCGAACGCTATTATGCAACCGAGTCGCTGCGGGAAGAAAATGTGTGGAATGTCCAAATGGGGCATGCCTGTATAAAGATGATTGTGACATGCCGGCCGCATTGCCATCATTTTTAAGGACATTTCTAGCGGCTGGGTACTTGTATGGATCTAGGCACTCTATCCCCTTCATAAGTGCGCTTCACTTGTGGAAGATGAATGAAGACCGTTTCAGAGGGTCGCTGCATTGGTCTGAAGCAGACAATCAGCCATGCAGATTCTGTGAACTTAGGCAGATCATGAGAGGAAGGGCAGGAAGGGTCGCATAGGTGCTCAGTTCTTGTGGCCCTTTCTTACATGCCCAGGGAAATGCCGGTCGCCACTTTGGGGTCAGGAAGCAATTCTTCTCCAGGCCAGTTTGGCTGGAGATCCTGGAGGGGTTTTTTTTGTCATCTTCTGGATGTGGAACAGCGGCCACTGGGGGTGTTGTGGGGGCAGGTACTTGTGAGTTTCCTGCATAGTGCAGGGGGTTGGGTGCATTCAGATGGGCAGCTAATCGTGCCATTGGCTCTAATTTGACCCCCAACTTTTTTTATCCAGTGTTGCACGACCAGACAGCTCCCCTGTGAATCCCTTACTGCTCGCGGACTCCACAGTGGATTGTCTAGATGGCGTCCACCTGAAGAAGCCACACAGTCGGGGGGGGGGTTCAAAAAAAAATTCTGTTTGCACATGTGCTTATGTGTCTCACCATCTACTTGTTTTTCCGTGCATGCAAAGACTTGAATGTTAAAAGCACCTCCAGTGGTACCTTCCTCTAGGTACTATTTCAATTAACAAAGTTCATAAGTTTCACAGGCCCTTCAGAAACATGAAATTGTCTGGAACATTTGAGTGGAGCCATCGCACGTTTATGCACTTATGCTCATACCGCTAAGATTTTTTTTTAATAGCAGCCGTTCGAGATGGTCTGGAGTCAAGACCATTCCTAGGCGCTGATTGTGCGCTGCAACAACCAGACAGGGGAAAGTCTTCCATTTTAGTACGGCTCCCTGTAGGGTTGCCAAGTCTGGGTTGGGAAATACCTGGGGACTTTGGGGGTGGAGCCAGGAGAGGGCGGGGTTTGGGGACTCAATGCCATAGAGTCCACCCTTCAAAGCAGCCATTTTCTCCAGGAAAGCTGATCTCTGTCAGCTGGAGATCAATTGTAAAAGTGGGAGATCCCCAGGTCCCACCTGGAGGCTGACAAAGGGAGATTTGACTCTCAAAAACTTTGTGTCTCAACAAGCTTGGATCTTCCAAGAGCTTTGTATCTCGAAAACACAAACCCCAAAATTCGTTTCGGTCTCTAAGGAGCTCCTGGACTGGAATCTAACTCATTGAGTGAAGACAGTCCGTGAACATGCTCTAGATTAAAAGAAATTAAAACTCCTTCTGTTCTATTCCCCACCCTCAGTTCCTTGACTTCTCTGGGCCACCGTGGAAGGTGACAGGGCAAAGTAATTGCTTGTGTTTTACAAATCAAACTGTTCTTTTCCCTCCTCCAACCGCCCCCAGGGGTGGAGGGATGGCAAGAAACGCATTTGCATCCTTTGAAACCAACTTGTTTGTACTCCGTGTCAGGATAGAGTCATCTGAATATTAATTGTGGTTTGGGTGAAGTTCATCAGTCGAACCTGGGGACTCCGACTCCTGCCTACGGTCCCCGCCACCTGCTTGGATTGTCGAAGTTTATCTGCTTCAGTGAGCTTAAATCAGTGCCTCTAAGTGAGAGGCTGGCTCACTAAGCAGATGTTAGTGTTCGGGAGGAATGTACCGGTGGCCATTAGCATATGTAGCATGATGCTCATAAATTGGGGAGGGGGACGACACACTGTACGATCGTCAAGGTGATTTTCGAGATTCTAGTCTTCGACTCGGCTCACCCCCTCCTCTCGGATATCTCTAGAAGCTTCCGTGCTTTGGACCGGGAGTGACCCTTACTCCCCCCCCCCTCCGGCGGGCCATTCTGTTTACGCTACATTGGAATGATTAATGATATTGTACATTGTAACTAAATTGTACCGCCATTATCACCAGGTCACTAGTGACAACTAGATATATCATCTCTGGGGTTTATATACAGATAACAATTTTACCTACGCGACGGAAGGCGAGGCGGGATGTCGGCTTTATGCTAATGTCGATGCTTCCCCATATTGGAAAGTCAGTAATGCACAGGATGCAGGGATTTCATTAGGTGGCATCCGTCTGGGAGCAGTGACAGAGCGGGTCGTTTGTCAGGCCCGGGTCGCATTATCGGGGAGAGCTTTTTGACGGCTGAAGGTTTTTGCTGTGTTGGCATTCCTTGGGGTGGCATACCTCTTGGTGTGGCTTGGAGTCCTCTCCTGGAATTGTAACTAAGGACAGAATCATAGAATCACGGAGTTGGAAGGGGCCATACAGGCCATCTAATCCAACCCCCTCTCTCAAGTCCCAGCTGTCTTACGGCAACCCTGGCCTCGACTGAGGGGAAATTCCACATTCAGAGGCACTAATCCTCTGTATCCCAGAGCCAGGTGGCAACATCAGGGGAAGACCTTGGCCTCTCTGCCCTGTTGTTGGCCCTCCAGTGGAACTGGTTGGCCACTGTGTGAGGCAGGATGCTGGACTAGAGGGACCCTCACTGGTCTTATCCAGCAGGGCTCCTCTTATGTTCTTAGCATAAAGAGAAGACCTCGGCCTCTGTGCCCTGTTGTTGGATCTCCAGAGGAACTGGTTGGCCACCGTGTGAGATAGGATGCTGGACTAGATGGACCACTGGTCTGCTTAGGGTTGACAGACCTGCGGTCTCAGCGAGAGTTTCCCCAATTTGGGGGACTCCTTCCCACCACCAGCCACCTGCCCCAAAGAGCAATCACCCAGCTACCCCTACTACAAGATTTAAAGGTCCTCCAGCTGGCCCTTTAAATCTTGCAGGAGGAAGAGATGCTTTAAATGGTTTTGGCAAGAAGCTGGGGGGCAACAGTCCCCAGCATGATGCCATCACTTCTGTGTGATACCATCACATTGGGGATGACCCCCCGCCTCCTCCAGTAGCACCACTCCAAGTCCCCCACTGTGGACTTGGAAAGAACTGGCAACCCTACATCTGATCCATCAGGACTCTTCTTATGTTCTCAAAATTAGGAGAAGGCTTTTCCCTGTTGTTGGCCCTCCAGAGGAACTGGTTGGCCACTGTGTGAGACGGGATGCTAAATGAGATGAATTACTGGTCTGATCCAGCAGGGCTCTTCTGATGTTCTTCTCAGGGGAAGGCCTTGTCCACTCTGCCCTGTTGTTGGCCATCCACAGGAACTGGTTGGCCGCCGTGTGAGACAGGACTAGATGGACCACTGGTCTGATCCAGCAGGGATCTTCTGATGTTCTTATGAAGGCCTCGACCTCTCTGCCCTGTTGTTGGCCCTCCAGAGGAACTGGCTGGCCACTGTGTGAGACAGGACTAGACGCTGTACTAGATGGGCCACTGGTCTGATCCAGCAGAGCTCATCTTATGTTCTGATCGTGCTGAATCCCAGCAGAAAATGGCATACCGCAATCAGAAAGTACCAGACTGTAAGTCTGCTCACCGGCCATCACACTCTGCCAATCACGCTCGATGCCACCGTTAAAAAGCAGACTTCACGTGATCAGGGGCGACAGTAAGGGGGCACAAACAGCTCCCAGTGCCTCACGCGAGTGAGTTCAAAAGACAGCCCCATCCTCCATTTGTGCTATTGATTACCGGGAGGAAAGCTCTTTAGTATTTAATGGGAGCAAGAAGCAAAAACATCTCACCGGGCCCTTCTAAAGGAAAAGAAATTAAACTTACGGCGCAGATTCCTTCCCCAGGTGGAAAGTTGTCTGTTCGACAATTTAAGAGTCGTAAAACTTGGGCCGATCCTTATCAATTCATTCTGATCCCACTGACGGCTTGCTTTGTTTCCCCCACTGCCGCCGCCACCCTCTCTTTCCCTTTCTGCTGCCGGTATTGATCCTGACCCAGGAAAAAGGCTATTAATCCTGATGCTGGGAAAGATCAGAGATAAGTCAAAATTGTGCTTGTTGTTACACAAGCCGGGTGAAACATTGTCTTGCTGGGCGAGGTGGCGGGGGGGGGAAGCCGAGAGGAGAAACCACTCCGGGCCTGGGAGAGAGAAACGGGCGGGCGGGGAAGGGCGGCTCTCGGGAGCGAAAATTACCTCATTGGGTTTATGGGATGGATGGCCAAAAGGCACCGAGCGAGGGCAGACAGAGGATGGGAGAGACAGACTGTCTGCATGAGGGATGGACTCCGAGCTGTCCTGCAGGCTCCAGAAGACGGTTTCGGGAGGACCTAGCTTTCGGCCTGGTGCCATTTAAGATGATGTGTTGCTTTGGATGAAGAGGCAGAAGCGACTGGCTGTCTCTGCTGTGTAGCCTCCCACTTTACTTGGCTGGGGTGGGAGTCCCTTGGCCATAACTCTTTTCAGGACAAATTAGAAGCATCTATGTAAGTAGGTTTTGTACCAAAGGTTAGTGTGAGGCATAAATTATCGGCTCTCGGTCGGGGTGGCACGTTTTCATGTTGAGTTCGCCCGCTTCCTGCCTTGCAGAATTTCCTTCAGTCTAATGCCAGCGGGGAAAGGTCTCCTCTCCCACAGGCTCCAGTACTGACTCAAACTGAAACGTTCAGACAAGGCCCCAAGGAGACTTCGGCTCAGCTTCCCAGGAGGTAACATCAGGGAAGGCCTCGGCCTCTGTGCCCTGTTGTTGGCCCTCCAGAGGAACAGTTGGTCACTGTGTGAGACAGGAGGCTGGACTAGATGGACCCTCACTGGTCTGATCCTGCAGGGCTCTTCTTATGTTCTTCTCAGGGGAAGGCCTCGGCCTCTATGCCCAGTTGTTGGGCCTCCAGAGGAACTGCTTGGCCACTGTGAGACGGGATGCTGGACTAGATGGACCACTGGTCTGATCCAGCAGGGCTCTTCTGATGTTCTGATCAGGGGAAGGCCTCATCCTCCATGCCCTGTTGCTGGATTTCCAGAGGAACTGGTTGGCCACTGTGTGGCTGCAGGCACGCACACTAAATAATCCACTTCCAGTGCACTTTCCAAGTGGATTTTGACAGTTTACACAGTAAAATTAGGGTTGCCAAGTCATTGTGACTTACCGGTGGGGGGGGAGTCCTCCTGGGTCCGGGAGCTTCCCCAGTGCGCATACCACGATGATGTCACCCGGAAGTGACATCATCACATTGGGGGCATTGCCAGGGCGACGCTCTGGCAATCGCCCAAAAACTCTTATGGTTTGGGGCGATTGCTAAAGTGTCGTCCAGGCAACGTCCCCAACGTGATGACGTCACTTCCGGGTGACGTCATGACGCTGGGGAAGTCATCCTGACTGGATGACTTTGGGGGTGGGGTTCCCCCCGCTGGCTGAATACTGGCTGGCGGATCGGGAACCCCTGTTTTGGGGGATCCCCCGCCCCCCGGGCTGACTTGGCAGCCCTAAATAAAATCCAGTTAGAAAGTGTGTTGAAAGTGGGTTGAAAGTGGTTATTTAGTGTCTGTGACCACTGTCTGTGAGACAGGATACTGGACTAGATGGACACTGGTCTGATCCAGCAGGGCTCTTCAGATGTTCTTATGAAGGCCTCGGCCTCCATGCTATATTGTTGGATCTCCAAAGGAATGTTCGGTCATTGTGGGAGAGAGGATGTTAGACTAGCTGGACCACTGGTCTGATTCAGCAGGGCTCTTCTTATGAAGGACTTGGCCTCCATGCTATATTGTTGGACCTTCAGAGGAATGGTCGGTCATTGTGGGAGGGAGGATGTTGGACTAGGTGGACCACTGGTCTGATCCAGCAAGGCTGGTCTGATGATCTTACGTTTCTGTTCTGCCATGAAGCTTGCTAGGTGACTGGAGACCAGTCTTCTCTCTCTCTCTGGCCTACTTAACTCACAGGGGTTTTGGAAGGACAAGAAGGAGAGGAAACCAAGGTGGGATAATAGTCTTAGAAAGAGAGGTGGGTGTGACTCCTCTCTTCTCGTGAGCAATTTTGCCACTCAAGTCTTTTTGTTCTCCTTGCGATACCTCAGTTTCAGCTCCTTCTCTCTGTGTATAAAGTGCCATCAAGTCGCAGCCGACTTCCGGCAGCCCCATATGGTTTCCAAGGCAAGCAATTAAGTTGATGTGATTTGCCATCGCCTTCCTCTGCAGAGTCCTCCTTGGTGGTCTCCCATCCAAGTGCCGACCCTGCTTAGCTTCTGAGATCTGACAAGATTGGGCTATACTATCAGCAACTGCCTATCCATGTGCTTTCTCCATCGTGGCCCGTGCCTTGTGGAATGGCATACCAAGGAGGTCCAGGAAGCTCCCGCCCCCCTGGCCTTCCACAAACGATGCAAAACTGAACAATCCAAGTGTGATTTTTCTGCTCAGTTAATAGAGTTGCACCCTACAAAAGTCTTTTACAAACCATTTCACAAGAGTGCTCGGATAAATGATTAGGGACTGTGGTCTATATCAGGGGTGTCAAACTCATTTGTTACTTTTTTCCCCACCGTAGAGAACAATGGAGGCAACCTGTTTGGGTCCAATCCTCTTGAAACTTGGTGGGTATTTGGGGGAGAGGCTCCAGCAGCTGCCCTGTAAGTTTGGAGCCTCTACCTCAAACCCCTTCATCTCCAGCCACTTTTTAAGCCACTGCCAAATTTTGGCAGCAATTCAGCAGTGGGCCGAATCAGACTGGAGAATCTGATTTGGCCCGTGGCTGCCCTAGTGCCCACTCCTGGGCTGGCGGAGTGCCGCTCCGCCTCGCTCCGACCCCAAATGACCCCTGCCCGGACATAAGAATATAAGAGAAGCCATGTTGGATCAGGCCAATGGCCCATCCAGCCCAACACTCTGTTTCACACAGTGGCCAAAACCTAGGTGCCATCAGGAGGTCCACCAGTGAGGCCTAAACTCCAGAAGCCCTCCCACTGTTGCCCCCCAAACACCCAGAAGATAGAGCCTCACTGCCCCAGATAGGTATCTTTCTCACATTCTCCCGAGGAAGAGACCAGCCTATTAGGAACCTATTTGCATGGGAAAGGTTTGTTGGGAAATTGCCTGCTTTTATTGTCCAGTTGTCTGTTGGTCTAAGATGTCCTTCTGGAGGCCAGCAGCCTTGCTCCTTGCCTCCTCGACTCCGTGCCTAAAACGCCCTCCTCTTCTCCCTTGTGCTGTGATACTGAGATGCCGCTCGGCCGCGTCTCGTTGATTTGGGCCCTGGGAACAGCTGTCGGCTCAAATCAGTCCCTCGTGCTCAGCAAGAGATGCAGTCACCTAGATTGCTCCAGAGCAGCATCTCTCCAGGCTTGGAACCGACAAGCCACCAAGCCAGGGGCTGTCCATCTGCTGGGATGCTGCATCTCCCCACACCAGCACACATGCACAGACAAACACACACACACACTTTAATTGGAAGGTCTCTGTCCTCAGAGCTGTACCTCAAATCCACTGTTGGGACTAGGGAGGGGAGGAGGGTTCTACACCAGGGGTGGGCAAACTGTGGCTCGGGAGCCGCATGCGGCTCTTTCACATATATTATGTGGCTCCCGGCAGGGCGGCTGGGGAAGCTACATATCATTAGCAAACAAATATCACTGGACAAATTAATATCATTATCAATACCTGCTTTTACCCCTTTTGTTATTATTTTTTGGCAGTCTCATTTAATGTTAATAAAAAGCAAATTTGCTTATTTTCCAATAAAAGCAGGTAATATTTGTTCATGTCTTGTGGCTCTCAAACATCTGATGTTTATTCTATGCGGCTCTTACATTAAGCAAGTTTGGCCACCCCTGTTCTAGGTGGCTCTTATGCTGAGCGAGTTTGCCCACCCCTGTTCTACACCAAATGAAATCCAGGACAGAACCCGGGATTTCAGTTGGAACAGGCTCATAGGCCTAAGAAGGTTGCCAGATCCACCATCCAGCTTGGGAAACTCCTGGAGATTTGGGGATGGAACCTGGGAAGGACAGGGACTGTCCAAAGCATCCCTTTTCTCCAAGGGATCTCTGGAGTCTGAAGAAGAGAAGAGATTGGATTTATACCCCACCCTTTGTCACGGGCTGGGTGCCAGTAGGTCAGGAGCCGAGTCAAAGTCCAAGACAGTCCAAGGTCAAGCCAAACCAGGAACGAATTACCAAGTCCAAAACACAAGCCGAAAGCAGAGTCAGTCCAAGCCGAGGTCAGAGAGGAAAACTCACGAGCAAACCAGTCCAAGGAGTCAACCAAAAGCCGAAGTCAAACAGAGCCGAAGTCATGAGCCAGAGGGTCCAGAATCAAGCCGAAGTCAGACAGAGCTGGAGTCACGAGCCAGAAGGTCCAGGATCAGGTTTAGCGGATGCGAGCGGTTGCAGAGCTTAGCCAGAATGACTTGTTGCTAGCACAAGTTGTTGGTCTTTGTGCTGTGCCTAAATACCCAGCCACTTCCTGTGCTTGTTAGCAGTTGGCAGTGAGGTCCCGGCTCCTTCTAAAACTCAGGGCTGAGTGATCTGCGACCATGCATGCGTGCCTCTTTTCTCCTAGCAGCTAAGTCTTGCCTGGATCGTGACCTTAGCCATTCCACCCAAGGAGGTGAATCAGGTGGGCTTGAGCTTGGCCGTGGCTCAGCTGCTGCTGGTGCTGGGGTAATACCCTGAGAGGTGCTTGCTTGAGCCTCCTCTGGTTCGGGTGGAAACTCCTCTGGAGCTGGGGACTGATCCTCCATCACACTTAGGTCCGCAGGAGGCAGGTCTTCAGAGGCACCCCTGACACCCTTCACTTGTAGTCTCAGAGCAGCTTACAAACTCCTTTCCTTTTTCCTCCCCACAACAGACACCCTGTGAGGCAAGTGGGGCTGAGAGAGCTCTGAGACAACTGTCCTTGAGAGAACAGTTGTGCCAGAGCTATGGCTTGCCCAAGGTCATCCAGCAGGTGCAAGTGGAGGAATGGGGAACCAAACCCAGTTCTCCAGATTAGAGTCCGCGCACTTAAATGCTACACCAAACTGGCTCTTAACCACTTCACCAAACTGAAGATGAGCTGTGATTCCGGAAGATCCCCAGGTCCCCTCTGGAGCTGGCATATCTATTCCAGAACTAGGGTTGCCAACTCTGACTTGGGAAATCCCTGGAGATCTAAAGGTGGGGACTGGGAAGGGGTTGAGTTTATCATTGGCTTGACAGAGTTCATGCTCTGAGCAGCCATTTTCGTCTGGGGGAACGATCCCTGTTGTCTAGAGATCAGTTGTGATTCCAGGAGAGCTCCAGGCCCCACCTGGAGGTTGGTAACCCTAGGGACAGGGGTGGGATTT
Source organism: Lepidodactylus listeri (assembly GCA_029233225.1). Classification (NCBI taxonomy): domain Eukaryota; kingdom Metazoa; phylum Chordata; class Lepidosauria; order Squamata; family Gekkonidae; genus Lepidodactylus; species Lepidodactylus listeri. The sequence goes on along the minus strand of JARCFY010000004.1, from coordinate 6,143,262 downwards.
ACAACTTTTTTGTCATGGGGCTGTGCAGTAGGGGCGTAGTGGTTAAGAGTGGTGGACTCTAATCTGGAGAAGAAGGGTTGATTCCCCGATCCTCCACATGCAGCCCGCTGAATGACCCTGGGTCAGTCACAGTTCTCTCAGAGCTCTCTCAGCCCCAACTACCTCACAGGGTGTCTGTTGTGGGGAGAGGAAGGGAAAGGAGATTGTAAGCCACTCTGAGTGAAGGGCGGGGTATAAACCCAATCTCCTCCCTCTCCCCTCCCCTCCCCCCTTCTCCCCCTCCTCTCCTCCTCCTCCTCCTTCTTCCTCTTCTTGGTGTAGAGAGTCAGTTTGGTGTAGTGGTTAAGTGCGCGGACTCTAATCTGGGAGAACCGGGTTTGATTCCCCACTCCTCCACTTGCAGCTGCTGGATGACCTTGGGCAAGCCATAGTTCTGGCACAGCTGCTCTTGAAAAAGAGCAGTTTCTGTCAGCTCTCTCAGCCCCACCTACCTCACAGGGTTTCTGTTGTAGGGATGGGAAGGGAAAGGAGTTTGTAATCTCTCCTCCTCCTCCTCCTCTTCTTCTTCTGCCATTCTGGGCCCCACCAAAACCATGTGGAGCAAAACCAAAGTGGTTCTTCTCATCCCTAGATTTAAATGTGTGCGTCGTTCCTGGGAATAAAGGAGATGCGTTTTCTCGGGAAGAATGAGGCCAACTGTGACATCTCGGGTGTGATTACGGCCATTTAGCAAGTTGAACGCTGTGTTTAGTGTCCAGGGAGGGGCTATTTTGGAGAACAAGCTTGCCTTCCGCATGTTTCCACAAGCTTTCTGTAGGGGAGTGTGTTCCCCATGAGGAAAGTTCCAAGGAACAAATCGGTGAGAAGCTATCCTCTTCTCTGCTTTCTAGAGAGAACATAAGAGAAGCCAATGTCGGATCAGGCCAGTGTCCCATCCAGTCCAACACTCTGTCACACAGTGGCCAAAAACACCAGGTGCCCTCAGGAGGTCCAGCAGTGGGGCCAGGACACTAGAAGCCTTCCCCCACTGTTGCCTCCCCTCAAGCACCAAGAATACAGAGCATCACTTGCCCCAGACGGAGAGCTCCTATCTACACCTTGTGGCTAATAGCCACTGATGGACCTCTGCTCCAGATGTTTATCTGATCCCGTCTTGAAGCCGTCCATGCTTGTAGCTGCCACCATCTCCTGTGGCAGTGAATTCCACGTGTTAAGCACTTTTTGGGTGAAGAAGGACTTCCTTTTATCTGTTCTGAGAGGCAGAAGGAAACTTTCTGGCTATGGTTAGGAAATGTGAAATGTAAGGCAGTAGCTGAGGCTGGGTGTGCTGCCCTCCCCATGGGGGCCGTGGCTCAGTGGTAGAGCATCTGTTTAGCAGTACAGGACACTACTGTCTACTCAGACTGGCAGCTACTGTCCATGGTCTCAGGTAGAGGTCTTTCACATCACCTACTGCCTGGTCCTTTTAATTGGAAATGCCGGGGATTGAACCTGGGACCTTCTGCGTGCCAAGCAGATGCTCTACCACTGAGCCACAACCCTCATATGAAGCTGCCTTCTACTGAATCAGGTCTTTGGTTCATCGAAGTCAGTATTGCCCACTCAGACTGGCAGCAGCTCTCCAGGGTCTCAAGACAGAGAAAGGTCTTTCACATCCAGTTTGGTGTAGTGGACTCTACACCACGAAGTGCGCAGACTCTAATCTGGGAGAACCAGGTTTGATTCCCCACTCTTCCACTTCCACCTGCTGGATGACCTTGTGCAAGCCATAGCTCTGTACTAGCTGTTCTTTCAAGGACAGTTGTCTCAGAGCTCTCTCAGCCCCACCTACCTCACAGGGTCTGTTGTGGGGAGGGGAAGGGAAAGGAGATTGTAAGCCGCTCTGAGACTCCCTTGGGTAGTGAAGGGCGGGGAATAAACCCAATCTCTTCTTCTTCATCATCACCTAAAAGAAGAAGAGATTGGCTTTTTTACCCGCCCTTCACTACCCAAGGGAGCCTCAGAATGGCTTACAATCTCCTTTCCCTTTGTCTCCCCACAACAGACACCCTGTGAGCAAAGCTCCCTCTAAGCTGTGGAGTCTTGCGAGCAAAAATTCTACTTGGTGAGCTACTGGCATTAAAGTTGTGAGCAAGCAATTTGGTTATGACGTAAATTAGTTATTCTAGAAGCATTCTTCCTGAGCTAAGACAAAAATGTGTGAGCTAAAGGCTAAAAGCCTGTGAGCTAGCTCACACTGACTCAGCTTAGAGGGAACACTGCCTGTGAAATTGGTGGGGCTGAGAGAACTCTAACAGAAACTGCTCTTTTTCAAGAACAGCTGTGCCAGATCTACGGCTTGCTCAAGATCATCCAGCAGCTGCATGTGGAGGAGTGGAGAATCAAACCTGGTTCTCACAGATTAGAGTCCGGGTACTTAACCGCTACACCAAACTGGATCTCTGCTTGGTTCTGCTTGGGATTGAATTTGTGGCGTGCTGCATGCCAAGCAGATGCTCTACCACTGAGCCATAGTCCTTCCCTTGAAAAGATGGCCTGGGAGTGATTGGCTGGATGAAATCAGTGTTAAGGAAGGAGGTTTTGCTGCTGTTGTTGTTCCAGAGACAAAAAACGCATACCTCTCCGATGAAAAAGGCCGGGGGAGAAAGAAGAACTATCCGATACGCTGTGGAGTCATGTGAAGTACAAACAGCGGTCCAACACAGGTTCTGTGCTGGAGCCCCGTCTTTAAGAGAGCCCCCTGCTCCATTATTGGAAACGTCCTGGTGCGCTAGGTGGGCAATAGATCATGATAAAACACGCGGGCGATCTGTTATCTGCAAAACGAATGCGCTTTGCATGACTCCCCTGCTGGGTAGTGGCAGAGACACATATGGGCAAATGTAAAGATGGGGAGGGGGAGGGGAGAAGAAAAGAATGAAGCCGGCTTCTGCTTGGCTCCCAGATGTGGCTCTAAAGAGAGATATTTCTCATGCGCTTCTCCCCCTAGCCCTGATGATTGAATCTGTACTCCTCCAAGTTCAACGGCTGAGCCAATGAATTAGGCTCCCTTTGTGGAAACGGATTTTGGGTACCTCTGGCTGCACCGTTGCCGCTGGTTACCACGTCACCGTATCCCTGTTTCGCGGCATCACGGCTGGCGATCAAGCCGGTTTATTTTTAGCTGGCCCGTTCGCGTTATAAATCCTGCCGGCTTTTTTGCGCTGCCAGGTACTCTTGATATAATTTACCTTTAGGTTTAATGAGAAATAAGAGCTGAGTCAGGGATAACGACGTGTTAAGTCAACACAAATAATCATAGAGAAGGGGGGGAGGAATGGGGAGAGATCAGCGGAGCAGGGATGAAGCCCTCACCCAAATGAGCGGTGAATATGGAAAGACACGCTTGCTGCTTGAGCCTACGGTTCAGTTGATGACATTGAGCCAATGCCGTCTACAGGGCGGCCTTCTGAAGAAGCCAGTTTCTTGATCGCCTGTGGTGAGCGGGGATCACTGCAGGTGACCAAGCAGGGGTGACTTCACAAAAGTGAGCAGAACTGAGGACGTTAGAACATTATCCATATTTGAATACATGGAATATAGATGGCAATTGGCATGGACTTTTCTCTCTCTCTCTTTCTTTTTTCTCTTTCTCTCTCTCTCTCTTTCTCTCTTTTCTCTGTCTCTTTCTTTCTTTTTTCTCTCTCTTTTTCTTTCTTTCTTTCTCATTCTGTCTCTCTCTCTCTCTCTTTCTTTCTTTCTTTCTTTCTCTCTCTCTCTTTCTCTCTCTCTCTCTCTCTCTTTCTTTCTTTCTTTCTTTCTTTCTTTCTCTCTCTCTCTCTCTTATTTAGTTCCTGGATTTTATTTTTTCCCTTATTCTTTTTTCTGTTTGTTTTTTTTTTAAGTAAAGAAAGACACACAAAAGTGAGCAAACTTAATTTTTTTCGGAGCCACTCATGATGATCACGGATATATTGGGAGTAGCCGGGAAAGCACAGTTTCCTTTTGGGATTAAAATGAAGAGACATCTAGGCTAACAAGATTTTATTCCAGCCTACATATTTGTGGAGTTCTCCCAGGTAGGAAAGGAGGCATCCAGTGGAGCGGGCTCCAGTCCGTGAAGCTTTACAACCGAGTCAAATCACCTTCATTTTTAAAGTGGTTCAGATGCTGAACTGCAGACCGGAAGGTCGGTGGTTCAGCAGTTCAAGACCTGAGTGCTGCATGACGGAGTGAGCTCCCGTCTCTGGCCCCAGCTCCTGCCCGCCTAGCATTTTGAAAGCAAGAAATTGCAAGTAGATAAATAGGAACCACTTCGGTGGGAAGGGAACAGCGCTCCGTGTGCCTCGGCGTCTAGTCACGTCAACCACATGACCATGAAAACATCTTCGGACCGCGCTGGCTCTTTGGCTTGGAAACAGAGATGAGCACCGCATCCCTAGAGTTGTAGTCAACTGGCTTTCGAGCGATGGAATCCTCTGCCTTTACCTCGAGACTCCCATTTATTTATTTATTTAATCCCTCAAATGACTGACAGGGCTACCCCTCCAGAGTTTTTGTGGAACGACTTAACTTTTGCGCGGTGGTCTGCAGTCCAGCTTGGTGCTCAGCTGACAATAAATATGTTTCTGGTGTCTTTCAACAAGTAAAGGCAATCCACTGGTGGATCTCGTACGTTCTTATGCTCTTATTAAGGTGCTGCTGGACATGAAATATAGGTTACCTAACCATTTCCCGATGCTGTAAACATTGATAGGCATGTCTGTGACATCTGTCTATAAATGTGTTTTCCCCAGATTAATTTCCTGCTGCTGGGAACAGGTGCGTCGGCTTCTTCTCCACTGCATTGTGTAGCAGGGTATTTGTACTGGTGTGAATTAGACTCCAGTCTATCCGATCATAAGATCGGAGACCGATACCACGCGGCCGGTGTTATGCCATTGCCGGGAATCACCTGGACAGGTGGCTCCGCGATCTCCCCCTCCCCCAAATGCCACGCCGTGAAAGGATTACTCCAAGTTTCTGTGATGACATCTGCCCGTCAGGGCTTGCATATTTATTATAGATAAGCTGTCAAAATGTGTGCTGTCAATTTTGTCCGATACTCGAAATTCGGCTGCTCCCTTCAAAGACGGGAAATCTTTACCATTAATATTAATATGATGCCAGATGATAAGGCTTTGTCAGGGTGGGTATCAATCAACCACTCCTTAAAATGTGCCACTCCACTTGATACGCTTTCTAGACAATTAGCATACACCCTTCCAGAAAACCGTCGAGGAAAAAGAAGTCAGGGGGGATTGGAAGGATGGGATTCAGAATTGGAGGCGGTAACTGTCTAAGAAAACTCAAGGCAGGACGCTGCGGCTGGAATAGGGCTGCCAGCTTCCAGGTGAGAGCTGGAGGTCTCCTGGAGCTAACAACTGATCTCCAGATGACAGCAATCAGTTCCGCTGGACCAACTAGCTCATTTGGAGGGTGGACTCGATGGCACGATACACTGCTGAGGCTCCTCCCATCCCTAAACCCCACCTTTCCCAGGCCTCATCTCCCAATCTCTATGCATTTCCCAATCTAGAGTAGGAACCTGTAGGTTCTGCCCACAGACTGCCTCCAGCACTCCTTCTTTTGGACCTTAGTCAACATAATTCCAGCCAGTGTGGTGCAGTGGTTAAGAGCAGTGGACTCTAATCTGGAGAACCGGGTTTGCTTCCCCACTCCTCCACATGAAGCCCGCTGGGTGACCTCGGGCCAGTCCCACTTCTCTCAGAGCTCTCTCAGCCCCACTGACCTCACAAGGTGACTCTTCCGCGGAGAAAAAGGGAAGGTGATTGTAAGCTGCTTTGAGATTCCTTAGGGGAAAGAAGAAAAAGCATAAAAACCAATTCTTATTCTTCTCCTTCTTTTCTTCCTCCTCCTCTTCTCCTCCTCCTCCTCCTTCTTTTCCTTCTCCTTCTTCTGCTCCTCCTCCTCTTCCTCTTCTTCTCCTCCTCCTCCTTCTCTTCCTTCTCTTCCTCTTCTTCTCCTCCTCTCCTCCTTTTCCTTCTCCTTCTTCTTCTCCTCCTTCTCCTCCCCCTCTTCTTCTACTTCTACTTCTTCTTCTTGTCCTCCTCCTTCTCCTCCTTCTCCTTCTCCTCTCCTTCTCTTCCTCTTCTTCTCCTCCTCTCCTCCTTTTCCTTCTCCTTCTTCTTCTCCTCCTTCTCGTCCCCCTCTTCTTCTACTTCTACTTCTTCTTCTCGTCCTCCTCCTTTTCCTCCTTCTCCTTCTCATCTCCTTCTCTTCCTCTTCTTCTCCTCCTCTCCTCCTTTTCCTTCTCCTTCTTCTTCTCCTCCTTCTCCTCCCCCTCTTCTTCTACTTCTACTTCTTCTTCTCGTCCTCCTCCTTCTCCTCCTCCTTCTCATCTCCTTCTCCTTCTTCTTCCTAAGATTCCCAGTCTCTAGCATTGATGGGGAGGTGCTTTCAAGTGTTGCACCATGGCAGCTCTCCTTGATGGTCCTGGACACAACCACCAATGTTGTGGGGGGAAGGGTTGGAGCGGAGCCTGTGAGCACAGCTGGTGGGAGGGCTTGCAAGAAGGGGAAGGACTCACAGTCAGGTGGGAACAGAAACAGGTGGTTAAGTTGAAAGTGGTTAAGTTGAAAGTGGTTAAGTTGAAAGTGAGGAGTGCAGGGTGCTGTCTGTTTGCAGCAAGAGGGTTTTGGGACTGCCTGCCTAAGGTCTCCTGAAACCTGGAACACGCCATGTCTCAGCATTGCCTCCTCCAAGCCCAAACAGTGTCTGCCTTGCACACGAAAGCTCATACCTTGAATAAACCTTTGTGGTCTTAAAGGTGCCACTGGACTCTCAATTTGTTCTAGTGTCTTTCACTGTTTGGCTTTGTAAGATTGCCAGTTGAGCTGGGCAGTCCACTATTTCCATGGACTCTCTGTGGGGGAACTGAAAAAAAATGCCAGACATTTAGTACTGGGCACCTGGCAACTTTAAGGGGGGTCCTGTTGAAAGGCAGAAGGTGCCCCCGTGCCACTGTCTGCCCAGGATGCCCCAAAGCCTGGAACAGATCCTGAGCTAAAGGACAGACATCTGGAGCAGAGGTCCATCAGTGGCTGTTAGCCACAACGTACAGAAGGAACACTCTGTCTGGGGCAAGTGATGCTCTGTATTCATGGTGCTTGGTGAGGCAACAGTGGGAGTGCTTCTGGAGTTCTGCCCCACTGGTAGCACCTGGGTTTTGGCCATTGTGTGACACAGAGTGTTGGAGTGTTTGAGCCACTGGCCTGATCCAACATTGGCTTCTCTTATGTTCTTAAGAGTTAAGGTCCATCAGTAGCTCTTAGCCACAAGGTATAGATGGAACACTATGTCTAAGGCAGTGATGCTGGGGGTGGGGTGCAACAGTGGGAGGGTTTCTGGAGTTCTGGCCTCACTGGTGGCCCCTGGGTTTGGGGCACTGTGTGACACATAGTGTTGGAGTGGATGGGCCACTGGCCTGATCCAACATTGGCTTCTCTTATGTTCTTAAGAGTAGAGGTCCATCAGTAGCTCTTAGCCACAAGGTATAGATGGAACACTCTGTCTGGGGCAGTGATGCTCTGTATTTCTGGTGTTTGGGGGGCAAGAGTGGGAGGGCTTCTGGAGTTCTGGCCCCGCTGGTGGACCTCCTGATGGCACCTGGGTTTTGGCCACTGTGTGACACAGAGTGTTGGAGTGGATGGGCCACTGGCCTGATCCAACATTGGCTTCTCTTATGTTCTTAAGAGTAGAGGTCCATCAGTGACTCTTAGCCACAAGGTATAGATGGCACACTCTGTCTGGGGCAGTGATGCTCTGTATTTCTGGTGTTTGGGGGGCAAGAGTGGGAGGGCTTCTGGAGTTCTGGCCCCGCTGGTGGACCTCCTGAGGGCACCTGGGGTTTGGCCACTGTGTGACACATAGTGTTGGAGTGGATGGGCCACTGGCCTGATCCAACATTGGCTTCTCTTATGTTCTTAAGAGTAGAGGTCCATCAGTGACTCTTAGCCACAAGGTATAGATGGAACACTCTGTCTGGGGCAGTGACGCTCTGTATTTCTGGTGTTTGGGGGGCAAGAGTGGGAGGGCTTCTGGAGTTCTGGCCCCGCTGGTGGACCTCCTGATGGCCCCTGGGTTTTGGCCACTGTGTGACACAGAGTGTTGGACTGGACGGGGCACTGGCCTGAGCCAACACGGCTTCTCTTACATTCTTATGACTGACCCAGTGTAAAGTACTTCCATATAAGGAACGTTTCTTCAAAAGCATTGAATGTGCCATTTTGAAAGGATGCTGACATTAGGTGGGGCCTGACCTACTTCCTATCCTTATCTGGTGGCGTTGTGTTTAACTGCCAAGGGTCTTGTGCAAGGAACAACTCTTTCCTTTTTCTCCCCCGTTCCTTCTCTGCTCTGATCCGAGATGTTCGTCTGCAATTGCAGCAATACCATTTTTCATTTTTACGGATATTTGCTGTCTCTTGGTCACCAGGTGATGGATCTGACCGGCCCATAGCCGCCGAGTCGGGCTGGCGCAAACTCGCCGAACGACTCTCCGAGCCCGTCCGCAGCTCGGGACCGTGCTGAGCAAACTCTTTCAGTGGCAGTGCCTCTGCGTTCCTTCGGGCTGGGAAGCCATTCTTTGCCTGCTGATGGATTTGGGTGTCAGGCGGCTGTTTGCATAAGCAGATTGCGTTTTATCAATGAGAAATCCTCCGGCAGAACTGTTTCAATTCCACTCGCGGGTTTAATAGCTTAAGGTTATCTCCGTCTCAGACACATCTGAAGGGTGAAAACACTGGAGGGAGGGAGGAGGAACCGCTTGGAACTGGAGTACTCACTTTGGGGGGGGGGGGAGCGGGGACTGCTAGCATTTGTTTTCTATTCCACCGAGGGGCCATGGCTTAGTGGTAGAGCATCTGCTTGGCATGCAGAAGGTCCCAGGTTCAACACCAACATCTCCAGTTAAAAAAACCAGGTAGGAGGTGATGTGAAAGACCTCAGCCTGAGAAATTGCTACCAGTCTGAGTAGACAATACAGACTTTGATGAACCAAGGGTCCGATTCGGGATAAGACAACTTCATGTGCTTGTTGGAACTCTATAAGGTATAGATGGAACACTCTGTCTGGGGCAGTGATGCTCTGTATTTCTGATGTTTGGGGGGCAACAGTGGGAGGGCTTCTGGAGTTCTGGCCCTGCTGGTGGACCTCCTGATGGCACCTGGTATTTTTGGCCACTGTTGTGACACAGCGTGTTGTACTGGATGGGCCACTGGCCTGATCCAACATTGGCTTCTCTTATGTTCTTATGACTGACCCAGTGTAAAGTACTTCCATATAAGGAATGTTTCTCCGGTAGCATCGAATGTGCCGTTTTGAAAGGACCCTAGGTCCTATTGCCCATCCTTATCCAGTGGCGTTGTGTTTAACTGCCACGAGTCTTGTGCAAGAAACAATTATATCCTTTTTCTTCCCTGTTTCCTTCTATACTCTGATCCGAGATGTTAGTCTGCAATTGCGGTGATACCATTTTTCAGTGGCTGCTTCTGCATTCCTTTGGGCTGGGAAGGAGGAACCACTTGGAACTGGAGTGCTCACTTGGGGGGGGGGGGAAGCGGGGACTGTTAGCATTTGTTTTCCGTTCCACCGAGGGGCCATGGCTCAGTGGCAGAGCATCTGCTTGGCATGCAGAAGGTCCCAGGTTCAACCCCCAGCATCTCCAGTTAAAAGGACCAGGTAGGAGGTGATGTGAAAGACCTCTGCCCGAGACTCTGCAGAGCTGCGGCCCGTCTGAGTAGACAATGTAGACGGTGATGGACTAATGGTCTGAATCAGGAGGGGTTATGGCTCAGAGGCAGAGTATCTGCTTGGCATTGAGAAGGTCCCAGGTTCAACCCTCAGCATCTCTGGTTGAAAGGACCAGGCAGTAGGTGATGGGAAAGACCTCCGCCTGAGACCCTGGAGAGCTCAGTGGTAGGGCATCTGCTTGGTATGCAGAAGGTCCCAGGTTCAATGCCTGGCACCTCCAGTTTGAAGGACTAGGAAGGAGGTGATGTGAAAGACCTCCACCTGAGACCCCGGAGAGCCACTGCCAGTCTGAGTAGACAATATTGACCTTGATGGACCAAGGCTCTGATTCAGTATAAAGCAGCTTCATGTTTTCACATAGTCTACCTACCTATGCAGGTCCCAAAGACAACAGAACCCTTAAAGATGTGGGTTAGGTTTTACATTCCCGTCCCTGTTGTTGAATAGCCCTTTCCCCCCTTTTCTGCCCCACCTTACCTTTCCATTTATATCCTCTTCCTCTCTGCTGGTGCTTAGTGTTGCCAACTCCAGATTGGGAAATTCCTGGAGAGTTGGAGGGGAAGCTTGGGAATGGTGGTGTTTTTGGAGGGGAGGGACCTCACAGGATATAAGGCAGGCATTTTCTCCACTGATCTCCGTGATCTGGAGGTCAGTTGTAATTCCAGGGATCTTCAAGCCCCACCTGGAGGTTGTCAACCCTATCTTCAGGGTACCTGATCTGTATAGTCTGGACATCAGTTGTAAATCTGGGAAATCTCCAAGCCACACCTGGAGGTTGGCAACCCAATTGGATGCTCCACTAATTATGTCCTTCTGGTAGGTCCTCCTGCAGTATCTTTTGCTTTCTGTTCTCATCTTTTAACCCACCGTTCATGGCAATGTCCTCCAAGCAATTCTGCACTAAGATTAAATTCAACCTTCTTTTAAATCCAGGTTTCCCCCCATTCTGCACTAAAATCGAGTTCAACCTTTTTATTCCAGTTTTTCCCCCATTCTGCATTACTTTCTCTCCCTTCAGTGCTCAGCCTGGTTTCAGCCTGCTGTTGCCCCGGATTATTTGGATGTTGTTTTGCCGTGGGCTTAAATTGCCTCGACTCGAACACTGAGAAAATCCGGAGCGGAAGGCAAATGCAGAAAGGACTCTAGGCTTTTTTCAGAGACTTTGAAATGCATGGGATAGAGCAGGTAGAGAAACAGGTAGTTTTCACCCTTTCTCACAGTACAAGAACTCGGGGGCACTCCATGAAATTGCTGAGCAGTCGGGTGAGAACGGATAAAAGGAAGTCCTTCTTCACCAAAAGAGTGATGAACACATGGAATTCACTGCCACAGGAGGGGGTGGCAGCTACAAGCATGGACAGCTTCAAGAGGGAATTGGATAAACATATGGAGCAGAGGTCCATCAGTGGCTATTAGCCACAAGGTATAGATAGGAACCCTCAGTCTGGGGCAAGTGATGCTCTGTATTCTTGGTGCTTGGGAGGGGGCAACAGTGGGAGGGCTTCTAGTGTCCTGGCCCCACTGCTGGACCTCCTGAGGGCACCTGGTGTTTTTGGCCACTGTGTGACACAGAGAGTTGGACTGGAGGGGCCATTGGCCTGATCCAACATTGGTTTCTCCTATGTTCTTATGACCTACAAGAGGAAATGCTGAGAGAGAGAGAAAGAGGCAGAGAGACAGACAGGCCGACAGAGAAGGAGGGAGAGAGGGGGAAAGAAAGAGCACTGAGGCAAACCCTGGTGTGCATTCCATGCAAGCCTTATTCCAGATTTGCTTCTTAACATTCCTGCTCTGTTTGGTGGTGGTGCAAAGTACTGTTAAGTTACAGCTGACTTATGGTGAACCTGTGGCGGGTTTCAAGGCAAGAGACATTCAGAGGAGGCTGTCCATTGCCTTCCTCTGCGCTGGTCTCCGCACGATGCCCTTCGTATCCCTTGGAGGTCTCTCATCCAAATACTGCTCAGACCTGACCCTGCTTAGCTTCCGAGATCTGAACAAAACCATCTGTTACCCGTTTCCCCAAATCAACTCATCCGTAGCATATATAAGGCTGTTGTATCTTTGGTGGGAGCTACCGGCAATTGGGGTCACCATCTCCAAGTTGGGAAATACCTGGAGACTTTTGGGGGTGGAGCCTGGGGAGGGTTCGGTATGGAGAGGGGAGGGACCTCAGTGGGGTATAGTGCCATAAAGTCCACCCTCCAGAGCAGCCGTTTTCTCCAGGGCACCTGATCTGAATCATCTGCAGGTCAGTTGTAAGCAGGGTTCCCTCTAAGCCGAGTCAGTGTGAGCCAGCTCACAGTTTTTCAGCCTCCAGCTCACACGTGTTTGTCTCAGCTCAGGAAGGATAGCTCCAGAGCAAACTAATTTATGCAGTAGCCAAATTGCTCGCTCACATATTTAATGTCGGTAGCTCACAGAGTAGGATTGTTGCTTGCAAGACTCCACGACTTAGAGGGAGCGTTGCATGAGCAGTGTTCCCTCTAAGCTGACTTGGTGTGAGCTAGCGTGTGGCTTTTTAGCCTCCGGCTAAAGCACGAGAGATCTGTAGAAGCTCAGAACTTCCATGGGTGTTTTTCTCCATTGGCTTTTTCCCGGGATGCCTTTGACTGGCAATGATGCTTCAGGCTTTCAGGCACAGTAGAGCATTCTTTCTATATCTGCTCCCTTAAATGCTCTTATTGGAGATGACGGGATTGGATCTCGGTCCTTCTCCATTCCAAACATGTGCTATATGGCTGAGACATGGCCCAGTCAGACCTGTAGCAACAGTGGGGCATTTAGGGGCCGTGCCCCCTCACTCACGGTCCACACCCCCCAACTGCTGTGAGAGCCCTGCTGGCAGATAAGAAAAGACCCTTCTTCACCTGCCTGCCAACAGGATAATCTCGCTCTATCCCCCACTCCCCCCCAGTTCCCCACCACCCAAAATTTTCTGGCTATGCTCCTGGGCCCAGTCCCTAAACCTAAGACACTCCCATGTCCCAAGTCGGGCCATTGTTCCGTCTACCCCAGAAATACAGCAGCTGGAGTTGCCAAGCCTGGATTGGAGAATTCCTGGAGATTTAGGGGTGTGGCCTGGGAAAGGTATGTCAAGGAGTGGTATCTGTTGAGCTGGCGTGTTAGCACCAGAGCAGAGTGCTTCAGTAAAGTGCAGAGCCAAAATCCCACAGAGTCCAATGTCCACACAGCTAAGTAGGGAAGGAATATATACAAGGTTTATTTACAAAGTCCTGTTGTTCAGTGCAGGTATACAAAATTCAGTAAATCCACTGACAAAGCGCTTCGCCATACACTGCTATACACTGGAGAGAGAATTGACTGTACAATGAATGCTTATATACATTGACTGACCAATCAGCATTAGCTGCTGAGTCACTCTGACTGCTGTATAACGTCTACTGTACAAACTAGCCAGAACTGGTTTGCTCCAGATAGGACTGCTAGCCGTGGAGCTGTTAGCTGTCGTTTAGATTGACACCATCTAGAATCAGAGAACTCATATCTTCCTGCCTTGTCAAGGTAAAGTTTAGGGGGAAACCCATTTGGGTAGTGTGCCATAAATCCCACCTTCCTAGGTTTGCCAGCCTCCAAGTGGGGCCTGGAAATCTCCTGCTTTTTCAGCGGATCCCCAGCTGACAGAGATTAGCTCCCCTGGAGAAAATGGCTGCTTTGAAGGGCGGAGTCGAGGGCAGTGTCCCGTGCTGAGGCCCCTCCCCTCCCCAAACCTCGCTTTCTCCTAGATCCACCCCCAAAGTCTCCAGGTATTTTCCAACCCAGACTTGGCAACCACTATACCTTCCAAAGCAGCCATTTCCCCCAGCGGACCTGATCTCTGCAGTCTGGAGCTTGGTTGTGAATCCTGGAGAACTTCAGGCTCCACATGGAGGTGGGCGGCCCTCACCACTGACTTGGGTGGAGTCCAGGGCTCCCTAGAGTTGTTGCCCCCGGGAGGCAGAAAGAAGGCTTGGCTGGCCCAACGGCTCCTGATGCCACGGAGTGAACCCATAACCGTCAAGGAGCAAAGCTCTTCCACTGAGATATCTCTTGTTCCCTTTCCCTGGGGCCTTTTGCTAGTATCTGACCGTTTTAGGTGAACCTTCTGTCTCTGTGCTAGAGAACTCTGCAGTATGTATGGCGATCAACAGCATTAAATGATAATTTCTATCATCAATAAATCTAATTCTCAACATAGCCCCATTTGTGGATATTTAAATCTGGAGACTGAAGATGGCAAGAGGGATCTTTCTAAATACCCGGGGGGGGGGGGGGAGAGAACCAGCTTTGCAAACAAAACTGAAAGCTTTAAAAAAATATATGGGGGGAGGTAAAACCCTAAAATCATAGCTGTCCCTGTATCGTTACAGAAAAATGCCCTTTGTTAGGCAACCATAACAATACTGCCAGCCTTCAAGCCCTTGTTTCTGTCAGTAAAAGGCATATACATACTCTCACAGTATATCATGCCATCTGCTTGCATTTCTCCCCTCTCTGTCCAGGGAAAGTCTTGGTAATTCTGGGGCCACCTGACACAAGAAGCTGCCTTATACTGAATCAGGCCCTTGGTCCATCCCAGTCAGAACTGTCCACTTAGACTGGCAGTGGGTCTCCAGGGTCTCAGGCTGAGGTCTTCCACATCACCTTCTGCCTGGTCCTTCTAACTTCAGTTGCCAGGGATCGAACCTGGGACCATCTGCATGGCAAGCAGAGGCTCTACCACTGAGCCACAGCCCCTCTTTACAGCTCTCCAGGGTCTCAGGCAGAGAAAGGTCTTTCCCATCACCTCCTGCCTGGTCCTTTTTAACTGGAGATGCTGGGGATTGAACCTGGGACCTTCTGCATGCCAAGCAGATGCTGTACCAGTGAGCCAATGACTTCTTTCACATCACCTACCGCCTGGTCATTTTAACTGGAGATGCCAGGAATCGAACCTGGGACCTTCTGCATGCCAAGCAGAGGCTCTGCCAATGAGATCAGGTCCTTGGTCCACCAAAGTCAGTATTGTCTACTCAGACTGGGATCGGATCTCTAGGGTCTCAGGCAGAGGTCTCTCACATCACCTCCTGCCTGGTCCTTTGAGATGGAGAAATCAAGGGTTGAACCTGGGAACTTCTGCCTGCCAAGCAGATGCTCTACCACTGAGCTATTGCCCTCCAGAAGAACATAAGAAGAGCACTGCTGGATCGGACCAATGGTCCACCTAATTCAGCATCCTCTCTCACACAGTGGCCAATCAGTTCCTCTGGACGGCCAACAGCATAGAGGCCGAGGCCTTCCCTTGATGTTGCCTCCTGACTCTGGGATTCAGTGGTTGACTGCCTCTGAATGTGGAGGTTCCCCCTCAGTTCACCATGGCTAGTAGCCATTGATAGCCTTATCCCTCCCTTGGGTGCTTTGGAGGGTGGACTCTATGGCATGGTACCCCACTGAGGTTCCTGTCCTCCCCAAACTCCACCCCCAGACTCCCAAAAGTTTCCCAATATGGATCTAGCAACCCCGCCCCTTCTGTCCCCCACCGGTAGCCGGGGGGAGGGGGACCTGACAACCCTACCCCCCACACCAGTCCCCGTCCCACTGCTCTGAAGCCTTCACCCAAGATAAAGATTTCCCACTTCAGCACTTTTGACTCGTATGGCAAAGCGAATGCCGAAGAATCCAGGGAAGGCTTTTGTGTCTAAAAGGGGAGGTGGGGGAGGCGGGGGGCAAGGAGAGAGGAGATGAAAAATGGCCGGGCGTTCATCCGTCAACTCAGAGATGTAAATAAGATGCAAGGGACTCTCTCCCCCTCTCCGCGCACCGCACAGGGCTGCTAACAGAGGAGCGACTCTATTAAAAGTCATGAGAAGGGAAGATCAGTGAAACACTCCAAGCAGACACCTATCAGCCCGATACCCAAACGACGCACCCTCTCCCTTTCCCGAGGACGGCTTTTGATTTATTGAGCCTGTATCGGCTTTGTCTTTTAATGTCCCCAGATAAGAAAAGTATGTGCAGATATATAAACTCCTGCTGTATCTAACTGCATCCATTCCTCCCTCCTCCCCCCCCCCCCCGGCCCTTTCGTTCCTGGAAGAGGACCGAGGCCCTCCCTGCAGCGCATTTTATTCTCTCTGCCTTTCTAAGTGCTCCCCTGTTTCTGCCTTCCTGGTACGCTAAGCTCTAAGGCACTGTGAAGCCAGCGTTGGATGTCACAAGCCAGAAATGAACAGATCCATCTTTCCCCTTTTTGCCCGGGAGCAGATATGGCGGCTGCATTGGGTGGAAGAGGTGGGATGATCCTAGCCAGTGGGCAACCGGGACAGAGGCCCTGCGTACTGGGTTGGTGGAAGAAGGGGCCGTGGCTCAGTGGCAGAGCCTCTGCTTGGCATGCAGAAGGTCCCCGGTCCAACCCCCGGCATCTCCAGTTAGAAGGACCAGGCAGGAGGTGGTGTGAAAGACCTCAGTGGAAGAGCATCTGCTTGGCATGCAGAAGGTCCCAGGTTCAACCCCTGGCATCTCCAGTTAAAAGGACCAGGCAGGAGGTGGTGTGAAGGACCTCAGTGGAAGAGCCTCTGCTTGGCATGCAGAAGGTCCCAGGTTCAACCCCCGGCATCTCCTGTTAAAAGGACCAGGCAGGAGGTGGTGTGAAAGACCTCAGTGGTAGAGCCTCTGCTTGGCATGCAGAAGGTCCTAGGTTCAACCCCTGGCATCTCCAGTTAAAAGGACCAGGCAGGAGGTGGTGTGAAGGACCTCAGTGGAAGAGCCTCTGCTTGGCATGCAGAAGGTCCCAGGTTCAACCCCTGGCATCTCCAGTTAAAAGTACCAGGCAGGAGGTGGTGTGAAGGACCTCAGTGGAAGAACCTCTGCTTGGCATGCAGAAGGTCCCAGGTTCAACCCCTGGCATCTCCAGTTAAAAGGACCAGGCAGGAGGTGGTGTGAAGGACCTCAGTGGAAGAGCCTCTGCTTGGCATGCAGAAGGTCCCAGGTTCAACCCCCAGCATCTCCTGTTAAAAGGACCAGGCAGGAGGTGGTGTGAAAGACCTCAGTGGAAGAGCATCTGCTTGGAATGCAGAAGGTCCCAGGTTCAACCCCTGGCATCTCCAGTTAAAAGGACCAGGCAGGAGGTGGTGTGAAGGACCTCAGTGGAAGAGCCTCTGCTTGGCATGCAGAAGGTCCCAGGTTCAACCCCCGGCATCTCCTGTTAAAAGGACCAGGCAGGAGGTGGTGTGAAAGACCTCAGTGGTAGAGCCTCTGCTTGGCATGCAGAAGGTCCTAGGTTCAACCCCTGGCATCTCCAGTTAAAAGGACCAGGCAGGAGGTGGTGTGAAGGACCTCAGTGGAAGAGCCTCTGCTTGGCATGCAGAAGGTCCCAGGTTCAACCCCTGGCATCTCCAGTTAAAAGTACCAGGCAGGAGGTGGTGTGAAGGACCTCAGTGGAAGAACCTCTGCTTGGCATGCAGAAGGTCCCAGGTTCAACCCCCGGCATCTCCAGTTAAAAGGACCAGGCAGGAGGTGGTGTGAAGGACCTCAGTGGAAGAGCCTCTGCTTGGCATGCAGAAGGTCCCAGGTTCAACCCCCGGCATCTCCTGTTAAAAGGACCAGGCAGGAGGTGGTGTGAAAGACCTCAGTGGTAGAGCCTCTGCTTGGCATGCAGAAGGTCCTAGGTTCAACCCCTGGCATCTCCAGTTAAAAGGACCAGGCAGGAGGTGGTGTGAAAGACCTCAGTGGAAGAGCCTCTGCTTGGCATGCAGAAGGTCCCAGGTTCAACCCCCGGCATCTCCTGTTAAAAGGACCAGGCAGGAGGTGGTGTGAAAGACCTCAGTGGAAGAGCCTCTGCTTGGCATGCAGAAGGTCCTAGGTTCAACCCCCGGCATCTCCTGTTAAAAGGACCAGGCAGGAGGTGGTGTGAAAGACCTCAGTGGTAGATCCTCTGCTTGGCATGCAGAAGGTCCCAGGTTCAACCCCCGGCATCTCCTGTTAAAAGGACCAGGCAGGAGGTGGTGTGAAAGACCTCAGTGGAAGAGCCTCTGCTTGGCATGCAGAAGGTCCCAGGTTCAACCCCCGGCATCTCCTGTTAAAAGGACCAGGCAGGAGGTGGTGTGAAAGACCTCAGTGGAAGAGCATCTGCTTGGCATGCAGAAGGTCCCAGGTTCAACCCCCGGCATCTCCAGTTAAAAGGACCAGGCAGGAGGTGGTGTGAGAGACCTCAGCCTAATTCGGTATAAGGCAGCTTCGTGTGTGTGCAAGCCAACCACCTCCACCCCTCCATGGGGAGGAGAAAATGGCTCCTGGTCCTGGAGAACCAGTTTGGTGTAGTGGTTAAGAGTGCCTGGACTCTAATCTGGGAGAACCTGGGTTTGATTCCCCACCCCTCCGCATGCAGCTGCTGGTGTGACCGTGGGTCAGTCACAAGTTCTTCTGTAGCTGTTCTCTCAAGAGCAGTCCTACAAAGAGCTCTCTCAGCCTCACCTACCCCACAGGGTGTCTGTTGTGGGGAGGAAAAGGAGATTGTATGCTGAGACTCTGAGTGAAGGGCTGAGTATAAATCCAATCTCCATCTCCTCCTCCTCCTCCTTCTGCCATCCCCCCAGTGATACTGGGCAGCTGTGAGCATGGGTGGCAGAACATGTGGAACAAACAGATGGAGAAGGGCATGGGGACAGGTGACAGGGGAGGGGTGAGAGATAGGGGTCAGCAGCGGGGGGTCCCACCAGCAGCCCCGGGCCTTGACAGCTGCTGACGCCGACACTGCATAGCATGCATCGGGATGCTTTTACAATCCTCAGTCTGCCGTTTCATCCCCCCCATGCTTCCATTTCAATCTCGCTTCCTTCCTCTGCAAATCAAGCGTGTAACCTTCCTGTTGGCATCTTTCCCCTCCTATTTCTTTGCACAACACGCATCTGTCTTTCACCAGGATTTCACTGTCAATAAAATCAGCATTCTTCTCGAGATTAATAAATGGCATATGCGCTATGCCCAGAGCAGAGGACCAATGCAGCTTAGTGGTTGGTGTGTCACGTTCAGAGCATGGAGACCCAGGTTCGAGTCTCTGCTTGGCCAAACAGGCCGCTGGGAAAAGGTAAGTCAGTCACCTTCTCCCTGACTAACCTACCTAGGGTTGCCAACCTCCAGGTGGGGCCTGGGGATCCCCTGCTTTTACAACTGATCTCCAGTTGACAGACATCAGTTCCCCTGGAGAAAATGGCTGCTTTGAAGGGTGGCCTCTATGGCATTGTACCCTCCTGAGGCCTCTCCCCTCCCCAAACCCCGCCCTCTCCTGGCTCCACCCCCAAAGTCCCCAGGTATTTTCCAACTTGGACTTGGCAACCCTAAACCTACCTCACTGTGAAGATAAATGGAGAGATTGCGAAGATAAATGGAGAGGGCAATCATGTGCACTCCCCTGAGATCCTTGCGGGAAGGATGCAATAAACATGTAGTACATAGAGGGGAATGGATCATGTAATGTAGGGTTACCAACCTCCAGGTGGGTCCTCGAGATCTCCCAGTATTACAGTTGATCTCTAGACAATCCAGATCTGTTCCCCTGGAGAAAATGCGGCTACTTCTCCCTCCAGAGCTACGGCGCTTGGTGGGAGGGGCCGTCTTTGCCGTCCCGAAGGAGGGAGACAACGGAGAGCTGGGAGCGATGTTGATGGCACTCCGCTGCTGCTTGGGGGTGGAGCGTTGCCTTTAAGACGCTCCACCTCCTCTGGTTCTGCCTCTTTCGAGGCATCGTCGTTTGGCCCACCCGCCCACCCGTTTGACAGTGCAAGTACAGCTGGTCGCCTATTGGGGCCGGGTAGGAATTTTTCACTTCTCCTTCGATTGACGTATTTGGGGGAAGTGTTCTCGCCTACCCTGCACTGTTTTGATTGGCTTGTAATTGGGTCATGGTGGGCTTGCTGATTGAGTTGGTCACTTGGCGGTTTTGGAGTAGTTTTTATGCGGATCCGGTGAGCACCAGTCGGTTATTCCTTAGGGAATTAGGGTCCCTCACAAACAGCCCGCAGGTTTCAGGGCCCAGGGTTGGGGTTGAGGGACCTTGGTAGGACCCTGAACGGTTCCTCTGGCAGGTTTTAGGGCTTCCGGAAGGGGACACAGGGTAGCCTAAGCATGGCCAGGACGTGGTCATGAAGTATACCCTGGCGGGGGTAAGGTGCTCAGCCGTTTGAAGGTGAGGAACTGGTCCTGGTGGTTGACCAGGTTCGCTGATTCCGCGCAATGGTTGGTTAGTTCCCTTGCCGCAAAGTTAAATAATAAAGTGGCCCTTGTTTAACCCAATCTTTGAGTCTGTCTCTTTTTCCGAATGGGGCGGCAATGGCTGCTTTGGAGAATGGGCTCTATGGTATTGTATCCCTCTCCTCTCCAGGTATTGGGATATACCTGGAAATTTGGGGGGTGGAGCCTGAGGTGGGCAGGATTTGGAGAAGGGAGGGGCTTCAAGGGGGTTTAATGCCACAGAGTCCATCTTCCGAAGTGGCCATTTTCTCCAAGGGTGCGATCAGACAAGCCGCTTGATCCGATGCCGTCGCTGTTCTCTTCCGGGTTTAAAATTCACAATCGGACAGCATCGTTTGTCTCTCGTTCTCCAGTTGTCGACCTCCCAATCTCACCCATCCTGGACACAGTGTTCCCTCTTTGCTGAGTAAGTGTGAGCTAGCTCAGTTTTTGAGTCTCCGGCTGACACCTTTTTTTCTCCGCTCAGGAAGGACGGCTAAAGAGCAAACTTATTTATGCAGTAGCCAAATCGCTTGCTCACAACTTTAATGCCATTCGCTCAGAAAGTAGAAGTTTTGCTCACTAGACTCCACAACTTAGAGGGAATATTGGTCATGGTTGCTCCAGCCAACTCAGAATCCACCGAGAACTACAATTCCCAAGAAGGCTTGATCCTCAAAGTGCCTAGTCTCGTTTCCTCATTTTGATTGGTGAGGCTGCCATCCCGTGGCCTCATTGGTTGGTTTCAGTTGCTCCAATTAGGACCTCCAGAAGCAGGGGGCTATGCCAGATAAATGGCATGGGGAAGTACTTTGGGGGGATTGGTTTCTAATGCACAGGTGGCAATGTCTTTCCCTGTTCTGGAGCCATCCAGTGTTCCCTCTAAGCTGAGTTAGTGTGAGCTGGCTTGTGGCTTTTCAGCCGCCGGCTCACACGTTTTTGTCTCAGCTCAGGGAGGATGGCTCCAGAGCAAACTAATTTATGCAGGAGCCAAATCCCTCGCTCACGACTTTAATGCCAGTCGCTCACAAAGTAGAATTTTTTGCCCATGAGACTCCACAGCTTAGAAAGAGCGTTGCCTGGAATCAGTGCTTTTCAACACCGGAGAAAGCCCGAGGTTTATGGATTGTCTGGTTTCACCCCAGATTTCTGGATGTCTGAACAGTCACTCATGGTCTTAAGCCGGAAGGGAAGTCTGAGCCTTCCCTTCCGTTTTCACGCCTTTAAAAACAAAAAAAAATCTGGTGAGGCCTCGAGATCTCTCAGAATTACAACTGTTCTCCAGATGATGGAGATCAAATCCCTTGGAGAAAAGGGCTGCCTTGGCAGGTGGACTGTATAACACTAGGCCCCCCTGAGGTCCCTCCCCTCCCTAAACCCCGTCCTCTCCAGGCTCCACCCCCCAAATCTCCAGGGATTTCCAAACCCAGAGCTCACAACCCTAGTTCTTAAGTGGGGATCTACAGTGGAAAGTGGGGACCGGCAAATATCGGGCCTCTCCTCCACTGGCAAAAGCATCTTCCACCATCAGAAAGCATATTTAGAACATAGATCCAGAGGCGTTAGCCGTGTTAGTCTGTCACTGCAAAATAGTAAAAAGCCCAATATGACCTTTAAGGCTAACAGATTTTATAAGGTTTCGAGAAACACAGCTCTCTTTGTCAGAGGCACAGTTAGAATAGAGAAGAGAAAAAGAAGAAGAGATTGGATTTATACCACGCCCTTCACTCACTTGGAGTCTCAGAGCGGCTTACAAACTCCTTTCCCTCCCCCTCCCCACAACAGACACCCTGGGAGGTAGGTGGGGCTGAGAGAGCTCCTTCCAGAGCTGTCCTTGAGAGAACAGTTGTGCCAGAACTATGGCTTGCCCAAAGTCATCCAGCAGCTGCGAGTGGAGGAGTGGGGAATCAAACCCGGTTCTCCCAGATTAGAGTCCGCGCACTTCACCACGACACCAAATGGGTGTCACATCTCTTCTGCTTTCGGTCATATATTAGCAGTGCTCTCGGGAACTGTATTCCAATCTAAAGGGGCTCTTACTATGGCTTTTGAAAATACTGCTACGTTTAATCAGCCAAGGTTCTGAATACCTCATCTTTTCTTTTCTTTTTAAATCTAAAGTCACTTTTGGTCCCCATGGATAGAAAACCAGGAGATAAACAAACAAATCAAGGGACAAATCATTTTCTGCGCCATTCTCTATTAAGCGGGTAATAGGCATGCAACATTGCGAAGATATTCTCAATAAGATTTCCCCCCCCCCCAAAAAAAGAAACTATTTCTTATGAAGAAAACACACACAATATTTAAGTTTACACTAGATTAACTGTCTCATACCTCAATACTCTTAATAGACCCTAAGCTGGTTGACGGGAGCCGTTTCTGTCCAATACAATATTTTTAACAGTCAAAACCTTTCTCTGTCTAATTCCCTAGATTTTTGGGGGGGAGGGTAGCTGGGTTTGTCTGAAATGGAAGAGCTAGAGTCGAATCCAGTAACACCTTAGAGACCAACAAGATTTGGGGGGATGAGCTTCCGAGAATCAAAACTCCCTTTGTTGAATACAAGGGATCTCCATTCCTAATTGCATCGCTCCCTCCCTCCCTTCTCTATCCCCTTCCTTCCTTCCTTCCTTCCTTCCACCCTTCCTTCCTTCTTCCCTCCCTCCCTTCCTTCTTTCCTCCTTTCCTCCTTTCCTTCTTTCCTTCTTTCCTCCCTTCCTTCCTCCCTTCCACCCTTCCTTCCTTCTTCCCTCCCTCCCTCCCTTCCTTCTTTCCTACTTTCTTTCTTTCCTTCCTTCCTTCCTTCTTCCCACCCTCTCTCACTTCCTTCCTTCTGTTCTTCCTTCTTTCCTTCTGTTCTTCCTTCTTTCCTTCTGTTCTTCCTTCCTCCCTCCCTTCCTTCCTTCCTTCTTCCCTCCCTCCGTCCCTCCGTCCCTCCCTCCCTCCCTCTGTTTATCACCTTGTCTCCAGTATCAGCTTTTATCTACTAACGTGTCTCCTCTCCCATGTTTTATCTGCTAATACCTCTTGTTCAGCTGAGGATAAACTCCATAATAATTGTCCTATAAACCGGAGAGTACACTCCATGTCTCTTATTGCTCAGGGGTCTGTTAATTGGAATTTATAAAGTTCAATAAACCGTAATCCAATAAGACCTCGACTCTTATTCATTTATCTTAGGGGTAATATTCGGCCTGTCAGCAGCTTGCCGAAAAGTTGCTAAGCCGTAAGCTCCTTCAGACACGTCCCTCCTCGGCACGAGGGCCAACCTGGGTGGAGCTGGGAAAATCGGGCATGTGAGTCAGTCTGTGCCCATGTGGGCCAGAGAGGTTTGGCTGAATGGACAGGTACCACATTGAATCCCCAGTATCTCCAGTGGAAAAAAAAGGATCTCGGGTCACATTGCTTGGGCAAACGTCTGCCCAAGTCCTGGGTGAGCCGCTGCCAGAAAGAGGAGACCCATTCTTCTTCATTGGAAGGCTTTTAAGGAAACTTTCAAACAAGCCGAATAAGGCACTTTCAGTTCCCCTGCAATGCACTTTAGCTGTCATTGAAAGGCGGGGTGCGTGGGAGGTGTTGCTATTTCACATGATAAAATCTAGTTGCAATGTGCATTGACAGGGGACTGAAAGTCCATGATCCAATGCACGTGAAAGCGGATACCTACTTTATTTTGATTTATTTATTGAATCCATCTCTACCCTGCCTTTCTCCCCTTGCATCGTTCTCATCTCCTGTGTTTTCCCTTCCCAACAATCCTGTGAGGTAGGTTAGGCAGAAAAAGCATGACAGATCCAAAGTCACCCAGAGAGCTTCCATGGCACAAGTGGGATTTGAATCTAGGCCTCCCAGATACTAGTCTGATGCTCTTAACCACTACACCACACTAACTCTCCACTTGGGTCATCAAGTCCAATCCCTTGCACAATGCAGGAAATTCTCAACCCCCCGCCCCCTCGTGACTTGTGCCCAGGAGATGGCAGAAAACCTCCAGGATCCCCAGCCAAACTGGCCTGGAGAAAAATGGCTTCTTGACCCCAGAGTGACAATCAGCATTTCCCTGGGCGTGTAAGAAAGGGCCGCAAGAACTGAGCACTGAGGCAACCTTTCCTGCCCTCCCTTCTCATGATCTGCCTAAGTTCCCAGAATCAGCATTGCTGTCGGATGGCCATCTAGCCTTTGTTTGAAAACCTCCCAAGAAGGAGAGCCCTCCACCTCCCAAGGAAGCCTGTCCCACTGAGGAACCGCTCTAACCAGTGCCCCCTCTCAGCTGTGGGGTCTTGTGCGCAAAAATTCTACTTTGCGAGCTGCCGGCGTTAAAGTTGTGAGTGAGCGATTTGGCTGCTGCATAAATCAGTTTGCTCCGAAGCCCTCCTTCCTGAGCTCAGACAAAAAAGTGTGAGCCAGAGGCTAAAAAAAGTGTTAGCTAGCTCACATTAACTCAGCTTAGAGGGAACACTGGCTCAAACTGTCAGGAAGTTCCTCCTCATGTTTAGCCGAAAACTCTTCTGATTCGATTTCAACTCGTTGGTTCCGGTCCGACCTTCTGGGGCAACAGGAAACAACTCTTGCTCCATCCTCTATAGGACAGCCCTCCAAGTCCATGAAGATGGTTCTCATATCACCTCTCAGTCATCTCCACTCCAACAACTTTGAAGGGCTGTTGTGGAGGTAAAGGGGGGCAGAGAAGAATCGTCTTCTGATGAAAGGACAGGATAAAAATATGAGACAGAGAAAGGGAGTGGACCAATACGATGCATCTCAGTTTAGTCCTTAGTCTAAGTAACCCTAATTTGTTGTTGTTCAGTTGCACAGTCAAGTTCCAGCTCTTCATGACCCCAAGGACCACGTCACTCCACGCCCTCCTGTCTTCCATCGTGTTCCGGAGTTTGCTTAATTTCATGTTTGTTGCATCGATTACACTGTCTGACCATCTCATTCTTTGCCAACCCCTTCTTCTTTGACCTTCAGTCTTTCCCGGCATCAGGGTCTTCTCCAGTGAGTGCTCCCTTCTCATTTGGTGGCCAAAGTATTTGAGCTTCAGCTTCAGTTTCTGGCCTTCCAGGGAACAGTCAGGGTGGATTACTTTTAGGGTTGACTGATTTGATCTCCTTGCAGTCCGCGGGACTCTCAAGAGTCTTCTCCAGCACCATAATTCAAAAGCATCTATTCTTCGGCGCTCGGCCTTCCTTATAGTCCAATTCTCACAGCCATACATCACCACTGGCAGGGGTCATTTCGTAGAAAAAGAGGTGCAGGAGCGCATTACCATAACTCATTTGCATAACTCATTTGCATATGCCACGCCCCCTAACATACCGGAAGTGTGTCAGAAGGCAACACCCACCCCTCAGGCTCCACTCCACAGGTGAGTGAAACTGACCTGCTCTTCCTCCATTCCCTTCCCCATCCAATACTTGGTGCAATAAAAATAAGCGTAAAGAACACACCCTCATTCTCTTCCTGCTCCCTTGAAACCACCAGGTTTCAAGTAGACTTGAGATACCCAGGACATGTGCACCACCCATCCCTTTCCCTTCCTCTCCCCACAACAAGACACCCTGTGAGGTAGGTGGGGCTGAGAGAGGTCTTTTGAGAACTGCTCGTGAGAGAACAGCTCTGAGAGAACTTGTGACTAGCCCAAGGTCACACCAGCAGCTGCGTGTGGAGAAGTGGGGAATCAAACCCGGTTCTCCCAGATTAGAGTCCAACTCCTGACCACTACACCAAACTGATGGGGTGGAAGCTGCTGAAGGGTTGGTGAAATTTCTCCAGTACTTATGTGCCATGTGCCCAGATAAAAAATGGTATACTTAGAAAATTTATATGTCACCTTGAGCAAGTCGCTGGAAAAGCAGCACACAGTCATAAAAGGAACAATGATAAAATTATCAATATTAAAACAAAACATTAAAAACAATAAAGACCCTAGCAGGGTTTTCCCCGGGGCGCTGCGCCTCTGCACTGCTCGGGGAAGCTGAGGAGGGGGCAGGGCTTGGTCATGTGCCCGCCCCCTGGGCTCCTCACTCCCAGAACTGCACTCCTGTGCGCTCCCGCTCCAATGGACCCCTGACCACTGGGAATACCATGGCTTTGACCATACACATTTTTGTTGGTAGGGTGATGTCTCTAGTTTTTGCTATACTGTCTAGGTTACCCTAGTTAGGTAACCCTAATAAGTGAGCCAAAGCACATGCCACTTGGAAAAAAATCATTAACAAAGATCCAAGGAGAATTTCTTCCTCGCTTGAAATCAGACCATGTGGAAAGCCTATTCTACTGGGCACAAATTCAGGATTGTGAATCGTTGCGATGGTTCTTCATGCCCCTGATCTGAAGTTGCAGGCACCAGGCAGAAATCGAAACACCTGTCCAAATTCCCTCTTGAGGATGCCCCAAGAGAGCGATGCCACAGCCTCCCTAAGCATTTGATTCCATTACTGAACTGTCTGCATAGCCAGAAGTTCTTTCTAATGGCAAACCAAAATATGTTACCCAGTCAGGGCTCATTTCATAGCAGGAGCTTCTCTGCATCCCCTGTAAGAAGAGCTCTGTAAGTTCTTGGAGGATTGGCTACATTAGGGGTGCATGGCCTAATATTCCAAGGAGCTCCTGCTACGAAATGAGCCCTGCACCTGGTCACTTTACATCATTTGATGCAGCAGATTTAGAAATTGTCATAGAGATGCATGCCATTGTGGTCCTTTTTCTGTCGTTTTTTTTTTTTTTTTCTGCTCAGTCCTACAGAATTCAATGGGTCTTCCTTCTCCTACGTAGATGTCATGTGTGTAGACTCTGCACCCTTAGGTTACTGAGTTACTCTGGCTTAACGCAACAATAAATGTTGTTTACCTTGACTTCCAGAAAGCTTTTGATAAAGTTCCGTATCAAAGGCTCCTAAGTAAGCTCAATAGTCATGGGAGAAAAGGACAAGTCCTTTTGTGGATCAAAAACTGGCAAATTAAAAGGGAAACAGAGAGTGAGCAATTAAATGGGCAATTTTCTCAGTGTAGAGAGGTAAGCAGTGGGGTACCTCAGGGATCAGTACTGGGTCCGATGCTTTTTAACTTGTTTATTAATGATTCGGAGTTGGGAGTAAGCAGTGAAGTGGCTAAATTTGCAGATGACACAAAGTTGTTCAGGGTGGTGAGAACCTGGGAGGATTGTGAGGCACTCCAAAGGGATCTGTCAAGGATGGGCACATCAGCGTGGCAAATGGGGTTCAATGTGGCCAAGTGCAAAGTGATGCACATTGGAGCCAAAAATCCTAACTATAAATACACGGTGATGGGGTTGGAACTGGTGGAAAGTGACCAGGAGAGAGATCTTGGAGTTGTAGTAAATAACTTAGTGAAAATGTCCAGACAGTGTGTGACTGCAATGAGAAATGGCAACACTATGCTGGGGGTTATTAGGAAGGGAATTGAAAACAGATCAGCCAGTATCATAATGCCCCTGTATAAATCGATGGTGCAACCTCATTTGGAGTACTGTGCACAGTTCTGGTCACCACACCTCAAGAAAGATATTGTAGCATTGGAAAAAGTACAGAAAAGGGCAACTACAATGATAAAAGGGTTGGAACACTTTCCCTATGAAGAAAGGTTGAAGCGCTTGGGGCTCGTTAGCCTTGAGAAACAACGGCTGAGGGGTGACATGATCGAGGTTTACAAGATTATGCATGGGATAGAGCAGGTCGAGAAAGAAGTCCTTTTCTCCCTTTCTCGCAATACAAGAACTCATGGGCACTCCATGAAATTGATAGAACAGATAAAAGGAAATCCTTCTTCACCCAAAGAGTGATGAACACGTGGAATTCACTGCCACAGGAGGTAGTGGTGGTGGCCACAAGCATGGATGGCTTCAAGAGGGAATTAGATAAACACCTGGAGCAGAGGTCCATTGGTGGCTATTAGCCACAAGTTATAGATGGGAACTCTCAGTCTGGGGCAAAGGATGCTCTGTCTTCTTGTTGGTTGGGGGGGGGCAACAGTGGGAGGGCTTCTGGTGTCCTGGCCCCACTGCTGGACCTCCTGAGGTCACCTGGTGTTTTTGGCCACTGTGTGACAGAGTGTTGGACTGGATGGGCCATTGGCCTGATCCAACATTGGCTTGTCTTATGTTCTTATGTAACACTGCCGGGAGCAGCCTCATTTGGCAGCGAGATGGTGAGAAGGATGCTGACTTCCAATCTGGGGCCAGGACTGAAAACCAAGCCGTCGTCTCATTGACTCATGGAGAGGCAGATTGCATCGCCTCGTATCCCAATATCAAACGATTATGCGTGGTGTAATATGATCCTGGCAGAGAGGCTACCGAATGTATTTTGGTAATAATGTTGCTTATGTAGCCATCTAAATGGACAAGCCAAACAGATAATATGAGAACCAGTAGTTGGAGCCGTGGATGCTTGATAGCTTTGGAAAGGGGGGGGGGTGTTGAGGAGAGGTGTTCAGCTACCCTATCTTGTGTGGTAGGGAATTTGGGGAGGAGGCTGTGTGGCTCAGTGGTAGAGCCTCTGCTTTGTGTGGAGAAGGTCCCAGGTTCAATCCCCCATAGCTGCAGTAAGGACCTGGATGTAGATGATGCAAAAGACCTCAGCCTGAGACCCTGGAGAGCTGCTGCCAGTCTGAGTAGACAATCCTGACCTTGAGGGATCCATGGTGGGAGGAGCTGTGGCTCAGTGGCAGAGCATCTGCTTGGCATGCAGAAGATCCCAGGTTCAACCTCTCTTCATAGGGAAAGTGTTCCAACCCTTTTATCATTCTAGTTGCCCTTTTCTGCACTTTCTCCAATGCTATAATATCTTTTTTGAGGTGTGGCGACCAGAACTGTACACAGTACTCCAAATGAGGTTTTCAGTTCCCTTCCTAATAACCCCCAGCATAGCGTTGGCCTTTTTCATTGCAGTCGCACACTGTCTCAACATTTCATTGAGTTATCTTCTACGACTCCAAGATCTCTCTCTTGGTCAGTCTCCACCAGTTCAGACCCCATCAACATGTATTTATAGTGAGGATTTTTGGCTCCAATGTGCATCGCTTTGCACTTGGCCACACTGAACCCCATTTGCCACATTGATGCCCACTCGCCCATCCTCGACAGATCTCCTTTGGAGTGCCTCACAATCCCCTAATCTCCAGGAGTTTCCCAACCTGTATCTGGCAACCCTACCCCCCTCCATCGGTGGCCAGGGGGAACCCGGCAACCCCGTGTGGTTCCCATTAAACTGATGGGACTCAGTGACCAGGTACACCTCTGTTCATGTTCAGTGAGCTCTGCATAAGAAAGTATCCTGCTGGATTGGGCCCCAAGGTCCAACTGAGCTGCCCTCCCATCACCTCCCCTTGGAAGTCAGAAATATTTGCTGTGGAAGTGGAGATTTGTAACCCCACAGCATCTCTAAAGGAAGGAAACTGTCCCTGAACATCGCTTTCAGCAAGGCTGGCAAACAGAGCATATTTGCAACCCGGGCCGGGGGACATCCCTCGCCTCCCTCTTGCCCTTCCATTTCTGTACACCTGCAAGGAAGTTTGGCCTCTCCTCTCCCCAGGATAATCTGCAGCTCCCGTCTCTCTCTCTCTCTCTCTCTCTCGGGTGTCTCTGGAACAAATTGTGCTGCTGGCCCTTTGCCATACTATGAAATCACGCCGGTTTTTTGTTTTTTTGTTTTTTGCATTACACACTCGGAAACCCTAATTAGCCAGCCAGGCAGCTGGATTCTCTCGAAAAAATACATCTTGTGGTTCAAAACCAAATGGCGCGACACTCCCAAATAAATATGCCGGCATTTTCCTCTTGCTGCTGCTGATGGGAAATTAGGGTGAGGAATCACTGAGGGAGGGGGGGTTGTAGAGAGAGAGGGGAGCATGTTCTTCCTTTGCCACGACTTGCTCCCATGCTTGAGAAACATTGATAAGAGAACATGAGAACATGGATCATACGGGGTTATTCCACATTTTTAATCTTCATAACATCTGCGAAAAACTGTTCTGCTAAGAAAGAGTCACTGGCCCAAGATCACCTGAGCTACTTCATTTCCAGTTCTGGGTCTGGCTGTCTGTAGCCAACCTCCAGGTGTTACCTAGAGATCTCCTGCTATTACAATTGATCTCCAGATTACAGTTCCCCTGGGGGAAAAATGGCTGTTTTGGAGGGTGGACTCTATGGCATTATACCCTGCTAAGGTCCCTCCCTTCTCCAAACCCCGCCCACCCCAGGCTCCACCCCCCAAATCTCCAAGAATTTTCCAGCCCTGATTTGGCAGGGAATTGGATAAACGTCTGGAGCAGAGGTCCATCAGTGGCTATTAGCCACAAGGTATAGATAGGAACTCTCAGTCTGGGGCAAGTGATGCTCTGTATTCTTGGTGCTTGGGTGACAACAGTGGAAGGGCTTCTGGAACTCTGGCCCTGCTGGTGGACTTCCTGATGGCCCCTGGGTTTTGGCCACAGAGTGTTGGACTGACTGGGCCGTTGGCCTGATCCAACATGGCTTCTCTTATATTCTTATGTCTGGGGCAGTGATGCTCTGTATTTTTGATGAATGGGGGGCTCAGCGGGAGGGCCTGTGGAGTTCTGGCCCTGCTAGTGGACCTCCTGAGGGCACCTGGGTTTTGGCCACTGTGTGACACAGAGTGTTGGACTGGATGGGCCATTGGCCTGATCCAATATGACTTCCCTTACGTTCTTATGGCAGTCTTAACAGCCATAACAGCAACCATTTTGTGGAGCCCTGTGGAGTGGAGTAGCGATTGCACCAGTGATAATAAATATCGGAGAAGGAGAAAAGGAGGATTTCAGAGCTCAGGAAGTTGCCGTCGGTTGTTTGGAGCACTGTACTCATGCACACACATGTTTGCAGCAGATTCTGAGCCCAAAGTGTATGCCTGCTTTCTTGTATGTCTACGATGGCCAATCCCCAGGAAGTGGTTGGAGATCCCCTGAGATAACAGCCGATCTCCAGGCGACAGAGCTCAGTTCACCTGGAGAAAGTGGCCACTTTGACAGGTATGGCATTATCCCTATTGAAGTCCCTCCCCAAACCCCACCCTCCTTAGTTTCCACCCCCCAAAATCTATTCCCCAACCCAGAGGGGAGACCCGACATAACGTAACTCAAGAAAAGACCTGAGAATGCCTGGATTGCCCGTCATGGAGACCTTTGTCAATGATTCCATGTCTCGTATCGGGTGCAGAATTTAGCACCCTGAGAATCTTGACTTGCATTTTCATTGTGCACAAAGATCGTTCCCCGGCAGTGGCCGAAGGCTCGCGCCGGGGGGCGTGGTTGCCTCCATGAAAGGAGGACATGAAGATGAGGAGAGGCTGCGTGCGCAGCCTGGACAGGAAGGGGGCAGGGGCCAGCAACTTCAAGGCTGTCCTCCCAGTGTCCTTTGTCCATTCCGCCTCGTGGTCGGCCCACCCGCCCGCCCTGTAGGTAATGCAAGTTTTGACTGGTCGCCCGTTGATGGAGGCCGGGTAGGAATTTTTTACCTCTGATCCAACTGGCCGGGAGAAGGGGAGTTTTTCACCTACCCCACATTGCGTACTTTGGATAGGGCTTTAGCTCCAGTTCTGGGCTGGCTGTAGGCTTGTCGTTTTATTTGGGCGGAATTTGGTTAATAATGGTTACGGCTCGGTAAGCATCTTCAGCAACCCAGCGGGGTGAGGGGGTCTGTTTGGATCATAACTGCTGCCTGGTGGCCAGGGATGAGAGGAACAGGCTGCCCTTTGAAGAAGAAGAAGAAGAGATTGGATTTATACCCTGCCCTTCACTCACTTGGAATCTCAGAGCGGCTTACAAACTCCTTTCCCTTTCCCTCCCCACAACAGACACCCTGTGAGGTAGGTGGGGCTGAGAGAGCGCTTTCCCAAGCTGTCCTTGAGAGAACAGCTGGTTCAGAGCGATGGCTTGCCCAAGGTCATCCAGCCAGGTGCAAGTGGAGGAGTGGGGAATCAAACCCGGTTCTCCCAGATTAGAGTCTGCGCACTTAACCACGACACCAAACTGGCTTTAGGAGTGCTGGTGATGGATACCCAACACAGACTTGGTGGATGTGGGTGAGGTGTCATCACGGCATGTCCCCAAGGCTGGGCCGCCTGGGTGCCAGCTGCCAACAGTGGGCTGCACCCCGGGGGTCAGGTGCCTTGCCTGTAATATGGTAAGGGTGGGGTTGTCAACCCCAGGCCTTGATCGTGCCGTTTAAGGGTAGCCATTTGCCTTTGTCATGTAAATAAATCAATAAAGTGGCCATATAATCCCAAATTATGTTGTCCGAGTGTTTCTTCCGTCTGCGGGGGCAACATTGCCACGATATTGGGACGTGCGCTCCCTCTAGGGCTGTTCACTCCAGGATGGGAAGTACCTGAAGATTTAGGGGGTGGAGTCTGAGGAAAGTCTGAGCCCGCTTGCGGGGAGGGCGGGGTAGAAAAACAAATATAAATAAATAAATAAAGGTGGGGTTTCGAGAAGGGGAGAGGACTTCGGTAGGGTATCATGCCCTAGAGCAGGGGCATCAAACTCATTTGTTATGAGGGCCGGATCTGACATAAATGAGACCTCGTTGGGCCGTGCCATGTGTGTCATGAAACGTAATGCCAGGTGGTGGAGATATAAAGTTTATAAAGGACACAAACACGAAGGTTTTTTTAAAAAAAACTTAAAATAAAAACATGCTTAAAACATTAGCACTCTTATATTGTTTGTGTAACAGTCACCTCTTGCTCTGAATTATTCCATCGAAATGTCTGTGCTGTTGCAATCTTGAGTATGCTGTTCAGGTGCGTCTCTGTAAGCTGCAAACCTACTTTTTGCTCTATTGACATTCACCACAGAGATCTCATGCTCAGAGTTCTGAGTCTAGGACCCAGGGGAAAACATGAAATGGCTGAGGGATGGAGAGAGTCTGGCGAAGCAAGCTATGATGCAGCAGCAGCAACAGAACCAGAAGCAGGAGATGGCCACTTCCAGTGCAGGCCTGGTGGAAGCTTTCCAGGGGCCTGATCCGGCCCCCGGGCCACATGTTTGACACCCCGGCCCTAGAGTCCACTTCCCAAAGTAACCATTTCCTCCAGCCGAATTGATCTCTGTTGCCTAGAGATCAGTCGTAAGCCAAGGAGATCTCCATCCAGCACCTCGGGTTGCCAGCTCTGAGTTGGGAACTTCCTGGAGATTTTGTGGGTGGCGCTTGAGGAAGGCGGGGCTTGGGGAGGGGAGGGACTTAGAGTCCAACCTTCCAAAGTGGCCATTTTGTCTAGGCGATCTGATCTCTGTCGCCTGGTGATCTGTCGTCATGGTGGAAGATCTCCATCCACCACCTGGTGGCTGGCGACTCTATTTCTGTTCTTGGTAAAATCTCTCCAGCCAGAGGAAGGACAGCAGAGTTAGGCGGCAATTTCGGTATGCCGGCCATCTTCTTGCCAGCCTGACCTTGACCTCGCCTCGCCTGAGGAGCAGAAGCTGAATAAATTATACACAATCAAGCCAATATACACAATCAAGCCAATATCTATCTATCTATCTATCTATCTATCTATCTATCTATCTATCTATCTATCTACCTACCTATCTATCTATCTATCTATCTATTAGCAGGCCTTTTTTGTAGAAAAAGCCCAGCAGGAACTCGTTAGCATAATAGGCCACACCCAACAGCAGGAACTCATTAGCATATTAGGCCACACCACTGACAGCACAGCTTATTAGCGTATTAGGCCACACGCCCATGTGACCAGAAGAGTGGTCATCCAGCCACACACCCCTTTCGCTTCTTATTCTGTTTACCTTGTTTGTTGTCAAAACCCAGGGCTTTTTTTTGTAGCAGGGATTAATTTGCATGTTAGGCCACAGACCCCTAACGTAGCCAATCCTAATGAGTTCCTGTTGTTGGGTGTGGCCTATTATGCTAATGAGTTCCTGCTGGGTGTGGCCAGCTCAGGAGACAGCCGGAACACCGTTCCTGCCCAAAAAATAGCCCTGATTATTAGACTTATAGGCCGCTCTCCCCGCACGCAGGCAGAGCCAAAATACATATATACAGTAAAATCGATTAAAACACTATAAACAGCTCAGAACAATGACAATAACAAAACGATAGCAGTAAAGTGCTCAGTGGTAGATGGCGTAGTATATAAACCCAACATACTCTAGAAGTCAGACGTCTCCAGCTCCAGATGATGGTACCCACGGCCAGTTGATGGTCGTGGGATGTGGGGAGGGGACCTTCTGGAGTTCTGGCTTCGGCTCTCATTAAAACAGGGGCCGGCCTGGGAAGGCCAGGATAGCATCTGGATGTCTTGTAAGATGCCTCTTGGGCGAAGGGGGAGACGCAGCTGCCTACTTGAGCAAAATCTGCTTAACAGCGGCACCGGGTCACTTCCTGGTGTTGACACTTGACAATGCCTTGAATAAGTAGGATTTCATTCGGCGGGGCTGTCAATTTGCCGTCCATCACCTGTCAAAGGCAGTAAATTTGCAGGCAAAACCCAAAGCCCCCCAAAAGATGGGAGATGCGTGAGGTCAGCTCAGGAGTCGGGGAGGAGGGAGAGAAATTTGAATGTAAAAAAGGCCCTTTTTGTGTATGTGCATGAGTTCTCCTCCCCCCCCCCCCCAAGTTAGAAAACTCACATCTCTGCAGTTTCGATGGCAAAGATATAATTGCTTTGCATGCAGATTTCAGGCCCCCGTTCTTCTCTGCAATGAATGCGCGGCACTGGAAAAAGCGAGAATATGGATGTGTAAATGCATGTAGATATTTTCCCTCCTTCTTCGAGATGATTAGAGCTTGTAAACATGTCTAAAATTAGACCTCTGTGCTGGAACGAGAAAGCACAACTTCTGTTTCATTGTGCCGGCGTGTTTCATAGATTTTTTTTCACCCTTTCTTATTTGCTTGTGACTCTTCCCCCCTTCTCTCTCTCTCTCTCTCTCTGTCTCTCTGTCTCTCTCAGCCATTAGATATATAAATTTTCAAAGAGATTTTTTCCCCCTTCCCTGTTTCCCTGTGATGCAATTAAACTTGAAGGCGAAAAAAGAGAGAGAGGCTTTGAGTGAGTTGGAATGGTGAGGGGGAATTTAAAAATCTGTACGATCTCAACCCTTTGCCTCTTACATGAAGGTATTTTTCTTCAAAAATGGACCCTGCTTCTGAGGTGTAATGTCCTAAATTATAGGGTGGCACCTGGAGATCCCCTGCTATTACAATTAATCTCTAGACCGAGATCGGTTCCCCTGGAGAAAATGGCTGCTTTGGAGAATGGAGTCTATGGCGTTATACTCCGTGAAGTTCTCTCCCCTCCGCAAGCCCCGCCCTCCCAAAGCTCCGCCCCTAAAATCTCCCAACCCTGTATTTCCCAACCCTGCGTTGGCAACTCTAGGAAGTTCTTCTGAAAAGACTACACAGAGGTGACCTCATAAGGAGATCCGTGAGAAAGGAGAGTTATGTCGGCCACTCCACCCCATCATGATCTCCACGCCACAAGATCTACACTGATGGTACACACTCTCTAAGTGACTCCAAAGGGGCAAATTCCACTCTCTGCCTCAGTCAGATGAGTCAGTCGCTACACAAAAGAACAAATGGACATCGATTCAAGATTTTAAAAAAATCACAGCGCTCAAAAAACTGGGAGTAATTTCTCAGGATATCCCATTGCTGACCTAAGAGTGACCATCCTCAAACAGAGAAGTTTCAAGGGGAGATTGCAACGGGAGACTGCTGAACTAGAATTCAATCACAAGCACAAAACAATGGACCCCGCCAGGACTGAATAGAGATATAGGATTCTTATCTCACTATAGAGGCTAATTTCCTGCCCTTAAATATTCCTCCTCTCCTCTTATCAATCTGATTGCCATGCCCATTACATATATTCATCCTGAGTTTCTTCTCTACAACACCCCACCCACCTTCTGACCGGGATATAAAGGCTGAGGGACCTCAGTCCCTACTTGTATCAGACAAAGGGAGTTTCAACTCTTGAAAGCTAATGCTTTGACAATCGTGTTGGTTTTTAAGGTGTCCCAAATGGGATGGTTGCGTGTGCTTCTGAGTCCATGCTCATGATCTTCCAGGATCATGTATTTGCATCTCCCTCATGTGGTTCTTACAGATTATGTAGATGTATTGTAAGCTGCTGATGCACCATGGCATGGAAATAGTGGGAGACAGGGCACGCCTTAGTGATAAAGCACTGGCTTTGCACACAGAGGGTCCCTGGATCCATCCCAGATGTCCTCAGTTAAAGATACACAGTTGGGGAACACCTTTTTCCTGTCTGGCACTCCAAGAGAAGTGTCACCAGCAGGGGTCCATTGGAGCAGGAGCGCACAGGAGCGCAGCTCCGGGAGTGAGGAGCCATGGGGGCGGGCACATGACCAAGCCCCGCCCCCTCCTCGGCTTCCCCGAGCAGTGCAGAGGCGCAGCGCCCCGGGGAAAGCCCTGCTAGGGTGTTTATTGTTTTTAATGTTTTGCTTTAATATTGATAATTGTATCATTGTTCCTTTTATGACTGTGTGCTGCTCTTCCAGAGACTTGCTCAAGGTGGCATATCAATTTTCTAAGTATACCATTTTTTATCTGGGCACATGGCACATAAGTACTGGAGAAATTTCACCAACCCTTCAGCAGTTTCCACCTCATCAGTTTGGTGTAGTGGTCAGGAGTTGGACTCTAATCTGGGAGAACCGGGTTTGATTCCCCACGCCTCCACATGCAGCTGCTGGTGTGACCTTGGGCCAGTCACAAGTTCTCTCAGAGCTGTTCTCTCACGAGCAGTTCTCAAAAGACCTCTCTCAGCCCCACCTGCCTCACAGGGTGTCTTGTTGTGGGGAGGGGAAGGGGAAGGGATGGGTGGTGCACATGTCCTCGGTATCTCAAGTCTACTTGAAACCTGGTGGTTTCAAGGGAGCAGGAAGAGAATGAGGGTGTGTTCTTTACGCTTATTTTTATTGCACCAAGTATTGGATGGGGAAGGGAATGGAGGAAGAGCAGGTCAGTTTCACTCACCTGTGGAGTGGAGCCTGAGGGGTGGGTGTTGCCTTCTGACACACTTCCGGCACGTTAGGGGGTGTGGCATATGCAAATGAGTTATGCAAATGAGTTATGCTAATGAGCTCCTGCACCTCTTTTCTACGAAATGACCCCTGGTCACCAGTAAGAATAGACAGTACTGAGCCAGAAGGACTAGCGGTCAGACTTGGTCAAAGGTAGCATCTTATGTGCCATGGTGGACATGGAGATGACCACCATCATCCAGTTAATAGGTGAAGTCCAGGTGAACCATCTAAGGACAGGGTATTCCACATCTCCTTAAAAACACAGTGGTGAAATCTGGCAGCATCTCGACTTTTGGATGCAGTTCCATATCAGAGGGGAAGGTACGTTTGGAGGCTTTCTCCCACGAGTTCCAAGCAGTTGGGTTCTGGAGGTGGACTGGGGGAACTTCCTTCCCCTTTGACCAGTTTGGTGTAGTGGTTAAGTGTGCAGACTCTAATCTGGGAGAACCGGGTTTGATTCCCCTCTCACCCATGTGCAGCTGCTGGATGACCTTGGGCAAGCCGTAGTTCTGTCAGAGCTGTCCTCTCAAGAGCAGTCCTCGAAAGAGCTCTCTCAGACCCAGCTACCTTACAGAGTGTCTGTTATGGGGAGAAGAAGGGAAGGAGATTGTAAGCCGCTCTGAGACTCCAAGTGAAGGGCGGGGTATAAATCCAATCTCTTCTTCTTCTTCTTCTAATTCCAAATCCAATTCTAATTCTTCTTCTAATTCTTCTCCCACTATTACAGTGGATCTCCAGATGGCCAAAATCAGCTCCCCTGGAGAAAATGGCTGCTTTGGAGGGTGGACTGTACAGCATTATACCCTGCTGAGGTGCCTCCTTTTCCAAACCTAGCCATCCCCCGGCTCCACCCCCCAAATCTCCAGGTATTTCCCAGCTTGGAGCTGGCAACCCTGGCTCTCTACCACATTGGTGGTCTGCTAGTACAGTCTGGAACCCTTCAGGATGGGCAGAATTTTTTAGCAGAATCTCTCCCCCCCCCCCCCCCCCATGGTGGCAGCTTCCCTCCCATCGTACCAGAGATAACCTCCTCTGGGTTGCCATGGGAGCCAGCAATTACTCCGGGATGTTTTGAGCATCTGACAAAGCGCCTGTCAGTCGGTTCTCACCACCTGGGGAGCTGCTGACATTGACTTAAAGGTCAGATCTTTATGGAAACGTGGTTTCTTTTCTTTTCACCTTCCCTGAAATGGAAATATTATTTAAAACCTATCTGGGGTAGGAAAGGGAGCAGCTGTGGTAGAGGCCCGTCGAGCTGTTTCTCAAAGTATCCGTAAAGCCAAGACTCGCAGTGTAAGTTCTGCTCCCTTTAGGAGACTGAGAAGGTTTAGTGAGAAATAGGCTTGCCAGCCTCCAGGTGGGGCCTGGAGACCTCCCGCTTTAACGACTCATCTCCAGCTGACAGAGGTCAGCTCCCCTGGAGAAAATGGCTGCTTTAAATGGTGGACTCCATAGCATTGTACCATGCTGAGGCCCCTCCCCTCCACAAGCTCACCCTCTCCTGGATCCACCCCCAAAGTCTCCAGGTATTTTCTAACCCTGACCTGGCAACCCTAGTGAGAATTTTTCAGTCAGAGTAAGTCACTTTCTTGCCTGTGTAGGAAAAGTCTGACCAATCTGGCCTACAAATGAAGGGCTGTTCTGTCAATTGCTGGTTTTAGGGTTAAGAACATAAGAGAAGCCAATGTTGGATCAGGCCCATCCAGTCCAACACTATGTGCTACACAATGGCCAAAAACACCAGGTGCCCTCAGGAGGTCCAGCAGTGGGGCCAGGACACTAGAAGCCCTCCCATCCAGTCCAACACTCCATCACACAGTGGCCAAAAATATCAGGTGCCATCAGGAGGTCCTCCAGTGGGGCCAGGTCACTAGAAGCCTTCCCACTGTTGCCCCCCCCCCAAAAAAACACCAAGAATACAGAGCATCACTTCCCTCAGACCGAGAGATCCTATCTATACTTTGTGGCTAATAGCCACTGCTGGACCTCTGCTCCAGATGTTTATACAGTTCCCTCTTGAAGCCTCCAGATGTGTTGTGTACTAGTCACATAATGGTGACCACCATGCGGTCAGAGCACATGGCCCGATTCTACCTGAGCTTCAGCCAGGTGGAAAAATAGACAGTCGGATCCAAAATGGCCACCAATAGCTAGCCTAGGTCTCCCACGGGGGACCTATGAACTACAACTTAAGACTTAAGGCCCTATCAGGACTATGCGCATCTGCTAAGCCCCTATCAGGTATTTTGGGTGCGGCCAGAGGTGGGGCTCCGGCCGGCATATAAGCAGGGCCCTGGAGCCCTGGCAGCCTGCTTGATCTGACCATCTCCTGAACATGCTGATTCACTTAATAAAGTCTTTGCTATGATCATCCTACAACTCGCCTCCCGACTCCAGTACTTTCCAAGATGGTTACCAGCATCCAGGTGGGGCCTGGGGATCTCCTGGAATTATAACCAAGATCTGTTCCCCTGGAAAAAATGGCTGCTCTGGAAGGTGGAGTCTATGGCACTATAGCCCAGCGAGGTTCCTCCCATCGCCCAAGTCTGTCCCTTCTCATGCGCCATCTCCAAATCTCCAGGAAATTTCTCAACTTGGAGCAGAGGTCCATCAGTGGCTCTTAGCCATAAGGTATAGATAGGAACTCTCGGTCTGGGGCAAGTGATGCTCTGTATTCTTGGTGCTTGGGGGGGGGGAGGATGGCAACAGCGGGAGGGCTCCTAGTGTCCTGGCCCCACTGCTGGACCTACTGAGGGCACCTGGTAGTTTTGGCCACTGTGTGACAGAGTGTTGGACTGGATGGGCCATTGGTTTGATTCAACATTGGCTTCTCTGATGTTCTTAGTTGGCAACTGTATCTGGTTTCCCTGTAGTTCTCAACATCAGCCAGGTCTGTATGCAGATAGAGTCTTCACCCAGCATCTCTTACATCACTTATTGAAGAACCCCATGTGCACTGGGTCACAGTCACAGGGCGATCCTCTGTTTTTTCTGCAGCTGCAATTTTTGGACTGCATGCTGGGAGATTCTAGGGTTCCTTCTAAGCTCATTGGATTTCTGCAAATAAATTATTAGTTACTGTCTGCCGCTACCGATCTTTCCCAATGCGCAACGTGGAAAAGTGTTTGCTCTTCGGGACTTTTAGTTTAGACGAAAGATGGCGAAGGGGAGACATGGTCGAGGTTTATCAGATTATGCACAGGGGGAATGGATCGAGGAGGCCTTTTCTCCCTTGCCGATAGCATTCAACTTGAAGGGCTCCCAGTGAACTGGATGGACAACAGGTACAGGGCAAGCAAAAGGAAAGACTTCTTCATTCAACCAGTAAACAATTTGGGGATGCGTGGCCAGTGGGGGTAGGGGTGGCCAGGGGCATAGATCGCTTAGAGAGCCAGTCTAGTGTAGTGGTTAGGAGCACGGACTCTGATCTGGGAGAACCGGATTTGATTCCCCACTCCTCCACATGCAGCTGCTGGGGTGACCCTGAGTCAGTCACAAGTTCTGTCAGAGCTGTTCTCTCAAGAGCAGTCCTCGAAAGAGCTCTCTCAGCCCCACCTATCTCACAGGGTGTCTGTTTTGTGGGGAGGGGGAGGGAAAGGAGATCTGCTCTGAGAGAACTGCTCGGAGACTTCGTTGGGTAGTGAAGGGTGGGGTATAAATCCAATCTCCTCCTCCTGCTCCTGCTCCTCCTCCTCCTCCTCCTCCTCTTCTGTTTAGGCAGGTTCATGGAGGAATGGTCCATCTGTGCTTATTTGCCATGGTGGTAAAAGGAACTTCTATATTCGGAGGCCGTTAACCTTTGAATCCCAGAGCCAGGAGGCAACATCAAGGGAAGGCCTCGGCCTCACTGCCGGGGGATTTTGGATTAGAGGGCTGAGTTAGTTACAGGGTCGGGCCCCGTACACATACCTCTGTTGGTGCAGAAAGACAGTGTCGGCGTGTACCTCCCCACCCACGGCCTCGCTTGCGTACCACGCGTCCGACTCGGAGGGGAAAGCCAAACCAGCACTTTTGAAAGAGTCAAGCTAGGGAGGCCTAATTTATGAATGCTCAGCATGCCGTTAAGTGTAGAAGTGATGGAGAGGGTCTCGGTTCACTGCGCGGCTACGCTTGTGAATCTTCCCCCCCCCCCCATCTGTGCAAGTTCATGTCTAGTTCAAAGCCAACTCTCCAGAATATAAATCATGAGGGAACCATTATTGGAAGACCCCTAACTCAGGGGCCGAGCCTTTGTTTTGCTTTTGGAGGGCCTCAGGTTCGATCCCCAGTGTGTCCACTAACAAAACTGAGGCCCTGACAAAGAAGGTGCTAAAAAATCAGATGATGAAGAGAAGAAGAAGAAGAAGAAGAGATTGGATTTATACCCTGCCTTCCACTCCCCAAGGGAGTCTCAGAGCGGCTTACAAACTCCTTTTCCCTTCCACTCCCCACAACAGACACCCTGTGAGGTAGGTGGGGCTGAGAGAGCTCTTTCCCAAGCTGTCCTTGAGGGAACAGCTGGTACAGAGCTATGGCTTGCCCAAGGTCATCCAGCCAGGTGCAAGTGGAGGAGTGGGGAATCAAACCCGGTTCTCCCAGATTAGAGTCTGTGCACTTAACCACTACACCAAACTGGCTCTCTCTAGTGGCTCCTTTAAGACCAGCATGCACACCAAAGCTTCTACCCAGAATTAAACTTTGTTGGTTTCGGAGCAGCCACTGGACTCAAGCTTTGTCCTCTTGCTTCAGGCCAACATGGCTACACACCCAAATCTGTTGTTTTATTTATTATTTTATTTATATTGTATTATTTCCATTTATATCCCGCCTTGCCGGATGAGCTGCTGCTGCTGGTGGTTGTGGTTGTTGCAAGTCCTGCATCACACATTTAACTCGGGCTGCCAACCTCCAGGTGGGGGCTGGAGATCTCCTGGGATTGCAACCAGCGTTCCCTCTAAGCTGAGTCAGTGTGAGCCAGCTCACCGTTCTCTAGCCTCCGGCTCACACACATTTTTTTTACTTCACTCAGGAAAGGATGGCTGCAGAGCAAACTAATCTATGTAGTAGCCAATAGTTCACAAAGTAAAATTTTGGCTCACAAGATGCCACAGATTATAAGGAGTATTGATAGCTCCAGACATCAGTTCCTCTGGAGAAAAGGGATGCTTTAGAAGGTAGACTCAACAGCACTGTGCTCTGTTGAAGTCCTTCCCGTCCCTAAACTCTGCCTGGCTTACAGTTACTAGGTCCCTAGAGTCTGTGCTCCTAACCACTACACCAAATTAGAAGGAAGGTTTTTGGAAGGGAGACGAAAATAACTTCAATTTAAGGGTGGGGGGGAGATTATAGTTGCCAAAAATAAGTTGGGGAAATTCCTGGAAATTTCCGGGAGTGGAGCCTGAGGGAACGCAAGGGATGTAATCCCATAGAACCCATCCTCCAAGGCAGCCTTTTCCTTCAGGATATCCAATCGCAGTTGTCTGGAGATAATTTGCAATTCCAGGAGGCCTCCAGGCACCACCTGGAGGTTGGCAGCCCTGGGCAAGATGGCATTTCACTTCCTCATCAAAGTCTCCCTTTGTTCTTTAGCCCAGGGCCATGCTGGGTATCTGAGCCTTAAGGTCTGTTTTTATCTCTGACCCCCTAACTAAGAGGTGACTCTGTTCCTAATATAGAATTATTTCGTATTGCTCGCTGGACCTTTTGTAATAAAAGGGGGTTGCAGAATCAGAGATGTCTTAAAACTATATGCAATGCAGGCAAAGTCCTGTTAGTAAAAACCCAAAGCCTAAGGAAGAAAGGAATTGCAGCATTGTGTTGATTTTGCAGATAGTTGGATAATTGCTTT
Organism: Lepidodactylus listeri; assembly: GCA_029233225.1. Taxonomy (NCBI): domain Eukaryota; kingdom Metazoa; phylum Chordata; class Lepidosauria; order Squamata; family Gekkonidae; genus Lepidodactylus; species Lepidodactylus listeri. Next base: position 6,100,379 of record JARCFY010000004.1, on the reverse strand, counting down.
ATGAACCAGGAAACTGCAAGGAAAGTTGGGGTCGGTGGGAGTGGGAAGCAAGCAAGCGATATGCAGCGGTGCTACCCTGGGAGGTTTACCGAAGCTCGGAGCCAAGGGATGGGTCCGTGGCTCAGTGGAAGAGCCTCTGCTTGGCATGCAGAAGGTCCCAGGTTCAATCCCCGGCATCTCCAGTTAAAAAGGGCCGGGCAGGAGGGGATGGGAAAGACCTCAGTGGCTCATTGGCATGCAGAAGGTCCCAGGTTCAATTCCTGGCCTCTCCAGTTAAAAACAACCAGGCGGTAGGTGATGTGAAAGAAGTCATTGGTTCACTTGGCATGCAGGAGGTCCCAGGCGCAAACCTTGGCATCTCCAGTTAAAACAACCAGGCAGGAGGTAATGTGAAAGATCTCAGTGGCTCATTGGCAGAGCATCTGCTTGGCATGCAGAAGGTCCCCCAGGTTCACTCCCCAACATCTCCAGTTAAAAGGGCCGGTCAGGAGGTGATGTGAAAGACCTCAGTGGCTCATTGGCAGAGCATCTGCTTGGCATGCAGAAGGTCCCCCAGGTTCAATCCCCAACATCTCCAGTTAAAAAAGGACCAGGCAGGAGGTGATGTGGAAGACCTCAGCCTGAGACCCTGGAGAGCTGCTGCCAGCCTGAGTAGACAATCCTGACCGTGATGGACCAATGGTCAGATTCACTACACGGCAGCTTCAAGTATGTTCATGCGTGACGTGGCCATATCAAATAGGGAGCAAAGCTTCTGAATTAGATATAGATGGGAGAAAATGGGTTTTCCCCCCCCTTTCACGGACACTTTTTCCTTCAGCCATGCTTTAAACTGCATCTAGGGTAGGATTTTAACTCGGGCCTTTCTGTTTCACAGCTCATCTCTCCCCCCACCCCCCACCCCCCGCCATACAGTAACCAAACTCTAATAAATGTCGGGATGGAGGGAGGAGAGGATTACTGCCTGTAATAACATCAGAGCCAGTAGAGAAGACGGTTAATTTCACGGTTGTAATAGGGTAGGAGCCTGCGGTTTGGGCCACGCAGGCGGCCACATCACGTCCCCAAAGCTTCACGGAGAAGCCTTTGGACGGCGGTTTTAGCTCAGCGCTCCAGATTTTTCTGGCTCCCGGTCGTGTCCTCCACCAGCTCGGCGTCTCCCTAAATGCGGCGCCAGCCCGCTGAATTGGTCACAGAACCATGATCTGGAAGGTTCCGGAGAGCCCCGGGGCGCCCTCATGTCCTCATAGCAAATGCATTGCGTTACTATGCAAGGGACCATTGGTTTAGCTTATTATTAATACTTCTGCGGGTTTTAATATGCCGTGGCCCTGTCTGTCAGCCTCTCCGACAGGGCCGCTTTCGGCCCCTTCGGTGTTTCCCCCAAACAAGCTCATGCAATTAGATCCTTCTTGTTTCCTAAATGATTTTTTTTTTTTGGCTGCTCCTAATTATTTCACACTCCATATAAAAGAGTAATCGGGGTGGGTAATGGGAGGCCGGGGATCGCGTCCACGATGCTTTGCAGGCGGAAAGATATTATGGCAACGTCGATTTGTGCTGTAGGGGGGGTGTTTCCTCCCCGCTTTTGCTTGATGTCAGCATCAACACGGTGAGCATGTAATATAAGTAAAAGCTATTGGATTTGGATACATAGGATGCTACAAGAAATGTTAGGAGTGAATTTACCTTTTTCGCCTAAACTATTCTTACTGAATTTTATACCAGCACAGTTTAAAAAGCTAGATGGTTATTTGTTATCACTGCGGCTAGAATATTATATGCAGGGGTCCGTTGGAGCGGGAGCGCACAGGAGCGCAGCTCCGGGAGTGAGGAGCCCAGGGGGCGGGCACATGACCAAGCCCCGCCCCCTCCTCGGCTTCCCCGAGCAGTGCAGAGGCGCAGCGCCCCGGGGAAAGCCCTGCTAGGGTCTTTATTGATTTTAATGTTTTGTTTTAATATTGATATTTTTATCATTGTTCCTTTTATGACTGTGTGCTGCTTTCCCAGAGACTTGCTCAAGGTGGCATATAAATTTTCTAAGTATACCATTTTTTATCTGGGCACATGGCACATAAGTACTGGAGAAATTTCACCAACCCTTCAGCAGCTGCCACCCCATCAGTTTGGTGTAGTGGTCAGCAGTTGGACTCTAATCTGGGTGAGCCGGGTTTGATTCACTCCCCCACATGCAGCTGCTGGTGTGACCTTGGGCCAGTCACAAGTTCTCTCAGAGCTGTTCTCTCAGGAGCAGTTCTCAAAAGACCTCTCTCAGCCCCACCTACCTCACAGGGTGTCTTGTTGTGGGGAGGGGAAGGGAAAGGGATGGGTGGTGCACATGTCCTGGGTGTCTCAAGTCTACTTGAAACCTGGTTGTTTCAAGGGAGCAGGAAGAGAATGAGGGTGTGTTCTTGACGCTTATTTTTATTGCCCAAAGTATTGGATGGGGAAGGGAAGGGAGGAAGAGCAGGTCAGTTTCACTCACCTGTGGAGTGGAGCCTGAGGGGTGGGTGTTGCCTTCTGACACACTTCCGGTTTGTTAGGGGGTGTGGCATATGCAAATGAGTTATGCAAATGAGTTATGCTAATGAGCTCCTGCACCTCTTTTTCTACGAAACGACCCCTGATTATATGCCAAATACTGGAAGAAGGAAGATATACCATCAAAGGAAGAAATGATATTTAAGCTACTAGAAACGACACAATTGGATAAATTAACTGTAGTGTTAAAGGGTAATGATGGAAATATGTTTGAAAGTGTACGGGCGGGGGGGGGGACACCACCCCAGGTTCAGGGCTGAGAATGCTGGCAACAGTATTTATTTATTTATTTATGGAATTGGATTTGCTTCCCTACAAGGAGGGCTCAGGGCCGCTTACAACAGAATAATAGAGAGCTCACCTCCAGATGACACAGATCTGCCCCCCTCGAGAAACTGGATGCTTCGGAGGGCTGACTCCCTGTCATCTGGAGATCAGTGGTCATTCCAGGAGATATCCAGGTTCCACCTGGAGGTTGGCAACCTACACCTTGGAGGAAGGGTGGGCTGTGCATGTGAGGAATGAGCAATCTTATGAATAGGCATGGAGCAGAAGTACCAGTTGGCTGCATCCTCGATTAAAGCTGGAGATTTCGGCTGCATCAAAACTTTTTGGGGGGGATTTATACCCCACCCTTCACTACCCAAAGGAGTCTCAGAGTGGCTTACAATCTCCTTTCCCTTCCTCTCCCCACAACAGACACCCTGTGAGGGAGGTGGGGCTGAGAGAGCTCTGACAGAAACTGCTCTTTTCTCAGAACAGCTGTGCCAGAACTATGGCTTGCACAAGGTCATCCAGCAGGTGCAAGAGGAGGAATGGGGAATCAAACCCGGTTCTCCCAGATTAGAGTCCGCGCACTTAACCCCTACACCAAACTGGCTCCTTGGATGGATATTGCTATAGCTGGATCCAGGTAAACTTGGCTGGATATTGCTATAGCACTGACTCATGACTGGATTTTCCTAGGTGGACTGCACAGTCCAGGATGATGGATGATTACCGTAGCACAGAGAGCCAGTTTGGCGTAGTGGTTAGAAGGACTCTAATCTGGGAGAACTGGATTTGATTCCCCACTCCTCCACTTGCACCTGCTGGATGACCTTGGGCAAGATGTAGTTCTGTCAGAGCTGTTCTCTCAAGGGCAGTCCTCAAAAGAGCTCTCCCAGCCCCACCTACCTCACAGGGTGTGCATTGTGGGGAGAGGAAGGGAAGGAGACTGTAAGCTGCTCTAAGACTTTGAGTGAAGGGTGGGGTATAAATCCAACTTCTTCTTCTTCTTCTTCTCAGTGATAACAAAACATTCAACAATGTGTGGTTGCAGCATTAGAACCAGGGAGAACCGGGTTTGATTCCCCACTCCTCCACTTGCACTTGCTGGATGACCCTGGGCAAGCCATAGTTCTGTACCAGCTGTTCTCTCAAGGACAGTTGTCTCAGAGCTTTCTCAGCCCCACCTACCTCACAGGGTGTCTGTTGTGGGGAAGGGAAGGGAGAGGAGTTTGTAAGCCGCTCTGAGACTCCCTTGGGTAGTGAAGGGCGGGATATAAATCCAATCTCTTCTTCTTCTTCTTCACTGTGGTCCTATTTTGGGGTGTGGCTACAGAATCTTCATCAACACCCAGCACGTTCCATTAGAAAGTTCTGGGGATTCGCTCAAGTTAATTAGAGGAAACTGAAACAGAGTGCTGATGCAACTTTGCTGTTGTTGTTTTTAAAGGACCGTATTGTTTTTATGATGTGTTATGAAAAGCATTTTTTACGGCTCTTCAGGCGCGAGATTATTGTGCCTTTTATAAAACTAAGAGGGAGCCGGCTTCGCCTCGCTTTCCCCTCTGCTGCTAAGTAGACAATGTGCTTTTGTGGTCATTATTTCCCAATAGGATGTTTCATTTGGGACTAATGCCTGGGAAATGATAGCCTCAGATTGGAACGCTTCCCAGGAGGGCTGAGAGGACAGGGGCGGGGGGGGGGCGGGTAGGTATCTTCACAAATGAAAAAGAACGAAGGCTCTGAAGCATAAATTCTCACTCATTTCGGTACCCAGGTCTGCAAAGTCATGTTCCAGACCTGTGGATGTCCACCAGGGTTGAGGGGTGCGCACATAGAGAACAGAACTGGATGAATTTCATGTGTCCCATTCTAAAACTGTTGGGCGTGGCTGCGGTGCCAGGTAGGGGAGGGGCTGTGGCTCAGTGGTGGAACATCTGCTTGGCATGCAGAAGGCCCCAGGTTCAGTCCCCGGCATCTCCAGTTAAAAGGAGCCAGTGATGTGAAAGACCTCTGCCTTAGAGCCTGGAGAGTAGTAAAGAGGGGCTGTGGCTCAGTGGTAGAGCATCTGCTTGGCATGCAGGAGGTCCCAGGTTCAATCCCCAGCATCTCCAGTTGAGAGGACCAGGCAGGAGGGGATGGGAAAGACCTCTGCCTGAAAACCCAGAAAGCTGCTGCCAGACAATACTGATCTTGGTGTTTGATTCAGTAGACAGCAGCTTTGCGTCTGTTCAGATGTCTTCCACTCCACAGTCTCTCAGCAAGCATCTGTGAAATCCATGTGGTGCACATGTGAAATGCATTTTATGTTTGTTGGTTTGCTTGTTCAGTTTGTCCCCTGCCCTCCCCTCCCCTGTGTGCTAGATCATGATCAGAACCTGCGTTTGCCCGTCAGTGGCAGCAGAAAAGAGCACCTGAAAGACTAACAAAATTTGTGGCAGTTTTCATGAGTCATTGTTCCCTTCTTCAGGTATCTTCAGTGGTCTGAAGAAGGGAGCAGTGACTCCCGAAAGCTCCTCCCCTGCCGCAAATTGTGTTAGTCTTTAAGGTGCTACTGAACCCTTGCTCCTTTCTGTGGCTATATGTGTTAGAAACAGGGGTCCGTTGGAGCAGGAGCGCACAGGAGCGCAGCTCCGGGAGTGAGGAGCCCAGGGGGCGGGCACATGACCAAGCCCCACCCCCTCCTTGGCTTCCCCGAGCAGTGCAGAGGTGCAGCGCCCCAGGGAAAGCCCTGCGAGGGTCTTTATTGTTTTTAATGTTTTGTTTTAATATTGATAATTTTATCATTGTTTCTTTTGTGACTGTGTGCTGCTTTTCCAGAGACTTGCTCAAAATGGCATATACATTTTCTAAGTATACCATTTTTTATCTGGGCACATGGCACATAAGTACTGGAGAAATTTCACCAACCCTTCAGCACCTTCCACCCCATCAGTTTGGTGTAGTGATCAGGAGTTGGACTCTAATCTGGGAGAACCGGGTTTGATTCCCCACTCCTCCACATGCAGCTGCTGGTGTGACCTTGGGCCAGTCACAAGTTCTCTCAGAGCTGTTCTCTCATGAGCAGTTCTCAAAAGACCTCTCTCAGCCCCACCTACCTCACAGGGTGTCTTGTTGTGGGGAGGGGAAGGGGAAGGGATGGGTGGTGCACATGTCCTGGGTATCTCAAGTCTACTTGAAACCTGGTGGTTTCAAGGGAGCAGGAAGAGAATGAGGCTGTGTTGCCTTCTGACACACTTCCGGTATGTTAGGGGGCGTGACATATGCAAATAAGTTATGCAAATGAGTTGTGCTAATGAGCTCCTGCACCTCTTTTTCTATGAAATGACCCCTGGTTAGAAATGTGTTGCAATCCACACTTCCACCAAACTGCCATAAAGCATTCATATGTGTGTTTCTCCCTAACGCATCCCTCCGTGTTTTCCCCTTCCTCCAAACCCAGAACACCCCTGGGGAAAACGGGGGAAGAGAGTATTCACTCCAGTCTGCAGCGTCGCGCAACTCTGATTGGAGAGATGGGTTCTGGGGAGGATTCGGAAGCGGCTCCTAAAATAGAGCCATTTTAGTGTAGCGGTTAACAGCAGTAGACTCTCAACTGGGAGAACTGGGTTTGATTACCCACACTTCCGCATGCAGCTGCCGGGCTGACCTTGGGTCAGTCACAAGTTCTCTCAGAGCTGTTCTCTCATGAGCAGTTCTCAAAAGAGCTCTCTCGGCCCCACCCGCCTCCCAGGGTGTCTGTTGTGGGGAGGGGAAGGGAAGGAGATTGTAAGCCACTCTGGGACTCCTTTGAGGAGTGAAGGGCGGGATATAAATCCAATCTCATCTTCCTCCTCCTCCTCCTCCTCCTTCTTTGAACATGTTTCTAAAATCTAGTCTTGATCTCCACTTTTAGAAGCGACATGGCCAAATTCTAATTACTGTTGCTCTTTCCGCACCTGAAGGATGGCGTGACTGTTTTGTTCTTGGCCAAGTGCAGAGTCCGGTGTGTTCCTCGAACCTGCGAGAACACCAAAAAAATGTTGAATGTTGCGTTAGTGGCAGAATTTGTTTTCCCGAGAGCAAAAAGTTCCGATTCCTTACATTAGCAAGGCACGCTTACCAGACTGTAGCGCAGCAAAGCCATCATCCATCATTGATTCAGAGCAGCCCGTGGATTTGAATGGGACACATGATGGGCGGTGGTGCGCCTCGTGTGACAAGGAGGCAGATTTCACGTGCAAAAACAGCAAATCTCATTTCTGCAGTGTTAGGTATTGAGCAGAAATGGGCACGGGTAACTGGACCCAGCTTGGGGTCTGAAAACAATAGACAGACGGGATCCTGAAGGGGACCTATAGCGTAGCAGCTGAATGTAAATAGCCAATCATGGGGAGCGGGTGTGTGTTGGGTGTGGCTTGATGCATGCATTTAAGCAGTGCTTAAGGCCCTGCTTAGATTGTCTTGCTCTGGCTTAACTCACAATAAGCGATGAGCTGATCACTCTACGAGTCTGAACTCAGTATATTTCATGCAGGTAACAGGCGCATATGTGGAAATGCTCCGAGAAGATGCCCAGCAATTAAAATATTCCAGACAGGACTTTTTCTGCAGGCTTCACACCTGCTGATATCAGATGAGTAGCCACAATGGAGAAGAGAAAACTTCAAGCACAGGCGAACGGTCCCTGGACTTGCAGCGATCTTGGGGTCGTAGTGGAGAGCTCAAAGAAAGTGTCAATCCAGCAATTTGGCTGCTGCGTAAACCAGTTTGCTCTGGAGCCCTCCTTCCTGAGCGAAGACAAAAAAGGTGTGAGCCGGAGGCTAAACAACTGTGAGCTGGCTCACACTAACTCAGCTTAGAGAGGACACTGGTTGCCAGGTCCCTACCTTTGGCCGACAAGGGGGCTCCAGGATCCTTTCCTGGATCTTCTTGTGTGTGTACCGCAATGACGTCACCCGAAAGTTTTGGCATCACTCTGGGCAAGCTGTGGGGGAAGGCTCTAGCACAGTGGTGGCAAACCTCTGGCACGCGTGCCAGAGGTGGCACTCAGAGCCCTCTCTGTGGGCACGCACGGCATCGCCCCAGCACAGAGTTCGCAAGATTGGACAGCAAAAATCACATGAATTGTTGAAAAGCATGCCAAATGCAAACTTTTGCCTTTCAACAAATAGTTGTTTGTATCATTGAAAGCTCTGTTGTTGTGTTTTTCTTTTGAGACAAAAGACGTTAATGTATGAGTTGTTTTTTTCTAAAACGAAAACCTCAGTATTCAGGTTAAATTGCCGTGTTGGCACTTTGCGATAAGTAAGTGGGTTTTGGGTTGCAGTTTGGGCACTCGGTCTCTAAAAGGTTCACCATCACTGCTCTAGCATATGGCCAAAAACTCTATGGTGACCATAGAGTTTTTGGTGGAATATTTGAGTGTCCTTCCCCCCCCCCCCCACGATGTGCCCAGAGCGATGATGTCACCTCCAACCATGTCGGGCACCACAGAGTTCTTCAAGGGTGGGGCTCCTCTGCCAGCAGCTGGCCAGTGGGTGGATCGGTGGGGGCAAAATTGGGGACTGCCCCAGGGTACTGACCATCAGTGTTCCCTCTAAGCTGAGTTAGTGTGAGCTAGCTCACGGTTTGTTAGCCTCCAGCTCACAGATTTTTGTCTTAGCTTAGGACAGATGTCCGCAGGGCAAACTGATTTGCACCGCAGCCCAATCGCTCGCTCACAACTTCAGTGTCAGTAGCTGACCCATTAGAATTTTTTGCTCGCAAGACTCCCCAGCTTAGAGGGCGCATCGCTGAGCGTCCCACTTGGGCCCAGAAGTCCTTCTCCTCAACTCGCTTCCCAGTTCAGGGAGTCGGGGTGCCTTCCGCCATCGGTAGAAAATCTGAAATCCTAATCTGTACTCACGTCGCTTTCCTTGCCCCGATTGCCTGTCCTAGCGGGCTGGTTAACGGATTGAACGAGACAGGATTAGCCATTCCAATTTCGGCGCCGTCGCTTTCCTCGTTTAAGGCACTCCCTGTGAGCAGTGAGTTATCGACTGCCTTCAGCGTGGCCGCAAACAGTTTTGTTTTGTTTTTTAAGGGACATTTGTAAGGCCAGCTCTAATACCGTGAGGGTCAAGTTCGTTTTCCATTTTCTGGCCTTCCCCCATCCAGTTAACCCTTGGATATACTCTCCCATGGGGTTTCTCGCTAATTTGGGCTGACCAGTGCTCGCTGGCCCGGAGAGGCCTGAGGATTAAATATAGTTAAGTCTGTGAAATTTAACCTATATTATTGATACTGGGCCGGTCCCAAAGTGCCTGCAAAGTGGCTTAAAAGGAAGAGTTTGCTCGAGAATAAAACACAGCTGGCAGCAGACCAGTTCCACACTCCCTTCAAAGGAAGAAGAGGAGATTGGATTTATACCCCGCCCTTCACTACCTGAAGGAGTCTCAGAGTGCCTCACAATCGCCTTCCCCTCTCCCTCCCCACAACAGACACCCTGTGAGGCAGGTGGGGCTGAGAGAGCTCTCTTGAGAACTCCTCATGAGAGAACAGCTCCGAAATAACTTGCAACTGACCCAAGGTCACACCAGCAGCTGCATGTGGAGGCATGGTGACTCAAACCCAGTTCTCCCAGGTTAGAGTCCACCCTCCTAAACCCTTGCACCAAACTGGCTCTCCCCAAATGATTTATAATCTCTCACTGAATGATTCGTAATCTTCTCCTTCAATCCTCCTTCTTGAGATTTCAGGAAAACTTCAGACATGCGTTATGGAGCATCTGTAGAAGACCATTGGGTTTGTAGGTCCTCAGTTCAGTTCCTGGCTTTTCCAATTGTTTTGTTTTAAGGATCAGGTAAGAGATGACAGGCTGGGGCTCAGTGGTTAAGATGCTTTAACTGCAGACCGGAAGATCGGTAGCTCGGCAGTTCGAGACCCGAGTGCTGCATGACGGAGTGAGCTCCCGTCTCTGGTCCCAGCTCCCGCCAACCTAGCAGTTCGAAAGCAAGAAATTGCAAGTTGATAAATGGGTACCACTTCAGTGGGAAGGTGACAGCGTTACGTGTACCTCGGCGTCTAGTCATGCCGGCCACATGACCACGGAGAAGTCTTCGGACAGCACTGGCTCTTCGGCATGGAAACGGAGACGAGCACCGCCCCCTAGAGAGGGATTCAACTGGCTTTCAAGCGAGGGAAACCTTTACCTTTACTAACAGATGAGAAAGATCTCAGCCCGAATCCTGGAGAGCTGCTGCCAGTAGGAAATACTGGTCTTGATAGACCGATGTCTGACTCAGTAGAAGCAAGCTTCTCAGGTTCACGCTCCAAGATGCGCCATCTGGAAGCCGCCAAGGCGCTGGAAGTGGGTGCTGTTCTACGAAGAGGAGAATTGCATAAGCCAGGCGCTAGTTCACACAATCAAAAGCCAGAGGTCGTCTCCATAATGTCCCCATTTTTTGTTTTTGTTTTCAGGTTGCAAATAGCAAGTTTGCTGGGTCAAAAATACTCACCCCTTCCAAACTTGTCTGCATGTGTGTCAGGCCGCGGTCACACGGCCCTTTAATGCGGGAGGAAGGGCTGTTTCCTCCCGCATTTAAAGGGACCATCTAAAAAGGCCGGGGCTAGTCCCGTGCCGAAGCGGGCTCAAATGCGGGTTCCTCCCGCATTTTTCAACCCCGGGAAAATCTACTGTTTTCCCTGGAGTCGCGGGAGGAACCCGCATTTGAGCCATCTGGCCGGCTCTCTCTCGCAATCATTGCGAGAGCAGGGCTGTCCAGATGGTCCCGCCCGCCATTTCCCCCCCTTTTACATTTGGGCGCTTGGCCACTCAAGCGCCCAAGTGTAAAAGGGGGGGGGGGAAACCCAAACTTACCAGGCAGCCGGTGGGGCTCGGGAAAGGGTGCCTCCCCTGGTGGCCGCCACCGCTGTCTGCCACCGAAAAAACCGCCGCTGAAAAACCGCCGCTTCTTCCGCCGCCGCCACCTCTTTCGCTGCCTCCTACGTCCGCTGCCGTCGCCTGCCACCTCCTCCTCCTCTGCCCGTCGCCGCCCACCACCGCAGGGGTTGACATCCCAACCCGAGGTTAAAAAAATGCAGCCCCTTTAATCCGGGAGGGCTCCCGGATTTAAAGGGGCCGTGTGACCACAGCCTCATTGTTCTACTATTCAATTCCTTGGTTGCTACTGATTCAGCAGTATCACTTTGAGTAGCTCTTCTTTTCTTCTTCTTTTGGGATCGGCCCCATGATGGACAATGGTATTCGGGACAATCAGGTTGGAGAAAATGCCCTGGAGAAAATGGCTGCTTTGGATGGTGGACTCTCTGACATTGTACCCCGCTGAGTAGTTTTCAGTCTCCTTTCCCTTCCTCTCCCCACAACAGACACCCTGTGGGGTAGGTGGGGCTGAGAGAGCCCAAGTTCACCCAGCTGGCTGCATGTGGAGGAGTGGGGAATCAAACCTGCATGTGGAGGAGTGGGAATCAAACCTGGTTTTCCCAGATTAGAGTCCATGCTAGGAGGAGGAGGAGATTGGATTTATACCTCACCCTTCACTCCCCAAAGGAGTCTCAGAGCGGTCTACAATCTCCTTTACCGCCAGTTTGATGTAGTGGTTAAGTGCGCGGACTCTAATCTGGGAGAACCGGGTTTGATTCCCCATGCCTCCCTTGCAGCTGCTGGATGACCTGGGGCAAACCACAGTTCTGGCACAGCTGTTCTTGAAAAAGAGCAGTCTCTGTCTGAGCACTCTCAGCCCGGCCTACCTCACAGGGTGTCTGTTGTGGGGAGGGGAAGGGAAAGGAGTTTCTAAGCTGCTCTGAGACTCCCTTGGGTAGTGAAGGGCGGAGTATAAATCCAATCTCTTCTCTTCTTCCCTGTGAGGTAGAGAGAGCTCTCTCGGGAACTGCTTGTGGGAGAATAGCTCTGAAACGGTCCCAAGGTCACACCAGCAGGTGCATGTGGAGGAGTGGGGAATCAAACCCAGTTCTCCCAGGTTAGAGTCCCCTCTCCTAACCATTACATTAAACAAGGATACCCTTGCTGCAACCGAGCATGACGCCATTTCACATCTCATGTGCGTGTTGCTGCTTTAGTGGCGTCAGAGCCAAAATCGATTAGTGCCACAAGAGCAGACTCGTAGCAAAAGGCCTGCTGTGCTCTATACAGGGGGTTGGTGGACCCCCTCGCCACTGCGGCTTGAAGGCCCGTCATAGGCTAAAATCTGGACTCAAGATTCCGAGCTCAGAATCGTATGGGCATCCTCCTTTTCCCTGGGCTGCCTGCTCCGGCGCTCATCTTCTAAGTTAGTTATGCACTGCAGGGGACCATGCATTCCTGGCAGAACATGGAAGCTGCCACCACAGCGAGGGAGACGTAATTCAGGCCGGCAGGAAGCAGAAACACTTTCATAAAATAAGTGGCACAACCCCAGGATGAGACTCAGTAGAGAGGTTGCCAGGCTTTTTACCCTCCGATGGCTTCTGCCGTTTAAAAACAAAACAGCTTTCTCAGTGCAAGCCACCACCACCCCCCCCACCCCGGTTGCACTGCTGCACCACCATGGCTGTGGTTTCTGGAGGGTGGCATGGAAAAAATGAAGGTTCACCCTTCCACCGGGACAGATATTATCAGGGGTCCTTTCGTAGAAATAGAGGTGCAGGAGCTCATTAGCACACCTCATTAGCATACCTCATTAGCATATGCCACGTCCCCTGACATCACCAGAAGTGTGTCAGAAAGGGAATGTCAGTTTCAGCCCCATTATACCCTATGGGCCATTGAAATCAATGGCAAAAACTCATAGGGTATATGAAGGGCCGGAGGAAAGGGGGTTTGAGGGAGAGGCTCCAAACTTGCTGGGTAGCTGCTGGGGCCCCTCCTCAAAATACCCACCAAGTTTCAAGAAGATTGGACCAGGGAGTCCAATTCTACGGGCCCCCAAACAGGTTGTCCCATCCCCTCCATTGTTCTCTATGGAGGGAATTTTTTTTTAACTTTTTTCCTCCCACAGAGAACAATGGAGGGAATGGGGGCAACCTGTTTGGGGGCCCGTAGAATTGGACCCCCTGGTCCAGTCTTCTTGAAACTTGGTGGGCATTTTGAGGAGAGGCCCCAGCAGCTACCCTGCAAGTTTGGAGCCTCTCCCTCAAACCCCCTCCCCTCCAGTTGCTTTTAAAGTTACCGCCGAATTTTGGCAGCAATTCGGCAGCGGGCTGAATCAGATTAGAGAATCTGATTCGGCCCGTGGCTGCCCTAGTGGCCACTCCTGAGCTGGCAGAGCTTTGCTGCGCCTCGCTCTGGCCCCAACGGACCCCTGGATATTATAGCATTGGAAAAAGTGCAGAAAAGGGCAACTAGAAGGATAAAAAGGTTGGAACAGTTTCTCTATGAAGAAAAGTTGAAGCACTTGGGAGCTCTTTAGCTTGGAGAAACGACGGCTGGGGGGGGACATGATTGAGGTTTGCAAGGGTATGCCTGGGATAGAGCAGGTAGAGAAAGAGGTGCTTTTCTCCCTTTCTCACAATACAAGAACTCGTGGGCACTCCATGAAATTGCTGAGCAGTCGGGTTAGAACAGATAAGAGGAAGTCCTTCTTCACCCAAAGAGTGATTAACACATGGAATTCACTGCCACAAGAGGTGGTGGCGGCTACAAGCATGGACGGCTTCAAGAAGGAATTGGATAAACATCTGGAGCAGAGGTCCATCAGTGGCTATTAGCCACAAGGTCTAGATAGGAACTCTTGGTCTGGGGCAAGTGATGCTCTGTATTCCTGGTGCTTGGGGGGGGGGCAACAGTGGGAGGGCTTCTGGAGTTCTGGACCCACTGGTGGACCTCCTGAGGGCACCTGGTGTTTTTGGCCACTGTGTGACACAGAGTGTTGGACTGGATGGGTCATTGTCCTGATCCAACACTGGCTTTTCTTATGTTCTTGGGTAGTAGGGTTGGCAATATCCAGGTGGGTCCTGGAGATCTCCTGGAATTACAGCTGATCTATAGACAACACAGAGAGGTTCCCCTGGAGAAAGGGGCTGCTTTGGAGGATAGATTCTTGGCCAATGGGCAAAGTCAGAAGCTGCCCAATCATGTGCCTTCTCCATGGTAAAAAAGCCCTTGTCCTGGTCAAAGTTAAATGAGCTACGTAGGGTTGCCGTCCCCCCAACAGAGACAGAGTTTTCCCCATTTTGCCCCCCCCAGTCCATTACCGGCCAGCTGGCCAATGGAGGGACCCTGCCCCGAAAGAGCCCCACCCCACCTGATGTGCCTGGAACGATGATGTCACCTGCAGGTGACGTCATCATGCCGGGCATATCACATGGGGGACGCTCTAGCATTTGGGCAAAAAACTCTATGATGATCATAGAGTCGTCCCCCCCCCAAAAATGCTAGAGGATCCCACCCAATATGCCCGGTGTGATGATGTCACCAGAAGACTCCCGGAGCAAGAACAAGACCTGGTAGCCCTAGAGCTACGTGAGGGCCAGGCACCACCAGAAGTCCGTATAAAGTGGAACGCAAGCACTGAGAGGGGGTCATAACAGGAGAGGCGGTCCTTAAGGCATGACACTCCCTCCATCATCTTTCATGGAAGGACCCCAGGTAGAGCCAGGATCTTCCCCTGACCTGCCAGTTGCCATCCTCAGTTACCCATAACCCTCCACCCATCCGATCCCACCAAACGTTACCCCCTGATCTGTAGGGTTGCCAGGTCTGGGTTGGAAAATACCTGGAGACTTTGGGGGTGCATCTGGGATAGGGCGGGGCTTGGGGAGGGGGGGCTACACATGGTACATTGCCATAGATTCCACCCGCCAGAGCAGCCATTTTCTCCAGGGGAGCTGATCTCTGTCAGCTGGAGATCAGTTGTAAAAGCAGGGGATCTCCAGGCCCCACCTGGAGGCTGGCCACCCTAATGATCTGTCAGGCATCCCCCCCCCCCAATAGCTCCCTTCCTCCAGGCCTGCATCTCTGGTCTGGAGACTCGGGAAAGCTAGCAGTGCCACGTGGAGAAATGCCGAGATGTAATGAGTCGCCTGAAAAGCAACGTGTCCGCTTGTTCCTTGTTGGCAGCGACCGGAGTACCTTGTGCTTGCTCTCCACCCGTTTCCCTTTGTATCTGACAGAGTTCCTCAACTGTTGTCGGACATGAAAATTAAGCAGCAGCTATGTGCCCTGTTCTAGGGCAGCTCTGAGAGAGAGGCTTGCCCGTTCTCCTAGCGCAGCATTCTGCGAGAGAGTTAAGGAGGGTGTCGGAAGGTGCAGTGGCGGTGCCAAGAAGCATGGTGGGTAATGGGACGCAAAATGGAACGAGGCTGTAAAGTAGCCGGAATCGCCATCAGGGGTTTTTTCGACCCTTCCATTAAAGCGGCGGCCTTTCAAACTTAACCTAAACCAAGTAAATCTAATTGACGGATGGGGAGGGAAGGGAGGTTTGAAAAGGATGGTTTAAGTAAAACATTTGCCTTTTGTCTCCCTCTACGAGCACGCGGAAAGATAAAAGGTTGAGCTCAAATGACTGGGGCAATCGGTGCTTGATAAAAAATTTTGCTGTGGTCTTCAGAAGGGAAAGTTTTATGCTTAAGAACATAAGAGAAGCCATGATGGATCGGACCAGTGACCCATCTAGTCCAACACAGTAACCAAAACTCAGATCCCATCAGG
Organism: Lepidodactylus listeri; assembly: GCA_029233225.1. Lineage (NCBI taxonomy): Eukaryota > Metazoa > Chordata > Lepidosauria > Squamata > Gekkonidae > Lepidodactylus > Lepidodactylus listeri. Next base: position 6,084,943 of record JARCFY010000004.1, on the reverse strand, counting down.
AGGTCCACCACTGGGGCCAGAACTCCAGAAGCTCTCTCACTGTTGCCCCCCCAAGCACAAAGAATACAGAGCATCACTGCCCCAGCCATAAGGACATAAGAGAAGCTATGTTGGATCAGACCAGGGGTGGGCAAACTTGCTCAGCATAAGAGCCATCTAGAACAGGGGTGGCCAAATTTGCTTAATGTAAGAGCCGCATAGAATAAACATCAGATGTTTGAGAGCCACAAGACATGAACAAATATTACCTGCTTTCATTGGAAAATAAGCAAATTTGCTTTTTATTAACATTAAACGAGACTGCCAAAAATAATAACAAAAGGGGTAAAAGCAGATATCGATAATGATATTAATTTGTCCAATGATATTTGTTTGCTAATGATATTTAGCTTCCCCAGCCGCCCTGCCGGGAGCCACACAATATATGTGAAAGAGCCGCATGCGGCTCCCGAGCCACAGTTTGCCCACCCCTGGATCAGACCAGTGACCCATCTAGTCCGACACTCTCTGTCACAGAGTAACCAAAACCCAGGTCCCATCAGGAGGTCCATCAGCAGGGCCAGAACTTCAGGAGCCTTCCCACTGTTGCCCCACAAGCACCAAGAATACAAAGCATCACTGCCCCAGACATAAGAACATAAGAGAAATGACCCCGGTGGTCAGGAAACTTCACAAGAGGAGTGCCGTTCCAGGAGTAACAAGCCCAGGAATGGGCACATATGGTGATGTGCTGTGGGAAAAAGCAAAAGCAGACTAACTCGATCTGCATTTTCATGCTTGTTGTAGGGGAGCTTCCCTGGAAGAGCAAAGGAAAGCAAGTGTCTTTCGTCAAAGTGTCAAGCTGGCTGGCCAGTTCTGAGTTGGGAAATACCTGGAGATTTTGGGGGTGGAGCCTGAGCGGTGGGTGTTGCCTTCTGACACACTTCCGGTGATGTCAAGGGGTGTGGAATATGCAAATAAGTTATGCTTATGAGTTATGCTAATGAGCTCCTGCACCTCTTTTTTTTTACAAACTCCAAAGTAGCAATCGGCATTTCCCTTGTAATGCTCCCAAGATCAATGAGACCGGGGTGAGGTCTGCTGAGACCATGCCGCTCGTGCACCCCGAAGATGCCGGAGGGCTTCCTTTCTTCTTTTCCTCCCAGGCACCCATTCCCCCCCCCCCAAAGACATAAAACCAAGAGAGAGAAAAGCTCCTTGAGTGGAAATTGCAATACCTATAACCCGAGCTGATCCTGCCGGCTGATTTCATTCCCGCTCATTGCTTTTCCTTGTGTCCGCGCCAGCACATTGCACTTCTTCCGGCGGCCTAAATCAAATTCCTTTTCTAAATGTTAGCTGGGGGAAAACACGGACCCGGGCAAGACCGGGTAAATGGCCTTTCCAAGGAGGTTTCGGCGGCTCTGAAGAGTGTCATGCTTTGGGAGGAGGGATGGGCGTACCTCGTTCCAAACATCTGAGTTTGTTCTTCTCCTCCGACTTGTCCACATGGGTTGTGGAATTGGGGGTCCAAGTGTGAGTCTTGGGCTATGGCTCCCTGGTGGAAACAGCGCTTTATGGGGACAGTGTTCCCTCTAAGCTGAGTTAGTGTGAGCTAGCTCACTGTTCTTTAGCCTCCGGCTCACACATTTTTGTCTTCGTTCAGGAAGGATGGCTCCAGCGCAAAGTAATTTATGCAGCAGCCATAGTGTTGCTAAGTGACTTACCTTCCACAGCGGGGGAAAGCATTTGCATGCATGCTTTGCGAGTGCGCGGAGCGATGACATCACCCAGAAGGGACATTATTGCACCAGGCGCTCTAGCAATCAGCCTGGAAACTCTATGGTGCTGGGCAGTGTGCCCTCTAAGCTGAGTTAGTGTGAGCTAGCTCACCGTTTTTTAGCCTCCGGCTCACACGGTTTTTTGTCTTCGCTCAGGAAGGAGCGCTCCAGAGCAAACTAATTTATGCAGCAGCCAAATCGCTCGCTCACAACTCTAAGGCCAGTCGCTCACGAGGTAGAATTTTGGCTCACAAGACTCCACGGCTTAGAGGGAGCCTTGGTTGCCAAGCTCCAGATGTGGCCTGGAGATCTCCCAGAATTACAAACAATCTCTAGATGACAAAGATCTGTTCCCCTGGAGAAAATGGCTACTTTGGATGGTGGACTTTATGGCATTACACCCGACAGAGGTCCACCTCCTCTTCAAACCGTGCCCTTTCCAGGCTCCACCCCTAAGCCTCAAGTATTTACCGAGCAACAGTTGGTGGCTAGGTGATTCATGGGACAAGGGCCCGGACATCTCCCCTTAACGGTTCAGTCAACTTATGGTGTCCCCAAAGGGTTTTCGAGGCAAGTGAGAAGTAGAGGTGGCTTGCCCTTGCCTTCCAGTTTGGTGTGGTGGTTAAGTGAGCGGACTCTAATCTGGGAGAACCGGTTTCGATTCCCCACTCCTCCACTTGCACCTGCTGGATGACCTTGGGCAAGCCGTAGTTCTGGCACAGCTGTTCTTGAAAAAGAGCAGTTCCTGCCTGAGCTCTCTCAGCCCCACCTACCTCACAGGGTGCCTGTTGTGGGGAGGGGAAGGGAAAGGAGTTTGTAAGCTGCTTTGAAATTCCCTTGGGTAGTGAAGGGCAGGGTATAAATCCAATCTCTTTTTCTTCTTCTTCATGGAAGGCATCTGTGCCATGTTGTTGGCCCTCCAGAGGAACTGGCTGGCCACTGTGTGAGAGAGCATAGGCGTAGAGTACGGGGGGGCTCGAGGGCTTGAGCCACCCCCGAAATTTCCCGGGGGGGCTCAGCCACCCCCGGGAAAATTGAGCGCCTACTGCCGTGCCTCCCCGGGTCCTTCCAAGGCTCAGCGGCCGCTGCTGGAGAGGGAAGGGGTGGCGGGGGGGGGGGAGAGAGGCACTGACAGCAGCGGCTGGCGGGCCTCGGAAGGGCCCGGGGAGGTGGGGCGGTTTCCCGGAGGGGGGGGAAAGAATATCGTCCCAGCGCGCACGCACGCAAAGCGCACACACTAAGGAGCCCCCGCCCCCCCCCGGACTTCCAAAACTCTACGCCCCTGTGGGAGAGGATGCTAGACCAGACGGACCAGTGTTCAGATCCAGCCAGGCCCTTCTTATTGATTGAATACAGCAGTCCCCGAAGTAGCAAATCATCAAAAACAGAATTCTGAGGAAAGCAAGAAAAGAGCTGGGAGAAGGCAGACGCAGCTCCTCGATTCCAAACTACAAAGGCAATTAATTTTTCAGCCCCCGTTTGAAACGTAGAATTAAAAAAAAAAAAAAATTAAAAAGGGTATCATTAGTAGCTGGCACTTGTATATATTTCACGGCCTTTGCCAGCTAGTGATTCATAGACTTGTGCAAATTAGAGATGAGAAAAAGACGACTCGCTAGGTCATTCCGCCTGTACACCAGACAGTGAAGTATTGTTCCCTCCGGTCTATTCATCAGCATGTTGTCCAGTCCAATTTTAAATGACTCAAGCAAAAGGGCTTCCACCAGGTCTCTTGGGAGAGCTCGTGGACCGTCAGCTACGGCTCACCAATAGGAAAGATTTGCTGGCATTCAGCCGGACGTCTAATGGATTGCTTTACCTGCCCTCCTTCTCCGTAATGTGCATCTCTTGAACCACCTTGGGCAATAACCAAAGACGAGAAGGCATGGCCAATCAAGGTTACACCGGTAGGTTTTCCAGCGGTGTCTGTGATGGTCAGTGATGTCATCTGAAACCACTTGTCTTCTCAGATTAATTTCCATCGAAGAGCCTGGGCGTCTTGTTCCCTGTGGACTTCAGAAGGAATCGGAGGAGGGGAGATTAGCTGGTCACCTTCTGATGACTTGTCACTTAAGATCTCTCTCCAACCGAGAGTGCACAGTGCGTGGTTTTTCTGACAAAGGTTGCCGCTGGGAAGGCAACAAATGCTGGACCAAGAGGCAAGGGTGGGCATCGGCGGCTCCTGAAGATCAAAAATGGGGAGAAGACATGGTGTGGGGCAGAAATCCCCAGCTGTGACCATGGTGCTTATTTCTGAAAATTGTCTTTGAGTGTTCTTAGAAGGTTCAAAATGTAGGCTGAGGTCGTGAACACCATGCGCAGGCTGGTTTTTTGGACTTGGTGGACCACTGGTCTGATCCCACAGGGCTCTTCTTAGATTCCTATGAAGGCCTCAGTTTCTCTGCCCTGTTGTTAGACCTCCAGAGGAACTGGTTGGCCACTGTGTGAGTCAGGAAGCTAGATTAGATGGACCCAGGGGTCATTTAATAGAAAAAGAGGTGCAGGAGCTCATTAGCATAATGTATTAGCATAGCTTATTTGCATATGCTAAACCACCTGACATCACTGGAAGGAAGGAAGGAAGGAAGGAAGGAAGGAAGGAAGGAAGGAAGGAAAGAAGAAGAAAGAAAGAAAGAAAGAAAGAAAGAAAGAAAGAAAGAAAGAAAGAAAGAAAGAAAGAAAGAAAGAAAGAAAGAAAGAAAGAAAGAAAGAGGACAGCTATTAATCCAAGCCTCAGAAATACCACTATTCTGGGAGGATAGCTTCAGTGGTGGTTGAAGCCTTCAGAAGGCTGGTCGGAGGAACAAGGACCTTTCCAGGGGATGGGGTCATTTTGCTGCAGCCATGACACAAGCAGGCATTCCTCCATGTGGGGGGGGGGGGCTGGCACCAACTCCCAGAGCTGAGCTCCCCCGAGTTCCTGCTCGAAATGACCCCTGGATGGACCACTGGTCTGATCCCACAGGGCTCTTCTGATGTCCTTCTCAGGGGAAGGCCTTGGCCTCTCTGCCCTGTTGTTGGCCCTCCAGATAAACTGTTTGGCTACTGTGTGAGACAGGAGGCTGGACTAGATGGACCCTCACTGGTCTGATCCCACAGGGCTCTTCTGAGGTCCTTATCAGGGGAAGGCCTCAGCCTCTCTGCCCTGTGGTTGGCCCTCCAGAGGAACTGGCTGGCCACTGTGTGAGGCAGGATGCTGGACTAGATGGACGCTCACTGGTCTGATCCAGCAAGGCTCTTCTGATGTTCTTATGAAGGCCTCACACTCTCTACCCTTTTGTTGGCCATCCAGAGGAACTGACTGATCACTGTGTTAGACAGAAAGCTAAACTAAATGGACCACTAGTCTGATCCAACAGGGCTCTTCTTGTGTTCTTATTTACAACTGCTAGGAGAACATGCCTCGTTTGAACTCCCCCAGATACACATGAGGCTCCTGATAAATTGCTCTGACTCGAATGGCCTAGACCAGCCAATCTTGTCAGATCTCGGAAGCTAAGGAGGGTTGGCCCTGGTTAGGACTCAAGCGGGAGACCATCAAGGAAGTCCAGAGTCATTGTGCGGAGGAAGGCAATGGCAAGCCACTTCTGAATGGCTCTTGCCTTGGAAACCTCAGGTCAATGCCACCTGATTGGTTCACTTGGATGTTCTCTGGCACATGTTGTCGCATGCCTAGTAGTCTGTTGAGAAGCCTTATCCCTGCGTGGAATCCTCTTGGTGGTTGCCGCTGGTTACAACTGCAAAAAGCCAGGGGAAAGGACTGAGGGAGATTTCCCATTGGTGCATGACAGCAAAATATTGATTCTGGCTCTCTGCAGCTCTTCGGGGTCCCAGGAAGAAGAACAAGAGATTTGATTTATGCCCTACCCTTCACTACCCCAAGGAGTCTCAGAGTGGCTTACAATCTCCTTCCCCTTCCCCTCCTCACAGCAGACGGGTCCAGAATCAGCCAGTTTGGTGTAGTGGTTAAGTGCGTGGACAGCTCTGGAAAGAGCTTTCTCAGACTCACCTACCTCACAGGGTGTCTGTTGTGGGGAGGGGAAGGGAAAGGAATTTGTAAGCTGCTCTGAGACTCCAAGTGAAGGGTGGGATACAAATCCAGTCTTCTTCAGACACCCTGTGAGCTAAGAGAGCTCTTTCGAGGACTCCCCTTGAGAGAACAGCTCTGAAAGAACTTGAGACTGACCCAAGCTCACTCCAGTGGCTGCATGTGAAGGAGTGGGGAATCAAACCCAGTTCTCCCAGATTACATAAGAACATGGCCCATCCAGTCCAACACTCTGTCACACAGTGGCCAAAAACATCAGGTGCCATCAGGAGGTCCAGCAGTGGGGCCAGGACACTAGAAGCCCCCCCGCTGTTGCCCCCCCAAGCATGAAGAATACAGAGCATCACTTGCCCCAGACTGAGAGTTCCTATCTAGACCTTGTGGGTAATAGCCACTGGTGGACCTCTGCTCCATATGTTTATCTAATCCCCTCTTGAAGCCGTCCATGTGTGTAGCCACCACTACCTCATGTGGCAGTGAATTCCAAGTGTCCACGCTTTTAACCACTACACCAAACCGGCTGATTCTGAACCTGTGACCATACCTGTGGCCAGACAACTTTGAACTGGAGCTTCTGAGAACTGACCTTGGGGCATTCTGTCTCCAAGGTGCGTGCTGAAGCCAGAGTTATGGCGCATCTCCTTTTGCCCCCTACTGAACTGTGCACATGAATTGTGCAGATAAACAGATGTATACAGATCTGTACGCTTTGCATTATTTAGTTAGGAGTATTCAGCTTTCCAGAGTATGAGATTTACTCTGACATTTTCTTTTTTTTTTTGGCGCATGCATAAAGTGCCCATAACTGCACTTGTTGCCCATCTTAGCAGGCCAGAAATTGAATTGATTTTTTTTTTTTTGCTTTTTAAAGGGCCGAGTTGTTATAGAGAGGCAGGGAGAGAGAGGCCGGGAAAAATCCAGTTTCACATAAAGGTTCTTGCCAAAGAGAAAGTTCTAAACTGCCTTGGAGGCACTTAATCACTATGAAAATATCGGATAAAACATTTCCAAGGCCACAAACGTTGCATTGATTTGCGTCTGCGCCGAAAGCAAGCGGTCCCAGGGACCCTGATATGATTACAACTGGACTGTCCGCTGTAAAAAAAAAAAAGGGAGAGAGAAAGTGTGTTAAAACAGAGAGGTGAAAAGTCATTTTGCTTAGCAGACAGGGAAGCGAATGAGCAGCCATCTTCACAAATTCTCAGTGTGGTGCTTCTGCTGGATTTGGACGCATTAGCAGGTTAACGTACGACAAGGGTTTCCAACACGATACAGCGCCCACGGGCAGCTTTTGTGGCGTTTTTAGAAGGTGAGTGGGGGCAGTTGCCGGGCAGGGCTTCTGGTTCAGCCGCTGGAGATCTGGTTGCCTGGTAGGGCTGCCATGTCCCCCTGGAGGGGGTTGCCTGGTCAAAGGGCCGCCAACCCGGATCCAGCCGACGGGGGGAACCACACACCCCAAGTGTCCTGGGCGAGCCCGTAGGTGACATCATCACGCTGGGCACATTGCCGGGAGGACGCTCTAGCATTCATCCTGAAAACTCTAGGGTATCGTATGCTACAGCATCCCCGGCAGTGTGCCTAGCGTGATGATATCACTTCCGGGTGATGGCATCATTTCCGGGTGATGGCATCGTGGAATCCCGGAACAGGAGCTTCTCCCCCTGCTAAAAGCAGGTGAGGGACCTGGCAACCCTATTGGCCAGGCAAATTAAAACCACATGGTTTCAGTGACACCTGCCACTGCAGGGTTGGTTTTCGTCCCTCTCACTGCTCTTTCCCAGTGTATTTTTTATAAATTATTCCCCTTCTCCCCTGAGAAGAAGAGGAAGAGGAGACGGGATTTATACCCGGCCCTTCCCTACCCAAAGGAGTCTCAGAGGGGCTTACGATCTCCTTTCCCTTCCCCTCCCCACAACAGACACCCTGTGAGGCAGATGGGTCTTAGAGAGCTCTGACAGAAATGGCTCCTTTTCAAGAACAGCTGTGCCAGAGCTACGGCTTGCCCGAGGTCATCCAGCCAGGTGCAAGTGGAGGAGTGGGGAATCAAACCCGGTTCTCCCAGATTAGAGTCCGCGCACTTAACCACTGCACCAGACTGGCTCTCCTGCACTTGGGGTCTTCTGTGTGTGTGGCTCCGCCTCTTGTGGTGGCCATTTTGTGATGGGATCTGCCTCGTGTGGTGGCCATTTTGTGATGGGATCTGCCTCTTGTGGTGGCCATTTTGTGATGGGATCTGCCTCGTGTGGTGGCCATTTTGTGATGGGATCTGCCTCTTGTGGTGGCCATTTTGTAGCTGTTCCCCCACTTGGAGGCAGCACTCCAAAGGTGCCCACAGTCTCCAAAAGATTGGGGAGCCCGATCTACATGGTTCCTGGTTAGTTGAGACTCTTGCCAATGGACATGTCAAGCTGCCACCTCTAGAGTATGACCGCAAGTCCACTCTGCTCGGTGTTGCTCAATCCGCCTAGTACCAGTGCTACAAAACCTCAAGGTCTTTCCCAGATCTGCTGCTAGTCATTCTTTGAAGCCAAGATGCCTAGTTTACCCTGGGGTTTTCCACATGCAAAGCTCATGATCTGTCATTGTTCTGTCCAAGAGCCAGTTTGCTGTAGTGGTTAGGAGTGCGGACTCTCATCTGGGAGAACCAGGTTTGATTTCCCCACTCCTCCTCCACATGCAGCTGCTGGCGTGCCCTTGGGTCACTCACAAGTTCTCTCGGAGCTGTTCTCTCAAGAGCAGTCCTCAAAAGAGCTCTCTCAGCCCCCCTACCTCACAGGGTGTCTGTTGTGAAGAGGGGAGGGGAGAGGAGATTGTCAGCCACTCTGAGAAGCCTTCGGGTAGCGAAGGGCGGGGTACAAATCCAATCTCCTCCTCCTCTTCGTCTTCTCTTTTTTGCATCCTCATCACCTACCCTGGGAAACCCCCCACTGACCTAGTCTACACACGCCATAGAATGTGGTAATGATATGGTGGAAAACTGTGGTGGTAGATTGGCCAGAGCACTTTAGACTGGCACTGAGTGTTGACATGATTTAAAGTTTGAAGAGCTGGCATGGCACAATGGATAGATTGACACACTAGGTTTCTGGGAGCCTCAGATTCGAATTTCCCCTTCTACTGTGGAAGCTCTCTGGGTGATCGTGAGCCCATCCCAACCTCTGGCCTACCTCTTGGAGATGTGTATATATTTGTGTGTATGTGTGTGTGTGTGTGTAGAAATAGATATAGATATCTGTGAATCAAATCTTATACCCTTTATCCCTGATACTTTGAAAGCAGAGAGTTTTTACCATCAGGGGTGTGAAGCAGTGGACTGGCAAGCCCTGTTCCCTCAGATCCCGAGAAGTTGGAAAGCATGGTGGCCATCCAAGTCTCCACTTGGCGATGCTGCCCCCATTCCTTTCTCCTGGCAGGGTACCAAGCTTCCCCCTGGGTAGTAACTGTTAACACCAACAAATATTAGACTATAACCTCCTAGACAAATTTTTACGTCTAACACTTGGTACCTGTGTTGCCATTTAAAGGTTCAGCTTAGTTGCTGTGTCTCCTGTTTCACTTATGCTAGCTAGCATGGGGGATATCTATCACACCTTTGCATTTCTGAGCTGTTGTACTCAACGGCTGGTGAGCTCACCTGCAGCATTCCCTTACAGGTTTTTTTTTTTAGAAAGCAAGGCCAAATAGATATTGTGTGTTTACAGAGATTTGGCTTTGAGTATTCGAAATACATGGAAGTTAAATAAAAAATAAAAAGAATACATAGCGTCTGTTCAAGCATCAGGCCGAGCAAGGATGTAATGAAAAAGTGAACATGCAGTCCTCTAGGCCGTATGCTCTGTACTTGTCCTAAACCAGAGTTTAGGGCGAATCCTAGAGCATCACCCCACCACAATCATGTCACTCCCGGGTTTTTTTTTTCCTGTCGGAAGTGACATTGCACATCAGCACATTATTGAAAAAGTTGTCCCTGCTCCCCAAACTCTCTTGGTGGGTTATCAGCATAGGCTTGCAAGTCTATTGGCAACACAGTGAGGCAGTGGCCCAGCACCATCATCGTGAGGGAAATGTAGGAGCAATATGTCACCCTCCCCTCCGCCTGCTGACGGGGAGGTCCATGGAGAGGACAATAGATGTAGGTGCTTTATCTCCAGCTTTGCAGGATCACAATGGAGATGGCTTTATTGAGGATTCTTGGAAAAGTTTTATGCAAGGGAGGTCCATGGAGTGGACGATCCTGGCAGGAGCCTGGATTGGGGAGTGGGCAACCATTCAAATGCTCAGAGAATGCTGCCATCTTTTGTTACATCTGTGTTCTGAGTAGTTATGGGTTTATATACTGTGATTTTAACTTAATTTTTTTCTTAGCATACTTTTTAATGTTTTAATGTATACATCTGTATGTTCTGTAAGCCACCCTGAGCCTGCTACGGTGGGGAGGGAGGGATAAAAATTTAATATTAATATTAATGGTAAGAATAAGAAGAGGAAGAAGTAGAAGTGGAAGTAAAGCGGAAGAGGAAGAAGAAGAAGAAGAGAGAACTTGATCCCAGGCTGGAAATTCTTCAATGAGCTTTGAAGGAGATTCCTTGGGAAATTGCAGTAGTTCAAAATGTGCTCACTGACTCTGATACACTTTGACTATTTTTTTTTCATTTAGAGAAGAGGTATGGGAACATTAGAGCATTAAATTATGGATGCAAAATGAATGACAAGGACTTTGTGCCGAAAGAGACAGAGAATGCAGAATGATACTGGATTTGACCCTCCTTCAGAGACCGAATCCCTGAAGGAGCTGTGGAACACCATGTGCTTTTGCGAGCAGGGAATTCACCTGAAACATTGCCAGATGAGAAATGTGTTTGCAGAATGGAAATGGCTTCAGCCCTAGCTAGCAACATTCCCCCCGCTTCATAAAAATGTACAGACATGCTCTTGTTTTTGAGTAATTGACCATGTTTTTTTTTTATTTTTCTGCACATAATTGGTTTTGCTGGTCATGGGGTCATGGGTCCTCTATGGGGTGCTGAAGCCATACCCCTGCAGCTCCTGGAAACCTTGTTCAGCTGCCCCTCTGGATTCTGAAATGTCAGCAAGCATCGATTCTATACTTTCTAGCCTATTGTTGCCGCTATGAGGGCTAGTAGCTTAAAAGAGGAAGAACCAGGGGGGACTACCCATACCCATAAGTAAGATTGCCAGGCTTTTTAACAATCACTGCTGCTGCAAACATTTTCACCAGTATGCCACTTTCAGGTACAACCTGGAAGTGACAATTGCCAGAAATTCTGTGGTTTTACCATAGAGTTTCCAGCAATCCCTAGAGCTACCCATCGTCACTTCTGGGTTGTACCCAGAAGTGATGTAGTGATGTCACTGATGTTACACACACCCTGTATCTCTGGTCCCCTGCCCAACCCTACCCATGAAGCTCTATTCTTCATCTAATAGGATATCTAGTGTTTTGTGTATGTGTGTGTGTGTGTGTGCCGACAAAATCATGACTCCTGTAGTGATCTGGGGCTAAAAGCAAATTTTGTTCTGAATGCCCTGCCCCCAATTATTTCTAGCTGACTTATATAGCATGGATGGAAATGTCAGAAAACTAGCAAAGGTAGGGACTTCCGGTTTTGGCGATCTTCATGGCAGGTGCATCCTCAAAGAGCAAAGGTAGAAGAGAAACCTTGGAAGCCCATACAGGAAGGTTGGGTCTACTGCAAGAGACACGTGGACACAGATGAAGATAATTTCAGAGGGTAGCCATGTGGGTCTATGGTAGAACAGTTAGATTCCAGGAGTACCTAAGAGACTAATGAGATTTTCAGGGTATGAACTTTTGCATGTCAAAGCTCCCTTCCTCAGATATGAGTAGGAATGGACTCAGGGATCTCCATTCCTACCGGTATCTGATGAAGGGTGCTTTGACTCTCGAAAGGTCATACCCTGAAAATCTTGTTGGTCTCTTAGGTGCTACTGGACTTGAATCTACTAGTGAAGAGTAATGTTTACAGGGTTGAACAAGGATCCTGGTGACCCAGCATTGTTCAGATCTCCCCTCTGCCACGAAGCAAACTGAGTGATGTTGGGCCAGTCACTTTCTCTTCATGTAACCTAGTGTTGTGGGTACTGGTTCTGTGGAGGCTGGCTACTCCTCAGATGAGGGAGAGGCAGGGAGCAACCCAGCCTCCTCTGGAGTCAGCCCAGAAGAAGAACCGCCAACAGAACCTGAGGAGGAAGAGTCCCCAGCAGCTGCACAGGGGGTGCAGCCAGAAGGAGAGACTGATCCTGAGCCTGGCCCAGCCCCCCCAGTCACAGACACCCCGAGGCTAGACTTCCCACCTAGTTCTCCTGAGAACCCTAGATGAAGGGCATGCCAGAGGTTGACTTTGCCGGAGGGAAGAAGGAGTGCCAGACTGCAGCTCCTGCAAAGGCAACAGGAGGAGCCGTAAGCCTTTGCAGACTCAACTCCCAGGGAAGGGAGGACCTGCTCAAAAACACTCTGTGCACCTGCTTCAGCATGGCAGCAACTCTGTACATTCAGACCTGCTTCTGTGTGTGTAGCAGCCGCTCCTTGTCCAACCTTGAATTGACTTCCTGGCTATCCGACCATTGGCTTTGTTATTTGCCTTGACTCCGGACCGTGTTTCCAGCTTGCAGTGTGTAGTCTCTGCAGCAACCAGCCAAGACAGCACACCTGCCTCACAGGGTTGTTGTGACAGGCCCATAGCCAGGATCTTGTGGCTTGTGGGGCAATTTGTTTCCGGTGGGGCCGCCATTATTTTTCTGAAAGGGGGGGGGTTGTTCTGGGCCCGAGAGTCTCAGTGGGGTGCAGTGCCATCAAGTCTGCCCCCATAAAGCAGCCACTTTCTCCTTGGTGGGAGTAATGTTTTTTTTTAGGGAAATCTTGTGGGGCTGTCCCTTTAAGAGAGGGGGCAGGGACCCCAATAGCCTCACAGGAGCTACAGGCCAGAGTGAGGATAACATTGAGGGGAGGGGAATCAGTGCATGCTGTTTGCAATAAAAAAAATCGAGCAGGCTACCATTAACAATTCTAGAGCTTTATAGGAAAGAAAAATAAATACTGTGAAATTCAGCATGTAGTGCTGTCTACCTCTCCTTGACTTGGTCGCATTTGGGGGGGTGGTAGTGGTAGGGGGAAATCTCTTCCTGTATTGTCACCTATGAACTAGTCTATAGCTTAGATAAAAAGGATGACGGCTAAAGATAATAAAGATGATATGGGTTGGGCGATTCAAAAATCTAATAAATAAATAAATATCGTAGAAGAAGAAGAAGAGAAGAAGAGATTAGATTTATACCCTGCCCTTCACTCACTTGGAGTCTCAGAGCAGCTTACAAACTCCTTTCCCTTCCCCTCCCCACAACAGACACCCTGTGAGGTAGGTGGGGCTGAGAGAGCTTTTTCCTAAGCTGTCCTTGAGAGAACAGCTGGTACAGAGCTATGGCTTGCCCAAGGTCCAGCCAGGTGCAAGTGGAGGAGTGGGGAATCAAACCCGGTTCTCCCAGATTAGAGTCTGCACACTTAACCACTACACCAAACTGGCTCCCACACCAAACTGGCTCCCACTGGATGATAGAAGCACTAGATGATAGGAAAAAGCCAAACAGAAATGCTATGCTATAGGGGAGGGGTGATGACTCAATGGAACAGCCTCTGCTTTGCACACAGAAGGTCCCAGGTTCAATCCCTGGCATCTCCAGCTATAAGGACAAGGTAGTAAGTTATATGAAAGAGACCCTGGAGAGCTGCTGGCAATGTGAGTAGACAACACTAAGTTAGATGGACTAAGGGCATAAGGCAGCTTCATTCAGCATAAGACAGCTTCATGTGTGACCATGTGCAAAACCTTCTTTTTAGGGAGAGGCACGAACTGGGAAAATGTGGTTTGTAGTTCAGTTCGTGGCTGAACCACGAACCGAACCATGAACTGAATCGAACAGGAAGTTTCGTTCACAAACTGAAGTCGTTCGTGGCTCGTGGCCCTGCAGGCCCCTTGAAAGGGACTACAATCCCTTTAAACCGTGTTTGCAGAAAGCCCCAAAAAACCCATCTGAGTGGCAGGGAGCAAGGGTTTAAAGGACCTCAGAGCTTTCAGCTCTGTTGATGAACCACCACGAACTCCGGTTCACAAACCACAAGAAGGGCAAAATCCGTCACAAATCTTGCTTGGTAGTTTGATTCGTGCCCATCCCTACTTCTATTAGGGCCAACCAAAATCAAACAGCGCGTCATGCTTTCCAGTTCTCCAGAAGGTTTCATTGGTTTGGAAGTCAACCTCCCTTCCCCCTTCAGCCCAGTGAAGAATTTTGGAGAACTTGAAAGCCTGAACTGCTGAGTTGTTCTGTTTTGTCTTAATAAAATGGTCAGTGTGGTATTTGTTTCCATAATACATAATTAATTTACAGTGGTTCTTTATTCATTAATGTACATAATGTATTTATATTCTGCTATTTGACCATTGCACTTAAGATGGCTTATAATTCAGCAAAGTGTAATTATTGAGAGTCGGCCGATATAAAACACACAACACAAAAGGCTAATTTTTGTGGTTTCGAAATGTGTTTCAGGCATGCTTTAAATTGTTAGGCTACCCTGGGAGCCCTTGCGGAAAGGCGGGTTAAAATGTTTTTTATATATATTTTATATTGTATATATATATATTTATATATATTATATATTTATATTTTTATATATATTATATATTTATATTTATATATATATATATACAGGGGTCCGTTGGAGCGGGAGCGCACAGGAGCGCAGCTCCGGGAGTGAGGAGCCCAGGAGGTGGGCACATGACCAAGCCCCGCCCCCTCCTTGGCTTCCCCAAGCAGTGCAGAGGCGCAGCGCCCCGGGGAAAGCCCGGTTAGGGTCTTTATTGATTTTAATGTTCTGTTTTAATATTGATAATTTTATCATTGTTCCTTTTATGACTGTGTGCTGCTTTTCCAGAGACTTGCTCAAGGTGGCATATAAATTTTCTAAGTCTACCATTTTTTATCTAGGCACATGGCACATAAGTACTGGAGAAATTTCACCAACCCTTCAGCAGCTTCCACCCCATCAGTTTGGTGTAGTGGTCAGGAGTGCGGACTCTAATCTGGGAGAACCGGGTTTGATTCCCCACTCCTCCACATGCAGCTGCTGGTGTGACCTTGGGCCAGTCACAAGTTCTCGCAGAGCTGTTCTCTCATGACCTCTCTCAGCCCCACCTACCTCACAGGGTGTCTTGTTGTGGGGAGAGGAAGGGGAAGGGATGGGTGGTGCACATGTCCTGGGTATCTCAAGTCCCGAAACCTGGTGGTTTCAAGGGAGCAGGAAGAGAATGAGGGTGTGTTCTTTACGCGTATTTTTATTGCGCAAAGTATTGGATGGGGAAGGGAATGGAGGAAGAGCAGGTCAGTTTCACTCACCTGTGGAGTGGAGCCTGAGGGGTGGGTGTTGCCTTCTGACACCCTTCTGGTATGTTAGGGGGTGTGGCATATGCAAATGAGTTATGCTAATAAGCTCCTGCACCTCTTTTTCTATGAAATGACCCTTGTGTGTGTGTGTGTGTGTGTGTGTATGTGTATGTATATATATATATATAACATATATATATAACATATATATATAACATATATATAAAGGAGGGGAGCAGGGAAGAAAGACAAAACGTAGGAAACTCAGGGCACAAACTTATAGACTCTCTGGTATTTGGGTGAAATGCTTTGTGTTTTTTGCCCTCAAACCATAGAGTTTATTTATTTAGATGTATACCCCACCTGGCCAGCAAAGAGTTTGCCCAAATACCAGAGCTTCCCCCCATAACATCTCCAACATGATGCCATCACTTCTGGGTGCCATCATTGCATCGGGGATGTCACCCAGCAATGTCCCTGTTTATGGGTGGGGTTACTCCCACTGGCCAGCTGGTCCATAGCAAGGAAAAGCCCCTGAAACCAAGGGATCCCCCACCTGGACCAGGGGGTTAGCAAGTCTACACTACCCCAATCTGGCTCTGGAAGTCCAGGGTTGCTACCCAGAAGCAGGCAATGGAGAACCTCCTCTGATTCTCTCTTGCCTTGAAAACTCCATGGGATCACCATAATTCAGCTGTGACTTAATGGCACTTCCCCCCCCCACCAAATGTATTAGTAAAGCGAGGTGAAGTGTGCCACAGATGGAAGCCAACAGAAGTTGTCCCCAGAGGGGAAAGGATGATTTATTCATTTGAATCTTGGTATACCAACTTTACCAACATAGTTGGGGAACATAGTGGGAAACAAAATTGCTTAAATAAACAAAGCAAAACTTGACAAGTGCATGGAAGAGAAGTCTTTCAAGACCAGCCAAGTGGAGCCTTTATGGTTTCTGAATCAATTGAGGGCTGTCATGGCCTAGTGGTTAGAGGATATGACTAAGACCTGGGGTGACAAGGTTCAGATCCCTTATGGAGGCCTGCTTGGTGACCTTGGTTCTGCCATAGTCTCTCAGCCTAACTTACCCTCACAAGGTTCAATAGCATCTTAGACTTAACACCATTTGTGGTGGGGTAAGTGCTTTTGTGAGTCACTGCTCACTTCTTCAGGAACTTCCACAAACTGTGTTCGTCTTTCAGGTGCTCCCGGACTCTCGCTCTTTTCTACTGCTACAGACAAATGAACACAACTAACCCATCTTGATCTATCTCAAGGGAAGGCACCACATTCAGCCATCAACCCTGAGATATAAAGACAGATGGACTCACATTCTAGCGGTATCTGAAGAAGTGAGCAGTGACTCATGAAAGCTCCTCCTCTACCGCAAATTTTGTTAGTCTTGAAGGTGTTCTTGGACTCTCGCTCTATTCTCCTGCTGAGGCACTGAGTGGCAGATTCCAGAGACGGAACGCTTGCCGAAAGGGCCCTGTTTCTGCTCACGCCCGTCCTCTTCCCACCTTGCTGAGTCCGTGGCCCCGAGCCCTCCACAGGGTGACATCATCCCTTGGATGCTTCCAACTGACTTTATGGGCGAGCTCGTCACTACCTGTGGTGGCGAGGGGGAAAAATCACCTCAACAAATCTCAGACAAGTCGAGGTCTTTAGGTGGATGTTAAGTGCCTGTCCTTTGCTCTAAATGGGATATGTTTGCTGCCAAAGAGAGCTGTGGACGCCTGCCAAAGTAAAACAAAGGGGGGGAGAGAGCCCTTAATTACAACTATTAATAGTTGGCCGAGGTACGTCATCTCTCTCCCATGGGATGTATCACTGCAGCGTTACCAGAGGCCTGGATCATACATCTGGGGATGAAGAAGAAGATTAGATTCCGTAGGGTCCATACAAATGTATTTGGCAGTGTTTTGTGGGCAAACCGGGGTGGCGTGGAAAGTTACAATGTATATATTTTTAAAAGAAGAAGAGGAAGATGAAGAAGAAGAGATTGGATTTATACCCCACCCTCCACTCCCCAGGGAGTCTCAGAGCGGCTTACAAACTCCTTTTCCCTTCCCCTCCCCTCAACAGGCACCCTGTGAGGCAGGTGGGGCTGAGAGAGCTCTTTCCCAAGCTGTCCTTGAGGGAACAGCTGGTACAGAGCTATGGCTTGCCCAAGGTCATCCAGCCAGGTGCAAGTGGAGGAGTGGGGAATCAAACCCGGTTCTCCCCGATTAGAGTCCGCGCACTTAACCACTACACCAAACTGGCTCTCAAGAAGAAGAGGAGGAGGAGGAGGAGATTGGATTTATACCCCACCCTTCACTACCCAAAAGACTCTCAGAGCGGCTTACAATCTCCTTTCCCTTCCCCTCCCCACAACAGACATCCTGTGAGGTCGGTGGGGCTGATAGAGCTCTGACAGAGATTGCTCTTTTTTCAAGAACAGCTGTGCCAGAACTATGGCTTGCCCAAGGTCATCCAGCAGGTGCAAGTGGAGGAGTGGGGAATCAAACCCGGTTCTCCCAGATTAGAGTCCCCGCACCTGACCCCTCCACCAAACTCGCACCAAATATTAAAAAGACGTATATATATGTAAAAATTACCATGAACCCTACAACATACATTTTGTCTAGTTCAGTTATGCAGTTCCTGACTCTCCCCCGGCTTTGTTAATTTCTCGATTTCCAGGAAGCTTATATTAAAAAATTGTAAAAACTAGTTTATCGACAGGGAAGGAAGATAATAAAACCCCCAGTTTTGCAGCTTTTAAATGGATTTGCATGTATGTTTTCTCCAACTGTCTCATTCCCAAAATCCCTGGGTGGGGAAGCAGTTCATGCACGTACCAGAAAACAGCCAAATTAAAACCCATGAAACAGAGGTTAAGACCTCAGTCTCTCGGGAAATATTGGCTTGCATGCTTTTTCTTAGCTCCCGTTCACTGTAGTGGGCTTCTGTGGGAGAGTTTCCCAATGGATTGTGCTGTAAACGCTAAACTCACAGGGCTGCTGGATTAATCACAGCTCTTGTTTAGATGCCCGAGTTCACCACGTATGTATGCTACACCAGTCTTGAAAGACTGCTAGCCTTGTGTAGATCTATAGCACAGTCGCTGACCCTTGCTGAACCTGTGGGCATGTTTGGACTTTTGAAAACAGGGAGGGCTGTCGTGGTGGGATGGGACCAATCACAGACTGGTTGCCGTGGAGGCTGGGACCAATCACAGAATGTTGGCATTTCAAAGCTAAGCATCCTCCTGCGATGGAGGCAGCTGTTACCTGCTTGGCCCCACTGGTGGACCTCCTGATGTCCCCTGGGTTTTGGCCACTGTGTGACACCAAGTGTTGGACTAGATGGGCCATTGGCCTGATCCAGCATGGTTTCTGTTATGTTCTTGAGAGCAGAGGTCCATGAGTGGCTATTAGCCACAAGGTATAGATGGAACATTCTGTCTGGGGCAGTGATGCTTTGTACTCTTGGTGTTTTGGGGGGCAACAGCCGGAGGACTTCTGGAGTTCTGGCCCCACTGGTGGACCTTCCTGATGGCCCCTGGGTTTTGGCCATTGTGTGACACAGAGTGTTGGATGCGATGGGCCATTGGCCTGATCCAACTTGGTTTCTCTTATGTCCTTAAGTTTCTTGAGCTGTTCCTGTTCCAATAAAGTAGAGAAAAGCCAGGATCGGTGCTTTGCTTTGAAGAAAATATGCCTTAGGGAAGAAGTAAATGATCACCAGGAGTTGGACTATAGCTCAGTGGTAGCATCTGCTGGTCATGCAGAAGGTCCCAAGTCCAGTCCCCAGCATCTCCAATTAAAAGGATCATATGACGAAAGACCTGGGTCTGACTCTGACAAGTCAATAGACTGACTCAGTATAACGCAGCTTTTGATGTTCATGGGTTCAACCATATTGGCAGGGACCAGGGCACCCATTGCCATCATGTTGAGGAAGAACATAAGAGAAGCCAATGTTAGATCAGGTCAATGGCCCATTGAGTCCAACACTCTGTGTCACACAGTGGCCAGAAACACCAGATGCCCTCAGGAGGTCCACCAGTGGGGACAGGACACTAGAAGCCCTCCCACTGTTGCCCCCCCCCCAAGCACCAATAATACAGAGCATCACTTGCCCCAGACCAAGAGTTCCTATCAATACTTTGTGGCTAATAGCCACTGATGGACCTCTGCTCCATAGGTTTCTCTAATTCCCTCTTGAATCCATCCATGCTTGTAGCTGCCACCACCTCCTGTGGCAGTGAATTCCATGTGTTAATCACTCTTTGAGTGAAGAAAGACTTCCTTTTATCCATTCTAACCAGACTGCTCAGCAATTTTATGGAGTTCTTGTATTGTGAGGAAGGGAGAAAAGTACTTCTTTCTCTACCTGCTGTATCCCATGCATAATCTTGTAAACCTTGGTCATGTCACCCCTCAGTCATCATTTCTCCAAGCTAAAGGGCCCCAAGCGCTTCAACCTTATTCGTAGGGAAAGTGTTCCAACCCTTTTATCATTCTAGTTGCCCTTTTCTGCACTTTTGCCAATGCTATATCTTTTTTGAGGTGTGGCGACCAGAACTGTACACAATACTCCAAATGAGGCCCCACGATCAATTTATACAGGGGCATTATAATACTGGCTGATTTGTTTTCAGTTCCCTTCTTAATAACTCCCAGCATAGCATTGGCCTTTTTCATTGCAGTCACACACTGTCTCAACATTTTCATTGAGTTATCTACTACGACTCCAAGATCTCTCTCTTGGTCAGTCTCCACCAGTTCAGACCCCATCAACATGTATTTATAGTTAGGATTTTTGGCTCCAATGTGCATCGCTTTGCACTTGGCCACATTGAACCCCATTTGCCACGTTGATGCCCACTCGCCCATCCTCAACAGATCTATTGGAGTCTATTATGTGGGGGGGGGGGGCTACAGATGTTGGGCAGCCATAGATTATCCCTCTGTATAGATGATTTGGAACTTCAGGCAGAGCTTCAACCTGTACACCTTGACTCAGCAAGGGGTGCCATCGAATTGCCCAGTCCTGCCATTTTGTCTTCACCTCTCCCTTCTACGAACAGAATCCATAAGGTTTTAGTCTTAGATTCTTCCATTTCCTTGCACTATCGTTTTGTTCCTATCCAATTTATGCAATGGTTTTTTTAATCTATTGTCTGCATATGGCAGCCAGACCCTATAGGAATTTCAAGGCAAGAGAGGTTTAGAAATGGGTTTGCCTGGACCTGCTTGGCTTCTGAGATCTGACAAGATCAGGTTAGCCTGGACCATCTAGATCAAGGCAAGAGAAGTTCAGAGGTGGTTTTCCACTTCTGCATAGCAATCCTAGACTTTCTTGGTGGTTTCCCATCCTAGTACTAACCAGAGCTCACCCTGCTTAGCTTCTGAAATTAGATATTCTGAGATTCGGCTACTTTAGGCTGTCCAGGTCAGGACTAATAAGTCACAACCAAGACATGGTGACCCCAGAACTCTGGTGGTGTTTTCAAGACAAGAGATGGACAGAGGCTCTTTGCCATTTCCTGCCTTTGCATAGTGACCCTGGACTCCTTTGGTGGTCTCCCATCCAAGTGCTAACCCAGGGTTGACCTTGCTTAACTTCTGAGATCTGGTGAGATGTGGTTAGCCTGGGCTGTGCATATGGCATACAACATGGCTTCTCTTATGTTCTTCTGTTCTTAACCTGGGATCTTCTGCAGGCCAAGCAGATGCTCCACCACTGAGCCACAGCCCCTCCCCACCTCAAGAGAGAATGAGACCCACATCTGTGGTCAATTCCATCATGTCCTACTCAGAGGGTATTCTTAGACAATCTGATCAGTCATGATGGTGCACAGAAGATGAAATTTCATTTGATGTTTGCTTGGTCCCAGTTGTTGCTGTAAAAGTCAACGATACAACATCATGCATCCCTCCAGCAGATAAGGCAATATTTGTAAAATTTGAAAACTGTGGCTACCATAAGAACATCAGAAAGGGCATTGCCAGTGGTATTTTGACATCACCAGTGAGGGTCCTTCTAGTCCAGCATCCCATCTCACACAGCGGCCAAACAGTTCTTCCAGAGGGCCAACAACAGGGCAGAGAGGCCGAGGCCTTCCCCTCAGAAGAACCTCAGAAGAGCCCTGCTGGATCAGACCAGTGAGGGTCCATCTAGTCCAGCATCCTGTCTCACACAGGGGCCAACCAGTTCCTCTGGAGGGCCAACAACAGGGCAGAGAGGCCAAGGTCTTCCCCTGAGAAGAACCTCAGAAGAGCCCTGCTGGATCAGACCAGTGAGGGTCCATCTAGTCCAGCCTCCCGTCTCACACAGTGGCCAACCAGTTCCTCTGGAGGGCCAACAACAGGACAGAGAAGCCAAGGCCTTCCTGTGATGTTACCTCCTGACTCTAGGATTCAGAGGTTTACTGCCTCTAAATATAGAGGTTCCTCTCAGTCACCATGGCTAGTAGCCACTGATAGACCTCTCCTCCATGAATCTACCTAATCCCCTTTAAAACCAATACTGCTGTGATGGGGTCAGCATGTGTAGAACTTCTGGCATGGTCCCTGGGCATCTCCACATCTTCAATGTCAGGGCTGCCAAAGACCATGCCTGCGACAATTGGAAGTGTCAACTGCTCAAAGCTGCTATAGTTAGTATAGTTCGATTTGCTCCCAGTCACTCTCCCATATCCCGTAACACCATATTCTGTCTCTTCCACTGTGTCCCGCCCCTCCAAGAGTCTTTAGGGATTGATTACCGGGGTTGGCATGACCTTTGCTACAGTTATTATCCATCTGTGTTCCATACAATTATTATTGATGTTGTCGAATCCCCTGGTGGTGAAATTAAAATAGAGCCATGATAGAAGACATCTTCTCTGTGTGTCCCCCCTCCTCCCCTTCCTTTTCAGCTCCTGGTTATTTTTTTCCCTTCTCTTTAACAACCTAGTTGTCCCAGGAGAGCACTTGATACATCCTCATGTTTCCTAGAGACTGTGGTTCAATAGGATGACAGTTAATTACCGGCGGTGAGTTTCCAGATGTGCGTCTTCAAGCTGAGAGAGCTGTCCGGTGGTGAGATGCTGGGTGAGGTCCCTTTGGGCCAAGCTTTTGCTCAAAGATGAAGATACTATTCCAGGGGCCCCCAACACTTTGGAGATTTGGGACACCTTTGGGATTCTGACACAGGGTAATGGCCATATGGCCGTCACACGAGCCAGGACCAACCACAAAATGTCAGGGAGGGAGATGATGCATGACTCTGACCCTCCTGGGCCCCAAGGATGCCAGGCTCGCCACCACCAAGGCCAGGGCGTTTTCAGTGGTGGCTCCATACTGGTGGAATGAGCTCCCAGAAGAGATCAGGGCCCTGCAGGATCTAGTACAGTTCCGCAGAGCCTGAAAGATGGAGCTCTTCCACCAGGCTTTCAATTACAGAGCCGCCCCCACGACTACCACCAACGATCGTGGTGATGGGCCCTGGCCTAGTTTAACATCTGACTTATGCCATCGCAAGACCCAGAAAGATCTTTGAATCTGAAAACTGTCTGTTGTATAAACATTTTTGCATGCCATCGTAACTAAGAACTATCTCTAGCACCTTATGTTTTTATGATCTTATTGTATTGAATTGTTTTAAATGTTCTTATGTGGTTTAAATGGTCATTGTGTCCCAGTTTATGTGAGCCGCCCTGAGCCCGCTTGCGGGGAGGGCGGGATGTAAGCCAAACAAACAAACAAATAAATAATCATAACACTTCAGCATTGCGGGAAGAAGCTTTGTTTAACAGGGCTAAATGTTTTAAAAAATCTACATGGCCAACTGGAAGCCCTGGAGTTCACTAAGTAAAGAACCTCGCCTAGAGTATTGTGTTCCATTTGGGGCACCACAATTTAGGAAAGATATAGACAAGCTGGAATGTGTCCAGAGGTGGGCAACGGAGATGGTGAGGGGTCTGGAGACCAAGTCTGATGAGGAAAAGTTGAAGGAGCTCAGGGTATGTTTAGCCTGGAGAGGAGACGACTGAGGGGTGATATGATAGTCATCTTCAAGTATCTGAAGGGCTGTCATATGGAGGGTGGTACAGAGTTGTTTTCTGTTGCCCCAGAAGGTCGGACCAGAACTAATGGGCTGAAATTAAATCAGAAGAGTTTTCAGCTAAACATTAAGAAGAACTTCCTGACAGGTTCCACCGTGCACTTGATTGTAAAGACTGAGTGAATGGCTGGCACCTGTGTACTGCAACCCATCTCTGATTGTACACAGCACTGGGCTTTACCGACACCAACAACCTGCTTCGTGTTGCTCTACTGCAGTCTTTGTAGGACAGCTTTCCATCATAGTGAGAAGAATATTACTAGGTACATAAGAACATAAGAGAAGCCAGTGTTGGATCAGGCCAGTGGCCCATCCAATCCAACACTCTAGCACACAGTGGCCAAAAATACCAGGTGCCTTCAGGAGGTCCACCAGTGGGGCCAGGACTCTAGAAGCCCTCCCACTGTTGCCCCCCCCCAAGCACCAAGAATACAGACCATCACTTGCCCCAGATTGAGAGTTCTGACAGCTGCATATAGGGGGCATGGCTCAGTGGTAGAACATCTGCTTGGGATGCTGAAGGTCCCAGGTTCAATCCCCGGCATCTCCAGTTAAAAGGACCAAGCAGTAGCTGATGTGAAAGACCTCTCCTTGAAACTCTGGAGACCTGCTGCCAGTCTGAGTAGGCCATACTGACCTCAATGGGCCAAAGGTGGAGAAGGGCCATTGCTCAGCAGTAGAGCATTTGCTTGGTGTGCTGAAGGTCACAAGTTCAATCCCCGCCATCTCCAATTTAAAAAGTCCAGGTAGGAGGACATGTGAAAGACCTCAACCCGAGACCTTGGAGAACTGCTGCCAGTTGGACCTTGATGGTCCGATTTAGCATCGTGGAGCTTTGTGAATTCGTCTTTAGGCTGTGGACGTCACAACTAAAGATCTGTTCCGTTGTCTGGGACTCCACTGGCATTCTGATGTGTCCCTTTGAGCTGAACAAGGGCTGAACAGCTCCCCGCTGTCTGAGCCCCCAAACCTGGAGGAAAGATCTTGTTCCGGTTCTTCCCTCCTGATAACTCATCCCATGCACCGAATGGAGCTCGGAAGGAGAGAATGCTGTTTTTATAAGGAAAGGAGGAGTCGGCCACCTGCAACATCTGAATTACAGTCACAGTGTGGGAAGCACTGCAGGAGTTCATTACTCTCAGCTGTCATCGCTGGCCATCACCAGAAGAGGAAATATATTGCCACCATTACAGAAGCTTTACACTCCGTAGTTTATCTCTCTAACGGTGTGCTATGATCAGCCTAATTAGACAGTATCAACTACTCCAGGTTTGCTACTGGTGGGAGACTTCCCTTTTCACCGTTGGGCCGGCAAAGAGCTCTGGGTGCATGATTTAGCACCGGAATTAAATGTTAAGCCTAGCTTCCCCCTTGATTACCGAGTGGCTATCTTTTAGGGACCATTCGGAAGTTATTAGCTCTGCTTCCCTTCCCAGCCCTCCTGGAATGTAAAATATAAATCCATTGGGAAGGGGGAACGTCCACAGCTCTTGCCTTGTCATCCTCGTGCCAGGCGGCCTTTATGGGGATTAAAGAAATCCTGACTTTGCAGTCAAACAAGCCAGATTGTGAACCAAGGAAACGTTGGAAACGTATGAGTTGCAAGGTCCAGATTCCAGTCATTATAGGGTTAATCTGTTTATCTATTGTTTAGACTGACCTGGAAGGGAAACCTGGCAGACAGCCAATGCTAGGGGGAAACTGGTCTGGTTTGTAAACACTGGTTGGTTAATGTGTTCAGGTGATTCCCTCCTGGGGGTCAAGAAGAAGGAGGATTCTCCATTGTTGAGTGACACTGTGTCTGTAGCAGTAGGGGGCAAAAATGTAGCTCTAGATAGCTCTTTTGTTTGCAGCTTTCCGCTGTACCTTTTACCCTTAGAAATAAAGCTTTTTTTAAAAACAGAAAGAAATGTCTGCTCTCTAGTGAAGCGAAGATCCATTGCAACCTCTGAGTATTTAAGTATTTTTGACTGTTCTTCCCAATGGGAAAAAGGGTTCATTATACTATGCAGACGCCCTGACCTGGATAGCCCAGAAAAGTTCGATCTGGTCAGATCTCAGAAGCTAAGCAGGGCCGACCCTTGCAAGTATTTGGATGGAGGACCCCCAAAGATTACCAGGACTGGGAGGCAGAGGCAGGCTATCAAGCCACTTCTCTGAATGTCCTCCATGCCCCAGTAGGAGTTGCCAGAGGTACCCATGACTTCCAGGCGCACACACACAATGCAAAAATATAGTCATCATCATCATCTGTGCAGACAAAGAACATGTCCATGTTTATTCATTTGATTTGACTTGTTGATACATGGGGGTTGGGGAACACTGAAACCCACTCCCTAAAACTCTGGTCTTCCATCTAAGCGAGGGCCACCAACTCAAGGTAGGGAAATACCTGGAGATTTGTTGGGGGAACCTAGGGAGAGTGGGGTTTTGGGGAGAGGAGGGATATCAGTAGTGTATATTGTCAGAAAGCCCACCCTCCAGAGCAGTCATGTGAAGCAGCCATAGGTTGAAGCACTTGGGGCTCTTTAGCTTGGAGAAACGATGGCAACTGAGGGGTGACATGATCGAGGTTTATAAGATTGTGCATGGGATAGAGCAGGTAGAGAAAGAGGTCCTTTTCTCCTTTTCTCACAAGACAAGAACTCGTGAGCACTCCATGAAATTGCTGAGCAATCGGGTTAGAACAGATGAAAGGAAATACTTCCTCACCCAAAGAGTGATGAACACATGGAATTCACTGCCACAGGAGGGGGTGGCGGCTACAAGCATGGACGGCTTCAAGAGGGAGTTAGATAAACATATGGAGCAGAGGTCCATCAGTGGCTATTAGCCACAAGGTATAGATAGGAACTCTCAGGCTGGGGCAAGTGATGCTCTGTCTTCTTGGTGCTTGGGGGGGGGCAACAGTGGGAGGGCTTCTAGTGTCCTGGCCCCACTGCTGGACCTCCTGAGGGCACCTGGTGTTTTTGGCCACTGTGTGACACAGAGTGTTGGACTGGATGGGCCATTGGCCTGATCCAACATTGGCTTCTCTTATGTTCTTGTGTCTGGGGCAGTGATGCTCTGTATTTGTGGTGCTTGATGGGGGGGGGGGGTAACAGTGGGAGGGCTTCTGGAGTTCTGGCCCCACTGCTGGACCCCCTGATGGCACACTGGCTTCTCTGATGTTCTTATGTACCAGGTGGAGGCACTTAAACAGGCAGAGCTGCCTTATACCAAGTCAAGCCTTTGGTCTATCAAGGTCAATATTGTCTGCTCTGATGGGCTGGTTATGGCCTTTCACATAATCTTTTGGATTTGCTCTCACCATAAGGCAGGTAGGAGGAGAATGGAGCTCCCAGGCGCCCGGCAAGGCTGTGGCTCCCGGGGGCTGTTTTGCCGCCTCCCCGGACGTGAGGCAGCAACAGCAACGCACGCCAGCACGTCACGTGGCAGGTGGGGGCAGGGCTTGCTTTTTGAGAGCCGGCACCCCGCTCCCGCCTTCGCAGTTGATCCGCGTGCTCGCCCACCCGCCCGCCCTGTTTACAGTGTAGGCTATTGCTGGTCGCCTTTTGGGGCCGGGTAGGAATTTTTGCACCTGTTCCTTGTTTGGCAAGTGGATGGGGTGTTTTTTGCCTACCTTACACTGTGATCAATGGTTTAAGGGAATAGATGGTGGTTGGGTATTAAATAGGTTGGTCACTTGGCAGGTTTGTGCAAGCAAGAAAATGGAACTGGTGAGCGCCTCACGGCATATCCCGTTTGGGAACAGGAGGTCATCAGGAACTGCCCTAGGGCCGTGCGGTCCGGGGTGGTGAATGGCGATCGCCTCTGGGAACCTCTCCGGCAAGGCTCCTCCCTGAAGGTCTGTGCAGTCTCAGGGGTAGGCGCTCCTGGGGGGCTACCAAAATGCTGGGCTGCCTGGTACGAGCCAGAAGTTGGCTGGCTCCAGACCGGAGCTAGGTGTCCCGCCCATATCAAGGGCAAGGAGGTTGTGTCAGGGAGTGCCGCCTGCCTTGCCTGTTCCAGCGCTTGCTTAGTTTTGCCCGTTGCTGCAATGTTCTGTTTAAATAG
The DNA here is from genome assembly GCA_029233225.1 of Lepidodactylus listeri. Lineage (NCBI taxonomy): Eukaryota > Metazoa > Chordata > Lepidosauria > Squamata > Gekkonidae > Lepidodactylus > Lepidodactylus listeri. Next base: position 6,057,565 of record JARCFY010000004.1, on the reverse strand, counting down.
TTAATAAAGTGGCCCTTGTTTAATTCCAAATCGTTGTCTGTCTTGTTATTCCGGCTGGGGTGGCAAAGGAAGGAAGAGGTTGGATTTATACCCCAGAGCAGCTTACAGTCACCTTCCTTCCTCTTCTCACAACAGACACCCTGTGAGGTAGGTGGGGCTGAGAGAACTCTTTCCAGAACTGTCCTTGAGAGAACACCTCTGAGAGAACTTTGGACTGACCCTTGGTTGTCACCCAGCTGGCTGCATGTGGAGGAGTGGGGAATCAAACCCAGTTCTCCACATGCAGCCAGCTGGGTGACAACCATGGGTCACTCCATGGGCCAGATTAGAGTCTGCCGTTCCTAACCATTACACCAAACTTGAGGACACTTTCCACCCCCACGATCGGATCCTCTTAACTGGAGATGGCAGGGATTGAATTTGGGACCTTCTGGAAGGAAAGCAGTAGCAACCCCAACATCACCCCACAGAATCAAATATACCCCCCCCCAAGAGAAACTATATCAATGCTCAGACCACCCAACATCAAAGACTGCTTTAGCTATCTGGCTCTTCCCATCTACCTAGTACACACCTGAGACCAACGTCTCAGCAGGGCACGAGGCCAAGAAAGTCCATCACGACCAATGTTCCCTCTAAGCTGAGTTAGTGTGAGGTAGCTCACAGTTTTTTAGCCCCCAGCTCACACATTTTTGCTTTAGCTCAGGAAGGATGGCTCCAGAACAAACTATCTTATGCAGCAGCCAAATTGTTTGCTCACAGCTTTAATGCCAGTAGTTCACAAAGTAGAATTTTTGCTCACAAGACTCCACAGCTTAGAGGGAACATTGATCACGACCCGCGTGTTGTTGAAATAGAGACATGTAGCTTCGAGAACTGCATCAGTCCTCAAGAAGGAAATCAGGAGGAGGACTCAAGACTCCTCCAAGAAGGAAAGAACTTTGCAAACTCTTCGCATCCAGTTCAGAGCTGCAGAGAGCAGAAAGGGCCGCTGGGAGATGTAAACGGAAAGGGATTTGCACCCGGGGTTGGTGCCTTCTGGGCAGGGACTGGGAAGTTAACTTTTTTCCTTCCATTGGAACTGGAGTCTTCCACTTCAACCTGTAGCTAGGGTTGCCAACTGCCTGGAGAAAAAAGGGCCCTGTCCTTTCAATAGAGGTTTAATACGTGGAAATGGGTTGCAGCTTGCATGGCACAGAGTTAACAAAATCCTCTATTGAAGGGACAGGAGGAAAGTTTCCCCTCCAGGCAAGGTGGTGAACCTACGGAGAAGTCGTATTTGTACCCTGTATCATAGGGTTTTCAAGCTGAGTGCTAGAGCGACCACCAGTGGCATGCCTGGCGTGATGATGTCACTTCTGAGTGACATCATTGCTGTGCGCGGGTGCTACAGGCAGGCATGAATGTCCCAGACTGGGACCAACTCCCCCCCCCCAGAAAAGGTAAGGGACCCGGCAACCCTATATTCTAGCTTCCAGCATACAGGCGACTAAATTCTGTCCTTTCAGAGAGTAGCCACGTCTGCAGTAGAAAAGATCCGATGGCAATCCAATAGCATCTTAGTAAAGGTTTCCCTTGCTAGAGAGCCAGTCAAATCCAACTCTAGGTCTCCGTTTCCAAGCCGAAAAGCCAGCGCTGTCCGAAGACTTCTCCACGGTCATGTGGCCAGCATGACTAGACACCGAGAGGCACGGAACGCTGTTCCCGTCCCACCAAAGTGGTAGCTATTTATCTACCTGCAGTTTCTTCCTTTTGAACTGCTAGGTGGGCAGGAGCTGGGGCCCGAGACGGGAGCTCACTCCATCACGCAGCAGCACTTGGGCCTCGAACTGCTGAACTTTCTGGGCTGCAGCCCAGAGTCTTAACATCTGAGCCACCACAGCCCAGCTTAGAGACCAACAAAATTGGTGTGTGTGTGTGTGTACGAGCTTTTGAGAGTCAAAACTGTGTCTGACGCAGGGAGTTTTGACTCTCGAAAGCTCACCCCCCTGAGAATCTAGCTGGTCTTTAAGGTGCTGCCGGACTCCGAGCAAAGCCCTAAAGCTATTAATAGCCGCTGGTTTGCTTCCTCCTCCTTTTAGCCATTCAAGGCTTCCCGTGGAAGGGTCAAGAGCTCCAGGTGGAGGCATTAGCTCCAAGCTAGCTAGCATGAGTCAGCAGATCGCCAGGTGTTTCTGGTTCTGGGCGGCCAGGAGAGCACGAAGAAGGAAGAGGAGCAGGGAGTGGGTATTGGCAGAGATCAGTAGGTGCTGGGGTGATCTTGTCAACCTCCAGGTGGTGGCTGTAGAGATTCTGGGATTACAGCTGGTCTCCAGGCAAAAGAGATCTCTTCCCCTAGAGAAAATGGCTGCTTTGGAAGGTGGGCTCCATGGCATTGTACCCCAGCAAAGTCCCTACCCTCCCCAAACTCTGACTTCCTCAGGCTCCATCCCGAAAATCACCAGGTATTTTCCTACCTGGACCTGGCACCAATGCTCCCTCTAAGCTGGACCTCCCTTTAATTCCAGGTGCCATCAGGAGGTCCACCAGTGGGGCTAGGACACCAGAAGCCCTCCCACTGTTGCCCCCCCCCCCCAAGCAGCAAGAAGACAGAACATCAGGACTTAATCACTCTCTCTTGTTAATTTGGCTTTCACCCTTGTGTACCTCGGTGTTTCTCAGTGTCATGAGAAGTAGACCTTAGTAAAATCCTGGAATTACAGATAGGCACCCTAGGTTGACTCTAATCCAGGAGAACTGGGTTTGATTCCCGATTCCTCCACATGTAGCTGCTGGTGTGACCTTGGGTCAGTCACACATTCCTTCAGAGTTGTTCTCTCAAGAGCAGTCCTCGAAAGAGCTCTCTCAGCCCTGCCTACCTCACAGGGTGTCCGTTGTGGGGAGGGGAAGGGAAAGGAGTTTGTAAGCTGCTCTGAGACTCTGAGTGAGTGGCGGGGTATAAATCCAGTCATCGTCTCCTCCTCCTTCACTACTACTACTACTACTACTACTACTACTACTACTACTACTAATAATAATAATAATGGGATACTGGATGGAATGGCTACTTGGTAAGACTGTTGTGTTCATATGTTCTCCTCCTTTTCTTCTGTTCCAGGTTGTGCCTTCCTAACATACTGTGAAAGGGAGTCTGCTCTTAAAGCCCAGAGTGCGCTGCATGAACAAAAGACGCTGCCAGGGGTGAGTCCAGAATTTTCTTTTTGTAATGCATTTCTCTTTGGTAGCCGGCAATCAAAGCGACGGCTACCTGAACTGCTCAGAAAACTCCTGGTTTTCATTGGAGGAACGGGCACCATTTTTGCTTTACTTAGCTTTCGGACAGTGCCGTGTTCCCTGATCGTTACGCGGCTTGATGGAATCACAGGACAGGAGGTTGAAAGCGAATGGTGCCTGGGCCGGATCTTGCTGGCATTGCTTGCGTCAAGATATTCAGAATTTGGACAATGTCTTTAAGAGTTGATGAAATGGAATTTTTGTGTGCGGGGGGGTTGAGTGATGTTTCTTTCATTCTCTTTATCGAGAGAGCAGCGAATCAGTGTTGGCATTGAGCTCTCAACCTGATACCGTCCTAGTGACAGGATGGGTGTTGTACCATTTCTTGAGAGCTTTGAGGGTTTGTGGGGGGAGTATCAATGACAGAGAAGTGTAGGGTTAGCAAGGCAAAGTGGGAACTGGGGAAGGGACACAAGTTGGCGTCAAAAGTTGCTCAAAGAAGCGAGAAGACCTGTTGTGAGTGATACTCTTAGAGCCAGTCCGATCAATGTTCTTTGGGTGCGGGGAGACCCCAGACTGTGTGGGATGTGAGCGATGGGAAACTGAACTCATGGGCAAGAAGGAATGTGTAGTGGTCCATCTCAGGATGGGGTGATGTTTGACTTCTTGACTCCGAGCCAACAGACTGTATGAGAAATTCCAGAGGAAAGGTAACTAGAAATGCAAATGTGTTTCTCCCAGGGAGGGGAGGGAACGCGTGACTTGGAGTTCCATTTCGAAGTCTCACTCGTCAGCTCTTCGAGCCAAAAAATAAGGGTGAGGGTCTTTTGGGTGGTCTTTCTAATTTGGAGACTTGGGGCTCACCAAATAGTTTTTGAAGGTCTGGCCCTGTTGCAGCAAAGCTCATGGTGGGGGGTGAGATTGCTAAGGCAACTCAATTTGAAAGCGTAGAATAAATAGTTCAGTGAGAAATTTAGGTTTTCGGTGTGGAGATTCTGGGTTCAGAACTATTTTGTGCAGACTCACTGAATTGGTCTTCACGATGATAATGATCTTTTAAAAATATATATGCCAATAAAGAAAAGGTTAACTAAAAAAACCCCAAGGAAATAATTAAGAGTAGTGATATTTGTGATTCTTCTTGTACAAACTAGGAAATTGGCTCAAAACTAATTTTCTTTTTTTTTAAGTTGCCTGTTTGAGTTGATTTAGGTACTGTAGATTCACTTTGTCCCTGGCACTACAGCATTTCTGCTAATATAGACACTTTCTCAACTGCTTCCATACTAATGAACGTTTCTCCAACCCCGTCGTCTGCTTTTCTCCCCTGTGACTTACTATCAACACAATCTAACAACAGGCTTGCATTCCCTGATCAAGGGTGGGTTTTACTGAACGGATATATTTTGCATGGGACAAATGTTTTTCCTAGGGTTGCCACCCCTGGGTTGGGGGAAACCTGGAGATGTGGGGGGTGGAGCCTGGGGAGGGCAGGGTTTGGGAAGGGGAGGGACCTCAGCAGTACGTAATGTCGTAGGGTCATGCCTCCAAAGCTGCCATTTTCTCCAGGGGAACTGATCTCTATTGTCTGGAGATCGATTGCCATTCTGGGACATCTCCAGGCCCCACCTGGAAGCTGGCAACCCTAACCTTTACCCATCGCCATCTGATGGGTGGTGGTCCTATCTGATTGGCTGTGACCTTTTGAGTGGTGGAAGCCAATCTGCTTGTATCTGGGTCACTAACTTTCACATTTTTTGTGATCATGATTGTTAATTGGCTTACCAGAGAAAATTCTAAAAGCAAAGGGGAAAGAGAGACTAGCAATATACAGGCGGATACTTAAGAGAGAGATGTTGCAAATTTCAGGTTTTACGGAGTGCATCTTAGAGACAAACACATAAAATAAAGAAGCATGGCGTTCAAAGCATACACCTGGCTAGTCTGGTGAATCCGTATTTAGACTCCCTGAAATGACCAAGTTCTCAAAGCGACTGCTTCCAAAGCCGCTCAGTTCCCTTATTTTGGCAGGGGAAGGCAGGGACTGCTGCCATATCAATCCATGCCTCACATCCGTTTCCTGGAACTTTGTCCCATTTTGGTTATCCCTCCCCTAAAGTGAATTCAGATCAACAGCCCCCCCTTTTCTCATTGCACGGTAATGTAAGCCAGCAAGGCATATTATATGCTCTTATGAACTGTAAAAGTTCATAAGTTTGAACTTTGGGTTGTCATCTTGCTAGGGGCGAAATGCACTCTCTATTGCTAGGAGAGGCTCCAGCCCACAGCGGAATACTTCCTTCAGAGTTCACACCTACATGAAGACCAGAATTCCATTCCAAAGAGGTCTTCAGTTCCTTTCACGTGTTCACACCAACAGGGAGACCAGGACTCCATTTCTCCTTAGAGCTGGCCTCCTCACACCTTCCTCCAAAGTTCCTGTAAGAAATTAGGTTGCTTAGCAACTAATCGTCGACCATCGAGTGACCTAGCTGAAGCCATCACAAGACCGAGGATTGGCGCCAAGAAACCCTCCAGATGGCCCAGGTGTTAGATCCTGCTTAGCACCTAGATTTGCAATATTGCCCACTCCTTCCTGCCTCCTCCTCCCTATGACACTGACCAATAGTAAGGCTAGTAGGGACGGACCAACGAGTAGGTGTGACAAGGGGATGTGGTCAGCGCAGCCTGCCCCAATGCTACCTGATAAAAGATCCTGCACAACAGAAACACATTGCTAGCCACCTTTGACCCCTATCTTCTTACCAACCTCTTATGTCCAGCTTCCTGTACCCAACACCTTGCCTCCATCTTGAATCCCTGGTTTGCGCAGCCAGGACGGAGCGTGTATCTGCAGGTTCAGATCTCGTTCCCCCTATTTTTCTTATTCACCCGTCCCTCGATCTTCTTGTGGACGTGGACCACCCATCTCCAAGATAGGTAACGTATTTCCCCTCAACGAAACTCCTGCTAATGCAATAGTGCTATTTTCTGTCTAATTTCCTTAGATCTTGTGTGTATGCGGGCTTCAATTACTTCTTGTATGCTTGAACAACACGGTGTAAGTAAACACCATTCAAAGAAACCACTCAGCCTCATTGCCTATTTTCTGGGAACTCCTGGAAGGGGCGGGACCTTGATATAGCTGGCAAGAACCCGGTATTCTGCCAATTGCTGATCTTAAATTAAAGCAATTCGGCTAACAGTAAGACGGGATCTGAATGGGATGGATGGCGTGAAGGGACCACCGTTGGCTTTCTCAATTGCTTCTTGTGATGAAGTCCTTGAGTGATCGCAGTTTATAAGAGGTTGATGGCATCGTGGTTGAAGGGACGATCCCCTATGAGAGAAACGGACGCTGGCTGGAAGAGACATTGGCTCTGTATGGCATGGAGGTTTTGCTTTTCCTGCTCTGAGGTACACTCCGACTGTTACTGGTGACATTCTGGGGGTAACATTTGGAGACTGGGAGGGCACCCCTTCTGGTCTTGGCCCTAATCCAGTTGGGAGTGAAGGATATGTGTGAAGAGCCGGTCTCGTCCTCTTTCTGTTTCATGCCTCGTGCATGAGATTGAAAAAGTCTGTGGTAGTTCACAATGAAGCATTACAATAAACTAGGTTGCATACCAGGTTGGGGAATCTGTGGAGATTTGGGGGTGGAGTCAGGAGGGGGTGGGGTTCCGGGAAGGGAGGTGCCTCAGCAGGGTACAGTGCCATACAATCCAGCTTCCGTACAATCTGGCTTCCAAAGCTGCCATTCTCGCCAGGGGAACTGATCCCCATTATCTGAAGATCCACTGTAATTCCGGGAGATCTCTAGGCCCCTCCTGGAGGTTGGCAACCCTACACCCGGCTGTGGATCGGTTCTTCTTGGTGCCTGCCTAGTGATGGCAGCTTGGAAGTTCTCTGCCACAAGGGTAGCACTCTGGTTTCTTGCCCAGATGCAAACCCAAGCTTCCCGCCCTCTGCATGGCTGTAGTTAGTTACCATCAATAACAACAAGGCCCTCTTAAATCGAAAGGCTGTTAACTTATTTATGGGCAGCAGCCCTTGACTTTTGGTAAACACAAGGCCTGAGCCCTTCTTTATAGCGTGCCTACATCTGAGATTTATGGCGATCCCGAACCGTGGTTGATAACATGCCGAGGTAATACCAACTATAGTTCATCACCATAAAAGAAGCTGCATTCCTTAGGTCAGCAGGACAGGAGGACGGGGGGGGGGGGGGCTGTACATGCATGGGGGGCCTTCTCTCCTGACACGTACATGACCCATTCTCTTGACCTGACACCAGCTTTGTGGCAAAGGGGAGGGGGGCATGGTTATAATTAACAATCCAAGAATGAAAAGGGGATGGGGGGGCAGGCAGGGAGAGCAATCCTTCCTCTGGCTCGTTTATTCAGTGTCTTCCTCCTGTAAGCAATCTAACACCTTCTCTTTAAGCTCATTGCTTCTTCTCAAATCCGGTAGCCATTTTTTAAAGCCTGTTTATAAATGCAAGCATACGGGAATGGTGTCCGCCCCCCCTCCCCTTGACCCATGCACGAGGACCCCCTCCTTGCTTCCCGACTGCCTATGCTTTCCTACAGCCGGGTTACGCACATATATTTTATGGCAATTATTTTTCGGGATGCGCTTTCTAAGATGACAGGAATATGTTCTGCATATTTCCGGGTGATGTGTAGGGTGTAAGGCCAGCTGGCGGAGTTGGTTGCCAGGGCTCCTGAGCTCAGGTAGATGGTGGATTCATGAGCTCAGGTGTAAGGTGGATTAATGAAGTCGATTAACTGGGGGGCGGCTGGAAATACGGGAGAGAAAAACGATACGTTTTCCGCAGGCCGCGCGTCCCACAACGATCCAGCTCCCTTCCGTCCTTTCCTGCTAAACCGTTTGGACAGCTCTCAAGTCCCCCCTTGCGGGTCGAAGCAACTTCGGCGGTGTTCTGCTTCGCGTTTCCCGGTGCTTGTTTATATTTTACATATAATAGAATCGCGGGGATGATGAAGTGTATTAGTCCTTTAATAATTTATAGAAATGCTTTGATGTTGCGGTAATTACATTAAAGGTCACATATCAAAGGTAATTTGGGTGAGCAGCTGTGATGGTTTCTCAAAAGCAATCAATATTGCTGTCCGTGGTGCTGGATTCACCAAGGGGCCCTCCAGATTAAAGGAAGCTTATTAGGAGGCAGACGCACACAGGGGAAATCAAGAACAGATTGAGGAGGTGCTTGGCTCTTGCTCCCCCACCTACAATTAACACCGTTCCCCCTTAATCTGTGCTAATCCTTCATATGGGGGACAACCACAGACAAATTAGGCAGCCGTCGGGGTGATGGAGGGAGGGGAGGGTGTTCGGAGGGAAAGGCCCATCCTCAGTGGGGAGTTCAGTGTGTGCTTTGTGTGAGGATTTGAGTAAATATGCAGAGATTTAAAAAAAAATGTATCAGAAATTCAACCCCCTGATCGAAGAGGGAATGCAAATGCGTTCTAGACCGTAACGATGGTGGAGACGTGAGGAAAATGTTCCTATGGAGGCGGTTCAATATTTACCGTCCCCTCCCCTTTTTCCCCATTGCAAATTGGTTCCCAAAGGAAATGAAATCAGGGGAAAATATAATTATGGGGTTTTTTTTAAGTACAAGTCATTCTGATTCTAAATCACAACTAGGCCAACTATCGCCCCCCCTCCCCCCTTCTCTTTCTGAGGTTAATGTCAGAGGATAATGTTGTGAAATGTAATTACACTATCAAGATCAGCTTTTATTTATGATCCAAATAAACTGAGCTCATGTCTAATAAGCACAGTGGTATACTCTCTCTCCCCCCCCCCCTCGTTTTCTTTGTGACTAAGAGGGAGCGGGTCACCAGCAGCAGAGGGGGCTGCCTCTTTGCATTACCTCACCGGATCGTTGCAAAGACCCCAAAGGAGAAACGAGGGAAGCAAAGAAGCCAGCAGACTGTTAACTTCAGCAGTTTAGGTGCTTTTCCAGATGTCAGGATCCATTAAAATCCATGCCTCGGAGAGGACATGGTAGAAATGTTGTCTTTACCGTTGCATTTGATTTCTTGGCAAGTTATGAAAATTGGGCTTTTGCTTGGGAGTGTAACGATATCCTTTACACTCTGATCCCGTCGATAGGCATAGAAGAGTGGTTAGACAGGGGAATTTTGCTGGTGTTACTGAAATGAGAGCTGAGCTGGAACAGGAGCGAAGCTACAGCCATCACTTTCATTTTGCTTCCCCTTTGCAGTCTTGTCAAAAAAACCCTCTGTGTTTCACCTTCCTTTCAGCCATCCTCTTGAACTCAGTCTGTATTTTATTCATGACGTCAGAAGGAGGCAGGTACAAGTCGATCATAGGACACAGACAACTTTGTTGTTGTTGTTAACTTGCATGTTCAAGCTTAGAAAAATGGGGCTAAGATCTGAAAGAGACTCTTCTTGCTTCCCTCAAAATATTCTCAGTTTCGCCCTAGCAGTTTCCCCCTTCAATTGCACCTTCAAATTTCACTTCAGGTGAAATTCGGTGGCAACCGTAGTGCCTAATTTTATTTATTTCACCCCTGTCATCTCTCCTAACAGAGTCCCACTAGGACATTGGAAGCTAGTGATAGGCCAGTCACTCCCACGCCACATCACAGGTAGCCAACAGTGTCCCTCGAAATATTCTCAATTTCGCCCTAGCAGTTTCTCCCTTCAATTTCACCTTGAAATTTCGCTTCAGGTGAAATTCAGTGGCAACCGTAGTGCCTAGTTTTATTTATTTCACCCCTGTCATCTCTCCTAACAGAGTCCCACTAGGACATTGGAAGCTAATGATAGGCCAGTCACTCCCACGCCACATCACAGGTAGCCAACAGTGTCCCTCGAAATATTCTCAATTTCGCCCTAGCAGTTTCTCCCTTCAATTTCACCTTGAAATTTCACTGCAAGTGAAATTCGGTGGCAACCGTTGTGCCTAGTTGTATTTATTTCAGCCTTGTCATCTCTCCTAATGGAGTCCCACTAGGACATTGGAAGCTAGTGATAGGCCAGTCACTCCCACACCACACCACAGGTAGCCAACAGTGTCCAAACACAACCGAGATCTTGTTAGGCTTTTTTAAAAAAAATCCAGTATATATCTTGAACCTCTTAATCACTAGTTAATTCTCATGGAAATCCTGATGGACCTGCTTGTAGGATCATTTACTCAGCTGGTTGCTCTGGATTTACAGCCGTTGACCCCACCACCACAGTCTCGGAACAACTGAAGTATCACAAGGGTGAAGTACAGCGTAGTGAGCCAAAAAGAACTGGCGGACAACCGCTAGTGAGATGGACGTATCTCAACTCACGCTAACAATGGGGGGGGGGGTTATCTTTGGTGACATCAGGCACTGAGTACAGAATGGCCCATCTGGTGACTCTCGGTTGGATGACAGCGCATCCTGACTCCATTCTTTCCATTTTGGTCTCCACATTGGCTTTACTGGCTGTCAATATGGATAAAGGAAAAAAAAACAGGTTTTGTTAACTTAATGGCTATTTGTACCACAATACTGGTTCAAGGCGGTAGTGTGGCTAGAGCAGTGACTTTGAGCCTCTTTGGAACGATGTCTCTTTTCCTACGGTAGTTTAGGTCATAGACTAGTTTTGTTTGCCTTGGGGCCTGTGGAATGTACATAATGCTCCCTCTTAAGTTGTGGAGCCTTGTGAGCAAAAATTCTACTTTGTGAGCTACCGGCATCCAAGTTGTGAGTGAGCGATTTGGCTACTGCATGAATCAGTTTGCTCTGGAGCCACATCCTTCCTGAGCGAAGACAAAAATCTGTGAGCCGGAGGCTAAAAAACTGTGAGCTGGCTCACACTAAACTCAGCTCAGAGGGAGCATTGCTTGGCAAGTCGCATAATATCTATCCTATCTATCCATTTAAAAAGAAAACTGGTCAAACTCTTTCTCCGAGAGTTCCTTTCCCAACTGTATCCTTGCAGTTTCTGTGAGAAATGATTTAGGCTAGCTCTTATGCCGATAAAGGTCTGTGATGGCGATGATGATGATTAGGCTTGCAGCCATAGCCTTGCTGAAGTCCATGCACTGATCTCTATGGGAGGATCGGGATTTGAACCCAGGTCTTGTCAAAGTCCAGCACTCTGGCAGCTACATCACGGCAGGTGTCTCTAGTTCAAGTGTTGTGTGTTGTGCAGTTGATGGGGTGCCGTTCTTACTGGGTTGGTGTGAGAGCCAGTTTGGTGTCGTGGTTAAGTGTGCGGACTCTAATCTGGGAGAACTGGGTTTGGTTCCGCACTCCTCCACTTGCACCTGCTGGATGACCTTGGGCAAGCCATAGTTCTATCAGAGCTCTTCTCTCAAGGAGAGTTCTGGAAAGAGCTCTCTCAGCCCCACCTACCTCCCAGGGTGTCTGTTGTGGGGAGGGGAAGGGGAAGGAGTTCGTAAGCCGCTCTGAGACTCCTTCGGGTATTGAAGGGCGGGGTATAAATCCAATCTCCTCCTCCTCTTCTTCTTTTGTTATTTTTCTTCTTCTTTCTTTCTTTCTTTTTCTTCCCATCCCCTGGTGCCAGGAATCTACATTTGAATGTTCCCCATTTTTTAAAAAATAACTTTTTGTATGCTGTGTTAGCATACAAAGGAGTATATCGCTATACTCCAGTTTTGCTCTCTCATCTTCACAGAGAGGGTTTTTTTTTTTTTAAGGAAATCATATAACTATGAGTTCCCCCCATTTTTCACAATGGCGTGGTAGAGTCTAGCAAGAGTGAAAATCATGTGACTTCAGTGATGATGTCACTCAGCTGTTCAATTGAGTAGGGTTGCAGAGGGAAAAAGAACAACAAATTCCGCTCCTTATTTATCGCATAGTTTAGCTGCATTCCAGGGTATATCCAGAGTGTGTGATTTTTTTCCCTGTACAGTGGCACATTTTGCATCCTCCTAACAATGCACTATGAAGGGCTGTGAACTTCATTTGTATAGATGTGCCTCTTGTCACATCTGCACTGTTTGTGTTGCAATCAAGAAGAAGAAGAAGAAGAGAAGAAGAGATTGGATTTATACCCCGCCCTCCACTCCCCAAGGGAGTCTCAGAGCGGCTTACAAACTCCTTTTCCCTTCCCCTCCCCACAACAGACACCCTGTGAGGTAGGTGGGGCTAAGAGAGCTCTTTCCCAAGCTGTCCTTGAGGGAACAGCTGGTACAGAGCTATGGCTTGCCCAAGGTCATCCAGCCAGGTGCAAGTGGAGGAGTGGGGAATCAAACCCAGTTCTCCCAGATTAGAGTCCGCACACTTAACCACTACACCAAACTGGCTCTCCTTCATGTTCCGAGACAGTCAACCTCTGAATACGTCTCAGTGCCGGGCAGCAACATCAGGGAAAGGCCTCAGCCTCGGTGCCCTGTTGTTGGCCCTCCAGAGGAACTGGTTGGCCACTGTGTGAGTTGGGATGTGTGTGCTGGACTAGATGGACTGCTGGTCTGATCCAGAAGGGCTCCTCTGATGTTCTTTGGGGCATCAGCCTCTATGCCCTGTTCTTGGCTGTCCCGAGGAACTGGTCAGCTGCTGTGTGAGACTGGAAGCTGGACTAGATGGACCACTGGTCGGATCCAGCAGGGCTCTTCTCATGTTCTTTGAAGGCTTGGCCTCTCTGCCCAGTTGTTGGCCCTCCAGAGAAACTGGTTGGGCACTGTTTGAGAAGAAGAAGAGATCGGATTTATACCCCGCCCTTCACTCACTTGGAGTCTCAGAGCGGCTTACAAACTCCTTTCCCTTCCCCTCCCCACAACAGACACCCTGTGAGGTAGGTGGGGCTGAGAGAGCTCTTTCCCAAGCTGTCCTTGAGAGAACAGCTGGTACAGAGCTATGGCTTGCCCAAGGTCATCCAGCCAGGTGCAAGTGGAGGAGTGGGGAATCAAACCCGGTTCTCCCAGATTAGAGTCCGCACATTTAACCACTACACCAAACTGGCTGAGACAGGATGCGGGACTAGTTGGACCATTGGTCTGATACAGCAGGGCTCTTGTTATGTAGGCCTCAGCCTCTGTGCCCTGTTGTTGGCCCCTCTAGAGGAACTGGTTGGCCCCTGTGTGAGATGGGATGCTGGACTAGATGGAGCACAGGTCTGATCCAGTCGGGCTCTTCTGTTCTTATGTAGTTTTGATATCCGAGTGAATAGCCCTCCCAAAGAAAAATCAGATTTGGGACACAGCTGTGCAAAATGGTGAAAGAGAAGTACCCATGCAGTTCTGTTTCCTGTCATGGGACAACTTTGAGCAGAGCAACCGGCAAGACAGTCAGGAAGTGGGAAGACCTAATATGAAATCTCCTGGCCAGCTTCCCTTCAGGAGACATGCCTTCTGTCATATTAGCTGTACTTGGGTCAGCCTGCGACCAGTGACAAAGAGACTCCATCGGTTAAACCAGTCTGCCGAATGTACACAAACCACTTGCTATGCCCTGAAGACATTTTTTTTCCTGAAGGAAAACACATCTAGTTGTTCCGGGGGGGGGGGGGGAGTTGCCTTGTTCTTGAAGTAATAAAGGGGGGGGGATGAAAAGTGTTGAATTAAGAGGGGTGGGAGGAAAGTCAGATTTAGGAGAAAACGGAGATGGGGGGAACTTGGAGCACTGGAAGAAGCCTTTAAAAGTTTACAAGATCTTTGGCCAACAGTGCTAGGGTTTGGGGGGGAAAGTACACCAGTTCAGGTGTAGTGGTTAAGTGCGCGGACCCTAATCTGGGAGAACTGGATTTGATTCCCCACTCCTCCAATTGCACCTGGCTGGATGACCTTGGGCAAGCCATAGTTCTGGCATAGCTGTTCTCTCAAGGACAGTTCTGGAAAGAGCTCTCTCAATACCACCTACCGTATTTTTCGCTCCATAAGATGCACTTTTACTCCCCAAAAAAGTGTGTGGGGGGGAAGTGTGTGTGTCTTATGGAGCGAATATGGAGCTTTTCTTACCTGTAACAGGGCTCTTTCTTCAGCAGGAACGCAGGGGAACGCCATTCAGGCTGGCATCCCAGCCTTCCCTGCCCCTCCCTGCTGGGCCTGAGCTGTTATGACCTAAAAGGGAAACGGCAGGAAAAACCCCACCAGGCTAAGTACTCTTTCCCTTTAAGTGCTTTTCCCCTTTAAGACAGCCAGCAGCAGAAAGCCCCGCCCACAGATTAAGCTCCGTGGCTGCTTTGCACCGAAAGGCCTAGCTTTGCATGGCATGCCGACGTCTCTCTTCTTTCCTTTCTCTATCTTCCTTCCTTCCTTCCTTCCTTTCCTTTTTTCTGTCTGTCTGTCTGTCTTTCTGTCTCTCTCTCTGTCCCCACCTTTCTTTCTTCCTTTCTCTTTCTCTCTCTGTCCTCCTCCTTCCTTCCTTTATCTCTCTCTCTCTCTCTTTCTTTCTTTCTGTTTCATTTTTTCCTGTTTTCCTCCTCTAAAAACAAGGTGCGTCTTAGGATCAGGTGCATCTTATGGAGCGAAAAATACGGTACCTCACAGGGTTTCTGTTGTGGGGAGGGGAAGGGAAAGGAGTTTGTAAACCACTCTGAGACTCCCTTGAGTAGTGAACGGTGGGGTATAAATCCAATCTCTTATTATTATTATTATTATTATTATTATTATCATTCTTCCCCAAAAGCCAGCCAAATTCGACTCTAGGGGGCGGCGCTCATCTCCGTATCCAGGCCAAAGAGCCAGCGCTGTCCGAAAACGTCTCCGTGGTCATGTGGCCGGCATGACTAGATGCCGAGGTGCCCAGAACGCTGTTAATTTGAAAGATTCCCTCCATTTCTCTTTTAGCCAAACAATAAGTCAAATATATGAAATACGGGAAGGGGGGAATTCGCAATAGGGGAGGAGGGAAGCGGTTTCCCATTAACTTAAGGGGGGGGGGGATGAACGAACCCTGGAGTTAACAGTATTTCAGAGCCTGCCAGCTGAGATGAAACACCTGAGTCCAATCTCTTTTGTAAACATTAGAAGTTCCATTTCACTAGGTAAAGAAGATTGGCTGCTCCGGTCGTTGTGCCAACATCCCCCGGAATGCAAAGAGAATTCACTCTCTGTGTTCTGGTTGAGGGGTTTTTGGAGTTGAGAGTTGCCAAGTGGAAAGGTTTTGGGGCAGGTGCGTGTGTGTGTGTAGAGCAGCGTGGCCTCTGCCTAAGTGTCCCAGGAAAGCTAATGATTAGCTTTCCCACCACTCTACTTGGTACCTTCTGGGCACATGTACTGAATCAGACCATCACATGAAACAGACTTATACTGAATCAGATTCTCGGTCCATCAAAGTCAGTAATGTCTACTCAAGACCGGCAGCGGCTCTCCAGGGTCTCAGGCAGAGGTCTTCCCCATCACCTGTTTCCAGATCTTTTAACTGGAGATGTCGGGGACTGAACCTGGGACCTTCTGCATGCCGAGCAGATGTTCTACCACTGAGCCACAGCCCCATCAGTCCATCAGAATCAGTATTGTCTGCTCAGCCTCTCCAAAGTCTCAGTCTGAGGTCTTTCGCATCACCTCCTGCCTGGTCCTTCTAAACTGGAGATGTCGGGGACTGAACCTGGGACCTTCTGCATGCCAAGTAGATGTTCTCCTACGGAGTCACGGCTCCTTCCCACTGGATCTTCACTTGCTTTATTTGCCATTCCTCTGGCCGAAGAGCTTCTTCTTGCCAAAGAAAGGTTCCATGCCCATTTAAGTGGAGGGGGAGTCTCCAGTGCATTTTGAAATAATTATAATATAATAGTTCCCAAGTCCAGGCGAAGCAATCCCATACTCAATCACAAGGCAATGTCAACTGTCTTCGGCCAAAACGTTGGTGGACTCGTTATATGGCTAATGATCGCTTGCCGAAGTTTTATATGGCAATTTCTTTTTGAAGAGCGGGGACAGGGTGAAGAATTCCCAACTTCCCTAGTTATTTGATTGCAAATCTAAAAAAATCCGATTACAGAGGTTACCACCCCTCCATCTCTTTCCGTCTCTCCTGATCTCTCGGCACCTTTCTCCCCCCGCTTGGTCCTCAAAGGACCATTTCCCTCCTATTCAAGACAAAGCCTGTCACCGGGCCTTTATTTGCTTTATGTGTTATTCAATGACAACTTTTCTCTTCTTGACGGCTCTGGCAGAGGCGGATCAATCTAATTTTATGTACAACTGTAAAGATGAATGATAAGTAGAAAGGAACCCGGCAAGTACAAGCTGAATAAATTATAAAGGGCAATTCATGACAGAGATGGGGTTCCCGGGAGACACTGATATGATAACAGAAACCAAAGCTGAATTTATGAGGGAGTTAGTTAGCGTGTACCGAGGCTCTTAATTCTTCAGGGGAGCTTTTACAACTTTTTTTTGTGATCGGAACAATCAAAGCCTTTCATTTTAAAGAGGGGCCGTATATTCTGCGCTTGGCCTCTTCTGCATATTTGGGATGACCTCCGTTGTTGGAGCGTGACCTCCTTGGGAGGTTACTTCGTGATGGCCTCCAAACCCTGACTCATGCATAAACATATGCATAGTACGGAGACATTTGTGGGCAAGCCAGGATTTTCGAGCCAAGGAGAAATGATTGACGTGACCTGAAGAAGAAGAAGAGAAGAGATTGGATTTATACCCCACCCTTCACTACCCAAGGGAGTCTCAGAGTGGCTTACAAACTCCTTTCCTTTCCCCTCCCTACAACAGGCACCCTGTGAGGTAGGTGGAGCTGAGAGAGCTCTGAGACAATTGTCCTTGAGAGAATAGCTGGTACAGAGCTATGGCTTGCCCAAGGTCATCCAGCAGGTGCAAGTGGAGGAGTGGGGAATGAAACCCGGTTCTCCCAGATTAGAGTCTGTGCACTTAACCACTACACCAGACTGGCTCCTGGACCTGCAGTCTTCTCCTGTATAGAGTCCGGTGCTCCTAGAGGTAAACCCTCTTGCCATTCTTGTGATCTAGCCATTCTCATCTAGGTGGAATTCAATCAATGTGGATGCTACAGTTGATGTGAGGGCCTCCATACCATGATGGTATCAAGGTGGTACCAGATAGGGCAACAATGGGAGGGCTTCTAGTGTCCTGGCCCCACTGCTGGACCTCCTGAGGGCCGCTGGCGTTTTTGGCCACTGTGTGACAGTGTGTTGGACTAGATGGGCCACTGGCCTGATCCAGCATTGGCGTCTTCTCTGTTCTTCTGTTTTCTTATGATGTATTTCTCTTATACCATCTTGTCTTTAAGTTGCGGCATGCCATGTGAGGTGAGCCTTTTTGGATCAAACCAAAGGTCCAACAAGCAGGGTATGAAGATCGTAACTCCACTCACCCACAATGTTCTGTATGGGATTCTCTTAGGGTGGCCAGGTCCCCCCTGGCTACTAGTGAGAGATGGGGCAGTAGGGTGGCCAGCTCAAGGCTGGGGAAACAACCGGAGATTTGGAGAGGACAGGAAACGCAGTGGGGTACAAATGCCATGGAGTCTGCTGTCCAAAGCATCCCTTTTCTTCAGGGGAACTGAGCTCTCGAGTCTGGAGATGAGCTGTAATTCTATTGTATTGTAACGCTCTCTACATGGGGCTGCCCTTGGTGCAAATCCGGAGGCTTCAGCTGGTGCAGAATGCCGCAGCAAGGTTGTTGATGTGTCTCCCGAGGCGGGAGCACATACGACCAGCACTAGAGGCACTGCACTGGCTACCAGTGGCGTACCGGATTCGCTTCAAGGTGCTGGTATTGGCCTTTAAAGCCCTAAATGGCCTGGGTCCGACCTACCTAAGGGACCGCCTTTCCCTGTATGTACCCCAGAGAGCACTTCGGTCCGGGGCCCAACATCGCCTGGCCATACCCGGCCTAAGAGAAGCCAGGCTCACTGCCACCAGGGGGAGGGCTTTCTCGGTGGCGGCCCCTAGCTGGTGGAACGAGCTCCCGGAGGAGATCAGGGCCCTGCGGGACCTGATGCAGTTCCGCAGGGCCTGTAAGACGGAGCTCTTCCGCCAGGCATTTGAATAGGGGCTGCCGCCCCCCCCCTTTTTTGTCCCCCCTTGCCACCCAGTGACTACCAACGCGCAACACAATTACTACCATCTAGTCGCTGAGGACCCTGTGTGCTCCCAACATCAGATTGTATGTAACATCAGTTGATACGCCATCAGATAGCATTGAGCACTTTAATATTTGTATTGTGTAATAATGTCAATAATGACTTATAATGTTTTAACTGTTTTTAACTGTTTTATTGTGAACGAGGTGCACCTAATTATGTGAGCCGCTCTGAGCCTGCTATGCGGGGAGAGCGGCCTAGAAGCCAAATTAAATAAATAAATAAATCCAGGGGTAGGGGGTCCCCAGGTTCTACCTGGTAGCTGTCATCCCCAGTATTCCCTCTAAGCTGAGTTAGTGTGAGCTAGCTCACAGCTTTTTAGCTTCCGGCTCACACATTTTTACCTTAACTCAGGAAGGATGGCTTCAGAGCAAACTTAATTTATGCAGTAGCCAAATCGCTTGCTCACAGCTTTAATGCCAGTAGCTCACAAAGTAGAATTTTTGCTCACAACACTCCACAGCTTAGAGTCCCTGCACGCCAGAATTTATTTAATTGTTAGATTTCCTTAAGTCGCCGCTCACCTGAAGGGTCTCATGGTGACTTACAACACTGAAGCCAATCAGGTAAAATGATATCAAAAAACAAATAACAAATATAAAATAGTAAGCCGGGATGGGGCAATTAATAAATCGAATTAACAATTAATAAATCGAATTGAGCCTGCTATGCGGGGAGAGCGGCCTAGAAATCGAATTAAATAAATAAATAAATAAATAAATAAACAATAGCAACAACATCCAAATATTAAGTTATTAAAATATGTGGCTAGCGCCATACCCCTGTTAAAATTGCCCAGATATGTGGTTTTCCTTCCATCAGTTAACCTAAACAATTCAGCCTCGCAAGTCCGGCAGGGCACGGGTATCGTCCGAGAATGCATTCCACAGGGCAGGGGTCATGCGTGAGAAGGCCCTTCCCCTGGTGGCAGCTAACCAAGCCATACTGGGGCCAGGCGCCTGCAAGAGGCCCCTAGACAATGACCGAAGGGAGCACGGGGGGTTGTAATGGGAGAGGCGGTCCTGTAGGTATCAGGGTCCCAGTCTGTTAACATCAGAACCTTGGATTGGATCTAGAGACTAATTGGTAGCCAGTGCAACTGCCACAGAATTGGAGTGATATGAGCTGACCACGACGATCCAGTCAACAAGTGGGCAGCTGCCTTCTGGACCGCCCGCAGTTTCCAAAGCATTTTCAAGGGCCGCCCTATGGAGAGCAAATTACAGTAGTCCAGCCTGCAGGTGACAAGTTGCATGGATCAGTGAGACAAGGTCTGACCCAGACAGATAAGGAGCCAGTTGGTGGACCTGGCATAGGCGAAAAAAATGCCGGCTGTGCTACCATGGACAGTCGCTTATCCAATAATAGCGCAGAATCCATCCACATGCCACTTCCTTGGCGGTCTCCCATCCAAATACTAACCAGAACTGACCCTGCTTAGCTTCAGAGATCTGACAAGTTCAGGCTAGCCCGGGCCATCCAAGTCAACGCAAGACCTGGCCAGTGGTGGGTTGCCTTTCCCTGCCTCTGCATGTGTCAGGCTCCGCCTCCTCCCCTGTGAGGGTGCCTCCTGTGGCCCTGGTGCCCTTCTGGCCGCTGCTGGTCTTGGGGTGGGATTTTGGGAAAAGAGGAGTGGCAGGGCCTCAGAACGGCAGGGGGTGGGGTTAACAGCACCCAAATCACCCCTCTGCCTCCACCAGTGACACCTCTGCGCTTCTCTGTCTCTCTCTCTTGTGACACTTCCAGCTTTTCCTCCCTGGCCCTGCCAGAGCTGCCTGCTTATATTCCCTTCCACCCTATCCCCCAGGACCACCCACAACAGCTGTCGCCCTCCCAGGTCAGCCCCGCCCCGCCCCCCTTTATAACCCAGGATGCCCTCACCGTGTCTCGGTGGCGGCCCACCTCCATTTCCGGGCTGCCGCGGCGTGCAACTCACTGCCCACGGCCCCATCTGCTGGGCCTCCGCTGGAAAGAGGCTGACCTCCTTCGGGCCCCCCCTGGGCCTGTCAATCAGATCTCGGTGTTGCCACATCCTTGCGGGCGGTGCCGGGCCTGCTCCCTGCAGCAGCGGTGAAGCACAGGGCACGGCTGCAGCCCCGGGACAAGCAGTCCGGTGGCGCGGTGGAGCTGGCCGTGGCTTCCTTCTTTGGCCCTCCTGGGGGCTCGTTCTCCAGGGAGTCAGTTGCCGTGGGGGGCGGCAGCCCTTTGATGGCGGCTGCACCCCCCTGGGTAACTGGGGTGATGCCGTGGCGGGGTGGTGGTGGCAAGTCCCGGATGGCCCAGTACGGGACAGCATGACAATCCTGGACTCCCTTGGATGTCTCCCATCCGAGTCCGAACCAGAGTTGACCCTGCTTAGCTTCTGAGATCTGAAACGATCAAGCTAGCCCGGGCCATCCAGGAGAGGGCTAATAACTTTGTGCCCTCAATGGGCAACCAACTCATATAGACCCCAGGACCATGGGGTTTTCAACACAAGAGATGAACAGAGGTGGTCTCCCATCCAAGTACTAACAAGAGGCCACCTTGCTTAACTTCTGAGCTCTAAGGAGATTGGGACAGCTTGGGCCATCCAGCACAGGGCCTTTCTGGATTGGTAGCTGTCCCTTCAGAATGTGTTGTTTCCATATGTGAATATTCCAGCCAGCTCAGTGAGTTCTCCACGGCTTTAGGTTGGCTTCTTTCCAAATCCCGCCGCCTCCCTCCCCCTTTTTTAAAAAAAGCAAACAAGCTGCAGCTAGGAATCCAAACTTGCCAGCTTTGATCCCGCGAAGGTGTATCTACATCTCTCGCCGCCCAAGGCCGGACTGAAACGTTCGTTAGCATATCTGATGAAAATTTAATCAGCCCGGTGGTTTCAGTAGGTCAGATTTTGGGGCTTCGGTGACTTTGAGGCACCCTTGGCGAGGCCCTGCTGGTTTGGAAAGAAACCCGAGCCCCGAGCGAGCCGCATGCCTTCTCATTCTTTTCTGCAGCGTTGTTTTTTTCTCTTTCTTCTCTCCTCCCCCTGCCCCCGATCCCCGCTTTTTCTTTCTTTCCATTTTGCTTGTCATTCAGCATCCTGAATAGCTTCGGCTGAGCCGGCGTTGGAAAGCTGCAGCACGGCCAAGACCTCCTGCAGAATTTCAAACGGCGCCAAAAAGAGAGGGGGGGGGGTTGGAAACTGGCAAGGCTGCTTGGGCCAGCTTGGGGATTGAAGACGATTGTGTGATTGGCTTAAACAATGTTTAACTTTCTCCAATTTGTGCCCGCTGGGTGGATGTGGGTGTGGAGGGGGGGATGAAGCAATGAAGCAGCTCCCTGAAGTCTAACCAGTTGATCGGGACAGGTGTGTTTGTGGGCTGGAGGCCAACTTGCGTCGAGTTGTTCGATGTGAATGTGGTGGCGGTGTAGAGATCTTTGAGGCCAGTGAGTTCATAAACCTTTGGACCGGAATCTTTGTGGGGATTGGAAGGCTTTAAAAAGGCAGTGGCTAAACTCGTGGAAGATGGGGCTATCGGTGGCTACTATCCAAAAGAACATCAGGAGAGCCCTGCTGGATCAGACCAGTGAGGGTCCCTCTAGTCCAGCATCACGTCTCACACAGTGGCCAGCCAGTTCCTCTGGAGGACCAGCAACAGGGCAGAGAGGCCTTGGCCTTCCCCTAATAAGAACTAAGAAGAGTCCTGATGGATCAGGCCAATGAGGGTCCATCCAGTCCAGCATCCTGTCTCACACAGTGGCCAACAACAGGGCACAGAGGCCAAGGCCTTCCCAAGATAAGAATATCAGAAGAGCCTGCTGGATCAGTGGTCCGTGGTCCGTCTAGTCCAGCATCCTGTCTCACACTGTGGCCAGCCAGTTTCTCTGGAGGGCCAACAACAGGGCAGAGGCTGAGGCCGTCCCCTGATGCTGCCTCCTGGTTCTGGGATTCAGAGGCTTAGTGCTGCTAAATGTGGAGATTCCCCTCAGTCACCCTGGCTAGTAGCCATTGATAGATTTATGCTCCTTGAATCTATCTAATCCCCCTTTCAAGCAGTTTATTCCTGTGGCCATCACTGCATCCTCTGGTAGTGAATGCCACATTTTAATCACTCTCTGTGTTAAGCAGGATTTCCTTTTGTCTACTCTGAAGCCTATCAACTTTTTTGGACACCCTCAAGTTCTAGTGTTTTGGGAGAAGGGGGGGGGGGAGTTTTCTCTGTCAACTTTTTCCACCCCATGCATCATTTTATAAACCTCTCTCATGTCGGGTTACCAGGTCTGGGTTGGAAAATACCTGGAGACTTACCAGGAGAGGGTGGGGTTTAAGGAGGGGAGGGGCCTCAGCATGGTACAATGCCAGAGAGGCCACCCTCCAAAGCAGCCATTTTCTCCAGGGGAGCTGATCTCTGTCAGCTGGGGATCAGTTGTAAAAGTGGGAGTTCTCCAGGCCCCACCTGGAGGCTGGCAATCCTACTCTCATGTCTTCCAGTACTCAGCTATCTTCTCAACTGAAAAAGTCCCCGACTCTTCAGCCTTTCCTCATAGGGAAGGTGCTCCGACCCCCTAATCCGGGAACAGATCTACGGGTCCAGAGGTGCCCTTAGGGCCCAAGACAATCCGCGGTCTCCCTTATCCTCGGAGTCTCCAACATCCATCCCTATTATCCAGAACTCAGGATGCAAGTCTCCGGAGTGACTTTGTGGTGATCCTTTAAGGCGCCCCCCTCCCTCTGAGGAGCCGCGCTTGGCAGCTCCCCAACAACGTCAGATCTTCCTGATTAGTTTCTGTAAGTACAAGGACGAAATTAAGCTGAGCCTATTTTTCAAGGAAGAAGCACGCATTTCACTATTTCTTTTTAATGGGCGGCTTCTGATTCCTCTACATCGCTGCCCTTCATTACCACAAAGCCTAAAAAGGCTTTGAAA
This sequence comes from Lepidodactylus listeri, assembly GCA_029233225.1. Lineage (NCBI taxonomy): Eukaryota > Metazoa > Chordata > Lepidosauria > Squamata > Gekkonidae > Lepidodactylus > Lepidodactylus listeri. The sequence continues at coordinate 6,034,399 of JARCFY010000004.1, read as the reverse complement.
TATGGGGGACGGCGGGTTTTCCCGAGCGTTAAGTGGGGCCGTACAATTCCACGATGTCAGGCAAGCGCAGCGAGAATACAGCGTTCCGTCCTAAGTGTGCTAAAGAGTCAACTTCTCCTAAGGTCTACCTAGCAACCGGTGTGGAGGAGTGTCTCCCAGGTCCTTCCCAGGATCTCCTGCCATCAATGACATCACCCAGAACTGACATCATTACATCAGCAGCATCGGGGGGGGGGGGAGATGCTCTAGTTTTTAGGCAAAACTTGATGGGGTTTTTTGGCCTTTAAAACCACAGAGTTTGCCTAAAAACTAGAGCATCGCCCCCCGCCGTCAGGGACTTGATGACGTTACTTCTGGGTGACTCCACTGTGTCAGGAATGTCACATGGTGATGTCCCTGTTTGGGAGAGGGGTTTCTCCCACTAGCCGGCCCCTGGAACCCCCACTGGGACATGGGAACGGGAACCCGAACTCCCCCAGAATCTTATCATTATTTTTTTTTAGCAGTAGAAAAGAGCTAGAGTCCAGTAGCACCATAAAGACTAATAAAAGATGTGGATGGGGAGGAGCAGGGGTCATTTTGTAGGAAAAGAGGTGCAGGAGCTCATTAGCATAACTAATTTGCATAACTTATTTGCATATGCCACACACCCTAACATACCGGAAGTGTGTCAGAAGGCAGCACCCACCCCTCAGGCTCCACTCCACAGTATAATCCCTTTCCCTTCCCCTCCCCACAACAGACAGCCTGTGAGATAGGTGGGGCTGAGAGCTGTCTTGAGAACTGCTCTTGAGGGAACAGCTCTGAGAAAACTTGTAACTGACCCAAGGTCACACCAGCAGCTGCATGTGGAGGAGTGGGGCATCAAACCCGATTCTCCTGGACTAGAGTCCGTGCTCTTAACCACTACACCGCACTGGCAAAGCAAACCCAGCAAGCTTCCAGTTTGGTGTAGTGGTTAAGTGCGCAGACTCTAATTGGGGAGAACCAGGTTTGATTCCCCACTCTTCCACTTGCACCTGCTGGATGACCGTGGGCAAGCCATGATTCTGGCACAGCTGTTCTCTCAAGGACAGCTCTGGAAAAAGCTCTCTCAGCCCCACCTACCTCACAGGGTATCTGTTGTGGGGAGGGGAAGGGAAAGGAGTTTGTAAGCAGCTCTGAGACTCCCTTGGGTAGTGAAGGGCGGGGTATATATCCAAACTCCTACTCCTCCTCTTTGTCTTCTTCTTCTTCATTATTATCATTATCCTTCCATGACAGAGTGGGGATTTGAACCCAGTTCTCCCAGGTCCTCGATGGACACTTTAACCGTGACACCATACTGGCTCTCATTGTCCTGGTAGTGACAGCCCCCTGTCCTCAAACTCCTCCCCTTCATCCTTCATCAGTTGCCCGCCATCTGGGGCTTGGTCTGGCAACCCTGGTTGTCAGACACGATAGGGTTTGCCAGCTCATGCCTGGAGACTGGGGGCGGAGCCTGAGGAGGGCAGGGTTTGGGGAGGGGCAGGTCTTCAAGGGAGTTTAAAGCCATAGAGTTGACCTTCCAAACATGGCCATCCTCTGCAGGTCTCTGTCATCTGGAGTTCAGTCGTAATCTCAGGAGATCTCCGGCTGCTACCACCTGGATGTTGGCAAGCCAACAGACAGAAGGTGTGTTTTCGTTCAGTCCCTTTGCAGTTCCACCTGAATCGCGAGCAGTTGCGTAGCCCTGCATCCGTGCCATTGGCAAGAGGACATCGACAGAGGGCACCCGTGATTAAACACCCATCTTTTTGAATTTGAGATCAGTGTATTAATTACACTGATTAATGATTAAGTGCCTCGGTCCAGAGATCTGTGCCAGAGTTTTTGCAGTATTACTGCCCCTTTTGAGAGCAAGAGAGGGAGGTCCTTTCTGCACTTGGATCTCATCCCTGGTTCAACCCGCAACACAAAACCTTGCATCTATCCCTGGTCATAACAGCATCCGTTTATCCCGGGACAAGCGTGGTGTGGAACCGGGGTGACCTCAGTTGAATGTGGAAACAAAAAATACCCCAATATAATTACAGGTGTGAACCTGAGTGTAGTGTAGAATGTAAAAATATCCCAAGATCATTACAGGGGTGAACTTGTGTGTAGTATAGGATTTTGCCGGGTAAAATCCGCACCTGGGTCTGCCTCGGGTTGCCAGGTCTTACCAGAGTTCCAGTGGGGTGCTCCTGGGTCCATCCCTGTTCTTCAGGCACGTGTGATGACATCACCTGGAAGTGACAGCATCAAAGCAGGGATGTCACGTAATGACACTAGCATTTTGGTCAAAACTTTATGGTAACCATAGGGAGTTTCGACCAAAATGCTAGAGCGTCACCACACAACGTGCCCGGTGTGATGATGTCACTTCTGGGTGATGTCATCATACCAACAATGTCGACATAGGAGGGAGCTGTTTGGGGTGGGGCTTCCCCTGCCAGCCAGCTGGCCAGCAGCAAATTGGAGCCCCCCACATTGGGGGGAACTGTGTCCCACCTGGGGGTTTGGCAACCCTAATCCACCCACTTTTTTTTTTTTAAAGCCACCACTCAGTGGGCACTAGAAAAAATGTCAGTGGGTGCTTTGGGGCTCTTTAACCATCCACTGAATAGATGCCCAACGTGCAAACAGTTTGAGAAGAGGGGAGAAATGGGATTTCATTGCCGAAAAGGAGGCCTCAAAATCAGGGTGTCTTTGGCTTGGAGCTGGCAAGCCTGCGCATATCTGACCTGAGCGAGCCTCTGCTTCTCGGACAATTTCCCCCAGCGTAATTGCATTTGGGCCCGGGATGCTTCCTGCAGACCCCGGAACACGCAGCGCTTGAGCCAGTGTTATTAGTTTACACAATAAATGACACCCATTAGAAGTGGATAATCAGCGTTCCAAGAAGGCCGCCTCACTCCTTATCTGAGGAGGAGATGTTAAGGCTCTGGAGTTATTCATCATCTTTCTCCGGGCAGTTAGCTGGGGATGAAGAGCTACATTTAGCCTCTCTCTTCCTCATTCTTTTGCCTGGTGCTCGCATGGCACTCCTCCATGGCAGAGGTAGGTTTGTGGGGGCCAATTCCAACTCGACGCGGGAGTGCACCAGGGCATGACTGAAGTGTAGTGCGGTTAAGAAATTGCGAGGTTCGGTGTTTAGAATGGGGGGATCTCCATAGGGCTGCCAATCTCCAGTTGGGAGCCCCTTCCCCCTGCTTCAGGGCTATCTGAAAGCAGGGGGAATGGCTGCTGGGTGCTCCATTATAGCCTATGGAGACTGACCCCCATAGAATATAATGGAGACATGATCTGTGAATATCTTGGATTCTGGGAGGCTGGTTTTTGTTTTGTTTTGTTTTGTTTGAGGTAGAGGCACCAGGTTTTCAGCATAGCTTATGGTTCCTCGTCTAAAAAAAGTTTCAAAACCTTGGACCAGGGGGTCCAATTCTGTGAGCCTCCAAAGAAGGTACCCCCATCCTCCATTGTTTCCAATGGAAGGAAGTCATTTAAAAGAAACGCTGGCCCTTAAAATGTGAGGACAGCTCTCCCGGAACTCGCTTTGGAGTTCAATCATGCTTCTTCCCTCCCCTCTCCCGGAACCTCCTGTTAAGTCCCCTGTTAGCTTGTCAGCCTCACCTGGCAAACCCAGGTCTCTGATACAGCACCCATGGATGCCCCAGAGCCCACCCATACCTTTTCTGGCAGCTACCATATATTTTTAGACAGTGAGTGGGGCCAGGTTGAGGTCCTCCCCAGCAGGGTTTTTGATTGGCCATTGGAGAGTTGATTGGCTGTTTGGACTAAAATAATTTCCAGGCAGCAGCTGCCACCACAGTTGTGGTTCCATCCTCTTTCAGGCCTCTTCCCCAGTGTATTTTTTTTTTTAAAAATTAGTTCATTCAACTCCAGTACATGGGCTTCCTCTGTGCATGGTGGGTGGTTGGCTCTGCCTTCCACGGCAGCCATTTTGTGGTTGTCTCTCTCCCATGGGTGGCCATTTTGTGGGTGGCTCTGCCTCCCGTGGTGGCCATTTTGTGGTTGGCTCTGCCTCCTGCGGTAGCTGTTTTGTGACTGCCAATGCCTCCATGGGGGCCATTTTGTGGTTACGCCTACAACTCTGTGACCAAACTCGAAAAATGTCCACAGGCTCAAAAATGCTGCACTCCTCTGGGTTAGAGTGTTGGACCAGGAGTCGAAGACTTGGGTTCAGTTCCCTCACAGAGTCATGAAGCTTACTTGGTAACCTTGATGCTGTCTCGTGTTCACTCCAACCCCCATCGCATGGGGGTTGTTAGGAGAAAATTGGGAGGGGGCAATCAGGTATGTTGACCTGAAGAGCAGAAGGCTTCGGCGCCTTCCATGTTTGAATTGGAGTCTTACTCTCCATGTTCTCTTCTCCCCCCTCGCCCCAATGCAAAGTTGGTTTGGTGGCTATTTTTACGATGAAGATTTTATCTAGTGTGCATGTATTAGCAAAAGGCCCTCTGCTAGGGTTGCCAAGTCTACAGAACTCACCGGCGGGGGGGAGTCCTCCTGCGTCCGGGAGTTTCTCTGGTATCATAGAGTTTGGGGGCGATTGCCAGAGCGTTGCCCTGGCAACGCCCCCAATGTGGTAACGTCACTTCCGGTGACGTCATTACGTCATCCGGGCTGGACGACTTCGGGGGTGGGGTTCCCCCCGCCGGCTGAATGCTGGCCGGCGGATCGGGAACCCCTTTAGCGGGGGATCCCCCGCCCCCCGGGCTGACTTGGCAGCCCTACCCTCTGCCCCGGCGAGTCTCCATCTTGCATGGCCTCTCCTTGGCCTGTCAGCTTCGTCAACTTTCCTGTCTCTTTCTAATGTCGACAGCATCACTTTGGCCCATTTGCCGGGGCCCTCAGCTTTGCAAGGTCCTCTGGGATTGATGCCGACCCTGTTGCCACGGCGTCTTTGGCGGCTGTTGGCTGGACCGCTCTGATCTCCCACAAGGCCTTGGGCCCTGAGAGCTGACCTGCAGCGCTGTGGCAGAGAAGCCGCTTTGATGCCGAATCCCACGGGAGATTCAAAAGCGCCGGTCTGGGCTCGCTTCCCGAGCTCTGAGGGAATGACAGGCGTCGGGCAGACTCCAAGCCCGCTGCTGGAAATGGACAGCGTCGGCTTATGAGATACGATTGTCATAAGGATGCGGAGCGCCGGGGGTTGGCCAGGCGCTGAGGGGCATCCTCTTTACAATGCCAGCGTAACACGAAAAAGCAGATCTCCGTATTATTTTATAAAAATGAAAGACAGGAGCTCCTTTCCTCGCCTCGTGCTGGCTTCCATAAACTCGATTTTGACATCTGTAATAAAACCTGGATCTGTTATATCGTTCAATAAAAACCCATTCCCACTAGCGGCTCGGCGGTTGAGCGCTGGGGTCATGGCAAAAAATAATAATAAAAGAAGTCTTGTCTCTCTCCTTCCCCTTCCCCCCCCCCGCCCTTTGACTCCCACCACGGCTGGGCTGAATTCATCCTTTCCACACAATCTCCTCTACCCCCCACCTTCCCTGCCACAATACAAAGTAGTTTTGTAGATATTTTACAAAGAGGGCAATCCTGTAGCTTCCGTGGTCTCCAGAGAAGGGGAAAAATATATGGAGGCACACAGCCCACCTTTTCCTAGCCTATTAACTGGGGGCACTATATAGAGTTGCCAGCCTCCAGGTAGGGTCTGGAAATCTCCTGGAATTACAACTGGTCTCCAGGAGACAGAGATCAGTTCCCCTGGAGAAAATGGCAGCTTGGAAGGGTGGGCCTTATGGGTTGCCAGTTCTGGATTGTGAAATTCCTGAAGATTTGGGGGGGGGGGGGTGGAGCCTGGGGAGGGTGGGATTTAGGAAAGGGAGGAGGAGATTGGATTTATACCTTGTCCTTCACTACATGAAGTCATCTCAGAGTGGCTTACATAAGAACATAACAGAGAAGCCAGTGTTGGATCAGGCCAGTGGCCCACTCCGTCATACAGTGGCCAAAAACACCAGGGGCCCTCAGGAGGTCCAGCAGTGGGGCCAGGACACTAGAAGCCCTCCCACTGTTGCCCCCCACAAGCGCCAAGAATACAGAGCATCACTTCCCCCAGACTGAGAGTTCCTATCTATACCTCGTGGCTAATAACCACTCATGGACCTCTGCTCCAGATGTTGATCCAATTCCCTCTTGAAGCCGTCCATGCTTCTAGCCACCACCACCTCCTGTGGCAGTGAATTCCATGTCTTAATCACTCTTTGGGTGAAGAAGGACTTCCTTTTATCTGTTCTAACCCGACTGCTCAGCAATTTCATGGAGTGCCCCCGAGTTCTTGTACTGTGAGAAAGGGAGAAAAGCACTTCTTTCTCTACCTGCTCTATCCCATGCATAATCTTGTAAACCTCGATCATGTCACCCCTCAGTCCTCGTTTCTCCAAGCTAAAGAGCCCCAAGCGCTTTAACCTTTCTTCATGTTCCAACCCTTTTATCATTCTAGTTGCCCTTTTCTGAACTTTCCCCAATGCTATAATCTCCTTTCCCTTCCCCGCTCCTCAACAGACAGCCTGTGAGGTAGTTGAGGCTGAGAGAGCTCTTTCGAGGACTGCTTTTGAGAGAACAGCTCTGGGAGAACTTGGGACTGACCCAAGGTCACACCAGCAGCTGCTTGTGGAGGAGTGAGGAATCAAACCCGGTTCTCCCAGATTAGAGTCTGCATTCGTTACCACTACATCAAACTGGCTTAGTGGGGTATAATGCCATAAAGGCCACGGTCACATGGCTCTTTAAGTCTGGGAGCCCTTCCGGACTTAAAGGGGCCACTTTTTTAAGTTTGGGTTGGGATGTTTACACATCCCAACCCTGGCAGGCAAAGGTGGAGGCGGCAGTAACGGGAGCGTTGGAGGAGGCGCGTGGCATCAGAGGAGGCGAAGGAGGGAGGTGAGCGGTGGCAGGAATGGCGGCTGGGGAGGCAGCCTTCCCGAGCCCCGCTGGCCGCCTGGTAAGTTTGGGGTTTCCCCCCCCCCCCTTTTACACTTGGGCGCTTGATTGTGAGAGAGGGCTGCCCACATGGCTCAAATGTGAGTTCCTCGCACGACTCCCGGGGAAACGCTTGATTTTTCTCGGGGTCGGGAAATGCAGGAGGAACCCGCATTTGAGCCCACTTCAGGGACTAGCCACAGCAGTTGTGAATGGTCCCTTTAAATGCAGGAGGAAACAGCCCTTCCTCCCGCATTAAAGGGCCGTGTGACCGCGGCCAAAGTCTACTTTCCAAAGTACCAATTTTCTCCAGGGGACCTGATCTCTTTTACCTGGTGGCCAGTTGTAATTCCAGGAGATCTCCAGCTGCCACCTGGAGACTGGCATCCCTCCTGGAAGAAAACACTGCCCGAGTTTTTGGGAAGCTGCCAAGCAGACAATACTAGGCCCAGTCTGATCACAGGTCTCACTCAATCTAAGGCGGTTTCACATGTTCACTTAGAGATTATATTTTCGGTGTATGTGAATCAACGTTTTATCATCTCCAGGGAGATGCGGGCTTTGCCTCTGCGTGCTATGCACTTACGCTTGCCAGCTAGCTCCTGTGGAATTTATTTGCTGCTGTTTGGTTATTCTTCCCTGAATCCAACACACACACGCACACACCCCGCCTTTACTTCCGACGCCTAGTTTCATTCTGGGCCACGTTTCAGGTTCCAGCGCAGATCAAAGCGCTTTCAGGATCAAATAACCTGCCGAACGCAGTCCTGGCGGTTCCAAACAGCAGCTTGCCTTGACAGAAACACTTTTCCGAGCGGCAGATTTTTTGGAGCCCACTGGGCTGTGTTCCGGGGGATGCTTTTGATTTCCCTAGGAAACCTCCCCCCCCCCCCCTTTCTGTTCTCGGAACCATTCCCTCCCGACCCCGTGCAAAAAAAACACAAAAACTCCCCAAACCCAAAGAAGACAGAATATTCTCTTTCTGGAGAAGGAGATAAAGAAATGTTCAGAATAAGATCCAGGTCAATGTCTTTGGTGGGAGAGATCTTTCTGTTTTACTAGTTAGAATCATAGAATCACCGAGTTGGAAGGGGCCATAAGGGCCATCTAGTCCACCCCCCTGCTCCATGCAGGATCAGCCTCGAGCATCCCTGACAAGGGTTGGTCCAGCCACTGCTCGAAGACTGCCCGGGACGGGGAACTCACCACCTCCCCAGGCAGCCGATTCCACTGTGGCACAACTCTGACTCTCAAAAAGTTTTTTCCTAATATCCAGCTGGTACCTTCTCTCCCTTAATTTAAACCCATTCTTGCCAGTCCTCTCTTCTGCTGCCAACAGGAGCAGATCCCTGCCCTCCTCTAAGTGGCAGCCCTTTAGATACTTGAAGAGAGCAATCCTGTCCACCCCACAACCTCCTCTTCTCCAGACTAAACATTCCCAAGAAGTCCCTCAGCCTTTCCTCGCAGGGCTTCTTGGTCTCCAGGCCCCCGATCATCCTCATCGCTCTCCTCTGCCCTCGCTCCATTCTGTCCACATCCTTTTTGAAGAGTACTGGACTCAAGAGACCAGGAACAGTGAAATCATGAAGCCTTTATTGAGTGATTCAGCATGCCCAGTAGATGGTTAGAACAAGCATGCTTCCAGGGCTCTAGGGCCCTCATTATATGCTGGCCGGAGCCACACCTCCGGCCGCACCCAAAAGACCTGATAGGGGCTTCACATATGCGCATGTTTGTCATAGGTTCCCTAGAGGAGCCTTTGATTGCATTGGCTCCCCAGGGAGAACCTAGGTCCCACATTGGTGGAGGCTTTCAATCCGGGTGTCTATTGTTCCTCCAGATTCAAGCTCCCCTCTCTGCCTGACCATGTGCTCTGACACTACACTTTTGGAAGCGAGGCCTCCAGAACTGAAGTGAGGCCCTTCCAAATACTAGCCAGGGTTAACCCTACTGTTCACAATTAGGATAGCGTTTTCTCAACTGGCTGACTTACGGAGGCAAGAGGTGGTTTCCCCAAATGCGGGAGACTCGACTGCATAATTTGTGGTTCCTTGTTGGTCTCCCATCCAAATACTAACAGGGGATGCCCCTGCCTAGCATCTGAGATCGAATAAGATCTGGCTAGCGGGTAGGGCTGCCAGCCTCCAGGTGGGGCCTGGGGATCCCCCGCTTTTAGAACTGATCTTCAGACGACAGAGATCAGCTCCCCTGGAGAAAATGGCTGCTTTGAAGGGTGGACTCTATGGCATTGTACCATCCTGAGGCCCCTCCCCTCCCCAAACCCCACCTTCTCCTGGATCCACCCCCAAAGTCCCCAGGTATTTTCCAACCCGGACTTGGTAACTCTACTAGCGGGGTCTGTCCGTTACTGACAAAGAATGGGCCGACTATTTTCTCCTCTTCAGCCACCACAGCAATAAGTATGACGGAGAACTTTTATGGGTTCACTTGTGGGATTTTTGTCCTCTTACATTTTTTAAAATAATGTATCATAAAAAGCAACATGCATGTTGGAAATGTGGAAAAGTTCGAGCTGATTTCATACACCTTTTGGGCAATGACCAGTGGCGAATCCATTCTGGTCTAATGTTCCTACAGAAATTCACTGTATTAAAGGATTTATCATCCCTTTAGATCCCAAGGTAGTATTACTGGGACTAGTTACTGGGAGGTTGTTCTGTACACCAGTATACTACCAACAGATCTATAAATCCAGCAGTGAAAAGACAGGGCCGAACTCTCAAGAGGGAAATGACGTTTTCAGTCTGGATACTGAAAACTCGTGAACTTTTAAACATTTTTGAAAGAATTCTGCCGGAGAGGTTCCGGAACTCCGTTCCGGTGCCTTCCCCCAGAGAAAAAAACCTGAATAGGAGCAAAACAGAGGAGACGTTTGTTCATCCCTAATAATGTGACTATTTTTAGCCATCAGAATTGGAGGGGGGAAGTTATAGCAAGGCCCCCCGCCATTTTTGAGCCTGCAGACATCTTTCAGTTGCCGCAAAAAAAAATGGCTGCCGCAAAATGGTTCCCACAGGCAGTGGAGCCAGCTATACAATGGCCGCCACAGTTTACCTCCAGTCATACCGTGTAGATCCTTCTGCTGTGGTGGCAGTTGCTGCCGAAGCAACAGCTTCTAAAAAAAAAAAATCTGCCCAGTCAATCAAATCCCCAATGGTCAGTCAGGAGTCTTGCTGGAGGAAAGCTTCCCTGGCCCCCTTCTACAAAAAAGAGGAGGAGGAGGAGGAAAAGAGATTGGATTTATAGCTCACCCTTCATGTGGAGTCTTTGAGCGGCTTACAATCCCTTTCCCTCCCCACAGCAGACACCCTGTGAGGTAGGTGGGGCTGAGAGAGCTCTTTCGGGAACTGCTCTTGAGAGAACAGCTCTGAGAGAACTTGTGGCAAACCCAAGGTCACACCAACAGCTGCATGTGGAGAAGTGGGGAATCAAACCTGGCTCTCCCAGATTAGAGTCCACCGCTCCTAACCACTACACTGAACACGTAATGGGCATCAGGAAAGATGTCAGTAGGCATCACGGAAGCCACAGGTGCCCCATCAGAGACCCCTGCAGTACAGGATTGTAAAAGGAAGAGGAAGAAGAAATTGGATTTATACCGTGCCCTTCACTAGGAGTCTCAGAGCAGCTTATGATCTCCTTTCCCTTTTCTTCCCCACAACAGACACCCTGTGAGGTAGGTGGAGCTGAGAGAGCTCTGACATAAACTGCTCTTTCAAGGACAGCTCTGACAGAACTATGACTTGCCCAAGGTCATCCAGCAGCTGCCATGTGGAAGAATGGGGAGTCAAACCCAGTTCTCCCAGATTAGAGTCTGCGCACTTCACCACTACACCGTATGGGCTGTTAGCGAAAGTGTCTGGCGTTCTAAAGTTTTGCTGGCGCTGACACCTGTGGATATTTTTCCCTCCCTCTCTTTTGCCTGTTTTTATTCTTTTTTTCGGTCTCCAAAATTTCATGCTGTTTCGGGGCAGGGGGCGGGAGAAGGGAACAAACTTTACTCTTGATCAGATCTCTCTCTCTCTCTCTCTCTCTCTCTCCTTTTGCATTATGAGCAGACATGCCGTTTTTCTCCTTTTCCCGAGAACATAAAGCAGGGAGAGGCGCAAATTATGATAAAAAATAATTAAAATAATTGTGCCTTGGTGCCCTTGGCTCAAGGAGGACAAACTCTTACTGGGGAATAAATTGGATCAGTGGAATGAATCTTGCGAATTCATTTAATGTTAGCGAAGGGGTGGGGTGGGCTGGAAATCAAGGACACGTTGCGTCAACCTCAGGCTATTGATCTTGGGTTGTAGATTTCTAACCCTCTCTCTTCCTACGGCTGGGCATGAGTAATTTTTTCCCTCTTTCATTCTCGACACAGTTTGTGGCTGTTATTTGAGATTAGAGCGGCTTGGCCAGACCCTGTCTTGTACAAGGATAAGTGAACGTTCCCCATTTCATTCTGTTATATTGCTTTATATTATAGATTCGATGTCTGCTGTTCTAGTTTTGCGCTTACTGTTGGGTTGCGTTGGGTTTGGGGTTTTTTTTTTGTATTCTGTAGTGTTGAATAGCCCTGACTAGATAACCCAGGGTAGCCCGATCTCAGAAGCTAAGAGGGAAAGCAATGGCAAACCACATTTGCTTCTCCCTTGTCTCGAAAGCCCGTTGTCCGGGCTGCCAGAAGTCGGCTGCAGATTGACAGCTCGTCATGCAAAAGAATGTAAGAGAAGCCAGTGTTAGATCAGGCCAGTGGCCCCTCCAGTCCAACTGTCTGTGTCACACAGTGGCCAAAAACACCAGGTGCCCTCAGGAGGTCCAGCAGTGGAGGTGGGACACTAAAAGCCCCCCCACTGTTGCCCCTCCAAGCACTAAGAATACAGAGCATCACTTGCCCCAGACCGAGAGATCCTATCTATACCTTGTGGCTAATAGCCACTGATGGACCTCTGCTCCCTATGCGTATCCAATCCCCTCCTGAAGCCGTCCATGCTTGTAGCTGCCACCACCTCCTGTGGCAGTGAATTCCACGTGTTAATCCCTCTTTGGGTGAAGGAGTCCTTCCTTTTATCCGTTCTAACCCGACTGCTCAGCAATTTCATGGAGTGCCCAGCAGGGTTCTTCTAGTTTTCTTATGAAGGCGTTGGCCTCTATGCCCTATTGTTGGCTTTCCAGAGGAACTGGTTGGCCAATGTGTAAGATGGGATACTGGCCTGGATGGACCACTGGTCTGATTCAGCCGTGATCTTCTTAATTTCAGACATTACAGATAAACTTGGTTACTTTATTCAGAGGGTTTCATCTGGGAGAACATCGGAGACGTGAGAAAATGACACTTCATGTAGCTCTCCTGTGACATTCACATTGCAAAGTCACACCAGTCAGCTTTCCGAGTTGTCCAGACTTTCATATTGTATGTTCTAAAACGTGCATCTTGGGTCTTTTGATCCACGGGTAATGAAATATGTAGCACCGACCGCTCACCTGCAACAACTGTGCAACAAACCCGACACCCGCTGGCTCCAACTGGATCCTAGCATCCAGATGCCTTTCAAGCAGCTGGCTTGGTCTTGACCTGAAAGTCAACCGTCAGCTGTTTCAGCCGTGGATTATCTTTATTTCAGAAGGTGCCAGGCTGGTGTTTCAGGGACGATCCGGAGGAGCCCGGGTCATTCACGGCGGAGGCTTGGTCACATTATGAGAAGGGCTTGTGATGTTCAACAACGGAGTGGCAGTGGCACACGTGTTGAGATGGCCCCCTCTGACGTGGGGAGCAATGCCCCCCATAAGCTGTGATGTCTTGTGATCAATCTACTTTGTGAGCTCCTGGCATTACAGTTGTGAGCGAGCGATCCGGCTGCTGCGTAAATTAGTTTGCTCTGGAGCCATCCTTCCTGAGCCGAGACCCAAAAAATCTGTGAGCTGGAGGCTAAAAAACGGTGAGCTGGCTCACAGTGACTCAGCTTAGAGGGAAAACTGGTGGGGAGTGCGCTGTGTGGTACAGGGAGGGGAGGGGGTGTGAAACATGCCACAGGGGTGTCAATACCTATGGCAGGGGTGCTCTTAAAGCCGGCACAACAAGGGGAGTTGATGTGCACACCCTGGCAGGCTGCTTTGGCTTCTCCGCCCGCGCATCTTTCTCAAGGATCAGGAGTGGATTAACCATAAAGTTTAATAAGTTAGAGGGCAGAAGCCCGGCCACACGAATTCCCTGTTGCACCAAAGGAAGAGTTCTGGACATAGTGTGTGCTGCCTCAGTGCATTACATTAGAGGCTACTGATTAATTTATTCCTAAATAATTTTTTTTGAAAGCTGCATTTCCGCAATAAAATTACGGAACGTGGTGTGCAAAACAGTGATAGAAGGGGGAGGCCGTACAGAGGCACAGGCACATAAAAACTCAGCCCATTACACCTTTAATACCATCCCTTCTCCAAGGGACAGAAGAATACCAATGTGTTTTTTTTAAAAAAAAAATACAAAAAGAATCGGACTACTGCGGGGAATCTTGAGTTGTCTGATCAAAATTCCTCTTCATGTTTTTGCTCGAGGAGAGCGCGAGAGCGACCGTGCTGGATGGGGATTCCAGTCTCCAGGTGGCAGCTGGGGACTCTCCTGGGATGGCAACCGATCTCCAGGCGACAGAGATAAGTTCCAGTGGAGAAAAATGGCTGCCGTGGAAGGGGGACTCCGTGGCGCTATCATCGAAGCACAGAGTGGAAGGGTCCATACAGACCACTGAGTCTTAGCTTTGTCGTACCCTGCCCTCCTCATGCTCTACCCCCAAATCTCCAGGGATTTCCAAACCCCAAGCTGGCAACCCTATTCCTCCATTCCCCACTGGTGGCCAGGGGGGACCTGGCAACCCTAGTAACCCTGCTAAAGTTCATCCCTTTGTCAAACCCTACCTTCCGCATGCTCTACCCCCAAATCTCCAGGGATTGGGCTGCCACCTCCAGACTGGGAAATACCTGGAGATCTTGGGGGGGGGTGGAGCTTGGGGAGGGCAGGCTTTGGAGAGGGGAAGGACTTCAGAAGAAAAAGAGCAGAAGATTAGATTTTTAATAGCCCAACACCCCACTTTTCTCTACCCAAAGGAGTCTCACAACAGCGTACAACTGCATTCCCTTCCTCCCCCTGCAAGAGAAGGAGAAGAAGAGAGGAAAAGAGATTGGATTTATACCCCTCCCTTCACTTGGAGTCTCAGAGCGGCTTACAGTCTCCTCCCCTTCCCCTCCCCACAGCAGATACCTTGTGAGGTAGGCGGGGCTGAGAGAGCTCCCTCGAGAACTGCCCTCGAGAGAACCTGTGACTGACCCAAGGTCACTCCGACAGCTGCATGTGGAGGAGTGGGGAATCAAACCTGGTTCTCCCAGATTAAGAGTCTGTGCTCCTAACCACTACACCAGACTGCCTCTGCAGGATATAATGCCACAGAGTCCCCCTTCCAAAGCCGCCATTTTTCTCCAATGTAACCGATCTTGGTTGTCTGGGGATCAACTGTAATAGCAGATCTCCAGGTGCCACCTGGAGGCTGGCAACCCTATCAATGGGGTTGACTTTCGATGTTTAGCCGTGCATGTTGGGACGGGCACAGTGGGTGCAACCGCATGATCTTTAGGCCTGTTGGCCAGGATTTTTTTTTTTTCCCGTTGGGGGGCATTTAAATTTCTTAGACGGCACTTAAGTTAATTAAAGTTAATGAATGACTTAATACATATTTTAAAAGGCTTTGTGGCATGGCTTTTTGTGAGGGGGGCCTGGCTTTTAATTAAGGGGGCATAGCCCCGAAATGCCCCCCACGGTCGCTACAGGCCCGGTGAGCTTAACCCCCTTTATAGGCTTATTCCGCATCTTGAATCCAGCAAGACAGACTTAGGCCAAAGGCGCGTGTGGCTTTTCCCTTTTACTGGGAAGGGGGAAAGGGGGAAAAAAGGAAAGACGGAACGAGAGCTGTTTTTTTTCACAGCCAGGTATGAAGGTGTCGGACTATTGCTAAGAAAAGCCAAAGGCCTTCACCCTCTCTCTCCAGCAGGATTTGACATACCTTTAATCTGATAATGAGAGGCTCTGAACATCTCCAGTGCTTGTAGTAGCCAAAGTGCTGGCAGAGACTTCTCTGTTATCAGGTGGGGGGGGGGAGAAGGGGGGTGGATATTGCTGCTGTTGTTGATATATGTGTTCTCTGCCATAAATGCGCATTGCTGAAGCAGAGGTCACCTGGAGGCTGTTAGTAACCTCACATTATGAGATGAAACTGGAAAGTGTCGGAATGGATCAGTTAGCTGCAGAGGCCGGCGAAGGAGTGGGTGTGAGATCAGAGCCCGAAAGAGGATCGGCTGGCTGTATTTTGATATTCTATGGGTTGCCAGCTCTGGGTTGGGAAATACCTGGGATTTTGGGGGGTGGAGCCTGGAGAGGGAAGGGTGTGGGGTGGGGACAGAGCGCAGTAAGGTAAAATTTCATGGAGTCCATCCTCCAACGCAGCCATTTTCTCCAGGGGAACCGATCTCTGTAGTGTGGAGATCAGTTGTAATACCAGGTGATCTCCAGGTCCTAACTGGAGGTTGGCAACTCTAGATATCCCCCCCCCCTTTTGCTGTGATTTCAGTTCTAGGTTTCTTTGAAGTATTGCATTGTTACCTTTGGAAAGGGGGGAAGTAATCTGCTGAAACTGACAAGAATAGATTTAAAATGAAATTACTAAAATCAGCTGGGATTTTCTACTTTAGTTAGCGAATGCGGTGGCAGTTGGTTCAGAAGGGGAAGGAATGAAACAGGAAAGGATGAGATCCCAGACAGAGAGCAGGAGCTTCCCCTTCATCGGATTTGAAGTTCAGAATAACTGATGTCCCGGATGAAAAGTTAAGCTGAACTCAGAATTAATTCTGGGCTAATTCTAAACCTTTTGAGTCCTGGGTAGGGGTGTCAGCTCCAGTTTGAGAAATACTTGGAAATTTTTTTTGGGGGGGTGGCGCCTAAGGAGGGGGGATTTGTGGTGGGGGGGACTTCAATGAAGGATAATGCCACAGAGCCCATCTTCCAAAGCAGACATTTTCTCCAGGTGAATGGCTTTCATTCACCTGGAGAGCAGTTATAATCCCTGGAGATCTCCAGCCACCACCTGGAGGTTGGCAGCTTTTTCCTGATGTGAGACTATTTATCTATCTATCTATTTATTGGCTGCCCTTCTTCCAGAGACCCAGTTTTGGTGTAGTGGTTAGGAGCGTGGACTCTAATCCGGGAGAACCGAGTTTAATTCCCCGCTTCTCCACATACCACTGTGACCTTGGGTCAGTCACAAGTTCTTTCAGAGCTGGTCTCTCAGGGGCAGTTCTCAAGAGAGCTCTCTCAACCCCACCTACCTCATAGGGTGTCTCTTGTGGGAAGGAGGAGGGAAAGGAGACTGTAAGCCGCTCTGAGACTCCTTCGGGTAGTGAAGGGAGGGGGAATAAATCCAATCTCCTCCTCCTCCTCTTCTCCTTCTCCATCTCCTCCTTCTTCTTCACCTCCTTCTTCTCCTTCTTCTCTTTCTCCTTCTCCTTCTCCCCTAATGGCACTCAAGGCTTACAATATTTATCAACTGATGACAATCGATTTCCAGACAACAGAAATCAGTTCTCCTAGAGAAAATGGCTACTTTGGTGAATCCTGGGGTCGTTTCGTAGAAAAAGAGGTGCAGGAGCTCATTAGCATAACTCATTAGCATAACTCATTTGCATATGCCACACCCCCTAACATACCGGAAGTGTGTCAGAAGGCAACACCCACCCCTCAGGCTCCACTCCACAGGTGAGTGAAACTGACCTGCTCTTCCTCCATTCCCTTCCCCATCCAATACTTTGTGCAATAAAAATAAGCGTAAAGAACACACCCTCATTCTCTTCCTGCTCCCTTGAAACCACCAGGTTTCAAGTAGACTTGAGATACCCAGGACATGTGCAGCGCCCATCCCTTCCCCTTCCCCTCCCCACAACAAGACACCCTGTGAGGTAAGTGGGGCTGAGAGAGGTCTTTCGAGAACTGCTCATGAGAGAATAGCTCTGAGAGAACTTGTGACTGGCCCAAGGTCACACCAGCAGCTGCATGTGGAGGAGTGGGGAATCAGACCCAGTTCTCCCAGATTAGAGTCCAACTCCTGACCACTACACCAAACTGATGGGGTGGAAGCTGCTGAAGGGTTGGTGAAATTTCTCCAGTACTTATGTGCCATGTGCCCAGATAAAAAATGGTATACTTAGAAAATGTATATGCCACCTTGAGCAAGTCTCTGGAAAAGCAGCACACAGTCATAAAAGGAACAATGATAAAATTATGACTATTAAAACAAAACACTAAAAACAATAAAGACCCTAGCAGGGCTTTCCCCGGGGCGCTGCGCCTCTGCACTGCTTGGGGAAGCTGAGGAGGGGGTGGGGCTTGGTCATGTGCCCGCCCCCTGGGCTCCTCACTCCCGGAGCTGTGCTCCTGTGTGCTCCCGCTCCAACAGACACCTGGGTGGATCGATTCTATGGCCTTGTCCCCTGCTGAGGTCCCTCCCTTCTCCAAGCCTGTTTCTCCACAGGTTCCACCCCCACTACAAATCTCCAGGAGTTTCCCAACCCAAAGTTGGCAACCCCGTTGGCCTCTCACACGCTCTTGACGGGCTTTACATTGTGATGCAAGCATGCACGCATCCATTCTTGTTATTAAAACTATTTATCGGAGGGGGACTTCCTATTTTCTCTTTGGATCAACCGGAGATAATACAATGTGCTTGTTTTAATTTGCAAGGTTAACTGATCTAATTATCTGTGTGTGTTTATTTAAATCCTTTTGCACCCTCCGCAAGTGCAGGTGGCTGCTTGGTATGCCGGGGACAGGAAGTCTCTTAAAATGAGATGATAGAGCTCAGCGGGCCTCCTTGTAGGGAAAAAAAAAAAAGATTGTTCTAATAATGCATGAATTTATTAACAGACAAAAGATAAATAGAGGGGTTATTTACATTAAACAAATTTCACGAAGAACTTCTCTCTCTTTTTTGGCGTGATGCGAAGCTATCGACGGCCAAATGGCTGTACTTCTGACTCCCCTAGGAACTGGAACTTAGTTCTTTACCATATTTACATTCCATACTTCTAACCGAAAAAAGTTCTTAAATAGGGGTGGGAACTACCTGCAGACTTTGGGAGTGGAGCCAGGAGAGGGCGGGGTTTTGAGAGGGGAGAGGCCTCAGCATGTTCCAGTGCCATAGAGTCCACCCTTCAAAGCAGCCATTTTCTCCAGGGGAGCTGATCTCTGTCAGCTGGAGATCAGTTGTAAAAGCAGGAGATCCCCAGGCCCCACCTGGAGGCTGGCAACCCTATTCTTAAAGTGGCTAGGCCTTTCCCAGATAGCTCGGGTTGCCAGCTTAGGTTTTTTGAAATCCTAGCAATTCGGGGGGGGGGGGTTGAACCTGGGGAGGGTAAGATTTGGGGAGGGACCTCAGCGAGGTATAATCTTGGTGTCTTTACTGCTGTATATAGTGTACCATAAGTAGGAACCTATTTATGTAATTTCTGTACCACTGAAGAACGTAAGAAGCCAGTGTTGTATTCGGCTTCCGGCTTTAAAGTTGTGAGCGAGCAATTTGGCTGTTGCCTAAATTAGTTTGCTCGGGAGCCATCCTTCCTGAGCTAAGACAAAAACGTGATGAGCCAGAGGCTAAAAAAAGTGTGAGCTAGCTCACACTAACTCAGCTTAGAGGGAACACCGATCAGAACCGCTGGTCAGTGTTCGACTGGTGGCACTTTGCCCCCGCCCCTTTAGAATTTTGCTAGCATGCTGTGACATCACAGCAGCCAAACCGATGCAGGCGAAGACAACCCCGCCCCCTTTGGGGGACATTTTGTCACGCATAAAATAGAAGACACTGGCAGATGGATTGGGAGGAAATGCCTTATTTCTGCTTTTGGATCAGTATAAGCCAAAGCAAGAGATACCCTTGAAAAAAGGAAAACACGCTTACCTTGGTGTGAGACAGCTGTCACTGATAGCATTGTGTGGCGGAGTGGACGGAAGCTGCCAGAACTGGCGTCATCCAGAGGTGGGGAAAAAGCCACTGGATTCTGAGGTGGCACCGTCCGAGTTGCTTGGCGGAATAAGGAGGATAAATGCCCGAGTTCTAATACCTCGGCTTGACAACATCCTATTTCTTGAGGGGGCTTAGCGGTCTTTCGTACAGCTATGGCAGGAATTATTTTGTAAGATTTCCTGCTCTTTAACCGTTTTCTGTACCGTGATAGGAGAGCCGAGCCTGCTTTTTCTCCTTTCGGGTTCTGGTGAGGGGAGATCAACCACAGAATCTTCATCTTTTCCCGTCGCTCCAGCAGAGTCCTGTTTTGGTCTCCCCCCCCCCCCCAAAAAAAAGATGATGGTACACATGAAGCTGCCTTCCACTGAATCGGACCCTCGGTCCGTCAAAGTCGATATTGTCCGGCCGCAGCTCTCCAAGGTCTCAGGCGGAGGTCTTTCACATCACCTACTGCCTGGTTCTTTTTAATTGGAGATGGCGGGAATTGAACCTGGGACCTTCTGCGTGCCAAGCCTTCCACATGCAATCAGCTGGGTGACCTTGGGTCAGTCGCAGTTCTCTCAGAGCTGTTCTCTCAAGAGCAGTTCTCTCAGAGCTCTCTCAGCCCCACCTGCCTCACCGGGTGCCTGTTGTGGCGAGGGGAAGGGGAAAAAAAGATTGTAAGCCACTGAGACTCTGAGGGAAGGGCAGGGTATAAATCCAACTGTTCTTTGGCACATGGCATGCATAGCTGACAATTGCACCAGCCATGTGGAGGCAAGTCGGCCTTCAGACGCCAGCGTAAACTTAAGGGCCCACTCCATGCACGGCTACTCAGAAGTAAGTCTCCAGAAATTCAATGGGACCTACTCCCTGGAAACTGCATTTAGGTTTGCTCCCTCTGTAATATATCCTTCATCAATTTGCTCATCTATGTCCAGAGAGAATTCTTATTACACCAATGGTTCAGGGAATGTTATACATCTCATTTCCAGCCTAAATTTAACAACCAATTTATAACCATATTTTTTGCACCTGTTCCAATCTGAACCCATCATTTCTGAACACGAGTGACCAGGATTGCAGATGTGGCCTCGCTTTCCACCTTTCTGTCGTATTAATATTTTTCCCCGTCCTGATCAGAAACACCTAGCCAAAGCCATCCACATAACTCTTTCTCTCTGGTGTGTCTTGCAAAGTGCCAAATAATGCGCTCTTCAGAAAAGGGTGAATTAAAAAAGGTCTATTGAGGTCTGAACAGGAGTTGTTTCCTTTTATCCTCGGGTGCGTTCCTGCCCTTTTGAACACTATCTTCAGGATTCTTTTTCGGCAAAAATGGGTGTGTAATATTAGTTATAGCGTGGGTTTGTTTTGCAGCTTTGTGCATTGCCGCACATGGTGTGTGCTTTCAGTGTGTTTCACCGCAATCTTTGTTGTTGTTCAGTCGCACAGTCAAGTCCGACTCTTTGCGACCCCATGGACCACATCACGCCAGGCCCTCCTTCCGTCGTGCTCTGGAGTTTGCTTAATTTCATGTTTGTTGCATCGATGACACTGTCCGACCATCTCATCTTTTGCCGTCCCCTTCTTCTTTGACCTTCACTCTTTCCCAGCATCAGGGTCTTCTCCAGGGAGGGCTCCCTTCTCATTTGGTGGCCCAAGGATTTGAGCTTCAGCTTCAGAATCTGGCCTTCCAGGGAACAGTCAGTGTTGATTTCCTTTAGGATTGCCTGATTTGATCTCCTTGCAGTCCACGGGACTCTCGAGAGTCTTTTCCAGCACCGTAATCTTTACTAACAGTGTAATAGATGCTGAGTTTTTATTAGCTCGATCCGAGTCCGGAAGTGCCTTAGACCAACAAGATTTTGGGGGTATAACCTTTCAAGAGTCAAAGCCCTCTCCGTCAGGTACCAGTAGAAATGAGTCCAGTAACGCCTTAAAGACTAAAGAAATTTGTCACAGTGGATGAGCTTTTGCAAGTCATTGCTCGCTCCTTCAGATTTCTGAAGAAGTGAGCGGCGACTCACAAAAGCTCCTCCCCTGCCACAAATTTTGTTAGTCTTTAAAGGGCTACTGGACTCTGGCTCTTTTCTACTGCTACAGACAGACTAACATGGCTCCCCATCTCTTTTTTTTCATCAGGTATGTATCTCCCTCAACTCTCTCAACTCTCAAATGCTTACACTTGGGAGATCTTGCTGGTCTCTAGGGTGTTAACTTGATTAAGAACGTAAGAACATAAGAGAAGCCGATGTTGGATCAGGCCAGTGGCCCATCCAGTCCAACACTCTGTCACACAGTGGCCAAAAACACCAGGTGCCATCAGGAGGTCCAGAAGTGGGGCCAGGACACTAGAAGCCCTCCCACTGTTGCCCCCCCCCCAAGCACCAAGAATACAGAGCATCACTTGCCCCAGACTGAGAGTTCCTATCTATACCTTGTGGCTAAGAGCCACTGATGGACCTCTACTCTTAAGAACATAAGAGAAGCCAATGTTGGATCAGGCCAATGGCCCATCCAGTCCAACACTCCATGTCACACAGTGGCCAAAAACACCAGGTGCCCTCAGGAGGTCCAGCAGTGGGGCCAGGGCACTAGAAGCCCTCCCACTCTTGCCCCTCCCTCAAGCACCAAGAATACAGAGCATCACTTGCCCCAGACTGAGAGTTCCTATCTATACCTTGTGGCTAAGAGCCACTGATGGACCTCTACTCTTAAGAACATAAGAGAAGCCAATGTTGGATCAGGCCAATGGCCCATCCAGTCCAACACTCCGTGTCACACAGTGGCCAAAAACACCAGGTGCCCTCAGGAGGTCCAGCAGTGGGGCCAGGACACTAGAAGCCCTCCCACTGTTACCCCAAGCACCAAGAAGACAGAGCATCACTTGCCCCAGCCTGAGAGTTCCTATCTACACCTTGGGGCTAAGAGCCACAGATGGACCTCTGCTCCAGATGTTTATCTAGTTCCCTCTTGAAGCCGTCCATGCTTGTAGCCGCCACCACCTCCTGTGGCAGTGAATTCCACGTGTCAATCACTCTTTGGGTGAAGAAGGACTTCCTTTTATCCATTATAACCCAGCTGCTCAGCATAAAATCTATCAGTTCAAACCTATTGGTTCCACTGCCCCCACCGTCGGCACCCTGTGTCGCCCCACTTTGGAAGCGGAGTTATCAGGCACCGGGGAAAGTCTGGTGTTAACGGATGCCAGTGCTTCCACTCCACTTTCCTGGACTCTCCTGCCACGGAAGGAACCCTGAAGGGAAGTCTGAACCTGCAGATCCATTTCTGCCAGTGATTTTTTTTTTTTGGAGTTGCTGTCTAAATGTGCATATCTACATGAGCGCATATGCGCATGCACCTATCTGCATTAAAACAAAATGACCAGGTGGCATGCTCTGTCCTTGAGGCACTGTAGTAATGTGAATGCCTCATCACCAAATGAGCATGAGGGGAAATTGCCCTGGGTGTGCTGTCTGGTTGGTCTGCCCCGCAACACTTTAAACCGGTGCAGTTAGAGATGCGCCCGGATTGCTGCAAGCCTCCAATGCGGCTGCAGCCTCTGTGTAATCCACCTTGAGTCACTGAAAAAAAGACAAACTATTAATCATTTAAATATTTTTTTTTAATGTGGGGTAAGATTACATCATGTGAACTTAGGCAGATCCTGAAAAGGAGGGCAGGAAGAGGTGCCTTAGAGCCAGTTTGGTGTAGTGGTTAAGTGCGCGGACTCTAATCTGGGAGAACTGGGTTTGATTCCCCACTCCTCCACTTGCACCTGGCTGGATGACCTTGGGCAAGCCATGGCTCTGTACCAGCTGTTCCCTCAAGGACAGCTTGGGAAAGAGCTCTCTCAGCCCCACCTACCTCACAGGGTGTCTGTTGTGGGGAGGGGAAGGGAAAGGAATTTGGAAGCCGCTCTGAGACTCCAAGTGAGTGAAGGGCGGGATATAAATCCAATCTCTTCTTCTTCTTAGTTCTTGTGGCCCTTTCTTACGTACCCATGGAGATGCCGATCACCACTTTGGGGTCAGGAAGCCATTTTTCTCCAGGTTGGTTTAGCTGGAGATCCTGGAGGGTTGGGGGGGGGGGGTTTGCCCGTCTTCTGGGTGTGGAACAGGCGTCACTGGGGTTGTGGAGGGTGAGGTATTTGTGATTTTCCCGCATTGTGCAGGGAGTTGGACTAGGTGACCCTGAAGGTCCCTTCCAACTCTATGATTCCATGATCATATATCTTTTTAGTAACCATGATTTATTGATACACAAATAGAACTGGTGGAAAGTGTATACTTGAGAGAGAGAGTCTATGTCACTCCTACTGCTTCCTAATTTACTCGTTTGAAGCCGATTCAGATAATATAGAACAAACTACCCCCCATTTGAACAGCTGTGAAAATCGAGCAAGAAAAAAATCTACGAGGAAACAGGACAAGGCGCAAAACCATGGGTTTGGTTTGCATTGAGGGGAGGGGGGATGATGCGGGAGATTGGGGGGGCTGAAACCACAGGGCCACGACACTGGGAATGATTGGACTGCCTGCACAGCTATGTCCTCACTTTCTTGTTCTTAGAGAAGACCAAAGCGTTCTCCGTTGCGCAGCATGCGTCTGTGGGCATCTGTGGGTTTTCTCACTTCTGCTGGGAAAATGACAGATTGTGCGTTGTGACTTCCCTACAGAAGGGAGCCGTTTGCCTGGCCCACCGTGTTGAAAGGAAATCAAGAGGGTTGGGGGTTTTTTTGCAAGAAGGAACAGAGGTGGAGTAAATGGAGCTGATGGTGGGGGGAAGGAAACAAGAGCATGAAAGTTCACTGGCGGCTTAATTGAGAGGGGGTCCTTTTGTCCCCATGTGTAAACACTACCTTGTCAATAGCGGGAGGCGTCGGTGTGTTAATTAATGATTTACTCACACTGACCTTTGACCCCATGGTAAATAAAAGGGATTTAGTTTGCGTCTATTAACTCCTGGGTTTACTCAGCAGGAAGCGAGAGGCTATTCCCTCCTACTCCTGCCTGCCTCTGGGTAGGAAGGGGAGAACTCTAGTCTCAGGTCTCTTTCTGTGGGCGATTCTGGATCCGGCATTCGCTCTACATGTTCTCAACACTGAGGGGAAAGTGCAGCTCAAAACCACATTCAAATACCCCAGGTCAATACCATACAGAGCCAGTCTGGTGTAGTGGTTAAGTGTGCGGACTGTAATCTGGGGGAATCGAGATTGATTTTCCACTCTTCCACTTGCACCTTGGGCAAGCCATAGCTCTGTCCCAGCTGTTCTCTCAAGGACAGTTGTCTCAGAGCTCTCTCAGCCCCACCTCCCTCACAGGGTGTGTGTTGTGGGGAGGGGAAGGGAAAGGCGTTTGTTAGCCGCTCTGAGACTCCCTTGGGTAGTGAAGGATGGGGTATAAATCCAATCTCTTCTTCTTCTCTTCTACTGCGAAGTCACCCCTGAATGGCCATAAAATTATGCAGAAGGTGCCATAAAACCCGATGATCAAAGAAAGTGAAAGCAGCATAAAACCCAATGATCAAAGAAAGTGAAAGCAACATGCAATGCTGAGGGGAATTTCTGTTCCAAGATGGGTTTGGTAAAACAATGGAGGGAAAAGCCAATGCAGAATTGCCCTGTGTTATTTTGAGTTCCGCAAGGCCCATTGATTTGGGTGGGAGGATGAATCTCATCTGTTGAAATGTAAGATCTAAACAATGCTCACCACCTCCCTAGACAGCTGGTTCCACTGTTGCACCACTTGCTCAGTCTGGTGCTGTGCTAAAACTATGCTTGTGAAATTTCTTTTAAATAAATACTTTATAACTTTTGATGCTGGTAGTGGTTCTCTGTACCACATAGACCTCCAGTGTCTTGGATGCACTAATATTAGAGCAGTGTTTTTCAACCACTGTGCCGCGGCACACTGGTGTGCCGCGAGATATTGTCAAGTATGCCGCGGGATTTTTTCAATGAAAGAAATGTGCCTTCCGGGCTGACCTTTCGGGATGTGTTTGCGCATGCGAGAGAAAACAGTGGCGCGCTCTCACTGATTCCGCTTGCACGCTCTATGGCCGGCCTGAGGTAGGAGGGAGCTGCCGTTGAGGCGCAGCTCCCCTTGGCCTTGTGAGGACTCGAGGGAGGGAGGGAGGGAGAGTGCCGAGGGGCTCTGTCTGTTCACCCACCCGACCTGCCAGCGCCACGACTAGTGCTATAGCGCTCTCAATCGGCTCTTTAAAAAAATGACGGAGATCACCCATGTGGGTGAAAAGAGGTGTGAAAACACTTGTCGGAGGAGGAAGCACTTCGGGGGCATTTCACACAGCACCCCTGTAGCACTTCAGGACCTGGAGAAAAACCAAAGAATGCTTGGGGGGAGGTTTCAAGGTAAACCGGCTCAGAAACACTTCCCCAATGGGAGAGGCACGTTTCTGTCTGAAAGGGCCAATATGTTCCATTAGGGAACCAGTACTAGTACAGTTCTGTGTGAAATGCCAGACAGAAACCGTTACTGTAGAGTTCCTGAAGCGGAACATACTGGCTGTGTGAAATTCCCCACTGTTAACCACGATGGAGACATGGGAACTTCAAGGATTAAGGAAACTAAGAGAATTGTATGCAAAGCGAGAACCCCTCGGAGGCAAGAATGAGCTGAAGAGAGAGGACAGTTAAGGAGAGGAGAAGGGAACCAAGCTTTTGTCAACAAAATGTTTTCTTTTAGAACTGAATGAGATGTGACGCTTTATGTAATACTCCCAGCCAATCAGGAAGCCAAGTCAGATAACCAATCAGGATTGCAGAATTGCTTTGCCAGTTCAGGCTGAGGGCCATCTAGTCCAGCTTTCTGTTTTCAGTGTTAGCCAGCTAGATATCCACATGATAGTGTTGTCCATTTTTTGGTGTTTCTCTCTTGCCTGGGGCAGGATGGGAGTGTCCTGATTGGTTGGACCAAATTGAGTAGCAGCACAAAGACCTAATACGGAGTGCTCCTTGAAGCACATTTTAAAAAACAGAAAGGCACATTTAAAAAAAAATAGAAAGGCAATCCTGTTACTCCTGTTTATAGGAAGAAGCAAACATTTTCATTAAGAACATAGGACCCAAATTGATTAAATAAAAGGTTCTTCTAGTCCAGCAAGTTGGTTCCTAGCAGTGGCCAACTAGCTGTCTCTCAGTGGCAGGATATGAAAGCTACAGCTTTCTTCTGACTGTCTCTTGAACTTGGGATGAAAGGTATACTTCTCCTAATCATGGAGGTTCTGCTTAGCTACCATGGTTAATAGTCATGGCTGGTTGGTTCCAGAAAGTTACATTAGCCAGAATGCTTAGCAG
This sequence comes from Lepidodactylus listeri, assembly GCA_029233225.1. Classification (NCBI taxonomy): domain Eukaryota; kingdom Metazoa; phylum Chordata; class Lepidosauria; order Squamata; family Gekkonidae; genus Lepidodactylus; species Lepidodactylus listeri. Next base: position 6,008,080 of record JARCFY010000004.1, on the reverse strand, counting down.
CAACCACCACTCCCACCTATGGTCATTTTGTCTATTTTGATCCTTGCAATTAGATGCTAGGCTAGATGGCCAACTGACAGCAATGCTGACTCTATGAAATTGGGGGTGATGGTGAGAGAGAGGGCCGGAAGGGATGAGCCAGTTTGGTGTAGTGGTTAGGAGCACAGATTCTAATCTGGGAGAATCAGGTTCGATTCCCCACTCTTCCACATGGCAGCTGCTGGCGTGACCTTGGGTCAGTCACAGTTCTCTCAGAGCTGTCCTGGAAAGAGCGGTTCTTGAAAGACCTCTCTCAGCCCCACCTACCTCACAGGTTTGTTGTGGGGAGGGGAAGGGAAAGGGATTGTGAGCCGCCCTGAGACTCCTTTGGGAAATGAAGGGTGGGGTATAAATCCAATCTCTCTCTCTCTCTCTCTCTCTCAATCTTGTGCTTTTCTTATATGCCCAGGATAACGCTAATCACCAGTTCAGAAAGGAATTTTCCTCCTGGTCTGATTGGCCAGGGATCCTGGAGGTTTTTTCCCCTTCCTCTGGGCATGGAGCAGAGGTCACTGGGTGAGTGTGGGAGGGGGCTAAAGTAGCTGTGAATTTCCTGCATTATGCAGGGGGTGGACTAGATGAACCTTGGGATCCCTTCCAACTCTATGTTTCTAAGCTCATGTAGACCCGTATATTGCCACGTGCAATGCCTGTTCATTATTTTAATTAAGTAGAGCTATATAGCTATGCTTTGGTCAGTCCGGATCATTTGGCTCCCTTGCTATGGGCTTCTTAGAATGCTTTCTTCCTGCAACTTCATAACCCCGGCGACAAACCTGCTCCCAGTCTTCTCCCCCCCCCTCCCCCCCAGCACCTCTGTTACTCTCATGTTTTATGAGTCCAGAGCTCTGGGCTCTATTAAGGTTCAGTTCCCAGCCAGTAAAAATGAGGAATTAGTTCCTGCCATTCCCTGAAAGGAGTTTTAATGCCCTCGGTCGCCGGCGAGCCCAGATGCAATAGTTCTGTTATCGCCGAGAGTTGTATAACATAGGGGCTTAATAAAGCTTTATAAGGGGGAGAAGGATACGAGGCTTGTGTGGAGCACACGAGCGTGTATGTGCCGTTGCGCTCGGCCCCCGAAGACGCCAGCAGCAGAGCTCCTTTTGTTCCCGGCGAGTCTCTTTGTTAACCCAGGTCCGCGCACAAGGAGTGCTTTCACACAGGCCGAATAACGCACTTCAGATCCACTTTGAATGCACTTAATGCCACGGCTTGCAGGTGGGTTTCGCCGTTTCGCACCAAAAATTCCAGCTGCAAAGGGGATTGGAGGTCCATTCTTCAAATGGTGTGAAAGCGCCCCATGTCTCTTGGTCCACGAGCAAGGGGGAGACCCCACTTCACCAGCAGGTGGGTTGGCTGCATTCATTCCGATGGCTTTTGACAGGTTTCCTTTAGGTAGCCGGGGGGGGGGGGGAATCTACAGGGTTTTTTTTCTTTTTTTGGTCTTGAAACAATATTGTTCTCACAACCATCAGGTTGGCTTGGATCGCTCCTTGTGAGTTATACTGTTTTAACTATTTTAAAATGTAAAGTGAATCCTGGTTCGCCAGGTCTTGTAAGCCACTCTGAGCCTGCAAAATGTGGGGAGAGCGGCCTAGAAATCAAATAAATAAATAGATAAATAAATAAATATTCAGAGTGGTCTGCATTTTTTTTCTTTTTTTAGAATAAGTTTTTTTTTTCATTTTTCAGACACAAAAAACATTTTAAAAAAACCATAGAAACACACAAACACAACATAAAAGGATTGAAAAGAAAAGAAAAAATCACTGCCACATGAGGTGGTGGCGGCTACAAGCATGAACGGCTTCCAGGGGGAATTGGATAAACATCTGGAGCAGAGGTCCATCAGTGGCTTTTAGCCACAAGGTATAGATAGGATCTCTCAGGCTGGGGCAAGTGATGCTCTGTATTCTTGGTGCTTGGGGGGGGGGCAACAGTGGGAGGGCTTGTAGGTTCCTGGCCCCACTGCTGGACCTCCTGAGGCCACCTGGTGTTTCTGGCCACTGTGTGACAGAGTGTTGGACTGGATGGGCCACTGGCCTGATCCAACATTGGCTTCTCTTATGTTCTTATGTGGAGCAGAGGTCCATCAGTGGCTTTTAGCCACAACGTATAGATAGGATCTCTCAGGCTGGGACAAGTGATGCCCTGTATTTTTGGTGCTTGATGGGGGGCAACAGTGGGAGGGCTTCTAGTGTCCTGGCCCCACTGCTGGACCTCCTGAGGGCACCTGGTATATTTGGCCACTGTGTGACACAGACCGTTGGACTGGATGGGCCACTGGCCTGATCCAACATTGGCTCCTCTTATGTTCTTATCAGAGGGTAGTAGATCAAATAATGTCTCTAAAGTTGTTTCTTGTATTATCTCTTCATCAATTTCTATACACATAGTAACCTAAGGGGGAAAAAAATAGTCCAAGTAGTTTGCAAGTTTTTACCAGTAGTTAAGCTACTCATAATGTAGTCAGATAGTGGCTGAGGACAAACTGGTAGTCTGCCGCGCCTCCGCGGCACGGCAGACTGGGGCAGGGGGAATTTCCCCCACGCCGCTAGAAGGAAACCGCCCGCAGCATTCAGACTGCGGGCGGCTTCCTGCAGCGGCGGGCGGACGCCGCGCGGCTGCCCCTGCCCGCACGCGTTCACATCCGCTCCGATGGGTGGAACGTGTGCGCAGGGCGTGCCGTAGCAGCCGAGCACCACTTTGAAGTGGTGCTCGGCTGGTGCAGGAGGAGCGCGGCGCCGGACGCGATGCGTCTGGGCCGCCTCCTCCGGGCAGATGCGGCCGTCTGAATCGCCGCTCTACCTCCGCTTTTGAAGCGGAGGCAGAGCGGCGGAGACTGCCAGTCTGTCCTCAGCCAGTATATAGTTCAGTTCATGTAATCTTCTGGACATGTATAAAATCTAGACCATGCATTGTAAAATTTCTCTTCCAGTAATCCTTTCAGAAATAAAGTCAGTTTATCCATCTCCCCAGTTTTCAGTATTTTACTTCTAATTTCTTCTTTTGAAGGTATTTCATCTTTTCTCCAGTATTTTGCATACAATGTTCTCGCAGTTGTTAAGACACGTATAATGAAGTAAAAATTCCCCTTCTTCCAATTTTCTGGTCTTACATTCCATAAAAATCACTCTGGAAAGAGCGGTCTGCATTTCAAAGGGGTGAGTCATCCTGTTCACACACCCTTTCTGCTACTTCGGTTTCCCTTTACTTCCCTGGTAGTGGGGGTGGGGGGAGACATTCTGCCAAGTGACATACTATAGAGAAGCAGGTCCTGAAAAAAAAGGCTGAGTCCTTTTTGAAAATAAAGACGACAAACATACTTCTGGCTCTTACGGTTCTGCAGAAGAAATTGGACTTCTGTGGGCAATATCCTTTCCTCTCCAAGAGGCATCAATGAAAAATATTTAACATCCTAATGGGCAGGTTTGCATTTCAGCTTTCCTACAAAGAGCTCCAAAGTGATGTGCATTGGTTTACCCCATTCTTATAGTGACCCAGTGGGGATAATTTAGGCTAAGAGAGAGGAATGTTTTCCCATGGTCCATAGGATTGCCAGATCTTACCTGGCTGCCAGTGGGGGGGGGGGCTCCCTCCTGGTCTCCATAGAGTTTTTTCCTCAAACGATAGAGTGTCTCCCCCACAATATGCCCTGCACGATGATGTCATCTCCGGGTGACGTCATTGCTCTGGGTATATTGGCATGGGCACGGCTATTAGGGGGCAGGGTTCCCCCTGCTGGCTGGATTGGGGATGGTGGCGTGGGGTCGCCAAAAGTGGCTAAACCCCTGCCCCCGTTGGGGCAATGGAAACCCTAATGGTCCACCAGTATAGGGTTACTAGCTCCAGGTTGGGAAATATCTGGAGATTTTGGAGGTGGAGTCTGAGGAGGGCGGGGTTTGGGGAGGGGAAAGACGTCTGTGATGTATATTGCCATAGGGTTCACCTTCCCAAGCAGCCATTTTCTCCAGGGAAACTGATCTCTGTTGCCTGGAGATCAGCTGTAGTAGTGGAAGAGCTCTAGCTACCGGTGACCGGGAAAAAGCCCACAGGAAAAAAACCCACGGACCTAAATGCTCACAGGAAAAAAACCCATGTGGAAAAATGCCCACACAGAAATAAGCTCACATGGGAAAAAGCCCAAAGGGGAAAAAAGCCCACACAAAAAGAAGCCCACATGGGGAAATACCACATAAAATTCCATAGATATTTATAATTGTGGGTGCCTATTCATCTCCATTTATGAGAATGAACAGGCATTACCGATATTCGCATCCAACAATTTTTCTTCAGCTACATCTTTAACCTTGCATCTGGTCTCTTCATGGAGGATGAATTCCAAAGACTCTCGTTACCCACTTCTTGACACAATGACCCAGATTCAGTTCCTGATACCATCTGCAGAGGGCTTGGAGTTGCAGGAGTTGGGAGTGGCTTCTCAGGGCTGCCACTGACTCAAGAGGAGACCATCTTTCCCGAATTCTGTCCCTTGTTTATTTTTTCAGCCATTTTCAGCTCTCTTGTTTAGTTGCATTAATGCCTCAAGTGTATTAATCTTGTGTCTTCATGTTGTATGGTTTTTATCTCCACTTACCTCACAGGGTGTCTGTTGTGGGGAAAGGAAGGGAAGGTTATTGTAAGAAGGAGAAGAGAAGAAGAAAAGATTGGATGTATACTCTGCCCTTCATTCAGAGTCTCAGAGCGGCTTACAGTCTCCATTCCCTTCCCCTCCCCAAAACAGACACCCTGTGAGGTAGGTGGGGCTGAGAGGGCGATTTCGAGAACTGCCCTTGAGAGAACAGCTCTGAAAGAACTTGTAACTGACCCAAGGTCACACCAGCAGCTGCATGTGGAGGAGTGGGGAATCAAACCCGGTTCTCCTAGATTAGAGTCTGTGCACTTAACCACTATACCAAACTGCTGATTCATGGAAGCCTTTGAATAATGTATATATTTTAAGGGGAAGGTTTGGTACGAGGGGGACAGATAATAACACAAACATAAAGAATGATGAGTTTAGGGGATGAGAATTTAAAACCACAATTTTCGGGCCCAATCCACCTGAGTGAGAAATCCTCCTCGGGAGGACCAGTGGTTGGACCCCCGTCTATTCCTTGGGGGGCTTTTATCCTAAACAGCTACTGTTTAGGAACTCACGATGCAAACAGATTTAGTGTAACAGCCGAGCTTGTGAAATCCTTACCGCCACATTTCCCTGCAAAAACAGATCATATAACTCTTGCGCCTTTTGTATCAGCCCTTCGGAGAAACGCCTCCAATCAATATTTAGTTCATATTTCTCTTCCTACCTTGTTCAAGCTGAGCCGCAGATTACAATAAAAATTTGCTATAAAGATGACGCTTGAAACCGTCAGCAAAGCCCCTCGTCAGCCCTGTCTTAAAAACAGTCATAAAACCTGCTTCTGAATTATTCCGCAAATGAATAACATTTACAAACAGTCACGCCCACGAATGTAACTACCTCAGTAACCCCTGCAAAATAAAAATATATCAAATGCTTATGGCCAGAACCTGGCCTCTGTATTGTCATTAGTATTGCAAACTCTGGGCTAGGAAATTCCTGGCAGTTGGGAGGTGGAGCCTGGAGAGGGTGGAGTTTGAAGAGGGGCGGGACTTCAGCAGGACAGAATGCTACAGAGTCCACCCTTCAAAGGTCCCCATTTTCTCCAGGGGAACTTACCAATGTAGTCTGAAGATCAGTTGTAATTCCAGGAGATCTCTAGGTCCCATTTTGAAGTTAGTTGACAGTGAGCTGCAGACCCGAAGTTTGAGACCCGAGTGCCACGTGACAGAGTGAGCTCCCGTCTCTGGCCCCAGCTCCTGCCAACCTAGCAGTTCGAGAGCAAGAAATTGCAAATAGATAAATAGGTACCACTTTGGTGGGAAGGTAACAGCCTTCCATGTGCCTCGGCGTTTAGTCATGCCGGCTGCATGACCACGGAAAAAGTCTTCGGACAGCGCTGGCTCTTTGGCTTGGAAATGGAGATGAGCACCACCCCCTAGAGTCAGATTCAACAGGCTTTCGAGCAAGGGAAACCTTTACCTTTACCTCTAATTACCCCTAATTACCTTTACCCCTTTACCTTTACCCGTAACAGCTCTGTACCAGCTGTTCACTCAAGGACAGCTTGGGAAAGAGCTCTCTCAGCCCCACCTACCTCACAGGGTGTCTGTTGTGGGGAGGGGAAGGGAAAGGAGTTTGTAAGCCGCTCTGAGACTCCCTTGGGGAGTGGAGGGCGGGGTATAAATCCAATCTCTTCTTCTTCTTCTTCTTCTTCTTCTAATTTACACCACTCTGATTCGGTAGAGATAGGATTCCCCAGTCTGGGTTGGGAAATACCTGAGATTTGAGGGGGGAGCCTGGTGAAGGGGCTCTTGAGTAGTCCATGAAATATTCCGGTCTGGAAAATATTAACAGTGATCAAGACCCCAGATGAAGATCGGGATGAAAAACTGATGAAAACTTTGGAGAAGCCCGCAGGCTTGTTACGGCGCCTGCAGAAGGGAGAGGGAAGAAAAAAGAGAAACACGTGCCTCTTGACAGAATCCCCTCAACAAATTAAATCTGGAAGCCCAAAGACAAAAGAAAGGAGAATTAATTTTCCCACCAATATGAAATGCTCGGAATCAGATAAGCCTTGTCATTAGAGGCGACAGTAAGCAGCGCCTGTCTGGATGATACCGCCGGCTCGGAGCTTCTCTCTCGGAACATCTAAATATATTAAATCCATAAAACTAAATGAAAGCAGCCACAGTTTTATAGAAATAAAAGGCTCTCATTAAAAAATCCAGGCGCTTATGGATTGAAAGGGAAAAATAATAATAAAATTAAGGGGGAGGGGGGAGGGAGTGGCATTTGGGAGCATCAGCTCGCTAACAAGGAAAAAAGGATTCCGGTCGATATGGTTCCGGGCCTCCACAGTCCCGGAGTTTGACATGTATTGCATGCAACCCCAAAGACATATATACCAGATCTCCTGCTCATTCTTGCCTGATTCTCGTCAGTCTTGCCAGATCCAGAGCTGTTCTCTCAAGGGCAGTTCTCGCGAGAGCTCTCTCAGCCCCACCTACCTCCCAGGGGGTCTGTTGTGGGGAGGAGAAGGGAAAGGAGATTGGAAGCCGCTCTGAGACTCCTTCGGGTAGTGAAGGGCGGGGTATAAATCCAATCTCCTCCTCCTCCTCCTCCTTCCTCTTCCTCCTCCTCTTCTTTTTCTTCTCATTCCTCTTCTCCTTCTCCTTCTTCCTTGTTCTCTATGAAGTTGCCATCCCATGGGAAAGGGTGAGCCCCTGATTCTCATACAAAAGGTCCTGGGTTCAGTCCCCAGCATCTCCAGCTAAAAACAGAATAAGGCAGTAGGTGATGCAAAAGACCTTTTTCTGCCTGGAGAGCTGCTGCTGTCCAAGTAGACAATACTGACCTTGATGGGTCAATGCCCTGGTTCAGTATAAGGCAGCTTCATGTTCATGCATGGGTGGGGGGGATTGCCCCCAAGCATTCCACCATCCCCAGCATGACATTTTTTTGGCGATCCGAAGGGGACCCTCCTCTCTCTTTCACCAGGAGAGATGCTGGCGAGATCCAGAATCGTGCATCCATTTGCTGAGGTCTTTTTAGCAGATACGTCCACGCAGCAAGGACTACTTGCAGAGAGAATTCACGGGGAGGGGCTGTGGCTCAGTGGCGGAACATTTGCTTTACACGCAGAAGGCCCCAGGTTCACTCCCTGGCATCTCCAAAGCAGGGGTCATTTTGTAGAAAAAGAGGTGCAGGAGCTCATTAGCATAACTTATTTGCATATGCTACACCACCTGATATCGCCGGAATGATGTCAGAAGGCAAGAAAGAAAGAAAGAAAGAGAGAGAGAGAGAAAGAAAGAGAGAAAGAGAGAAAGAAAGAAAGAGAAAGAAAGAAAGAAAGAAAGAAAGAAAGAAAGAAAGAAAGAAAGAAAGAAAGAGCTGGCAGAGAGGGGGCAGCTACTAATCCAAGCCTCAGAAATACCACTATTCTGGGAGGATAGCTTCAGTGGTGGCTGAAGCCTTCAGAAGGCTGGTCGGAGGAACAAGGACCTTTCCAGGGGACGGGGTCATTTTGCTGCAGCCATGACACAAGCAGGCATTCCCCCGCGTGGAGGGGGCTGGCACCAACTCCCAGAGCTGAGCTCCCCCGAGCTCCTGCTCAAAATGACCCCTGCTCCAAAGCATCCAGCAGTAGGTGATGCAAAAGACCTCTTTGCCTGGAGACCCTGGAGACCTGAAGCCAACCAGAGTAGACAATACTGACTTTGATGGACCAAAGGTCTGATTCAGTTTAAGGCAGCTTGCAGGGGAGGGTGGGATATAAATCCTGATACATACATACATACATAAATGTAACCATGTAAAAACCACTGGTATACATTTCACCTTTAGGTTTTATAGTAATTTAAATTGTGGGAAAGAAAGGAATGGTTTACCTTCACACCTTGCTATCTGCTGTTGGAAAGGTCTAGTGTTGTTCATGGGAAGGGGATTTCTTTTTCTGACGTTCAGTTGGTTTTTTTAGATATAGCCTTCGATTCGTCTTAGTCTCTTGTCTTCTCTTTTTAAAAGGGGTTCCTCTTTGAAGAGAAATCAGTGCAACCCTCACAGGCTGTTGTGTGTGTTTTTGGTACACACCAAAGGGCGATGCTCTAATAGGAAAATGGGAAGGGTGAGGAAGACCTCCTCTGCCTCTGAGCATCTACAGAGTGAAATTCTACAGTTCTGCCGAACCTCCTTTCCTTACCCTCCTCTCTTCGAATTTCTCTCTGATGAAAAGGGAGTTGATTACAAACTGCCTCGAAAAGAAAAGAAAAAAGAAAGAAACGGATTGTTGACTTTCAGAGAGGAACTGGATAAAGAGGAATTAAAGAGAATTCCTTTCAACAGCCCTTCTTCATAGTCCAAAAGGAGGCTTGCTTGCAGATTTTTGCTTTGCAAAATGTTGGGGTTGCTGTCCTGTGGAGCCCATTGGGGGAATCATAGAATCTTAGAATCACAGAACTGAAAGGGGTCATACAGGCCATCTAGTCCAACTTCTTGCTCAGTACAGGATCAGCCTAGAGCAGGGGTGTCGAACTCATTTGTTATAAGCCTGGATCTGACATTAATGAGACCTTGTTGGGCCTGACCATATGAGTCATATAATGTAATGTCAGGTAGCAGCGATGTAAACTTTATAAAGGACACAAACACAAATATTTTTTTTTTACTTAAAATAAAAACATGCTTAAAACATTCACACTCTTGCAATATTTTGTTTATTTAACAGTCTCTGATAACTGACACCTCTTGCGCTGCATTGTTGCATCCAAATGTCTGGGCTGTTGCAATCTTGAGTATGCCGTTCAGGTGTGTATCTGTAAGCAGCAAACCTACTTTTGATTTATTGACATTCACCACAGAAATCTCATGCTCAGAGTTCTGAGTCTAGGACCCAGGGGACGACATGAAATGGCTGAGCGACTGAGAGAGTCTGGCGAAGCAAGCTATGATGCAGCAGCAGCAACAGAACTGGAAGCAGGAGATGGCCACTTCCAGTGCAGGCCTGAAAGAAGCCCCCGGGCCACATGTTTGACACCCCTGGCCTAGAGCATCCCTGATAAGTGTTTGTTCAGACTTACATGCAAGGTTTCTCACTGGAGTATAATGTGCTAAGGTTCCCAGCTCTGGGTTGGGAAATATCTGGAGGTTTTGAGGGTGGAGCCTGAGGATGGAGGGGTTTGGGGAGGAGCAGGACTTCAATGGGGTATAATGCCATAGAGTCCTCCCTCCAAAGCAGCCATTCCCCCTAGGGAACTGATCGCTGTCCTCCGGAGATCATTTGTAATTCCAGTTCTCCAGGCCCCACCTGGATATTGGCAACTCTTGCTTGAAGAGCACTCTTTTCTTCAGTCAATACTAGACTTGCTATGTGAGTAAGTCGATGCCTGTTTGAGAAGGCTTTCTCCCATAGTCCAGGGCCGATTTCGCACTGGCCAGTTGCCTCTCGTTCTCTCCGGAATTTCCCCTCCCAGTTTCCTCCGGAGTATTTTCTTCATTTTCCCACTTGGAACCTCAGCCCTTCCGATACAGCGTGATGAAGGGTTTTCTCCAAAAAAAATTAGAAACTCCCACAACGGGGCGGCCCTGATGAAAGGCGGGCGAATGGGCGTGTTTTCATTTTGGGTTCTCCCCCGGAGCAAACAGGAAAATCCTCTAGAACCAGGATTTGTTTGCTCGAGGGAAACTCCGGTGCAGCAGGGCGAGACTCCAGAGCAAAACGTGAGCCCGGAGCAACTGGCGTGAAATTGACCAGACGCTCCGGTGCAAGCATGAGGGCAAACCTGGGGCAAACGCTAGTGCGAAATTGGCCTAGGTGTTTGGGGTGGCCAGATTTAAGTGGGGCCAGTTAGGGTTTCTCATGCTTGCTGTGTTAGAATTGGCTTTTTACACTGGACAAACACCGGAGTGTGTGGTGTGTGTGTGGTGTACGTGGGGGCGGCGGGGAGGGAACTGTCAGATTTCTTTCTTTTTTAATTTTGCCCTGGGCCTTCCACGAGGTTCGTGCTCAAAAACCGGGACAGCTCAGCCCCCCCCTTCTCCCCCTCCCAATCTTTTATTCAGGAATCGCTGTTTAGCCCACCAGGGACAGGTGTGTGGCTGGTTAAAATACATCAGAACAGCTGTGGGCTCCGACACAACATGGCCTTGATCTCCCCCCTCCCCCGCCCTTCCTTTCCATGCCGAACCCCGGGCCCTCCCGTTCAGGCACCCCCCGCTATTGCTGTATATATATTTCAAGGCAGAATGGATGCATTTCAGACCTGTTTCAGGGCATAACCATCCTTGGCCTGGTTTCTCCGCTTCGCCGTTGCCCGTGGAGACGGCTTTTTCCGAGACCTTCAGTGCAACTTTTGCTTTTTTCCCTAATAGGATCTCATTGACTTTTTCCCTTCCCCCTGAAAGGAAGGGATAAATGGAAGACTGGTGGGGAAAGACAGGCGGCTTGAATTTGGAACTGACGAGTCCCTGCCCCATCTTTTGGGGGAATGGAGTGTTATTGGACTCCTGCATCCAGATTCATGTCTTCACAGTCAGTAGCGTTGTCAGCTCTGGGTTGGGAAATACGTGGGAGGGAAGGCCTTCCCTTGGCTTGCCCAGACACCCCGCAGCTGGGGGGAACCTGGGGGAGCTGATCTCTGGAGGGGAGGCAGCTTAAACTTCCTTCCCTCGGCTTCCTCGGGTACCCCGCAGGCTCCAGGGCACCTAGGGAAGCAGATCTGGAGAGGAAGGCAGGCTGGGGAAGGGAGGGGGCATTTAAACATGCCTCCCTCCTGAGTCTTCCCTACACACCAGCCAAGTTACTTCCTCTGGTCCAGGGGTGGGCAAACTTGCTCAGCGTAAGAGCCACCTAGAACAGGGGTGGCCAAACTTGCTTAACGTAAGAGCCGCATAGAATAAACATCAGATGTTTGAGAGCCACAAGACATGAACAAATATTACCTGCTTTTATTGGAAAATAAGCACATTTGCTTTTTATTAACATTAAATGAGACTGCCAAAAATAATAACAAAAGGGGTAAAAGCAGATATTGATAATGATATTAATTTGTCCAATGATATTTGTTTGCTAATGATATTTAGCTTCCCCAGCCGCCCTGCCGGGAGCCACGTAATATATGTGAAAGAGCCGCATGCGGCTCCCGAGCCACAGTTTGCCCACCCCTGCTCTGGTCAATTTCACTCCCCAGCTGATCCACAGGGAGTGAAACTGACTAGAGATAGGGCACTGGGGAAGAAAAGGCTTTCCTCATAGGGTATAATGGCCAAATATATTCAGCAGTACCAAATTTTTCCGAACCCCAGGATTGGTAAGATTTGGAAATATTGTTATATACTGATATTTTTCAGGCTTGGTTTACCCAAACCCCCCAAAATACCAAATTTGTGTGTGTGTGTGTGCACATCCATAGTTGTAATTGGGCTACACTGTCCATTGTTAAATATGGGAGCAACACCAACCCCCCCCCCCCCCCCCCAGCATTTGGCTGCTTTTACAAATTTTGAAATAGGCGTTAATCATTCATTGCTCCTTTCCTGTGAAACTTTGTATCTCTGAAAAACTGGAAACCTATAGCTTTGAGGGTTTTTTTTTTTTTTTTGTAAAATCTATATTGTAGGAATATTTCATGCTATATGATAGTAAATGCTAAGAATTAGTATGCGGTAGACATTTTGTACATGGTATTGTTTTGTTACTTATGATCCCTGGTGAAAATGGCTGCTGTGGAGGGTGGGCTCTGTCGTGTTGTACCACACTGACCTCCCCAAGGCTTCACCCCCAGGCTCCACCCACCCACAGCTGCATGGCATCTGGAGAAGCAAAAGGAAGGCAGTTTAAGCTCCCTCCCTCATGGGATCGGCTTGCCCAGGCTTCTCACGGCTGCGAGGCACCTAGAGAAGCAAAGGGAAGGCTGTGTAAGGCCTTCCCTCCAAGATTTGCCTTCCCCAGGCTCCCAGTGGCTGCAGGGTGACTGGGGAAGCCGAGGGAAGACAGTTTAAACTGCCTTCCCTCCCAGAATTGGCTTCCCCAGGCGCCCCACAGCTGTGGGGCGCCTGGGGAAGGGAATGTAGAGCTAGTCAGTTTCAGTCATCTGAAACCAACCATTGCCCTCTGTCCCGAATTTGGGGCCCCAAATAAAACCTAAATAAGATTGGCTTTTATTCGGGAGCGCCTTATCGGCAGCCAAATCAGGTTGAAGAATTTGATTCGGCTTAACGAATACCCGAAAAATACCGATAAGGTATTTTTCAGGGTTTTTTTTTTTCAATTCGGCAAAGCTGAATGCACACCCCTAATTACAACATACCAAGAGGCAATGGAAATACTATCAGCGACAATATGCATCCAGGATTCTTTGCATGTTTCATTGCCTTCTTCCAGGTTGCAAATTATCAATGGAACCAGTGCTCAAGAGAAATTACTTTGATAAGCCGCAAAAATGCCATCTGGTCTCTCCTTTGGTTTGGCAAACAGGTTCCCCAGGGAACCTGATCGGGGTCATCTGGGGATCAATTGCAATCGTGGGAGATCTCCAGGTTGGCAACCTTGCCTGTCTAGGAAGCCCATGATTTGCGAATAGCGGCAGTTGATAACCTGATCCGTTGACTAGCGTTAGCAATATCCACCTTTCTTCCCAAATCCCACGATGCTGAATAACTTACTTTATTTGTATATCCCACCTCTCACCTCACAGGGACCCAAAGCACCTTTCATCATTCTCCGTTTTCATCCTCACAACAATCAGGGATTTTTTGGTAGAAAAAGCCCAGCATGAACTTGTTAGCATAATAGGCCACGCCCAACAGCAGAAACTCATTAGCATACTAGGCCACACCACTGACAGCACAGCTTATTAGCATATTAGGCCACACCCCCGTGTTACCAGAAGAGTGGTCATCCAGCCACACCCACCTTTTGCTTCTTATTCCGTTTACCTTGTTTGTTGTGAAAACCCAGGGCTTTTTTGTAGCAGGAATTAATTTGCATGTTAGGTCATATACCCCTAATGTCACGGGCTGGGTGCCAGTAGGTCAGGAGTCGAGTCGAAGTCCAAGACAGTCCAAGGTCAAGCCAAACCAGGAACGAATTACCAAGTCCAAAACACAAGCCAAAAGCAGAGTCAGTCCAAGCCGAGGTCAGAGAGGGAAACTCACGAGCAAACCATTCCAAGGAGTCAACCAAAAGCTGAAGTCAAACAGGACCGAAGTCATGAGCCAGAGGGTCCAGAATCAAGCCAAAGTCAGACAGAGCCGGAGTCACGAGCCAGAAGGTCCAGAATCAGGTTTAGCTGATGTGAGCCGAGCGGGTGCAGAGCTTAGCCAGAATGACTTGGTGCTAGCACAAGTTGTTGGTCTTTGTGCTGTGCCTAAATACCCAGCCACTTCCTGTGCTTGATAGCAGCTGGCAGTGAGGTCCCGGCTCCTCCTAAAACTCAGGGCTGAGTGATCTGCGACTACGCATGTGTGCCTCTTTTCTCCTAGCATCGTGACCTTAGCCGTTCCACCCGAGGAGGTGGATCAGGTGGGCTTGAGCTTGGCTTTGGCTCAGCTGCTGGTGGTGCTGGGGTAATGCCCTGAGAGGTGCTTGCTTGAGCCTCCTCTGGTTCAGGTGGAGGCTCCTCTGGAGCTGGGGACTGATCCTCCACCGCAGTTAGGTCCGCAGGAGGCAGGTCTTCAGAGGCACTCCTGACACCTAATGTAGCCAATCCTAACGAGTTTCTGCTGTTGGGTGTGGCCTACTTTGCTAATTAGTTCCTGCTGGGTGTGGCCAACTCAGGAGCCAGCCGGAACTCCGTTCCTGTGCGTTCCCATCCAAAAATAGCCCTGACAACAACCCTGTGAGGTAAGTTAGGTGGAGAGTGTGTGACTGGCCCAAGGTCACCCTGCAAGCTTCCAGGGCATGGGTGGGGATTCGAACCTGGATTTCCCAGATCCTATTCTGACACTTTAACCACTGCACCATGCTGGCCCTCGCCACCCAGAAGTAATTATTCCTGATTGGAATCATTATTAAGACTGCAGCATTCCTGTTTTCTTGACGGCGAATCCAGGTTTTCTTTGCCTGGTGCATTCAAAGCCCTCATTAACATGAAACGTCACCCTCTAATCCCCAAGAGCCCTTTCCTCCTTAGCCCTCTCTGATCCCGTAACGGTAGTTAGCCTGTCTTTAACTGAAATAAATCGACATCTACATATCAAACACATCCCTGGACCTCTAGGAAATGAAATCCGTTAAGCGCTGTCTTTTGCGTCGACAGTTTAAGGCATCTCTGATATTTTCCCCTCCTGTGGCAAACTGACCCAAAGGTCCCCATTCCTGGATGGGGTAGGACGTTGTCCACCCAAACAGGTCAGCTCCTGGAATTTCTGTTAGCATCTCTTTGCCTTTTGATCAGTGCAGGGGAGGGGGGTGACCAGTTGTTTTTCTCAGTCTCCCATACAGATGTGGCAACAGATCGGGATTTTTGATGTTGCATCGTCCTCTCTTTGCACGCATCAGGCATTAGAATAACAAAAGCGGTAACAAATCTTCCAGGCATCAAATGCTTTGCATCAATTAAAAACATCAAAACCCAGCTCTCCTCCCGCCCCTCTGTTTTGGGATCGGCTTCTTACCACTTGCTCTGGGTCTCCCCCCCACTTCCCATGGTGCTTTAACTCTTTTTTGTTTTCCCGAGGCCGTGTTCCCCATACCATTTCAGGTTTTCTTTCTGATAAGACTCTTTCTCTCTCCCTGCCCCTTGTACTTTTTGTTGTTGTTGTGGTTCAGTCGCACTGTCCAATCCGACTCTTTGCGACCCCGTGGACCATAAGAACATAAGAGAAGGGTTATAAATCCAATCTCCTCCTCCTCCTCCTCCTCCTCCTCCTCATAAGAACATAAGAGAAGCCAATGTTGGATCAGGTCAATGGCCCATCCAGTCCAACACTCTGTCACACCAAGTGCCAAAAACACCAGGTGCCCTCAGGAGGTCCACCAGTGGGGCCAGGACACTAGAAGCCCTCCCACTGTGGGCCCCCCCAAAGTGCCAAGAGCATCACTTGCCCCAGACTGAGAGTCCCTATCTAATACCATAAGAGAAGCCAATGTTGGATCAGGCCAATGGCCCATCCAGTCCAACACTCTGTCACACAGTGGCCAGAAACACCAGGTGCCCTCAGGAGGTCCACCAGTGGGGCCAGGACACTAGAAGCCCTCCCACTGTTGCCCCCCCCATCAAGCACCAAGAATACAGAGCATCTCTTGCCCCAGACTGAGAGTTCCTATCTATACCTTGTGGCTAATAGCTACTGATGGATTTCAGCTCCAAATTTTTATCTAATTCCCTCTTGAAGCCATCCATGCTTGTAGCTGCCACCACCTCCTGTGGCAGTGAATTCCACGTGTTAATCACTCTCTGGGTGAAGAAGTACTTCCTTTTGTCCATTCTAACCTGACTGCTCAGCAATTTCATGAGTGACCACATCACGCCAGGCCCTCCTGTCTTTTGTCATCCTCTGGAGTTTGCTTAATTTCATGTTTGTTGCATCGATGACACTGTCTAACCATCTCATCCTTTGCCATCTCCTTCTTCTTTGACCTTCAGTCTTTCCCAGCATCAGGGTCTTCTCCAGGGAGTGCTCCCTTCTCATTGGGTGGCCAAAGGATTTGAGCTTCAGCTTCAGGATCTGGCCTTCCAGGGAACGGTCAGGGTGGATTTCTTTTAGGGTTGACTGATTTGATCTCCTTGCAGCCCAGGGGACTCTCAAGAGTCTTCTCCAGCACCACAATTCAAAAGAATCTCCCCCTGAATTCTGAGCTTGGAAGGAGTTCCTGTTGAATATATGACTCCTTTCCCTGAGTTTGAATAGTCAAGGTGTACTTACGAGAGTACGTGATGAAGGAAGGTTTTCAGTTTCTCATCACTGCTGTTTCAACCTCCCAAATCCCTGATATGAATTGTATTTCTGTCTAGACTGTAATCTTGGCATGTACATTCGGACAAATCCTTCCCAGGAGAGAAGGGAGAGGCAAATGGTTGGACTGAAATTAGGGTTCCCAGCCGCCAAGTGCTGGCTGGAGATCTCCTGGGACTGTAGCTGATCTCCAAGCGACAGAGATCAGTTCTCCTGGCTGTTTTGACAGGTGGACTCTATGGCATTATAAGCAGGGGTTCATTGGAGCAGGAGCGCACAGGAGCGCAGCTCTGGGAGTGAGGAGCCCAGGGGGCGGGCACATGACCAAGTGCTGCCCCCTCCTCGGCTTCCCCGAGCAGTGCAGAGGCGCAGCGCCCCGGGGAAAGCTCTGCTAGGGTCTTTATTGATTTTAATGTTTTGTTTTAATATTGATAATTTTATCATTGTTCCTTTTATGACTGTGTGCTGCTTTTCCAGAGACTTGCTCAAGGTGGCATATAAACTTTCTAAGTATACCCTTTTTTATCTGGGCACATGGCACATAAGAACTGGAGAAATTGCACCAACCTTTCAGCAGCTTCCACCCTATCAGTTTGGTGTAGTGGTCAGGAGCTGGACTCTAATCTGGGAGAACCAGGTTTGATTCCCCACTCCTCCACATGCAGCTGCTGGTGTGTCCTTGGGCCAGTCACAAGTTCTCTCAGAGCTGTTCTCTCATGACCAGTTCTCAATAGACCTCTCTCAGCCCCACCTACCTCACAGGGTGTCTTGTGGTGGGGAGGGGAAGGGAAAGGGAAAGGGATGGTGTACTGGGTATCTCAAGTCTCCTTGAAACCTGGTGGTTTCAAAGGAGTAGGAAGGGAGCAGGAAGAGAATGAGGGTGTGTTCTTGACGCTTATTTTTATTGCACAAAGTATTGGATGGGGAAGGGAAAGGAGGAAGAGCAGGTCAGTTTCACTCACCTGTGGAGTGGAGCCTGAGGGGTGGGTGTTGCCTTCTGACACACTTCCCGTATGTTAGGGGGTGTGGCATATGCAAATGAGTTATGCTAATGAGCTCCTGCACCTCTTTTTCTACGAAATTACCCCTGAATTCACCACCTGATGTATTTCAACCCTCATTGAATCATAGAGAATCACAGAGTTGGAAAGGGCCATACAGGCCATCTAGTCCAACCCCCTGCTCTGTGCTGGAAATTCATAATACTCCCTACACACATACAGGGGTCACTGTTTCTTCCACTTTCTGCTAGGGCCTGATTTATATTCTTTCTTTCTTTCGTTTTGCTTTTGGGCAGATGTGGAACTACTCTGGGCAAAATCTCTGAGCAAAATCTCTGAGCTGACCAAAACAGCGGCTGGGTTTGACCAAATTAAAAACGAACATTTCAAATCAAGTCAATTAAAAAATCGATCCAATTCTTTTTTTTCCTTTTTTTTTAATGAATGTCACCTTCCCTAGTCTCAAAAAGTTCTTGCTGCCTTGGTGGTAATTTGACCAGATCCCATTGCAGAATTAAAGCAATCCCCACGGAATTATTCTAGAATTTCTCCACCTGAAACAATTTGAAAGAGAGGGCTAGTATGGACAGCGATGGGGTGTGTGTGTGTGTGTGTGCTAGACTAGAGAAAGAGAAACATCAGAGGCATCCGAGGGAGAGAGAGAAACTTCCTTTGCCAAGTTTGCGGCTGCCTCTCGGAGAGAATTTTTTATGGACGGGGTATAAACCTTTGAAAATGGGAGTTTGTAATGGAAATGCTGACAGACCCCTTTATACAGTGACATTAATGCTGGCTGCTCGAAGATTGTCCTTTCCTTTCTCCTCTGAATTATCCCCCCCTCCCATCTTTCATCCATTCTCTACCTTTCCTGCAACCGAACGCTCCTTGCTGCTAAGGAAATGGAGAGATGAAGTTCCCCTAGTGTAGTGGTCTGAGTCTTGGCCTAGGATCTGGGGGACCCAAGTTTGAATTCCCCACTCTGCCATGGAAGCGTGCTGGGTAACCTTGGGCCAGTCACACGCTCTCAGCCGCACCCAGGACTCATTTCGTAGCAGGAGCTCCTTTGCATATTAGGCCACACACCCCTAATGTAGCCAATCCTCCAAGAGCTTACTGAGCTCTTCTTACAGGGGCTACTGTAAGCTCTTGGAGGACTGGCTACATCAGGGGTGTGTGGCCTAATATGCAAAGGAGCTCCTGCTACAAAATGAGCCCTGATACAAACTATACAAACAACGATGATATAATTAAGGAGGTATTATTCTATGATTTTTAACCTTAGTAGATTTTTCACCCTCTAAGCTGTGGAGTCTTGTGAGCAAAAATGCTGCTTTGTGAGCTGCTGGCATTACAGTTGTGAGCGAGCAATTTGGCTGCTGCATTGACTAGTCTGCTCTGGAGCCCTCCTTCCTAAGCTAAAACAAAAATGTGTGAGCCAGCTCACACTAACTCAGCTTAGAGGGAACACTGCATATAAATCCTCAATAATGAACAAAGTCCTGAGGTCAAAAAACTGTCCATATAGAAGAAGAGGAGATTGGATTTATACCCCGCCCTTCGCTACCCGAAGGAGTCTCTGAGCGGCTTGCAAACGCCTTTCCCTTCCCCTCCCGGCCCAACAGACACCCTGTGAGGCGGGTGGGGCTGAGAGAGCTCTCTCGGGGACTGCCCTTGAGACAACAGCTCTGAGAGAACTTGTGACTGTCCCAAGGTCACACCATCAGCTGCATGTAGAGAAGTGGGGAATGAAACCCGGTTTTCTCAGATTAATGTCCACACACTTAACCACCACACCAAACTAGCTTCACTCTGAACTTCCAATTGTCAACTTCATCCATTCAAATTTTAAAATTTTAAGAGGGCAGTTAAATTACAGTTAATCAAATGGGTCTGAATGCCTGTCTTTCAAGGGGAGGCTCCGACTGTTGGAGATGTCTTGAAGGCAACACTCTTGAGTGCCTTTTTAAGCTTTCTAACCCTGTGGAAGGGAACTCAAAAGGCGTCTAAATACCCTCCGAACTTTCTTTTCCCAGGTCCCATGATGTCCCCCTCCAAAATTCCATAATAAGAGGGAGAGGGAAGCCCAAGCTCTCACCCTGACTACCGCCTGCAGCAGTCAGCAGGGTGGGAGATCTCTCCTCAAAAATAAGGTTTCTGGCATGGTTATTTGTGGGGCAGGGCTTTTCATTAAGGGGGCAGGGCCCCAGAATGCCCCACTGTAGATACAGGCCTGGCACAAATTCTCAGCCTTCACTGTATATTGACCCAAACTCATGATATCAGCATTCGCCGAAAGTGAATGCATATGAATACATTAAGCTACCTTACAATACCGAGGCGGTCCATCAATCTCAGCGCTGTCAACTCTGACTGTCAGTAGATCTACAGGGACCCAAGCCTTGAAAGGAGTTCCCCAGTGCCTGCTTTCTGAGTTCCTTTAACTGAAAATGCCAAGGACAGAGCTTGGGACCTTTTGTGATACCCTGGGGGAGCGACGGACCTCCCCCTTGGAAACATAAAGCCAAAGACTATGCTTGTTAATGGGGTGCCTGAATGTGAAGGGCGGTGCAGGGTACAGACAAAGACATCCCTTGCCCAGCGGCCTCACCGTCTAATGCAACCAGGAACGGAACTAAAAATAACCGTTAAAGAAACTGACCCCTTCCAACGTAGGAGAAGGCCAAAAACAATTAGAGACACAGGCCAGCAGAAAGAAAATGAGCCTTAAGGCGCTTTTTAAAAACGAGGAAGAGAATCAATTATACTGAATATCGGCTGGTAAAGAGTTCCATAGATAAGGCTCAATAAGGGTGGGAAAGCAAGAAGGCAAGAACGAGAGGAGCAGATAAGACACTGAACGAGCAAGAAGAATCTGGAAGAATCCCAGAAAGTGGGGGAGAGAAGTACAGAGGCCCACTCGGGGTTGGGAAATTTGTGGAGGTTTGGAGGTCGAGCCCAGGGAGGGATTTGATCTCAGCAGAGTCGCATGCCATAGAGTCCACCCTCCCAAGCGGCTGTTGTCTCCCGGAGAACTGCCCTCTGTCATCTGGAAATCAGTTTTAATTCTAGGAGATAGTCAAGGCCCACCTGGCGGTTGGCAAATCTAGCGAGAAGGTAGAAACAAATTGACTTGGGCATAGCGGAGCTTCCTCGCGCATGTGCTGTGTGCGTGCTCCTTGCTGCTATTCCCCAATTTTTTTTTTTTTAAAAAAACCCAAACAAACGAACTAGACCAGCGAGCTGAGCATTTAGCTACATTACGGATTTAGCTACATTACGGAAAGCAACAACAGTACTGCTAGCACTTTAATATTTACATTGTTTTAATGAACTGTTTTTAGATGTCTTGTGGTAAATTGTTGTTTTTTAAGATATTTTATTTTATTTTATTTGTATTTACTTATGTAAACCACCCTGAGCCTGCGTAGGCGGGGAGAGTGGGGTGTAAATCGGAAGATTAAATTTATTTATTTATTTTATTTATTTGTTTCAATTTATACCCCGCCTAGCCAGCGAGCCGGCTCTAGGCGGCTCACAACATAAAATCATTCAGTTACAGAGTTAAAACATAGCATGAAAACAATTTAAAATGACAACAACATTCAGCATAATAGCAGCGTCATAGCAGCTAAATAAATAAATGAGTGTAAACGTTGACATCCGTTTTGTGTTGCAAATGTGCGTGTTTCGTTCTGCGAAACAGAACTGCAGCGGCATCCCAAGAAACCGAAGCAGAAATTCCGGTTGCCTCGTTGTCCAAAGTTGTTGTGAAATTTGGTGGTTTCGGCGGGAGGGGGGTTGCTCATGTTGCTATAGAACAGCTTGAATCAAGTCCAGTGGCATCTTGTGGAACAAGAAGGGGTTTTAAAAATTAATGTATGTATGTGTGTATGTGTGTATGTATGCATGTATGTATGTATTTATTTTAATTTATAATCTGCCCTACCCCCAAAATGGGCTCTAGGCGGTTTACAACATAAAACCATGAAACAATAAAAAGAATAAAACAATAGATGATGATAAAGAAGAAGAGATTGGATTTATACCCCACCCTTCACTCCCCAAGGGAGTCTCAGGGCGGCTTACAAACTCCTTTCCCTTCCCCTCCCCACAACAGACACCCTGTGAGGTAGATGGGGCTGAGAGAGCTCTGAGACAACTGTCCTTGAGAGAACAGCTGGTACAGAGCTATGGCTTGCCCAAGGTCATCCAGCGGGTGCAAGTGGAGGAGTGGGGAATCAAACCCGGCTCTCTCCCAGATGAGACTCCGCACACTTAACCACTACACCAAACTGGCTCTCATGTTTGTATTTTATTTATTTATTTATTGTGGATTTGTATCCCGCCTGCCCAGCAAACGCCGGCTCCAGGCGGCTAACAACAATATTAAAACCCATCCATACATTCTAAGTTAAGTTAAAATTAAATTTAAAATTCAGTCCATCAGCAGAAGTTAACAAGCAAAAGCGGCTATACAGTATCCCACATAGCAGCATAGCCCCAGGTCCCAAGCCCAGGCCAAAGGTCTCCAACACCGATTTCCTAGGCTAGAAATTAACCCACCAGATTCCCAGGGACCACTTCCCCCCAGTGGCGGCTCCTAATTAAAGGTCTGGCGGAAGAGCTCCGCTTTACAGGCCCTGCAGAACTGCAAAAGGTCGCGCAGGGCCCTGATGTTCTTTGGGAGCTCATTCCACCAGTGAGGAGCCACCACTGAGAAGGCCCTGGACCTGGTGGTCACCAGTCTAGCCTCTCTAGGATCAGGGAGGTTCAGGTGATGTTGAGTGCCTGACCGCAGTGCTCTCTGGGGTATGTATGGGGAAAGGCTGTCCCTTAGGTAGGCTGGCCCCTGACCATATAGGGCTTTAAAGGTTAAGATCAGCACCTTGAACTGGATCCGGTACGCTATAGGCAGCCAGTGCAGCACCCTCAGCACAGGCTGGATGTGGTCTCGTACTGAGAGGCCCATTAACAGCCTGGCTGCCACATTCTGCACTAGCTGCAGCCTCCGGAGCTGAGACAAGGGCAGCCCCATGTAGAAGCATTGCAGTAGTCCAATCTCGAGGTGACCATTGTGTGGATCACTGATGCCAGGTCATTGCTTTCGAGGAAGGGAACCAGCTGCCTTATCAGCTGTAGGTGGTAAAAGGCTGCCTTGGCAGTGGCTGGTACCTGGGCCTCCATAGAGAAGGAAGCATCCGGGAGCACTCCCAAACTCCGGACCCTCGGCGCTGGCACCAACAGTGCCCCCCCGAAGGCTGGCAATGGGATCCCCGTCCCCCGGCCCGCTCCGACTCAGGCACAGGACCTCCATCTTAGTTGGATTCAGCTTCAGCCGACTCAGCCTGAGCCAGCCCGCTACATCCTGCAGTGCCCAATCCAGATCATCTGTGGTGGCCTCGGACTGGCCGCCCAACAACAGATACAGCTGGGTGTCATCAGCGTACTGGTGACAGCTCAGCCTGTGTCTCCAAGCAATCTGGGTGAGTTGGTGCATATAGGTGTTAAAAAGCATCAGGGAAAGCACCGCCCCTTGTGGCACTCTGCATACCAGCGGGTGCCTCTGGGACATCTGCTCCCCCAGCGCCACCCTCTGTCCCCGACCTTGGAGGAAGGAGGTGAGCCATTGCAAGGCAAGCCCCCGAACCCCTGTGTCAGCGAGGTGGTGGATCAGTAGCTGGTGGTCGACCGTGTCGAACGCAGCCAACAGATCTAACAACACCAGCACCGCCGTACCGCCCCGATCCAGATGCCGACGGAGATCGTCTCTGAGGGCGACCAGTGCCGTCTCCGTCCCGTGACCTGGCCGGAGTATGGCAGTAATGGATGATGGCCCCACTGCTGGACCTCCTGATGACATCTGGTGTTTTGGGCCACTGTGTGACACGGAGTGTTGGACTAGATGGGCCTTTGGCCGATCCAACATTGGCTTCTCTTGTGTTCTTATGCTCTTATGATGACAAAAACCCACGCCTCATGTCCGGCAGGGATAGTTAACCTGAGACACTCCAGTGCCCAAGTAATATCCAGAACGGTGAGGACACTGGGAAAGGGTCCATGGGCAGGGGAGACCAGAACTGTTGAACGGCCACCACTTCAGCCTAAAGCCTGGCGGAACAGCTCCGTTTTGCAGTCCCTGTAGAACTATAACACCTCCCGCAGGGCCCCAATCTCAAGTGGGAGCATGTTCCACCGGGCCGGGGGCGGGGCCAAAAAAGCCCTCACCCAGGTTGAAGCTAAGCAGACGTCCCTTGGGGACCATCAGGAAGTGTTGGTCAGAAGAGCGTATAGGTCAATGTAGTGATCAGGACTTTGGCCCATGCAAGCCGCCCTGATCCCGCTTGCGAGGAGGGCGGGATATAAATGCGAAAAATAAATAAATAAATAAAATAAAATAAAGTTCTCCAGGGCTTATATGGGGAGAAGCGGTTTTGGGGGACTCAGACGCTCCCTTTGACTCTCGAAAACTTATCCCCTGAAAACCTTGTTGGACTCTACAACACTACTGGACCTGAATCGATCTGGGAAATTCATTTGCATCCCTGCCTTTCTCTGGCCAAGGAGAGGAGATGTGGCTTTCTTCGGGCATGGCGAGGGAGCTTTTGGAATGGCTGGGCCTTTTCTTTAATAGAAGAGAGTCGAGCTTCCCCCCACCCCCACCCCCCGCTCTTGGTTGTGGCTGGAATCAAACGACCCCCTGCCTGCTTCACTGCCTCCCTGACACATGATTTAACTTTATTTCTGGGTTTCTATTTCTCCAAAACACGCAGGACTCAATGTTTTTGTTGTTATACACGGTGGCATAATTCCTGTAGCCCCAGGGCCATTGCACTGCCGCTAAGAGATTCCTCCGAGGAACAGTGCGGCAATGTTCTACTTTATTATGTGATTAGTCACTCTCTGCAAACTCCTGCCCCCCACCCCCCATGCCTAGCTCTGGACTTCTTTGTCTATGTGCCATTTGAAAGCAAAACTCGGGTTGACGCTCGGAAAGTAGGCTTTTAGAGGTCCTATGACTTGCCCGTTGGTCCATCTAGCTCAGGCTAGGGTGTTAGATCTTGTGCTGCGGTTGCGATGTAACAGTCAGTCCCTGGTAGATTTGCCTGGATGGACAAGAGAATCTCAGGGTTGCCACATACTATGGAGTCTACTCTGTCAGAGACTGGTCTTTCCCATGCCTCATATCTAGGGTATGGCCTGGAAACCAGTGGAAATCCGAGGGATAAGGAGTTGGGAGGCACCGTCACTGGTCCTTATTATCACTTCCAGGGGGAACCCGGAAGTGATGTCTCACCTCTCTAGGAACGGCCAAAAACTCTATGATATCTTAGAGTTTCCAGTGGTTCCTAGAGTGGACTGATGTCACTTCTGGGTTTTCCCTGGAAGTGACTTTGCACCATCACAAATGGCTTCTTTTAAAACATTCTTATTCTCCTGTCAGCCACAAAAGCAGTGCTGGGAAGCAGACTGGGGAGATTTACAGCCCTACTCATTCTTGCCTTCATGAGAGCATTTGCATGTCTCTGGGTATGTGTATATGCATAAGAACATAAGAGAAGCCAATGTTGGATCAGGCCAGTGGCCCATCCAGTCCAACACTCTGTCACACAGTGGCCAAAAATACCAGATGACCTCAGGAGGTCCACCAGTGGAGCCAGGACACTAGAACCCCTCCCACTGTTGCCCCCCCCAAACACCAAGAATACAGAGCGTCACTTGCCCCAGACTGAGAGTTCTTACCTGTACCTTGTGGCTAATAGCCACTGATGGACCTCTGCTCCATATGTTTATCTAATTCCCTCTTGAAGCCGTCCATGCTTGTAGCTGCCACCACCTCCTGTGGCACTGAATTCAATGTGTTAATCACCCTTTGGGTGAAGGACTTCCTTTTATCCATTCTAACCTGAATGCTCAGCAATTTCATGGAGCGCCCACGAGTTCTTGTCTTGTGAGAAAGGGAGAAAAGGACTTCTTTCTCTACCTGCTCTATCCCATGCATAACCTTATAAACCTCGATCATGTCACCCCTCAGCCATCGTTTCTCCAAGCTAAAGAGCCCCAAGCATGATTCAACACAATTGGGACACAGCTTTGCAGAAGAAAACTTTGTGGACTGGGCTGTCAAGTAGGGGCAGTTTGGGCTGAAGAACCAACCTTGCTCAGTGCTGTTCCCTCAGGAGCAGTCCTCAAAAGAGCTCTCTCAGCCTCGCCTACCTCACAGGGTGTCTGTTGTGGGGAGGGGAAGGGAAAGGAGATTGTAAGCCACTCTGAGTGAAGGGCGGGGTATAGATCCAACCTCTTCTTCTTCATCGTCATCTGTTTTTAGTCAGTAGGAACCCGATCTGTGGATTTAAGTATCTGCAGTTTAGGCCGCACCTGACTATTTGATAGATATTAAGATGTGATAGATATTAAGATGTGCAGTTTACCTCTGAATTCCAGATGCTGAAAGCAAACACGGGGAAGCCACTCACGGCTCATTTCGTAGCAGGAGCTCCTTTGCATATTAGGCCACACACCCCTGATGTAGCCAATCCTCCGAAAGCTTACAGTAGCCCCTGTAAGAAGAGCTCTGTAAGCTCTTGGAGGATTGGCTACATCAGGTGGGTGTGGCCTAATATGCAAAGGAGCTCCTGCTAGGAAATGAGCCCTGAGGCCACTGCTTCTGTCTCTTGACTAGAGAGACCATGGTCAGATCTTCAAGGCAGTTCTCAGGAAGTCTGTGTGTGACTTGTGTCCTCAGTCCCGGTCCCCCGTGCCCTAAGCTGACTCTCCATCCACACGATTTGTGTGTGAATGTGAAATGAATGTAGAGTGGGGACTGTTCCCCTCTGAAGTCTGTCTAGGAAATACGTTCCCGTTTTCTCTCTCTGTTCATCTTGATAACTACAATTGCGGGGGGCCCTTTTTAATTCCATTAAGCTTTCCTTCATCTAGGAAGAACAGGAGAGCTGCCGGAATAGTTAACACAAAAGGGTATAGTCAATAGGTAATGCACCTGGAGATTTATCACTTTATTGAAGAAATTAATAATTACAACAATCTGAATACCATCACTTAGCTCTTTTCCCCCTCCTCCAAAAATTCATTAATTAAAAAGCTTTTTTTCCAGCCTCTTGAGACTCTCTTCACTTTTAAAAAAAAGCCTTACGCTTTGATCAGCCATCGCGTGGCTTTCAGAGTATTATTTTAAATACAAAAGGAAGAAAACAAAACTGAACGACGTGTAATCCTTCCTTTTCTCGCTGAAATCCTGTCTTTAAACTGTACTCCGGGGATTCCACAGGCCCCGGCGCTGCTTCTTATCTTTTCTGTCCCTGATTTTCTTTCTGGAGAGAATTGGGCCAGGTCCCTTCTGTTCTTAGGATACCTCTGTGCTGAGCGGGAAGGTGTTTTTCACGAATGCCCCAGGATCCGAAATGTGCAAAGGTTGCTATAAATAGGCCTTGCTTTAGTAGGTGGTTTCAACCAAGTTTGCCGTTTCAAAAACTCTGCTGGGGAAACTTGTGAAGGGACATCCTTGAGTGACTGTGCCCTATTAACGTTAGGAGGAATTTGCCTCTGTTCTTTTGTAATAGAAAATGACGATTTCTCAAAGAAGTAATCACATTTCACAAAATGGGGAGGAGCTGGAGTCTAGTGGTGAAACACATGCTTTCCATGTAAAAGACCCTGAGCACCTCTAATGCACATGAGCGCACGAAGCTCCCTTCGACTGACTCAGACCATTGGTCCATCAAGGTCAGTTGTTTACAGGGGTCATTTTGTAGGAAAAGAGGTGCAGGAGCTCATTAGCATATGCCACACCCCCTAACATACCGGAAGTCTGTCAGAAGGCAACACCCACCCCTCCGGCTCCACTCCACAGCTGAGTGAAACTGACCTGCTCTTCCTCCATTCCCTTCCCCATCCAATACTTTGTGCAATAAAAATAAGCGTCAAGAACACACCCTCATTCTCTTCCTGCTCCCTTGAAACCTCCAGGTTTCAAGTAGACTTGAGATACCCAGGACATGTGCACCACTCAAGGGACATCCTTGAGTGACTGTGCCCTATTAACGTTAGGAGGAATTTGCCTCTGTTCTTTTGTAATAGAAAACGACGATTTCTCAAAGAAGTAATCACATTTCACAAAATGGGGAGGAGCTGGAGTCTAGTGGTGAAACACATGCTTTCCATGTAAAAGACCCTGAGCACCTCTAATGCACATGAGCGCACGAAGCTCCCTTCGACTGACTCAGACCATTGGTCCATCAAGGTCAGTTGTTTACAGGGGTCATTTTGTAGGAAAAGAGGTGCAGGAGCTCATTGGCATATGCCACACCCCCTAACATACCGGAAGTCTGTCAGAAGGCAACACCCACCCCTCCGGCTCCACTCCACAGCTGAGTGAAACTGACCTGCTCTTCCTCCATTCCCTTCCCCATCCAATACTTTGTGCAATAAAAATAAGCGTCAAGAACACACCCTCATTCTCTTCCTGCTCCCTTGAAACCTCCAGGTTTCAAGTAGACTTGAGATACCCAGGACATGTGCACCACCCATCCCTTCCCCTTCCCCTCCCCACAACAAGACACCCTGTGAGGTAGGTGGGGCTGAGAGAGGTCTTTTGAGAACTGCTCATGAGAGAACAGCTCTGAGAGAACTTGCGACTGGCCCAAGGTCACACCAGCAGCTGCATGTGGAGGAGTGAGGAATCAAACCCGGTTCTCCCAGATTAGAGTCCAACTCCTGACCACTACACCAAACTGATGGGGTGGAAGCTGCTGAAGGGTTGGTGAAATTTCTCCAGTACTTATGTGCCATGTGCCCAGATAAAAAATGGTATACTTAGAAAATTTATATGCCACCTTGAGCAAGTCTCTGGAAAAGCAGCACACAGTCATAAAAGGAACAATGATAAAATTATCAATATTAAAACAAAACATTAAAAACGATAAAGACCCTAGCAGAGCTTTCCCCGGGGCGCTGCGCCTCTGCACTGCTCAGGGAAGCCGAGGAGGGGGCGGGGCTTGGTCATGTGCCCGCCCCCTGGGCTCCTCACTCCCGGAGCTGCACTCCTGTGCGCTCCCGCTCCAACGGACCCCTGGTTGTTTCTACTCAGACTGGTAGCAGCTCTCCAGGGTCTCAGGCTGCGAGGTCTTTCACATCAGCTACAAGCTAATTCTTAACTGGTGATGCTGGACATTGCACCCGGGACCTGAGAGCCAGTTTGGTGTTGGGGTTAAAAGTGCGGACTCTGATCCCGGACAACCGGGCTTGATCCCTCACTCCTCTGCACACAGCTGCTGGGTGACCTTGGGGCAGTCACAAGTTCTCTCAGAGCTGTTCTCTCAAGGGCGGTTCTCTCAGAGCTTTCTCAGGCCCACCTGCCTCTCTGAGTCGCTCTGAGTCTCCAACTGAAGGACGGGGACTAAATCCAATCCTCTCCTCCTCCTCCCCCTTCTCATCCCTCTCCCTCCTTTTCTTCCTCCTCCTACTAAGGAAACACTCTGCCACTAAGCCACATCTACTCCCCTTGCTGTGACCCTGAAGACCACTTGCTGAGACCCTCAAGAGCTGCTCACAGTATGGGTAGACAGAGCCCAGCTAGGTGCCCCAAAGTCCTGAGTCCATATCCCTTATTCTCCAGGCACTGTTACAGGAAAGCTTGATTTTCGGTGATAGAATATTTATATCCATATTACAGCTCACGAGAAGCTGATTTATCCAGAATCAGGCACTTGGCCAATGTTATCTTCCCTGACTGGCTCTCGCAGGTCTGCAGTCCAAGGTCTTCCCCCTCAGATACTACCTGGTCCTTTTAACTGGAAATGCCAGGGATTGAACCTGGGACCTTCTGCTTGCAAAGCAGATGCTTTACCTCTGAGTCATCGGTCCCCCACAATGCGTTTCTCTAAGTTCTTGGCTGCAGTCTCGAAGAACAGAAGGATCCCCTTTGAAGATCAGAGAAGCACTCTGAGTGCTTCCTGACTTATCTTTACGGGCCAGCATCAAGTGTTGGACTGTCCTTGGAAGTCCCTTGGAACGTGTGACCCAATGAGCAGTCCAAGGGGGTGGAGATCTGATAGGATTTTACAATACTCCCAAATTGTTGAAGTAGAGATACAGCTTCTTGATGAGTTAACGAAACTCCAGTGACTGGCTTATGGATAGAGAACCATAACAACACATCTTTGCCTGCTTAAAAATCAGGAAAAGCGGAAGAATGATAATGGCGTTTCTATTTTTTTTTTCCTTTTTGCAGCTGGTTTTGTAGGTCTGTTTGTGTTGTATTTTTGTGCTGTATTAAGATGGCATTATACATACGTTTATACATTAATACATGTCTAATGCTGACTGATTAATTAAAAGCCAGTTTGGTGTAGTGGTTGAGTGCGCGGACTCTAATCTGGGAGAACCAGGTTTGAGCCCCCACTCCTCCACTTGCAGCTGCTGGATGACCTTGGACAAGGCAGAGCTGTTCTCTCAAGGAAGTCCGGCTTTGCTGGGCAGAAGTCTCTTGGCTTGGAAACCCCATAGTTCTAGGGCCTCCATGAGCTGGTTGATGACCCACAATTATGAGCCTTGAGCTGGATGGCCCAGACTCGCTCGATCTCATCAGATCTCGAAGTGGGGTTGTCTGTTGTTCATACTTGGGTGTGAGACCACCAAGGAAGCCTGGGGTTGCTACACAGAGGCAGGCAATGGCAAACCACCTGTATCCATTGTTTGCCTTGAAAACTCTACGGGGTTGACATGAGTTGGCCGGGACTTGATGATACTTTAAACACACAGCTGGTATACTTTTTTACCAAATTATGCTACACCACCAGTGTAATTTGGCTGGAGTTTTTCCTTTGCAACATGGTTACTGTTGCATTCTGGGCATGGAAAGGCTGGACAACAGCGTGATGATCAGCTTATGGTTTATTGGTACACAATAACAACTACCGGCCGAGGTGGCCAACTATATACAGCCCCCTGAGACACACCCACAGTCCTATTGGAGGGTTTGAATCTCCCCCCAAAGTTCCTATTGGTGAACTCTAGGAGGTCCAGGATCCTTGGCCCCTATTGTTTCCTGAAGCCAAGTTCGGACTGCATGTCGCTGGCGCCTCGTGGCGGTCAGCGGACGTAACAGTTACCTTGATGTCTAATCTCTGTTCTCTGTCCCCCCCCCCCCCCCCGATGGAAGAGATGAGAAATGACTCCCCGGCCATACCGAGTCAACGTAAAGCACCTTCCCCCCCATTATGAGATTGCCGTTAGCGGGAATCTCCGGTGTCTCGTCCAGGTGAAAATATCGTCAATCCATCTTTTTTTGACTTTCTGATTAAAACACTAACCTAATCCTAACCTAATCCCTTTCAATTTTCGAGGAGAAATTGGAAGGGCGGGGGGAAGGGAGGAGGGAGACGACCCATCTGTTAGCATTAAAGCTTCACGCAGCCTCTTTGCTTATCCCGGCCAACAGGCTCCGCAGATGTCAATTTAATCTATCCCAGATAAAGCAATATGAAAGGTGTTTCATTTATGGGGGAAATTAATTGCTGTCTGCAGGACTGTAGTGTGTGAAAAAAAATCCATAATAGTTGTCTTTAAAGGAGGAGGAGGGTGGGTTGGGGGGGGAAGGAAACAGGTCAGGAACAATACTGTTACCTCCTGATGAGAAAGCATTTTCCCAGATGGCAAACTCGCAAAGTGACATAGATCTTGGTAAGATTTTCTCCGCTATCTGATCTAACTGAATCAGGTAGGCACCCGGTTTCAATATCTGTTTAGGACTCCGGGGGGAGGGGAGGACAATAAGTTTGTACTGGACAAAATTCTGCGGGATGACCTTGGTTTGCAAATTGGGGGCAGCCGGCCACGTCATAGCGCTTTGCCAGACTTGTTGTTGAGTTTTACGCCTATGCCAGATTCTCGAGACTTCTCGCCATATGAGTAGTCTAGTCCTTAAACTTCTGGGTCTGGATTTAAACTGGAGAGGGTAGTATTTAGGTCAAATCTACATCTGACTTTCCCACTGGGATCATTCTAGTTTCCATTCTAGTTTCCAAAAAAACCCCGTCCATACCTGTTTTTAGTTTCAGACCATACTTGTTCTAGTTTAAAAATCACCGTCTACATTCGTTAATTGCCCTCTTGTGGTCAAGCTAGCATTACACTGCTTTAAAGAGCCAGTTTGGTGTAGTGGTTAAGTGCACGAACTCTAATCTGGGAGAACCGGGTTTGATTCCCCACTCCTCCACTTGCACCTGCTGGATGACCTTGGGCAAGCCATAGCTCTGTACCAGCTGTTCCCTCAAGGACTGCTTGGGAAAGAGTTCTCTCAGCCCCACCTACCTCACAGGGTGTCTGTTGTGGGGAGGGGAAGGGAAAGGAGTTTGTAAGCCGCTCTGAGACTCCCTTGGGGAGTGAAGGGCGGGATATAAATCCAATCTCTTCTTCTTCTTCTTCTTAAACCAGTGAGAGAGAGCCAGTTTGGTGTAGCGGTTAAGTGCGCGGACTCTAATCTGGGAGAACTGGGTTTGATTCCCTGCTCCTCCACTTGCACCTGGCTGGATGACCTTGGGCAAGCCATAGCTCTGGACCAGCTGTTCTCTCAAGGACAGCTTGGGAAAGAGCTCTCTCAGCGCCACCTACCTCACAGGGTGTCTGTTGTGGGGAGGGGAAGGGAAAGGAGTTTGTAAGCCGCTCTGAGACTCCAAGTGAGTGGAGGGCGGGGTATAAATCCAATCTCTTCTTCTTCTAAACAGATCCTGTTGCTTACTGCTCTTCCAACCCGGGGGGGGAAAGCAAAGTGAAATTTGAAACCAGGGTGAAATGAGTGTAGGAAAAGAACAGCAATCAAACTACTTCAGAGGGGAGGTATAGATTTGGCCCTAGTCAATAAGAAAGTTCCGTTGACGCCCCCCCAAAAAAACTAGGATTGCCAAATGACCCTTGGCAACTGATAGAGACAGATTTACCAGCAGTGAAGAGAGGCCAAAGGCAACACACACTGGAAGTCACATTGTCATATCACTGGTGACACAGGGATGCTCTGGTATTTGGGCCAAAACTCTATAGTAGAAGTCATTTTCACCATAGAGTTTTGGCCCAAATATTGGTGTGTCTTTCATCACTGGGGACGCAATAACATCCCTTTTAGAGCTCACTGAAAGTGACATCGCCATGTTGCCAGTGATGCTGGATGAAGCCTCTCTTGGCAGCTGGTAAGTCCCTGCCGGCCAGCTGATCAGCAGTGCGGGGAGGGATACCAGAGAGAGAAATCTGCCAACTCGGGGTGGGGGGGGGAGCTCACAGCTCTACACTGAATGTGAAATGCAACTTGGTACAGCCACCTTTGCATTGGTAGAGCTGGAAAGTGCTCTCAAGTCCCAGCCAACTGATGGCGACCAGTGTTCCCTCTTAGCTGAGTTAGTGTGAGCTATCTCACAGGTGTGAGCCTCCAGCTCACACATTTTGTCTTAGTTCAGGAAAAATGGCCCCAGAGCAAACTAATTTATGCAGTAGCCAAATGGCTCGCTCACAACTTGAATGCCAGGAGCTCACAAAGTAGAATTTTTGCTCGCAAGACTCCACAGCTTAGAGGGAGCATTGGTCATGGTTGCTCCAGGCAACTCAGAATCCACCGAGAACTACAATTCCCAAGAAGGCTTGATCCTCAAAGTGCCTAGTCTCATTTCCTCATTTTGATTGGTGAGGCTGCCATCCCGTGGCCTCATTGGTTGGTTTCAGTTGCTCCAATTAGGACCTCTAGAAGCAGGGGGCTATGCCAGATAAATGGTACGGGGAAGTACTTTGGGGGGATTGGTTTCTAATGTACAGGTGGCAATGTCTTTCCCTGTTCTGGAGCCATCCAGTGCTCCCTCTAAGCTGAGTTAGTGTGAGCTATCTCACAGTTTTTTTAGCCTCCAGGTCACACATTTTGTCGTAGTTCAGGAAGGATGGCCCCAGAGCAAACTAATTTATGCAGTAGCCAAATGGCTCACTCCCAACTTGAATGCCAGGAGCTCACAAAGTAGAATTTTTGCACGCAAGATGCCACAGCTTAGAGGGAGCATTGATAGTGACCCCCATTGGGTTTTCAAGTCAAGAGATGAGCAGAGCTGGTTCGTCGTTGCCTGCTTCTGTTTACTGATCCTGGACCTTTGGGGCGGTCTCCCATCCAAACGCTAACCAAGATCAGTCCTGCTTAGCTTCTGAGATCCAACAAGATCAGGTGAGCTTGGCCATATGGGCAAGTCCCCAAAAAAATAAAAATCTGCACTGGCCCGTCTAACGTTTGAAATGCTAGAGGTGCACTTTTGAGTTATACCACAATTTCTTCTTCCAGCTTAGCTGCTCAGTCTGCAGGGATAAAAACCGACACCGGAGCTATTGATTTGCCATTGATGATGAGCCATCGTCACCAGAAAATCCCTTTTCGGGAAGACGTTGGGATAAAACAGGGCTTGACAAAACCCTAAGGGCCACGGCGTCCCGAAAGTTCATTGCGGCGTCTCCTACTCCCAGCAGTAATTTATTGTAAGTGCCTCTTGGTGATTCTCAGTAAAAGTACAAATCTTATTTAGGTGAGGAGAGAGGTTAGCTGTTTGTTGTGATGAAGGCCAGGGTTAACCCATATATTTTTTTAACATGCTACGGCACTTTTATCATAGCTTAAAATATATGACAAGAGACTGTGAGGAGTTTAGGATAAGGTTTTGTGGTGGCAATAATTAGAAAAGTATGGTCATTAAAGTATAAAACCCCAAAGGCTGGGAAAATATGTCTGACTCCTAAGGTGGCTAACCTCGGGCTTGGAAATATCTGAACATCAGGCCCATAGCCACAAAGGGGCATTTAGGGGCAGAGCCCCACCACCGCTGAACCCTGCCCACACCCTGGGAGGATGCCAGACCCTCCTAGATCCCACCACACCCTGGGTGTGCCTCTCCTTTGCAGTGGCAAGGAGGCTGGGGAAGGAAAGGGAAGCCGTCCTGCTGCTTCTGGCCAGTTTCACTCCCCTCTGATCAGCTGTTAGGAAGGCTGGGGAAGGAGAGAAAGAGAGAGAGAGAGAAGGTTGGCCCAGGTGAGTACTCGGATGGGAGACTGCCAAGGAAGTCTGGGGTCGCTATGCAGAGGCAAGCCGTGACTAACCCCCTCTGTCTGTCTATTTCCTTGACCTGCATGGCCCAGGCTAGCCTAGTCCCATCAGGTCTCAGAAGCTAAGCAGGGCCAGCCCTGGTTAGTACATGGAAGGGAGACCACCAAGGAAGTCCAGGGTTGCCACGCAGAGGAAGGCAATGGTCAACCACCTCCGTTAACCTTGCCTCAATAACATTACAGATTCACCGTAAGTTGGCTGTGACTTGACAGCGCTTTCCACCATTCCACTGCCAAGGTTAACCATGGAGATCATTGTGCCAGCAGGGGATTTGGGGGGTAGTCAAGGAGTGGTAGTCGAGAAGTGGACAGTGACAACTCCGATATATGGTCAGGGTCTGGCATACCTAAGGGACCGCCTTTCCCCACATGTTCCCCGGAGAGCAATGCATTCAGGAACCCAAAATTGGTTGGCCCTCCCAGGCCTCGAGGACGCCAGGCTGGCTACAAGCAGGGCCAGGGCCTTCTCGGTAGTGGCTCCGTACTGGTGGAATGAGCTCCCGGAAGAGATCTGGGCCCCTGTAGGACCGCCTACAGTTCTGCAGGGTCTGAAAGACGGAGCTCTTCCACCGGGCTTTTGACTAGGGAGCCGCATCACACGCCAAGGAGTGTGTTTCACCACCTTCCACCTTTGCCCGCCGCACAAGTCGAGTAAACCGAGCTGGTGTGAACCCCATCACGCATATGCTGCCCCCTTAAGTAGTATTGCAAATGTAATCTTCTGCTCTTGCTTTGTATGAGATGCTGTCCCAGCATTTTAAATGAATGTTATGTTATTTTATGTTTATGTTTGTCTGTGATGGGTTTTAATTGTATTTACAGGAATTCTTAGGTAAGCCACCCTGAGCCCGCCTTGGAGGGGAGGGCGGGACCTAAACCAAAATAAATAAAGAAATGATGTCAAGCAGAAGTGATGTCATCGCATCCGCAATGCTCTGCTTTTGGGGCAAACTCTATGGTTAAAATCAGGCTCAAACCATAGAGTTTTGCCCCAAAAGCAGAACATCGCAGTGTGACGTCCCTGACACAATGATGTAATTTCTGTATGATGTCATTGTGTCTGGGACATCGCTGTTTGATGTCACAGTTCAGGGCTGGGGCTTCCCCCACCAGCCAACTGGCTGGTAGCGGGCAGAAGCCCCAAAAATTGGGGAACTGGGAACCCTACTTAACCAGGATAGCTGTAGTGGGATCATGGGCAATGTTCCCTCTAATTGTGAGCAAAAATTCTACCTTTTGAGCTACTGGTATTAAAGTCGTGAGAGAGCGATTTGGCGACTGCATAAATCAGTTTGCTCTGGAGCCCTCCTCCCTGAGCGAAGACGAAAATCTGTGAGCCGGAGGCTAAAAAACTGTGAGCTAGCTCACACTAACTCACTTTAGAGGGAATAGCGATCAGGAGTGGAGTGGTTGCGCTGGGAACCAGACATGACTTGTTTTAGTATGGGGTTTGGGGTTATGAGGAGACGGAGTGGATTTTTGCGCCGGGGGGGGGGGGTCACATCCCAACACACAACTGCCTCTATTGTGGTAATCAACCCTGCCGAAATCAGGCGGGGGGGCAGCCTCCACTCTGGACCAATTGTCAGAAAGCTCTTTCGGATGAAGTGGGCACTAAGTAGAATGACAAGGAGAAAAATAAAAGCCACGGGACTTGTCAATACCCGATTGATTGTTCCCGTTGAATTAACCGAGGACGTTGTACAAAAAGCGTTGGGTTTTATGTCCTGTGCCAGCCCTCTCACCTCAATAAATAACTTTTAAATAACCGACAGCGTGTGGGTGTGTGGGGGGGGGGAGAAAGACATCCTCCAAAGGCCTTTTGAAATCTATTTAAAGCCTCCCGTTCCCATTCAGAGCCCCGGCTGGCTTCAAAACCTCGCCTGCCTTTATGGAAGTGGTGCTGAGAGAGAAATCTGTCCTTCTTTGTGGGGGGGGAGTGCTCTGTTCACTCTTTGCAGCCTGTGCTACAGAGAGGAAGGTCTGCCACTGAAGTTAAATGGGAAAGAAGTGCTTTGACGGGTTTTGCTCCGGCAAAAGGTGTGAAGAGGTTTGGATGTTGAGGACCGAATAGAGTTGCTGATTTCCATGTGGTTGCTCGAGATCTCCTGGGGTTACAGCTGATCCCCGGGCAACAGAGGTCAGTTCCCCTGGAGAAAATGGCCACGTTGGAAAGTGGACAGTAGGGCATTGTACCCGACTGAAATCCCTCCCATTTCCAAACCCCACCCTCCTCTGGCTCCACCCCTGAAATCTCCAGGCATCCTGTTACCCAGAGCTGGCAACTGTGCCAAAGTAAATGGGTCAGTTCTGTGACAGGAATTCTCATAAGAATGTACGAGAAGCCATGCTGGATCAGGCCAACAGCCCATCCAGTCCGACACTCTGTATCACACAGTGGCCAAAACCCAGGAGCTATCGGGAGGTCCACCAGTAGGGCTAGAACTCTGTAAGATGTTGGCCATCTGCCCAAATATGGATCAGGGCCAGGAACTCATTAGCATAATAGGTCACACCCAACAGCAAAAACGCATTCGCATATTAGGCCACACCACTGACAGCACAGCTTATTAGCACAGTAGGCCTCACCCCCATGTTACCAAAAGAGTGGTCATCCCAGCCACACTCACCTTTTGCTTCTTATTCTGTTTACCTTGTTTGTTGTCAAAACCCAGGGCTTTTTTTGTAACAGGAATTAATTTGCATGTTAGGCCACATACCCCTAATGTAGCCAATCCTAATAAGTTTCTGCTGTTGGGTGTGGCCTATTATGCTAATGAGTTCCTGTTGGGTGTGGCCAACTCAGGAGCCAGCCAGAACTCCGCTCCTGTGCGTTCCTGCCCCAAAATAGCCCTGATCAGGGCTATGACACCATGAAGGAGGGGCTTAACTTTTTCCCTTCACTGTTGGTGGAAAATGCTATCAAGATGTGCAGCCAAATCATGGCCATCCTGTAGAGTTTTCAAGGGTGAACAGGGGTGGCTTGTCATTGCAGCCCTGGATTACCTTCGTGGTCTATCATTAGCTTCCAAGATCTGACAAAATTCATCTCAGGGCCCTTCACTGTTACCCTGGGTTTTTTTTTTTTAAAGGATTAGCCAGTGACCCTCCCCAAAAGAGCATGCGATACGGTTTCCTCCAGTGGTACTCAGAGAAAGCTGTCCCATTGTGTAGTGGACCACCTAAACCGTATTCAAGTTTGACCCTACATTCTGTGCAGTGGAGTAGTCAAGCCATAAGTTTGCAGTAGTTACCGCAATGTGATATAAAGTCGCCTCAGATCTCAGAAGCTAAGCAGGGCCGGCCCTGGTTCGTACATGGAAGGGAGACCACCAAGGAAGTCCAGGGTTGCTACGCAGAGGCGGGCAATGGCAAAACACCTCTGTTCATCTTCCCTGACCTGGAGGCACCAGCCAACATGAAGCCAACATAGATGAGAAATTTGAACATGCGGCAACGTGTTACGCTGGCATGGCTTTGTGATGACCTCATGTTGACTGCAAGATCCCACGATGCCTATGTGAACATTTCCGTATCATATGGGATGAAGAAAGCTTAGACTCTAAAAAGCTGATACCCCAAAAGTTTGTTGGTCTCAAGGGTGCTACTGGACTCCAATCTAGCCGGAAGGGAGTTTTGACTCTCACAAGCTTATACCCCCAAATCCTGCTGGTCTCTAAGGAACTACAGGACTAAAATCTAGCCGTTCTGCTGTAGTCCAACATGGCTACCCTGTGAAACCATGTGAGTGGTATTTGTTCAACTGGGGTATGCACTGTTTGTTCGTTTAAAAGGATGCTTCAGATTGGGGAAAGTCATTGCTGCAAACCAGGACGTGGAAAACTAAGCAAAGGAAGGTCTTGTATCTCATAGTCAAGTGTGGCCTAATCTTCATTTTTCGTCCCAATTGTTTGTGTGGATGAAAATTATTCACGGTCCAAACATACAGGAAAGTGGGAGCTAATGTTGAGCCAGTCAGAGATGTTTCTCCCACTGCGAGTTTTCAGTCTGGAAGCGACATCGCCCGTAACAGTGCTCCGCACCCCTGCGCCGGCAGAATCCAACCAAAGATGTCCAGAATAGTCCGCAAACTGTGGTCTCATGCGACCAGATCTTTTTTTCCTAACCTTTGTGTCGCTGCTTGCGTGAGCTCTGCTCCATCTTTTGTCGTTCGCCCACAGCTTTGTCTCTTCCGTCATCTCCCGCCCTCCCCGATCTCCATCTCTTCCCATCTCCATCCTTCACCGCTCGGACAAAATAACCCAGAGGATTTTTCCGTCTCGGCGGGAGAATAAGCTTGGGGGTGACCCTATGCTAATGCCAAATAAATAACAAAATCAAGCCTGGCTCGTTAGCGAGTAGGTCACCCAGACCGAGCTTTAAAAAAAAAAATCACAACCCTCTTTCCCGATGATGCTAAAGAGGTGAGAGATACGAATCAACAGGCAGGACAGAGACTTCCTCGCTGCGGAGTGACTCATGGGGGGGGGAAGGGGGTGAGAATTGGCTCCCATTAGCATAGGGTCACCCATCCGCATGCCTTTGTTGACGGAAAAACAGCTTCCCTTTCCCCTCCGTCTCCAGACGACCTTCTCGCAAGTAACTTTGCAAGCCCTTCCTTTGTTCGTCTTGGAAAGCAATGCCTCCCATCTGCCTTGGCATTTGTTGAAAGGAGAGCGAGGAGCAAGCATTGGAAAGCAGCTCTCTCCACTAAGCGAGCATTAAGGTTTTCATGGTTCTCCATACATTCCATCATGTTCTGATTGGGATTCAAGGCCAACGGGAGATGGGATTCTGTTCCAGTTTCCACATCATTACGACCTCTTTATTGCCGTAATGGCCACCAATGTTGATATTTAAGCTGGGGGGGGGAGAGAGAAGCAAGAGGACATCCTTTTTCCCTTGGGCGGAAAAAAAAAGATGGTGCCGTTCTTTAGGATTGCACTGAGGCTTAAAAGGGGGCCACAGTGGACACATGAAGCTGACTTCTACTTCAGTTAGATCCTTGGTCTGTCAAGGTCTGTATTGCCTATTCAGGCTGGCAGTGGGTCTCCAGGGTCACAGGTAGGATTACGGCTGCCAAACCCCCAGTGGGGGCAAGGGATGCCTCAGTGTTGCCAGTGTGACAATGTCACTTCTGGGGGAAACCTGCAAGTGACAGCAGGTAGTCCTAGGAATCACTGAAAACTCTATGGTTTCATCATAGAGTTTTCAGCGATTCCTAGAGCTACCCACTGTCCCTTCCGGGTTTCTCGGGAAGTGATGTTGCCATGCTGTCAGTGCTGCCCCTCCACCATTGTCCCCGCCCCCAAACCTTCCCACCGATTACTAGGCTCAGCCTAAGTAGAGTCTTTCACACCACCTGCTACTTAATCCTTGTGATGGAGGCACCAGGGATTAACCTGGGGCCTTTTCTACCACTGAACCACAGCCCCATCCCTAGAAGGATAAGCAAGTATTGCAGGCCTCCCAGTGGCTCATGGGTAACTTCCTGTTATAAAAGAGCAGCCTCGGGGTTTGTTTTCATAAGCTTGCCTACTGGCTGCCAGTTCTTGTCAGGGCAGCTTTCTGAATGGCAAGAAATCCCACTAATGCTTCCTTTAATTTAATATCCCCCCCCCCCTTTCCTGGCTTGAACTACACCTTGACTTTGCTGGGTGCCCAGGCATCCAGCATTTAACGCCACATGTTCGCAATTAGCCGGCCTTAATGCAGGAATTCAGCACTCGCCTGATCTGCGAGCTGCAGATTATTATGCTGAGAGAACACGAATTATCCTCCCTGGGAGCGTAGCAATTCTCAGGGCCCTGCTAACTTAATTCTCTGTTTTACAGCTGCCCTGCCGCAAGCAGCGAAGGCAGAGGAGACGGGGCTAGGTTTTGTTTTTTTGACAGCCCTGGCAGCTCTTTGACTTTCAGCTCAGGCAGAGTTTGGCAAAGTTATACCTTTCTAATGACATAGGCATTTCATCTTGTTATCATTAAAAAGCATATTGTATTTTTCAGGACTTCATTCCTTTCGGTTTGTTTTGGGGCGGACTTTCTTTTAATGGCAGCGTATGCCCACTCGCTGTGCTCGCCAACCCCATAGCTCGCTGCACTGGCAATATTTAATGGTATTCTGAATATTGGGTCAAAGTTTGAGTCGAGTGGCACCTTTAAGACCAACGGAAGTTTAATTCTGGGTATAAGCTTTCACTAGGGTTGCCAAGTCTTTCTTACTCACCGGTGGGGGGGAGTCCTCCGTCGTCTGGGAGCTTCCCCGGCGCGCACGCCCGGTGACATCACCCGGAAGTGACGTCAGCACGTTGGGGGCGTTGCCAGGGCGATGCTCTGGCAATCGCCCCAAAACTCTATGGTATCATAGAGTTTTGGGGCGTTGCCAGAGCGTCACCCTGGCAACGCCCCCAACGTGATGACGTCACTTCCGGGTGACGTCATTACGTTGGGGAAGTCATCCTGGCTGGACGACTTCGGGGGTGGAGTTCCCCCTACAGGCTGAATGCTGGCCGGTGAATCAGGAACCCCTGTAGCGGGGGATCCCCCACCCTCTGGGCTGACTTGGCAGCCCTAGCTTTCACATGCACGCACACTTCCTCAGTATCTGATAAAGTGTGCCTGCACACGAAAGCTTCTACCCAGAATTAAACTTCCGTTGGCCTTAAAGGTGCCACTGGACTCAAATTTTGTCCCAATATTTAGAATACCATTAAAGGTGTTGCTTCAGACCAGTACGGCAACCCACCCGAATCTATTTTGAATAGTGGATATTGAATGAACTGTTCTGTTGCTCCCTTTCAGAACTGCAGCTATCCCTGGTGAAGCACTGCTAAGGGCGATCATCTGGGTTTTGGGGGGTGGGGGTGGGGGGTTTGTTTGTTTGTTTGCTTTTTGCAGTCTGCAACCAAAATTGGATTTATAACAAACAACATCTAAACTGATAGATTGTGGGCCCTCAGCAGTTGGATCACACACACCCCTTTTCCTGGCTGAAACTAAGGATGCCGCCCGCACGTTTTGTACATTTCGTACGTTTCGCCCACACGTTTCGTACGAATGCCGCACGGAGGAACTGGCTGGCTGGCTGGCTGGCTCGCCCCGCACTCCGCTCCGGGTCCCAAGTCCCACCGGCTGCTGCCAGATGGAAAGTAGGGAGAAGCACGCCCGGGGTAGACAGTCATTGTGAGAGAGGGCTGTCCAGATTGGGGAAATCGTGCATTTAAAGCGCAGGAAGCCGGAAAATACTTGATTTTCCCGTGGTCGGAAAACGTACTAGGGACCCGGGAGTGAGCCCGCTTTAGTGCGGGAGGGCGATTGGCCAGTCTGGTCATAAAATTTAAATTTGCGAGGGAATAGCAGTGAATCCCAATTTAAAGGACCATGTGACCACAGCCTTAGAGGAGGGCAGGGAGCTGTTCCTGTTGGCAGCAGAAGAGAGGACTCCCAATCATGGGTTTACATTCAGAGCAGGAAGGTGCCGGCTGGATCTTAGGAAAAACTTTTTGACAGTCAGAGTCGGGCCACAGTGGAATCGGCTGCCTGAGGAGGTGGTGAGCTCCCCCTCAGTACCGGCGGTCTTCAAGCAGCAGCTGGACAAACACTTGTCAGGGATGCTCTAGGCCAGGGGTGGGCAAATTGCAGCCCGCGGGCCACATGCGGCCCGCCAAGACAGTCTGAGTCTGTCTCTGTAGAATTGTCGAAAAGTGTGATAGGGTACATTTGTCTCATTAAACTGATTCTAAAATTAAACGTGCTTGCAGCTATAGATGATTGAAATCAACACAATAAATAAATTGAATAAAACTACCACTATTTTATTTAATTTATATGTATTGATTTTTATGATACAATGTATACCTTTCCTGAAATGCAAAGTTAACTAATGAATGCAATCATTTTAAAAGGTGTGGCCCTCCACTCACCTCCGCTCCCACAAAGTGGCCCCCGAGCCAAAACAATTGCCCACCCCTGGCCTAGGCTGATCCTGCATGGAGCAGGCGGTTGGACTCGATGGCCCGTATGACCCCTTCCACCTCTGTGATTCTGTGATCCAAGATGACCCATATATGGAACCCATATCTTCACCAAACTCTAGCACTTTACATTGGTGACAACAGTTGGCGCTTAATCTTCCAAGAGCTAAGCATTTGCCGCAACAAGATATCGAGTCATGAGCAGATATATGTGAACCAGCTATAAAATGTATTGCTGTGTGGGTGGGCGGGGCGGGGCGGGGTGGGAACCGGTGCAGCACAGAATCGTGCTCTTAGTATTTCACTGTGCTCGTGCGCCGAGATAAGAAATAAGCGCTTGACCCCATTTCGGGAGAGGATCCCTTTTAATTCCCTCCCCTCCCCGAAATTAGAATATTCCATTATTAGCATATTAGTCTATCCGCTGGCACATCAATGTGTGAAGATTACTGAGGCTGTGACATCCTTTGCCAGGACGGCCAGTGAAACCGGGGAAACTATTTGTCAAAGCTAAATTAGCCACCCTGAATGAATCCCAGCTCTTCTGAGATCATGCTCTTTATTCAGAATGCTAATGACGCTGTTTGCTAACACTTCTCGCAAACTCTTGAAGGGTGTTTAAGTTCTCCAGGCAGATCAGGAGCGGCTGGAGCTGTCTTTACGCCTGCTTGAAGTCAGGACTACCCAGCCTGCAGCCAGCCGGGCTGAAAGTACTCCGTAACCCATGGTGCTTGGCAGTCGCCCTTCCCTGTTTTTTCTGTTCCAGGCTGGCAGCAAAACACAGAGGGGTTGATCTGAGGCAGGGGTCCCAGACCTTTTTGAGCCAGTGGGTATTTGTGGAATTCTGACAATACCTGAGGGGCACTGCCACGGAATGGCTGCCCCAAACCGGCTGCCTGAAAGGTGGAG
Organism: Lepidodactylus listeri; assembly: GCA_029233225.1. Lineage (NCBI taxonomy): Eukaryota > Metazoa > Chordata > Lepidosauria > Squamata > Gekkonidae > Lepidodactylus > Lepidodactylus listeri. Next base: position 5,964,540 of record JARCFY010000004.1, on the reverse strand, counting down.
CCAGCCACAAAATGGCTGCCGCAGCTAACTTACAGCCACACAGTGAAGATCCTTGTGCTGAGGTGGAAGTTGCAGGCATAGAAAGGTTTTCGGAAACCTGCACAGGCAGTCAAATTTCCAGTGGCCACTCAGAAACGAATGAGTAATTGCAACTCTGTGGCTGCGATCACACACACTAAATAATCCACTTTTAATCCACTTTCAATGCACTTTCGGACTGGATTTTGCCAGTTCAAACAGTAAAAATCCAGTTGGAAAGTACATTGAAAGTGGATTATTTAGTGTGTGTGATCGCAGCCTGTTGTGTGTCCTTTCAAACATTCCTAGGTTGAACTCAGGACATATGAAACAGGTTCTGGCTTTCTGTATTCATGTACACTTTGCTGGTCCAAAGCACCACCTGGCCCCATTCACTTTCTAAAACAGTTTGGTGTAGTGGTTAGGAGCACAGACTCTAATCTGGGAGAACTGGGTTTGATTCCCCACTCCTCCACATGAAGCTGCTGGCGTGACCTTGGGTCAGTCACAAGTTCTCCCAGAGCTGTTGTCTCAAGGGCAGTCCTCGAAAGAGCTCTCGCATCCCCACCCACCTCACAGGGTGTCTGTTGTGGGGAGGGGAAGAGAAAGGAGATAGTAAGCTGCTCTGAGACTCTTGAGTGAAGGGCGGGTTATAAATCCAATCTCCTCCTCCTTCTCCTCCTCCTCCTCATAAGAACATAAGAGAAGCCAATGATGGATCAGGCCAATGGCCCATCCAGTCCAACACTCTGTCACACTGAGTGCCAAAAATACCAGGTGCCCTCAGGAGGTCCAGCAGTGGGGCCAGGACACTAGAAGCCCTCCCACTGTTGTCCCCCCCCCCCCCAAGCACCAAGAATACAGAGCATCACTTGCCCCAGACTGAGAATTCCTATTTACACCTTGTGGCTAATAGCCACTGATGGACCTCTGCTCCATATGTTTATATAACTCCCTCTTGAAGCTGTCCATGCTTGTAGCCGCCACCACCTCCTGTGGCACTGAATTCCACACGTTAATCACTCTTTGGGTGAAAAAGGACTTCCTTTTATCTGTTCTAACCTAACTGCTCAGCAATTTCATTGAGTGCCCCACGAGTTCTTGTATTGTGAGAAAGGGAGAAAAGTACCTCCTTCTCTACCTGCTCTATCCCATGCATAACCTTATAAGCCTTAATGCATAACCTTATAAGCCTGGGAGTCAGTTTGGTGTAGTGGTTAAGTGCGCGGACTCTAATCTGGGAGAACTGGGTTTGATTCCCCACTCCTCCACTTGCACCTGGCTGGATGGCCTTGGGCAAGCCATAGCTCTGTACCAGCTGTTCCCTCAAGGACAGCTTGGGAAAGAGCTCTCTTAGCCCCACCTACCTCACAGGGTGTCTGTTGTGGGGAGGGGAAGGGAAAGGAGTTTGTAAACCGCTCTGACACTCCAAGTGAGTGAAGGGTGGGATATAAATCCAATCTCTTCTTCTCTTCTTCTTCTTAATCATGTCACCCCCTCAGCAGTCGTTTCTCCAAGCTAAAGAGCCCCAAGCGTTTCAAACTTTCTTCATAGGGAAAGCGTTCCAACCCTTTTATCATTCTAGTTGCCCTCCTCTGCACTTTTTTCCAATGCTATATCTTTTCTGAGGTGTGGCGACCAGAACTGTACACGGTACTCCAAATGAGGTCGCACCATTGATTTATACAGGGGCATGATGATCCTGGCTGATCAGTTTTCAATTCCCTTCCTAACAACCCCCAGCATAGCATTGTCCGCCTCCTCCTTTTCTCCCCTCCCCATTCTCTGGCCTCCCAATGCGCCGCCTTCAAAACCTCCAGAAATTTCCCAACCCGGAGCTGGCAACCCTGTTTCACACCGATTTGCCTTTTACTATGCCAGGAGGGAGAATGGGAGGTTGAAAAGCGTCCCGGGGTAATCGTCGCCGGATAACTGATAACATTGAGAAGTGCTTTCCTTTCTGTCCCCTTAGTTGATTCCTCCTTCTCTTCCGTAGTTCGCTGTCTCCCTCCCGTTCTAACGGCCCTTGACTGATGACTCCGGATGCATAACTTTTTCCCCCTATCCCCCTGTAATGTAAATAGACATCCCTGCTCCTACAAGTCTCTTACGCTATGCGGAATTAATAATAGAAGACGGGGATTACGTAACGGGTTTAGTTATAAATAAAGGGAGGATGATAAAAAATAGATACTAATAAATAATGGAGATGGCGGGATTATGCAATGAGAGTTCCAAGCCAAGGAGAGGGAAGAAAGGGGAGAGGCCGGCTTTCAAAGAGAATCCCTCAGTCCGAAGCCTTCCAGCTCTCTGGGTCAGATGCGAGAAACCCCTTTTTTTTTTTTTTCAGTTCTGGGTGTCTGAATGACCCGGTTGTGTCCCAGGACTGGAACTGGTGGCCTGGGAATATTTCAGGGTTATGTATGTTTATTTTTTGCATCTTGGACAAAACGTGTACGCTTGATTTTCCCCGTCCTCCATTACCAGGGGTCATTTCAAGTAGGAACGTGCAGGAACGCTGTTCCAGGAGTAACAAGCACAAGAGCGGGCACATATGGTGATGCGCTGTGGAAAGCCGCCGGATTTTTGCTTGAGATACGCTGCTTGTGCCATGATTTAGCCGCGGTGAATGTTGTGGCAACCCCAGGGGCGGGGTAGAGTTTATGTGTGCTTTACTGAAGCGAGAAGTGACGAGCGGCCCCGAGAGAACGCTGGCAAGCAATGTGCACTCTGCACATGTCCATGCTCTTCATTTTGCTGTTACCTAAAACGGTGTGGACTCCCAGGCGTGTCGTTGCCAAAAAATAATCTTTTGATTGTTTTCCTGATGTATTGCAGAAAAAGCAAAAGCCTACGAACTTGACCTGTATTTTCATGCTTGGTGTAGGGTCACTTCCCTGGATGCTTTGGACCCTGTGGCACTGTACCCCACTGAGATAGAGCAAGGTGGGTAGCTGTGTTAGTCTCTCGGCAGCAGGAGAAAAAAAGGAAGCGTCCAGTAGCAGCTGAAAGAGTAACCAAATCTGGGGCAGGGGAGAAGCTTCCGGGAGTCACTGCTCACTTCTTCTGATGAGCAGTGACTCACAAAGCTCCTACCCTGCCACAAATTTGGTTAGTCTTTCAGATGCCACTGGGCTCTTGCTCTCTTCTACTACCTCGCTGAGGTCCCTGTCCTCCCCAGGCTCCGCTCCCAAATCTCCAAGGGTTTCCCAACCTGGATCTGGCAACCCGACCCCCAATCCCCTGTCGGTAGCCAGGGAGGACAAGGCAACCCATGTACCCCATCACCTCTTCAGGGAGTAGGGTTGCCAGCCTCCAAGTGGGGCCTGGAGATCTCCCGCTGGCAGAGATCAGCTCCCCTGGAGAAAATGGCTGCTTTGAAGGGTGGACTCTATGGCGTGGTTCCTGATGACCTTAGCTGAACCCAGGAAGCCATCTTCTACTGAATCAGATCCTTGGTCCATCAAGGTCACTGTTGTCAACTCAGACTGGCAGTGGTTCTCCTGGGTCTAAGGTGGAGGTCTTTCACATCACCTGCTGCCTGGTCCTTTTAACTGGAGATGCCAGGGATTGAACCTGGGACCTTCTTCAAGCCAAGCAGAGGTTCTTCCACTGAGCCACAGCCCCTCCTCAGTATGAACACATGAAGGTGCCCTATACTGAATCAGACCTTTGGGTCCATCATGGTCAGTCTTGTCTACTCAGACTGGCAGCGGTTCTCCAGGGTCTCCGGCTGAGGTCTTCCACATCACCTGCAGCCTGGTCCTTTTTTAACTGGAGATGTTGGGGATTAAACCTGGGACCTTCTGCATACTTAACAGAGATTCTCTACCACTGAGCCATGGCCAGCTCTAGTTGGCACACAGGGACATATGGACGATCTGTCTATCACACCCTTTCCTGTAGAAAGTCCCAGGAATATTGTTTACTGTTCCTGTGCATCTGGACCATGTTGCTTCAGTGCGATAAGAATTTTTCAGCAGCCTTCTCTCAAGCCAGGGGCCTGTGGGTGTTGCGTCTGTGGCAGATTCTAGAAGGACAGCATGCAGAACTCTGGTTGTTCATGAGCGGCCCTGGGTATTGCCTGCACATCACTTAGACGCATGCTTGCTGTCGCTTTGACAGCCCTAAATGATGTGCTCGGAGGCTCAAGAATCCGATTGGGGCATAATGTCACATTAATGGAGGCATCACGGACATCTCTGTGTCCTGTAATGTCTTTATGATTACCCTTAATTTCAGGTAGCTGGTGAAAGAATTGGTGTTCGATAGCTGGATCCCCTCGCTAATTGCCTTGTGCGCCACGAGAACTGAAGGCACAATAAAAAAAAGGCAGATTTTTATTGGAGATGGCTGGTAACAATGCGGAGGGAAAGAGAAATCTTGGACGCTGTGTCTTCTGTCATAAAGCTGGGGGAGAGAACAGATTCTGGGAGGCACAGATATGAATGATAGGGGTTGTGTGTTGGAATTTTAGATAGGGTTGCCAAGTGACTTACTGTCTGCAGCGGGGGAGTGGTGGTCCCATTCCAGGACATTCATGCGTGTGCCATGATGATGTCACCTGGAAGTGACATCATCATGCTGGGCACGTCACCGGGTGACACTCTAGCAATCACCCTGAAAACTCTATGGTACCATAGAGTTTTCAGGGTGATTGCAAGAGCGTTGCCCGGTGATGTGCCCAGTGTGGTGACATCACTTCCGGGTGACGTTATCACGCCGGGCATGTCAGCCCGATCTGGCCACTTCAGGGGTGGGGTTCCCCCCGCTGGCCAGATCCGGACTGGTGGATTGGGGGCCCTTTTAGAGGGGAACCTCTGCCCTCTTGGGGGAACTGACAGCCCTAATTTTAGATTATTTACCCCAATAGTTCTGAATAGAGCAGGCATTCCCCAACGTGGTGTTTGTGGGCACGTTCCCCAATGTGGTGTCCTGGTGCCCACAAAGTGTTTTTAGAAAGTGGGTGGGGCCAGGTGGGGCTTTTGCTGAGCAAGGCTTCTGATTGGCTGTTGGAGAGTTGATTGGCAGATTTTTAAAAAAGGCTGCTTTGGTAGCAGCTGCCACCCCAGCACAAAGTTCTCCACTGTATGACTGAAGGCTACAGCCGTCATCTTTTAGCTGGCCCCCACCTCCTGTGGTGGCCGTTTGGTAGCTGTGCCCACCATGCCACGTCAGAATTCTGAAGGTGCCTGTTAGGGTTGCCAACCTCCAGGTGGTGGCTGGAGAGCTCTCACAATTACGACTGCGCTGAATCTCCTCGCGGAACATTTCCATTTTACAGGCCCCGCAGAGCTGAATCAAATTCTGCAGGACCTGGATCTCATCTGGAAGGGCATTCCACCAGGCTGGGGCCAAAGCCGAGGAGGCTCTGGCCTGGATTGAGGCAAGACAAATACTTTTGGGCCTGGCGATCACCAGCAGGTTGTTATTCATAGAGTGCAGTGCTCTTGGGGGGGGGGTACCAGGCAGGACCGTAGCCACGGTGTGCAAAAGGGGGCAAGTGCCCCATCAATCATTTCCCGTGCCCCTCCAATCAGCATTAGGGCTTGGCGTGAAATCTGTCACACATCTTCCAGGTGCAAATTTGCTATGTAAGAAAAGGAAGGTGTTGCGGCAAGAAGTGTGAGTCCTGTCATAAATCTTCCAAGGGTGAATTCTCTATGCAGTTGCCTGGGGCACAATTCACAGTTAGCCGGACTGAAGAGTCCTGATTTTGAAAGCCTGCGGGGGGGGGGGGGGAGAGTGAAATCATGTTGGAGTGAAGCAGGGAGAGGTGTTCAGGAATGAAAGGATAAAAAAGGCGTAGCAGACTCAGAAGAGAGTAAAGAAAAAGACAGAGAGAACCGGACAGTGTTTCACAATGGTCCTGTAGATGAACTCTTATCTGCTGGGCATGCAGAAGGTTCCCAGTTCAATCCCAGGCATCTCCGTTTCAAAGGACCAGGCAGCAGTGATATCAAAGACCTCAACCTGAAACCCTAGAGATCTGCTGCCAGTCATAAGAACATAAGAGAAGCCATGTTGGATCAGGCCAATGGCCAAACCAGTCCAACACTCTGTGTCACACAGTGGCCAAAACCCAGGTGCCATCAGGAGGTCCACCAACAGGGCCAGAACTCCAGGGTAAGAACCCACTGTTGCCCCCCAAGCACCAAGAATACAGAGCATCACTGCCCCAGACTGAGTGTTCCCTCTATGTTGTTGTTCAGTCACACAGCCAAGTCCGAGTCTTCTCGACCCTTTGCACCACATCACACCAGGCCCTCCTGTCTTCCGTTGTGCTCCAGAGTTTGCTTAATTTCATGTTTGTTGCACTGATAACACTGTCTAACCATCTCATCCTTTGCTGTCTCCTTCTCCTTTGACCTTCAATCTATGCCTTGTGGCTAATAGCCACGGATGGACCTCTGCGGCATATACCGTATTTTTCGCTCCATAAGATGCACTTTTCCTCCCCCAAAAAGTGGGGGGGGGAAGTGTGTGCGTCTTATGGAGCGAATATGGAGCTTTTCTTACCTGTAACAGGGCTCTTTCTTCAGCAGGAACGCAGGGGAACGCCATTCAGGCTGGCATCCCAGCCTTCCCCGCCCCTCCCTGCTGGGCCTGAGCTGTTAAGACTTAAAAGGGAAACAGCAGGAAAAACCCCACCAGGCTAAGTACTCTTTCCCTTTAAGTGCTTTTCCCCTTTAAGACAGCCAGCAGCAGAAAGCCCCGCCCACAGATTAAGCTCCGTGGCTCCTTTGCACAGAAAGGCCTGGCTTTGCATGGCATGCCGACGTCTCTCTTCTTTCCTTTCTCTATCTTCCTTCCTTCCTTCCTTCCTTCCTTCCTTCCTTCCTTCCTTCCTTCCTTCCTTCCTTCCTTCCTTCCTTTCCTTTTTTCTGTCTGTCTGTCTGTCTTTCTGTCTCTCTCTCTGTCCCCACCTTTCTTTCTTCCTTTCTCTTTCTCTCTCTCTCTCCTCCTCCTTCCTTCCTTTATCTCTCTCTCTCTCTTTCTTTCTTTCTGTTTCATTTTTTCCTGTTTTCCTCCTCTAAAAACAAGGTGCGTCTTATGATCAGGTGCGTGTTATGGAGCGAAAAATACGGTGTTTCTCTAATCCCCTCTTGAAGATGTCTGTTTGTAGTTGCCACCACTCTCTGAAGCAGTGAATTCCATGTGTTAATTACTCTTTGGTTGGATGAAGAAGGACTTCCTTTCCTGCCCATTAATTTCATGGTGTGCCCACGAGTTCTTGAATTGCGAAAAAGGGAGAAAAGTACTTCTTTCTCTGCTTTCTCTATCCCATGCATAAGAACATAAGAGGAAAATAACATGAAAGAACATAAGATTCTGAGTAGACAGCCCTGATCCTGATGGACCCAATAAGTCCGATCCAGTAGAAGGCAGCTTCACATGTTCATCGGGTATCTGAATTCACCCTTAGGGTTTGGGTGAGGGAGGTGGTGGGTTGGGGATACCCAACGGGATGAATAGCTCAATTAACTGGGAACGCCAAAGAAACCTGGTCCAAGCATCGTCGCCAAAGACAAGCAGTCACTCTGACTGTGTGCTGGAGGTAATTACTGCTATATAAATAAACCAGAGGGGAAAAAAAATCTTTTAAAAATCTAATTACCATGCAGCTCTGTGGATTTCAACCTTGGTCAAGTGCAGGCAGACCTGAATTACAGACTCTCGTAAAATCCAGAACGGGGGCCGATATTTGTGCATGCACACAGAGAGATACTGACATTCAAGAAGCTCCACCACGTCTGCCCAGGACTTTCAAACGCTGGGCGGAGGAAATGATCCTCCTCCGTAGCTGTGTAGAGCTCTCCTACGCAGTGTTCAGTTCAGCATAATCCTTTCTCCCAGCTTCCCCTTACCAGAATAATTCCGGGGAGGGGAGGGAGATCCGTGAAGGGGAAACATTATGTTGAAACCGGGACTTGATTCCAAATAAAGGAAGTGCTGAGAAGGGACTGGCCTGGAAATAGCAGGCTTGCAGCTGGACCCTTTTTGGGTTAGGAATTAAACCGTAATTCAGATAGATCAAGACGGGGGTGCCTGTGTACGGTGACCATCAATGCTCCCTCTAAGCTGTGAAGCCTTGCGAGCAAAAATTCTATTTTGTGAGCGACTGGCATGAAAGTTGTGAGCGAACGATTTGGCTCCTGCATAAATGAGTTTGCTCTAGAGCCCTCCTTCCTGAGCTGAGACCAAAATGGGTGAGCTGGAGGTTAAAAACCCCCGTGTGAGCTAGCTCACACTAACTCAGTTTAGAGGGAACAGTGGTTACCATCCCCCCAGTCAGGCCAGGGGATCCCCCATTTTTGCCCGGAATGAGGAGGAGGAGATTGGATTTATACCCTGCCCTTCACTCCCCAAGGGAGTCTCAGAGCGGCTTACAAACTCCTTTCCCTTCCCCTCCCCACAACAGACACCCTGTGAGGGAGGTGGGGCTGAGAGAGCTCTAATAAAGACTGCCCTTGAAAGAACAGCTGTGACAGAACTATGGCTTGCCTGGGAAGGGAGGGGTTTGGGGAGGATTTTTTGACCTCTCAAAACAGAGCCAGTTTGGTTTGGTAGTTAAGTGTGCAGACTCTAATGTGGGAGAACCAGGTTTGATTCCCCACTCCTCCACTTGCACCTGCTGGATGACCTTGGGCAAGCCATAGCTCTGTACCAGCTGTTCTCTCAAGAACAGCTTGGGAAAGAGCTCTCTCAGCCCCACCTACCTCACAGGGTGTCTGTTGTGGGGAGGGGAAGGGAAAGGAGATTGTAAGCCGCTCTGAGACTGGAAGTGAGTGAAGGGCGGGGTATAAATCCAATCTCTTCTTCTTCCTCCTCCTCCTTCTCTAGAGGCCAGGACCAGTTCCAGGGTTTTGAGGATCCCTGGGCAGAGATACTTCTGTTGTGTTTGTGTTGTAGATCATTGAAGCAGCAATAGCTTGAAAGGGCTCTGGTATCTTAAAGCTCCACGTCCTATTGGCTGATGAATAAAGACTCCCATTGGTCCTAAAGCCAATCCAGATATCCAATCGCTGAGCCTTGCTTGGGTCCAGTAGTATTACTTGTATATAGTTACTTCGTTGAAAGTTGTGTGTTGGAACAGTATAAGTTAAGGTGCCGCTCTCATAGAGCTGTCTTTGGAGCTGAGTGATATCACTGAATAAAAGCCTGTCATTTGTATTCATCGCCTCCTGCTCAAATACTTGAAAACTTCAGAGCCCACCGCTCCCCTCCTTGCCCTACTACCAGGACCCCCACTCACACTTTCCTTTCTGTCTCCACCTTGTACCCTGTACTTACCTCCAGGTACCTCCCATGCACACTCATGACCCCTCCCACTGCCCACTCTCATGGCCACTTGCATGTCCTTTACTCAACAGAGTGGGTGGCTGGGAGGGCCATTACCGTGACCATCAAGAACTTCATGGCTGGTTCTGGAGAGTCTGGGCAGCAGAGAGCATGAGGTGGGGGCGCTTGAAAACGAGCAGGCAGAGGAATAGCGCACAAGTAGGTTTTCCATCTCCCCAATGGGTGCGGGGGTTCCCCCTATTTTGAGGCCCCCAATCCATGTGGGACAAGGATATTACTGGATAGTTTCAGAGGGGTAGCCAGGCGGAAGAGCTAGATTTAAGTCCAGGAAAACACCTTAAAGACTAACCAGTTGTGGGGGGTATAAGCTTTTGGGAATCAGTGCACTCAAAAGCTTATACTCCGTGCTCCATCAGGTCTCCGAAGCAGGGAGCGTCTGACTCTCAAAAGCCTCTACCCTGAAAATCTCGCTGGTCACTCGAGTGCTAATGGAGTCGAATCTAGCAGATATTGCCAGAGTTAAGCGGAGTGGGAGAGAGATCAGAACCTCAGAAGTAAGGAAAGGCAAGAGATGCAAAGATGTATCGGGGCCGAATATCAGTCTCCTGCCCCATCCATTGCTGGACGCCCCGAGCAGGATGTTATAGCACCTCCAGCGTAGGAACAAGTGACTCAGACAACAGCCCTGCCAGCAGGGGGACGTCCCAAAATATGTGGCGTGTGCTGTTTGCCTTGGCACAGGTCTAATTTTTTTCCCGAATACTGCACAGCTGCCCTTGATGAAGCCGGGCAGATGATGTCCCCTGGTGGTAAACACCAAGCATCGGTGTCAACTTTGAACGTGATGACAGTAGACTAGAACAAGTGTTGGAGTAAGCAACTCAGCATGCCTGAACATGGGGGCGGGGGCGTTACATCCTTCTGAGAGTGTCCAGGTGTTACCTCCTTGTATAGGATGCCTCTCTTTGTCTTAACCTGGGAGTTGCCCTCTGACTCCTCCTCTCTTTGTCCTCTCCCTCGCTGCCCATGGCCTTCCGTGGAGACCCATCTCTCTGCAGGTCTCCCCCATAGGGACGATTCCTTCTTACTCCTGCACACATGATGGCGGGCAAGCTGGCCGTTTGTGATAGGGAAAGGACTCTTTAAATTATGCTTCTCTCTCTCATTTCGACTGCAACCCAAATGTGAACTGGATCTACTTGGATAAATGGAAGTTTACCTTTTTTTTTTGCAATATGCTTCTTGGGAGATTTATTTCCTGCACTCAGTTTCACGCTTCTACGACTAGGCAAACTCTGCTGTATGAACCAAATATCCCAATAAAAAAAGGTGGGGGGGGGGGAGAGAGAGAGAGGAGAGGGTATAAAGTGGCTGCAAAGGACTTGTTTGATCTCTGTTGGGAGCCAGCTGTAATTCTGTGGTGAGCATTGTTTGTATGACATTGGAGGCGGGTTTGGAGAACGGGCTGGACATTAGATGCTCCCCGGGCTCCGATTCTTCCTCTCCTCCGAGCCTGGGGAGCTGTAATCCAGGCAAGGTGTTTTGAAGGGGGCTTTGAAATGGAGCCATTGTCCGCCTCGGTATTCAAGCATTGTCCCTCTCGTTCCAAAGGGCCCAACTGATTGTTCTCTCCTGAGCATCCGACCGTATCAGTCTCCACCTACTGCCATATTGTGGCAGCAGTGGAGGAGACGGAGGAGGGGTCGGTTAATTTGGAAACCGCTCAGGGCTCCCGGATCTGTTTTGGAAAGGGCAACACATTTTGTCCGAGTGTCTGCGAACGTCCTCTAAGTGGTTACTTGCCCAGAACAGACAAACAAATTTCCAGGATGGATAACCGGCTGTGGAAACCAGATGGATACCTCCTTGATAAGATGATGGGGGCTAATATTTAATAATAATAATAATAATAATAATAATGATAATAATAATAATAATAATAATAATAATAATAATAATAATAATAATAATAATAATAATAATAATAATAATAATGGGATGATAATGATGATGATAAGTGATGATGATAATGATATTTTTTGTGAAAAATATACTAACTCTGCGAAGAAGAGGAGGAGGAGATTGGATTTATACCCCACCCTTCACCGCCTGAAGGAGTGGCTTACAGTCTCCTTTCCCTTCCCTTCCCCACAACAGACACCATGTGAGGTGGGTGGGGCTGAGAGAGCTCTTTCGAGGACTGCTCCTGAGAGAACAGCTCTGAAAGAACTTGTAACTAACCCAAGGTCACACCAGCAGCTGTACGTGGAGGAGCGGGGTCTCAAACCCAGTTCTCCCAGATTAGAGTTCACCCTCCTAACCACAACACCGAACTGGGGCATAGACTTTCTGCAACCCGATACGAGGACCCGAGTTAAAGTCTTCCGGCGTGACCCGGAAATCTAGTCATCTTTGATCGGACAAAGTGTGCCAGCTAGCTAAAGACTGTGGATGGCATAGAACCGTGCCCACTAAGATTTGCTGGGGAGAGGACGGTGTCTGGATTTTTTTTACAAAGCAGCTAATTTCAATCAGTTAAGGGGGGGGGAGGAGAGTAAAGTTTGGATTGCCCAATTCCCCGTGGACAATTTTAATTGGCGACCGAAATACGGTAGCTTCGGTTTTCTCCTGTGCTCGCCCAGCGATCCTTGTCTCCCCGACAACCTCAACTGGCTCCGTGCCAGACTTGTCAATTTTAACATTCTCTTTACCTCTGCTCCAGCTTTCCTCCCAGGCCCCGTCTGCTTTGCGGGGCTGCTGACAGGTGTTGCAGCTCTCTGACTACTTTCCCTCCACCACACTTACTTATTCCAGACTTAGGGAGGTGATGCTGGTCAGAAAAGCACATGCTCTTGTGGAGGAGGCAGCATTTCGGGGGCAACGTTTCCTGACGGACGACGTGAGACGTTTGACAGTTTGGTAAGCGCCTGAACTCGAAACAACATGGGTTTTGGGGGGGGAAACATAGTTTTATTTCAGTAAGAATCCTGGATTCCTAATAACATTCTGGGAGCCCGAAGTAATGACCTGAAACGGTGATTCCCATGTATATTTTGCACTCGAGAGTTCCGTTATGCACAACCTTAGTGCTAGACCCTGCTCTTCTGTTGGAGAAGCAGGTGTCTACTGTGATCAAAAATGTATTTTTTCCAACTGTGTTAAACCCAAAGAGCCCACCATCCAAGCAGTGTTCCCTCTAAGCTGAGTTAGTGTGAGCTAGCTCACAGTTTTTTAGCGTCCGGCTCACCCATTTTTGTCTCAGCTCAGGAAGGATGGCCCCAGAGCGAACTAATTTATGCAGCAGCCAAATCGCTCACTCACAACTTTAATGCTGGTGGCTCACAAAGTAGAATTTTTGCTCACGAGACTCCACAGTTTAGAGGGGACATTGGCTCCAGATCGAACTAATTAATGCAGTGGCCAAATCGCTCACTCACAACATTAATGCCGGTAGCTCACAAAGACAAATTCTTCTTCACAAGACTCCACAGCTTAGAAGGAGCATTGCTTCCAAAGTGGCCATCTTCTTCAGGAGGACTGATCTCTGTTGCCTGGAGACTAGCTGTGATCCCAGGACGTCTCCAGTCACCCCCTGGGGGCTGTCAAGCCTAAGGGTTAGGTGACTGTGCCGCAGTTCTCACCATCTCAGGTATGAAAATTCATTTGAATAACTCAGCCTGCTCGTGCACTGATGTATCATGTGCATGGAAGGAGCGTGGGTTGTCATGGTATCACTGGAAACATCTCAGATTAATTAGGTATGATGTGCAGAACAGCCTGATAGCCCAGCCTAGTCCAGTCTCATCAGAGGTTGGAAATTAAGGACAGTTGTCCAAGGGTAGTGCTTGGATGGGTGGCCATCAAAGACGACTGGTGTTGCCACACAGAGGAAGGCAACGGCAAACCATCTCTGCTCATCTTTCACCTTGAAAATGCCATGTTCATGGTGTCATCATGAATCATAGAGTTGGAAGGGACCTCCAGGGTCATCTAGTCCAACCCCCCAGCACAATGCAGGAAATTCACAAATACCTCCACACCCCCAGTGACCTTTGCTCCACGCCCAGAAGATGACAAAAAACATCCAGGATCTCCAGCCAAACTGGCCTGCAGAAAAATTGCTTCCATACCCCAAAGTGGTGATCAGCATTTCCCCGGGCCACAAGAGCTAAGCACTGAGGCAACCCTTCCTGCCCTCCCTCTCATGATCTGCCTAAGTTCACACAGTCATCATTGCTGTCAGATGGCCATCCAGCCTCTGTTTAAAAAAACAAACAAAGAAGGAGAGTCTACCACCTCTTGAGGAAGCCTGTTCCACTGAGGAACTGAAGAAGAAGAAGAAGAAGAGATTGGATTTATACCCTGCCCTCCACTCCCCAAGGGAGTCTCAGAGTGGCTTACAAGGTCCTTTCCCTTCCCTGGGAGGGAGAGCCAGTTTGGTGTAGTGGTTAAGTGCGCGGACTCTAATCTGGGAGAACCGGGTTTGATTCCCCACTCCTCCACTTGCACCTGGCTGGATGACCTTGGGCAAGCCATAGCTCTGGACCAGCTGTTCCCTCAAGGATAGCTTGGGAAAGAGCTCTCTCAGCCCCACCTACCTCACAGGGTGTCTGTTGTGGGGAGGGGAGGGGAAAAGGAGTTTGTAAACCGCTCTGAGACTCCCTTGGGGAGTGGAGGGGGGGGTATAAATCCAATCTCTTCTTCTCTCTCTTCTTCTTCTTCCCCTCCCCACAACAGACACCCTGTGAGGTAGGTGGGGCTGAGAGAGCTCTTTCCCAAGCTGTCCTTGAGGGAACAGCTGGTCCAGAGCTATGGCTTGCCCAAGGTCATCCAGCCAGGTGCAAGTGGAGGAGTGGGGAATCAAACCCGGTTCTCCCAGATTAGAGTCCGCGCACTTAACCACTACACCAAACTGGCTCTAACAGTCAGGAACTTCTTCCTAAAGTTTAGCTGAAAACTGTTTTGATTTAATTTCAACCCGTTGGTCCTGGTCCGACCTTCTGGAGCAACTCTGTAGGATAGCCCTTCAAGGACTTGGAGATGGTCCTCCTATCCCCTCTCAGTCATCTCTTCTCCAGGCTAAACAGACCCAGAGCTCCTTCAGCCTTTCCTCATCGGACTTGGTCTCCAGACCCCTCACCAGCTTTGTTGCTCTCTCCTAGACATGTTCCATTTTGTCTACATCCTTCTTAAAATGTGGTGCCCGAAACTGAACACAGTGCTTTAAGTGAGCTCTAACCAGAGCAGAGTGAAGCTGCAACTTATTGGCAACTTGATGGCAGAGAGACTCTATTATTATACTTTGAGGAAGAGGCCTCAATTTCGCGAGTCATTCTAGCCCCTCTTTCCTTACAGGGCCAGGGAAATGCTGATCACCAATTTGGGGTCAGGATCAGGAAGCAATTTTTCTCCAGGCCAGTTTGGCCAGAGATTCTGAAGGGTTTTGTTGTGGTGGTCATTTTCTAGGCATGGAGCAGGGGTTAGTGGATGTGTGTGTGTGTGGGGGGGAGGTATTTTTGAATTTCCTGCATTGTGCAGGGGGTTGGACTAGATGACCCTGGAGGTCCCTTCCAATGCCATGATTCTATCAGGCAGTTTTGTGTGTTCATGTGTCTAGCACAGCATTGGGTGTTTCGCCTTCTGGTAATTATCCCAAGGTCTGACGCAGGGTCTTTCCTACTGTAAAAGGTAAAGGTTTCCCTTGCTCGAAAGCCACTCAGATCAGATTCTGGGGGCGCTCATCTCCGTTTCCAAGCCGAAGTGCCAGTGCTGTCTGAAGACGTCTCCGTGGTCATGTGGCCGGCATGACTAAATTCCGAGGCGCACGGAACGCTGTTACCTTCCCACCAAAGCAGTACTTATTTATCAGCTTGCAATTTCTTGCTTTCGAACTGTTAGGTTGGCGGGAGCTGGGGCCAGAGACGGGAGCTCATTCCGTCATGCGGCACTCGGGTCTCAAACTGCCGAACTACAGACCTTCTGGTCTGCAGCTCAGCACGTTCATACTGCTGCCCATCCCTGAAAGTATGCTCTGACTTGGCAGTTTTTTGTCATCTTCTGGGCATGGAACAGGGGTCACTGGGTGTGTGTGGGGGGGTATTTGTGAATTCCCTGCACTGTGCAGGGGGTTGGACCAGATGACCCTGGCGGTCCCTTCCAACTCCGTGATTCTACGGCATCTTCTGCAGTTTTGTAATACATCCAGGCCAGGAGGACTTCTCTCTTTGGTACAGAACTAAGAATCATTTTTTTCTTGGTGGAGCCCTCCCCAAAGACATGCAAGTGGCCTGGATTCAGTGGCAAATTGAGCTCAACAAAAGAGCATCCCAGTTGGACATTAGACACGATGGAGCCACTGGGGGGAGAGAAAGGGGCTGAGATCCAGGGCAGAAGGACAGAATGCAGATGGAGTCAGTGCATTATTTCTGCTTAACGCCTGTCGTAGCATCTTGGTTTGTGGGCCCGGGGGTGTATACGCGGTGGTCTTCTTGCAGAAGTGTTAAATGTATGCCTGCCCTGTGCTACTGCAGAATAAGGGTGGCCGATCTCTTGCTGGAACGCTCCTCCGGACAAGCAAACAAAACCCCTTATGCATTAAAAAGCACACACACAAACACACGCCCCGGTTACGTTGGAGAGAAAGCCCTGACCCGAATGGCCCAGGGTAGCCCCATCTTATGATCTCAGAAGCAAAGCTGGGTGGGCTCCGGTAAGTGCTTGGGCAGGAGACTGCCGAGGAAGTCCAGGGTTGCTATGCAGAGGCAGGCAATGGCCGACCACCTTTGGATGTCTCTTTCCTTGACAAGTCCATGAGGGGTCACCATAAGTTGGCTGCGACTTGGAGACGCTTCCCACCACCGTATCAGAGAGATACTAGCTAGCATACATGGAGCTCCCTTGGTCCATTTTGTCCTCAATACAACCTTCTCAAGTTGGTTATGTTGGAGAAATGAGTATGAAAGACAAGACCTGGGATTTCAGTCATTATAGGGTTAACCTATGCAACTTGTTGTGTTTCTTAGTTTAACCTGGAAGTGCCCGGCAGCTGGCCAATTAACTCTAAGCTGGGGAAACCTAAAGGTGTACTGTTTTGCTAATTGGTCAATGATATCAGGTGTTTCCTTTCAGGGGTCAAGAAGAAGGAGAGATCCTCCATTGTAATCTCTCTCACTCTGTAGTAGGATGTCTTAGTGTGCAGACGCAGCACAATGCTGCTTAGTAAGCATGTTTTGTTTATTTGTAGCTAATCCCGTTTCCCTTTTTCCTTTAGTAATAGTTTCTTTTAAACTAAAAGAAGCAATCTCTTCTTTCCAGAAAAGCAAGATCCATTACTCTGAATTTTCTTGAATATTGGACAAAAGTCCTAACAGGTTAGGCTGAGGGTGAGTGAGTGAGTGGCCCAAGATCACCCTGGGAGTTGCATAGCTGAGTGGACAGCTGAACGTGGATCTGCTCGCTATACCACACTCGATCTCTGTGACATGCTATGATAGACAAATGATAGAGGGAGGATGGATGGATGGATGGATGGACGGATGGACAGACATAGTGCATGGTGTTTGGTGGGTGTTATATGAAGGAGCATTAATTGATGTTGGCTACATTGGCAGTGGTACAGTCCAAGCACAAGTTTGCCACATCTGTGATACCTGAAATTACGGTTCCAAGGCCTTCACAGATTTGCAAGAGTCTTCTGTTTCTGTTGCTGTAGCAGTAGAAAAGAGCAGGAGTCCCATAGCACCTTAAAAACGAGAAGATTTGCGGCAGGGGAGGAGCTTTGCTAAGTCACTGCTCACTTCTTCATCTAGCATGTATCTTGCTGTATCTGAAGAAGTGAGCAGTGACTCACACGATCTTGTTAGTCTTTCAGGTGCCACAAATCTTGTTAGTCTTTCAGGTGCTCCTGGACTCCCGCTCTTTTCTGTTGCCACAGACAAACACGGCTACCCATCTTGTTGCTGTACTGTTCAATATTTCGTGGGGGGAAATGTAGAGACTTTCACGGGGCAAGGATAACTTGAATAGACCCAAATCACCCGAACAAATGGCGTAATGAATCGAACACGGGCATTACTTATCCTTTGCGAATTTTGTATCTTCAAAGCCTCCAGCACCTGACCTCAATGTACCCTTCAGGCAAGAGACACCTATAGAACTAACTTTTTTCTGCACACCCGGAGTGTAGGGGGAGAGGTTCGACATCACCCCCGGGTAACTCGCTTCTGTAAGTTATTAAACAGTTTTGGGCTTTTCTTCTCTCTCCAAGGGAGAGGAGGAGTTTTTGTTTAATAATTTGTGTCTCTCCTCATTTTAAATGTGACACCATGCGCTCCCGTTGTGTCCCTCCCCCCTCTCCCTTGACGGCGTGTCGTCTAAATGTGACAGCTAGGGGGAGGTTAAAGAGGGATGCGGAACTCTCATATGTTGGGGGGGATGAGGGAGGAGGAAAAGTAGCACATTTATGAATAATTTCAGCTGAATTCTAACAACATTGCATTCCCTGGACAGGGCACATTTATTATCTTCTTCCCCGTGACGACGGCAACATTAGTGATTTGTTACTGAATCAATTATTAATTCGTAGAAGGGAATACGGCTTTTGTCACTTAACCCTTCGGCGGATCGAGCCGGCGTGGCCTCTCCACACCAACTGCTTTTCCGATGCCCCATTTTCCAGGTTACTTTGTACATACAGCCCCCCCCCTCCTTGAGTGTTGGTGGGGGGAAGCCGGCAGCACTCCGTTTCATTAAACAGCTCCGCGAGAATGCATTTTTTATAACCACAGCTCCCCCGTGCCCTCCTTGTCATGAACCAATGAGCCACGGTGAAGCCTTGACAGCTCGGCAGCCCAGAGGATTCTGGGAAGGCCCGCCGCTGATTGGTTGAGGCACAGAGATGTCAGCCTCGCTTGACTTTCTCTTCTGCAAGCCTGGTCATCCGTTGGGACTGCGGAGGCACCCGGAGCCTCTTCCGGAAGTTCAGAAGAGTTGTTTACATCGAGTTGGGTTTGTGGTAGGGAGTTTCAGAGAAGGATTTTTGCACTTCCATTGATAATACAGCACTATACTTGATATTTTTTAAAATGATAGCATCATTTCAGAGGGTGGCTATGTTGTTCTGCAGTAGGACAGTTAGATTCAGGACCAGTAGCACCTTCGAGAAGGAGGAGAGGCGGAAGAGATTGAATTTATACCCCACTACCTGTAGGTGTCTCAGAGCGGCTTACAATCTCCTTCCCCTTCCCCTCCCCACAACAGACACCCTGGTAGGTAGGTGGGGCTGAGAGAGCTCTCTCGAGAACTGCCCTCGAGAGAACAGCTCTGAAAGAACTTACGAGTGACCCAAGGTCACACCAGCAGCTGCATATAGAGGAGTGGGGGATCAAACCCGGTTCTCCCAGATTAGAATCAGCTCTCTTAACGGGCGGGCAAGGCGGGCTGTACATCGAAATAAATAAATAAATAAATATTAACCACTACACCAAACGGGCTGACAAGATCTTTAGGCTGTGAGCTTTTGAGAGTCAACTCTTGCGTCTGATGAAGGGAATTTTGGCTCTTGCGAGCTCACACCCTGAAACTCGTGTTGGTCTCAAAGGGGCTCCTGGATTCGAATCCAAGGGTTCATCAGAGCACGGGCCGTGTTTACATCCTCTGGAATTCCTGCCCTGTTGTTCACGGATGAGCTGTAACTATTCCAGTAGAAGGGGGGGGGAACTCTCTGTATGCCCTTTCTTGCATATGATCTATTTTAGGTACTTCCTCTGGAAAATAGTTTAGCTTGGACTCCTTCCCTCCCCCCGCCCCCCAGCTAGGGGTGGGGATGGTTGGGAAAGAATAGCATCTGTTTTGTTTTAGCCAGTGTAATCTCATTTCAGGGGACTCTTTTCCATTGGTTTTTCAACCTCTGATTACCCCTGTCAAGTCTGCCAGATGGGACTTGATAAAAAAAATGGCAAAATAATGAAAGAGTGTGTCCCCCTCCCATCCGCATTGCCACTGTGCGTGCGTGTGTGTGTGGAGGGGGTGTGAGGACTTGTCCCCAGAAAATCCACTTCCGCCACAGTTCTCTGTGCAAATGCAAGCAGATCTCCATGTGGGAGAAACCAAGACAATGCCGGAATATCCCCCCCCCTTTTTTTGAAGATAATTTTATTATTTTCAGATCATAAAGAAAGGACACTACAAAGAGGGGGGGGGACAAACAAACAAACATACAGCAAACACCAATGCACTCCATGAAATTGTTGAACAGTCGGGTTAGAACAGATAAAAGGAAGTCCTTCTTCACCCAAAGAGTGATTAACACGTGGAGTTCACTTCCACAGGAGGTGGTGGCAGCTACAAGCATGGATGGCTTCAAGAGGGAATTGGATAAGCATATGGAGCAGAGGTCCACCATTGGCTATTAGCCACAAGGTACAGATAGGAACTTTCAGTCTGAGGCAAGTGATGCTCTGTATTCTTCATGCTTGGCGGGGGAAACGATGGGAGGGCTTCTAGTGTCCTGGCCCCACTGCTGGACCTCCTGAAGGCACTGGTGTTTTTGGTCACTATGTGACACAGAGTGTTGGACTGGATGGGCCACTGGCCTGATCCATCACTGGCTTCTCTTATGTTCTTAATGAAGCATATACACTATTTGAATTCACTTCTGCTTGAATTCACTTCGCTTCTTGAATGAAGCATATACTCTGCTTGAATTCTACTCTATGAAAAGGAATCAAGTTCTTATACACCTATCTCATGTTAGATCATTAACCTTAGGGCATTTCTCATAAGTTTTTGTGTTTGATTTGGTGGTTTTCCAAGATATTTCTCGATCCAGTTGTATAGTCTCATCCAATTACTTTCAAAGTTTTCTTCTTCTTCTTTTGTCTTGTAACTGCAAAGTTAATGTGTCCATTTCTGCAGCGTCCAATAATCGGAAGACTATTTCTTCTTTTGTTGGTGTTTCTTCCTTCTGCCAGTATTTTGCATATAGTATCTGAGCTAGGGTTGCCAAGTCCAGGTTGGAAAATACCTGGGGACTTTGGGGGTGGATCCAGGAGAAGGTGGGGTTTGGGGAGGGGAGGGGCCTCAGGATGGTACAGTGGCATAGAGTCCACCCTTCAAAGCAGCCATTTTCTCCGGGGGAGCTGATCTCTGTCAGCTGGAGATCAGTTGTAAAAGCAAGAGATCCCCAGGCCCCACCTGGAGGCTGGCAACCCTAATCCGAGCAGTCGTTCCGACTTGGACAATCATATAAATGTCTTGTTTCATGTAATTCTGCAGTACGATATTGAATAAAAACAGCCCTGGTACAAATTCTGGTCTAGCATTTTTTTGTAATACCTCATGTATCCATATCCAAAATGTCTGAGCTATCTTGCAGGACCACCACATATGATAAAAAGAACTGGACACCGGACTATCCCTTACATAAAATGACCACGGCTTGAGGGAAGGGTGGTGGTACAGGAGGTGGACGGACGGACGTAACTCTGGGAAACATCTGTAAAACCTTAAAAGGGCCGAGAAAAAGGCAAGAGGAAGAGAAAGAATAGCCCCTCTGTCATTTAAGGCCTGACCATAAATCTTAGAAAGACTGCAAACTTGCAGCTTGCTTAGTATATTTTATAGAGGGCGAACTTGCTGACTTTGCTGGCAACTAGGTAGGAGGCTGAGAGAGGGGAGAGGTGGGTGGCTGGAGGTTTGGGGGGTGGGTAAACATCCCCATCCATCAAAGGGCCAGATTCACCACACAAGTGGCAACAGCCCCAGCGGATTAACTCGACGGGGGGCCAGAAAGACACGTTGGCTTGGCTGTCTTTGAATGGCTTGCTGCACGAACGTTGAGGGGGGAAGCATTTGACTCCTTGGTAGGGTTGATGGGTCCCCTCTGGCCACCAGTGGGGGATGGGGGGTAGAGCTGCCAGATCCAGGTTGGGAAACTGCTGGAGATTTGGGGGTGGAGCCTGGGGAGGACTGGGACCTCGGTGGGGTACAGTACCACAGAGTCCGCCCTCCAAAGCATCCGTTTTCTCTAGCGGAACTGATCTCATCTGGAGACAGGGGTCATGTCGAGCAGGAATGTGCAAGAATGCTGTTCTGGTAGTAACAAGCCCAGGAGCGGGCACAAAGGGTGATGCGCTGTGGAAAAAAGCAAAAGCAGACTAACTTGATCTGTCTTTTCATGCTTGTTGTAGGGTCGCTTCCCTGGAAGAGCAAAGGAAATCTAAAGTGTCTTTAGTCGAAGTGTAAAGCCGGCTCGCCAGCTCTCCATTGGGAAATACCTGGAGATTTTTGGGGTGGAGCCCGAGTGGTGGGTGTTGCCTTCTGGCACACTTCCGGCGACACCAGGGGGTGTGGTGTATGCAAATGAGTTATGCTAATGAGCTCCTGCACCTCTTTTTCTAAGAAATGGCCCTCGTCTGGAGATGAGCTGTAATTGGGGGGATCCCCAGGTCCCACTTGTAGTCGGGCATCCTACACCTTTGGGAAATTGCCACCCGAGTGCCGTCATCTGTAATTCCGCATAACTCTGCTCTTGGGCATTCACTTCTACAAGATGGTATCCAATCGACTTTTCTCAGCTAGTGTGTGTTCACGACAAGGAGTTCTCTTTCTCCTCCGCCAGATAATGGAACACTTTTTTTTTTTTTCCCCCTACTGAAGAATCTGAATTTGAGCCACAACATTTGGACCGTCCCCCATCTCTATTGAAATCCTGCTGGGTATTGGTTGGTGGACATTCAGGGCTTCAGTGGATGTGGGAGATCTCTGTTGAAATCTCCACTTGGCCACGGAGTTTGTGGGTTACCTTGAGACGGCTAGTCTCTTGTCCCTGAGCTTATCCCAAAGGCGTTTTACTAGGATAAAACAGTAAAACCAGTTTATACCTTCTTGATTTCCTCAGGCAGAGGGAGGTGAAGAAAGAATCCCTGATTGGCATTTTTCACCCCCTGTTTTGCTGGTCGTTGAACACATGAAGACGCCTAATGCTGAATCAGACCATTGGCTCATCAAGTCAGAATTGTCTACTCTGACCGGCAGCAATTCTCCAGGGCCTTAGGCAAAAGTGTGTCCCATCACCTGCTACCTGACACTTTTAATTGGACACGCCGGGGATTGAACCTGGGACCTACTGCATGCCAAGCAGATGCTCTACCACTGAGCCACAGTGTGCATATTAAGTGTTGTCGGGTTGCTTTGGACTTATGATCACCCTATGTGTCTGTGCTCTCCAAAACGTCTATCATCAGGAGCCTTGCTCGGGTCTTGTAAACAGAGAGCTGTGGCTTCCTTGATGGAGTCCACCCATCTCATGTTGGGTCTTCATCTTCTCCTGCTGCCTTCCCCTTTTCCTAGCACAATTGTCTTTTCCAGGGACGCTTGCCTTCTCACAACATAACCAAAGTATGATAGCCTCGCTTTAGTCATTTTAGCTTCCAGGGCGGGTTGAGCCACACACCCTCCCCAGATTGGTGAACCAACGTACTCCTTTGAGGAGGCGCTATAGGGACTTCCGGTTTCGGTGGCTCACTGGCGGGCATGCTCCATCAGAGTTCTGATGAGAGTGGCCCATGATTGTGGCAGTTGGGAGGGGTACCAGATGAATCCGGTCCCCCCCCCCAAGCCCTCAGAGGGGGCTCGAAGCCTGGGGCGCAAGAGGTGCCTCTCCCGAGGTGACAGCCGAGGGATTGAGGCTCCTCTTTGCCCTGATAGGTCCCACTGCTGCAAGACCAGTAATGGCGAAAGAGATGCACACCGGGGCAAGCGAGCAAACGGTCAAGTGATTTTCCTTACCTGGCGGCATGTCTGATGAAGCATGAGTTTTCAAATCAGTAATGCAGACAATGGTCTGAGCACATAAATGCCCCCGAACCTCATCTTAAAAGCGGTGTGTGGGGGGAGTCGATCCCACCCCGAGAAGAGGAGGCACTATAGTTCCTGAAGGCCGTCTGCTTCGCATGTAGAAGGTTCCCTGGGAAAAGTCCGGTGGGGCTGGCAAAGTCCTCTGGTGCCTGTGAGAGAAGGCAGTGTCTGGTTAAGAAGACCCATCTTTGGTTCAGTAGAAGACAGTTTCCTCTGTTTGCCACCTGACATTAGAGTCGCCAGGTCCCTCCTTGTCTACGTCATTATCCACATGACTTGGAAGTGACATCATCACATCCAGGACCTCGGGTGACGCTCTGGTAGTTAGGCAAAAACTCTATGGTAGATTTTACTTCTGCCACAGAGTCTTTGTCCAAATACCAGAGCGTTGCCTTGGTGCTCCAGATGTGATGACATCACTCCCGAGTCATGTGGGCAGTGATGTAGACATGTCACTGCACGTCCAATGGATCTCCCGCTTTTTCGGGGTAAGTCCCCCCCCCCGACAGCCAGCTGATTGGCAGCAGGGAGCTGGGGTCTGGCTGGAGGGGAACCCCGCCTTAACCAGGGAAGGGGGTCTGGTGACCAAAAGTTGCATCCATGAGCCAGGGCAAAAATGCTAGCCTCTAGCTCAGTAATATAATTATACACAACAGAGTAACAAAAAAAAAAAAGGCTAAAAGTTGCAATCTCTGCCAAGAGCGTGTGGTGGGAGTCACAATTTCAGAGGAGGATTGATGGGCCCTGGAAAGATGAATCCCCCCCCCTCCCTTTGAAACTGATCGTCATTGATCTTTCCACTCATTCTGCTGATTCCGGGTTTCTGCCTGTGCTCCAGATAACCACCTGAACTCCCTTGGTTCAGCACTCACAGCTGGCAAATATGCTTTCCCCTCAGGGTGCATGAAGACTCGTAGCCCTCCTAGATAGACTGTAGCTTGCCCCACTGGTCAGTGAAGTGACCAGCGGGCTAGACTACTGCAATGCACTCTACATGGGGCTGCCCCTAAAGACACTTTGGATATTGCAAGGGATACAGAAGCTGGCTAGCCAACTGGCCTACTTGAACAGAGGTTCTCTCCTTGACTCATTTCAATCAGGCCTTCGACGGTTCGGGGACAGTCAGATATAGCCACCAAGGTGTTTGATCTCCAGTGAAATATGGATAAGGGCATATCATCTTTAATGGCTTTGTTAGAGAGCCAGTTTGGTGTAGTGGTTAAGTGCGCGGACTCTAATCTGGGAGAACCGGGTTTGATTCCCCACTCTTCCACTTGCACCTGCTGGATGACCTTGGGCAAGCCATAGCTCTGGCACAGCTGTTCTTGAAAAAGAGAAGTTTCTGTCAGAGCTCTCTCAGCCCCACCTACCCCACAGAGTGTCTGTTGTAGGGAGGGGAAGGGAAAGGAGATTGTAAGCCGCTCTGAGACTCCCTTGGGTTTGGAAGGGCGGGGTATAAATCCAATGTCGTCTTCTTCTTCTTTGGGTGAAGAAGTAACCACCCATCTCTACATTTTGTTAACTAGGACTACAATAGTTGGCTGTTTCCTCCAGCTGCTGTGGTCAAGAGCAATGTTCCCTCTAACCTGTGGAGTCTTGTGAGCAAAAATTCTACTTTGTGAGCTCCTGGCATCAAAGTTGTGAGCGAGTGATTTGGCTACTGCATGTATTAGTTTGCTCTGGAACCATCCTTCCTGAGCTAAGACAAAAAAAGTGTGAGCTGGAGGCTAAAAAACTGTGAGCTAGCTCACACTGACTCAGCTTAGAGGGAACACTGGTCAAGAGATGTGGAGGAACAAACTGATGTTCCAGGTGGAGAGGAGGCAGTGGTTGAGAGAGCCGATGATGTAAAGAGGACTGCCTTTTCTGTGGTTAGGAGCAGCAAAACTCTAATCTGGAGAATCGGGTTTGATTTCCTACTCCTCCACATGAAGCCAGCTGGGTGACCCTCGGTTAGTCACAGCTCTCTCAGCCCCACCTACCTTACAGGAAATACTCCCTTTAAGCTGGGGAGTCTTGTGAGCAGAAATTCTACTTTGTGAGTTACCGGCATTAAAGTGGTGAGTGAGCCATTTGGATCCTGCATAAATCAGTTTGCTCTGGAGCCGTCCTTCCTGAGCTGAGACAAAAATGTGTGAGCTGGAGGCTAAAAAGCTATGAGCTAGCTCACAGTAACTCAGCTTAGAGGAAACACTGCTTATAGGGTGTCTGTTGTGGGGAGAGGAAGGGAAGGCAATTTTAAGCCACTCTGAGACTCCTTCGCGTAGTGAAGGGCGGGGTATAAAACCAACTCCAACTCCTCCGTCTCCTCCTCCTTCTGTTTTAAATGGCCTCAGGCTACCTCTGGGGTGTTCTTAGACTAGGGATGGCAACTCTGGGTGAGGAAGTTCCTGGAAAATTGGGGGGGGAGCCTGGGGAGGGAGCGGTTTGGTGGGGGGCATGACCTCAGTGGGGTATAGCATCATAGACTCAGTTAATTACTCTCAGCATTCCACAATTAAGGATACATCGGCCCATCAATCTCCAGTGTTGACATATTTCTTTCTTTCACTATGTTTTAAACCCAGGCAAACGGTAATCGTATAAACTAAGCTTGTTGTTCCTGTTTGGTCCTTGCATCTGTTAAACAACATCTTCATTATGCTGTATGCTAATTTGCTGCTCACCTTCTGTGTATATGTATGGACTGTCAGCTTCCATTTTAGTGCAGGGCTATTTTGGGGCAGGAACGCACAGGAAAGGAGTCCCGGCTGGCTTCTGAGCTGGCCACGCCTACAGCCTCCCCCCCCTCGGGTTCCCCCGGTTCCTCACAAGCCGTGGGGTGCCTGGGGAAGCCAAGCTGATACAGGGAGGGAAGGTAGTTTAAACTGCCTCCCCTCCGGGGGAAGCCGATCCAGAAACTGCCTTCCTTCCCTCGGGTTCCCCATGCACCCCGCAAGCTGCGGGACACCCGGAGAAGCCGATCCTGGGAGGGAGCTGCTCTGTCAGGGATGTGGCCTAATATGCGAATGAGTTTCTGCTGTTGGGTGTGGCTTGTTATGCTAATGAGTTCCTGCTGGGCTTTTTCTACCAAAAAAAAAGCCCTGTTTCAGTGTATCTGAAGAAGTGTGTGAAGTGTGCGTGAGCGCGAAAGCTTATACAGTGAATAAAACTGTGTTGGTCTTAAGGGTGTTGCTGGACCCGAACTTTGTTCTGGGGGGGGGGAAAGGCTCGTAAAACGTGGCTTCTCCAGAAACCCGTCTGTTGAGGGGACCATTGGACAGATGCATTTCTGAATCTGAAACGTCGTTAACCATGAGATCAGTGACGGATAAATTGTCGTGTTGGCAGATGGTTTGAAGTGGATGTGGGCAATTTTGCGCCGTTCGTTCATAATGGGCCGAGCTTTTCGCTTTTAGCATTGCTGTCTTCTGTAATGTTTCGACTTTGTCCTGATTTTAATCTTTGGAGGATATAAATATTTTAAATTGTATCTGGGGCTGGGCCCCGGGATTGTATTCAGCTAGTGCTGAGGCAGTTGCATCGGCTACAAGTCTTTTTCTGGTTTTGTTTTAAAAGGCTGACTCTTTAAAATTTATTTATTTACAAAACCCCCACAAATTAATGTTCCACCTTTCCTCATGGCTTGGGGGGCTTACAATAAAAGTGAAAAAACCTTTTTCAATGGAAACCAAAATAAAATAGCAAAACCCCAAATTTCTCCCTCCACTCTTAAAAGATGCCTTCTAATCAACATTAAAGGCTTGTACCCCTAGAGACCCTTTCTTTCTTCTTTCTTTCTTTCTTTCTTTCTTTCTTTCTTTCTTTCTTTCTTTCTTTCTTTCTTTCTTTCTCTCTCTCTCTCTCTCTCTCTCTCTCTCTCTCTCTTTTCTTTCTTTCTTTCTTCCTCCCTCCCTCCTTATTTATAGTCCCCCTTTCTCTCTGAAAATCAAGGCAAATTATCAAATTTGAAGATGATGCAATATATACAGTATATGACACACAACAAGTGATGCAGTAAGACTGGATCATAAAATAAATTAGGAAACAGTGCAATCAAAACTGTATAAGATAGGGCTTATCACAAGCATGCAAAGACCCTACAAAGCAGCAAACATGGAAAACATTTTTTTTTAAAAAAAAAATTAAAAACAAAGTTAAAGTTTTAAAATAATTTAAATGAGAAAACGAGACTTTGCAGGAGCAACCATATAGTGTCCCATGTTATCTGACTGAATAGGGTTATCAGCGCTGGCTTGGGAAATTCCTGGAAATGTGTGGGTGGAGCCTAAGGAGGGGGGCATTTGGAGAGGGATTATAACTGGCTATAATCCCATAGACTCCACCCTCCAAACCAGCCATTTTCTCCAAGGGAACTGATTTTCATCACCTGGAGGTGGAATGGAATTCTGGGAGATCTCCAGGCCCTACCGAGAGACTAGGTTTGCCAGCCTCCAGGTGGGACCTGGAGACCTCCCACTTTTGCAACTGATCTCCAGCTGAGGAGTTCAGCTCCTCTGGCGAAAATGGCTGCTTCGAAGGGTGGACTCTGTGGCACTGTAGCATGCTGAGCAATGCTCCCTCTAAGCTGTGGAGTCTTGTGAGCAAATATTCTACTTTGTGAGCTACTGGCATTACAGTTGTGAGTGAGCGATTTGGCTGCTGCATAAATTAGTTTGCTGGGAAGTCATCCATCCTGAGCTGAGACAAAAATGTGTGAGACGGAGGCTAAAATACTGTGAGCTAGCTCAGACTAACTCAGCTTAGAGGGGTCACTGACTGCTGAGGCCCCTCCCCTCCCCAAACCGCACCCTCTCCCGGATCCACCCCCAAAGTCTCCAGGTATTTCCCAACCCAGACCTGGGAACCCTGCTAAAGACTGGCAACCCTAGATCTGAACAATATTGTGAGAAGAACAGAAATCTACCCCTTACCTGTACAGTGTCTAAAACACACTCTTTGTAGTGGTTTTTTTTTTTTTTGGAATTTGAGGGTAGAAGAACCGGCGTAGGACATGGCTCTTGGAAGTGGATTTCCCTGGCTCTTTTTAGTTGAAATGCAAATGGGAGCCTCCATCCAGTGTGCAACCGAGAGGGGGAAATAGTCATTACCAACCTCTTCCCCCGCCCTCCCAAGTAAACAACAGGGCTAGTCAATAAATGGCGGAGTTCATAAACTGGCATTTAACTTGCTCCTGGCTTGTTGCTGTAAATCCAGTGCGGTGTCTTTCCTTTCCGCTCTCAGCCATGGGGGACATCTTTGCTGCTTTTAGGTTAGCTGGGATGAAAAGCTCCACCCTCTGGGCAACACTTACTGGGATTCAGGCCATCTGTTGTGGCCGTTTGAATATTTCCTCATGGTATTTTCTCATGGTGGTGAGAAGTACTGTCAAATTGCAGCCAGCTTAAGAACATAAGTGAAGCCAATGTTGGATCAGGCCAATGGCCCATCCAGTCCAACACTCTGTGTCACACAGTGGCCAAAAACACCAGGTGCCCTCAGGAGGTCCAGCAGTGGGGCCAGGACACTAGAATGTTGCCCCCCCACACCAAGAATACAGGGCATCACTTGCCCCAGACTGAGAGTTCCTAGCTATACCCAGGGGTCATTTCGAGCAGGAGCTCGGGGAAGCTCAGCTCCTGGAGTTGGTGCCAGCCCCCCCCCCCCCCCGGCGGAGGAATGCCTGCTTGTGTCATGGCTGCAGCAAAATGACCCCGTCCCCTGGAAAGGTCCTTGTTCCTCCGACCAGCCTTCTGAAGGCTTCAGCCACCACTGAATCTAGCCTCCCAGAATAGTGGTATTTCTGAGGCTTGGATTAGTAGCTGTCCCCTCTCTGCCAGCTCTCTCTCTCTCTCTCACCTTCTGACATACTTCCGGAGATGATGTGAGGTGGTTTAGCATATGCAAATAAGTTATGCTAATGAGTTATGCTAATGAGCTCCTGCACCTCTTTTTCTACGAAATGACCCCTGGCTTCTCTTATGTCCAGGTGACAGAGATCAGTTCACCTGGGGGGAATGGCCACTTTTGGAAATTGGACTCTATGGTATTAGGCCCCCAAACCTACCCTCCTGAGGCTCCGCCTCCCAAGTCTCCAGGTATTTCCCAACTTGGAAATGGCAAACCTAATGAACTGTCATGAGTCACTGTTTTAGCTCCTCCCCTGCCACGTATTTTGTTAGTCTTTAAGGTGTTACTGGACTCTTGCTCTTTTCTGCTGCTAGGTAAAGGTTTCCCTTGTTCGAGAGCCAGGTGAATCTGACTCTAGGGATGCGGGGCTCATCTCTGTTTCCAAGCCGAAGAGCCAGCGCTGTCCAAAGTTGTTTCCGTGGTCGTGTGCCCGGCGTGACTAGACGCCAAGGCGCACGGAACACTGTTACAGGCAGACTAACACAGCTACCTGTCTTGATCTATCAGTTGCCAAACAGTAATAGCAGACCGCCCTGACCTGGATGACCGAGGCTAGCCTGCTCCCATTACATCTCAGAACCTAAGCAGGGTCAGCCCGTGTTAGAACTTGGATGGGAGACTACCAAGGAAGTCCAGGGTCACTATGAGGAGGCAGGCCACAGCAAACCACCTCTTGCCTTGAAAACCCAAGGGATTGCCATAAGTGATCGCCATAAGCGATCCCTGTGTACAGTTCTGGTCACCACACCTCAAGAAAGATATTATAGCATGGGATAAAGTGCAGAGGAGGGTAACTAGGATGATAAAAGGGTTGGAGCACTTTCCCTATGAAGAAAGATGGAAGCGCTTGGGGCTCGTTAGCTTGGAGAAACGATGGCTGAGGGGTGACATGACTGAGGTTTGTAAGATTATGCGTGGGATAGAGCAGGTAGAGAAAGAGGTACTTTTCTCCCTTTCTCACAGTACAAGAACTCGTGGGCACTCCATGAAATTGCTGAGCAGTCAGGTTAGAACGGATCAAAGGAAGTCCTTCTTCACCCAAAGAGTGATGAACACGTGGGATTCACTGCCACAGGAGGTGGTGGCGGCTACAAGCATCGATGGCTTCAAGAGGGTATTGGATAAACCTATGGAGCAGAGGTCCATCAGTGGCTATTAGCCACAAGGAGAAGCCAATATTGGATCAGGCCAATGGCCCATCCAGTCCAACACTCTGTGTCACACAGTGGCCAAAAATAGCAGGTGCCAGCAGGAGGTCCAGCAGTGGGGCCAGGACACTAGAAGCCCTCCCACTGTTGCCCCCCCCCGTAAAGCACCAAGAAGACAGAGCATCACTTGCCCCAGTCTGAGAGTTCCTAACTATACCTTGTGGCTAATAGCCACTGACGGACCTCGGCTCCATATGTTTATCCAGTTCCCTCTTGGAGCCGTCCATGCTTGAAGCTGCTACCACCTCCTGTGGCAGTGAATTTCATGTGTTAATCATGTGGAGATCTGTTGTAATAGCGGGAGATCTCCAGCCACCACCTGGAGGCTGGTGACCCTAAATCTCATACCCTACCAAATATTGTGTTAGTCTTTAAGGTGCTACTGGACTCTTGCTCTTTTCTACTATTTGGCAACTGACTTTCTAAGTTTGCATTCTGCCCTTCCAAAAAAGAAGTTCAGGTGAGTTATCCTACACTGCCGTTGAAACAATCGTCGTAGCTGCCAAGCCAAGGTCACGCAAAGTCTGATCCAGGATTAGAGTGTGGGTTTCTGGTCTCAGCACACTAACCACTATTAGCCTGCTTGCGGGGAGGGCGGGGTACAAATTGAACTAATAAATAAAATTAAAATAAACTATTAGGGATGTGCATTCGGTTCGTTCGAACTGAATGCCCCCCTCCCAAAATGGCCCATAGAGAACAATGGAGGGGATCGGGCAACCTGTTTGGGGCCCTGTAGAATTGGGCCCAGTGGTCCAATCTTCTTGAACCTTGGTGTGTATTTTAGTGAGAGGCCCCAGCAGCCACCTTGCAAGATTGGAGCCTCTCCCTCAAACCCCCTCCTCTCCAGCCCCTCATATACCCCATGAGTTTTTGCCATTGACTTCAATGGCCCATAGGGTATAATAGGGTCAAAACTGGCCAAATGACTCCAGAATTGGCTTGCATTGCTGAAACTGACATGTGGGGGGTCATTCAGCAGCCAGAACAGGTGTGGCCTAATTTGGCCAGATCCGAATCGGGCTGATTTTTTGTTTTTTGCACACCCCTAACCACTATGCCACGCCAACCCGCAAAGCAGTCTTGAGTCCGAGGGTTTGAGAGTTAACAAGCTCATTTTAAAGCCGCAAGTTGGCTCTTACGTAACCAATGCAACATTTCCCGAGTTGTAGCTGAGCTCACATTCTGCAGTTGATGTTCCTTCTTCCAGGGAATGTAGCTGGGGCTGGGGGGGAAGACCCTTCTTAGAGGGCTGGGCACTGCCCCCTTTGTGTGTGTTTCTCCCAATCTCCCTGTTAACTTCGGTGAAGTCCCTAAATCGATTCTCGTGCAGAAATGTCAGCACGGTTGTAAAATGCTCTATCTTCGCCCTTTCAGTGTGCCCGGGAGAGAGAGAGAGCGCGCGCAAGAGAATGATGTGCATTTCTGTGATTGCAGATGACGTGGAATGGAAGCCAAGGGGGGGAGAGGGGGAGAGGGATGGAGGAGTGGCGCACTCCACGTGGACAGGCTCATGCAGCAGTGTGGTTGCGCGAATCCCCTCCGCCTCCTCCAGGCACACTGTTTACTCGCACACTGCTGAACAGTTTCTCCCCCATGTCAACAAACCCGCCTCTTCCCCCCCCCCCCGCTTCTGGAACGGGCAAACCGAACAACATCAATTCCTTTTAAAAGGCACCAGAAGGCAAGCGATCCTCTTGTGCCTTCCGAATTTACAAGGTGGATTTTCATGTGGCATGTAGGGGGGACAAGCCGTGAGAGTTCGCAGCGGGCCTTTCGCTCCCCATCCTGAATTTTCCGAGCCTCTGTCCCTCCCCCCCCCCAGTCATGCTCCTACATCGTGGATTCCATTTTTGGTTTGTTTCATTTGTTCATTAAAAACGTAGACCTCGTGGCTTTCCGGGGTCAATATGTTTGTAAATTTAAACATGAATTTCCATTTCATTGAGCCCCGGGGCCTAATGAGATGTACTCTGACAGGAGCGGCTTGCTGAGGAAGGCATGATTGAGGGTTTGGCCGATAGTCTTAGCACAAAGACTGCAGTAAGTCAGTCCCTGCTCTGCCTCCTTCCTCCCCCCTTCCCCAACACATCTGCACCCAAGCCATGATTGGTTGTTCCCAAGGAATCCACCCCGCAAAGTGTCAGATGCATTGACCCAACTTGGAGTTCTACTTCCAAATTACTTGATCCTCCCTCTGGCTGGATGAAGGTAGGCCTCAGAACATGCTTTCTGAAGTTGGCGCAAGACCAAACGTTTGCAACGGAAAATGGCTCGATGGAGTTGAAATCGCCCTGTTTTGATTTCACTTCTCCTCCATCGGGGAAAACAAACAAACAAACTTGAGAGCTTTCATGTCCTGTGCCGTTAATCTGCTTCCTTGTGCTAATCTTTTTTTTTTTTTTCCCTGTGAAAACGTCAACTTTTCCCAGCATTAATTGTGCATCAATTGTAGAAATAAATAGGGCGTATGTAGAATGCCGTTGAACTAGAAAAAATGCAAACGAGAATATTCAACGGCAGAGCGGACTAAAACGGAAGCCGTGACATCAACATCATCAACGGAGAGAATCTATACCAAAACTGTAATATTGATGTTTTAAGGTCTGCTGCTGTATTTGAAATATGTAATATATTTGGTGGCGGTTGTTCAGTCGCACAGTCGAGTCCGACTCTTCACGACCCCATGGACCACCTCACGCCAGGCTCTCCCGTCTTCTGTCATGCTCCGGAGTTGGCTTAATTTTATGTTTGTTGCATCGATAACACTGCCTAACTGTCCCATTACCATCTCATTTTTGACCAGGTCAAGCTTACCTTGATCCACAGATCTTACATTCCAGGTTCCTATGCAGTATTGTTCTTTGCAGCATCGGACTTTCCTTTCACCATCAGACCCATCCACAACTGACCGTCCTTTCGGCTTTGGCCCAGCCGCTTCACTGTTTCTGGGGTTACTTGGACTTGCCCTCCGCTCTTCCTCAGTAGCGTATTGGACACCTTTCGACCTGAGGGGCTCATCTTCCGGCAACATATCTCTTAGCCTTTTGTTATTGTCCGTGGGGTTTTCTTGGCGAAGATACTGGAGTGGGTTGCCATTTCCTTCTCCAGTGGATCATGTTTTGTCTGAGTTCTCCGCTGTGGTCTGTACATCCTGGTTGGCCCTCCATGGCATAGCCATCAGCCTCATCGACCCACGCAAGCCCCCTCGCCACATCAAGGTAGTGATCCATAAGCAGGGCTCATTTCGTAGCAGGAGCTCCTTTGCATATTAAGCCACACACCCCCGATGTAGCCAATCCTCCAAGAGCTTACAAGTAGCCCCTGTAAGAAGAGCTCTGTAAACTCTCAGAGGATTGGCTACATTAGGGGGAGTGGCCTAATATGCAAAGGAGCTCCTGCTACAAAATGAGCCCTGTCCGTGAGGGAGAATAAATTTGGTAATGTATCTAATTTTACTTGTTGTACATAACAACTTATATTATTTGATAAACCTGATTAATTTATATTTTCCCCACCTCCCTGTCCCTTCTGTATCCCACCTTTTTTCTGAGAAAAATAATTTTAAAAAATTAAAAACCAACATCAACAATAGTACCAGACAAAAACTGATAGACCCTCCTATCCCTCTCGCTAATATTCATGGGGGACCCAAAGAGTGCTATTCCTTATTCATGTGGAGTCGCTACATGTTCACCTCCTAAGCTCTCTATATTCTTGTGCTGATAAGCAGGAGGTTACATGACTCTACCATCAGGATTACAAAGCCTATGGCGATAGCTAACTGAGCGGGTGGGTATTAGATGGGGAGGGGACATGGCTCAATAGAAGAGCTTGTGCTTTTCATGAAGAAGGTCCCAGATTCAATTCCCGACATCTCTATTTGAAGTACCAGGCAGGAGGTGGTGTGAAAGACCTCAGGGGCTCATTGGTAGAACATCTGCTTGGAATGCAGAAGGTCCCAGGTTCAGTCACCGGCATCTCCAGGTCAAAGGACCAGGCAGGAGGCCATGTGAAAGACCTCAGGGACTCATTGGTAGAACATCTGCTTGGAATGCAGAAGGTCCCAGGTTCAGTCCCCGGCATCTCCAGGTCAAAGGACCAGGCAGGAGGCCATGTGAAAGACCTCAGGGACTCATTGGTAGAACATCTGCTTGGAATGCAGAAGGTCCCAGGTTCAGTCCCCAGCATCTGCAGTTCAAAGTGAGAGATGTGAAAGACCTCAGCCTGAGACTCCGGAGACCTTCTGCCAGTCTGAGTAGCTGACACTGTTTTCAATGGACCAATGGTCTGATGCAGTGTAAGGCAGCTTTGCGTCTCCATCTGTGCATCTCTCCAGTGTATGTGCACAACACAAACATCCACACATCTATTAATATTCACCTTTTGCTACACCCGGGAATGGAGAAGGATTGTGTGAGACAGGATGCTGGGGGGGGGGGAGGCGTCATTTTGAGTCCATTGACACCCTGCAGCTAAAGTCGCTTGAGGACTGAGATGGAAAGGATTGAGCCGCCTCACGTATTCCGAGCTGGAACTCGAAATAGAACCTTCGGAGACCCAGATTCTAGGGCTTTGTTCTCTCTGTGGGATGGTTTCCTCTCCTCGCAGGTAGAGGGAGGGGGGGAGAGTTTGTCGTCAGCATGTGGATTCTCCAGTTTTTTGCATGCTGAATCCGTTCCTTCTGCTCCAGCGCCTGAGTCAGCAGTCGGAGAGCAATAACGGCCTGTAATAAAGGGTGCGGGAACTCTGTGTTTGTGTGGGGGAATTCTGATTCTAAAGTGAGCGATGCGCTTCGCTGTAATCAGGCACTGTTGTTGTTTGATCACTGGAAAAGCCCATGAACTACACCGTCTCTTGATTCTTCACTACAGTCAGGGAGAAGGGGGGGGGAAGGGAACGTTCGCCAAGAATGGGTGTCGGTGACCCTAAATACGAAGTATTGATATCAGCTAGGCCATCCTAAGTGGAGTGACTGCAGTCGAGGGCCGTGGATTTCAGCGTGCCGTAAATCATGCTCCTTGCACAAGGAGGAAAAACGAAACTCCCACAGAAGTGGGAACTGGAGAGGGAACTGAAGTCCTTGTGGGCTCACAGGGAGGCCGTGCGTGTGCGTGTGTACTCGTAGCCACTACAATTTGCACCATCGCGGTGACATCGGGGACATACAGATTAGGGCAGCCTTGTGGCGGGATGGACCAAAGAAAGCACTTCTTCACACATCAGGTGGTTCAGATGTGGAATTCGCTGCCTGAGGATGTAGTGATGGCCACAACACAAGGGATTTTGGTAGATCCATGGAGGAAAGGTCTGTCAGTGGCTACTAGTCATGGGGACTAAAGGGAACCTCCATTATCAGAGGCAGTCAGCTTCTGAACGTCAGTGCCAGGAGGCAACGTTGGGGGGGAAGGCCTCGGCCTCTCTGCCCTGTTGTTGGCCCTCCAGAGGAACTGGCTGGCCCCTGTGTGAGACAGGATGCTGGACTAGATGGACCCTCCCTGGTCTGATCCAGCAGGGCTCTCCTTAGGTTCTTCTCAGGGGAAGGCCTTGGCCTCTCTGCCCTGTTGTTGGCCCTCCAGAGGAACTGGCTGGCCCCTGTGTGAGACAGGATGCTGGACTAGATGGACCCTCCCTGGTCTGATCCAGCAGGGCTCTCCTTAGGTTCTTCTCAGGGGAAGGCCTTGGCCTCTGTGCCCTGTTGTTGGCCCTCCAGAGGAACTGGCTGGCCCCTGTGTGAGACAGGATGCTGGACTAGATGAACCTTCACTGGTCTGATCCAGCAGGGCTCTTCTGAGGTTCTTCTCAGGGGAAGGCCTCGGCCTCCATGCCGTTGTTGGCCCTCCAGAGAAACTGGTTGGCCACTGTGTGAGACGGGATGTGGACTATATGGACCCTCACTGGTCTGATCCAGCAGGGCTCTTCTGATGTTCTTCTCAGGGGAAGGCCTCGGCCTCCATGCCCAGTTGTTGGCTCTCCAGAGGAATTGGTTGCCTACCGTGTGAGACAGGATGTGGGCCTAGATTGACCATTTGCCTGATCCAGCAAGGCTCTTCTGATGTTCTTATCAGGGGAAGACCTTGGCCTCCATACCCAGTTGTTGGACCTCCAGAGAGACAGGATGTTGGACTAGATTAAGGTTGCCAGATCCCTGGGAGGGCAGGGGGTTTCCCACTTTAGGAGCTCCTGATCTGCCGGCCTGGATCCAGCTGGCAGGGGAACCCCACCCCCAAGGTGCCTGGATCGGGCCAGAAGGGACGTCATTATGCCAGGCCGGGGGGAGGGGGAGGACAGGATGCTCTAGCATTCGCCCTGAAAGCTCTATGGTATTGTAAAGTTATAATGCAACCCTACTAGTCCCAAAGTTCTCAATAGTTCTCAGTACGTCTAATTGATACAACAGATCGACAACTGGAAGTTATGTATCGTAGGCACAGAAACATGTTTCCGTCCTCTTTTTCAAAGCTGCATCTCCCTTCCATTGCGGAGATGAAAATTCAAGTCAGAACCAGTGCTCTAGGAAATCTCTTTCAACCCATAGCCTCCCGGCTATCACACGCTTCAATGCCGCATATCAGTCCTCCTTCGGAACTAGTTGTGTTACACTGTAACCTTGATTTATAGCTCATGACTGTTGCATTTTGGGAGTTTGGGAACTTTATATGTTACACTGTAACTCTGGCTTGGAGCTTTTTGACTTTGTATTACATACTTTTGCAGCTGGTCTAAGAAAACACTGATAACTGAATGTATATTAAAAATATACACTCGTTTGGCATTCCCAAATATTTATTTAAAAGCACCGATACAGGACTTGTTAATGGCATCTGCAGCGTTCATTTGTTTTTGATAATTGACGCACCGTGTTCCCCCCCCCCTCCTTTTGTCAACACTTCGCGGGTAGCAGCAGAATGTCTGATCGAAACGACTTCCTAGCCGCCTGCGATGCTGAACAGGGACTTTCTTCCTGTTCAACGTTGTCACATTTAGTGGAAAAAAAGAGAGAAACTTGAAGAGAGGATGGGTAGGAAAAGAGAGGTGTTGCAAAGTTGCTGAATTTCCACTCTGCACATGCTCAGGGGCAGACAGCGTCTTTCCCAAACCTTCCTAGGACTGCCTCAGGTCCCAGTACCCACCAAAAAAAAAGATAATTTATGTACTTACAGGAAGTGACAAAGAATCACCCTAGGAAACATCAGGAGCCCTCAAGCTCCCCCCACCTACAGTTGCCGATCACTGTCTCGCAATCCTAACCCTTCCTGTCCTACTCTTAGATCCACCACCTCATGGTGTATAATATAAAACAGGGTGCACTAGTTTCTCTTTGAATGGGGATGGGAGGGGGACTTACCGGGAGTGGCAGGGAGGCCCATCTGATGTGCAGTGATGCGTCTACATTACTGACCACGTGACCCAGAAGTTATGTCATCCCGGGGCACATTTCGTAGCAGGAGCTCCTTTGCATATTAGGCCACACACCCCCGATGCAGCCAATCCTCCAAGAGCTTACAGTGGCCCCTGTAAGAAGAGCTCTGTAAGCTCTTGGAGGATTGGCTACATTCGGGGGGTGTGGCCTAATATGCAAAGGCGCCCCTGCTACGAAATGAGCCCTGGGTCATCGTATCCGGGACATCGGGACAACACTCTGGTATCTGAACAAAAAACTCTATGGCAGCTTTGGCTTCTACCATAGAGTTTTTGCCGACATATTAGAGTGTTGTCCTGATGACCTGGATGTCATGATAGCACGTCCGGGTCACGTTGGCAGTGACGTAGACATGTTGCTGCATGTCGAATCGATCTCCCTCTTTTCCAGGGTAAGTTCCCCCACACACACACATCATCCAGCTGATCGGTGGTGGGGCAGTGAGGCCTGGGAGGTCTGGGAAGCCTACTTCAAAGAGAAATGCAAGAGAAAACTCCCCTTTA
Source organism: Lepidodactylus listeri (assembly GCA_029233225.1). Taxonomy (NCBI): domain Eukaryota; kingdom Metazoa; phylum Chordata; class Lepidosauria; order Squamata; family Gekkonidae; genus Lepidodactylus; species Lepidodactylus listeri. The sequence continues at coordinate 5,926,339 of JARCFY010000004.1, read as the reverse complement.
AATAAAAAAAAGTGAAGAAGAGAAGTTAATGGGTATATCTAAAAGAGCCAGTTTGGTTAAAGGCGCCGACTCTAATCTGGGAGAACCGGGTTTGATTTCCCCACTCCTCCACTTGCACCTGGCTGGATGACCTCGGGCAAGCCATAGCTCTGTACCAGCTGTTCTCTCAAGGGCAGTTCTTTAAAGAGCTCTCTCAGCCCCACTTCCCTCACAGGGTGGCTGTTGTGGGGAAGGGGAGGGAAAGGAGATTGTAAGCCTCTCTGAGACTCCTTCCGGTACTGAAGGGTGGGGTATAAGTCTGATCTCCTTCTCCTCCTCCTAAAAGAAGTCAATTTTTTTTTAGAGGGGAAATTCCCTTCCCCTAGACATTTGTGCCTTGCTGTGCTTTCTGGGTGGGGGAGTGAAGCTTCATGGCATCCAGGAAGCTGCTCGCAAATTGGGAAGTGGTTTAGACAAGAGCAACAAAAATGATAAAGGGACCCAAGTGAATGACTTATGAGGAGAGATTTAAAGAACCAAATCTGTGTAGCTCGGCCAAACGATGGCTGAGGGAGAGATGATATTCATCTCCATATATCTGCAGAGGTGTAAACTCCAAAGAGAGAGATGAAGTGCTTAGGAAGGTACAAAGGGAAATTTACTAGGTGTCATGGAAGGGAATTAAGCAAAGGAAAATTTTGGCTGAAAGTCAGGGGAACTTTCCTGAGGGGGAGATTACGATGATGGAAAACAACCTCTTAGCTGTTAAAAAGTGCTGTACAAATTGTCACCTCCCAGGCTTCTCACGTGAAACCTTGTCGTTGAAGAAGACCTGGAAGCCAGTCCTCGCAACCATTTGGGCTTTATTTTGGTCATAGTAAATATGCTATGGTCAGGCCTCACCTGGAGGACTGTGTCCAGTTTTGGGCACCACATTTTAGGAAGGAGGTCGACAAGTTCGAGCGTGTCCGGAAGAGGGCAGCCAGGATAGTGAGAGGGTTGGAATCCAAGTCTTATGAGGAAAGGCTGAAAGAGTTGGGTAGGTTTAGCCTGGGAAAGAGAAGGCTTAGAGGGGACATGACTGCAGTCTTCAAATATTGGAAGGGCTGTAGAAGATGGAGAAGATCTAGTCTCTCTTGCTTTGGATTGCAAGACTAGATCTAATGGGTAGAAATGACAAGGGAGTCGATACCGGCTAAATATCAGGGTGGAAAGACTTCCTAACTGTAAGAGTGGTTGAGCAGTGGAACAGACCGCCTCGGGAGGTGGTGGATGCTCCTTCACTGGATGTTTTCAAGCGGAGGCTGGACGACCATCTTTCGGGTATGTTGCAGGGCTATCTTTCGACTATGCTCCTGCAGAGTGCGGGGGGTTGGACTAGATGACCTGCAAGGTCCCTTCCAACCCTAACATTCCATGATTCTATGTTGAACCCGGATCTGGGCTGACCAGCCTAGCCTGATTGTTTCAGAGCATGGAGGCTAAGCAGGGTTGGCCCTAGTTAGTATTTGGATGAGAGACCAGCAAGGAAGTCCAGGGTTGGTACCCAGAGGCAGGCAGTGACAAGCCATCTCTGAACATCTCTTGCCTTGAAAACCCTACGGGGTCACCATAAGTTGGACACAACTTGATATCTTTTCCAACACCAACACCAAATTTGTCGGAATTCCCCATTTATGTGACTGCTTCCACAGCTCCCCTTTTGCTGACGGGCCGTGTCCTTGGGCCTCTCTCAAAATTATGGGGGTGGGGGGAATTTTGGGTGATATGTTGAAACTTATCACGTGATGGGTTGACCATAACCTTTTCTAGACTTCTGCATCGGAGCTGAAGGTGTTGTGATGACAAGCTTGTCTTCATAGGGAGACATGGGGTGGGACCATGGTTCAGTTCTAGAGCATCTGATTAGCCGGTAGAGGGTCCTAAATTCAGTCCTCAGCATCTCAGGTTGAAAATGTCTTGGGTAGTAGGTGATGGGACAGACCTCTGCCTGGGACCCTGGAGCAGTGTTCCCTCTAAGCTGAGTTAAGTGTGAGCTAGCTCACAGTTTTTTAACCTCCCGCTCACACATTTTTGCCTTAGCTCAGGGAGGATGGCTCCAGAGCCAACTAATCTATGCAGTAGCCAGATCGCCCACTGTAGCTCACACCAGTAGCTCACAAAGTAGAATTTTTGCTCACAGGACTCTACAGCTTAGAGGGAGCCTTGCCCTGGAGAGATGTTGCCCGTCTGAGTAGACAACGTTGGCCTTGATGGACCAAAGGTCTAGTTAAGTATCAGACAGCTCCATGTCTGGAGTCTGGGCCCTAGTTTCAATCCCCAGCATCTCCAGTTAGAAGAACCAGGCAGCAGGTGATGGGAAAGATCTCAGCCTGAGACCCTGCAGAGCAGCTGCCAGCCTGTGTAGACAATACTGGCCTTGATGGACCGATGGTCTGATTCAGTTAGGGCTGCCAAGTCAGCCCAGGGGGCGGGGGATCCCCCGCTATAGAGGTTCCCCCCGCTATAGGGGTTCCCGATCCGCCGGCTGGCATTCGGCCAGCGGGGAGAACCCCGCCCCCGAAGTCGTCCAGCGTGGACGACTTCCCCAGCATAGTGACGTCACCTGGAAGTGATGTCACCATGTTGGAGACGTTGCCAGGGCGACGCTCTGGCAATCGCCCCATTTAGGGTGACATCACCGGGCGACGTCACCGGGCGAGCGCGCAAAGCGCGCGCCAGGGAGGCTCCCGGGTGGCTCCCGGGCAAAGAAGGACTCCCCCCCCGCCAGTAGGTGAGTTCGACTTGGCAGCCTTAGATTCAGTAGAAGGCAGTTTCATGTTTGCCTTTATGGAAAGTGGGACTCTTATAGATGTATTTTGCTCACCACCCTCTTGTGACCTCATTGCTTCATTTAAAATTAAGCAAGTGATCTGGTCTCCTCATCTTTTTCTTTTCTTTTCTTTTTTGGGAGCCAGTGAAGTCCAAGGAAGTTTCTTCTGAACGCTTTGGCCAGGCATCGAGATCAAGCGCTCTGTGATCTCCCTTACAGCTCTCGGACGGGGAAGTGGTGTTTGTGGGTCGAGACGAAAGCTGCTTTCCTCTAATGAGACAGGACTTGTGGTGTTGTCAGAAGCACAAATGCAGATTTAAAGAGCACCACAAAGAGTATGGGGGAGGGGGGGAACGCCTTTCGAATCACTTACAAATATTCAGCGCTGGAGCCATTTGGATTAAAATAAATGGGGGGGGGGTGCTTGCAGTAAGCAAATTTTGGAAACGAAGGGGAATCTCATCCATTGTTTAATCGGCTCCTTTTCTTCTGAAATAGGCACCCAAAAAATGGAATCTAATATGGTGTCTGGGTGTTGTTGGCGTCGCGCAAAGGCAACGGGGGCAAAGGACTGCGATTTTGCTTAATATATTAAATACAATGCCAGGCTCGCAGCCAGATTAATAACTGTCTAGCTAGAAAATGTGTGTGTGTGTGTGTGTGTGTGTGTGTGTGTATTCCTGGCTTCATGTGTGATGTGACTTGATTCATAATGATCTTCAGTGTTGGGCTTTATTAAATACAAATAAAATAGCTTGTCTCTAGCGGAAGCCAAGAGGTGTCTGTCCTTCGGCAGTCGAGTGCCAGGAGTTTCTTGCGGCCGGTGTGTGGCTCTTCCAGGTGTGGGGATGAAAGAGGAAGTGTTTGCAACGGTAGCAAAGTCTTTGGTTACACTGGGGGGGGTGGATTTGGGGTACACAAACAGGGGACCCACAAAGACTTGCGGGGGGATGTCATTTTTGCCTACCTCACTATTTCCTTGGTTCCCAGAAACCAAGGCTTGAAGGGTAGCAGTACTGTGTAGTTGCCAAGCAACCTCCTCAATGCATTGGGCTATCCTTTCTTAAAGGTACATGATGCCATGGTGGATGAATTGATACAGGGTTTTTCCCCAGGTGGAAGTGGATTGGGGTGGATATCTTTCCTGTCTTGTCCTTTGAATAACATGGGGGAGGGGCAGTAAAGAAGAACAAAACCTTCTCCATGGGAGACCTGGGGGGTGTACCTGGCAGTAGACAGCTTCATACCTGCTTTCTGTGGCTGGGTTCCAAACTCCAGTTTGACTCTATGGTGAGCGGAGGGGGAACGGGGGTTGGGTTCTTCCTAGGTCCCACTGATGGTATGTCTGAAAGTATCAGGTGAAACATTATAATCTGGATAGCAGCAATTTGGTTGGCAGGCTTTTGGTTTTAATGACCATCGTCCCAAATGGCAAAGATCCGTAGTTAGACTCGTGCCTTGGTTTGGCACGGTGATGGTTGGAACGCAAACTCCAGTTCTCCAACAGCAACCATGTCAGAATCTTGAGTAGATCTCTGGAGAACATAGGAACAAAGCAACCAACACCAACAATATCTTACAGTATGGATGTGACATCCAAAAAAGAAGAAGAAAGGATTGGATTGGGTGTATACCTTGCTCTTCACTCAGAGTCTCAGAGCCGTTTACAATCCCCTTCCTTTCTTCTCCCCACAACAGACACCCTGTGAATTGGTTGGGGCTGAGAGAGCTCTCTCGAGAACTGCCCTTGAGAGAGCAGCTCTGAAAGAACTTACGACTGACCCAAGGTCGCACCAGCAGCTGCATTTGGTGGGATGGGGAATCAGACCCGGTTCTGCCAGATTACAGTCTGCGCTCTTAACCACTACACCAAAAGGAAGGCCTGTTCTTCCTGGACATAAGTTTAAAAGGCTTAGCTCAAGTGAAGTGAGCTCTTCTTGCAGGGCACGTCAACATGAGGAAGTGGCCTATGAGACCAGATCACTGGAACAGTTTCAGAGTCAGTGTGGTATAGTGGTTAGAGGGGGGTGGGCTATGATCAAAGAGATCCAGATTTAAATCCACATTCTGACAAGGATGCTTGCTGGGTGACCTTGGGCCTACCTCCTAGGGTTGCGGTGAGGATAAAATAGAGGAGAGGGATGGAAGCCATTTTGGGTCTCCACCAGGGAGAAAAGCAGGGTATACATGAAGGAAATAAATAATTCCTTGGCTTTTGTTCTTAGCCATGTTACTGTGCTCTGGTTAGACCTCCCTTGGACCACCGTGTTCAGTTTTGGGCACCACAATTTAGGAAGGAAGCAAAGAAGCTGGAACGTGTCCAGAGGAGGGCAACGAAGCTGGTGAGGGGTCTGGAGACCAAGTGCTATGAGGAAAGGCTGAAGGAACTCTGGGTGTGTTTAGCCTGGAGAGGAGACGACTGAGAGGTGGTATGATCACCAACTTCAAGTCCTTGAAGGGCTGTCGTCTAGAAGATGGTGTGGAGCTGTTTTCTGTTGCCCCAGAAGGTCGGACCAGAACCAATGGGTTGAAATTAAATCAGATGAGTTTTCGGCTAAACATGAAGAAGAACTTCCTGACAGAGCGGTTCCTCAATGGAACAGGCTTCCTTGGGAGGTGGCGGGCTCTCCTCCTTGGGAGGTTTCCAAACAGAGGCTAGATGGCCATCGGACAGCAATGCGGATTCTGTGAACTTAGGCAGATCACGAGAGGGAGGGCAGGAAGGGTTGCCTCAGTGCTTAGTTCTCGTGGCCCTTTCTCACACACCCAGGGAAATACTGTTTGCCACTTTAGGGTCAGGAAGCAATCTTTCTCCAGGACAGTTTGGCCAGGGATCCTGGAGGGGTTTTGTTGTTGTTCATACCTTCTGAGCATGGAGCAGGGATCACTGAGTGTGTGGGGGGGATGCATTTGTGAATTTCCTGCATTGTACAGGGGGTTGGACTAGATGGCCCTGGAGGTCCCTTCCGACTCTATGATTCTAAGATAATGTGATCATAAGTATTGCAGCAGCAAAAACACTTAAAAAGAACATAGTGACATCGATGAGTTTTTCCCCCACCAAGCCAGGTCACATTCAGACAGATCTTTTGAGCCGCGCCAGGCAAGGGTGGATCTAAAGTGCACGTCCAGATATCAACATCTGGGAAAAGTGCCGCTTCCATGATCAGCCCGTCGATCCCCGTTGGGGATCTGTACTTAAAAGATAGTGGTAAAAGTCCAGTCCTAAGCTGGCCAATAGGCCAGTGCCGGACTTTCTGCCATCAGGTCATTCCACCAGTGTACAATCAGCCCATATGGACGGTCTCCAGATCATCCCAAATGGCTGCCATTTAAAAAAAGTCTTAGCAATGCGCACATAACCGTTTCACCATGCGACGTCCACGGGAGCGCCGCTCAAACGATCCAGCCAATTTAATGTTAGTGAAGGTCCCCTGATATTTAGGTACTTTGTTAACTGAACTGGTACCTAAAGGAAGGTACTGCTGGCGGTGCTGTTACCATCTAAGTCTGCGCATGCGCAGAAAAACAAGTAGACGGTGAGGCGCATATGCGCATGTGCAAACAGGATTGCTTTTTTAAAAAAAAGCTGACCTCACAGCTTCTTAAGCTGGATGCCTTCTAGACAATCCACCTTGGAGCCAGGCGCAGTAAGGCGCTTCATGGGGGAGCTGTCTGGTCATGGAACTCTGGATAAAAAAGATCTAGATCAAATTACAGCCAGGCCAATGGCGGGGTTAGCAGCCGAACAGCATATTTTGAGCTTTTAAAAAAACTGCAAATGTGTGGCTCAGACCGACTTGGAAATTCAATTCTCTTGACTGCAGCTCACTCTGGACCATCCCCCTTTGGCTTCTGGCATTTACGAGGTTGCCTGCTTTGATCCTGAACAGGAGGATCAGCAGCGGAGCTACGACCCAGCGACAGTCAATCAAACGGCCAGGGCCGGAATAAAAGGCTGGCCTTGCATCTTTCCGGGGTTTGCCGGATCCCGTAACAGAAGCCCGGCTTCTCAGCTGCAGCGTCTGGGATTTCTCCTCGCTGCCCACACGCCTGCTTATGAATTCATCATCTGTCATTTTTCATTAAGCCGGTTAAAAGAGACATTCTGAAAAGCTCAGAGTTTTCCGAGAGCAGCCATGTGTACTCTGTTGGAAGCAAATGAAAGCTAATTGGGAGGGGGAGAGGGGGGGAAAAGTCACGCCGGACACTGGGACAAGATGCGGCCTTTAAATGCAGATTATTGACCTGTGAAAAATGTCTTGAGCGGAGGGAAAGGAGGGGGCCTCAGTGGACTTCCTTTATGACTGTGGCTAAGTGGCTAATATTGAGACAGGGCCTGCGTCTCTGGTAGCTGTCGTTGTCTTTCCTCCCCCATTCTTACTGAACCAGCTGAGGCAACTTGGGGGAAAGAAGGTAGTGTTTAGGCTGAGCTTGAGTCCCTTTGTTCCAGAAGTTCTTCATGTATCCTGTGAAAAAGAAAGACACGCCTCCAAGGCCATCGGGTTGCCAGCTCTGGTTTGGGAAACACCTGGAGATTTGGGGGGGTGGAGCCTGGGGAGTGTGGGGTTTTGGGAGGGAAGTGCCATACCCATCTCCCATTGTTTGTCTATATCTGGGAGCCTATTCAACTGCCTTGGCAGAACCATCAGTGGTCATAAAATCCATTCAGCTAGCCCCAGTACAGTCATCCAACAGCTGGCTTCTAGTGTTAATCCAGACTCTGCCTCCTCTGAGATCTCATAGGTCACATCTAGGGGTCATTTCGAGCAGGAGCGCACCGGAATGCCGTTCCAGGAGTAACAAGCCCAGGTGTGGGCACATGTGGTGATGCACTGTGGAAAAAAGCAAAAGCATACTCACTCGATCTGTCTTTTCATGCTTGTTGTAGGGTAGCTTCCCTGCAAGAGCAAAGGAAGTGTCTTTAGTCAAAGTGTAAAGCTGGCTCACCAGCTGTGGGTTGGGAAATACCTGGAGATTTTTGGGATGGAGGCTGAGCGGTGGGTGTTGCCTTCTGACACCCTTCCAGTGATGTCAGGGGTTGTGGCATATGCAAATAAGTTATGCTAATGAAGAAGAAGAAGAAGAAGAAGAGATTGGATTTATACCCCGCCCTCCACTCCCCAAGGGAGTCTCAGAGCGGCTTACAAACTCCTTTCCCCTCCCCTCCCCACAACAGACACCCTGTGAGGTAGGTGGGGCTGAGAGAGCTCTTTCCCAAGCTGTCCTTGAGAGAACAGCTGGTACAGAGCTATGGCTTGCCCAAGGTCATCCAGCCAGGTGCAAGTGGAGGAGTGGGGAATCAAACCCGGTTCTCCCAGATTAGAGCCCGCACACTTAACCACTACACCAAACTGGCTCTCGCCCCGCAGCAAGCCAGGTACATGACCACCGCTCCTCAACAGCAGCAGCGATGGCAAGAGGAGCCAGGCAGAGTGGTGAAGCTGGCTGCAGTGAGGCTCATCCTTATCCTGAGGGGGCTCGGGCTGCACCCCTCTATGTCTGCGCCCTTAGGCCGCTGCTTTACTTCACCTAATGGTTGCTCCGGGCCTGGGCCTGATCCAACATTGGCTTCTCTTATGCTCTTATGAGGTCTACCACATGTTGGGGCTCCAGATGGTTACTCAGATCTGGGTCATTGGAGGGGAGGCCCAATCAAGGAGGGGGGAACACCCACTGCCTCAACTAAAAGCCTGGCAGAAGAGTTTCATCATGCAGGCCTTGCAGAACTGTAAAAGACCCCACAGGGCCCTGGTCTCATATGGAAGCTCATTCCACCTGGTAGGGGCCAGGGGACCAATCTTGGTCATCTGGAGATCAGTTGTAAGAGCAGGAGATCTCCAGGTGCCACCTGCAGGTTGGCAACCCTAGTGAGCCATGCATTTGATTGCCACCCCCCCCCCTCAGTAGAAGGAAAAGTTAGATGTCTATAATGAGCATTTTAATTCCTGGACATGCAGAATGTAAAAATAAAAAATAACAGAGTCAACAGATAATGGATGCTCTAGAAGCTGGTTAATGCCAAGCTTCCCTGCAGGCCAGTAGGGAAGGCTTCCATGTGCCCCTCAAAATCCGGCGCCCTAGGCAATCACCTAGATTTGCCTAGTGATCAGTCCATCCCTGCCTCTCGTCCCAAAAAAACCAGATTCTTCTTAATTTCAAAATGGGTATGGTTTAGCTAAGTGGGACTTGTTCTCTGAGGAGTGAGCATTGCATTGTGCGTAGTCCCATGCTCCTTCTCTTGTGGCTGTGTGCATGGGTGTGTCTTGTGCAGAAGTCCAGAGCTGATGGATGCAAAATCAACAGAAGGAGTTAACCATTCACATTAATACTGCAGTTTCCATGCTCAGAGTATTTATCGTTTTCGTCCTCTGACATCCTCTGTCATTGGGTGGTAGGAGTTCAGGAGGAGAGGTTACAGGGTGCCTTGGGACTTCTAGAAAAGGAGAAAAGAAAAAGTCTGACCCGGGTAGCCCAGGCTAGCCCGACCTTATCAGATCTCAGAATCTAAGTAGGGCTGACCCTGGTAAGTACTTAGATGAGAGTCCTCCAAGGAATACCAGGGGCGTGACGCAGAGGCAGGCTGTGGCAAACCACCTCTGAAATGTCTCTCACCTTAAAACAGGTCTAGCGCACCACCTAGTGGTGCATAACGCTGAAAGAGCTAGAGCTTCTGACTGCCAGACAAACTTGGGATCTCCTGGCTATACGACAGTCAAGGCCATACGATAATTGTTAATTATTACTTACAAAAAAATAATAAGAGACAATGGAGGAAGGGGATTGAGGTCTGGGTTGTGGCAGAGGGTGAGAAGGCCTTAACTATAGAATCACAGAATCACAAAGAGTCGGGAGGGGCCATAGAGGCCATCTAGTCCAGCCCCCCTGCTCAATGCGGTATCAGCCAAGACCATCCCTGACCAGTGTTGGGCCAGCCGCTTCTTAAAAAGTGCCCGTTCATACCCTCAGTTTCCCCCACAATTTGTAATGTGCCCCATGGGGGAAAACTTATAGGCATCTTTGGGATCCCCCCCACCTCCCCTTCTCCCTTTAACCTTTCCTCTTTTGCCCTTGCCACTGTGGTATAGTTGACAGAATGGTGGACTCTTCGCTTCTACCACGGAAGCTCGCTGGGTGACCTTGTGACCCATCACGGACTCTCCACTTGGCCTGCCTGACAGGGTCGTTGTTGTGAAAAAATGGAGGCGGCGGGAACAATGCTCCAAAGCTGTGTTGAGCCCCAACTGGTGCGAAAAGTGGGATATAAATAAATAAACGCGAGTGAAAGTGCACTTGTGGACGAGGTGACTTTTGGTTCAGCCACTTTCTAGCTCAGTTGCCAGCTCTTTGTATTTGGGGTTTGGTTGGCACCCCCCCCCCCAGTTGTTGTTGTTGTTTAAGCACATTCTTTTTTGGGGGGGGAAGTAAAATTGATACGTTAGGCGTGTGCCAATTTATGAGTGTCTGCGCAGCTGCACCAGTATAGCGAAATCAATTTTATATCATACCTTCCGTTAAATCAATGAAATTTGACGTGGAAAGCCAGCCTCAGGAGAGGGAGCAGGCGGGTTCCTTGGGGGAAACAAAGCTCATTAGTTTTCCATATTCAACAGATTTCATCCATACACTCTAGGCCAGCTTTTTCAAGCTTGCTTAATGGGCTAAGATCCTATTAAAATGCTTGTTTAGGTTGTTGTTGTTGTTTAAAAAAAAAAATCCAAATCCACGTTGTAAAAAAAAAAAAGACATCAATTTCCCTCCGTGTAAAAATAATTATATCCTCCATTGAAGTCTCCATTACACCCAAGACAAAGGTCTGGAAAGAAACAGATTTTTTTTGCAGGTAGTTAAGGACATACAAAGATCCCCGCTGGATCAGACCAGTGGTCCAGTGAGTCCACCATTCTGTCTCAAACAGAGGCCAACCAGTTCCTTTGGAGGTCCAACAACAGGGCACAGAAGCTGAGGCCTCCATAAGAACATCAGAAGATCCCTGCTGGGTCAGACCAGTGGTCTATCTAGTCCAGCACCCTGTCTCACGCAATAGCCAACCGGTTCCCCTGGAGGGCCAACAACAGGGCATAGAGGCTGAAGCCTTCTCCTGATAAGAACACCAAAAGAGTCCTGCTGGATCAGACCAGTGGTCCATCTAGTCCAGCATCCTGTCACACACAATGGCCAACCAGTTCCTCTGGGTTACCAACAACAGGGCAGAGAGCAGACCTTTTATAAGAACACCAAAAGAGTCCTGCTGGATCAGACCAGTGGCCCATCTAGTCCAGCATCCTGTCCCACACAGTGGCCAACCAGTTCCTCTGGAGGGCAAACTACCGACCAAAGAGGCCGAGGCCTTCACCTGATAAGAACGTCGGAAGAGCCCTGCTGGATCAGACCAGTGGTCCATCTAGTCCAGCATCCTGTCACACACAATGGCCAACCAGTTCCTCTGGGTTACCAACAACAGGGCAGAGAGCAGACCTTTTATAAGAACACCAAAAGAGTCCTGCTGGATCAGACCAGTGGCCCATCTAGTCCAGCATCCTGTCCCACACAGTGGCCAACCAGTTCCTCTGGGTTACCAACAACAGGTCATAGAGGAGGCCTTTGTAACAACATCAGAAGAGCCCTGCTGGGTCAGACTAGTGGTCTGCTGAGTCCAGCATCTGTCTCTCACAGTGGCAAACTGGTTCCTCTGGGGTACCAATAGCAGGGCAGAGAGCAGACCTTTTATAAGAACATCAGAAGAGCCCTGCTGGATCAGACTAGTGGTCCATCTAGTCCAGCATCCTGTCACACACAATGGCCAACCAGTTCCTCTGGGTTACCAACAACAGGGCAGAGAGCAGACCTTTTATAAGAACACCAAAAGAGTCCTGCTGGATCAGACCAGTGGCCCATCTAGTCCAGCATCCTGTCCCACACAGTGGCCAACCAGTTCCTCTGGGTTACCAACAACAGGTCATAGAGGAGGCCTTTGTAACAACATCAGAAGAGCCCTGCTGGGTCAGACTAGTGGTCTGCTGAGTCCAGCATCTGTCTCTCACAGTGGCAAACTGGTTCCTCTGGGGTACCAATAGCAGGGCAGAGAGCAGACCTTTTATAAGAACATCAGAAGAGCCCTGCTGGATCAGACTAGTGGTCCATCTAGTCCAGCATCCTGTCTTACATAGAGTTTCTCTGGAGGTCTAACAACAGGTCATAGAAGAGGCCTTTATAAGAATATCAGAAGAGCCCTCCTGGATCAGTCCAGTGATCCATCTAGTCCCACTTCCTGTCTCACACTGTGGCCAACCAGTAATTCGGGGGGGAGGGGGTTCTAACAACAAGGAGCCTTTATAAGAACATAAGAGTCCTGTCGGATCAGACCAGTGGCCCATCTAGTCCCACATCCTATCACACAGGGTGTGTTCAGACACGCAGATTTGAGCTGGTTCATGCCAGCTCAAATCTGCATGTTTAGACCGTCACAGCTGCCTCCCGTCCCCAGCTGTTGCCTCCCGTACCAAATCCTGTCTCAAACCGTCTCAAAAAGGAGACCAGGTCCCCTGGTGGTCTCAACTGTCCTCTTCTGGCTCCAGACGCATTTCTCGGTTGTGTAAATGTGGAGCCATCTCCAAGCCACTTCCGAGTTCCCCCCCCCCTCCCCACGGAAGCCTCTGGCTTCCGCTTTTCGCCCGCCATTTTTTTTTTAACCTTCGGCGAGATTCGCATGAGCACCCATTCATACCTACATTTAAAGAACACATCTGCAAAGAGCCGCTCGTTCTAGCGTTTACATGGTTTAGCGGTCATGCTAAGGCTATTTTTGGGTGAAAATTTGAAATATTTATTTATTTGTTTGTTTGTTTGTTTCACTTATATCCCGCCTTGTTATACAACCGACTCAAGGCGGCTAACAACATATAAAATCATAAAAACAGATTTACAATTTAAAAACATCAACATTTAAAAATTCTAAATAAATACACAAGATGGCGGCTTCTTAGCGCTCCGGTGAGTAGCTGCAATGGGGTGCGATCATCAGGGCCAGGGAGATGGTATAATCAGCTTTCTCCCCGGCGGCGGCCCCTATTTGAAAGCCTGGCGGAAGAGCTCCGTCTTGCAGGCCCTGCAGAACTGCAACAAATCCCGCAGGGCCCTGATGTTATCCGGGAGCTCATTCCACCAGTAAGGGGCCGCCACCGAGAAAGCCCTGGCCCTAGTACACGACAACCGGGCATCCTTTGGACCGGACCGAAAGCGAACCGAACCGGACCGGACCGAAAGCCAAGTGTCGTGTTAAAGTGAAGTGTCATGGCTGGCTTGAACTGGAAATAGCACCTATATATGAGTGTTTGTGCACATGCGCAAGCGGTGAAAAAATTAAAAAAAAAAACCGAACACCCCACCACCACCTGGATCTACCTCCAAACTTGTTTGTCACATGATGGCTTATACAGGTTGGGCCCATGATGTAACAGCCGCATGTGAGTTGAAAAATCTCCTCAATCTTGTGCGTGTGGTGCCCAGTTCAGATCACAACTGTGGCATGTGTGGAGAACACACACACACAAACACACACACATACACACACACTGTTTTCCTGACCTGAAATGTTTGTTGGGGACACTCACACATCTACATGGGTGTTTCCAGGGGTCATTTCGTAGAAAATGAAATGCAGGAGCTCATTAGCATAATTCATTTGCATAACTTATTTGCATATGGTACACCACCTGACATCACCGGAAGTATGTCAGAAGGCGAGAGAGAGAGAGAGAGAGAGAGAGAGAGAGAGAGAGAAAGAAAGAAAGAAAGAAAGAAAGAAAGAAAGAAAGAAAGAAAGAAAGAAAGAAAGAAAGAAAGAAAGAAAGAAAGAAAGAAAGAAAGAGCTGGCAAAGAGGGGGCAGCTACTAATCCAAGCCTCAGAAATCCCACTATTCTGGGAGGATAGCTTCAGTGGTGGCTGAAGCCTTCAGAAGGCTGGTCGGAGGAACAAGGACCTTTCCAGGGGAGGGGGTCATTTTGCTGCAGCCATGACACAAGCGGGCATTCCCCCACCGGGGGGGGGGGCAGGCGGGCACCAACTCCCGGAGCTGAGCCCCCCCGAGCTCCTGCTCGAAATGACCCCTGGGTGTTTCACCAGTTACAGGTTGGGGAAAAGCCTCCGGAGGTGAAAACCGAAGCCCCTTGTCTATGCATGCCACAATCCTTATCCGAATTGGCCACCACACACAGAGGAACAGAAGAGAATTTGTTGTTCACATGTGATTGTTACTCTCAGGACACAGATTTGGGACCCAAGGCCCAAACTGGGCACTCTGTAATGCTTGTTTTGAGCTTCAAATGTTGAGGGGAAGATAGTTCACAGTCCTAGTCTGATCTAGGGAGGTGTCAACCATCACCAAAAGGACCCCCCATCTGATGAACTGGAAGATACCTTTCTATGCCTCCAGTCCCTTCACATTTCCCTCTCAAAAATCTCTCATTTTCTCTTATTTTCATTCCCCTGGATGAGAGAAACCTCCTCCTCACCTCGTCGTGGTAGTATTTCTCTTTCTCTCTCTGCCACCTGACGGCTCTCTCCCATTTTCTCCCGATTATGTCGGAATGCCGTCTCAGCAAAGTCGGCGGGATGTTGGGATGTGCCCTAGATGACAGATGCTTCGGAAATTAGAAGTGAAAACTGCTGAGTCAGGGACCAAATTATTTGTAATCCCAAGATTGTCTTTAGTTCGATAATCACCGGTAAGACCTACTAAGTCTGGAAATGAAGCCTGGGGGAGAGAGAGAGAAGTTAAGGAAATCTGCTCAACTTCTTAAAAGTGCTCACGAGAAAGATTCTCTCTCTCTCGCCTCCCCCTCTGCAAAAGGCAGGCAATTAGATGAAAAATGACCGATTTTCTCTTTCTCGCCTACCTACCGCGAATCTCTCAAATTGACCTCTCCATTAGATCTGACAATTGGCAGAGCATGACACCCGGTTTAAAGACAGCCATGGGGGAAACCGATTTAGTTTGGGACTGCCTTGATGAAAGCAAACCGGTTGGATCGGGGACCTGGCCTAAATATCCACTTTTGAAAATACCTCTCCATTCTAGGGCTGCCAAGTATAACTCACTTTTTAGTGGGGGGAGTCCTGGTCCTGAGCCAGTTTGGTGTAGTGGTTAAGTGCGCGGACTCTAATCTGGGAGAACCGGGTTTGATTCCCCACTCCTCCACTTGCACCTGGCTGGATGACCTTGGGCAAGCCATAGCTCTGTACCAGCTGTTCCCTCAAGGACAGCTTGGGAAAGAGCTCTCTCAGCCCCACCTACCTCACAGGGTGTCTGTTGTGAGGAGGGGAACGGAAAGGAGTTTGTAAGCCGCTCTGAGACTCCCTTGGGGAGTGGAGGGTGGGGTATAAATCCAATCTCTTCTTCTTCTTCTTCTTCTTCTTCTTCGTTGTCGGGAGTCTTCTGGTGTGTGTGGAAAGCGCGCGCACCACGATGATGTCACCCGGAAGTGACATCATCATGTCGGGCATGTTGGGGGCGGGACCTCTATACTTTGAGGGACAACCATAGAGTTTTCCCTCGAATGATAGAGCGTCCCCCAAAAATGTGCCCGACGCAATGACGTCACCTCCGGGTGGGGCTTGTCCCGGTGGTTCATCACCAGTGTAGATATAAGCCCTCTAGAATGTTCCGCAGATGGCAAAATAAGCAAAGTGACTGTGATGCCAGAAAATAGGGCCTGTCTATGATAAACACGGATGTGTCATTTCTCCGTGTGTGTGGCGCCACCAAGGAGCACATTGTTCTTGAGCTGGGATATGCTCCAAAAGTGTGATCTCATCCAGGAGAGCTATTTGGTTTGTGTGTCTGCATATGGTGTCACTATCTGTTAAGAGCAAAGCAGGGAAGACAGCCAATTATTGGAGAGTGTCATTCACTAACTGAGCGTACACACATACATATGTGTGAGTGTACAAATGTGTGTAGTTTATTGGTGACTGAAATGACCCCCTGGCTCCCGTTTAAGAACAGAAGAGAAGCCAATGTTGGATCAGGCCAGTGGCCCATCCAGTCCAACACTCTGTGTCACACAGTGGCCAGAAACACCAGGTGCCCTCAGGAAATCCACCAGCGGGGCCAGAACTCCAGAAGCCCTCCCACTGTTGCCCCCCTCAAGCACCAAGAAGACAGAGCATCACTTGCCCCAGACTGAGAGTTCCTATCTATACCTTGTGGCTAATAGCCACTGATGGACCTCCGCTCCATATGTTTATCTAATTCCTTCTTGAAGCCGTCCATGCTTGTAGCTGCCACCACCTCCTGTGGCAGTGAATTCCACGTGTTAATCACTCTTTGGGTGAAGAAGTCCTTCCTTTTATCTGTTCTAACCCGACTGCTCAGCAATTTCATGGAGTGCCCACGAGTTCTTGTATTGTGAGAAAGGGAGAAAAGGACCTCTTTCTCTACCTGCTCTATCCCATGCATAATCTTATAAACCTCGATCATGTCACCCCCCAGCCGTCATTTCTCCATGCTAAAGAGCTCCAAGTTTAGTAACTCTGCTGAACTTTGCATAAGTTGTTCTTTCTGTTCACAATTTCCACATGCACCCTTGGAAACTCTTCGCACAGATGTGAGATGTTTCCGAAACAATCTCCAAAAAGAAAAAAAAAGAACCCTGAATGTTGCTAACCATAAAAGGTGCCCCCCACCCTCTGAAATTAGGCAGATAGCAACCTGGGGGAGGGCCTTCTCAGTATAGGCCCCCAAACTCTGGAACTGATTCCCCAGGGAAAATCTCGTGCTTTCTACTGCTTGCCGTCTTCCACCAAGAGGTCAAGACTTCCTTTTGCATTCCTAATGTGATGATCTCTCCTTGCACCCAAATGTTTTAATTGTAGGGTTGTTGTTGTTTTTTGTCTTTGGTACTTGTGTGAAGTGAAGCTTGAGTTTTAACTTGTTTTAATGACATATTTGGGTGTTGGTTTTTATGGCCTTTAAGAGGATATTTTTAATTTGTATTTTTTAATTTCTTAGCTGCCAGGGGATCCTATGGGGCTGGAAAGAGGGTTAAACTCTTGTAAGTAAATAAATAACCCAGTGGAAGAAGTATAACTGGTTTGGGGGGGTAAAAAGTGGGATTTTTTTGGGTGCAGAAAGTAGGTTTTCTTTTTTAAAAATTCTCCATTTCCTTCACACTCGACTCACTCTTTAGATTGCTCTGAGATCTACAAAACCAGCCAAGTGTGAACACAGTTGATTGAACCATCACGGAATTAACATAAGCAGCGCCTTGTCCGTTGAACTGTGTGGTTTCCCCCCCAACACCCCTGCTGCATCCTCCCAGTTCCTGAGAAATGCAAGAGAAAGTTCAGCTCAGATTTCCATCTAAATGCAGCTATGGATAGGAAGAACATCAGAAGAACATCAGAAGTGCCCTGCAGGATTCAGACCAATAGTCCATTTAGGGTCATTTTACACCTCCCCTCTAAAGTAGTTTGACTGCTGTCTTTTCCTGTGCTGATTTCACAGTGGTGTGAAATTTCACTCCAGGGGGTCTAAGTGCACTAATCAACAGCAATTGTTTAAAGCAGAACCAAGCCGGTTGAATACTAGCTTGACCACAGGAGGGCAATTAGTAGATGTGGACATTTCAGTGGCAGCACGGTTTCACACCGCACAGAGGTGCGGGCAGGTTTTTTTTGGAACTAGAATGATTCCAGCGGGAAAGTCAGATGTAAAATCAGCCTTAGTTCAGCATTCTGTCTCACACAGTGGCCGACCAGTTCCTCTGGGTGGCCAACAACACAGCAGCGATTTCACGCCAAAGGACTGGTTTCTCTAGAGTAACAGGGAACTTGAGAATTTAGGCTTCTCATCGCCGGCTTCTTTGAAACAAATTGCACCAGTGTCACTCCACAAGGACATCTTTGTAACGGTGTAATTGGCAGCAACGGTATCTCTCATTTGTGTGCCATAAATTTTGGGGATTCAGTTTCTCATTTTGAAAAAAAAATGTATACAGGAGAAGGGGAGAGGGAAAGAGCTGGGGTGAGATTGGCAAGACTTGAGGAGCCGCTGGTTTCTTTCTTTGCCGGTTGTAAATTCCAAAAGACTCTCTCTGTTGGTCATTATTTCATTATTACCAAGAATAGATTTTGACTCCTGGCATCATTTGATGGGTTTCAGAAGACCTGCATGGGAGTCCGTCTCCAGAGAGTTGAGCAATAATGGTCGGTCACAATAAGGAAAGGAGCCGGTTTACTATGCTTAGACTGTCTTGCAAATAGGGTGAAAAATATAACTGCCCAAGTGAACCAATAACTGTCAGCTAATGCTGCCATCTCCTACCCGGGAGGTGGGATGAGTGAACCCTTGACGTAGGGACTGTGGAATGTTATATATCTCATGTCATGCTTATCACTCTTCGAGCTGCTCTGACCTTGGGAGACTGATGGTGCCTGCCCGTGTATCTCTTCTCCTGTCTGGCTCTCAATTTTCCCGCTGTTTTCCTGGGAACTGCAAACCGGTATTTTAAGCGCCTTTTCTCTGACATGATGATTGGTTACAATGCATCAACAGACCCCTTTTTGAATTCTGTATAATTATACTGCTTGGGGCTGTGTCTGCCATTACTGACACAAGACGTGCAGATGACCATAGCAGACCTTTCTCAATAAAGCATTCCTGTTTTAAGGACGCTTGTTGGTGACTGGCTCTGTAGGACTCTCACAATAACCACACTCCCAATTCCCACCTCTAGAAATCTATTTCATGCAAGTTAAAAAATGCCTGCGAAGGGTAGATTTGAAACAACTGGGCTGGTATGGATGAATTGCCATAATATGGGCAGCTGGTCTCCTTCCCCCTCAGGTGACCCAACCCAAAAGTCAGATGACTTCCAAGAAGCATCGTATTACTATTTGTTTTATTTAAAAGTAGTTTATGCCCCCTTTCCAACCAATCAGGGTCCGCAAGGCAGCAAACATTTAAAAAAATATATATTTGAGCAATTAAAAGTACATTAAAATGGTTAAAAATAAATTAAAAAACACATATAGAACACTAGATGGAGGCCCAGTAACTGTTACTGGGGGCATGCCAGTTACATAACATAAGAGACGCCAACGCTGGATCAGGCCAATGGCTTATCCAGTCCAACACTCTGTGTCACACTGTGGCCAAAAACACCAGGTGCCATCAGGAGGTCCAGCAGCAGGGCCAGAACTCCAGAAGCCCTCCCACTGTTGCCCCCCTCAAGCACCAAGAAGACAGAGCATCACTTGCCCCAGACTGAGAGTTCCTATCTATACCTTGTGGCTAATAGCCACTGATGGACCTCTGCTCCATATTTATATACTAATAGCAAAGGCTATCCATGTGGGGGGGCACCTGGGGGGCAGGGAGATTTCCCTACACATGGGGGGCACTCCCCCGTGTGCAGAAAAATCCAAAAAGTTTTTAAAAATTTTTGGGGGATATTTAAATTCCCCCAAAAGTAAAAGTGTTCCCTGCGCATGTGCAGGGAACGCTCAGGAAACTAGGGTGGCCTGGCGGTTGGGAGGCATTCAAGCCTCGCCGCCGGAGCCTGGCAGGCCAACCCAGGGGCGGGAGGGGGGGGGGGAAGTGGCGGGCAGAGCACCTCTTTGGTGCTCAGGCCCGCCACAGCATCTGGGGTGGGAAGCGGCGGGGCTGAGCACTCAAGAGATGCTTGGCCCACCTGGGGATGGCAGGGGGGGGGAGAAGAAGCAGCAGGCCGAGCACCTCTTGGGCGCTCAGGCCCACCACAGCAGCCGAGGGAGGGATGGGGGAGAAGACTCACCTGTGGGTGGTTCCTCCACTCGGTGGAGCTTCTTCTCTCTCTCCCCCCATGAGTATCGCGGGTCCCCCCCCCTTGTGTTTATCTAATTCCCTCTTGAAGCCATTCATGCTTGTAGCCACCACCGTCTCCTGTGGCGAAACAAAAAACTCTTTTAACTATTGGCAAAAGTCATTGCTAGTGGGAGACAAACAAATCTACCTGCAGGGGGAGGGGGGAGTTTCTACGTTCTGGCGCCACAACCGAGAAGACCCTTTCTGGGGCTGCCACCCTTCTAGTTTCAGGTGGCGGGTGCCACCGAAGCAATGCCTCTGAAGGGGATCATAGTGTATGAGTAGATTCAGATGGGAAGAGGCAGTTCTTAACGCATGTTAGTCCCAGACCATAGATGTCTGTAAAGGCTCCGAAAGGCTGGGGATGCCTGCTTTAAGCCGTGTTAGCAGCATCTGTTTATTTCCAGCTTTCTGCTGCCTGCAAGTCAGACTTTTTACAGGCAAGATCTTGGTTTCATTTCCTCGGCAGCCAACTTCTGGAAAAAAAAGGCTTGGTGAGACGAGGCGGTTCCGAAAGACCCTTTCCCGACCTCTTCGCTTTGGGCAGAGTGTTATTGTCTGAAATAGCGCATCCCACTTTGCAATTCCCCGCTTGATCCTTTGCAACTCTGGCTTAGACACTTGATATATCATTTCCATCCCCTGCCCCCCGCCGCCCGCCCACCCCCTCTCCCCGCATGCCACCCCCTAAAACTCCAACACATTA
Source organism: Lepidodactylus listeri (assembly GCA_029233225.1). Classification (NCBI taxonomy): domain Eukaryota; kingdom Metazoa; phylum Chordata; class Lepidosauria; order Squamata; family Gekkonidae; genus Lepidodactylus; species Lepidodactylus listeri. The sequence continues at coordinate 5,905,995 of JARCFY010000004.1, read as the reverse complement.
TAGCAGGAACTAATTTGGTCCAGACTATTATTAGATCATGAGATCAGGGCCACATAGAGGTCGTAAAATGTTTCATTCTCTCCGAACGGCCGTTGGGCCGCTATCAGGTGCCATAACGTGAGGTTTGCTTATTGTGCATATTGCTGAGAGTTGCAAATTGCCCATTACCCGGCTTAAACACCTGGCATTTACATTCATTATAACCCGGACGCCCCCCCCTTTATGGCCTCCCCAGAGGGCCTTCCAATTGGTCAGAAGCGCAAATGAATGTTTTATGGTTACGATGAAAGATGGGAGGGGGGCTTGGCAGAAAGGGGGGAGAGGGCGGACCATCTCCAACTTGGGGCTGGCATTCCTGGGTGTTCGGGGTGGGGCTTAGGTCGGCGTGGTTTCCTGAATGCCAATGCCGAGCATCTTACCTAAGGGATGTGGAGATTGTCCGAGAGAGGAAATGCACAATGCTTGCGGATTAACCACTGTGGGGAACATGACCACTAATGGTTACGTTAGCGAGTGAGTTGAGAGTAACTTGCGTCGACCGCCCAGATGGTCTCCTGTCCAGGTAATTGGTTGCAATGCCCATTTTGGTTGTCATCCTAATTAAATTTGACCTGAGATACGTGATCATGGGATCAATCAGCAGAGCTGATACCTCTGATTCTGCAATCTGGTACTGCGGGACAGAATTAATGAAGGGTGTGCTGCGGAAGGGACTTTGTTTAATATTGCCGCGTAATAACGGCTGGTTGCTGATGCGCATCTTTGCTTGGCATAACTTGCAGCCAAGTTCTGGGCAGAGAGAATCAACTGTTTGATAGAATCACAGAATCACCAAGAGTTGGAAGGGGCCAGATAGGCTATCTAGTCCAGCCGCCTGCTCGATGCAGGATCAGCCTAGAGCATCCCTGACAAGTATTCATCCAGCCACTGCTTAAAGACTGCCAGCGACAGAGCTAGATTCGAGTCCAGCGGCACCTTATAGACCAGCAAGATTTGCAGGGTATCATTACAAATCATGCCTTGTATTACTTTCCCCCTATTCCTTTTATTTATTCTGTATTCCCTTAAAAAGTTAAAATAAAATTTATGTTAAAAAGAAAGATTATGCAGGCTATAAGCTTCTGAGCGTCAAAGTTCCCTTCGTCAGATACCTTCTTCATTTCTAAGAAGAAGAAGAAGAAGAAGAGATTGGATTTATACCCCGGCCTCCACTCCCCAAGGGAGTCTCAGAGCGGCTTACAAACTCCTTTTCCCTTCCCCTCTTCACAACAGACACCCTGTGAGGTAGGTGGGGCTGAGAGAGCTCTTTCCCAAGCTGTCCTTGAGGGAACAGCTGGTACAGAGCTATGGCTTGCCCAAGGTCATCCAGCCAGGTGCAAGTGGAGGAGTGGAGAATCAAATCCGATTCTCCCAGATTAGAGTCCACGCACTTAACCACTACACCAAACTGGCTCTCTCTCTAAGGTGTTACTGGTATTAAATCTAGCTCTTTACAGACCTGCACGACTGTTCTCTGGAACTAAAATACCTGATTGGAATCCCAGATCTTAGAATATGGAGTTAGTTGGAGTCCCTAAGCCTAGGTTAACTATTACAAAGGTATTCCAGGTTAATATATAGTATTATATATTAGTATTACATAGGGCCGCGGTGGCTCAGAGGGTAAGATGCTGAGCTGCAAACCAGAAGGTCGGTAGCTTGGTAGTTCGAGACCCTGGTCCCACGTGATGGAGTGAGCTCCCATCTCTGGCCCCAGCTCCTGCCAGCCTAGCAGTTCGAAAGCAAGAAATTGCAAGTAGATAAATGGGTACCGCCTTGGTGGGAAGGTAACAGTGTTTCACGCACCTCTGCGTTTGGTCATGCCGGCCACATGGCCACGAAAAAGTCTTCAGAAAGCGCTGGCTCTTCGGCTTGGAAACGGAGACGAGCACCGCCCCCTAGAGTCAGATTATGATTGCTCGCTTTAAGTCTTTGAAGGGCTGTCACTTAGAGGAGGGCAAGGAGCTATTCCTGCTGGCAGCAGAGGTGAGGACTCGCAATAATGGACTTAAATTAGGGGCCAAAAGGTGTCGGCTAGATCTTAAGAAAAACTTTTCTTGCTCTAGGCTGATCCTGCATTGAGCGGGGGGTTGGACTAGATGGCCTGTATGGCCCCTTCCAACTCTTGTGATTCTATGATTATGTACAGCTGTTGCATATTTTGTTACCCCTAAACTTAATAATTTTATTTATCCAGCTGCTGCTTCACGACTGCCAGTGACAGAGCTGGATGCGAGTCCCGTAGCACCTTAGAGACAAAAAAGATAAGTGGAGTATAAACTTTGACAAGCCAAAGCTCCCTTCGTCAAGATACCTTGAGGGTCTCTAAGGTGCTACTGGACTCATATCTGGCCCTTCTACTGTAGACCAGCATGGCTGCCCTCTGAAGCTAAGCTTCTTGATAGGGATCAAGATGGGTAGTCGTGTTAGACCGTCTGTAGCCGCAGCAGAAAAGAGCCAGAGTCCAGCAACGCCTTAAAGACTAACCAAATTTGTGGCACGGAAGGAGCTTTCCTGCCCTGAGCTCTCCTCACTTCTTCAGGGACTGCAGATCTTGGAATGTGGAGTTTGGTGGAGTCACTGAGTCTACCGCAAAGGTATTCCAGGACATATGTAGTATTATGCACAGCTGCTGCACGTTTTGCAACCCACAAACCAAATTATTTGTGATATGATGGACATATACCTGTCCCTAAAAAATGGTTGGTATTTACTTTATCTTCTTAGGCTTTGGAATGAGTCAGCCACAGATCCAAGGTAAGTGCGTTCCCTGTGCATGCACAGGAAACACTTTTTACTTTTGGGGGGATTTATGTACCCCCCAAATAATGTGTTTTTTTTTTTACTTTTAAGATTTTTCTGCACACGTGGGGAGTCTCCCAAGTGTGCAGGAAAATCTCTCTTCTGCCCAAGTGCCCCCAATGTGCGGATTTAGATATCCGCACACACAGGGGGCACTTGGGAATTAGTATATAGATATGGAGCAGGGGTCCATCAGTGGCTATTAGCCACAAGGTATCAATAGGAACTCTCGGTCTGGGGCAAGTGATGCTCTGTATTCTTGGTGCTTGGGGGGCAACAGTGGGAGGGCTTCTAATGTCCTGGCCCCACCGCTGGACCTCCTGATAGGACCTGGTATTTCTGGCCACTGTGTGACACAAGAGTGTTGGACTGGATGGGCCATTGGCCTGATCCAACATTGGCGTCTCTCATGTTCTTATGTTTTTACCCCTACTGGGGGCCTGGAGGACATTCCAAGAGGTGGATGAATAAAGCCTGCCCCTGCCCCAAGGAGGTCTCCCATCCAAGTACTTGCCAGGGTCAACCCTGCTTAGCTTCTGTGACCTGACAAGATTGGGCTTGCCTGGACTATCCGGGTCAGGGCAACAATAAGATGTTTTGAAGCACATTCATTCATAGTTGGAAGCAACTTGACAGGCACATTGAAAGCAGGTGCCATTTTGTGAGCGAATAAGCCTTATGAATTTATCTGTAATGCTGAAAAGGAAACAGAACTTCCCTGAAATGCTAAAATTGCCAAAGAGAGGGTTTTTGCGACGTCAGGAGACATTAAAATAATGGAGTGCTGAAATATACTTACCCTTTAAGAACCTGAAATGGGTTGTGTATAACTTAATGGGTGGCGCATCAATGACTACTGCTTGACATATATTCATTATGAAGGCGGCTATGGGTTTGATTCCATCACAGGTGAAGAGGCTGCTTTTAGAGGAGATTTTGGGGGGAAAGAGTCAAAGGTGTTCCTCTGCTCCAACTGGTGACACCAAGGAACTGCTGGGATCTGAGCCTGTATTCCAAAAGGGCATCTTTACAATCCAAAGAACAGATAAAAGGAAGGACTTCCTCACCCAAAGGGAGGTTAACACGTGGAATTCACTGCCACAGGAGGTGGCGGCAGCTACAAGCATAGACAGCTTCAAGAGGGAATTAGATAAACATATGGAGCAGAGGTCCATCAGTGGCTGTTAGCCACAAGGTATAGATAGGAACTCTCAGTCTGGGGCAAGTGATGCTTTGTCTTCTTGGTGCTTGGGGGGGGCAACAGTGGGAGGGCTTCTAGTGTCCTGGCCCCACTGCTGGACCCCCTGAGGGCACCTGGTGTTTTTGGCCACTGTGTGAGACAGAGTGTTGGACTGGATGGCTTCAAGAGGGAATTGGATAAACCTATGGAACAGAAGTCCATCAGTGGCTATTAGCCACAAGGTCTAGATAGGAACTCTCAGTCTGGGGCAAGTGATGCTCTGTAATCTTGGTGCTTGTGGGAGGGGGCAACAGTGGGAGGGCTTCTGGAGTTCTGGCCCCACTGCTGGACCTCCTGAGGGCACCTGGTGTTTTTTTGGCCACTGTGTGACACAGAGTGTTGGACTGGATGGGCCACTGGCCTGATCCCACATTGGCTTCTCTTATGTTCTTATGTTCTTATTGCATTCATTGGTAGAAGGAAATGTTTCATGAGGTAGTTTCCCCCCCCCCTTTATATTTCCTTTTTTCCCCCTGTATCAGGCCTATTCCCCCGGCATCCCTCCTGCTTTCGAACAGGGCAATCCTGTCTCAAGTTCCAAATGGGGCGTGCAGGTGACGTTTCTCTTCTGCTCCACAAAATAACATGAAAGAATCCGGTTCCACCCTGCCGTACCCCTTCCAGAACACAATGCACCATTTTGCACGAACATCGAGCCAATGTGTTTGGTGCAGAGCCAGTTTGGTGTCGTGGTGAAGTGCGCGGACTCTAATCTGGGAGAACCGGGTTTGATCCCCCACTCCTCCACTTGCACCTGCTTGATGGCCTTGGGCAAGCCCTAGTTCTGGCACAGCTGTTCTTGAAAAAGAGCCGTTTCTGACAGAGTTCTCTCAGCCCCACCTACCTTACAGGGTGTCTGTTGTGGGGAGGGGAAGGGAAAGGAATTTGTAAGTTGCTCTGAGACTCCCTTGGATAGTGAAGGGCGGGGTATTAATCCAATCCAATCTCTTCTTCTTCTTTTTTGATGCTCCTTTTAGTCCTGCCCAAGTACGATATATATAAGGGGACTGGTTTGCTACAACAAAATAATTTAACAGTGTTTTATGGAGAGCATTTTAGCCAGTACAATAAAGGAGGCTTCTAGCACCTGAGAGACAAGCCTGGCTTGCTCCTGTATAAACACTATTCAACTCTCACATTGAAGTTGATGATTTTGCATCTATAAAATTAGAGTGTAAAAACTGAGCCCAGTTCATCTTTTCCAAGATATTACTCCAATTACAAGTGCTTTTAAAAAGTGATAATGTTATTATTGGAGGTTCAGCCCTTTAACCATCTTATTAATATGGTATAGCTTTAAGAAGGAGCTGGTCAACATGCAGCTGTATGGAATTAAGTAGAATAGTTCCTTTTATAACCTGGTGTCCCAATTGCTGTAGAGAGCATTTGGCCAGCCATACTGAAGGCTTCTTAGCCTGGTAAAAATAATAAGGACTGGTTTGCTACTACATAAAATTTGTGTCTCATGGAGAGCATTTCAGCCAGCGCGATATAGGAGGCTTTTAGCACCTGAGGGAAAAGAGCTGGCTTGCTCCTAATATAAACACTGCAATGGAACCAGAAGTAAGTTTTTACAAACTCTTAAAAATTAATTAAGAATTTAAAAATAAGAACATTCCATTCAGCTTCATGTTGCCTTTTATTTTAAATACCATGGATTTCTTCCAGGTTAAAATGCAGAAAGTAAAGAAGAAGTTTAAGCATTGGTTTGCTTTTAACAAACACTGAACCAAGAGGCTGGTACCTTTCCACACAATAGAACTACCCCTGAGGAAGATGTGGATGAAATGAGCTTATATCCGGGTGCTCACTGAGTGTGGACTTTCCTTGCAGTAAACTTTTATTGAGGGTATATTCTTGTAAGTTTGATAAAAAATAATATTGATTAAAAATAATATATAAATATTGATTAAAAATTATATAAATATTTATGTCACAGAGGTTTGTTGTTGTATTTTCAAGTACGATATATTACATTAGACACAATCCTCAGAACGACCGTGAGATCTGAACCCAGAGAGATAACGAACTTTGAACCAGGACTGCACAATCCATTAATGGCCAGACAGTCTTTTGTGGGAGAGGGGGGCCCGTGCTCTCGCCTGTATTCCACGCCGAAAGGAGCTTCAGTCTTGGATCCTTATGAAATAGCAGAAGCAATAAGGTCAGATGACTTTAAATGAACCGCTTCTGTTGCAGCCTCCTCTTCGATATATTCAAGAACAGGTTGTTAAAGCTTTCTGCATCCCTCTCCTGAAATATTATTTACTTTATTTATGTCCTGCCTTTCAGCCCAATGGGAACCCCCCCCCAGCCTCTCCTCACAACAACCCTGTGAGGTAGGTTAGGCTGAGAACATGGTACTGCCCCAAGGTCACCCAGCAAGCTTCCATGGCACAACCAGGGATTTGAACCTGGATTTCCAGATCCTTGTCTGGCACTTAGAATTAAAATAATAGAATCACAGAGTTGGAAGGGGAAATCTAGGCCATCTAGTCTAACGCCCTGCTCAGTGCAGAATCAGCCTAGAGCATCCTTGACAAGGGTTTGTCCAGCTGCTGCTTGAAGACTGCCAGCTCCTTGCCCTCCTCTAAGTGACAGCCCTTCAGATCTTCAAGAGCGCAATCATGTCCCTCCTCAGCCTCCAGTCTGGTGTAGTGGTTAAGAGCACAGACTCTAATCTGGGAGAACCGGGTTTGATTCTGCACTCCTCCACATGGAGCTGCTGGTATGACCTTGGGTCAGTTACAAGTTCTCTCAGAGCTGTTCTTTCAAGGGCAGTTCACAAGAGAGCTCTCTCAGCCCCACCTACCTCACAGGGTGTCTGTTGTGGGGAGGGGAAGGGTAAGCCGCTCTGAGACTCCTTTGGGTAGTGAAGAGTTGGATATAAAACCAACTCCTCCTCTTCCTCCTTCTCCGGTCCCTCAACCTTTTCTCATTTGGCTTGGTCTCCAGGCCCCCAATCATCCTCATTGTTTTCCTCTGCACGTGACACGTTAAGTGGTACAGAAATAACATAAATTGTATCCTACTTGCCAGAAGCTATGCGCAGCAGTATAGACCACAACCCCTAATCGTTTATCCAAGCAAGACTGTGCAACCATTTTGCACAGGGCAACCCTCTTCCCTGCACAGAGAAGCCGTCTTGAATAGTTCAGTCTTACACAGTTTGTAGAAGGCCAGGAAGGTGGGGGCTGTCCTGACTTCCTCAGGCAGGCCATTCCACAAGGTGAGAGCCACAACAGAGAAAGCACATGGATGGGCAGTTGCTGGTGCCGGAAGCCCTTTGGCTGACTTGAGTGAAGTTGTGGCAGTGGGGCGTAGGGAGAGAGGTGGTCCCAGCTTATACCAGGTCTGACTCTTTGTCTGTCTTGCACTGTATTGTCCACTCCGACTGGTGGAGTCTCTCCAAGCAGAGAAAGGTCTCCCCCCAGTATCCGCTTCCTGAGAACATGGGCTGGGGATTGGATCTGGGATCTTCTGCATGAGAAACGTGCCAGTCTCTGAACTATGAGCCCTCCTGAAGCCTATATTCCACATGACGAAAGCAGGGCATGGTACAGCTCACCTGGGCAGGTAAGAGAGGGAGAAGCAGGTGTTAAAGGCAGTCAACAGGGAGAAAGGAACCAGAGAGAGAGAAATCTGAATGCAGAGGGGCAGACTGGAGATTTCCATAGCTTATTTTGCCCCAGTGGAAGGGAGTACAACAAATCTTGGAGCAATGTGGTGCTAAGTGGAATGGGATTGACTCTCCTCAATCCTCGATCTCCAAACTTTTTTGGGGAGAGGGGGTATCTTCTGCCAAGCTTGAGGGGTCTGTAGTCCAGCTTGATCCCCCATGCATGGTGAAGGAAACTTCCAGGTCTACCAGATGGACTTCCTGGTTCCTGAAACCTTCACATGAAGCTCCTTTCTACTGAATCAGACCCTTGGTCCATCAAGGTCAGTCTTGTCTGCTCAGGCTGGCAGCAGCTCTCCAGGGTCTAAGGCTGAGGTCTTTCACGTCGTCTATTGCCTGGTCCTTTGAGTTGCAGATACCAACTTAATACTGGGGATACCTGGGATTGAACATGGGACCTCCTCCATGCCAAGCAGATGCTCTACCACTGGGCCCGGCCCATCCCCAACACGCACATGAAGCTGCCCTATCCCAAATCATCCCATTAGTCCATCAAGATCAATATTGTCTACTCCGACCTGCAGCAGCTCTCCAGGGTCTCAGGCTGAAGTCATTCACATCATCGACTGACAGATCCTTAAACTGGAGATGCCGGGGATTGAACCTGGGACCTTCTGCATGCCAAGCACAGGCTCTTCCACTCAGCCACGGCCCCTTCCCAGTCTTGATAGATTGTGCATCCACGAAGGGGGTAATGGTCTCTTTTACTACTTAACTAGATAGAAGGCAGAGGCTGAGGAGGCAAAGGGCATTCTGCTGGGAAATGGACTCGAATAAACGGCTTTCTTTAGCAGGCATTACCACCAAAAGGGCCATTCCTCACAGGCTGACAGAGCTCGGAATGGCAGAGCTGCAAGCCAAGCTTTAGAAGCCATTTGCTGCCCTCAATCTCGGGAGTCTCTTGGCATCAGGCACTTTTCTCTTCCCTTCCCAGGAGGTCCCTTTCTCATATAGAAATGACATCATCTCCCCATACCAGGTGCGCCCCCCCCCCCCCGGTGTGGTGCATGACACCGGTCCACCCTCTTTCTAAAACAACCGTCTTGCTTTTATTCCCCATCTTCCTTTCTAGCAGTCATTTGAGATGGGGGTTTTTTGGGGCAAAATACACTTTTTTTGCCACAATGTCTAAATGGACTAGTGTGGAGTCTCGTGAGCAAAAGTTCTACTTTGTGAGCTACTGGCGTTAAAGTCCTGAGGGAGCGATTTGGCTGCTGCATCAATTAGTTTGCTCTGGAGCCCTCCTTCCTGAGCTCAGACAAAAATGTGTGCGCCGGAAGCTAAAAAAAACTGTGAGCCAGCTCACACTAACTGAGCTTAGAGGGAACACTACCTCTAAGCTCTGGAGTCTTGTGAGCAAAAATCCTACTTTGTGAGCTACTGGCATTAAAGTCCTGAGTGAGCGATTTGGCTGCGGCATCAATTAGTTTGCTCTGGAGCCCTCCTTCCTGAGCTCAGACAAAAATGTGTGCGCCAGAAGCTAAAAAACTGTGACCCAGCTCCCACTAACTGAGCTTAGAGGGAACACTATTTCTAAGCTCTGGAGTCTTGTGAGCAAAAATCCTACTTTGTGAGCTACTGGCATTAAAGTCCTGAGTGAGCGATTTGGCTGCGGCATCAATTAGTTTGCTCTGGAGCCCTCCTTCCTGAGCTCAGACAAAAATGTGTGCGCCGGAAGCTAAAAAACTGTGAGCCAGCTCCCACTAACTGAGCTTAGAGGGAACACTACCTCTAAGCTCTGGAGTCTTGTGAGCAAAAATCCTACTTTGTGAGCTACTGGCATTAAAGTCCTGAGGGAGCGATTTGGCTGCGGCATCAATTAGTTTGCTCTGGAGCCCTCCTTCCTGAGCTCAGACAAAAATGTGTGCGCCGGAAGCTAAAAAACTGTGAGCCAGCTCACACTAACTGAGCTTAGAGGGAACACTATTTCTAAGCTCTGGAGTCTTGTGAGCAAAAATCCTACTTTGTGAGCTACTGGCATTAAAGTCCTGAGTGAGCGATTTGGCTGCGGCATCAATTAGTTTGCTCTGGAGCCCTCCTTCCTGAGCTCAGACAAAAATGTGTGCGCCAGAAGCTAAAAAACTGTGAGCCAGCTCCCACTAACTGAGCTTAGAGGGAACACTATTTCTAAGCTCTGGAGTCTTGTGAGCAAAAATCCTACTTTGTGAGCTACTGGCATTAAAGTCCTGAGTGAGCGATTTGGCTGCGGCATCAATTAGTTTGCTCTGGAGCCCTCCTTCCTGAGCTCAGACAAAAATGTGTGCGCCGGAAGCTAAAAAACTGTGAGCCAGCTCACACTAACTGAGCTTAGAGGGAACACTATTTCTAAGCTCTGGAGTCTTGTGAGCAAAAATCCTACTTTGTGAGCTACTGGCATTAAAGTTCTGAGGGAGCGATTTGGCTGCGGCATCAATTAGTTTGCTCTGGAGCCCTCCTTCCTGAGCTAGGGCAAAGATGTGTGAGCCGGAGGCTAAAAAACTGTGAGCTAGCTCACACTAACTCAGCTTAGAGGGAACACTGAATGGAACCCCCATGTCCTGCATAGTTAGGCTGCGGCCACACGGGCTTCAAATGCGGGAGGAAGGGCTATTTCTTCCCGCATTTAAAGGGGCCAACCAGACGGACGGCCCCAAGTCCCGTGCCGAAGCGGGCTCCAATGCGGGTTCCTCCCGCATTTTCAGACCCCAGGAAAATCAAGTATTTTCCCAGGTGTTGCAGGAGGAAACCGCATTGGAGGTATCTGGACAGCCCTCTCTCGCATGCATTGCGAGACCAGGGCTGTCCACATAGCCCCGCCGGCCATTTCCCCCCCCCCCTTTTACACTTGGGCACATGGCTATTCATGCGTCCAAGTGTAAAAGGGTGAAAAAAAAAACCCAACTTACCCAGGCGGATGGCAGGTTGGAGGCCGCCACCACCGCTTCAAGTGCTGCTGGGGCCGCCTCCGCCGCCTCCGTAGTCATGTCTTCAGCGGCGGGCCGCCGCCACCACTTCCGCCGCGGCTGCCCCCACTTCCGCCGCCGCGGCCACCGCGGCCGCTGTTCCCGCCGCGGCCGCCGATCCCGCGGCCGCAGGGGTTGGGATGTATAGACATTCCAACCCGCTGTTTAAAAATGCGGCCCCTTTAAATCCGGGAGCCCTCCCGGATTTAAAGGGGCCGTGTGACCGCAGCCTTACTCTTGACTATCAGTTGATGAGAGACAATGATGGGGAAGGACAGTGGCTTCCTTGACGGATGTTGGGTTTTCCTCTTTTTCTGCTGCCTCGAACCTTTCTTAGCATGATTGTCTTTTCCCAGTGACTGGTGCGGAGAAAATTTGCTTCCCAACCCCAAAGTGGCGATCAGCATTTCCCTGGGCGTGTAAGAAAGGGCCACGAGAACTGAGCACTGAGGCAACCCTTCCTGCCCTCCCTTCTCGTGATCTGCCCAAGTTCACGGAATCCGCATTGGTGTCCGATGGCCATCTAGCCTCTGCTTGAAAACCTCAAAAGAAGGAGAGCCCGCCACCTCCCGAGGAAGCCAGTTCTACTGAGGAACCGCTCTAACTGCCAGGAAGTTCTTCCTCATGAAACTCTTCCAGTTTCATCTCAACCCACTGGTTCTGGACCAACCTTCTGGGGCAGACAAGGGTCTCACTGTATATCTGATGAAGGGGGCTTTGGCTCTCAAAGCTGGTTCTTTCCACACTAGACCTTAAATCCTGGTTCATCCCTGTCCCCGAACTTACATTCTACAATGAGAGTTCACCCCTGTAATTATCTTGGGGTATTTTTTGTTTCCACATTACTCTGATGTCACCCCGGTTTCACCCCACATTTGTCCCAGGATAAACGGATGCTGTTCTAAGCAGGGATAAATGCAAGGTATTGTGTCGCGAGTTGAACTCTGATAAAACCAGGGATGAGATCCCCATGTGGAAAGGACCAATAGCTTATATCCGAAAAATCATTTTGGTCTCTATGATGCTCCTGGATTCAAATCCAGCTGTCAACCTGCTGGGGAACCCCGTGCAGCCTTGTTATGGCTGTAAACACACAAGATGGCATAATAAACACGGCAATGATTTGCGTTAAAATGCTCCGTCGGTTTTTGGCAGGGTTCTCTGTCCGTCCTCATTGCTCTTAAGTGAGAGTGCGGGTGTGTCTGTATCAGGAATATTGCCCTCCTCAGCAAAGCCACCTCTTTTCTCCCCCATCCTCTTCCCTCCATGGCCTAATCGCGATGTGAATCTGCAGAAAGTTTAGCGATAATTAGCGGTGACCTCTGGCAGTTCCGCCGCGCTCCCGGAATCCTGCTTGTCAGCGTGGCCTGTCAGAGGGCCAGAGAGGAAATGAAGAATTTGACAGCGAGGAGACACGGGGCGGGGAGAGGGGCGAGGTGTCCCCTCCGCACTACAAAACGCGGGGCTATTAATGTGTCAGCTTCTTTTTTGGTTAAGCGTTGCAGTTTGCGCCGGAGAGTTTTATGGATCAGCAGATAGCCATAATTATCAGACGCACGCTTCAGCTGACGTCGGAGCTAACCTTTTATCATTTTGCACCATCGTTCCCTCCTCCTCCACCCCCCCACCCTCAAGAAAAAAGCTCATCCATTAACTTTGTTTGCTTGACTCAGTCGCTAAACCAACAAAGAGAATCTTCGACAGCCACAGGCCTGACCGGGTGGGACGTACGGAGTAATTCAACAAGGGGACGACCGTTCCCTGGATAATCCAGGCAAGCTCGATCTTGTCAGATCTCAGAAGCTAAGCAAGGCTGACCCTGCTAAGTACTTGGAAGGGAGACCTCCAAAGAATACCGGGCCTGGGACGCAGAGGCCGGCAATCAAGCCACCTCTCTGAAAACGTCCTAGCCCCACTAGGGGTTGCCAGAAGTCACAATGACTTTGAGGTTTGCGAGCATGCACGCACGCACGCACACACACACACACTCACCAAATAATAAAACAAAATAAAAAACCAAGGGGACAAAGGCGAGCTTGAATTAATAACACTAAATGTACACAAAACCCACAACAAGGCACTTGCAGGACCAAATTAATCTTTGTGTCAACTTGCCCACTGCACAGTGCTAAATCCAGGTTTGCTGTTAAGTGGGCGTAACTGGCGAAGCTCAGACGATTCCACAGTCTTACATTTCCAGAGGCTGTTCTAACAAGTTGTCTTCATTTCTTTTTTCCCTCTATCAATTTGCAGCCAACTCATGGAGACCCCTGAGGGTTTTTGAAGTCAAGAGAGTTTCAGAGGCGGTTTACCATTTCCTGCCTCTGCGTAACAACCTTGGGCTTTCTTGGTGGTCTCCCATCCAAGGATCTACCAGACCTGACCCTGCTTAGCTTCCGAAATCTGACAAGATCAGGCCAGCCTGAGCTATCCCGGTCAGGGCCCTACCAAACGACATAAATTGGAAAACTCCTACTAGAGCAGGAGACCTGCTGGCAAACCTGTACTTTGCCTGGTGGTAACTGAAAGTCTGGCAGGAGGAAATGGAGGGATGGGGGTGGGAAGCACTTTGGTATCATGCAGGGGTCACTTTGGAAAAAGAGAGGCGCAGGAGGTCATTAGCATAACTCATTAGCACAACTTATTTGCATATGCCACACCCCCTGACATCACCGGAAGTGTGTCAGAAGGCAACACCCACCGCTCAGCCTCCACCCCAAAAATCTCCCGGTATTTCCCAACTCAGAGCTGGCGAGCCAGCTTGACATTTGGACTAAAGACACTTTTGGTTTCCTTTGCGCTTGCAGGGAAGCTATCCTACAACAAGCATGAAAATACAGATTTATTTATCTTATTTATTTACTTCCAATTATATCCCAGCCTCCCTGCAAGCAGGCTCAGGGCGGCTAACAGAACTGGCACCAATTGCCAGTAAAAACAAGTTGGTATGCTTTTGCTTTTTTCCACAGCACATCACCATATGTGCCCGCTCCTGGGCTTGTTACTCCTGGAACAGTGTTCCGGCGCGTTCCTGCTCAAAATGACCCCTGGTTCTTCCTGCTGCCTTCAACTTTTCTTAGCATGATTGTCTTTCCCGGTGACTCTTGTTTTCTCATCATGTGACCAAAGTACACGGGACTCAGCTTAAGTCATTTTAGCTTCTAGGGAGAGTTCGGGCTTGATTTAATCTAGACCCCGCTGATTTGAAGAAGAAGAGAGGAGATGGTATTTATACCCCACCCTTCACTAATGGAAGGAAGAAGTAGAATTGGGTTTATACCCCGCCTTTCGCTCCGAGTCTCAGAGTGACTTACAATCTCCTTTCCCTTCCCCTCCCCACAACAGACACCCTGTGAGGTTGGTGGGGCTGAGAGAGCTCTTTCAAGAACTGCTCATGAGAGAACAGCTGTGACAGAATTATGGCTTGATTAAGGTCATTGTAAGTTGCTCGGAGACTCCAAGTGAAGGGCAGAGTATAAATCCAATTTCTCTTCCACATATGTGTGTATGTGTGTGTGTGTGTATCTCACACACACATGTATATGTATATTTATGTATGTGCATGTTGGACTGGATGGTCCATTGGCCTGATCCAACATTGGCTTCTCTTATGTTCTTGTGTGTGTGTTTAGATATGTGTGTGTGTGTTTAGATATGTGTGTGTTTATATATATATACATTCTCTCTCTCTCTCTCATTCATGTACATATTTCAGTCATCAACAACTCTGACATTCTAATTAAAAGCCAAAATGATATAATTGTATTACAAGAGCTATTAATTAAACTTTTTAAAATGCAATGAAATATTATAACTTCTTAACAGTGTTCAGTCGGGTGTCTATAAAAGCGAATGATTCATTGAGCACTGCTTTGCCTTTTATTCTGGAAGACAAGAATCATCCTGGCGTTCCGTTTCCGTGAAGGAAGATGGAATGAAAGCAGCCACAAAGCAAAATAACAACTTATAGAAGGGTTTTGGAGACAGTCACATCTGGGCCCAACTCAGGTTTCTTCTTCTCCAGTTTCCAGTATTTCCTCTAAGCTGAGTTAGTGTGAGCTAGTTCACAGAGTTTTTTTTTTTTTAGCCTCTGGCTCACACATTTTGTCTCAGCTCAGGAAGCAGGGCTCCAGAGCAAACTAATTCATGCAGCAGCCAAATCTCTCGCTCAGGACTTTGATATCAGTAGCTCACAAAGTGGAATTTTTGCCCACAAGACTCCACAGCATAGAGGGAGCATCGATGGAGATCCCAGCAAGGGGCTTTCAAGGCAAGCGAGAAGCAGAAATCATTGGCCATAGCCTTCCTCTGCAGAGCCTCCTTAGCAGTTGTCTCAGAGCTCTCTCAGCCCCACCTACCTCATGGGGTGTCTGTTGTGGGGAGGGGAAGGGACAGGGATTGTAAGCTGCTCTGAGACTCCTTTGGGTAGTGAAGGGCGGGGTATAAATCCAATCTCCTTTCCTCCCCCTCCATCTCCTCTTCCTTTTTCTTCTTCTCCTCCTCCTCCTCCTCCTCCTCCTCTGATAGTCCACATGCTCCCATGACATCCATATTTTATTTTATTTATATTTACATTTATATCCCACCCATTTGGAAGGATCAGGGCAGCTAACAACATAATAAATGTACATTAAAACACCAGATAAAACTATTACACACTATAAAACCATCCTGTAAACACATTATAAGATAAAAGATGGCGATCTTCAGACATCACTGTCGACTGGATGGTGTCTTCGGCTCCCGCATTAGCTGTGAAGCCTCAGTTGGTGGCGTTGTTGGTCCTGGTTGGTAAAGTTGGCGGCCGGGCCAGGGCCCTGAGGTCAGGGCGACCTCTACTTGAAAGCCTGGTGGAAGAGCTCCTGTGGAACTGTAAAAGGCCCTGGGAGCTCATTCCACCAGTGAGGGGCCACCACAGAGAAGGTCCTGGCCTGAGAACCAGGCGATTTAGGGAACCTGATCTTAAAGCTCACTGGGGTACATGTGAGGAAAGGCGGTCTCTTAGGTAGGTAGGTAGGTCCCTGGTCATATAGGGCTTTAAAGGTAAGAACCAGCTCCTTGAAACATATCCAGTATGCTATAGGCAGCCAGTGCAGAGTTTTTAGGGTGGGCTGGATGTGTTCCTGCATATGAGTAAAGGAGCATCATTGTCAGCTTGAAATAAACCTCAGTGGGAATGGAGTGCCCAAACCTCTCTAGATCAGGGGTGTCAAACTCGTTTGTTATGAGGGCTGGATCTGACATAAATGAGACCTTGTTGGGCCGGACCATGTGTGTCATAAAACATAATGCCAGGTAGCGGAGATATAAATTTTATAAAGGACACAAAGACATTAGCACTCTTGCAATATTTTGTCTGATTAAAAGGAAACAGAGAGTGAGTATAAATGGGAAATTTTCTCAGTGGAGGGAGGTAAGCAGTGGGTTACCGCAGGGATCAGTACTTGGTCCGATGCTTTTTAACTTGTTTATTAATGATTTGGAGTTGGGAGTAAGCAGTGAAGTGGCTAAATTTGCAGATGAGACGAAGTTGTTGAGGGTGGTGAGAACCAGGGAGGATTCTGAGGTACTCCAAAGGGATCTGTTGAGGATGGGCGAGTGGGCATCAATGTGGCAAATGGGGTTTAATGTGGCCAAGTGCAAAGTGATGCACATTGGAGCCAAAAATCCTAACTATAAATATACGTTGATGGGGAGAGACTGGCGGAGACTGACCAAGAGAGAGATCTTGGAGTCGTAGTAGATAACTCAATGAAAATGTCGAGACAGTGTGCGACTGCAATGAAAAAGGCCAACGCTATGTTGGGGATTATTAGGAAGGGAATAGATAACAAATCAGCCAGTATCATAATGCCCCTGTATAAATCGATGGTGCAACCTCATTTGGAGTACTGTGTACAGTTCTGGTCGCCACACCTCAAGAAAGATATTGGGAAAAATGCAGAAAAGGGCAACTAAAATGATAAAAGGGTTGGAACACTTTTCCAATGAAGAAAGGTTGAAGTGCTTGGGGCTCTTTAGCTTGGAGAAACGACGGCTGAGGGGTGACATGATCGAGGTTTATAAGATTATGCATGGAATAGAGCAGGTCGAGAAAGAAGGACTTTTCTCCCTTTCTCACAATACAAGAACTCGTGGGCACTCCATGAAATTGCTGAGCAGTCGGGTTAGAACAGATAAAAAGGACTTCTTCACCCAAAGAGTGATTAACTCATGGAAGTCACTGCGACCGGAGGTGGCGGCAGCTACAAGCATGGACAGCTTCAAGAGGGAATTAGATAAACATATGGAGCAGAAGTCCATCAGTGGCTATTAGCCACAAAGTATAGATAGGGAACTCTCAGTTTGGGGCAAGTGACACTCTGTAATCTTGGTGTTTGGGGGGGGGGGGCAACAGTGGAAGGGCTTCCTGCCTCCACTGCTGGACCTTCTGAGGGCACCTGGTGTTTTTGGCCACTGTGTGACAGAGTGTTGGACTGGATGGGCCATTGGACTGACCCAACATTGGCTTTTCTTATGTTCTTATGTTTATTTAACAGTCTCTGATAACTAACACCCCTTGCTCTGAATTATTGCATCCAAATGTCTGTGCTGTTGCAATCTTGAGTATGCTGTTCAGGTGTGTGTCTGTAAGCTGCAAACCTACTTTTGATTTATTGACATTCACCACAGAGCTCTCCTGCTCAGAGTTCTGAGTCTAGGACCCCAGGGGAAAACATGAAATGGCTGAGCGATTGAGAGAGTCTGGCGAAGCAAGCTATGATGTAGCAGCAGCAACAGAACTGGAAGCAGGAGATGGCCAGGTCCAGGGCGGGCCTGATAGAAGCCCTTCGGGGGCCTGATCTAGCCCCCGGGCCACATGTTTGACACCCCTGCTCTAGATGATTTTCTGTCATTTTATTTTTAGTGGCAACGAAGTTTTGAGTCCTGGGCTGAATCTGGATGGCTCGAGGAAGCTTTGTTGCACGGGGAGGCCCTGCCAGCTCCTCTCCTCGTTGGCACGCAAGTTCAGGGAATGGTTGGACAATCTCTCCACAGGCTGCCTGGAGTGCTTGGCTCGCAAAGAAAGAGAGAGAACGGAGTGCGGTGCTTATGATAGGAAATGAAAAGCGCAGAGAGCGAGCGAGTCAGCAGGAGGGACACTTCACAACGGCTTTGAAAATGGGGGGGGGGGATATAACTAACATCTGATGTTGGAAATACCGAAACAAGCCGCTCCTGGCATCTAGGAGAAGCCAGCCTTTCTCGTCTTGATAAAAGGAAGGCGATGGCTTTTCCTGGGCTTCTTGGAGTCCGTTTCAGCAGTTGTATCAAAAGGGAAGTTTAAGATTTCTGGAGGGTTTCCTCTTTGAAAAAAAGAGGTCTTTTGTCCTCCGTACCTGCACTGGCGGAATGAAGCCAGTGGGGTTGAAAAAAAGGGTGGGGAGAGACCATGTTCAGATGGGACAGGTTGGCTTACCCCAGAAACTGTAACTTGCTCATCAGACTTGATATGACCTATATATCTTTTGAACATCTTTACTCACTTTCAAGGGTGGGAAGGTAGCATGGTATAGTTCCACCTTCTCAGATATCAGAAGTTCAGCAGGGCTGACCAGTGGCCAATCTCTTCTGCTTCTCACTTGCCTTGAAAGCCCTTTGCTGGGGTCGTCATAAGTCTTGGATGGGAGACCACCAAGGAAGGCCCTGCAGAGGAAGGCAATGGCCAACCACCTCTGCTCCTCACTTGCCTTGAAAGCCCTTTGCTGGGGTCGTCATAAGTCTTGGATGGGAGACCACCAAGGAAGGCTCTGCAGAGGAAGGCAATGACCAACCACCTCTGCTTCTCACTTGCCTTGAAAGCCCTTTGCTGAGGTCGTCATAGGTCTTGGATGGGAGACCACCAAGGAAGGCTCTGCAGAGGAAGGCAATAGCCAACCACCTCTGCTTCTCACTTGCCTTGAAAGCCCTTTGCTGGGGTCGTCATAAGTCTTGGATGGGAGACCACCAAGGAAGGCTCTGCAGAGGAAGGCAATGGCCAACCACCTCTGCTTCTCGCTTGCCTTGAAAGCCCTTTGATATTATGTGATTTATATATCAGAATAGGCCCCTTTCCCAGGATGCCCCATAACAGAAGGAGAATTGTATTTCCTTTCGAGAAAAATGCAACAGAAGATGCTGTCTTCATACCTTTGCTAATTATGCTTTAGAAAAGTGTAAGAGTCCAGCAGAACCTCAAAGGCTAACAAAATTTGTGGTAGGGTGTGAGATTTGAGAGTCACTGCTCACTTCTTTAGATTCAACTGAAGAAGCGATCAGTGACTCATGAAAACTTGTTTCCTACCACAATTCTTATTAGTCTTTAAGGTCCTGCTGGACTATTACTCTTTTCTCCTGCTACAGACATATTAACATGGCTACCCATCTTGATCCAATTGTGCTTTGTTCATTCTGATCGGAAACAAGTCTTGTCAACTGAAAACAGAACGTTGGACCTAGACCGCCAAGGATTTATTTTTGTCTACTATGACTCCACCATAGGGCGGTATCAGGGGTCACCCAGTATTACAATTGACCTCCGAATGATCAAGATCAGCTCCCCTGGAGAAAATGGCCACTTTGGAGGGTGGGCTCTATAGCATTGTGCCCTGGCGAGGTCCCTCCACTCCTCAAACCATGAATCTCCAGGTGTTTCCCAACCCAGAGCTGACAACCCTTGTTGCACAGTCGAGTCCAACTCTTTTGTGACCCCATGGACCACATCACGCCAGGCCCTCCTGTCTTCCATGGTCCTCCAGAGATTGCTTAATTTCATGTTCATTGTATCAATAACACTGTCTAACCATCTCATCCTTTGCCGTCCCCTTCTTCTTTGACCTTCAATCTTTCCCAGCATCGGGGTCTTCTCTAGGGAGTGCTCCCTTCTCATTTGGTGGCCAGAGTATTGGAGCTTCAGCTTCGGTATCAGGCCTTCCAGGGAACAGTCAGGGTTGATTTCCTTTAGGATTGACTGATTTGCTCTCCTTGCAGTCCAAGTGACTCTCAAGAGTCTTCTCCAGCACCATAATTCAAAAGCATCTATTCTTTGGTGCTCGGCCTTCCTTATGGTCCAACCCTCGCAGCCGTACATTACTACTGGAAATACCATTGCTTTGACCATACGGACTTTTGTTGGCAGGTTGATGTCTCTACTTCTTATCATGCTGTCTAGGTTTACCTTCGCTTTCCTCCCAAGGAGCAGGCGTCTTTTAATTTCATGGCTGCAGTCACTGTCTGCAGTGATCTTGGATCCCAGGAAGATGAAGTCTGTCACTGTTTCCATGACTTCCCCTTCTATTTGCCAAGGAGTGATGGGGCCGGATGCCACGATCTTAGTTTGGGGTTTTTGTTTTTTGATGTTGAGTTTCAAGCCAACTTTTGCACTCTCCTCTTTCACTCTGAGCAAGAGGCTCTTGAGATCCTCTTCACTTTCTGCCATTAGAGTGGTATCGTCTGCATATCTGGGGTTGTTGATGTTTTTCCTGACAATCTTAATTCCGGCTTGTGATTCATCCAGGTCGGCATTTCACATGATGTACTCTGCATATCAATTAAATAACCAGGGTGACAGTATACAACCCTACTACCCCCTCAAAATCACCAGGTTCCCCCTTGAGTCTCCAGGTTACACACTGGCCCTCCCCACAGTGCACCAAATTTTCTCCAAGTTTTGTCCGTGACTCATCAGAGACAACCAAGGTCCCCCCCCCATCCCCAACCTGCCTCATCCCCTCCTCCCCAGTTCCATATGGGGTAGTAGTTAAAAGTCAACGCTTGGTCACTCTTCTTAGTACAGAAAACAAATAATTCCTAGATAGTTTGTGTGGACACAGAAGAAGAGATTATTTATTTATTTCTTAAAGTTTATATCCCGCCCTCCCCGCTAATGGCAGGCTCAGGGCGGCTCACAACAAAGGTTAAAATACAATCAATTTAAAATGACACATATACTCTAAAACAAGATCAGCAGCATTAAAATATTCCCACAGGTGCGTCTGAACAGCATTCATGCATAGCCCATGTATAGACATACACTGGCTGGCAGATCAAATTGCTGGCAGATGAAACTGGGCCAGGGCTAAAATGTTTGGATTGGATTTATACCCCGCCCTTCACTATCTGAGGGAGTCTCAGAGCGGCTTCCAAACTCCTTTCCCTTCCCCTCCCCACAACAGACACCCTGTGAGGTAGGTGGGGCTGAGAGAGCTCTTTCCCAAGCTGTCCTTGAGAGAACAGCTCTAACAGAACTATGGCTTGCCCAAGGTCATCCAGCAGGTGCAAGTGGAGGAGTGGGGAATCAAGCCTGGTTCTCCCAGATTAGAGTCCGTGCACTTAACCACTACACCGAACTGACTACACCAAACAGCCCAGAGGAAACTCTTGCCCGCTTGGCCGAATCTTCACAGATAAAATAATTCAAATTCCCAGTTGGAACTTCCGTCCCTTTGGTGCTCAGTTGGATTTTCTCGTTCTCGCAACCTGTGGAAGAGGTCGGAAGAGGGCTCGTTTCCCAGCGTCCTGTCGGTGTGACGGACACCCCTACCGAGGCAGGGTTAATTGCCATGACGACAGAAGCTCCCTGACAGAGCTCCTATATGGTGGTTACTTCCCCCCGCCCTCCCCGGTTGCATCCGTTGCCGAATGTGTTTGTGCTAATCTAATTTGTTCAGCTCGGCGACAAAACAAATAACCAGCGAGTAGGCTGGCTGCTTTCCTTCAGACATGTGGCAAAGGGGAAGCGCATCACAGAAATGATATTTCCTTTAGATATCTGATGAGGCAGAAAGGAGGGGCAGGGGAGGAGAGCGGGGAGAAAGGAAAGAGAGCTAAATAGAAAGGGACTATATAAGTAGTGGCAGGTTATTATTGCAGCAGTGACTTGGATCATCTCGGATTCATCTGGTGTCTGTGAAACCCTAATACGGAGATCTGAATGGCAGGCAGACTTGGCTGGGGCCTTGACTGGGAGATGTGCTCAGCAGAGGGGGTCTTGGCCTCGGCACGTGGGGGATAATTGCTTGATTTCAGTCACGACTTCTCGCGTGGGGCTGGAAGAAAACCGCTGGATCGTTTAGCAATATTGTTGTTATTCTCATCGTTAAAATAAAGCCAACAGGACCCCCCCGCCCCCGGGGATGTGGTGAACATAGAAAGGGATAGCCAGGGGCCATTTTGTAGAAAAAGAGGTGCAGGAGCTCATTAGCATAACTCATTTGCATAACTCATTTGCATATGCCACACCCCCTAACATGCCGGAAGTGTGTCAGAAGGCAACACCCACCCCTCAGGCTCCACTCCACAGGGGAGTGAAACTGACCTGCTCTTCCTCCCTTCCCTTCCCCATCCAATACTTTGGGCAATAAAAATAAGCGTCAAGAACACACCCTCATTCTCTTCCTGCTTCCTTGAAACCACCAGGTTTCAAGGAGACTTGAGATACCCAGGACATGTGCACCACCCATCCCTTCCCCTTCCCCTCCCCACAACTAGACACCCTGTGAGGTAGGTGGGGCTGAGCGAGGTCTTTTGGGAACTGCTCATGAGAGAACAGCTCTGAGAGAACTTGTGACTGGCCCAAGGTCACACCAGCAGCTGCATGTGGAGGAGTGGGGGATCAAACCCGGTTCTCCCAGATTAGAGTCCAACTCCTGACCACTACACCAAACTGATAAGGTGGAAGCTGCTGAAGGGTTGGTGAAATTTCTCCAGTACTTATGTGCCATGTGCCCAGACAAAAAATGGTATACTTAGAAAATTTATATGCCGCCTTGAGCAAGTCTCTGGAAAAGCAGCACACAGTCATAAAAGGAACAATGATAAAATTATCACTATTAAAACAAAACATTAAAAACAATAAAGACCCTAGCAGGGCTTTCCCCAGGGCGCTGTGCCTCTGCACTGCTCGGGGAAGCCGAGGAGGGGGTGGGGCTTGGTCCTGTGCCCGCCCCCTGGGCTCCTCACTCCCGGAACTGCGCTCCTGTGCGCTCCCGCTCCAACGGACCCCTGGGGATAGCCTGATCTCTCAGATCTTGGAAAAGAAGATCTTTCTCACAAGACAAGAACTCGTGGGCACCCCATGAAATTGCTGAGCGGTCAGGTTAGAACAGATAAAAGGTAGGACTTCTTCACCCAAAGAGTGATTAACATGTGGAATTCACTGCCACAGGAGGTGGTGGCGGCTACAAGCATGGACAGCTTCAAGAGGGAATTGGATAAACATATGGAACGGAGGTCCATCAGTGGCTGTTAGCCACAAGGGATAGATAGGAACTCTCGGTCTGGGGCAAGTGATGCTCTGTATTCTTGGTGCTTTGGGGGGGGGGGCAACAGTGGGAGGGCTTCTAGTGTCCTGGCCCCACTGGTGGACTTCCTGGTGGCACCTGGTGTTTTTGGCCACTGTGTGACACAGAGTGTTGGACTGGATGGGCCACTGGCCTGGTCCAACATTGGCTCCTCTTATGTTCTTATGTTAAGCAGAGAGGGTACTTGGCTGAAAGACCACCAAGGAAGGCTCTGCAGAGGAGGCAAAGTCAAACCAATTCTGTTTCTCACTTGCCTTGAAAGCCCCCTGCTGGGGTCACCATAAGTCTCAGATGAGAGACCACCATGGAAGGTTCCATTTCTTGGCTGTGACTTAACATACATGCATACATATGCAGTTCCCCATCCATTTTTTTGACCACACAGAGAGGCAGAAGGTTCAGGCCCCAATCCCCTAGCCCTTGTCCACATGTCTACCCTTGTCTGATGACACTGTGAACTTCAGGCTGCACTGTGCTCTAAGCCTTCATTGAGAAGTGATGTTGCATCTTCCCCAAACTTCATCCTCCCCATACTCTGCCCCCCACACCAAAATCTCCCGACATTTGCCAAGGCAGTGTTGGGCACCCAATGTCACATTCAGCCACTGACTTACATCTGAGTATCTTCGGCATATTTGCTGCATCATGTCCCTTTGAGAACCACAGCCAGTATTGGTTAAAGTGTCCGACTAGCGCCCGGTTGTGTGTGCGTGTTAATGTCTGTTGTGTCGCTTCCTACTTATGGTGACCCTATGAATCAATTACTTCCCAAACAGTCTCTTCTTAACAGCTTTACTCAGATCCTGCAAACTGAGGGCTGTGCCTTTACTGAGTCAAGCCATCTCGAATCGCTTCTCAGCATGAAACTAACCTTGGGTCAGGAAGGGTTGTTTGACACTACACCGGTGGTTAGGAGCCCGGACTCTAATCTGGGAGAACCGGGTTTGATTCCCCACTCCCCCACATGCAGCTGCTGGTGTGACCTTGGGTCAGTCACAAGTCCTTTCAGAGCTGTTCTCTCAAGAGCAGTACTCAAAAGAGCTCTCTCAGCACCATTTACTTTACAGGGTGTCTGTTGTGGGGAGGGGAAGGGAAAGGAGTTTGTAAGCCGCTCTGAGACTCCCTTGGGTAGTGAAGGGTGGGGCGTAAATCCAATCTCCTCCTTCTCCTCCTTCTTTTCTTGTCCTCCTCCTCCTCTTCTCCTTCTTCTTCTTTTCCTCCTCCTCCTCCTCATCTACCTCACAGAGTTGTTGTGGAAGAGAGGAGAGAATCATATAGAAGGGCAACATAAAAATGTACCAGCAGTCAGGGAAAGAGGGAGTGCTTGCTGGCTTCTATGTCCCATCCTGTCCATTTTTATTTTTATTTGGGTAATTTTCTATTTCTGACTTTTGAATTCCGCTTGAATCTCTCTCTTTCTGGAAGGCAAAAGGAGGTTTACACGGGGTTTCGTTTCACCATCTTTAAAATCCCTGCCTGTTGGGTCGGGGGATTATTTCCGCTGGCATTGCGCGAGAACAAAGTCCTAAAAAGTTTGGCTTTGGTGAGAGAGCATGGAATTCAGCATCTCCCTCCCCTTCTTTCTTCTGCCTTTTTCTTAACTAATTATATTTATATGAAATTGAATTTTAAAGGTTTGGTCCCTAAAGGGGCCGAGATGTAATTTGTTGTGGATATTAAAACTGTATAACGCTGCGCATACATATAGAACTCCCCACGAAGAACAGCTGGCATTCGGAACCGCGTTTGCCAGCTATGCGGGGGAAGAAAGGGTATAAATATATATATAAATCTATTTATCTTTTGTAAAGGAAATTAATCTCCAGCGCGCATTCTGTAAAGTAAAGCAGATTACATCGGGAAAGCGAATGTTTGGGCTGGCTTGAATCGACAGTAATTCACATTCTTGGCATGAAACCCAGCGGCTTTGCTCTGGTCAAAATGGTGGCCAGCCATTCTTTTTTTTCTTCCCACACTAGTGGTTTTCCGATTCTCGTGCGAGACACGAGGTTGCTCTCTGTGTGAACAATCACTCCTCTCGCCCCACAAGCGGAGATGCTCATTTATTGGGTTGGTGGGTCCATGAGCAAAGGTGTGAAAGAGGACCTCTGAACATGTGATGAATGCCTTTCCTTTGCTCCTTGTTAAATGCAACCAAGTTACAGCATTTGTGGATTTAGGGAGGCCTCAGATTTTATATTGAAATAGGAACTCAGGTGTTTGGTTGGGGGTTTTTTTGGACACTTCTGTTGTCTGAAGCTACTCTTGGATGGATTCCAAGACCATGGAGTATCACAAGAAGTCTGGGACACCTTGAGCTCCGAAAACAGATCAAGCGTGGTGAAAGTTCCGAACTTGGTCATTAAGCTGGTGAGGATCCTGGGATGTATTTTCTATGGAGTAGGCTTTATGTTTTGGTGACTTCAGTATCATCTTTGTTTTGTTCCTGACCACGGTGGATTGAGAAAACACAGAGGAAGCATGGGGAAACCAAGCAAAGTGGATAGGCAATAAAACTGGATCGAAACTTAACAATAACTAGCTGCATTTGGGAGCCCAAACCGGAGCCAAAATGCCTGTGTGGAAGTCACTCCCAGCTAGAGAGAGAGAAGAACATCAGAAGAGCCCCGCTGGATCAGACCAGTGGTCCATCTAGTCCAGCATCCTGTCTCACACAGTGGCCAACCAGTTCCTCTGGAGGGCAAAGTACAGGGCAAAGAGGCCTCGGCCTCCATAAGAACATCAGAAGAACCCTGCTGGATCAGACCAGTAGTCCATCTAATCCAGCATCCTGTCTCATACAGTGGCCAACCAGTTCCTCTGGAGGGCAAAGTACAGAGCACAGAAGCCAAGGCCTCCATAAGAACATCAGAAGAACCCTGCTGGATCAGACCAGTAGTCCATCTAGTCCAGCATTCTGTCACACACATTGGCCAACCAGTTCCTCTGTACGGCCAATAACAGTGCACAAAGGCTGAGGCCTTCATAAGAACATAGGAAGAACCCTGCTGGATCAGACCAGTGGTCCATCTAGTCCAGCATCCTATCACATACAGTGGCCAAACAGTTCCTCTGTATGGCCAACAACAGTGCACAGAGGCCGAGGCCTTCATAAGAATATAAGAAGTGCCCTGCCAGTGGTTCATCTAGCCAGTGGTCCATCTAGTCCAGCATCCTGTCTCAGACAGTGGCCAAACATTAAGCTGCCTTAGACTGAATCAGAACCTTGGCCCATCAAGGTCAGTATTGTCTACTCAGACTAGCAGCAGCTCTCCAGGGTCTCAGACAGAGGTCTTTCACATCACCTACTGCCTAGTCTTTGGTTTTTTTTAAAAAAAAAACCCAAAACAAAACTGGAGATGTCATGGGTTGAACCTGGGACCTTCTGCATGACACGCAGCTTCTCTACCACTGTGCCACAGCCACCCCCTTCTGGTCATCAGATTCCCAAAGGATTCCATGACCCCCCAAAAGGTTTAAGAACCACTAAGGTCAAATCTACATCTTACTTTCCCGCTGGAATCATTCTAGTTTCAAAAAACAAACAAACATCTATACCTGTTTCTCGTTTCAAACCATACTTGTTCAAGTTTAAAAATCACCGTCTACATTCTTTAATTGCCCTCTTGTGGTCAAGCTAGCATTACACTGCTTTAAACAGATCCTGTTGCGTACTGCTCTTCAGACCCAGGGGGGGAAAAAACCAAAGTGAAATTTGAAACCAGTGTGAAATGAGTGTAGGAAAACAACAGCACTCAAACTACTTCAGAGGGGAGGTGTAGATTTGGCCTAAAAGTGTAAAGGTACCAAGATGCCTTATTCCAAGTAGGACTCTTAGTCCCTCTAGGTCTATTCTGTCAGGCAGCCGTTCTCCAATCTGAGGCCAAACAAGGTCTACCTGCGGTCCAGGCAACGAGGCAGCACGGGGTAGTGGTTAGAGTGCTGGACTAGTCTCTCCGAGACCCGAGTTCGAATCCCCACTTTTTCCACAGAAGCTCATCGGAAGACCTTGGGCCAGTCATACATTCGCAGTCCAACGTAGCTCTCAGGGTTGTTGTGAGGGTAAAAAGAAGAAGAGAACAAAGTGAGCCACTTTGCATCCCACTGTGGAGAAAGGCAGGGTATAAATGAAAGAAAATAAACTCACTAACTAACCGAGCTTGAGCCTTATGCGTTCAAAATGTGTGCTGGATCGCAGCTCCTCCCCGGATTGCGCCCAAATACCAGATTCCTGTGGGACAAAACCTGGCAACTCTCCTACGTGGTATGAAAGCCTAGTATACAAGCTCACTTTAATTGCCTCAGACATTCAGTGTGCAGAACCCAAATGTTACCCAGAGACACGGCAGCTCATTTTAACATAATGGAGTAATGCTTAATTTTCTCCTGTGCCTGGCTTGTACTGCATCTGCCTTCAGATGTTCCCCCGCTATGTTTACCTCACCTTTCCTCTGGGGACCACAGAATTGGGATTGTTTTGTTCCTCTTCTTAAAAAGAAAAGCTTTTATGTCTTTGTTTCAAACGCTTTTGCTTAATTTTTTTGCCAGTACCTTTTATTTGGCTTCCCTCAGTTTCGGTGGGGAGGAGATGTGGAGTTGGCTGCCAGAAGGTGTCGTGATGGCCACAGGAATAAACAGCTTTAAAGGAGGATTAGACTCATGGAGGACAAGACTGTCAATGGCTCTAGCTGTGGTGACTGAGGGGAACTTCCACATTCAGAGGCACTCATCCTCTGGAACCCAGAGCCAGGAGGCTACATCAGGGGAAGGCCTCGACCTCTCTGCCCTGTTGTTGGCCCTCCAGAGGAACTGGTTGGCCACTGTGTGAGACAGGAGGCTGGACTAGATGGACCTCTGGTCTGATCCAGCAGGACTCTTCTGATGTTCTTATCAGAAGAAGACCTGGGCCTCTATGCCCTGTTGTTGGCACTCCAGAGGAACCAGTTGGCCACTGTGTGAGAGAGGATAATGGACTACATGGACCACTGGTCTGATCCAGCAGGGCTCTTCTTATGTTCTTCAGAGGATGGCCTCAACTTCTATGCCCTGTTGTTGGCCTTCAAGAGGAACTGGTTGACCACTATGTGATACAGGATACTGGATTGGATGGACCACTGGTCTGATCCAGCAGGGCTGTTCTTGTATCCTTATTTTTCTTAAATATCAACAGTATAACATCGTTTATTTCCTTATCTCATTTGAATAGAGTATTTGGAGGGTGCGGGCAATCTGTTTGGCACCACACTACTTTGGGTGTGAAACTGGAAGTTGACCTTGTGATGCTCTAGGATTTACCCAAAACTCTGTGGTTAAAAAGCATAGAATTTGGGGTGGATCTTTGAACCGAGTGATCCCCATGACAGATCTCATTTGAAATACCCGTTATTTAAGCTTGTGATCATGGCTACTAACTAATAATATTCCTAACCTTCCAACACGAAAAAGAGGACATTTGCATCAGTTTTTTTTAAAGAGTACAAAAGGGTATGGAACCCCCCCCCAAAAAAAATGCGGACATCTGGTAACCCTCGGGTATGTATGTATGACATCATCAGTGTTCCTTCTAAGCTGAGTTAGTGTGAGCTAGCTCACAGTTTTTTAGCCTCCAGCTCACCCATTTTTGCCTTAGCTCGGGACGGAGGGCTCCAGAGCAAATTAATTCGTGCAGCAGCCAGATTGCTCGCTCACAACCTTAAGGGCAGCAGCTCACAAAGTGGAATTTTTGCTCACAAGACTCCACCGAGAGAGCACTGGATGTGATTCAGATAGAACACGGGGAATGGGGCTGGGGTGGTCGTCTCTGGGCTCACAGGCGCCCTTGACTCCTCTCTTTAATATACTTTGTCGTAGCACTGGAATAACAAGCTCTGGATTGGCCTCTTCCCTACCCGCCAGGATTCCAGAAATCGGGATTAAGCCAGAGTCTGGAATCCTGATACGAGAGTGAAAACCAGAGTCTCCAGTTTGGCTTTCGATTGGAGCAGTGGGAGGGGACAGAGGAGGGAATCGAAGAGCTGAGGTTCCCCTGCCATGTTCCCTTCATGACGGATCATTGTTTTTAAAGCCTGTGTATATCAGGACAGATCGTGATCCCCTTAAATGCCTTTTCCCCTCCCTTAGCTCATTCTTCTCTTCTGCAAACCAGACTGATCCATTGTCCGAAGGCCCGCCTGGGAAAGAAAGGGCAGCAAAAGTGTCTTCTGCAGCCATAAAACCAAAATCCAAGTGTCCCCCCACCCCATTTCAGATTTCTCTTCCTCATGTTGAATAAGCCAATTGCAAATAACAGTTCTGACTTTTGTTGCATTCTCCTGGAGGTTTGGCTGGCATGCTGACCCCCCAGTATGACCTACAAGAGCCATACATCACCCATTACTTCCTCAATGAGTAGGGGAAAGCAGGAGGGGGGGATCTAACAGTTTTTTTAATTTTCTAAGAAATCTTGTCTGTTTATCTAGGGTTTCTTAGTGATCTCAAGGGCCCCCTCTGGTGGTTGACAAATGTGTATGCTGGGGAAAAAAAGATTTTGGCGCTCAGAGGATAGCTGGCATTGTAACCCCTTGGTGTTTCCTTTGTGGTTTGGGAATTTTTTTGGAATTAGTAAGTTTAGTCTGTTTTTAAAAGAACTCTGAAGAGGGGGAGCCCTGTCTGTCCTTGGAGGGAACTGCTGCTTAACTGCCAAATCCCTGGCTGGTTTTTTTTTTGGTCTTGTTTCGTTTTGCAAAATGCTACAAGGGCGACCCGTAGCTCAAAGGGAAAAAAAGGTGGCTAGAAAGGGACAGTTAAAACGATCAAGGGCTTGGAGGAAAGGGGAGAGCATTTGGGATGTTTAAGTATAGGCCAAAGACAGATTTCAGAACTCTTGCAGAGTTTTATTAAAAAACAACAACCTTAAAATCCTTTCTCCACGAACTCTGGGGTTTTCCTATCCACTTCCTTTACAGGTTAGGCAGAGAGGAAGTCCCTGATCCAAGAGATCCCCCAATGTGCTTTATGGCTAAGGGGCCAGCTATATTTGGGGTGCCGAACAGAAACTTTTTGGTGTGTGTTATGTCCGCTGACCGCCACAAGGCACCCGTGGCACACAGCCTGAGCTTGACTCCTGGAAACAATAGGAGTCAAGGATCCTAGGCCACCACTAGCTCTCCAATAAGAACTCTGGCGGGAAATTCAAACCTGCCAATAGGACTTTTGGGTGTGTCCTAGGGGCTGTATATAGTTGGCCATCTCGGCTGGTATCGCAGTTGTGTACTCCAATAAAGAATGCTTGCTGTTACGTCGTCGTCCGACTCTTCAGTGCAGCGAACCCAGAACACAATAGTGTGTCATTCAGTTCCAGTTTGGAACATTCCAATTTGGGTCCTGTTTTATGCGTTGTTAATTGCCTTTACATGTGTTACCGGGACTCTGTTGCTTGTTATATTTTGTGCTATTTGACCCCTGAAGAAGGCTCCCGTGAGCCAAAACGCATCAGGTCGGGGCATGCATTGTCCTTTTTCTGTGTGTATTTGTAACTCGGTATGCCTTTTGAGGCTTTATTTGGGCCCCTTCTAGGTTTTTATATGTCTTTGTAATAAATACTCTTTGGCACACTTACTTATGTTTGTTTTTTTTTTAACTTTGGGCCCTCTACCGTTTTTCTAAACTTCCTTTGGAGGTTTACCCTTAGACTATGCATGAATGCATGAAAGGAAGTCCAAAGCAGCTTTATGCCCCCCAGACTTGTCTCCCCCCCCCCCCCCCGGGGTGCTTGGGAAGGATGTCCCATGCAGTTTTCACCCCCCTCCTTCACACATGAGCCCTCTTTCCCTCCCACAACCCGCAAAAAAAATGAGAAATTCTCAACCCGCCAGTGTCAGTGTCAGTTGAAAGGATGGATGCCAGCCAGCACCTGTCCCAGCGGAGAAAGGAAGGGGGGCGGCTGCATTTTGAGTCCATTTACATAGGAGAGGAGAGAGCCAGAGTGCGAGAGATGACAGGAGGCCTTTGGGGAGCCAGCCCACCCGCCAAGGTTTTTCCAGGGGGGGGCTGCAGCTTTGACTCGCGAAGAGCTGACTGAAAGCCACCTGCTTTTTCCGGCTCCCCGTGCGCTTTGGAATTTGACTTCAGAGCGGCTCCTCCCGAGTGAATTGGTGGAGTTCCAGTTTCAAGACTGTTCGTTAGCGAGATCAAACACCGGCTTGTTTGCCTGTCAAAAAGTCTGGCCGTAAACTCCAGAATCTAACGCAATGGGAGAGGGTTTCGCTGGGCGAATAATCAGCCCGTTATCCGTGCCGAAACCATGTTTTATGACGGCGGAATTCAAATATTATGGTGTTTCTTTCCCCCCGACTGTGCTTCGAGATTTAACGGGTGTTGTTTAAACTGATGAATGACAGAGTGACTAAGGGCGGGCCTATTCCCTTTTCTTTCTTTCTTTTTGGTTTTACATGTCATTGTGCGCCTCTTTGGGGGAATAGTCACGATTTATTAATTTTCGTAATGTGGAATCAGGCATCCCTTTTAATAGCAACAGCTCTGTTGAATTTCATTAGTATGGTTTGGAAGGGGGGACAATTACTGCAGATTTATCCAGAGCAGGAGAACCCATGCTGGGAAACAGAAATTTCAAATTCAAACAGCATATTTGGTAACATCTCTGTAGGGGGCAACAGAGTGTCCATGAGAGAGGGAGAAAAGGACTTAGAATCATAGAGAATCATAGAGTTGGAAGGGACCTCCAGGGTCATCTAGTCCAACCCCCTACACAATGCAGAAAATCCACAAATGCCTTCTTTCTCTACTTTCTCTGTCTCATGCACAATTTTGTATACCTTTATTGGATTGCCATAAGATGTTGGCCACTTGACGGCACTTTCCACCACCACCAAGATGATGCGAGGAGGGATGGGATAAAAATCCAGAGGCTTTGGTCAACTGGATGGGGTGCTATGGAACCAGGCAGGTCACTACTCTGGTGTAGTGGTTAAGTGTGCGGACTCTAATCTGGGAGAATCGGGTTTGGTTCCCCACTCCTCCAATGGCAGCTACTGGATGACCTTGGGCAAGCCATAGTTCAGTCAGAGCTGTTCCCTCAAGGACAGTTGTCTCAGAGCTCTCTCAGCCCCACCTACCTTGCAGGGTGTCAGTTGTGGGGAGGGGGAGGGAAAGGAGTTTGTAAGCCACTCTGAGACTCCTTCGGGTAAAATCAATCTCCTCTCCTCCTCCTCCTCCTATCACATGATGGATGAATAGGCTCTAGGTCAGGAATGGCCAAACTTGCTTAACGTAAGAGCCGCATAGAATAAACATCAGATGTTTGAGAGCCACAAGACATGAACAAATATTACCTGCTTTTATTGGAAAATAAGCAAATTTGCTTTTTATTAACATTAAATGAGACTGCCAAAAATAATAACAAAAGGGGTAAAAGCAGATATTGATAATGATATTAATTTGTCCAATGCTATTTGTTTGCTAATGATACTTAGCTTCCCCAGCCGCCCTGCCGGGAGCCACACAATATACAAAGTGAAAGAGCTGCATGCGGCTCCCGAGCCACAGTTTGCCCACCCCTGCTCTATGTAGTGTGAAGGGTGATCCAAAAGGAATCTTCTTCTGGGGGCTTGTGGTGGTTCCAGGTGCCTCTGAATGAACTTATCTTTCTCAGGAGTATGCCCTATAATAGGATGCGGGGAGGGGAGAGACCAGTGGTTTTCGAAAGAGACAAGATTTGCATGGGTATATTTTGGCAAAAAGATTCATTCCCCATAGGTAAAGGTAAAGGTTTACCTTGCTCGAAAGACAGTCAAATACAACTCTAGGGGTGCGGTGCTCATCTCCGTTTCCAAGCCGAAGAGCCAGCGCTGTCCAAAGACATTTCCATGGTCATGTGGCCGGCATGACTAGATGCCGAGGCCCATGGAATGTTGTTCCCTTCCCGCCGAAGCGGTCCCTATTTATCTACTTGCAATTTCTTGCTTTCGAACTGCTAGGTTGGCAGGAGCTGGGGCCGGAGACGGGAGCTCACTCCGTCACACGGCACTCGGGTCTCGAACTGCTGAACTACCGACCTTCCGGTCTGCAGCTCAGCGTCTTAACCACTTGAGCCTCTGCAGCCCCTCATTCCCCAGACCAGGTTCCTAATTTTGGAGGTGGAAGGGATGGTAGCCTAATAATGGTGTGGCCTAATATGCTAATGAGTTTCTGCTGGGGTTGCCGTATGTCGGCTGTGACTCGATGGCGTTTTAGGAACACCCACAGTCTTGGCAGCAGCATTGGAAGGAGGGAATGATAGCAACCCGCAGCAGACCACGGGAGAGATTTAAACGCTGGGACGACTCCACGCTCTTTGCAGTTCTGAAAAGGAGATGATTCCATGCAGAGAACCATCTCGTCCTTCAGAGCCAGTTTAGTGTAGTGGTTGGGAGCACGGACTGTAATCTGGGAGAACCCGGTTTGACTCCCCACTCCTCCACTTGCGGCTGCTGGTGTGACCTTGGGTCAGTCACAAGTAAACGTATATGAGAAACATGAGAAAGAAACATAAATCCAAATGAACATCAACGAGTTGTTTCAGAGCTGTTCTCTCAGGAGCAGTCCTCAAAAGAGCTCTCTCAGCCCCACCTACTTCTCTGGGTGTCTGTTGTGGGGAAAGGAGACTGTAAACCACCCTGAGACTCCGAGTGAAGGGTGGGGTATAAATCCAGTTTCCATCCCCTCCTCCTCCTCTAGAAGAACAATGTCAGAAACCTCTGTGTGTGTTTCCTGAGAGTAATGGAGCTCTGGGAGTAGGGTTGCCAGGTCCGGGTTGGAAAATACCTGGAGACTTTGGGGGTGGAGCCAGGAAAGGCCGTGTTTGGGGAGGGGAGGAGGCTCAGCATAGTACAATGCCACAGAGTCCACCCTTCAAAGCAGCCATTTTCTCCAGGGGAGCTGATCTCTGTCAGCTGGAGATCAGTTGTAAAAGCAAGAGATTCCCAGGCCCCACCTAGAGACTGGCAACCCTATCTGGGAGCAGGCCTCGGATGTCTCCAGAGGTTTGCAGGATTCAGAGCCTTAAAGCCCGGACTGGCAGTCTCGCAGACCAGCTCTTTTTAACGGTTCCTGACGGAGGAACATTAATTTAATGCAGAGAAGGGGAGCTGCCGAGACGCGGCATTAAGGAAGAAACATTGTAATCTATTACTGGGCTGAGGCTGCTGTTGATCAATATGGCAAAGTCAATAATAGCTTTTGATTCTGGAATATTAGGCTGACTGTCAGATTTGTGTTTATTAGAGGTTCTTACAAACGAGGCGAGCCAGTGACCTGAAGCCGAGGGAACACAGATGCTCCGGCAAAAGGCGCGGGACTTGGTAGTTAAGACAGAAGGCTTTGGATGGGTAGGAAGGGCGTCTGCTTCCGGCCTGCAGAGTCACTACCTGTAGTTTGTGGGGAGGCAGGAGAGGAAGTCCCAAACCTGAGTTATCCAAGAAGTCCTGAGTCATTGGAGAGGGCAACGTCATTGCTAGCAGCCGAAAATATGCTTATCATCGATACACCAACAACATGGAGCAAGTGGCATACGTAGGGGCCGCGATGGCTCAGAGGTTAAGACGCTGAGCTGCAGACTGGAAGGCCGGTAGCTCGGCAGTTCGAGACCCGAGAGCCACGTGACGGAGTGAGCTCCCACCTCTGACCCCAGCTCCTGCCAACCTAGCAGTTCGAAAGCAAGAAATTGCAAGTAGATAAATAGGGACCGCTTTGGTGGGAAGGGAACAGCGTTCCGTGCACCTCGGCGTCCAGTCATGCCGGCCACGTGACCGCAGAGAAATTTTCGGACAGTGCTGGCTCTTCGGCTTGGAAACATAGATGAGCGCTGCCCCCTAGAGTCGGATTCAACTGGCTTTTGAGCAAGGGAAACCTTTACCTTTACTGGCAAATGTTGGGTGTGTGGGGGACACGTTTCCGTCTTGCCCTTCCAGGCAAGGAGATTATGGGGTTTTCCCGCCCACATGTTTCCTTACAACAACCCTGTGAGGGAGGTTAGCCTGACAGTCTTAAAAGTGCCACTGGACTCAAACTTGTTCTAGATCACATCTGGCTAAACTTAAGAACATAAGAACTCTGCTCCATATGTTTATCCATTTCCCTCTTGAAGCTGTCTATGCTTATAGCCGCCACCACCTCCTGTGGCAGTGAATTCCACATGTTAATCACTCTTTGGGTGAAGAAGGACTTCCTTTTATCTGTTCTAACCCGACTGCTCAGCAATTTCATCGACTGCCCCTGAGTTCTTGTCTTGTGAGGAAGGGAGAAAAGTACCTCTTTCCCAACCTGCTCTGTCCCATGCAGAATCTTAGAAACCTCGATCATGTCACCCCTCAGCCGTCGTTTCTCCAAGCTAAAGAGCCCCAAGAGCTTCAACCTTTCTTCATAGGGAAAGTGTTCCAACCCTTTTATCATTCTAGTTGCCCTTTTCTGCACTTTTTCC
Organism: Lepidodactylus listeri; assembly: GCA_029233225.1. Classification (NCBI taxonomy): domain Eukaryota; kingdom Metazoa; phylum Chordata; class Lepidosauria; order Squamata; family Gekkonidae; genus Lepidodactylus; species Lepidodactylus listeri. The sequence continues at coordinate 5,870,519 of JARCFY010000004.1, read as the reverse complement.
AAGGCTATAATAAAGCCATTTCTTCCTGGAAACAGCTTTCCCAAAACTCCAGATATGGTTCTTCTATAGCCCGGATACTCCGTTTCAGTGGAGATGCTCAGTTGATAGCCTTCCGGATCTTAAACACGAGGTCCACCCCCAAAGCATTGAATGTTCTCCCTCTTACCTGTGGATATTAATTAGCCCATTAGTTAAAAAAAAGAGAGGAAACTTCAAAATCGCCGCTGCTTTATTTTAATGTATGCCCTTTTAGGAAATATGTCCTATTTTCTCCTAATTTCAGCGTTGGATTATTACCCGACCACGCTAAGCCTCAAATTCGGCGATGAGCTGCAAAGAACAGCATGGCGCTTCTGAGAATCTCAGCATGCACGGCAGCATAATAGATAATTGTACATAGGGGTCTTTGGGAACAAATTCAGAAATGGGGTGCAGATTCTAAAACACTAATTGACATCGAGTGAATTTCAGAAGAATGAGGCAGGGATCCCTACCAGGCCGAAGGATTCGAGGAAGTTCAGCGGGAACCATAAAGTGACTGATTGACAGGGGGATCTTTATAGGTTGCCTTTCCATTTAAAACTCATCAAGACAGCTCACAAATAAAATGAGAACGATCGATAAAGTGTGCATCTTGGGGGGAGGATTCTTTAAATGAAATTTAGGCAGGCTGGAAACTCAGTGTACATCTAGGGTCGCCGCCAGAGTTCCCTCTAAGCTGGTTAGTGTGAGCTAGCACACAATTTTTTAGCCTCCAGCTCACACGTCTTTGTCTTAGCTTAGGAAAGATGACTCCGGAGCAAACTCATTTCTGCAGTAGCCGAATCGCTCGCTCACAGCTTTAATGCCAGTAGCTCACTAAGTAGGATTTTCGCTCGCAATACTCCACATCTTAGAGGGAGCATTGGTCACAGCCGCTTCCAGGTGAAGGGAGTTCACCTTCCAGGCGAAGGGGGCTCCATAGAGTCCCCAGCCTTTCTGAACCTGTGGGTGCTTTGGCCACTGTGTGACAGAGTGTTGGACTGGATGGGCCATTGGCCTGATCCAACATTGGCTTCACTTATGCTCGCGCTTTTGGAATTCTGGCAAAGAGAGAAGAGAAAGAGAGGAGATTTATACCTCGCCCTTCACTTGGAGTCTCAGAGCGGCTTACAATCTCATTCCCTTCCCCTCCCCACAACAGACACCCTGTGAGGTAGGTGGGGCTGAGAGAGCTCTCCCGAGAACTGCCCTTTCAAGAGCAGCTCTGAGAGAACTTGTGACTGACCCAAGGTCATCCAGCAGCTGCAAGTGGAGGAGTAAGGAATCAAACCTGGTTCTCCCGGATTAGAGTCCATGCACTTAACCACTACAGCAAACTGGCTCTCATGGAACAGGGGTCACTGGGGATGTGGGGGGGGGGAGTTATTTGTGAATTTCCTGCATTGTGCAGGGGGTTGGACTAGATGACCCTAGAAGTCCCTTCCAGTTCTATGATTCTATGATCCTGGAAGGATCTATCCTTCTGCTTGCAAGTTCTCTGACAGATTCTGGGCAGGTGCCTTGGGGGAGGAGAGGGAGAGAGAGAGAGGCGGACACTAGGGTGATGGAGATGAACTTTTTCAGTATCGAGCCCCAAGCCGATTCTCGGCACTCGCTCCCCACCCCCCTCCCCCGCTGTTACTTAAATGGACCATTATTGGTCACTGGAGCTGCACAGGTCGTAGAACAGAATGGCGCTGTTAAAAATAGGCACGCCAACCCAAAGCATGGGGTCAGGAGAGATTAATTGAAAACTCTTCCGCCGGCCCGACATCATCTGCGGCGTCTTTAGCATCCAGACATTTCCAGCTGTTGACGGGTTCCTGGAGAATGCAAATGAAGACTTTCCCATGGTGGTGAATCGGTTTGAGAGCTGAGAGGAGGGGTTGCGCTTGTTTGTTTCACCTTTGGCTGCCCAGAGGAGTCCTGAAGCCCTGGCACGGCGGAAATCTGCCTTCTCCCCAAGTATTTCGGTATATGACAGCAGTCGGTTGTCTTGGGGACGTGCTTAGAAAGAGGCAAAGGTTCAGATTCTCTGTTCAGCCTCAAGAAGCTTCTGGATTCAACACAACAGCTCTTAGGGTGCGTTCAGATGGCTCCTTTGAGCCGCGCCAGGCACGAGTGCCTGGTGGATTTAAAGTGCACATCCAGATCACAACATCTGGTAATCGTGCCGCTTCCGTGAGCAGCCCATCAATCCCCATCAGGGATCTGTTCTTAAAAGATAGTAGTGAAAGTCTGGTCTAAAGCTGGCCGACGGACCAATGCCGGACTTTCCACCGTTAGGTCATACCTCCAGCATGCAATCAGCCTGTAGGGATGGTCTCCAGACCATCCCAAATGGCCGCCATTTTAAAAAACTCTTAGCGATGTGCGCATAACTGCTTAAACACACGACGTCCCCAGAGCTCCACTCAAGCGATCCGGACAATTTAATGTTTCTGACGGTCCCCTGAACTTTATTAACTTTATAAAATGAAAGGGTACCTAGAGGAAGGTACCGCTGGCAGTGCTTTTACCATTTGAGTCCGTGCATGCGGGAAAAACACCTGTGTCTGTGCATGCGGGAGTCCGTGCAATAAAGTGCTTCATGGGCGATCCGTCTGGTCATGCAACGCTGGATCAAAAAGATCTAGCTCCAATTACAGCCGGGCCAATGGCGGGATTAGCTGCCCATCTGAACACACCCTTAGAGGTGTCCAGAAGAGTTTTGTTTTAGGTGCAGCAGGGTCTGTAGCTCAGTGGCTTCTGGAGTTCTGGCCCCGCTGGTGGACCTCCTGATGGCACCTGGGTTTTGGCCACTCTGTGACACAGAGTATTGGATGGGATGGGCCATTGACATCCAACATGGCTTCTTATGTTCTCTGTATTCTTGGTGCTGGGGGGGGGGCAACAGTGGGAGGGCTTCTGAAATTCTGGCCCCACTGGTGGACCTAGAGTTGCCAGCCTCCAGGTGGGGCCTGGGGATCTCCTGCTTTTACAAGTGATCTCCAGCTGACAGAGATCAGCTCCCATGGAGGAAACGGCTGCTTTGAAGGGTGGACTCTGTGGCATTGTACCATGCTGAGGCCCCTCCTTTCCCCTCCCCAAACCCCACTCTCTCCTGGATTCATCCTCCAGATGTTTTCCAACCCAGATCTGGCAACCCTAGGTGGACCTCCTGATGGCACCCAGGTCTTGGCCACTGTGTGACACAGAGTGTTGGACTGGATGGGCCATTGGCCTGATCCAAGATGGCTTCTCTTACGTTCCTATGTTCCTGAGGCAGGGTACAAATGAAGCAAGAAAATAAATAAATAAAACCCATTCAGTAAATAAGGAACAAAACTCAGTCTCCATGGGTGAATTATCGTCCCCAGTCTTTTTAACCCGTAAAGAAGAAGAAGAGAAGAGATTGGATTTATACCCTGCCCCTCACTACCCAAAGCAGTCTCAGAGCAGCTTACAATCTCCTTCCCCTTCCCCTCCCCACAACAGGTACTCTGTGAGGGAGGTGGGACTGAGAGAGCTCGGACAGAAACTGCTCTTTTTTCAAGAACAGCTGTGCCAGAACTCGGGCTTGCCCAAGGTCATCCAGCAGCGGCAAGTGGAAGACTGGAGGACCAAACCTGGTTCTCCCAGATTAGAGTCCACGCACTTAACCACTACATCAAATTGGCTCTTCAATGTGAGGAACTCTTCACTGCCAGCGCAATATGATTTGAATTCAACCGGGCAACTGAGATATTGCCTCCCAGATGTACGGGTGGATTTGCTCTACTTCCAGCCCAGACGTGATTAGCATAACTGCTCCTGGCTCTTTGTAGGCCCCTCACAATGATGCTGAGGGAGGCCTTGACAAGGCCTCAACTCTTCCTCCGATCCTTTAGTTCTGGCTCTGTGAGGCCATCTGGGCCCCAGGGTGGTTCTTGTTCTTGCTGGCACCTGTCCCAGCACTCAGTAGCCCTGAGGGCCTAGTCTTGAGGACGCCTCATCCGCCTTCTAAGCGACGCCTCGGGGTGCTCACCAAAATTAGCTACTTCCTTAGCTCCTTCTTTTAAAAATTGCACTCTTCCTACCAGTTGTGACCTATTTAGTAGTCTCACGTAGACTTCTCTCCATCCACAAAATCTCAGCCTCACACAGTGCAGGGGAGGCTGAAAACTGGTCTCGTGCCGTGAAGATAGGGTTGTCAACTTGGTGTTGTGGGAAATTCCTGGAGATTTGAAGGTAGAGCCTGGAGAGCATGGGGTTTAAGGAGAGGATGGACCACCTCACCCTCTGCTATGTCCAGACCCTTTGCCCGACTGCGTGGTTGCCCGACTTCAGGCATGGACTTTGGATAGGACGTAACACCCTCCAAGGCAGCCATTTTCTCTGGGGGAACTGATCTCTGCTGTCCAGGAGATCTTCAGGCCTCACTGCAGGTTCATACCCCACCCTTCATTACCCAAAGGAGTCTCAGAGCAGCTTACACCCTCCTTTCCCTTCCCCTCCCCACAACAGATACCCTGTGAGCAGTGTTCCCTCTAAGCTGAGTTTGTGTGAGCTAGCTCCCAGTTTTTTAGCCTCCGGTTCACACCTTTTTGTCTGAGCTCAGGAAGGATGGCTCCAGAGCAGACTAATTGATGCCGCAGCCAAATCACCTGCTCACAACTTTAATGCCAGGAGCTCACAAAGTAGGATTTTTGCTCACAAGACTCCACAGCTTAGAGGGAGCATTGTCTATGAGGTAGGTGGGGCTCAGTGAGCATTTTCAAAGACTGCCCTTGAGAGAACAGCTCTGGGAGAACTTGGGACTGACCCAAGGTCACACCAGCAGCTGCATGTGGAGGTGCGGGGAATCGAACCCGGTTGTCCCAGACTAAGAGTCTGCACTCCTAACCACTACACCAAGGTTTACAAAAGTAAAAGATAGCAATGATTTTTTTTTGCAAGATAAATAGATGCTAAAACCTTGTTGATAAAGATTTGACATTTGGATATAAAAGAAAAATCAAAGATATCACAAATTCTGAATGTAGATAACCACTTAAAATCTCCCCCTAATTTATTTATGTATTTTATCTATCTAATTTATACCCCGCCCTCCCTGCTAGGCAGGCTCAGGGTGGTTTACAAGGTATACATAAATACATTAAAATAGCGGAATGCATCAAAACAATAAAAAGTTAAAACCACAACATGTGCAAATATGTGCTAGCAGATATGATGCTCGTAAATGATGGTAGTCAGCTACCTCCACAGTCTGAGCTCTTACCAGGTGAATAGATATGAAGTTGGTGCTGATGTTGGGAGTGGGGGGCGGGCAGGGCCACAATGTTAAAAAGGCGGCCCCTAATCAAAGGCCTGGTGGAAGACTCCTGTTTTACAGGCCCTGCAGAACTGTAAAAGGTTCCGCAGAGCCCTGATGTCATCCGGGAGCTCATTCCACCAGTAAGGGGCCGCCACAGAAAAGGCCCCGGCCCTCATCGCCGCCAGCCTGGCTTCTTTAGGCCCTGGAAGGGCCAGACGATTTTGGGATCCTGATCTTAGTGCTCTCTGGGGAACATGTGGGGAAAGGCGGTCCCTTAGGTATAACTAGGTTCAGATTAATTTGGGCATTTCAGTGAGATTATGATTGCCAAACAGTTGCTAACTAAACAGTTATTTCCCGGTCACTGTCTACCGGGTCTTAGTATGACAACTCTCACTGCTACGCTATACTGCCTTGTGGGAGCTTGGTCCTAAGGCAAAATACTAGAGCAAAAGGGGAGGGGCTGTGGGTCAGTGATAAAGCATATGCGCTGCATGCAGAAGGTCCCAGGTTCAATCCCCAACATCTCCAGATAAAGGAGCAGGTAGCGGGTGATGTGAAAGCCCTTTCTCTAACTGAGACCCTGGAGAGCTGCTACCAGTCTGAGTAGAGCCTCTGCTGGGCATGCAGAAGGTCCCAGGTTCAATCCTCAGCCTCACCAGTTATAGGATCTGGCAACAGGCAATGTGGAAGACCTCAGCCTGAGACCCTGGAGAGCCACTGCCAGTTTGAGTAGACACTACTGACTTTGATGGACCAACACTCTGATTCCGTAGAAGGCAACTTCGTGTGTTCCCGTGTTTCTGATGCTGTATAGCTCCAAGGGCCCCGCATCACAGTCCCTTCTGCGTTATCGCCAGGTCTCCACAACGGAAGCGCAACCCAGCTGCCTCTGATGTATCGGCCGACTTACAAAATAAGCAACCCCCCCCCCCCCCCCAAGCACGTATCCTACCAGACACGGCCGTCCCATCCGAGGCCAATAAAAAAATTGCCGTTTGATGAAAAGCAAAGGAAGCGAATCACCCGGGCATAAGAGAAATAAACTTTTTTTCCGAGTGGCCGTGTGAAGTCGGGCGTGCGCCTGCGGACAATGTCCCACGGAAAAAGCGATTGGTGTGCCAGGAAAGGGGGCACCCGTCCCCCTCTTTGCGTCATGTTGCTAATCTTTCTCGCGCAGCCAAAACTCCAAGTGGTCCCCGGGTGCCGATTTATATTATTTTTAGAGATGTGCAGGCAGCAACAGTTTCAGGGCCTCTAAAGTCTAATAACCATCTCGTCCCTCCCCTGCCCTCCCCCCTTTCTTGTGATGATCTGCCTCCACTGTGATGGAGGATGGCGGAGGGGGGAATAGCTGCCTCGCCGCTGGATGGTGTGGAGAGATTTACGAATGGCCAAGGTGAGCCTGCTAGGCCGAAATAGCCTGGAATTAATTACTTGAGGCACGCGACCAAGGTGAATTATCGAGCCACGCAACCGAACATTTAATTATCTTGCTGCTCCCACTGGTTCCTCATCTGCTACAGCCGGAGATAAGGAATTAGATGGGGTGGAACCATGCTCTTCCATTCCTTACAAACTTCCCCTGGAAAGGGTTCCAAAAAATGGAACCTCCATATCCAGAGGCAAGCAGCGTGGAATGACCATCTTCATCATGGCGTGACTACAGGGTGCCCTGGGATATCCGGTAGGCCTCTGACAGAAAAGAGGAGGCCAGATTCTCCCTCGGCAATGGGATAGAACTGCCCTGTATTGGAGTCATGTACACGGTCTTGCTTATACTTGAAATGCTGTGGCTCAGTGGTAGAGCTTCTGCTTGGCATGCAGAAGGTCCCAGGTTTGATTCCCAGCATCTCCAATAAATAGGATTAAGTGATATGAAAGACCTTCCCTCGAGAGTTTATGTATTTTTTTATCCTCATTGAGGGGGAGAGGTTGGGGAAGGGTTGTGGCTCAGAAGCAGAGCATCTGTTTGGCATGCAGAAGGTCGCAGGGGCAATTCTCAACATCTCCAATAAGTAGGATCAGGTGATATGAAAGACCTTCCCTTGAGAGTTTATGTATTTTTTTTAATGTGATTGAGAAAGAGAGTTTGGGGAAGGGCTGTGGGTCAGAATATCTGCTGGGCATGCAGAAGGTCCCAGGTTCAATCCCCGGCATCTCCAGTTAAAAGGACCAGGCAGGAGGTGATGTGAAAGATCTTTACCCGAGACCCTAGCTCAGCAGCAGAGCCTCTGCTTGGCATGCAGAAGGTCCCAGGTTCAATCCCTGGTGTCTCTAGTTAAAAGGACCAGGCAAGAGGTGATGTGAAAGACCTTTACCCAAGATCCTGGCTCAGCAGCAGAGCCTCTGCTTGGCATGCAGAAGGTCCCAGGTTCAATCCCCGGCAGGGGCGTAGACTTTGTAAATCCCGGGGGGGGGCTTTTTCGTGCACGCGCGCACGGGACCATGTCCCCGCTGCCCCCCCCCCCCCGCCCTGCAGACCTTCTCCTGCTGCAGGCGCTCCCTGAGCTCCGTCTCGGTGGTGGCTTCCATGCGGCTGAGGCGACGGCGGCGGGGTGAGCGGGGGGCGGCGGCGGGGTCCTCGAAGTCGCGCTCCCGCTGCAGCCGGTAGGCGGCCAGGAGGTCGGGCTGCTTGGGCCCCGCCAGCGTGTAGTCGGGCTGCGGCGGCGCCGGCTTGGCGCTGCGGAAGAGCAGGCGGTCGTGGAGCCAGCGAGCCATGGCGGCGCGCTTCCCCCCGACGCTGCAGCTGCCCGCCGCCCAGAGCCAACGCCAGGCCGCCCGGCTGCTGCCCCAGCCCCAGAGCCCGCTCACCGGCTGGGTCGGGGGGCCGACCGGCGCGGCAGAGTCCCTGTGCCCGCCCATCGTGCCGGCTCTCACCCTCCCTCCACCCCCCCTCCTCGGCGGCTGCCTTCTGCCACGCCCGGCACCCCCCGGGCTCCCGGGGGCCCTCCCCGCCTCCCCCACTGGCGGGCGCTCCATTTTGCCAGGGGTGGCCCCCTGGGCCCTCGAGCCCCCCCATAGTTGACGCCTATGCCGGCATCTCCAGTTAAAAGGACCAGGCAGGAGGTGATGTGAAAGACCTCTGCCCAAGACCTTGGAGAGCTGCTGCCGGTCCGAGTAGACAATACTGATCTCGATGGACCCAAGGTTCCAGTTCAGTGTCAGGCAGCTTCAAGTGGTCATGTGAACTATAACTTAGTTTGCCTTTGTACTCAGAATTTGGACTGTTGCTTTATCAGAGTCCTCTTCATCAATTAAATCATCTTATGCTTTAAATGTGCGTGCATCTGTATAGGAACATGGCAATGGCCTTTTGGGAGACTGAGAAAAAGAACATATTGTTTGTTTCTTTTTTGGTTGTAGACCTCCGACTTTAAAAAACTGATGGGGGTGGAAAGTGCCATCAAGTCGCAGCTGAGTTACGGCAGAGGGGCTGTGGCTCAGTGGTAGAGCCTCTGCTTGGCATGCAGGAGGTCCCAGGTTCAATCCCCGGCATCTCCAGTTGAAAAGGACCAGGCAGGAGGTGATGTGAAAGACCTCAGCCTGAGACCCTGGAGAGCTGTAAAGAGGGGCTGTGGCTCAGTGGTAGAGCATCTGCTTGGCATGCAGAAGGTTCCAGGTTCAAGCCCCAGTGTCTCCAGTTAAAAAGGGACAGGCAGTAGGTGATGGGAAAGACCTCAGCCTGAGACCCTAGAGAGCTGTAAAGAGGGGCTGTGGCTAAGTGGTAGAACCTCTGCTTGGCATGCAGAAGGTCCCAGGTTCAATCCCCAGAATCTCCAGTTAAAAAAGGACCAGGCAGGAGGTGATGGGAAAGATTTCAGCCTGAGCCTCTGGAGAGCTGTAAAAAGGGACTGTGGCTCAGTAGTAGAACATACGCTTGGCATTCAGAAGGTCCCAGGTTCAATCCCCGGCATCTTCTGTTAAAAGGACCTAGGAGGTTAAATGACTCCAAATTAAAGGGCCCAATGTTTAAATAAGTGAATATAGAATATAAGTGTACGTCAATTATACAAAAATACAAGTATTTGTTACAAGATAGTTAAAAAACAATTTACAGGTCCCAATAGATTAGAATAATGAATCAATACAAGACCAGCTTGGAATTGTGTTTTAATCAGTGTCCATGGCTTTAGGCTGAGATACGCCTAAGAGGTCTCATTTAAAAATCACCTTCTGCCTGATTTAGGTCCACGTGTCCCGGATGGTAGTTCAGTTGTGTACCTTCCTAATCTGGGTCCAAGGAAATCAATCTCCAGAGTGCAGTATGGATCCAATGTGGCGCAGTAATGTCATATTTCTGCAATGTCTGGAGCCATTGTGTAATTGCGATGCTTGACCACTGAAAAAGGCTATAAGGCCAAATGGAGCTTGGTCAGGGTCACATGAGGTCTTTGTCTGAGAGTACTGTATGATTTTATTTATTTCTTTATTTGATTCAATTTCAAGGCCGCTCTCCCCGCACAGCAGGCTCAGAACGGCTTACACATTGTCGTGGACCAAGTCCACAATGAAACAGTAACCAATAAGCATTAAAACTTCCATCATTAAAACAATACAATATAAACAATTATTAAAGTGCTCACATTTTCAATGGCGCACGGTCAACTGTTGGGCGCGCGCTGGGTCACGGTCAGCTAGATGGTATTACCAGGGCGCACGTCGATAGTTGCTGGTAAGGGGGGGTACATGGAGGTGGCGGCCCCTATGTATAAGCCTGGCGGAAGAGCTCCGTCTTACAGGCCCTGCGGAACTGCATCAGGTCCCGCAGGGCCCTGGTCTCCTCTGGGAGCTCGTTCCACCAGCAAGGGGCCGCCACCGGGAAAGTCCTCTCCCCCTAGTGGCAGCGAGCCTGACTTCTTTCAGGCCCGGTACGGCCAGGCGGTGTTGGGCCCCGGACCGAAGTGCTCTCTGGGGTATGTATGGGGAAAGGCGGTTCCTTAGGTAGGTCGGACCTAGGCCATTTAGGGCTTTAAAGGTAAGCACCAGCACCTTGAAGCGAATTCGGTACGCCACTGGTAGCCAGTTTTAATCTAAACTGAGGCCATATTAGAGCCTGTAAATTGTTTTAAAAACAAACAAACAAAAACTTGTAATAAATACTTGTATTTTTGTTAGGGTTGCCAGACCCTCAATCGGGGCAAGGGTTCCCCCGATTTTGGTGGCTTCAATCCACCAGCAACCAACTGGCCAGTGGGGGAAGCCCGAACCCCAAACAGTTCCCTCCTGTGTCAATGTGGTCGGCCTGATGACGTCCTCTGGAAGTGAAGTGGTTACCGTAGAGTTTGGGGGCAAAATGCTAGAACATCAACACGCGACGTGCCCAGTGTGATGACATCACTTCCGGGTGATGTCATTGTGGCGTGCACGCAAGAAAACTCCAGGATGGACCCGGGAGCCCCCCACTAAAGGTCAGGTAAGATCTGGCAGCCCTGATGTATTTTGTATAATTGATGTTCACTTATATTCTATATTCATTTGTTTAAATATTGGGCCCTTTAATTTGGATTCATTTAACCTCCTAGGTTCTTAATTCATCGCTTTGGGTTAAGTTTTTTTAACCTTTTAGGTTTTCCATTGCCTGTCTCTGGACTTCCTTGGTAGTTTCCCATCCAAGTACTAACCCGGACTGACCTTGCTTACCTTCCAAGAACTGACGAGATCCGGTTAGTCTGGGCCATCCAACATTACCCTCCCCCCATTTTGATTTACAATCTTTGTGGGTCTCCAAAGTCTGCCATCCTTCTTAATCAGCACCTAAGGTAAAGGTAAAGATTTCCCTTTCTCGAAAGCCTATCAAATCTGACTTTAGGTTGTGGTGCTCATCTCCGTTTCCAAGCCGAAGAGCCAGCACTGTCCAAAGACATCTCCGTGGTCACGTGGCCGGCATGACTAGACGCCGAGGGGCACGGAACGCTGTTACCTGCCCACCGAAGTGGTACCTATTTATCTACTTGCAATTTCTTGCTTTCGAACTGCTAGGTTGGCAAGAGCTGGGGCCAGAGACGGGAGCTCACTCCATCATGCGGCACTCGGGTCTCGAACTGCCGAACTACAGACCTTCTGGTCTGCAGTTCAGTGTCTTAACCACTGAGCCACTGCGGCCCTTAATCAGCACCTACCACATGCCAAATGGCTCCTCAGTTCCCTGATGCCCTCAGAGTAATACAGCATGTCCAACTTGAGCTACACTTTAAAGGCAAAATTTGAGTCCAGTAGCACCTTAAAGAATTTTCCAGGGTGTACCCTTTTGTGAGTCAAAGTTCACTTTGTATCTGATGAAGTCAGATATGGTCTTAAAGGGAGTGGCCCTGTGTCTAGGCCAGGGATGCTCTGTCTTCTTGTGTCTTGGGGGGCAATCGTGGGAAGATTTCTGGAGTTCTGGCCCCGCTGGTGGACCTCCTGATGACACCTGGGTTTGGGGCACTGGGTTTGGGCACTGGGTTTGGGGCACTGGGTTTGGGGCACTGTGTGACACAGAACGTTGGACATGGCTTCTCTTATGTTCTTATGGCTCTTCCTCAGTGGTAGAGGATATGGTTGGCATGTAGAACGTCTCAGGTTCAATCCCTGACATCTCCAGTTGATAGGACTAGCCAGGGGTCCTCAGACTTTTAAAACAGGGGGCCAGTTCACTGTCCCTCAGACCGTTGGAGGGCCGGACTATAGTTTAAAAAAAAAAAAAACAACTACGAACAAATTCCTATGCACACTGCACATATCTTATTTTGAAGTAAAAAAAACAAAATGGGAACAAATACAATATTTGAAATGAAGAACAAGTAAAGTTAAATCAATAAACTTACCAGTATTTCAATGGGAACCATGGGCCTGCTTTTGGCTGATGAGATGGCCAGTGTCCGGTTCCATATTTGTCACTGCTCGTCGTAACAAGTGATGCAAGTGTGCATCAGTTAGTCTAGATCTGGTTGGGGATTTCAGATGTTATTTTGCAGGTAGGGAAGGCGCACCGGGGGTGGCGGTGTGCGCGCACAAGCAAGGCACCCTTGATGGGGCTGTTGTCTTTCCCTCTCCGAAGAAACAAAGAACTCGGCATCCTCACAAACTTTTTAAGGCAGCAGGCCCCCAGCTGCTTCTCCCTGAAACTCCACTACTGCAGGCATCATGATGGGAAAGAGAAACCTCTCTCTCTCTCTCTCTCTCCCCCTCCGATTCCCAGCAGCACAAAAAGCCTCGAAAAAGACCCCCGCCCGGCTCTTGGGACTGGCGCAGGTCTCCTAGCCAGCTGAGAGGCCTCTCAGCCGGCTAGGAGACTTGGGGCCAGCCGGAGCGCCTGCCACCCCACACTTACCCTCTTCCAGTCTGCCTTTTGCCTCCTCCTGGCTGACCGGAAGCAGGGGGGCGGGGCTTTGTCATGTGGCCCGGGACCAGTCGGCTGCAATTTTTCCGCTGCTTTGTGTACTGCTGGGAATTGGAGGACAGGCAGCGGCACACCCGGCGGGCCAGAAAAATTCCCTCAGCGGGCCGCATGTGGCCCCCGGGCCGTAGTTTGAGGACCCCTGGACTAGGCAGTAGGTGGTATGAAAGACCTCTACCCAAGACCCCTCTGCCAGTCTGAGTAGAATATACTGACCTTGAAGGACCAAGGCCTCCTGATCTGTCCAGTATCATCCTGAAAATCTCATATCCCGAAAATCTTGGTGTCTAAAGCGCTACTGGTCTTGAGTCGATCTGCTTAAGAGCACCGGAGATGGATTTAGCTAGAAAAGGTCTTCTGGAATAAAATTCCTTTTGAAATGCCGAAAGGTCTCTAAAAAAAGAACGGTCCGCTGTTCAGGGGAGAAAGTTCTTCACATTTAATGCGGCACAGGTGCCTGCCCCCATTTTAGAAAGGAACTCCCCTTCTCTTGTGTACAAAAAGCAATGTGTCTTCTGCAATGCAGCCTGAAGCTACCTTATAGTGATTTAAGCAAAACGGCGAGAAAACTCAATTTTGCCAGCACCACACAAGAGTCTAAACTGAAGAGGTTGGAGATTGAACCTGGGACCTTCTGTCTGCAAAGTAAGTGTTCTACCGCTGAATTATGTTGATACCCAGTACAGGGTTATTCTGTGTCATCTGAAACCTCGTTTCTAAAACCTCCAGGTGGTAGAAGTAATAACACCAAAGCACCATGTAAGGAACTCTAACGACAACATGTGTGATCATATGGGGCTGCAGTGGCTCAGAGGTTAAGATGCTGCGCTGCAGTCCGGAAGGTTGGTAGTTCGGTAGTTCGAGACCCGAGTGCCGCGTGACGGAGTGAGCTCCCGTCTCTGGCCCCAGCTCCTGCCTTCCTAACAGTTCGAAAGCAAGAAACTGCAAGTAGATAAATAGGTACCACTTCGGTGGGAAGGGAACAGTGTTCCGTGCGTCTCAGCATATAGTCATGCCGGCCACGTGACCACGGAGAAGTCTTCGGACAACGCTGGCTCTTCGGCTTGGAAATGGAGAGGAGCACCACGACCTCTAAAGTTGGATTCGACCGGCTTTTGAGCAAGGAAAACCTTTATGTAATCTTATATCAACTCTAAAAAAAAATTCTAGTCCAATATACTGGTATTGTCAATGCTCATTTATTATATCACTATCACAATAATTACAAAGTTAACTAAACACAAAACATCCAAAAATTACATCGTTTGCCCCACTGAGTTATTATAAGTCGACGTGGAAGTGTAGACGGAAATGAAGATGCAAGGAAACTGTAATTTTTGGGATGTTTTGTATTTAATTTACTTTGCAGTTATTGCGACTGTGATATAATAAATTAGCACTGAAAATACCAATATGTCGGACTAGGAAAAAAAACCCCAAAGTTTAGAGTTGCTATAAGATTATGTTGTTGTGACTGTTCATTACAGAGTGCTTTAGTGCTATTATTTCTACCATTTATACCACGGTCCTCTTGTATTCTTGCCGACCTCCAGGTGGTGGCTGGAGATCTCTTAGGATTACAACTGATCTCCAGTCGACAGAGGTCACTTCCCCTGGAGAAAATGGCTGCTTTGGATGGCGGACTCTATGGCATTGTACCCTATTGAAGTCCTTCCTCTTCCCAAACTTCCCCCAAAACCCCAGTAGCACCTGGACAGGCAATGGCAAACCACTTCTGCTCATCTCTTGCCTGGAAAACCCTACAGGGTCACCATAAGTCAGCTGGGACTTCGTGGCACTTTCCACCACCACCACTGTGGTGGCTCTGTCTTATAAACCCAGGGAAATGCTGATTGCCTCTTTGAGGTCACAAAGCCATTTTTCTCCAGGCCAATTTGGCCGGAGATCCTGGAGGTTTTTTGTCATCTGGGAATGGAACAGGGGTCACTGGAGATGTGGGGGGCAGGGCTCATTTCGTAGCAGGAGCTCCTTTGCATATTAGGCCACACACCCCTGATGTAGCCAATCCTCCAAGAGCGTACAGAGCTCTTCTTACAGGGGCTACTGTAAGCTCTTGGAGGATTGGCTACATCAGGGGTGTGTGGCCTAATATGCAAAGGAGCTCCTGCTACGAAATGAGCCCTGGTGAGGGGGAGTATTTGTATGATTTTAATATACAGTAGGGAGTTGTATGGAGCACAGCTGGAGCCTCCTTCACAGGACAGAATGTCCCTTTCATTGGCTGGTTCTGCCTCTGGCACTCGCTCCACATTTTCTCAACACTGAGGAAAAGATGCCGCTCAAAACCACATTCAGACGGGCTAATGCCATACTGACTGCAAATTCACCCCTGAACGGCCATAAATCTATGCAGAAGATGCCATAAAACCCGATGGTCAAAGAAAGCGAAAGGGGCATGCAGTGTAGCGGGTACCATAAAACCCGATGGTCAAAGAAAGTGAAAGCAGCATGCAATACAGAGGGGGATTTCTGTTCCAAGGTGGGTTTTGTCAAACAACAGAGGGGAAAGCCAATGCTGAATCACCCATTCTTTCAAGCTCCTTTGATCCATAGTTCTTGAGCAGCCGATAAGGAGTCTTAATTTTTGTAAGGAAAAATATGGCGGAGAGGCTCTTGGCCAGTGCCAGTGATCTCTGTCCACCAACAGATAGGGAAATCTTTTGATACAGTAGAGGGTACTTTTGTTAGAACAGGGGCAACCCATAGCTCATGATAGGAGTTGTGGTCAGGGCCTTCCACCTACTTAAGGGACAGCGAGTCAACCTTTTCCAAATCGCACTGGCAAAGTCTATCCGAATAAGATAAATCAATGGCTGAGGACAGACTGGCAAAATGAAGCGCAAGGGAAGCGGGGCAAAAAGACCCAGGCTGAGTTGTTGCAAGGCTTTCCGTTTGCACTGCGTAGACTCATGCGGGACCATACCGGGGAGGAGGCGGAGCGGAGCACTCACACTGTGGGGTGGCCCCTGGCGGCGCTGCTGCAGTGGCGCACAGCTTTGGTCCATTTTGCCGACCTGCACATAGGCGCATTGGTGCATAGGCGCATGGGCGCAGAAGCCAGATCAGCAGGTTCACATTACCGGCACCACTTGATGTGCGGCTTATTTGCGTCCACATTGCCAGGAAGCAGGACGAACGCGCACCCAGACGGCTTGACGCTGGTTTCACCAGGTACCTTTTTAATGTGGGATGAAAGCGCTTCAGGACGGGGTGAATGCGGCACGGCGACACCAGACAGCTGTGGCTGTGTGAACAGGCTCTCTTAATCTGCTTGCAAAGCGGGCCTATTTCAGGCCAAACTGCCAGTCTGAACTCGGCCACAGTATCTCCCAGGTAAGACTGCCGACGGGGCAGCATTTAGACATGCGAGCATGAATGGAACTGTTTATTCTGCGCTTATTCGCTTGTTCTACTTAATAAAAAAAAGATTTCGCCACATTTTTCAGACAGTTGGAGCCGTTTGCTACCTACTAAACGAAACGTCGCCAAATAATTACAATAGGAATAATGAGTTCCTTAAGTAACTTCAATTAAAACAGTCGTTAAACATAAAGCATTTGCCACACAGTTTTTATCTTAGAAGCAAAAGACACGCAGGAGGAACGTTGCTCTTTAAAAAAAAAAATTATCATAAATCGACAAACGTATCCAGAAGTTTCACATCGGGGTGGGGAATGCCACGTCACAGACAAAAGCAGGAATGGAGCAATCGATTCTTCTCTTGGTGCCAGTCTGAGTGTAGTGGTTAATCTGGGAGAGAACCGGGTTTGATTCCCCACTCCTGCACTTGCACCTGCTGGATGACCTTGGGCAAGCCATAGCTCTGTACCAGCTGTTCTCTCAAGGACAATTGTCTCAGAGCTCTCTCAGCCCCACCTACCTCACAGGGTGTCTGTTGTGGGGAGGGGAAGGA
Organism: Lepidodactylus listeri; assembly: GCA_029233225.1. NCBI lineage: Eukaryota > Metazoa > Chordata > Lepidosauria > Squamata > Gekkonidae > Lepidodactylus > Lepidodactylus listeri. Next base: position 5,853,911 of record JARCFY010000004.1, on the reverse strand, counting down.
GTTTGTAAGCCGCTCTGAGGCTCCAAGTGAGTGAAGGGCGGGGTATAAATCCAATCTCCTCTCCTTCTCCTCCTCCTCCTCTAGAAGAAACAACAACTGAATCTCGAAGGTTGGGTTGCCGACCTCCAGATGGGGACTGGAGATTTCCTGGAATTACAGTCGATCTCCAGAGGACAGAGTTTAGTTCTCCTGGATAAAATGGCAGCCTCAGAGAGTGGACTCTGTGGCATCATATCCCCTTTGAGGTCTCTCCCCTCCCCAAGCTCCGCCCTCCCCAGGCTCCACCTCCAAATCTCAAGGGATCTCACAACCCAGAGACTGGCGACTTTACTCAAGGGAGAAAGAGTTTGACACACATGAAGCCACCACCAGTAAGGCCCTGCGGATATCACTGAACTATAAAAAGGGTCATTACCCCGGGGAGCATGGGGATTATGGTGTCCTTCTATATTTTTCAACAATATGTATTGTGCACATTGGGAGTTTCACAGCACTGTGGTCCCACCAAAGACCAACGCTCCCTCTAAGCTCTGGAGTCTTGTGAGCAACAATTCTACTTCGTGAGATACTGGCATTAAAGCTGTGAGCGAACGATTTGGCCGCTGCTTAATTTAGTTTAAAATTAAAATTAAATTAAATTAGGGCTGCAGTGGCTCAGGTGGTTAAGATGCTGAACTGCAGTCTGGAAGGTCAGTAGTTCAGCAGTTCGAGACCCAAGCGCCACGTGACGGAGTGAGCTCCCGTCTCTGGTCCCAGCTCCTGCCAACCAAGCAGTTCAAAAGCAAGGAATTGCAAGTAGATAAAGAGGGACCACTTTGGTGGGAAGGTAATAGTGTTCCGTGTGCCTCGGCAGCTAGTCCTGTAGGCCACATGACCACAGAAACATCTTCGGACAGCGCTGGCTCTTCGGCTTGGAAACGGAGATGAGCACCGCATCCCTAGAGTCATATTTGACTGGCTTTTGAGCAAGGGAAACCTTTACTTTTACCTAAATTAGTTTGCTTTGGAGCCATCCTTCCTGAACTAAGACCGAAAATGTGTGAGCCAGACCAAAGCCACTGAGGCCTATTTTGTTATTTAAATCACAAACAGAGTTGTCAACAACTACAGCTCTGGTCTGAGAAAATGGCTGCTTTTGAAGGCGGACTTTATGGCATTTGACCCTGCTGAGGTCCCTCCCCTCCCCATTCCCCACCCTCCTCAGGCTCCACCCCCAAAATCTCCAGGTATTTCCCAACCCAGAACTGGCAACACTAATTATACCCCCCTTCCCACCTCAGGGTCCTATCTGCCTTAGAAGCCTAACAGTTTCATACAGGTTTAACTATCACCGCCAGGGCTCATTTCGTAGCAGGAGCTCCTTTGCATATTAGGCCACACACCCCTGATGTAGCCAATCCTCCAAGAGTTTACAGTAGCCCCTGTAAGAAGAGCTCTGTAAGCTCTTGGAGGATTGGCTACATTAGAGGTGTGTGGCCTAATATGCAAAAGAGCTCCTGCTACGAAATGAGCCCTGTGTCTCCTTATCTGAGAACTGTAGTTTGCTTGCGACCACAGCGGAAAATCCTCCGTTGGAAATTCTGTTGGAGTCCTCCAAGCAGAACTACACTTCCCAAGATTCCCTGGGGGGCAGACCCGCCATTAAATCAATTTATCCGTAGTGCTGAGAACAGCTTACGACATCCTATAGGGCTTCTGTTTTTCAAGGTCCCAACTGCTTCTCTTCTTCCTTTAAGGGCTATAGATTTTTAAAGTAACTTCTGTAGCAGGCCATTAACTTCATGCTTATTGAACTCTATAGGGCTTTCTCCATAAGGTTATAAAAACAGTGAGATCTAGTGTGTGCGTGCGTGTGTTTGTGTGTGTTTTAAAAAGATTGCTCCAGTATTGGGTGGGAAATCTGCCAAGGACGGCTATTTTTGGTTGGCTGGGTGGGGAAAGAGAAATCCTAAAATAAGACCGAGGCTCGGCAACTCATTTTCTCTCTTGCAATATTGATGTCAGCCTCGGACGGGGGAGCCGGCCACGCAAACAGGGATCTAATAGAAATATTAACCGGTTTTGATCCCGACTGGGATCTCCCGCTGCTTCGCTTTTGGGTGCTGCCTTGGCAGCAGACAGCCTCCAGCCAACCGACTTCAGAGGAAATCATTGGCTCTGAGCCTCCTGTTTATTGGACAACACAATCCCCCAGCTGAAAAGGACTTCTAAGGTTCGCCTGCCCAATGAGTTAGTACTAGCAAAAATAAAAAAAAGTCTATTGTGATGGGCAGGGCATGAGCGAGGGGAAGGCTGGCGACGTACCGCCATTAACAGGTGCAAGAGCGTCTCTGGGAGATGCATCGTTCCCTCTCCGCAGAGGTGGACCACTGAGTCGGAGAGAGAGGCTGTGAGCCTCCAAGAAAACAAGAAGGAAGTTCGTGGCTGTTGCCTTGCTCGTGTTCTCTCAAGCCGATCGCCCGTAAGTTTGCACGTAGATGATTCGTTTGTGGTTCGGTGAGCCAATCTGCGTGGTATTGGTAGATTGTGATGAGGAGGGGCTGTGGCTACACGGAAGAGCTTCTGCTCGGCATGCAGGAGGTCCCAGGTTCAATCCCCAACATTACCAGTTAAAAGGACCAGGTAGAACAATTAGATCGAAGTCCAGAGGAGCCTTAGGGACTTTTGAAAGCTCATATCCCCACAAAAATCATCGTCATCATCATCATCTTTTTCTTGTTCTTCTTCTCATAGAATCATAGAATTGGAAGGGACTTCCAGGGTCATCTAGTCCAACCCCCTGAACAATGCAGGAAATTCACAAATACCTCCCCCTCCACACCCACAGTGACCCCTGTTCCATGCCGAGAAGATGACTAAACTAGTTTTCTTCTTCTTCTTCTTCTTCTTCTGAGAGCCAGTCTGGTGTAGTGGTTAAGTGCGCGGACTCTCATCTGGGAGAACCGGGTTTGATTCCCCACTCCTCCACTTGCACCTGCTGGATGACCTTGGGCAAGCCATAGCTCTGTACCAGCTGTTCCCTCAAGGACAGCTTGGGAAAGAGCTCTCTCAGCCCCACCTACCTCACAGGGTGTCTGTTGTGGGGAGGGGGAGGGAAAAGGAGTTTGTAAGCCGCTCTGAGACTCCCTTGGGGAATGGAGGGCGGGGTATAAATCCAATCTCTTCTTCTTCTTCTCCTTCTCCTTCTCCTTCTCCTTCTCCTTCTCCTTCTTCTTCTTCTTCTTCTTCTTCTTCCAGCTCCTCTACAGACTACAGAGATCAGCTCCCCTCAATAAAATAGATGCATTGGAGGGTAGACTCTGTGACATTGTATCTCCCAGATGACACTGTCTGAGAGCAAGCTTGGTGTTGTGGTTAGTAGCCTGGACGCTAATCTGGGAGAACTGGGTTTGAATCCCCATTCCTCCACATGCAACTGCTGGCGTGACCTTGGGTCAGTCACAAGTTCTCTCAGAGCTGTTCTCTCAAGGGCAGTTCTCAAGAGAGCTCTCTCAGCCCCACCTCCCTCACAGGGTGTCTGTTGTGGGGACGAAAAGGGAAAGGAGATTGTGAGCCTCTCTGAGACTCCTTCGGGTAGTGAAGGGCGGGGTATAAATCAAATCTCTCTCTCTCTTTCAGGGTCCGTCCCCAAATCTCCAGGAGTTTCCCAACCTGGATCTGACAACCCCAAGACAGGTGCTGACAAGGGATCTGTGATGTCCCTTCTTGGAGTTCAGTTACCTGGCTGGGTTATGAACTCAGAGATCAATCTAGAGTTTTGGAGTCCGCTTCTTAATGGTTTGTGTAGAGAAACTCCAGCACAGGGGTCCCCAACCTTTTTGAGTCTAGGCACACCTATATGGAATGGCGGTGAGCACCACACAAAATGGCTGCTTCAAGGGGCGGAGCCAGCTACGTGAAACAGTGGCCTTTGTTTACTTTCCTTCACAAAGTGAAGATCCTTGTGTTGTGGTGGCAGCTGCTGCCAATCAACTGTTTTTTTTTAAAAAAAAAAATCTGCACAGCCAATCAAATCTCCAATGGCCAATCAGATGTCTTCCTGGGCATGTCCCACCCATCCCTGCTCACTTTCTAAAAAAGCTTGGCAGGTGTCAGGAAAGGTATCACTAGGGACCCCGGTTGTAAGATATAATATTACCGTTGGGAGGTTATTGAAAAGTTGAAGGCTGCAATGTAGTGGTCACTTGATTGGAAGCTATTCCCATTTAGGGGTGACTTCTGGAATGGAGTTTCACAAGAACTGAGAAAGCCTCACGGAAACCAAGGGGAATGGTTTGCACAGAACACCAGCCCAAATCTCAGTTCTCGGAGGACTTTGAGGAGGGATTCAAGGGCAGAGAGAGGGAACTGAGGTCTGACTTCCGACAGAGTTAAATGGAGCCACACTGGGAATGATGGCTTGCCCTTCTTCAAATTCTTTCGGCTGCCTTCTATATTTTACTCCCAAACGAATCTTTAGATTTGCTTCCCAATGCTACAAAATTCGGCATTGCCGCCGGACTCAAAGAAAAGGTGTGGACCAGGCCCATAGCTACAGTGGGGTATTCCGGGGCCCTGTGCCATTAATTAAAATCCCTGCCCCACAAATAGCCATGCCAAAAAATCTTATTTTAGCATGTTTCCCAAAGGCTCATGGGAATGCTTCTAAAAGACTCACCATGATTTGGGTGGTCTACAGCAGGACTAGGCTAGCAGAAAGGGGGACTGCTGGAGATGTATTGAAGGTGCCACTCTTGAGTGCCCATCTAAGCATTCTTGCCCTGTGGGATGGAACTCAAAAGACATCTGAACACCTTCTGAAGGGCCTGGTGTTGATGTTTATAAAGCAGATACAGAGTTTGGTTGGGTTAATGTTCATATGTTTGTTTGTTTTTTTGCATTGATGGCCCCTGTCTCACCACCATCACCACCACCACCTGGGTAACAACTCCAGTTAATTAGTTGTTGTAGATCTCCCGGGCTGTATGGTCATGGTCTTGGCATTGTAGTATGGTCATGGTCTTGGCATAAGAACATAAGAGAAGCCAATGTTGGACCAGGCCAGTGGCCCATCCAGTCCAACACTCTTGTCACACAGGGGTCAAAAAACAGCAGGTGCCCTCAGGAGGTCCACCAGTGGGGCCAGGACACTAGAAGCCCTCCCACTGTTGCCCCCCACCAAGCACCAAGAATACAGAGCATCACTTGCCCCAGAATGAGAGTTCCTATCTATACCTTGTGGCTAATAGCCACTGATGGACCTCTGCTCCATATGTTTATCCAATTCCCTCTTGAAGCCGTCCATGCTTGTAGCCGCCACCACCTCCTGTGGCAGTGAATTCCATGTGTTAATCACTTTTTCAGTGAAGAAGGACTTCCTTTTATCTGTTCTAACCCGACTGCTCAGCAATTTCATGGAGTGCCCTCAAGTTCTTGTCTTGTGAGAAAGGGAGAAAAGTCCTTCTTTCTCGACCTGCTCTATCCCATGCATAATCTTGTAAACCTCGATCATGTCACCCCTCAGCCATCGTCTCTCCAAGCCAAAGAGCCCCAAGCACTTCAACCTTTCTTCACAGGGAAAGTGTTCCAACCCTTTTATCATTCTAGTGGCCCTTTTCTGCACTTTTTACAATGCCGTAATATCTTTTTTGAGGTGTGGCGACCAGTACCTGATGTTTCGTCAGCAGCTGTGACTGGCGAAACGTCAGGTACTACAATTCCAAGACCACAGCCATACAGCCCGGGAAATCGACGACTAACGAACTCCAGCCGTGAAAGCTGTCGGCAACATATTTAACTCCAGTTAAGTTTTTTTTTTCCTAAAAAAGACAAAACACAAGTGGGGTCACATTCTCCCATGTCCACCCCCCCCCCCCCGGTCTCAACTGCATGAGGCTTTCCCTCCAGAGAGAACCTGGGAGAAAGACATTTTCTTGTTGTCATCTCTGCAATTATCGGCTTTGAACATGGTGGCAATTTGTTGCCGTTGTTGATTGCCTTTGTTATGCAAATGCGCCAGCCCGTTTTTCGGCGTGCCGTCTCCCTCCCCCACCCCCCCCTCCACCCCCTTCCCTTGCTCAACATCAAGAGGAATACTGCATGTTTAATTTCAACTTATCGCCGGTTTCCCTCGGAGAATTCCCTCCGGCCATTGTCTTTTCAGTTGTATTCAGGCCGCTGGGAGCCCCAGAAACACAATTTCCCATTCCCAACTTTGTTGCTGCTATTTACCTTTTTTATCATAAAAGGGCATTGTCGATGCTCTTGTAAAACCCATTTAGGAATTTAAATCTCCGCTGAAACACAGAATTTATGTCTGCTTTTATGATTTACGAGTCTGGATTCCTTAAACCCTTAAAAAAAAAAAAAGAACCCTGTCTCCCCATTTATATTCTAAGCAATCAGCCTCTACGCTAGTCTTAAAGCCACCAGAGCAAAAGAAGGCCAGAACAAAGTCTAAGGGAGGGGGCAGGACTAAAATGGGAGATGAAGGAGGCTAAGGCTGAAGTTGAGGCTGTCAGCCTTTACGGGCCGAGTGCAGGGGTCCCATCATCTAATCTGCAGGGATCGCCCAGAGAGGAGGTGACTGAGAAGTGATACGATAGCCATCTTCAAGTATTTAGGGATGCCGTACCCCCCGCTGAGGGCAAGGGTCTCCTGCTGAGGGGAAGGGAAGAGAAGAAGAAGAGGTTGGATTTATATCCCGTCCTTCACTCACTTAAGAGACTCAGAGCGGCTTACAAACTCCTTTTCCCTTCCCCTCCCCACAACAGACACCCTGTGAGGTAGGTGGGACAGAGAGAGCTCTTTCCCAAGCTGTCCTTGAGGGAACAGCTGGTACAGAGCTATGGCTTGCCCAAGGTCATCCAGCCAGGTGCAAGTGGAGGAGTGGGGAATCAAACCCGGTTCTCCCAGATTAGAGTCCGCGCACTTAACCACTACACCAAACTGGCTCTCAAGGGAAGGAAGGTTGTAAGCTGCTCTGAGACTCCAACTGAAGGGTGGGGTATAAATACAATCCTCCTCCTCCTCCTTCTTTTTCTCTGCCCCTGGCACCTGATATTTGTGGCCACTGTGTGCCACAGAGCGTTGGACTGGATGGGCCATTGGCCTGATCCAACATTGGCTTCTCATGTTCTTACGGGGTATGAGGGATAGGGCGTCCTTGGTGGTGGCGCCTTGCTTGTGGGGCTACTTTCCAGGGACCGTTTGCTTGTGAAATTCAGATGCCAAGTGAAGACCTTCCTACCTTTTATCCATTCTCTCCTCCCAGTCCCCATCGTTGGCATTTAAAAAAAAAAAATCTGCTGGTGTTTTATTTGCTACTGGGTATTTTTTAGTGTTTTAAAAGACTTTCTATAATTTAAGTCTTTTCCTCCCCTGCTGCTGCTGCTTCCGTGCTGTTCGTGTTGATACTTTTGTTTCATCGATTACTGGCGGTGTGAGATATATATATATATATATACATTTCCCCCTTTTTGTAAATTGCCCGGAGACCGCGAGAGGGAGGATGTAAAAGTCGGCAAATAATGCCGGAAGGGTTCAATGTTGTTATAACGTTGAACTGAAAATAATCTCTCTGCTCCATTATTTCATTATAACAATATGGGTAAGGTTTTTAAAAGGGGGGGGGATCTTCAAAATGGAGTCCCTTCTGTTTCTCTGTGATAACAGGGAGGTCTATAAACTGGCCTGGTTCCAAGGAGTTTCTTGAAATCTCCTGCAGGGATTAATGGTGTGCAGCAGGGGATTTTTCAAAAACTTTTGAAAAACTTCAAACACCTGACCACAAAGCCATGTCCGAAGTTTTCTTGCAAACATTTTGCTAGTTTCAAGAGAGACTTTCTGTGACACAAGAGGGACTCGAACACCTCCCTCGGCACGCACAGCTTGGTGTCTGGCGCTCTGGACTGAGGCCGTTCTTCGGAGCCCTTCTTCTCTTTGACATTGTTGACAGGTTCTATTTTCGGCCGCAGAATGCTTCCGCCCTAACCTTCTACCTCATTCAGGTCTCCAGCAGGGCTCGCAGATAGAAATGCTGCCGGACGATGCTGCTCGGTGCCTCGGAATTGAGTTCTGCTACCCGCGCAAGCGTTAGGTGGAGATCTTTGCTTTCCCCCAAAGCATCTCGGCTTATAACTTGAACACTTGAACACATGAAGCTGCCTTCTACTGAACCAGACCATGGTCCATCAAGATCAGTATTGTCTACTCAGACAGAAAGCAGCTCTCCAGGGTCTCAGGCAGAGGTCTTTCACATCATCTCCTGCCTGGTCCTTTTTTAACTGGAGACACTGGGGATTGAACCGGGGACCTTCCGCATACAAAGCAGATGCTTTACCATTGAGCCACAGCCCCTCACAACCTTTAAAAAAAATCTTTGGATTGATTCCAGTGCAAACTGATTTATTCTGCCCAGTTAAAATGACCGGGCAGGAGGTGATGTTAAAGAACCTCTGATAGAAGAAGAAGAGGAAGGGGAGGAGATTGGATTTATACACCACTCAAGAACCGCTGCCAGTCTGAGGAATACTGGCCTTGAGGAAACAATGGTCTGATTTGACATAAGGCAGCTTCATGTATTCAACATCTGGCAAGACCTGCAGTGCCAGAAATACACTGGTTGAGCTGCAATAAGTCCTGAATTAATGTTTACTTTAAGGGAAGAGTGATGGCCGGGGCTATTTTGAGGCACAGGAACGGAGTTCTGGCTGGCTTCTGGCTGGACTGGATGGGCCACTGGCCTGATCCAACATTGGCTTCCCTTATGTTCTCTTATGTGGTGCTGCACAGTTTGCCTGTTCCTCAGATTGCCACATTGCCTTTTGCTGAATGAAGGACTGAGTCCATATGCGACCTCCATAGGCAGGGAGAGGCAAGGTGGGGCGGATGGTACATCAAGATTGCCGTTTAGCAGCAGCAGCTGTTGAGGAGGTACATTCCCACCCTGGCACGATTTCTGCACCCTCTCTCTCATTTTGGTCCCACCATCTGCCACGTGGTCTTGCAATGAAGATGACCTCAGGCAGGTGTGCCTATTGTAGAGAACACAGTCTCCCCATGCTGGTGGCAGACAGCCATTACCTCGGGCATGCACATTGCAAATAGCAGAGTCGCACCATACTGGTGGCAGACAGTTGTGACCTCGGGCAGGCATGCCTATTACAGAGAGCACAGTCTCACCATGCTGGCGATGGACAGTTGTGGCCTCGGGCAGGTGTGTCTACTGCGGACAGCACCGTTTCACCGTGCTGGTGGCAGATAGGCCATGATTTCGGATAGATGTGTCTATTGCAGACAGCACAGTCTCTCCATGTTGGTGGTGGACATCCATGACCTCGGGCAGGTGTGTCTATTGAAGAGAGCACAGTCTTGCCATGTTGGTGGGGGACCTCTGTGACCTCGAGTAGGTGTGTCTATTGCAACAGCACAGTCTTGCCGTGCTGGTGGCAGACAGCCATGACCTCAGACAGGTGTGTCTATTGCAGACAGCACAGTCTCGCCATGCTGGTGGGGGACCTCTGTGACCTCGAGTAGGTGTGTCTATTGCAGACAGCACAGTCTCGCCGTGCTGGTGGCAGACAGCCACGACCTCAGAGAGGTGTGTCTATTGCAGACAGCAGTCTCACCATGTTGGTGGCGGACAGTCTTGACCTCGGGCAGGTGTGTCTATTGCAGACAGTGCAGTCTGTCCATGCTGATGGCAGACAACCATGACCTCAGGCAGGTGTGCCTATTGTAGAGAACACAGTCTCCCCATGCTGGTGGCAGACAGCCATTACCTCGGGCATGCACATTGCAAATAGCAGAGTCGCACCATACTGGTGGCAGACAGTTGTGACCTCGGGCAGGCATGCCTATTACAGAGAGCACAGTCTCACCATGCTGGCGATGGACAGTTGTGGCCTCGGGCAGGTGTGTCTACTGCGGACAGCACCGTTTCACCGTGCTGGTGGCAGATAGGCCATGATTTCGGATAGATGTGTCTATTGCAGACAGCACAGTCTCTCCATGTTGGTGGTGGACATCCATGACCTCGGGCAGGTGTGTCTATTGAAGAGAGCACAGTCTTGCCATGTTGGTGGGGGACCTCTGTGACCTCGAGTAGGTGTGTCTATTGCAGACAGCACAGTCTCTCCATGTTGGTGGTGGACATCCATGACCTCAGACAGGTGTGTCTATTGCAGACAGCACAGTCTCGCCATGTTGGTGGGGGACCTCTGTGACCTCGAGTAGGTGTGTCTATTGCAACAGCACAGTCTTGCCGTGCTGGTGGCAGACAGCCATGACCTCAGACAGGTGTGTCTATTGCAGACAGCACAGTCTCGCCATGCTGGTGGGGGACCTCTGTGACCTCGAGTAGGTGTGTGTATTGCAGACAGCACAGTCTTGCCGTGCTGGTGGCAGACAGCCATGACCTCAGACAGGTGTGTCTATTGCAGACAGCACAGTCTCGCCATGCTGGTGGGGGACCTCTGTGATCTTGAGTAGGTGTGTCTATTACAGAAAGCACAGTCTCGCCGTGCTGGTGGCAGACAGCCACGACCTCAGAGAGGTGTGTCTATTGCAGACAGCAGTCTCACCATGTTGGTGGCGGACAGTCTTGACCTCGGGCAGGTGTGTCTATTGCAGACAGTGCAGTCTGTCCATGCTGATGGCAGACAACCATGACCTCAGGCAGGTGTGTCTATTGCAGACAGCACAGTCTCACCGTGCTGGTGGTAAACAGCCATGACCTCGAGCAGGCATGCCTACTGCAGACAGCAGTCTCACCATGCTGGTGGCAGACCGCTGTGACCATGGGTGGTTGAGCCTGTTGCCGACAGCACAGTCCCATGCTGGTGGCGGACAGCTGTGACCTCAGCTTGCCATACCTATTGCAGACAGCACAATCTCACTGTGCTGATGGCAAATAGCTGTGACCTTGTGTGAGCAGGCCTGTTGTAAACCCGCAGGGCTTCTTCTCCAAGAGACACTTTCTGGTGGTGAGAATCCATCCTTGTCTTTTTGTGAAGTTGAGGTACTCGTCACGGATGGTGAGTACGAGCCTCTTTTGTGGCTAGATCGTGACATTGGTGGACATGCAGGTGAATGAGCCATTAATCTTAATGTTATGTCTGACATTCTTGGGTCCCAAAATAGCATTTCAAGGTTGGAAGAAGGGACCGAGGGAACTTCAGGTCTTGTTGCAAGGCCTGGTTCCTTCATGGGTGCCTTTGTTACACAGTTTGGGGTTTCTAAGACTTGGAACCATCCTCAGATTATGCTACAGTCCTGAAGTGATCAAGCTATTGGAGATTGTTGGCCTTACATTTCAGAAATCTCCTAGAACAAAATTCCCTTGGTATAGCAGAGTAGATTTGGGGGGGGAAGAAGAGTTTTAGCTTAGCCTTCTCTATGAAATATCCATATTCTACCAGTAGAGAAGCTGAACTCATACAGTCCAGAAGTGAGTTGATAATGGAAGTGAGGGGCAGGCCCAAAATTCCAGAAAGCTTCCTTGGCAACCACAAGAGAAGGGGGCGTGGCTCAGTGGTTGAGCATCTGCTGGCATGTGGAAGGTCCCAGGTTCAATCCCCAGCGTCTCCAGTTAAAAAGGACCAGGCAGTAGGTGATGTGAAAGACCTCCACCCAAGACCCTGGAGAGCTGCTGCCGGACTGAGTAGACAATATTGACCTTGATGAGCCAATGGTCTGGTTTCGTATAGGCAACTTCATGTGTTCAACACCCAGCAAGTCATTGGAGGTTAGAGATACACTGCAACGGGTCCTGAATTACTGTTTAGTTTAAGCTATGGCTCAGTGGTAGAACATCCCTTTGGCATGCAGAAGGCCCCAGGTTCAATCCCCAGCATCTCCAGTTGAAAGGATCAGGTAGTGGGCAATGTGAAAGACCTCCGCCTGAGACGCTGGAGAGCGGCTTCCAGTCTGAGTAGACAATACTGACCTTGACGAACCGAGGGTCTGATTCAGTATAAGGCAGTTTCATATTTTCATATGAGTATATACTCATCTGAGATCCACCATCCTGAGAAATCCCGTTCCTCTTACAGATAATATTTGCTCCCCTCCCATGTTTTGTCCAAGGAGAAGCTTCTAGCTTCACCTTGAAACCGTTGCACGGGGCACCTGGGTGATCATCCTAAATCTGTCACGTTGTGATTTTTTTTTTTAACCCAAAGGTCTGTTGTCCTTCGAATGTGGTTCCAACCAAGCACCAGCCTCCCCCCATCCTCCTTCTACCTCCTGATATCACCCTCCGCTCCACAGCTGTAAATAAGAAGGATTGACGTCCAACGCTGGGCGGAATGTCACAAAGTGCCGTATATCACCACAAAGAGCAGCTCGGCAGTGGAGGAGGTCCGGGAGTGGATACACAGAGCCGAGAAAACCATTCAAAAATGCCGATGACCCGTCATAATTTGTCAGGCGGTGGCTTCACCATGAGCTCACACAACTCTCACGCTAGCCAACACTCTGAGTCAGAAGTTGGCTTCGGATGGTCCATAAATCACCAGTCGTGAGACAGGAGGGCTCTTTTCTTCTTCTTCTTCTTCTTTTTTCGTCACCTTCCCTGTTTTTAGCGAACGCTCAGTTTCATTTGTAGAGAAATGAGAGAGTAGGGGTGTTCCTGCTAGGGCTAAACATCTGAGGAATTTCGAGGGAAAAGAAAATCATTCTGTGCTTCGTGGAATCGTAGTGGGACTCCACTGGAAGTTTGACATCGGTGAGTCCGGAATTCTAGCTGGACATTAGACAGGAAGAAGAAAAGGAGGAGGAGGAAGAGGAGGAGGAGGAGATTGGATTTATACCTTGCCCTTCACTACCCAAAGGAGTCTCAAAGTGGCTTACAATCTCCTTTTAGTTTCAAGTTCTTTCAGAGCTGTTCTCTCAAGGGCAGTTCTCGAAAGCGCTCTCTCAGCCCCACCTACCTCACAGGGTGTCTATTGTGGGGAGGGGAAGGGAAAGGAGATTGTAAGCTGCTCTGAGACTCCTTTGGGTAGTGAAGGTGGGGTGTAAATCCAGCCTCTTCTTCTTCAAGCCCCATTAGGAGTTGCCAGAAGTCAGCTTGACTTGATGGGGGTGAAGAGAAGTTTCCAGGTTCAATCCCTGGCATGTCCAGCTGAAAGGATCAGGTTGTAGGTGAAAACTTCCGATTAAGATTCCAGAGAGCTGCTGCCAGTCTGAGTAGACAGCACTGACCTTGGTGGACCAAGGTTCTGATTCAGTAGAAGGCAGCTTCATGTCTTCAGGTTTTTGCATTGGATCCAACCCAAGGGTCACGTGTGTGTATGTTTGTGTGAGTGTGTTAAGTGCTGTCAAGTCGCTTCCAACTTATGGCAACCCTATGAATTATTGACCTCCAAAATGTCCTGTCAACAGCCTTGCTTGGGTCTTACAAACTGAGGGCCATGCCTTTCTTGACTGCCTCTATCCATCTCGTGTTGGTTCCTTCTCTTTTCCTGTTGCCTTCAACTTTCCATAGTCTTATTGGCTTTTCCAGTGATTCTTGTGAGGGTCACTCACATATTCTGGAATAACCCTTGCTTGTGGCAATTCGGGCACAGAATCACAGATTTGGAAGGGGGCATGTAGGCCATCTTGTCCAACCCCCTGCTCAATGCAGAATCAGCCTAGAGCATCCCTGACAAGTGTTTGTCCAGCAGCTGCTTAAAGACTGCCAGGAAGGGGGAGTCCACCTCCTCCCTTGGCAGCTGGTTCCACTGTTGCACCACTCTTACTGTCAAAAAGTTGTGGGGAGGGGAAGGGAAAGATGTTTGTAAGCCACTTTGAGACTCTGAGTGAAGGGCAGGGTATAAATCCAGTTTCTTCTTAAGAACATAAGAGAAGCCATATTGGATCAGGCCAACGGCCCATCTAGTCCAACACTCTGTGTCACACAATGGCCATAACCCAGGTGCCATCAGGTCCACCAGTGGGGCCAGAACACCAGAAGCCCTCCCACTGTTGCCCCCCAAGCACCAAGAACACAGAGCATCACTGCCCCAGACAGTGTTCCTCCTCCTCCTCCTCCTCCTCCTCCTCCTTCTTCTCTCCAGCCGGTACCTTCCCGCTCTTATTTTAAACCCATGATTGCGAGTCTTCCCCTCTGTTGCCAACAGGAACAGCTCCCTGCCCTCCTCCAAGCGACAGCCCTTTAAAGACTTCAAGAGAGCAATCATGTTCCCCCCCTCAACCTGCTCTCCAGGCTGAACCTTCCCAGGTCCCTCAGCCTTTCCTCCTCGGGCTGAGATTAACTGGCTTCAGTAACCCTCCATTCCCGAGCGCACCCTCTGCCTGCATTCAGAACTCCCCTGAGCCGCACTGTTCCGCCGTATCGACGGTCCGCCCACATCTTGTGCCGCTGTATCCATGCGTGGCAGGAGAAGCGCCCCCAGGAGCAACGGCACCCCCGTAAAAAACCTCTCCTTCTGCAGCCCAGTGGCAGTTATAAAGCACAGCTCTCTCCTTTTCCAGCCCGATAAAGCTTCCTCCGGGCTTTCTGACAGATGACAAAGTACAGAGGACAGGCCTGTCGGGAAGGAAGAATGGGCGCCCTCCTTTTTGGCTGGTGGCCCTTGCTGTATTCAATTAAGATTGATCAAGCGGGGTCGAAGTTGTCCCTCTGTTTCAGTGGTCACCGGGAGCCGGCCCAATGACTAATGAGGGGGGGGGGGAGCCTTCCGTGGAAGGCTGGGCCGCTCAAGGAAACTCTGCCGCTTGCTTTCCCCTCTCTTGCCCTTCTCCATCCCCAGGAGGCCCAATAACTTTCTAACTAACCCGACCCGGGAACTGCATCCATCAGCATAATCCAATAACCTCTCCCGGCCCCTCTGTCTTCTCCACTTCCTGCCCTTTCACGTACATCTCAATGTCCCGGATAAAACAGATGCTGCTCTGAAGACAGGCAGGGCCTGTTTCTGGCCTCCCTGCTTTTTGTAGTTTATCCTGGGCCAGATGGAGCTTCTGATCTGGCCTGGCACAGATGCGAGCGTTGCACTGGGGTTCAGGAGACGCAGTTTTGGATCCCCGCCTTTCCAGGAACCTCACTGGGTGACCTTGTTAGGGGTGGTGGTTCAGGACTGGGGAATTTCCTGGGGACTGGAGGGTAGAGTCTAAGGGCGGGGTTTGGGAAGGGGAAAGCCCTCAGCGGGGGTGTCGTGCCATTAGGTCCACCCTACAAAGCAGCCATTTCCTCCAGGGGAATGGAGCTCTGTTGTAATTCTGGGAGAGCTCCAGACCCCGCCAAGAGGTTGGCAAGCCAACCAGTCATCAACCAGTCACCCACTGTGTGAAACAGGATGCTGGACTAGATGGACCACTGGTCTGAACTAGCATGGTTCTTCTGGTGTTCTTAATGTGGGCCTCAGCTTCTGTGCCCTGTTGTGGGCCCTCCAGAGGAACCGATTGGCCACTGTGTGAGACAGGATGCTGGACTAGATGGACCACTGGTCTGATCCAGCAGGGCTCTTCTGTTGTTCTTATGAAGGCCTGGGCTTCTCTGCCCTGTTGTTGGCCCTCCGGAGGAACTGGTCAGTCACTGTGTGAGACAATATGCTAGACTAGATGGACCATTGGTCTGATCCAGCAGGGCTGCTCTTATGTTCTTACAAAGGCCTCAGCCTCTCTGCCTTGTTGTTGGACCTCCAGAGGAACTGGTTGGCCACTGTGTGAGACAATATGCTAGACT
Organism: Lepidodactylus listeri; assembly: GCA_029233225.1. Lineage (NCBI taxonomy): Eukaryota > Metazoa > Chordata > Lepidosauria > Squamata > Gekkonidae > Lepidodactylus > Lepidodactylus listeri. Next base: position 5,838,241 of record JARCFY010000004.1, on the reverse strand, counting down.
AGATGGACCATTGGTCTGATCCAGCAGGGCTGCTCTTATGTTCTTACAAAGGCCTCAGCCTCTCTGCCCTGTTGTTGGGCCTCCAGAGAAACTGGTTGGCCACTGTGTGAGACAGGAGGCTGGACTAGATGGACCATTGGTCTGATCCAGCAGGGCTGCTCTTATGTTCTTACAAAGGCCTCTGCCCCTCTGCCCTGTTGTTGGCCCTCCAGAGGAACTGTTTGGCCAGTGCGTGAAATGAGATGCTGGACTAGATGGACCACTGGTCTGATCCAGCGGGGTTCTTCTGATGTTCTTATGAGCTGTAGGGCACCTGTGTCCTGAGAACCATTTCTATCTTATGTCTCCAAGGAGAAGGAGTTTCATAAGTGTGAGGGTCACGGATCTCCTCCTTGCCTGTATTAATTAAGTAAAGTATTTCTATCCTGCCTGATTGGTCTTCCTGAGTCTCCGTGCCTTCTTTTTCGGGGGAGGTTAGAGGGCAAAAACAGGTCTTTCTTTTCCCCCCACTCTTGCTTTGCCGCTCTGCACATGTGATATGCGCTTTGTTTCCAAATGATGTGATATTTATACATATTTATAGCATAAAGCAGATCTCTTCATGTATAAATAGCAATGAACAATGCGTACAGTTGGGGGGGGTGAGAACATGGCATGAAAACAAAGAATCACGGGTTTGGTTCGCAGAAGGGAGAGCGGAAAACGAAGTGGGGATTTTGGGATGGAAACTGCCGTGTAGTATCATTCAGTAAGGCCAGTGAGTGAGAAAAGAATTCAGACAGCGCCGTTCTGTGACACTGGCGGTTCAGATTGTAACTAGGGATGTACATTTGGCGCATTCAGCTCGCAGCGTTTTTTCCCACCATAGAGAACAATGGAGGGGATGGGGCAACCTGTTCGGGGGCCCGTAGCATTGGACCCCATGGTCCAATCTTCTTGAAACTTGGTGGGTATTTCGGGGGGAGGCCCCAGCAGCTACCCTGCAAGATTGGAGCCTCTGCCCCAAACCCCCTCCTCTCCAGCCCCTCATATACCAAATGGCTTGGGGCCTGCCTACCTAAGGGACCGCCTTTCCCCGTATATACCCCAGAGAGCACTGCGGTCAGGCACTCAAAATCGCCTGACCCTCCCAGGCCTGAGGGAGGCCAGGTTGACAACTACAAGGAGCAGGGCCTTCTCGGTGGCAGCCCCCTACTGGTGGAACGAGCTCCTGGAGAACATCAGGGCCCTGCGGGATCTTTTGCAGTTCCGCAGGGCCTGTAAAGCGGAGCTCTTCCGCCAGGCCTTTGGGGCCGCCACCGGAGGGAATGGCCCTTAGTAGGTGGCAAGGTGAAATTGCCACCAGAACATCTGAGGTGGGAGTCTCCTGGTGGGAAATAACATAGGCAACTGGTGCTTGATGTGGGGTTTTGTATCTGCTACCATCTGTAACTGATTGCTTAGCTTTTAATGTGATTCAATGAAATTTTATGTGTTTTAACTTTGTATTTATAATGATGTTTTAACTTTGTATTTATAAATATGTTGTTAGCTGCCTAGAGCCGGTTTCTGGCAAGGTGGGATATAAATCGAAACTAATAAATAAATAAATAAATAAAATGAGTTTTTGCCATTGACTTCAAGGGCCCGTTGGGTATAATGGGGCCGAAACTGTGGTTAGTACCTGGATGGGAAACCATCAAGGAAATCCAGGGTTGCTACACAGAGGCAAGCAGTGGCAAACCACCTCTAAATGTCTTTTGCTTTGAAAACCTTATGGGGTAAGTCGGCTACAAGCTGATGTCAAGGTAAAGGTTTCACTTGCTCAAAAGCCAGTCGAATCCGACTAGGGGGCAGTGCTCATCTCCGTTTCCAAGCCGAAGAGCCAGTGCTGTATCAAATAGTAGTATCAAACGCTGCAAATGTTATGGAGCACATGTGTGTTCAGGATCACCTATATTGCATTTGAGCTGTAGCGTGCGGTGATATTTAATTGCATTGGATAGGTGGCAGGCGGCGATCTCTAGCATTTGACAGTGTTTGACAGCTGACAGCGTCTGAGATTTCAGAGCGGATGCCTGACAAAACATTTAAGAGATGTCAACTGGTCTAAAACACTCACATTCACATTAAAATAAAAACAACACTGGGATTTCATTTATTTATTTTTTGCATTCGGAAACGAGGAGTGGAATTTGGGGAAATCGGCAATGTAGCAAAGGCTTCGAAGAGTATTATCTTTTAGTGCCACAGTAGGTGGAGGAGAAAGTGATGCTAGGGTTGAGTTCAGACTGGCAGTTAGGCCTGATATAGGCATGTTTCTCAAGCAGATTAAGTGGGCCAGTTCACACAGCCACAGCTTCAGTCTGGTTGAGAGCATTGGTTCAGTCTGTGAGAGCATGATCAAATATATTTGGAACCACCAGTTGGTCATATTGCTTCCAAACTGACTCCCGGTCAACTAATCATTTCCATTCAAAGGACATTCAAAGAGAAGAAGAAGAAGAGATTGGATTTATACCCCACCCTTCACTACCCAAGGGAGTCTCAGAGCGGTTTACAAACTCCTTTTCCTTCTCCTCCCCACAACAGACACCCTGTGAGGTAGGTGGGGCTGAGAGAGCTCTTGAGGGAACAGCTGGTACAGAGCTATGGCTTGCCCAAGGTCATCCAGCAGGTGCAAGTGGAGGAGTGGGGAATCAAACCCGGTTCTCCCAGATTAGAGTCTTAACCACTACACCAAACTGGCTCTCCAAAGGTCCATCTAAATCTGCATCTGAAGAGATGGCCAGACAGATGTTTTGGGGGAAGCAAGTCATGAAGGCCTCAACCATTCTAAAGTGACATTTTTGAGAAATGATGAGGTTGAATGAAAACAGTCTTTCTGGTCCCCCTCCCCCAAAAAAACCACTATTGCAAAAAAAGAATTGAGAAAATAGTTTTGCTTTGATTTTTTTTTTTTTTGCTGCAGGATAGATAGATAGATAGATAGATAGATAGATAGATAGATAGATAGATAGATAGATAGATAGATAGAAGAGATTGGATTTACACCCCACCCATCACTACCCAAGGGAGTCTCAGAGCGGCTTACAAACTCCTTCCCCTTCCCCTCCCCACAACAGACACCCTGTGAGGTAGGTGAGGCTGAGAGAGCTCTTTCAAGAACTGCTCTATTTCAAGAACAGCTGTGCCAGAACTATGGCTTGTCCAAGGTCATCCAGCAGATGCAAGTGGAGGAGTGGGGAATCAAACCCGGTTCTCCAAGATTAGAGTCCATACACTTAACCACTACACCAAACTGGCTGGCTGGCTGGCTAGACAGAAAGACAAACAAAAAGACAGACAGACAGACGGACAATAGATAGATAATCACCATTTTAATGCATATGATGGTGTTTAGTCTTTTTAATTATTTATTGTACTGCTGAAATGTTGTTACCCACCCTGAGCCCACTCACAGGAAGGGTGGGCTATAAATATGAAGAATTTTTTAAAAAAAAATAGATGAGAGAGAGAGAGAGATAATTTCATGGTGGCATCCAATGCTCCCTCTAAGCTGTGGAGTCTAGTGAGCAAAAGTCCTACTTTGTGAGCTACTGGCATTAAAGTTGTGAGCGAGCAATTTGGCTACTGCATAAATCAGTTGGCTCTGGAGCCATCCTTCCTGAGCTAAGGCAAAAATGTGTGAGCTGGAGGCTACAAATGGTGAGCTAGCTCACACTAACTCAGCTTAGAGGGAACACTGGGGCATCTATGATGTTTTGATGGGAAACATTTCAGTTTTAATATATTTATATTAAATAGACTTTCTCAGAGTTGCGCTATTCTCATTAGCATGGTAACCTGCCTGTACTTACTCGAATGGAAAGATATCAAGATGCAATTAAAGCATTTAATATCAAGAAGATACAGTAAGTAACATTATGCAGAGCGAGTTGAGTATTTTTTGTTCTTCTTGCCAGGCGAAATTTTTATTCCTATCTTACAGTTGTCATCTACTAATTGCTTTGGGTTTCCCCCCCCTGTTATTGGATTAATTTACAAGAAGCCTGAGGTAGGTTTTCCCATCATTTTTTTTTTTTTTGTAAATCCCCTCCCCTTTGTGCTATTATTCTAATTCTAGCAGTCCAACCTATACATATTCAGTCAGAAGCAAGTCCCATTTTGGGCAATATACTGGGTGGGACAGATTCGTGCCAATCCGGTGACTTTTGACTAGGATACACCCAATTTTTACGTTTCCGCTTTGGAAGCACAGGCAGCTGTGTGATGGATGACTGAGCCATTGTTGTGCATTGTGGGTATAACTGAATTAATCCTGCAGTGCTTCTGAGATCTGGAGTTGTTCTACACATTTCACACCATGAGGAAATAGCTTGTGGCGGGTGCCATTTTGGCATAAAGGTGAGGTCCAAGTTGCCAAATGTTCGCTCACGTTTTGAAACCCTGGAAATATAATAAACTCGCATCAGAGCGAAGGCTATGGTAACCCCTTCACCTGGAGGTACCATTATGCGGGGATCTTTTATGTGTAGGGGGAATTTAAAAAAAAATGAGCTCCTGCTCAGGTCTGAAGTGGTATAGTCTGAAACCTTTGGTAACTAAAGGGAACTTCCATGGTGAGAGGCAGTCAACCTCTGAGTCCCAGTACCAGAAGGCAACATTGGGGAAGGCCTCCACTTCTCTGCCCCCCCCCCCTTTTTTTGGATTTCTAGAGCAACTGGCTGGCCACTGAGATGTGATGCTGGAATATATGGGCCTTTAGTTTGATCCATGATGGGTCTTCTTGAGGTTTGTATATTCTTACACAATCTAAGTTACAGTAGTTTTTAAAATCACCATTCCCTCCATCTCCTAATGCTTCTTCAGAATATTTATACATGTTGTTGCAGATGTTGTTGTAAGTCTGTTCATTGTCCTCTCCTGTTCTTCTTCCAGCTCTGTGATGTCCTCTTTGAAATATGGTAAACCAGAACTGCACACCATATTCCAAATGAGACCACACCACAGATAACAACATAAGAGGAGCCCTGCGGGATCAGACCGGTAGTCCATCTAGTCCAGCGTCCTGTCTCACACAGTGGCCAACCGGTTCCTCTGGAGGGCCAACAACAGGGCAGAGAGGCCGAGGCCTCCATAAGAATATCAGAAGAGCCCTGCTGGATCAGACCAGTGGTTCATCTAGTCCAGCCTCCTATCTCACACAGTGGCCAGCCAGTTCCTCTGGAGGGCCAACAACAGGGCATAGAGGCCGAGACGTTCCCCTGATAAGAACCTCAGAAGAGCCCTGCTGGATCAGACCAGTGAGGGTTCATCTAGTCCAGCATCCCATCTCACACAGTGGCCAACCAGTTCCTCAGGAGGACCAACAACAAGGCATAGAGGCTGAGGCCTTCCCCTGATGTTGCCTCCAACAAGGGTATTATAATATTGGCCATTAATCTTGAAATCATTCCTAATACTTATGCAAACATTCATAAGGATGTTAGGGAAATGGCAGGGAACCTGAATACATTTTTTGCCTCTGTCTTTACTGTGGAAAATGGGAGGTACTTGCCCAGAACAGCTGATTTCAGTAGGGATGTTGAAAGACCTGAGTCAGATTGAGGTGATGAGAGAGGATGTCCTATGACTGATGAACAAACTAAAAACTGACAGAACACCAGGCACAGAAGGCATACATCCAAGAGTTCTGAAAGAACTCAAATGTGAACTGGTGGATCTCCTAACAAAAAAATGCAGTCTATCATTAAAATATGCCTCCGTTCCTGAGGACTAGAAGGTAGCTAATATAACCCCCATCTTTACAAACGGTTCCAGAAGAGATCCAGGAAATTACAGGCCAGTCAGTCTAATGTCGATATTGGGTAAGTCGGTGGAATCCATGATTAAAGATAGAATTAGTAGGCACATTGATGAAGAAAAGGAAGAAGAACCTAGGAAGAATCAGCATGAATTTTATAAGGGAAGATCTTATCTCACTAACTTTTAGAGTTCTTTGAGGGGGTGAAAAGCATGTGGACAAGGGGGATCCAATAAATGGTTTTTTACCTTGACCCAGAAAGCTTTTGACAAAGTTTCTCATCAAAGGCTCATAAGTAAGCTCAGTGGTCACAGGATAAGAGGACAAGTCCTCTTGAGGATTAAAAACTGGCTAACTAATAGGAAACAGAGAGTGAGTACAAATGGGCAATTTTCACAGTGGAAGGTAGTAAGCTGTGGGGTACCGCAGGGCTCGGTACTCTGTCCCATGCTTTTAAACTTGTTCATTAATGATTTGGAGTTGGGAGTAAGCAGTGAAGTGGCTAAGTTTACAGATGACACGAAGTTATTCAGGGTGATGAAAATCAGGGGGGACTGTGAGGCGCTCCAGAGGGATCTGTCAAGGCAAGACAAGTGGGCATCAGTGTGGCAAATGAGGTTCACTGTGGGCAAGTGCAAAGTAATGCACATTGGATCCAAAAATCCCAGCTTTAAACACACGTCGATGAGGTCTGAAGTGGCAGAGACTGACCAGGAGAGAGATCTTGGCATCGTCGTAGAAAACTCACTGAAAATGTCAACTCAGGAGGCAATGGCTATTTTAAAAAAAGGCAAATGCTATGCTGGGGATTACTAGGAAGGAAGGGAATGGAAAGCAAATCAGCCAGTATCCTCACGCCCCTGTATAAATTGATGGTGCGGCCTCATTTGGAACCCTGAGTACAGTTCTGGTCACTGCACTGCAAAAAAGATATTATCGCATTGGGGAAAGTTGCAGAAAAGGGCAACTAAAAGGATCAAGGAGATGGAACCCTTCCCCTAATAAGAAAGGTTAAAGAGGTTAGGGCTGTTTCGCTTGGAGAAACGATGACTGAGGGATGACATGGCAAAGGTTTACACAATTAAACCCGTTTGGAATAGCGGTCTGGTTCCCCACTCTTCTACATGCAGCCTGCTGGGTGACCTTGGGACAGTCACAGCTTTCTCAGAGCTCTCTCAGCCCCACGCACCTCACCGGGTGCCTGTTGTGGGGAGAGGAAGGGAAAGGAGATTGTAAGCCGCTCTGAGACTCCCTTGGGTAGTGATGGGCGGGGTAGGAAACCAACTCTCCTCTTCCTCCTCCTCCCTCCCTTCCTTCGTCTTTGCTCATTGCCCAAGAAAGCTGAGCCAGGACTAAGAGCTCCTTGTTCCTCTTATTAGGGCCTATTATTGTAGCTGCTTATTATATTGGCCATTATGTTAATGAATTAGGACAACAGAACTCTAATGTTTGTTGTGGTGTAGAGCTCATTAGCCTGCAAGGGGAACTCCGAGCACACTGAAGGTTGAGGAGCCGGGTTGCAGGAATATTTCTAATTAAGCCTTATATGAACAGGCAATTAGGGAAGGAGGGCATGCTTGAGTTACATTGTTTTATGGCCGAGTCAGAGAAGACGCCCGGTGACTGAAGGTGGGCGCCACCCGTCTCCCCCCCATTTCCCAGCCAAGACTGAGCAAAGTCATGGAGGGTGGGCTGAATCTGAGTCCGGTGGGACTTTTAAGGACCAACAAGATTTGGGGGGGTATAAGCTTTTGAGACTCAAAGCTCCCGTTGTCAGATACAAGTAAGAACGAAGATCCCTGAGTCCTTGTATCCGAGCGAGATGGGGTTGCCAGCTCTGGCTTAGGAAATAGCAGGAGATTTTGGGGGTGGAGCCTGAGGAGGGTGGCGTTTGGGGAGGGGAGGGGCTTCAACGTGGTGTACTGCCACAGAGTCCAAAGCAGCCATTTTCTCCAGGCGAACTGACCTCTGTCGCTTGGAGGTCAGATGTAAGAGCAGGAGATCTCCAGCCATCACCTGGAGCTTGGCAACTGGCCATCACAAGGTGGGTGGGGTGTTGTAAAGAAGGGTGCCAAAATGGAAAGATACAAGGCAAAGCGTCATTGGCTTGATTAGAACAGGTGCAGAATGCATAGGGGTCTCCATTCCTGCTTGTATCAGATGAAGGGAGTGTTGACTCACGAAAGCTTGTCCCCCCGAAAAACTTGTTGGTCTCTAAGGTTCCTCTGGACTCAGATTCAGCTCTCCTACTAGAGACCAACATGCCTTCCATCTGAACATAAGAACATAGGAGAAGCCAATGTTGGGTCAGGCCAGTGGCCCATCCAGTCCAACCCTCTGTCACACAGTGGCCAAAAATACCACTCAGGAGGTCCACCAGTGGAGCCAGGACACTAGAAGCCCTCCCGCTGTTGCTCCCCCCCCCAACCACCAAGAACACAGTGCATCTGAAACTATCTTCACAGTGGGTATGGTTTGCCAAAACAGTTTGGTGGCACTCATATCAACATTATTTTTGCAGTGTTCAGTCTGTGCATATCGAGGGGGCAGGGCCTAGTGGAAGAACACGTGTCCTTCATGTTCAGAATGTTCCAGATCAATTTGGGGCATGTCTTCTTCCAAAGGATTGTGGGGCATAGGCTTGCAGAAAGGCCTTTCTCTTCCGTGCAGAGCCACGGCCAGTTTGTGACCAACATGGACAAGTGTGTTTGGCTTGGCATGAAGGGGCTGTACACATCTGTGGTGGCATAGAGCATATTTTTACGCATTCCTTAGTTGGCCTGTCTCCGTATGAGGCAGTGTTGTGTATCGATGCCCAGATGTGCGTGTGTTAAGTACCATCAGTTTGGTGTAGTGGTTAAGTGCATGGACTCTAATCTGGAAGAACTGGGTTTGATTCCCCACTCCTCCACTTGCACCTGCTGGATGACCTTGGGCAAGCCATAGTTCTGGCACAGCTGTTCTTGAAAAAGAGCAGCTTCTGTCAGAGCTCTCTCAGTCTTACCTACAACACAGGGTGTTTGTTGTGGGGAGGGGAAGGAAAAGGAGATTGTAAGGGGCTCTGAGACTCCAAGTGAAGGGTGGGGTAGAAATCCAATCTCCTCCTCCTCCTCCTCCCCCTCCTTTTCTTCTTCTCACTTACGAAGACCCTGCAAACATATGTCCTCCAAAACATTCTATCTTTAACAGCTTCCCTCAAGATGGGCAGCCGTCTTAGTCTATCTGTAGGGCAGTAGAAACGAGCAAGAGTCCAGGAGCACTTTCAAGACTAACAAAATATGTGGCAGCGTTTGAGCTTTCGTGAGTCACTGCTCACTTCGTCAGTCTCACAAACTGAGGGCCCTGGCATCTTTGACTGAGTCCATCCATCTCGTGTTGGGCTTCCCTCTTTCCCTGCTGCCTTCAACTTTTCCTAGCAAGACTGTCTTTCCCAGTGACTCTTGTCTTCTCATATTGTGACCAAAGTATGATAGACTCAGCTTAAGTCATTTTAGCTTCTGGGGAGAGTTCAGGCTTGATTTGATCGAGAACCCACTTCTTTGACTTTTGGATAGTCCACGATATCCATACAACTCTTAACACCACATTTCAAATGAATTGGCTTTGTTCCCATTAGCTTTCTTCATGGTCCAGCTTTCAACAGAGGCACAACATCCAAATCGCATGATGTCATAGTCCCGCTAAACACAGCATCGGTTAGGCCTCACCTGGAGTCTTGCGTGCAGTTCTGGAGGCCTCACTTCGAAAAGGCTGTGGACAGAATGGAGTGGGTGCAGAGGAAAGAGACGAGGATGACCGGGGGCCTGGAGACCAAGAAGCCCTGTGAGGAAAGGCTGAGGGACTTGTGGATGTTTAGTCTGGAGAAGAGGAGGTTGAGGGGGTACATGATGGCTCTCTTGAAGCATTTGAAGGGCTGTCACTCAGAGGAGGGCAGGGAGCTGTTCCTGTTGGCAGCAGAGGAGAGGACTCGCAAGAATGGGTTTAAACTAAGGGCAGGAAGGTACCGGCTGGATCTTAGGAAACACTTTTTGACAGTAAGAGTTGTGCCACAGTGGAATCGGCTGCCTAGGGAGCTGCACCTTTCTGGCAGTCTTGAAGCAGCAGTTGGACATACCCTTGTCAGGGATGCTCTAGGTTGATCCTGCACTGAGCAGGGGGCTGGACTAGATGGCCCGTGTGGCCCCTTCCAACTCTCTGTGATTCGATGAGTCTATGAACACCCCATTTCAAGGGAACCAACTTTCTTTCTGTCAGCTTTCTTCATTGTCCAGCTTTCACACCCATACAACTATGTACGTTTTGCAAGAACATTTCAGTGTGAGGAAAGAGGGAATGGTGTGACTTTGGGGGCAGGAGGGGGGGTCGAATTTGATTCTCGCAAGAAGAACCACGATACTGAAATGCAGACTTGGGGGGGGGGATGAAACAGCATGGATGAGAAATTCTAAGCCCTCCCTTGGGATCTCACGGGGACAAAAGCACGGACCGGGCGTCTGGTATCCCTCCGAGGATGTAACACCCTTCTGGAAGTGTGAGAGAAAAGGAGGCGAACCGTTACTGTCTCCCGATAACTTGCTGTAATGGATTCCCGTGAACTAGTAGGAGTTGTTCCCATTAAATTCCTGCATTATCAGGCCATTACTTGACAGGGCAAAGATTAATGGTGAACTTTCCAGCGCCCATTCATTCCCACTGCCAATCCATCTCTACCCATTACGCCTCTTTGGCGGCCTTGTCAATTTCTACATCGCCAAGGAGCCGGGCTGGATCCAGCTCTCTATCTGGCCGCCTGTCAAATGGACATCACTCCAGTTTGATCCGATGGGCAGGGGTTGCTCAGGAGTCCTGGGGTGGGAGGTAAGACAACATATATAGCTTTAGCCATCAAGAGATGAGATTAGCCATTGCAAGGGTAGAGTTTGGATCCTGCCGGTGTTGGCAACTGAGAAGGTGGCCTTCAGTAAGCCTTTTTCTCCTAACCCCAGTCCTCCACTTCCATTTATAGACTTATAGAATCATAGAATCATAGAGCCGGAAGGGACCTCCAGGGTCATCTAGTCCAACCCCCTGCCCAATGCAGGACATTCACAAATACCCCCCCCCCAGTGACCGGCCCTGCATTGGGCAGGGGGTTGGGCTAAATGGTTTGTATGGCCCTTTCCAACTCTATGATTCTATGACTGCTGTTCTATGCCCAGAAGATGGCAAAAAACCCTCCAGGATCTCCAGCCGAGCAGGCCTGGAGAAAAATTGCTTCCTGACCCCAACGTGGCGAGTCGACCAGCATTTCCCTGGGCGTGTAAGAAAGGGCCATGAGAACTAAGCACTGAGGCAGCCCTTCCTGCCCTCCCTCTCATGATCTGCCCGAGTTCATAGAATCAGCATTGCTGTCAGATGGCCATCTAGCCTCTGTTTGGAAACCTCCAAAGAAGGAGAGCCCACCACCTCCCGAGGAAGCCTGTTCCACCGAGGAACTGCTCTAACTGTCAGGAAGTTCTTCCGAATGTTTAGCGGAAAATTCTTCTGATTTAATTTCATCCCATCGGTTCTGGTCTGACCTTCTGGGGCAACAGAAAACAACTCTGTACCATCCTCTGTATGACAGCTTTTCGAGTACTTGAAGATGGTTATCATATCATTTAGAAGGTAGCAGCTACCCGGTAGCTATGTTGACCTACAGTTGCACCTTAGAGAAACAAGGGCCGAGGACAGACTGGCAATCTGGAGCGGGACAGCCCTGCTTCAGAAGTGGAAGAAGGGAGCCCATTCAGACATGTGCATCTGTCCATTGGCTCCGTTTCGCACTTACCCGTCTCCAAGCCGTTTTCCATCTGCTTTAACAGGACACCGGGAGAAACCGGTGTCCAGGAGCCGTCTTCCGCATGCCTCCCGCTTCCAAGCAGTCTGAACTGGAAGAAGCGGGAGGCATCCGGAGGTGGCAGTGTGAATGCGCCGGAACTGAGTTTTGTGCATGTGCGCATGTGTGCATATACGAAACACAGATGAAAGAAAAAATAGAAAAAAAGGAGAGGGGGGAGGAAGAGAGAGAGATAGTGAATGAACCTTGAGTGCACTTTCGAAATAGACCGTAGGAAGTTAGAAAGTGCATTGAAAGTGCATGGAAAGCCCATTGTCCCCATCTCTTGCCATTTTGCATATGCGCCACCAGTGCAACGGAGCCACGCGAGCCGCAGCACCGGCTCCGCAACAGTCTGAATGCTCCATATCGGCACCGCTGCGCACTACGCTGGCCAGCCCCAGGGAGTTTTTCCCCCGCAGTAGTTCCCTCCGCATTCCTCCCACTCCACATTGCCAGTCTGTCCTCTGCCAAGGCTTGGGGGTATAAGCTTTCAAGAGTCTGATCTTCCTTGGTCAGACTTGTATCTGTAAGGGGCTGAGGAACTCAAATCAAAATGGGGATAGTAATACTGATCTACATGGTGGAGCTGTAGTAAGAATTAATGTAGATTCAGGTGGGATAGCCATGTTGTTCTGAAGCAGCAGGACGAAGTTTGAGTCCAGTGGCACCTTTAAGACCAACAAAGTTTTATTGCAGGTATAACCCGGAATAAAACTTTATCGGTCTTAAAGGTGCCACTGGACTCAAATGTTGGTCTAAGAATCATTGTGATTGTGTTAAACCCATGAGACTTTCCAGAGCATTATTGTCTAAACAAATGGTCCTGAAACCCTCCCTGTCTGGATCTCTCCCTGTGAGTCTGGAGTTCCAAACTGCCTAGTCTCATTTCCAAAGATGAGTGGGTCCATTGAGACCCCCCACCCCATTTCATTCTTAGTTTCAGATTTTCTTGTATAGAGTGTTGTATAGAGTGTTGTGAACTTGCCCTTCTTCTGGAGGGCTTCTGGAGTTCTGGCCCTGCTGGCGGAGCTCCTGATTTTTGGCCACTGTGTGACACAGAGTGTTGGACTGGGGGGAGCCATTGGCCTGATCCAGCATAGTTTATGTTCTTATGTTCTCAAAGCTCACTGGGGGACCTTGGGCCAGTCACTCTTTATTGCCCTAATCTACCTGGGAGGGATAAAATCCCAGAGCCAGGAGGCAACATCAAGGGAAGGCCTTGGCCTCTCTGCGCCATTGTTGGCCATCCAGAGGAACTGGTTGGCCCCTGTGTGAGACTGGATGCTGGACTAGATGGACCACTGGTCTGATCCAGCAGAGCTCTTCTTCTTATCCTTCTCTTCTGATGTCCTTGTCAGGGGAAGGCCTCAGCCTCTGTGCCCTGTTGTTGGCCCTCCAGAGGAACTGGTTGGCCACTGTGTGAGACAGGATGCTGGGCTAGATGGACCCTCACTGGTCTGGTCCAGCAGGGCTCTTCTGAGGCTCTTCTCAGGGGAAGGCCTCGGCCTCTGTGCCCTGTTGTTGTCCCCCTGGAGGAACTGGTTGGCCACTGTGTGAGACAGGATACTGGGCTAGATGGACCCTCACTGGTCTGATCCAGCAGGACTCTTCTGATGTCATTATCAGGGGAAGGCCTCGGCCTCTGTGCCCTGTTGTTGGCCCTCCAGAGGAACTGGTTGGCCACTGTGTGAGACAGGATGCTGGACTAGATGGACTACTGGTCTGATCCAGCAGGGCTCTTCTGATGTTCTTATGACTGGGCCTTGCTTGCTAACATGAGTTTTGACATTGTTAAGGTGTTTAAACAATAGATAGTAAAAAATTGTTTAGTTTTAGTTCAACACACTACAATTGATAGAAGATTTGACAATGGGATATCTCCAAATTATCTTTCTTGTGGTCTGTGATGGGAAAAGTGCCTCATGAACCCTGCTGGTCATCAGCAAGTTGGCTTACCATTCCCATGGTGGGGGTGGATAATTCCCCATCTCCAGCTCCTGTTGCCTACCACCCCTCTGAATGATGGTGGGAGAAAACCTTAAAAAGAAGAAGACACTGTGTGTGTCCCTATGTCACTTCCGGGCACAACCTGGAAGAGTTATATAGTAGCTCTGGGAATTGCCGGAAACTTTGGTTTACTATAGAATTTCCTGCAATTTCTAGAGCTGCCCTAAGGCACTTTGGGGCTTCTCCAGAAGTGATATAGTGGCACACACAGCACCACACAGGGTCTCCCTCTAGAAATGACATAGTGGTCCATGTGATGTCACGTACTTCATTTCCCCACCTCTGAAACTTGCCCCTACATCACTTCTGGACAAAACCTGGCAGTGATGTAGGATAGCTCTAGGAATTGCCGGAAACTCTAGTTTACCATAGAGTTTCTGGCAATTCCTAGAGCTGCCCTAAGGCACTTTGGGGGTTTTTCTGGAAGTGATACAGTGGGGGTTTTCTGGAAGTGATACATCACACGGAGTTTCCCTCTAGAAATGAAATATCGGTGCATGTGGTGTCACACACTCCACGTCCCCACCTTTGAAACTCATATCTGTTGCCAGGCATTTCCTGAGAACCCTTACAACAAGCCAACTGAGGAATGGTCTGGAATGTTCACTGCCCCTCACCATGGTTGGAACATCCCCTCCAGGTCTAAGCCAACAACTCACCACATGCTCTGGCCTGTAGTTGGTGGGGAAATGACATGCCTCAGTTCACATCGGGCAGAGGGCTAGACCAGGACTTTACTCCAATGCTTCCTCTAAGCTGTGGAGTCTTGTGAGCAAAAATTCTGCTTTGTGAGCTACGGACATTAAAGTTGTGAGTGAGCGTTTTGGCTACTGCACAAATCAGTTTGCTCTGGAGCCCTCCTTCCTGGGCTAAGACAAAAAAGTGAGAGCCGGAGGCTAAAAAACTGTGAGCTAGCTCACACTAACTCAGCTTAGAGGGAACGCTGTCCTTGACCCATTCGTTTTCTATACGTGCAGAGTGGTGCCGCTGCGAATGGGGGGATCACTCAACAGTGTCCCACCACCTGCAATTAGAAGTGGGGTTCCGCGTTGACCGTATGATGCGCTGTTTGTCTAGGCCGGGCCTTTCGGGCACGGTGGAACTTTGCAACCGTGTCCTTAAGATCACAGCCTCCATCAGTCACCTTCAGGCCAGCGGGGATGGGGGGGGGACCGGCTTCCTGGAGGACTAAAAGGGTAGACCCATCATCGCTCCATCACTCAGGTACAGCTGCAGCTCTGGGGGAGGGAAGAGGCAAGGTAATTATGACTGATAAATCGAGGGCTCCCGTTGTTTGCAATGTCATTCGGCTCACCTCTTTTTCACAGTCCCCTCTTTCCAGCTGTGTAATTAATTAGTGCATTGGAAGTGCTTCGTTTTCCGTGATCTACAGGTTGACCTTGCCCCTTCCCTCTGTTTGTCCCGGATTGTTGTCTTTGAAGCCTCAGTACCATCGGTGCATGAGGAAGTGGCGCGGTGAACACAGTAGATGATTCCTTCCTCCATCTTGAGAAATGCTTTCAGTCAACAGGTGTCTGGAGTCGACGCCTCCACCCCCGCAGGTACCTGCAGGTACCCCGGTTAGCCCCACTGACGGTGCACGGCTCCA
Organism: Lepidodactylus listeri; assembly: GCA_029233225.1. Lineage (NCBI taxonomy): Eukaryota > Metazoa > Chordata > Lepidosauria > Squamata > Gekkonidae > Lepidodactylus > Lepidodactylus listeri. Next base: position 5,822,980 of record JARCFY010000004.1, on the reverse strand, counting down.
CCGAGCACCAAGGCTGGGGAAGTTGTCTGTCAGGTCATAAGAACATCAGAGAAGCCATGTTGGATCAGGCCAATGGTTCATCCAGTCCAATACTTTGAGTCACACAGTTCCCAAAAACCAGGTGCCATCAGGAGGTCCACCAGCGAGGCCAGAACTCCAGAAGCCCTCTCACTGTGCCCCCCCCAAGCAGCTAGAAGACAGAGCATCACTGCCCCAGACAGACTGTTCCATCTACACCTTGTGGTTAATAGCCACTCATGGACCTCTGCTCTTGGGAACACAAGAAAAGCCATGTTGGATCAGGCCAGTGGCCCTTCCAGTCCAACACTCTGTATCACACAGTGGCCAAAACCAAGGGGCCATCAGGATGTCCACCAGCGGGGCCAGAACTCCAGAAGCCCTCCTACTCTTGCCCCTCCCCCGGCACCAAGAAGACAGAGCATTACTGCCCCAGACATAAGAACATCAGAGAAGCCATCCTGGACCACTGGACCATCCAGCCCCACACTCTGGATCATGCACTGCACATCACAGAATCAGAATGTAGCCAACCAAGATTTGCACTGCATGGATGCCACTAAGAGCAAATGCATGGCTGCAAGGTTTCCTTTCATATAACGTTCCTATGTGATCTCGCCAGGAAACTTTTAGAGAATTCACTGTAACAGAAAAAGGATGATTCTGATGCTGACAAAAATGGGGGGGGGGATATGGGGCCCACTCACAACCACTTGAAGTGAGGATTATTAAAAGGCAATAACCTTGTGAGCAACCGAGAAAAGAGACACCTAGCTGAAACAGCACTGGTCTGTCAATAAGTACAGTAATTCTAAAGAGATTCTGGTTGGGATTGCTTTTAGGCCTTCAGAATACATCTAGCTGGTCTTCATTTCCCCCGTAGCCTGAAGAGGGCGGTGTTGGCCAGCTCAGTTGGTTGGGCAATTAAAGCAAGAGTTCAGAGTCTCCTGAAATGATGGTGGGATCTCCTCTCCTCAAGGGGCATATGAAGCTACTGCAGAAGGCATCACCTTCAAGAATGGTGTATTTGGTGGTTTTAAACTTAGGTTAATTCTGATATTAGTGAAGGAGAGTATCCTATTAGGGATCCAAGCGGGGGGTTTTTTGCAAACAGTGTCAACACTCTCTTTTTTCTCTTTTTTTTAAATTAATGTTTCTTTATTTCAAACATAAGACATACAAACATAAATACTATCGGGGGGAATACCATATTTTAAGAATTGCTTTGCCTTATTGTTGATCACATGCTATTAAACCATTTCGCAAATATCTCTCTTTTTTTTCTTTTTTGAGACATTTTACAACTTTATTTCCTCAAGTTTTAATTAAATCTGATTTACAGCTTGTCACAGTTTTCAGTCTCAGTGTAAACTTTCGACCATGTCTTCTCAAATAAGTCCTCGGTTTGGTTTTTCAAAAACAAAGACAATTTATCAAGTTCTGCTATTCCCAGTATTTTGTTTATGATTCCATTTCTCGATGGTCTTTCTGTTCCTTTCCGACACTTAGCAAACAATAGTCTGGCAAAGGTAATCACATGTAATATGAAATGTAGATCGTTTTTCTTGTATTTATCTGGCATAATAAAAAATACCTCTGGAACAAAGGAAACTGAAATTTTTAAGGGTTTTTTTGTATTCTCTCATGTATCCACGTCCAGAACTTCTTGACTCTTTTGACACTGCCACCACATGTGGGGAAAAGATCCTACTTTGTTTTGGCATTTCCAGCATTTATTAGAACAATTTAAATCAATTTTGGAGAGAACGTCTGGCATAATGTACCGTCTATGAAACATCTTATAGATGTTTTCCTTGTATGATATTGCCCTTGTAATTTTTATGTTTCTTTTCCAAATTTGTGCCCGTTGGTCTAGGCTTATGTCATGACCCAAATTGGGTGCCCATTTTCAACACTCTTACACCTTCCCTTTAAGGTGACTTTTCAAAGTTAGCTGCCAATGGGAAGAAAAGTATTCAGTTTTTCAGGGAGTATGTACCGCCCTGCCTATAGAATCCATTTTTCTGAGGCGACGTCAGTGCCAGCTGATGTTGTCTTTATGTGATCCATGACTGACTCCCTGATCGCCTATGTCCAGTCCCATCTATATTGCCCTCTGCCCCCCCCCCAACGCACCATCTGTACATCATCACATGTCCTATATGATCCCTGACTGGTACTATTTGTTTTCCTTGCTAGTGTTTGCTTTCTTCCCTAAGTTGATCCCAGCTGTAATTAGGAACAGTACGCGGTAGTGAACAAGATGGGAAAAGGATGAATATTGCCATTAATTAAGGGGAGGGTGAAGATAGATTTTGGAAGAAGAAGAGATTGGATTTATACCCTGCCCTTCACTACCCAAAGGAGTCTCAGAGCAGTTCATAAACTCCTTTCCCTTTCCCTCCCCACAACAGACTCCCTGTGAGGTAGGTGGGGCTGAGAGAGCTCTTTCCCAAGCTGTCCTTGAGGGAACAGCTGGTACAGAGCTATGGCTTGCCCAAGGTCATCCAGCAGATGCAAGTGGAGGAGTGGGGAACCAAACCCGGTTCTCCCAGATTAGAGTCCGCACACTCAACCACTTCGCCGAAGGAGTCTCAGAGCAGTTTACAGACTCCTTGCCCTTCCCCTCTCCACAACAGACAGCCTGTGAGGTACGTGGGGCTGAGAGAGCGCTCACGAGAACTGCTCTTGAGAAAACAGCTCTGAGAGAACTTGTAACTCACCCAAGGTCAAACCAGCAGCTGCATGTGGAGGAGGGGGGAATCAATCCCAGTTCTCTCAGATTAGAGTCTGTGCTCCTGACTACCACACCAGACTGCCCCTTTTTTGCAGGGGGTTTTTTCCCTGGGGGATGCACCTGAATGGAGTTCCAGAACTTCTTCGACAAAATTATTTTTAAAACGTTTCAGAGTTTATGAGTGTTCAGTATACAGGTTATTAGGAAAGAAACTGAGAATAAAATGTCTGCTATTGTGATGCCCCTGTATAGATCTATGACACAGCCTCGTTTGGAATACTATGGACACCATTTCTCCAAAAGGACATCGCAGAGCAGGAAACTGTAAAGAGGAGGGCAACCAAGATAACTGGGGAGGGGGGCAGAGCCCATTCCCTAAGAGGAAAGGCAGAAAAGAGACAGCTAAGGGAGAGCATGAGAGAGGTTTATCAAATTATACATAAGATGGAGAGAGCTGACAGAAAGAACTTTTACTTCCCCTCCCAAAAGACTAGAACTCGAGGGCCTCCAATGAAGCCGGTGGGCAGTAGGTTCAGGGTGGACAAAATGAAATATCTCCTCACAAAGAGAGTGATTAAAATGTGGGGTTCTCTGCCAGAGGACGGCATGATGGCCACCGGCACGGATGACTTTAAAAGGGGATGAAATAGGTTCATGGAGGAGAAGTCTATCAGTGGCTAGTGGCCATGGTGACTGAGGGGGACCTCCACGTTCAGAGGCATTAAGCCTCTGAATCCCAGAGCCAGGAGGTAACATCACAAGAAGGCCTCGACCTCCATGCCCTGTTGTTGGCCCTCTTGAGGAACTGGCTGGCCACTATGTGAGACAGGATGCTGGACTAGATGGACCCTCATTGGTCTGATCCAGCAGGGCTCTTCAGATGTTCTTACCAGGAGAAGGCCTCGGCCTCTCTGCCCTGTTGTTGGCCCTCCAGAGGAACTGGTTGGCCACTGCGTGAGACAGGATGCTGTACTAGATGGACCTCTGGTCTGATCCAGCAGGATTCTTCTGGTGTTCTTATAAAGGCCTTAGCCTTTATAAGTCCTGCTGTTGGCCCTCCAGAGGAACTGTGAGATGAGATGCTGGACTAGATGGACTATTGGTCTGATCCAGCAGGGCTCTTCTGATGATCTTATGTGAGGATGAGGGTTGTGCAGATGAAATGGAAGAGCGGAGAATGTTGTAAACTGCTTTGGGAAGAGTAGGATATAAATATTCAAATACGTACATTAAAAATAAAACAAATAACGAGTAACGGGAGTCAGTCCCAAGGGGCAGTCGTTTCTCATTCTTCATTAATTGCACATTTGCTGGCCCTGAACTGGATGGCCACCCTTCCCTGCTCCCAAGTCTCCAGGGATTCCCTAAACTGGAGTTGGCAACCCTACCTGTCAGTCGCCGTCACCAATGCTAGGGGAACGAGAGAGGGGCCAGTATTCTGACCTAGTCCAAGGCAGTCTTGTAGGCTCAGGCGAGCCTTTGCCAGAGGTTGAAGGCCAGCTCTGAAGGACCATCACACCTGTTCTCTAAATCCGGGACAGACCCTGGGGATGGGCCGAGGCCTTGCCTTTCCAAGAGAAACTTCCCCTGCAAGGTTCCTTCCTTCCTTCCTCCCACCTCCGCCCGCCTCCTTCTGCCAGAGCAAACAGCAAGGCCCGGGAAGGAAGGATATTAATGTGCAAATTAGTGCAACCTGACTTGCTCCAGATTGCTACTTAGAATTTGCATATTAATAATTGTTTTTTTTTTAACCGACAACATTTAGTGGATCAAGAAGGGCGAGATTAGAAAGGGGGGGGGGGGAATCGACATTTTTTTTAAGTGTCTCTCTTCTAGCTCCAGTTGACTTCTCCCCGGCCTTCCCTAGAAGATCTCCGGCTCCTTTCGTAGCCTCCACATCTGTTGGGGTTGCGCAGGCAGAGTTGAGTGCCCCATGGCTGCTTCCTGGTAATGAAGGCTGATCTCTTCGTGTATGATTCCCCAACTGTTAGAACTTAGAAGCATTAGGGGAGGGGCACGTATTTCAGTTTGTTTGCATGGGGTTGAGGAACCATAGCTCAGTGGTCTCTCACATGGCATCCTGCTATTGTCTGGAGACGCCAGGGACTCATCCTCAGACCTTCTGCATGCTAAGCAGATGCTCTACCTCTGAGCTACAGCCCCTCCTTATTCAGACGCTTGGTCCATCAAGGTGAGTATTGTCTACTCACACTGGTTGTGGCTCTGTAGGATCTCAAGCTGAGGTCCTTCACATCACCGACTGCCATGTCCTTCTAACTGGAGATGCTGGGGGTCAAACCTGGGACCTTCTGGATGCCAAGCAGATGTTCTGCCTCTGATCCATGGCCCCTCCCAATTCAGAATGTTGGTCCATCTCAGTCAGTATTGTCTACACAGACTGGTTGTAGCTCCCCAGGGTCTCAGACCGAGGTCTTTCACGTCACCTGCTGCCCGGTCCTTTTAATGGGAGATGCTGGGGATGGAACCTGGGACCTTCTGCATGCCAAGCAGATGCTCTACCTTTGAGCCATTGTCCCTCCTGTTTCAGACCATTAGTCCATCAAGGTCAATACTGTCTACTCTGACTGGTAGTGGGGTATCCAGGGTCTCAGACTGAGGTCTTTTACATCAGCTACCGCCTGGTCCTTTTAACGGGGGATGCTGGGGATTGAACCTGGGACCTTCTGCATGCCAAGGAGATGCTTTATCATGGAACCACTGCCCTTTGCCACAGGGGCCTTAGAGTCTTCCAGTAGAGCCAGGGCAGCTATGTGGAGTCCCTGATGAGGGAAGAAAAGTGGGGTGTAAATTTTTGTCAATAAATAACTGAAATAAAATCTGCCCAGGGCGGTCTAGATGGGCCATTTATGCTTTGAGTTTTGGACTCCGTGGCCTACGGAGTCCCTTCAAACGCTCCAGTTCTGTCTCTGGGAACGTGGACCGTGCAATTGTTTCTTTCAGTAAGCAGGGCAGGAAAGTGGGGGCCCTCCAGTGGTCCGGAACATGGCATGGGGAGAAACTGCTCCCTTCCCCAGATGACACCTATGCTCCAGGGAGCGGTGGGCTTGGTTCTCTCAGAGTTTCTCCAGGACTATCCCAAGCCATGTCTGTCCGTTAGGATGCTTTTGGGTTTGCTTGTTCGTCTGTTGGCTGGACAAGAGAACTCCTCCTTGCGGGCACCCAAACCTGGCAGTTGCAGGACACTATATGGGCGAAAAGTCGTAATGGCACTTTCAAAATGAAAAAAACCTCGCACCAGAAGCCAGCCGAAGCCAGCCATACATAACAGCTGCATTAAAGATATATTTCCTGTCTGAGTTAATTACTTGTCACATCCGTCTCTGGGGGCGGGGGGGGGGGGGGCTGGCAGAGAGCCAGGCTGGTTTGTGCGGGGATCTCTCAGAGTTGCATGCAGACGTCCATACCTGCGTGCCAGCGGAAGGTCTCTCGGCCCTTCCAGATCCGCCAGCCTGATTCCCGTCTGCCCTTTGCTTCAGAAAGGCTGCGTTCAAATCAAACAGCAGCTTAGAATGTCGTGGTTGAGAGTGCGGACTCTAATATGGGAGAACCGGGTTTGAGTCCCCACTCCTCCACAGGCAGCTGCTGGTGTGATCTTGGGTCAGTCACGAGTTCTTTCAGAGTTGTCCTCTCACAGGCGGTTCTTGAAAGAGCTCTCTCAGCCCCTCCTGCCTCACAGGGTGTGTGTTGTGGGGAGGGGAAAGGGAATTGTAGAATGTCCGCATTGGAAGGGAGCTTGCAGGTCATCTAGTCCCACCCCCTGCACTCTGCAGGAGCAGAGCCGGAAGATAGCCCTACAACATACCCGGAAGATGGTCGTCCAGCCTCCGCTTGAAAACATCCAGCAAAGGCGCATCTGCCAGTGCAAGCCAATCTGAGACTCCTTCAGGTAGTGAAGGGCGAGGTATAAAACCAGTTTCTTCTTCTCAAGTGTCAGGAAGGAAATCAGAGAAAGTGCCCTCACATCTGCTTGAAGAAGAGAAGAAGAAGAAGAGATTGGATTTATATCCCGCCCTTCACTCACTTAAGAGTCTCAGAGCGGCTTACAAACTCCTTTTCCCTTCCCCTCCCCACAACAGACACCCTGTGAGGTAGGTGGGGCTGAGAGAACTCTTTCCCAAGCTGTCCTTGAGGGAACAGCTGGTACAGAGCTATGGCTTGCCCGAGGTCATCCAGCCAGGTGCGAGTGGAGGAGTGGGGAATCAAACCCGGTTCTCCCAGATTAGAGTCCGCGCACTTAACCACTACACCAAACTGGCTCTCACCAAACTTCTGCTTGGCATGCAGAAGGTCCCAGACGAAAGAACCTCAGACAGAGAAATGCTGCCAGTCTTAGACAATGCTGACTTCGGTGGACCGAGTGAAAGCCAGCTTTGTGTTACCCCGGATTGCTCGATCCAGCCCTCAGACTGGCCAGAGCGGCATTCATGAAGCCACCACTGAAAAGATTTGCCTTCTCTGTTGGGCAGTGGCGCTCGAGAGACTCAGCCTCCCCTTAGCTTCTCCCCTCCCCATGACCAATGCGCCCCCTAAGCTGTGGAGTCTTGTGAGCAAAAAATTCGGCTTTGTGAGCTACTAGTGTTCAAGTTGTGAACGAGCGATTTGGCTGCTGCATAAATCAGTTTGCCCTGGAGCCCTCTTTCCTGAGTGAAGACAGAAATGCATGAGCTGGAGGCTAAAAAAATGTGAGCTAGCGCCTATGAACTCAGCTTAGAGGGAACACCACTCGTGACCCCTTTGTCATTTTTGGTGACGCCCCTGAAAGCATGAATGTCCATGGTGCTAGCTGGGACAGACGTCGTCTTCCCAAATGGGCCCTGCTACAGCCTCCACGGTACATCTCAGGCGGGAGAAATGTAGCCCCAGCTCAGATGCCCCCAGCGGGTTTGCTAGTGAGAGCCCCATGGCTCCTGTGTACATGTCAATATGTGCCGTGTGTACATACGCATGGTGTTTGGGAAGGATTATCTCGACTCCCCTGGGCCTGCTGCAAACAAACCTGATGCCTTGCGTCAATAGGCAAGCGCGTGCGAGGAATCCCAATTTCTGCGATCCCTGTCAATGAAAAAATAAAAAAAAATAAAAATGGCTGGGTGTCGAGTGCGAGACTGAACGCATTTCCAGGACTGCCCATTTAACCCTTTCTGAGTGGTGCTAGGTTCGAGTCCAGTAGCACCTTGGAGGCCAACATGTTTTCCAGAGTATGAACTTTCAAGAGTCAAACCTCTCTGGTGCCCAGCAAAGAGAGCTTTGACTTTCAAAAGCTCATGCCTTGAAAATCATGATCGTCCCTAAAATGCTACTGGACTTGAATATGCCAGCATAGCCAGTTTCCTTTAGGGCCAGCCCACTGAAATGGTTAAGAGCGCAGGCTCTAATCTGGGAGAACCGGGTTTCATTCCCCACTCCTCCACTTGCAGCTGCTGGTGTGACCCTGGGTCAGGCACAAGTTCTCTCAGAGCTGTTCTCTCGAGAGGAGTCCTGGAAAGAGCTCTCTCAGCCCCACCTGCCTCACAGGGTATCTGTTGTGGGGAGGGGGAGGGAAAGGAGATTGTAAGCTGCTTTGAGACTATGAGTGAAGGGTGGGGTATAAATCCAATCTCTTCTCTCTCCTCTTCTGTTCTTAGCTTATCACAGACTGGAATGGCAACCTTGGGAAGTCACAGGGTAGGGATGAAAGTGATTGGCAATTGGTGATGCATCTATGAGCCACAGGGCAAGTTCCTGAAGAGGAGGAGCCGAGCTGTTTCACCCTTGGACAAAGAAATTGGATAAAACCAGGGCTATTTTTGGGCAGGAACGCACAGGAACAGAGTTCCGGCTGGCTTCCGAGCTGGCCACGCCTACAGCCTGCAGGGCGCCTGGGGAAGCCAAACCAATCCAGGGAGGGAAGACAGTTTAAACTGCCTCCCCTCCTCGGTTTCCACAAGCGCCCCACAGCTGCGGGGTGCCTGGGGAAGCCGATCCAGAAACTGCCTTCCTTCCCTTGGGTTCCCCACGTGCCCCAGGGCACCGGGGGAAGCTGATCCTGGGAGGGAGCTGCGCAGTCAAGGGTGTGGCCTAATATGCTAATGTCTTTCTGCTGTTGGGTGTGGCCTATTATGCTAATGAGTTCCTGCTGGGCTTTTTCTACCAAAAAAAAGAGCCCTGGATGAAACTGAATTTATCATAGGATCACAGAGTTGGAAGGGGCCACGCAGGCCGTCTAGTCCCACCCCCTGCTCAATGCAGGACCAGCCTAGAGCAGGGGTGGGCAAATGGCGGCCCGGGGGCCACATGCAGCCCGCCACAGAGTTTTTTGCGGCCCGCCAAGAAGATTTCAGGACTTCAAGAAAATTGAGCCTAAATTCAATTTGCTCTCTCATTCCATCACGGCTGATATTGGTACAGCACCTGAGGAGCTGCAGCTTGAACTTATTGACATGCAGTCAGATCACACTGTGAAAGAAAGGTTTAATGCTGTGACATTAGTTGACTTTTACAAATCTTTGTCTGCTGAAAAAATGTCCATGTATGAAGAAATTTGCTGGGGAAATGGTCTCTATATTTGGGTCTACGTATATTTGTGAGCAAAGTTTTTCGTGCATGAAGATCAACAAGAGTAACTATAGATGCTCTTTGACAGACATGAACTTGCAGGCTGTGATGAGAATCTCAACAAGCAATCTCACTCCTGATTTCAGAAAAGTTGTAGAAAAGTGTGATAGGGTACATTTGCCTCATTAAACTGATTCTAAAATTAAATGTGCTTGCAGCTATAGATGATATGAAATGAGCACAATAAAGAAATGGAATCAAACGACCACGATTTTATTTAATTTATATTTATGGATTTTTATGACACAATTTATACCTTTCCTGAAAGGCAAAGTTAACTAATGAATGCAATCATTTTAAAAGGTGCGGCCCTCCGCTCGCCTCCGCTCCCACAAAGTGGCCCCCGAGCCAAAACAATTGCCCACCCCTGGCCTAGAGCATCCCCGACAAGGGTTTGTCCAGCCGATGCTTCAAGACTGCCAGGGAGGGGGAGCGCACCTTCCCCCTAGGCAGCCGATTCCGCTGTGGCGCAACTCTAACTGTCAAAAAGTTTTTCCTAAGATCCAACCGGTCCCTTCCTGCCCCCTGTGCATGGGGTTGGACTCGATGACTCTGGACGTCCCTTCCAACTCTACGATTCTTTGAGTTAGGCCTTTGGGTGTGTTCTCAACTAGGCACCAATGCTCCCTCTAAGCTACGGAGTCCTGAGAGCGAAAATTCCCCTTTGTGAGCCCCTGGCGTTAAAGTGGTGAGCGGGCGAGTTGGCTGCCGCATCGATGAGTTTGCTCTGGAGCCCTCCTTCCTGAGCGCAGACAAAAATGTGTGCGCTGGAGGCTAAAGAACTGAGAACTAGCCCACACTAACTCAGCTTCGAGGGAGCACTGCCGCGCACCCCCAAGAAACGATCGGGCTGCGTTACTGTTGCCAATATCCAAGTCAAGCCCAAATCCTTTCTCTTGACCTCTCCTCCCTGAGTGTTAGAATAAATAACCAAGATGCAGCGCCCTTCCCCCCTTGATACTAGCCCATTTATCACTTAGGGCACATAAATAATTGAGAAGAGTAGTACATAAAATTAATTGCCGAAAACACAGGCTTTTAAATTCTCATCTGCATTTTCTTTAAAACAAAACAACAAACGGCCCCGCCAAAAAAAGAGAGAAAAGCGAATTAGGAAGGATTCCTTGGTAGTCTTCCATTTATTTATTCTTTTTTTTTTGGCAGGGGGGGGGTGTTTAAAACCTTTTTCCAGCTGGGCATTGAGGCTCTGCAAAAGAATTAACCGCAAGACTCCGCTGCTCCATTCATCCTCCTAAGATGTTCTTACTTGTAGCCCATAGATCTTTATCCTATGAAAACATTAATTGAAAATTTATTGATGAGCACTGGAGGGGGGGGGGGAAGAGACACATACAGGCCAGTCAAGGGAAGATGAAAGAGAGCTGCGTGTTCCTATGGGAGTGAGTCCGGGGTTGCCAACTCTGGGTTGGGGAACTCCTGAAGATTTTTTTTTGGGGGGGGGGGTGGCAGCACCTGGGGAGGTCAGGGTTCGGGAAGGGACCTCAGCGGGGTATAATGCCATAGAGTCTACCGTCCAAAGGAGCCATTTTCTCCAGGGGAGCTGATCTCTGTCAGCTGGAGATCCGTTTTCCCTCTGGGGGATCCCCAGGTCCCACCTGGAGGTTGGCAACCTTAAGAGTGACCTTGGAGTAAATGAGAGCTGCTGGGTGGTGGTGCCGTTTATTTGGACCAGACTGGTGGAGAACACAACACGCTGGAGATTCCGGCCCTCGGAGATCATCCACTCCGTGAGGATATGGGCTGTCCCTGCCGACTTCCTTTTGTTATTCGCCCTGCTTTAATGATGCATTAAGAAGAAAAAGAAGAGATTGGATTTATACCCCGCCCTTCACTACCTGAAGGAGTCTCAGAGCGGTTTACAAACTCCTTTTCTCTCCCCTCCCCACAACAGGCACCCTGGGAGGGAGGTGGGACAGCTGAGAGAGCTCTGACAGAAACTGCCATTTTTCAAGAACAGCTGTGCCAGAACTATGGCGTGCCCAAGATCATCCAGCAGGTGCAAGTGGAGGAGTGGGGAATCAAACCTGGTTCTCCTAGATTAGAGCCTGTCCACTTCACCACTACACCAAAGTGGCTTCACAGAAGAAGAGGAAAACCCTAAAAGACGGAGAGCTTTCCTTCTTGGCAAAAAAAATCACCCACCTCCAAAAGAAAAGAAAACAACCGGGGGGAGGAGGGGGGGAGCTGGGTTGTGGAGAGGGCTCTTAGTTTATCTCATCAGCCAGTCGAATCTGACTCTCGCAATGTGGTACTCATCTCCATTTCCAAGCCGAAGAGCCAGTGCTGTCTGAAGACGTCTCCGTGGTCATGTGGCCGGCATGACTAGACGCTAAGGCACCCGGAATGCTGTTCCCTTCCCACCGAAGCGGTACCTATTCATCAAGAACAGCTGTGCCAGAACTATGGCGTTCCTTTTGTTGCAGTTTTTTGCTTTCGAACAGCTAGGTTCGCAAGAGCTGGGGCCAGAGACGGGAGCTCACTTCGTCATGCGGCACTCGGGTCTCGAACTGCTGAACTACCGACCTTCCGATCTGCAGCTCAGCGTCTTAACCGCTTGTGACTTGGGGTCTTCTCGGAACTGTGCTGCGGTTAGGGTAGAATAGCCGCACATGCGTAGAGAGCTTGTACTCCCAAGAAGTCTGGAGCTCTGGTCTGCTGACCAGGGGTCATTTCGTAGAAAAAGAGGTGCAGGAGCTCGTTAGCATAACTCATTTGCATAACTCATTTGTATATGCCACCCCCCCTAACATACCAGAAGTGTGTCAGAAGGCAACACCCACCCCTCAGGCTCCACTCCACAGGTGAGTGAAACTGACCTGCTCTTCCTCCATTCCCTTCCCCATCCAATACTTCGTGCAATAAAAACAAGCGTCAAGAACACACCCTCCTTTTCTTCCTGCTCCCTTGAAACCACCAGGTTTCAAGTAGACTTGAGATACCCAGGACATGTGCACCACCCATCCCTTCCCCTTCCCCTCCCCACAACAAGACACCCTGGGAGGTAGGTGGGGCTGAGAGAGGTCTTTTGAGAACTGCTCATGAGAGAACAGCTCTGAGAGAACTTGTGACTGGCCCAAGGTCACACCAGCAGCTGCATGTGGAGGAGTGGGGAATCAAACCCGGTTCTTCCAGATTAGAGTCCAACTCCTGACCACTACACCAAACTGATGGGGTGGAAGCTGCTGAAGCGTTGGTGAAATTTCTCCAGTACTTATGTGCCATGTGCCCAGATTAAAAATATACTTAGAAAATTTATATGCCACCTTGAGCAAGTCTCTGGAAAAGCAGCACACAGTCATAAAAGGAACAATGACAAAATTATCAATATTAAAACAAAACATTAAAAACAATAAAGACCCTAGCAGGGCTTTCCCCGGGGCGCTGCGCCTCTGCACTGCTCGGGGAAGCCGAGGAGGGGGCGGGGCTTGGTCATGTGCCCGCCCCCTGGGCTCCTCACTCCCGGAGCTGCGCTCCTGTGCGCTCCCGCTCCAATGGACCCCTGGTGCTGATGGAGCACCGCTTGGCACAGGCAGCGACCAATGCTCCCTCTAAGCTATGGAGTCCTGTGAGCAAAAATTCTGCTGTGTGAGCTACTGGCATTAAAGTGGTGAGCGAGCAATTTGCTTACTGTATAAATTAGTTTGCTATGAGCTGGCTCACACTAACTCAGCTTAGAGGGAACACTGGTGGCAACCCAGTTTGAATGAGATGGGGGGGGGAGAGCAACGCCATGCTGGGGGGTGTGCTGGTCTCAGCCAGCATCACGTTTAAATCAGGCCCTACAAGGCAAAGGAGAAGTCCCCCTCCCTTTGCAGAATATTTATCGATAGCGACATGTGCTAGATGTTATAGGATGCTTTGGAGGTCAGTAATTCCTAGGAAGCAACTTGTCGGCACTTCACGTGCTCACCCAGGAGGTGGAGGCGGCGGCGTAACAAATCAAAGAATGCAAGAGGAAGAGACTATTTTTAAACGCATATCTGTATCTCTGTATCTGTAGCTATATAATTGTATTGTAATATGATATGATAATGGGGCCGCAGTGGCTCAGAGGTTAAGATGCCGAGCGGCAGACCGGAAGACTGGTAGCGTGGCAGTTTGAGACCCGAGTGCCACATGATGGAGTGAGCGCTCGTCTCTGGCCCCAGCTCCTGCCAAGCTAGCAGTTCGAAAGCAAGAAATTGCAAGTGGATAAACAGGTACCGCTTTGGTGGGAAGGGAGCGGTGTTCTGTGTGCCTCGGTGTTTAGCCACATGACAAGGGGAAAAGTCTTTGGACAGCGCTGGCTCTTCGGCTTGGAAACAGAGATGAGCGCCGCATCCCTAGCGTCTTATGCAACTGACTTTCGAGCAAGGGAAACCTTTACCTTTACTATACTATAATAAGGTTAAATTCCCATGCACCATGAATAAAAAAGACTTCATGGGGCAGATCTTTCCCCCTGCAGTTGTGGAGGGTCAGAGGGGACAGGATATAATTGCCAGTTCTGGGTTGGGAAATTCCTGGAGATTCGGGGGTGAAGCTTTGGGAGGTTGGGCTTTTTTTGGGGGGATATAGCGTCTTAGCGTCCATGGGATATAGCGTCTTAGCGTCCACCTTCCAAACAGCCATTTATTCCAGGGGAACTGCTCTCTGTAGCCAGGCGATGAACTATAATTCCTGGCGATCTCCAGTCTCCACCTGCAGGATGGCAACCCTAGCCAATGTGTAGCTATGTTATGTATCCCCCCCTGGAAAACGGATTGTGATGTCTTCAGTTTGGTGTAATGGTTAGGAGCATGGACTCTATAATCAAAGAGAACCAGGTTTGATTCCCCACTCCTCCACATGCAACTGCTGGTGTGACCTTGGGTCAGGTTCCAGGTTCTTTCAGAGCTGTTCTCTCACAAGCAGTTTTCTCAGAGCTCTCTCAGCTTCACCTACCTCACAGGGTGCCTGTTGTGGGGAGAGGAAGGGAAAGGAGATTGTAAGCCGCTCTGAGACTCCTTTGGGGAGGGAAGGGCGGGGTGTAAATCCAATCTCCTCCTCCTCCTCTTCTTCTTTGTACAAACACACACACACAGAGGCCCTCACTCCGGTAAGGAGCTTCCAACCCATGGCATAGAAGTTTCTTAAGGGGGCGGGGGGAATGAAGACGAAGAAGAGTGACATCCACAACCTGGAGAGAAATTGATTCTAAAGATGTGAGGGATTATTTTAGAACCAAAGGCCGGGAACCCCGTCCCGGCCCTTAATGGAGCACAAAAATGGAAAGGAAGATGAGTTAATGGGACTGTGGTGGGTGAAGTAAGAGGTTTTCATCTGGCTATTGATTGCTGGGGGGGAGAGGGAATTGTTGTACTTGACCTAAATCCAGGAAGGAAACAGTGTGTGCTTTAGGACGCAGCAGGCGTCCAACAGGAAGGCCTGATTTTCTCTCAGAAGCTAAGCAGGACTGGCCCCGGGTTACTACTTGGATGGGAGGCCACCAAAGAAATCCAGGGCTCTGATGCAGAGGCAGGTGATGGCAAACTATTGAAACGTTTGATTAACATTTTCTCCTGGGGATCTGATGTCTGTCTCCTGGAGATCAGTTGTACTTAGGGTTGCCAGCCTCCTGGTGAGGCCTGGAGATTTCTCATTTTTACAACTGATCTCCAGCTGACAGAGATCGGGGCCCCCTGGGAAAAAAATGGCTGCTTTGGAAGGTGGAGTCTATGGCATTGTACCATGCTGAGGCCCCTCCCATCCCTGAACTCTGCCCTCTCCTGGATCCACCCCCAAAGTCTCCAGGTATTTCCCAACCCAGACCTGGCAACCCTGTTTGGAGAATCATTTTGGTGTAGTGGTTAAGCGCGCAGACTCTAATCTGGGAGAACCAGTTTTTATTCCCCACTCCTCCACATGGAGCTGCTGGTGTGACCTTGGGTCAGTCATGAGTTCTCCCAGAGCTGTTCTCTGCAGGGCAGTTCTCGAAAGACCTCTCTCAGCCCCACCTACCTCACAGGGTGTCTGTTGTGGGGAGGGGAAAGGAAAGCAGACTGTAAGCAGTGATAAGATCCCCTCAGGTAGTAAAGGGCAAACTATAAATCCAATATCTTCTCTTCTTCTCTTCAACTCTACTGGTAATCCCAGGCGATCCCCAACTGCTACCTGAAGGTTCAACCCCAAATGGACCACCAGTAATCACTGTGCAAAAATGATACTAGTCCAATTTCAGTCCATGGATATACTTCTTCTTTTTGTTTCGTTGTTTTATGTCATGCAGTGCTGCTGCTGCTGCTGCTTCCATATAATTGCCATGTGACTACAGATTCCCCGGGTAAACAATCTGTTTCCCTCTCAGCTTCATCAGGTCACTTTATACTTGGAGCTGATGCTCGACATCTCCTACTCAGAGTTAATCTTGTGTTTTCTCGGCATCTGCTGGCAACCTTCAGTGTTCCTATTCCCCTAGTTAATTTTCACCAGGGACCACACTGATTTAGGCCCAAGAAAGAAGGCTGTAGAAAGTCTGACTGATATATACCTGAGAGAAGAGTCATTTTCTAGTGAAATAATTATTGGGCTGGGTGAAATATTACCGAGAGGCAGCTAAGGGGGGTGGGAACGTAGCTGACTTTGAGGCTGAAAGCCGGGCCCATAAAAACCTAGTAAAGTACTTTCATTTGGAATGACTTTTCCAATAAACTTTTAAAACAGGGACGATTGGCGGCTGAGCTGGTGTCGCGTTGCCGGCATCCAATCCAAGTAACGCTCACAAATATTATTCATAGCCGGACCCCGACTGGATATAATCTTTGATAGTCAAATGATTTCCTAGCAGTTCCTCATCTGCCTGCCTTTTGCCTATTTCTGGAGGGATGTTCACGATTTTGTTATGCATATGAATGAAGTTCAGAAGTTTAAGGGGGGAGAAATAATAATCCCCGCAGCCGATTACGAGCTGCGTTGGAGCGGTTGCCTGGGAAATGCAGGTATGCACCGGGGTTGATGTCAAGGCCGGCTTTGCGACTGATCTGTTTGTCAGTGGCTAGAGAGCCAGTTTGGCATAGTGGTTAGGAGCACGGACTCTAGTCTGGGAGAACCGGGTTTGATGCCCCACTACTCCACATGCAGCTGCTGGATGACCTTGGGTCAGTTACCAGTTCTTTCAGAGCTGTTCTCTCAAAAGCAGGTCTCGAAAGAGCTCTCTCAGCCCCACCTACCTCCCAGGGTGTCTGTTGTGGGGAGGGGAAGGGAAAGGAGATTGTGAGCCACTCTGAGACTCCTTTGGGGAGTGAAGGGCAGGGTATAAATCCAATCTCTCTCTCTCTCAGCCAGTTTGGTGTCATGGTTAAGTGTGCGGACTCTAATTTGGGAGAACTAGGTGTGATTCCCCACTCCTCCACTTGCAGCTGCTGGATGACCTTGGGCACAGCTGTTCTTGAAAAAGAGCAGCTTCTCTCAGAGCTCTCTCAGCCCCACCTGCCTCGCAGGGTGTCTGTTGTGGGGAGGGGAGGGGAAAGGAGTTTGTAAGCCGCTCTGAGACTTGGATAGTGAAGGGCGAGATATAAATCCAATCTCTCTTCTTCTTCTTCTTCTTCTCTCTCTCTCTGCAACACCAAGGGATGATTTGCACGCAGAAATGCAAACCTCAAGTTACGAGTTCTTCCCCCCCTTCCATTCCCTGCCTTCTTAAATGCAGTGCTTTTCAGCTGAGGTGATCCATGCATTTGGGGGGGGGGGGCTTCTTCACACCTGTGGGGTAATTGCCACTTGACGATTGCCACACAAGTCCTGTGATGGCTCATCCACAGTTGCACGTCGTCACTTGATGTCCAGGCAGCAAAGAGGCAAATATGCATGTACGCAGAGAGCCCAAGTGCTGGGTGCGTGCAAAGCACAGACCAAGGTGCGCGTCACATGAACACATGAAGCTGCCGTGTAGTGAATCTGACCATTGGTCCATCACGCTCAGGATTGTCCGCTCAGACTGGCAGCGGCTCTCCAGGGTCCCAGGCAGAGGACTCTCACATTACGTACAGCTTGCTCCTTTCCTTGTAAAAAGGTTGTTATTGAAAATTTAACATCAGAGATGATGCCAATGAAAGCATCAGAAACATATGAGATCATAGTAAAAAAAAAAAAAATCAAGTATCAATAAATTTACGTAGTGAAACATCTATAACACAGTTCCGATCAAAAAGGTCTTTGTTTTCTAGCAATAAAATTTAAGACAGGGTACCAAAAATTACTGCTGCATGGAGATCAAATCGGTCAACCCTGGGAGGCCAGATCCTGAAGCTGAAGCTCAAATCCTTTGGCCACCCAATGAGAAGGGAGCACTCCCTGGTGAAGGCCCTGATGCTGGGAAAGAATGGAGGTCAAAGAAGAAGGGGACGGCAAAGGATGAGACGGTTAGACAGTGTCATCGATGCAACGAACATGAAATTAGGCAAACTCTCCCTCTGCCTGACCTACCTCACAGGGGTGTCATGGGGATTAAAGGGGGAATCCCTGTAGGCCACCCAGCTGTCATTGGAGGAAGCAAGGAATAGACATGTATCAGTGGATAGATTCAACAGGCTTGGAGCTGCCCTGGCTGGGTGCGGTAGAAGTTTGTTTCCATTCAGGCCCTTGTTTGTGGTGTCAGTACAACCCATTATCAAGATGATTAAATTTGAAAAGGAGGCAGTAAATGCCAGCAAAGAGAAGACATCAAGCATCATTAAAATGTAAATGGAAGGCACGCTTAATGAGGTAAGAGGAGAAGTTACCCGGAATCATTCCTCCCCCCCCCCAGTACTCTCTGTCGACGAAGGGAGCAGACGTTAAGGTTGCAATATAGTGGTGACATTATCACGGTTAGAATGCTTTGCAAGACATGGAGCACGACTTCACATTGTTTGTGGAGAACCGTTTGGGTGCATTTCTAGGAGGTTTCCGGCTGCCGGCTCCAGTCCCAAGAGGAAAGGCGTGTGTTATGTCTGCAGGGAAATGTACCTTTGTCTCCACAGGGAGGAAGTGTGTAGAAATGAGAAAGACAAACTCAGATCTCTCTGTGAATGCTGTACTTGCTTTGAAAGCAGCAGTTCTTTACACCATACAAACATAGGCTTCGACTTGTGACATGTATATGACACTGATGTTCATCTAGCCATCAAAATGGAGTATATCCATGGATCATAAGAAGAGAAGAAGACGAAGAGATTGGATTTATCCCCCACCCTTCACTACCCAAGGGAGCCTCAGAGCGGCTTACAAAACTCCTTTCCCTTCCCCCCCCCCACAACAGACACCCTGTGAGGTAGGTGGGGCTGAGAGAGCTCTGACAGAAGCTGCTCTTTTTCCAGAACAGCTGTGCCAGAACTATCACTTGCCCAAGTCTTTTTAAAGCCCAAAACTTTGGGGCAGAGGTGAGACACTGGAGGAAGGGCTTATCATAGGATCACAGAGTTGGAACGGACCCTACAGACCATCTAGTCCAACCTCTTTCTCCATGCAGGATCAGCCTAGAGCAGTGATGGTGAACCTTTTAGAGACCGAGTGCCAAAACTGCAACCCAAAACCCACTTATTTATCGCAAAGTGCCAACATGGCAATTTAACCTGAATACTGAGGTTTTCATCTTAGAAAAAACAACTCATACATTAACATCTTTTGTCTCAAAAGAAAAACACAAGAACAGAGCTTTCAATGATACAAACAACTTTTTATTGAAAGGTAAAAGTTTGCATTTGGCATGCTTTTGAACAATTAATGTGACTTTTGCTGTCCAATCTTACGAACTCTGTGCTGGGGTGATGCGGTGCGTGCCCACAGAGAGGGCTCTGAGTGCCACCTCTGGCACGCATGCCATAGGTTTGCCACCACTGGCCTAGAGCATCCCTGACAAGGGTTTGTCCAACCGCTGCTTGAAGACTGCCAGGGAGGGGGAGCTCACCACCTCCCTAGGCAACTGATTCCACTCTTGCACATCTCTGACTATCAAAAAGCTTTTCCTAAGATCCAGCCGGTACCTTTCCCACCCTTAATTTAAACCCGTTATTGGAAGTCTTCCTGTCCTCTGCTCCCTGCCCTCCCCTAAGTGACAGCCCTTCAAAGACTCCAAGAGAGCAATCCTGTCCCCCCTCAACCTCCTTTTCTTTAGACTGAAAATGCCCTAGCCCCCCTTCTTTTTCTGAAGTTTTCATTGCAGTCAGCTGTTCAAGCTGAGCACTGGCGTTGTCCTGAAAGTGTTGTAGCTTATGAGCAGGACACATGATGTACGTGACACGCATGCCGAAGGTACCAGAATCAATCTCTGACAGTGCAAAATCTCAGCAGAGGGGCCAGGACACGTCTCCCTAGCACCTTGGAGAGCTCCTGTCTCTCAGAAGACACTATGGTCTGACTTCCTAGTAGAAGGAAGTTCTGGCTTTGTGGAATCTGCATGGTGGCTTACAAGCACACTGCAGCTGCTGGATCTGGGGAAATGCAAGGTTTATATTACCACTTTTCCCCCTACCCTTTTCTACTGGACTGAGAATCCGTCCTTTGGTGACTGCAAAGCGAAAGCTGGTTTCCATCCAGTGTCTCTGAGTCACCGAAGTGCGTGGGTGGTTCCATGCGGGAGCTTTGCGGTCCAGCACACTCATCCGCAAAGCTGCCTCTCCTTCGTGGGCAGACGGAGTCTAAGCAAATCGGCGCTTCAGCCAAACAATCCGCTCAGGTCGACGCCACCTGCTTCGGCTGTCTGGTTCAGATTCCTCAAAGGGATGAGGCGCCTCCAAGCCCCGGGCGAGCCAGATCAGACATCGCAAAGGAAGGGGTGAAATTCTCCAGTGAAACACGTAGCCAAGGTGGAAGAACCCCAGGTGAAAAGGCTACAGGAAAGTCGAGAGATGTTCAGGAGCCTTCAGGGCTAACCTGCGACATGCACTTAAGATGCTGGAGTCATCCAGGAAGATGCTGACCGTCGTCTTAATAAACGTATAATAACTTTATTCAGGAGAAACTAATACAAGAACACGAGGCCTCCCTGAGTCCTTTGTAGCCATTCCAGTTTATGGAGAGATGTAAGTAAAACCTGGACTGGAACTGCTCCAGATTCTAATACCCTGGAATTAATATAAAACATGGAACGGGCTACTGAATGTTCCAGTGCACGGCTTCTACCTTTTTGGGATTTGCTCATCTATTATGTGCATCTTGGGGCTGAGAAAATGTCCCCATGAAAGAATCTCAGGAAGGAAGGAAGGAAGGAAGGAAGGAAAGAAGGAAGGAAGGAAGGAAGGAAGGAAGGAAGGAAGGAAGGAAGGAAGGAAGGAAGGAAGGAAGGAGAAGAAGAGATTGGATTTATACCCCTCCCTTCACTCACTTGGAGTCTCAGAGCGGCTTACAGTCTCCTTTCCCTTCCCCTCCCCACAACAGGCACCCTGTGAGGTAGGTGGGGCTGAGAGAGCTTTCCCAAGCTGTCCTTGAGGGAACAGCTGGCACAGAGCTATGGCTTGCCCAAGGTCATCCAGCCAGGTGCACGTGGAGGAGTGGGGAATCAAACCCGGTTCTCCCAGATTAGAGTCCGCACACTTAACCACGACACCAAACTGGCTCTCAGGAAGGAAGAGTAACTAGGAAGGTGTGATTCTGTCATGCTCATTTTGAATCCATTTCTTATTTTGTCAGCATCTCTGTTTTTCATCCCATTTACTTACAACAGGATTTTCATTTTATGAGCTAGATCCCATCAATCGTCTCTTGCACCAGGGACAGCAAGAGTTCTGGAGGAAAGCGCCCATCTTGTCCCTTTTTTTTTTTTTTTGCTTTTTTATTTTATTTTTTAATTTGGTGTGCATTTTACACATTCGCTGGATAGGTATATAGATGACAGTAGCAAATCGTTACAATATTACGATATATGGGTTTAAAACACACACACACAAAGATACTTGAAATCAGGGTGCTTTTGGGGGGGGGGGGGAGAGGCGCCAGAACTCTCAAGAGGGAAATGAAGTTTTCAGTCTGTACACTAAAAAACTCGTGAACATTTAAACATTTAAAAAAAGATTTTGTTGAAGTGGTTTCAGAACTCCATTCTGGCGTGCACCCCCAGGGGGGGAAAGCTCTGCCTGAAATGCTCAAAACATGTGAACGTGTGGGGTGGGAACAGCTTGCATCATGTTCCACTTTAGTGCAATGTGGGAATGGGAAGACCTATTCAATTTCAAAGTACAACCAAGGAGTCATTTAAGAGCTCCTCCTTTTAGAAAAGCAGGATTTTTTTTCACCCAGCTTGCTGCTACTGGGTTACGACAAAAGGAGAATCATATGAATTCTTAGAGATAACCAGATGTATTGTGGCAGAAATGTTTATGCAGCAAACATTCCTCTGCTCTTCACGTGCCTTGGAAGCCCCGTGCTGGGGTCACCCTAAGTCAGCTTCAACATGATGTCACTTTGCACATGGACAGAGCCCACTTTGTCAGATGCCTGAAGCGCACCCTCATTTGGCAGGCACCTCCCCCCTCCACACCGCCCAGGTCATTACTCCAACGCAGGGGTCATTTCATAGAAAAAGAGGTGCAGGAGCTCATTAGCATAACTCATTTGCATAACTCATTTGCATATGCCCCCCCCCTAACATACCGGAAGTGTGTCAGAAGGCAACACCCACCCCTCAGGCTCCACTCCACAGGTGAGTGAAACTGACCTGCTCTTCCTCCCTTCCCTTCCCCATCCAATACTTTGTGCAATAAAAATAAGCGTAAAGAACACACCCTCATTCTCTTCCTGCTCCCTTGAAACCACCAGGTTTCAAGTAGACTTGAGATACCCAGGACATGTGCACCACCCGTCCCTTCCCCTTCCCCTCCCCACAACAAGACACCCTGTGAGGTAGGTGGGGCTGAGAGAGGTCTTTTGAGAACTGCTCCTGAGAGAACAGCTCTGAGAGAACTTGTGACTGGCCCAAGGTCACACCAGCAACTGCATGTGGAGGAGTGGGGAATCAAACCCGGTTCTCCCAGATTAGAGTCCAGCTCCTGACCACTACACCAAACTGATGGGGTGGAAGCTGCTGAAGGGTTGGTGAAATTTCTCCAGTACTTATGTGCCATGTGCCCCGATAAAAAAATGGTATACTTAGAAAATGTATATGCCACCTTGAGCAAGTCTCTGGAAAAGCAGCACACAGCCATAAAAGGAACAATGATAAAATTATCAATATTAAAACAAAACATTAAAACAATAAAGACCCTAGCAGGGCTTTCCCTGGGGTGCTGCGCCTCTGCACTGCTCGGGGAAGCCGAGGAGGGGCGGGGCTTGGTAATGTGCCCGCCCCCTGGGCTCCTCACTCCCGGAGCTGCGCTCCTGTGTGCTCCTGCTCCAACAGACCCCGGCTACAATGGATGTACCACACTTCTTCTTGTGTGAGCTTCTAGTGTTTCCTCAGTGAACGTAAGAACTTAGCAGAAGCCAATGTTGGATCAGGCCAGTGGCCCATCCAGTCCAACAATCTCACACAGTGGCCAAAAATACCAGGTGCCCTCAGGAGGTCCACCAGTGGGGCCAGGACACTAGAAGCCCCTCCCACTGTTGCCCCCCCATCAAGTACCAATAATACAGAGCATCACTTGCCCCAGACTGACATATCCTATCTATACCTCATGGCTAATAGCCACTGATGACCTCTGCTTCATATGTTTATCCAGTTCCCTCTTATAAGAACATAAGAGAAGCCAATGTTGGATCAGGCCAATGGCCGATCCAGGCCAACACTGTGTCACACAGTGGCCAAAAATACCAGGTGCCCTCAGGAGGTCCACCAGTGGGGCCAGGGCACTAGAAGCCCCTCCCACTGTTGCCCCCCCCCCATCAAGTACCAAGAATACAGAGCATCACTCGCCCCAGACTGAGAGTTCCTATCTATACCTTGTGGCTAATAACCACTGATGGACCTCTGCTCCAGATGTTTATCCAATTCCCTCTTGAAGATGTCCATTGAAGCGGAGACAGAGAGTGTTATATATTGACCATGCGGTCGCCATGTGCTCCTGTAATGGTGACCGCAGGGCCAGAGCACATGGCCAGAGCACATGGCCAAGAAACTACCTGAGCTTCAGCCAGGTAGAACAAAGGCCAGGTGGATTCAAACCGGCCACCAATCCTATACCTAGGTTTCTCCCAGGGAACCTATGAGATGTAAATAGACTTCTAATAGCCTATCAGGCCAGTTGGGTGAGGTCAGGGGATTGTCCCTGACCAGCATAAAAGGAGGGCTTCGAGCCCTGGGTTGCATGCTTCATCTGGACCGGCAATAAAGATCTAGCTGTTTCACTATTCCATGGACTCCCGACTCCAATACTTATCAGAGAGCAAAGCTCAAATTTGACCTCATGATGGTTGTCTGGCTTCTCTTCCACCTCAACTCTCTTTTCAACTATTTGTTCAAAAGGTGTGATGTTGCCGCCCGACGAGTTTCCCTCCTGACCGCACAAGCATTAGCCAATGAAGTGGGATTGGAACGGGGAAAGTTCATGCATTTTGCAGTCTTCTGGAAGGCACCATGCGGGAGAGATGAGATCCTGCGGTTTCTGCTTGCAACCGTAAATGTTGTTCTGGCCTCTCATGACCTGGGCTCGGCTGAGTTTGAGAATGGATTCTGGGTCTCATCTTTGGCACAGCTGAAGTGTCTCTGTGCCCAATCAGCAAGAGAGATAGGGGCGTCTGAAACCTTCGCTCATGTTTGTGCCAGGTGATCCTGCTTGACATAAGGTCAAACGATACCCAACGGGTTGAAATTAAACCAAAAGAGTTCTCAGCTAAACATTAGGAAGAACTTCCTGACACTTGGAATGGTTCCTCGGTGGAACAGGCTTCCTCGGGAGTTGGCGGGCTCTCCTTCTCTGGAGGTTTTCAGACAGAGGCTAGATGGCCATCGGACAGCAGTGCTGATTCTGTGAAGGGAGAAGGGAAGGGCAGGAAAGGTTGCATCAGTGCTTAGTTTGGTGTAGTGGTTAAGTGCGCGGACTCTAATCTGGGAGATCCGGGTTTGATTCCCCACTCCTCCACTTGCACCTGGCTGGATGACCTTGGGCAAGCCATAGCTCTGTACCAGCTGTTCCCTCAAGGACAGCTTGGGAAAGAGCTCTCTCAGCCCCACCTACCTCACAGGGTGTCTGTTGTGGGAAAGGGAGGAGAAAGGAGTTTGTAAGCCGCTCTGAGACTCCAAGTGAGTGAAGGGCGGGGTATAAATCTAATCTCTTCTTCTTCTGTCTTGTGTTTCTTACATGGCTAGGAAAATGCTGATCATCACTTTGGGTTAAAAAAGAAATTTCCCACCAGACCAGTTTGGCCAGGGATCCTGGAAGTTTTGTTGCCATCATCTGGGCATGGAGCAGGGGACACTGGGGGCGTGGGGGGGGGAGGTATTTGTGAATGTCCTGCATTGTGCAGGGGGTTGGATGAGATGACCCCGTTGGTCTTTTCCAACTCTATAATTCTGTGATTCTATACAGTTGCACTGCACTTAACTGGAAAAAGCAGCGATGCGTCTATTTTGTGTGCGAGGGCCGAATTTTCTGATCCGCTCGTTCTCACAGTAATTTGGCACGAGTGCATGTTTTCCTTCATTACTGTCTTGTAATTTTTTAAAAGGCTTTTTTTCTTGGACGGAGGACTTTCTTAATTGAGAATACTTAGTTCATGTCAGCAGTGGGTGACCACTGCTGCTTAAATTGGTCTGCTTTGGAGCCATCCCTCCTGAGCTAAGGCAAAAATGAGTGAGCTGGAGGCTACAAAACTGCGAGCTAGCTCACACTATCTCAGCTTAGAGGGAACACTGGCTGGTGCTTAAATTGGTCTGCTCTGGAGCCATCCCTCCTGAGCTAAGGCAAAAATGAGTGAGCTGGAGGCTACAAACCTGCGAGCTAGCTCACACTATCTCAGCTTGGAGGGAACACTGGCTGCTGCTTAAATTGGTCTGCTCTGGAGCCATCCCTCCTGAGCTAAGGCAAAAATGAGTGAGCTGGAGGCTACAAAACTGCGAGTTAGCTCACACTATCTCAGCTTAGAGGGAACACTGGCTGCTGCTTAAATTGGTCTGCTCTGGAGCCATTCCTCCTGAGCTAAGGCAAAAATGAGTGAGCTGGAGGCTACAAACCTGCGAGCTAGCTCACACTATCTCAGCTTAGAGGGAACACTGGCTGCTGCTTAAATTGGTCTGCTCTGGAGCCATCCCTCCTGAGCTAAGGCAAAAATGAGTGAGCTGGAGGCTACAAACCTGCGAGCTAGCTCACACTAGAGGGAACACTGGAGACGAGGCTTCTGCTCCGATTGAAATTTGATCGTGTATCTTGAAAATGCGTGAGAGCAATAACTTTTGACAGAGTTCTCTAAGTTGGATTGCAAATACTCTGCATGTGTGAACGATACCTGGCCTCCAGTTAATGCTCTGTGCATGTCAGGCGTGTTGGCGACTTGGCCTGCAGTTCTGAAAATGGAGACGCTGGCTGCTGGTCAACCGAGCAGAGTGGCAATGAACAACATGTCCTCAGTTGCACCAACGCAAAAGCACTGTGCGTCTCTTCCATTTGTCACTTAGAATGTCATTATGGTCCCCTGCTGGGTATGTTTCCTCAGGGGTGGATGCCAATTCTCCCATTCGTACTTGTACTATTACTGCAATGAAGCGGGGCTGGCCAGGTCTTTTCTTAGGGAAAAGGCTCCGAATGGCTGGCTGATGTTTTCGCAGTGGGTGTCTGTTCCTGATGGGCTCGCTAAGTATCAGAGTGAGCTGGTAACCTCGGCCATCCAAAAGGAAAGGCGATGCATGCCAAGCCAGCGCTGCTGGCTAAAGCAAAGTGAGGCCGTGTTGGCCAACATCTAAGCAGAATTAGACCCTGTTGTCTTCAGTTGACTCTGTGTAGGGTCAAGTCCGACTCTCCATAACCCCATGGACCACATCATACCAGGCCCTCCTGTCCTCCATTGTCCTCCGGAGTTTGTTCAACTTCATGTCCGTTGAATCCATAACACTGTCTAACCATCTCATCCTTTGCCGTCCCCTTCTTCTGTTACCTTCAGTCTTTCCCAGCATCAGGGTCTTCTCCAGGGAGTGCTCCCTTCTCATTGGGTGGCCGAAGTATTTGAGTTTCAGCTTCAGGATCTGGCCTTCCAGGGAACATGCTGTAATAGAAGAAGAAGAGGAGGAGGAGGAGGAGGAGGAGGAGGAGGAGATTGGATTTATATCCCGCTCTTCACTCACTTAAGAGTCTCAGAGCGGCTTACAAACTCCTTTCCCTTCCCCTCCCCACAACAGACACCCTGTGAGGTAGGTGGGGCTGAGAGAGCTCTTTCCCAAGCTGTCCTTGAGGGAACAGCTGGTACAGAGCTATGGCTTGCCCAAGGTCATCCAGCCAGGTGCAAGTGGAGAAGTGGGGAATCAAACCCGGTTCTCCCAGATTAGAGTCCGCGCACTTAACCACTACACCAGACTGGCTCTGGTGTAGCAGACAATTGGAAGAATGGCATGAAAACATTCATTTTGGGTGCGAAAAGGAGGTCGGTTTGCAGTTGTAGAGGAGAAGCTCCAGTTAGGTTTCTTGATTTTACAATGTATTGGTTAGCATTCTGCATCCTTTTAGTTTGCAGGGCAGCGGGATCAAAGCGATTGTGTGAAAAGCCAGATGATTCACATCTCTGGGAAGCAGAACAGACTTTTTAAAAATATCACCTTGAGGAATATGTTTTTATCAATTAAAATCAATCATTTAGGGGGGAAAAGACAAATAGGCTTTAAAACCGTGTTTTAAAAAATAAGCATACAATTCTAGTACTGATGAGTCACCCTAAGTTGGGTTCTTGGGGGAGGGGGTTATAGTGGGAAGAAAGAAGTAGCTCTTGTCTTGGAGGGGGGGGGGGTCCTGGTTTAGTGGTAGAACATCAGATTAGCATGCGGCTGATCCCAATTCAATCCACGTGTCTCCAGTTAAAAGCTGCAGGTCATTGGTGATGTGGAAGACACAGTTTGGTGTAGTGGTGAGGAGTACGGACTCTAATCTAGGAGAACCAGATTTGAGTCCCCACTCTTCCACATGCAGCTCCTGGTGTGAATTTTGATCAGTCACAAGTTCTCTTGGAGCTGTTCTCTCAGGAGCGGTTCTTTAAAGAGTTCTCTCAGCCCCACCTACCTTACAGGTGTCTTTTGTGGGGAGGGGAGATCATAAGCTGCTCTGAGACTCCAGGTAGTGAAAGGCTGGGTATATATCCAATCTCCTCCTCCTCCTCATCTTCTTCTTCTTCTTCTTCAGCCAGTTTGATGTAGTGGATAAGTGCATGGACTCTAAACTGGGAGAACCGGGTTTGATTCCCCACTCCTTCACTTGCACCTGCTGGATGACCTTGGGCAAACCACAGTTCTGGCACAGCTGTTCTTGAAAAAGAGCAGCTTCTGTCAGAGCTCTCTCAGCCCCACCTGCCTCACAGGGTGTCTGTTGTGGGGAGGAGGAGGGAACGGAGATTGTAAGCCTCTCTGAGACTCCTTTGGGTAGTGAAGGGCGGGGTATAAATCCAATCTCTTCTTCTTCATCACCATCTTCTTCTTTGTCTACTTCTTCTTCTTCATCATCATCTTCTTCTTCCTGAGACCCTGGAGAGCCGCTGCCAGTCTGCATAGACAATCCTGACCTTGATGGACCAATGGTCTGATTTAGTATAATGCGGCTTCGTGTGTCCGTTTCCTCCTCAAGCATTAAAGAACATCCAAAGCACAAACAGTTGACAGATCTGTGTGTCCCTGTTTTAAATTGTAAACGTATCATCTGGGCTACGAAGCATCTGATCAACTCAAGAACAATACGGGCGACGCAAGCAGGCCAAGTTCAGTTGGTTCATGTGTTGTTTGCGCCCACGGCAGCCCCGCGGACTCCTGTTTCTCATCCCCCCCCTCTGCCAGTCAAAGACTTGATGTGTGGTGGATGTGTCTTCTTGCACCTTCTCATTCTCGCGGCTGACTTGTGGCGGCACAAAGAAGGGCTGTGGCTCAGCGGCAGAGCCTCTGCTTGGCATGCCGAAGATCCCACCTTCAGTCCCCGGCAAAAAGGTCAGGTGATGTGGCCAACCTTTCCCTGCCCGAGACCCAGGAGAACTGCTGCCGGTCTGTGTGAATAATACAGAGTGTGATGGACTGAGAATAAGTCAACTTCTTGAGTTTATCAGGTGTTCAGGGTGGCAGCGCTCCTTCCCCTGCCCTGCCGCAACTCCTCGGAGACCTCTTGCGTTCTTTGGTGCACCTCTCGGCCACTACAACTCTACAGACTTGGAAATGGTGATATTTGTTGCATCCCTGAAATAAACCGATAGTTACAAAGAATGTAAGAACATAAGAAAAGCCAATGTTGGATCAGGCCAGTGGCCCATCCAGTATGACACACAGTGGCCAAAAACACCAGGTGCCCTCAGGAGGTCCAGCAGTGGGGCCAGGACGCTAGAAGCCCTCCCACTCTCGTCCCCCCCAAGTGCCAAGAATACAGAGCATCACTTGCCCCAGACTGAGAGTTCCTATCAATAAAAAAAGGTAAAGGTTTCCCTTGCTCGAAAGCCAGTCAAATCCGACTTTAGGGGGCAGTGCTTGTCTCTGTTTCCAAGCCGAAGAACCAGCACTGTCCAAAGACTTCTCCATGGTCATGTGACCAGCATGACTAAATGCCAAGGCACACAAAAGGCTGTTACCTTCCCACCAAAGCAATACCTATTTATCTACTTGCAATTTCTGGGGCCAGAGACGGGAGCTCACTCCATCATGCGGCACTTGGGTCTCGAACTGCTGAACTGCCAGTCTTCTGGTCTGCAGTTCAGCATCTTAACCACTGAGCCCTATCTATACCTTGTGGCTAATAGCCACTGATGGACCCCTGCTCCATATGTTTATCCAATGCCCTCTTGAAGCTGTCCATGCTTGTAGCTGCCACCACCTCCTGTGGCAGTGAATTACATGTGTTCATCACTCTTTGGGGGAAGAAGTACTTTCTTTTATCTGTTCTAACCCGACTGCTTGGCAATTTCATGGAGTGCCCACGAGTTCTTGTATTGTGATGTTACAAAGTCTCTGGTGAACTTCCAAAGGTCCAGGGAAATGGCAGCGGGGAAAGCGAGATGCTGGATCCTAAGAAACAGAGCATCCCACTGACATTCCATTCTGCATTGGAGTAACTCTAGGAATCCAGGAGCACTTTCGACAAGAATGGGCTGCCAATTGGTATGAAAGCGACAATGGACCTTCATGGGTGCTACGGCTGAGAGGCTGGCTCCAGCGGAACAATTAAAAAGTGCCATGCAGCAAGAATAGGCAAAGAGAGAGGTGATTGAGTCTCCCTTTCTCTCAACTCCCTTTTTCTCCCTGTCTTCTGTCTCTCTCTTCTCTGGCTTTTGTGTTGCCGTTCTAATCTGAGGCTCCCACCGGGGGCCGGCGGTAAATCTTCTACTGAATTAGCACGGCGGTTCCCCGGGGAGGGCCGCGGCGGGTGATGACTAAGGGAAGGGGTGATAAATGTTAACAGAAACACTTTGGCAGAGTGCTGATTTGGTGTTTGCAAAGCGCACACCTGCACAAAAAATGCCGAGCGAGGGGAAAAACCGCAGCTCCATCTTTACAGGAGACAAACACGGGCCGAGGCACGCTCTTGTTTAACAAACATTACAGGGGGAAACCACAGGGCTGTCGTGGCAGGTGCAGGGAGGAGAAGATGGAGAGGAGGTCGCCCTGGGGTTCCATGGCCATCCAGGGATTTGAATGCCACGCATGCGCGCACGTGCGCGAGAGAGAGATGGTGGTAATAAATTCGGACCATGTTCCCACCGTTACAGTAGTTTAACAGACACTTAATTGACTTCAGCTCATGCAGGCCGTGATAGAGGCGGGGTAATGGTGGAGTAAGTTGGGAAACTGTGGCTCAGTGGCAGAGCATCTGCTTGGCATGCAGAAGGTCCCAGGTTCAATCCATGGCATCTGTCGTTAAAACGACCAGGCAGTAGATGATGTGAAAGAACTCCACCTGATCCTGGAGAGCTGCTTCCAGTATGAGTAGGAGAAGATAAGAGATTGGATTTATACCCCACCCTTCACTACCCAAGGGAGTCTCAGAGCAGCTTACAATCTCTTTTCCCTTTCCCTCCCCACAGACAGACACCCTGTGAGGTAGGTGGGGCTGAGAGAGCTCTTTTGAGAACTGCTCCTGAGAGAACAGCTCTGAGAGAACTTGTGATTGGCCCAAAGTCACACCAGCAGCTGCATGTAGAGGCGTGGGGAATCAAACCTGGTTCTCCCGGATTAGAAAAACAAAAGACGTGCATGGGAAGCGATCACTACAATCCCCTTTTCCTCGAAGTTTCTCAGAGGAGCCGCAGATATCTTCTGACCTGGCTTTGCATTTGATAACCCAAGTCAGTCTCGTGGCAGGATAAGTCCGTATTAATGGATCTTGCCCCATATTTTAGACTTCCCTAAAAAAAAAAAATAAGGGCCTGCAGTGGCTCAAGTGGTTAAGATGCTGAGCTGCAGACTGGAAGGTCAGTAGTTCAGCAGTTCGAGACCCGAGTGCCGCGTGACGGAGTGAGCGCCCGTCTCTGGCCCCAGCTCCTGCCAACCTAGCAGTTCAAAAGCAAGAAATTGTAAGTAGATAAATAGGTACCGCTTCGGTGGGAAGGTAAACAGCATTCCGTGCACCTCAGCATCTAGTCATGCCAGCCACACGACCATGGAAAACATCTTTGGACAGCACTGGCTCTTCAGCTTGTAAACGGAAATGAGCACTGCATCTCTAGAGTCGTATTCGACTGGCTTTCAAGCAAGGGAAACCTTTACCTTTTAAAAGAAAACAGGGCATGCAGTGAAGTCAATAGAGGTGTCCTTCTAAAAAAAAACACAACAATCCAGCACTAGAACAACTTAACAACGCAAGTTTATCCAGCGGCAGAGGCCGGGGACATGGAGAGAGACAGACAGAGAGGCAGTGTTTAATTAGGAAGCTAATTTGGTGACATCATGCCTTTTGGCCTTGCTTCCATTAATGAAGCTGAAAGTCAGCCGCAGACGGCATGGAGCGACTCTCCCCTGTTGGAACCGGGTGATATTTCGTTCGGTCTGCCTGCCTGGAAACTGCCGCATCATTGCCAACTGCTAAGTTATTCCGTAACATTCGCCATCCGCGAGCTCTCTCCCCTTTTCCCGTAGCGTTCTCCCGACTGCATTCCTAATGCCTTGTATAATTTGACTTTCTGCATACTGATGTGTCGGTTTCTTTAAGGGAGGGGGGGAGAGCGAAGTCACCCGAACAAGTTGGGGAAGAGCTGCCGGGGGGGGGGGGGGGCGGGACTTGCAGGTTACGCTCAGAATTTCGCCGCATCCCTTGACAACAACTTGTTTTTAAAAAAAAAAAAAAATTCTGAGAGACAAGGGTGACACAGTTTCAGAGAGTAGCTATGTTGGCCTGTGGTAGAAGAGCTGGGTTCGAGTCCAGTCACACCGTAAAGACCAAAAAGATTTGGAGGGATATGAGCTTTCGAGAGCAAAGCTCTCTTCATTGGATGCGAGTCAGAACAGAGATATCCGAGTCTTTTTCTCCCACTCTGAAGGGTGGAGAGGGGGGTTGCAAGGCAAGGAGGAAGGATGCAAAGGTACAAAGCAAAATTTGAGCCCAGTAACTCCTGAGAGACCAAGAGAACTGGGGGGTGGGGAGAAGGTATGAGCTTTCAAGACTCAAAACTCGCTTCATCAGATACAAGTTGGACTGGAGCTATATTAATCCTTATATCCCAAGTCGGAAGGTGTTGAGGGGGAGTTGCAAAGAAGAAACTCAGGATGGAGAGGTACAATACAAAATGTAAGCAGCTTGATTAAAGCAGGAGAGAAATGCTTAGGGGCAAGGGTCATTTCATAAAAAAAAGAGGTGCAGGAGCTCATTAGCACAACTCATTTGCATATGCCACACCCCCTGGCACCAGCAGAAGTGCGTCAGAAGGCAACACCCACCGCTCAGGCTCCACCCCAAAAATCTCCTGGTATTCCCCAACTCAGAGCTGATGAGCTAGATTTACACTTTGACTAAAGACACTTTAGGTTTCCTTTGCTCTTGCAGGGAAGCTACCCTACAACAAGCATGAAAAGACAGATCAGATTAGTATGCTTTTGCTTTTTCCCACAGTGCATCACCATATGTGCCCATTCCTGGGCTTGTTACTCCCGGAACAGCGTTCCGGTGCATTCCTGCTCAAAATGTCCCCTGCTTAGGGGGGCAGAAAATCTGTTGTGAGAGAAGAATCCTGTGTAAGACAGTTAACAGTTCAAATGATTGACCAACTTGATTGCAGCATCAGCTGTGTTTCTCAAAAACTTATGCTGCAATAAAGTTTGTCAGTCTTAAAGGTGCTACTGGGCTTTTTGCTGTTTTGCAGCAAGAGACTAACACAACCAACTTCTCTAGTTCAAATGATTGAATGTAGCAATGTCTAAAACTCCCCCTCTTTAAGCAAAGCCAGCTTTGGAACTGAAGGCATGAGGGTTATGCCACCGGGGTATACATCTTGCAAAATGAGCAACAAGTCAACAAGTCCCCAGTTTGAATCTTCCCAAACTCCTAGGAACACCAGAAGTGCCCTGCTGGATCAGACCAAGGTTTTGTTCTGGCATCCTTTGCACACAATGGCCAACCAGTTGCCCTGCAGGAACCGTGAGCATAGGACAGAGGCCAAGGAACCCCCTGGTGTTGCCTCCTAACCCTGGGATTTAGAGGCTTAGTGCCCCTGGATGTGGAGGCTCTCTTTATTCATTGTAGGTAGTAGCAATGGGTTGTTGTTGTTATTGTTGTTGTTGCCATCATATTAGAGCTGACTTATGGTGACCCTATGGAGTTTTCAAGGCAAGAGGGATTCAGAAGTGGTTGGCCATTGCCTGCCTCTGCATAGCAACCCTGGTATTCCTTGCAAATATTAACTCAGCACTGACCCTGCTTAGCTTCCGAAATCTGATGAGACTGGGCTAACCTGGACAATCCGGGTCAGGGCTATGGATATTTCAGTAGAGATGAGTGCAAAGTCCTACACTTAGGTTCAAAAAAATCAATAGCACAGATATAGAATGGGAGGGGCATGGCTTGACAGCAGCACATGTGAAAGGGATCGAAGTGATCATAAGCTAAACCTGAGCCTGCAGTGTGATGTGACTGCGAAGGAAGCTAATGCAATCTTAGGATGCATTAACAGAAGCATTGTGTCCAGATCACGGGAAGTGGTCGTTCCGCTCTATTCTGCTATGGTGAGGCCTCACCTGGAGTTCTGTGTCCAGGTGGGGCACCGCATTTTAGGAAGGATGTTGACAAGTTTGAGTGTGTCCAGAAGAGGGCAACCAGGATGGTGAGAGGGTTGGAATCCAAGTCTTATGAGGAAAGGCTGAAAGAGCTGGGTATGTTTAGCCGGGGAAAGAGAAGGTTTTAAGGGGACATGATTGCAGTCTTCAAATATCTGAAGAGCTGTCATGTAGAAGATGGAGCAGATCTATTCTCTCTTGCTCTGGGTTGCAAGACTAGATCGCCTCAGGAGGTCGTGGATGCTCCTTCACTGGACGTTTTCAAGCGGCGGCTGGATGACCATCTTTCAGGTATGTTGTAGGGCTATCTTTTCGGCTACACTCCTGCAGAGTGCTGGGGGTTGGACTAGATGACCTGCAAGGTCCCTTCCAACTCTCACATTCTATGATTCTATGAAGAATCTATCTTCTGGGAATCAAACAGATCTTTAAATAGAGGAACCAAGCTTTTAAAAATCTTTCAGGAGTAATATTTATCTTAAGTGTAGGTGAGCAAGAGCCCAAATGAAATCTTGGGACTATTTATCCCTGTGCGATAAACCCAAAAGAACAAGCACTGAACACCATATACACAAAACTTGGCTGAATTTCATCAGCAACCAGCCACTGAAAGCTGTGTTTTGTGTCAAACCCGAAGACCCAACAATAAACTCTTCTGGCAGGGACTGGTCAGAGACAACCATCCTTTTCATTGCCAAATCAATCTCTTCCCAGAAAACTCTCGCCAGGATTGGAAAACGGGTCAATACATTTCAGTCTTCCAGGAAAGAATGCGAGCAAAACTTTGATAAACTTTGTCTAATCGGCCGCAAAGGCTGCGATGAATTGGCCGGTCTTTTGTCAAGCAGACCGATCAAACTAGAAAGTCTCCGAAACTGAGGCCAGGATCCTAAGTACTATTTGAAGATCACACCTGAACACACGAAGCTCTCTTATAGTGAACGAGACCATTGGTCCTTTGAGGTCCATATTGTCTAATCAGACTGACAGGGGCTCTCTAGGGGCTCAAATGAAGTTTTCTCACTATCTCCTGATCCTTCTGCTTGGAGATGCCAGGGATTGAACCTGGGATCTTATTGTTTGTTTGTTTGTTTGTATTTTTATCTGGGCCTTCCCCAGCAATAGGGGCTTGGGGTGGTTTAAAACATAAATACAAACCATAAATAAAATACAGACAGATCTTTCAGGACACAAGTCCCTTCAGACAGAGCATTCCATCAGGTTGGGGCCACGATCAAAAAGTCCTTGTTCTGGTCAAAGTCAAATGAGCTATCTGAGGGCCAGGCACCACCCGAAATCCATGTGAAGTGGAACATAAGCACAGTGGGGGACATAATGAGAGAGGTGGACCTTAAGATATGGTGGTCTGCATGCCAAACAGATGTTCTACCACTGAGCCACGGTCACTTTCCGTAACATGCTACCCATAAACCACATAACAATGCTTGGAATAGTCCACTGAAATATCAATCAACTTTTTTTTTTTGTCTTTGAACACATGACCATGCGAAAAGCAATATGGGCCACTGGCTTGGATAGTTTCAAAATATATAAGTTTGCAAAGGGGAATAGCTATGATGACTCAGTGGAACCTCCAGGTTCAGAGGCAGTCTACATCTGAATGCCGTTCCGGAGGGTTGTTGTCTTAAAGCTGTGCCGAGACCTTCCTGGATGGCCACTGAGGGCAGCAGACAAGCTACTGGACTTGTGGTTTGATCCAGCAAGACTTTTCTTAGCACAACTGGCTCCACTGGTGGGCCTCCTGGTGGCACCTGGGTTTTGGCCACTGGGTGGCACAGAGTGTTGGACTGGGTGGGCCATTGGCCTGATCCAACATTGGCTTTGCTTGTGCTCTTAATGTTCTTAACTGTGGCTGAAGACAGACTGGCAAACTGGAGCGCAGTGCGAGCGGGCGAAAAAGCCCCGGGGCCAACCCGTCCCGTGGCTGCCCGTTCGCACTGGCTCCAGTGCTGCGGGACGTCACCTGTAAGGAGGTGGACCGGCGCGTCCACTCTTCCTCCGCCGGTCTCTGGAGCCTCCACTGTGGCGGCGAGCGGCGCACGGCTGTTCCGGCGAGGCAGGGCCGGGACAGCCGGTTCACACTTCCGGCTCCGCTCTGTGACGCGTCCAGACAGCCAGGAAGCGGCAGGGATGCGCGCCCAGGTGGCCGGAGGCCGGTTCCAAGAGGTCTCCAGCTGCCGCGCATGGAGAGCGCCCCGCATGCAGGTACGTGCGGGCCGCCCACCGGGGACAGCTGCGGCAATCTGAATGCCCTCTCTGCCTCCGCTTTAGAAGCGGAGGCAGAGCGGGGCAGATTGCCAGTCTGTCCTCGGCCTGTATTTGGAGTTTCCAAGGTGTTTTGCCATGTGGAAGTTCCTCTCTGAGGAAGTCAGGTGGAAAGACCTCTTGAGTTCCACCATTCTTGGGTCCCAGTTCAACTTTTAACTAGCCGTTTATGCTGTAAAAACTAGTGAGTCAGGATTCCCTTTCAGGTGTGCTGGAAATCCCACTTTAATTTGGGGGGGGAAAGAATGCTGGTTTTGTTCCTATTCGCTGGTGTCCGTTTAATGGATGCCGTGCCGTGCAACGCCTCAGTAGCCTGTGCCACATCTTGGGCCATTTGGACAACTGTCCAGAGTGCTGAATCAGCAGCTAGGGGTGTACAGCCAGCTACAAAGCAGTTGCCTTATGATGAATTGGAGACTAATGGTCCATTTAGCTCATTAGGAGCAATCCTGGCTGGCGCTGGTTCTCTGCATAGCTCCTATCCCAGCCCGGCCAGCTACCAAGAAGCAGCACTGTGTGAACTAAGCACAGATCATTATGGAGATAATATATCCTTCTTGAGCTCTGATTACTGTTCCATTCCTGCTCTTGTCAAGTCATTGGTAATGGACTTTGGGCTTGCTCTGGCCAGTGCGTGGGCAAGGAAGCCCTGTTGTGATAGCATCATAACCTTGCCTTCAGAAGACGTGGAAGAAGAAGACTTCACATAGTCTTCCTTCCTGAAGACAGTTCCAGGTAGTCATCCATGTTGGTTTGAAGTATTGGTCTTGGATCCATGAAATGTTACAAAAATGTTAGCATGTACCATACCTTTTATACCTGAATTGTTTTTACCGAATATAATGCCAGAAAATTGTAACAAACAGCATTTTTACCTTATTATACATGCCAGCGTTCCCTCTAAGCTGAGTTAGTGTGAGCTAGCTCACAGTTTTATAACTCTGGCTCACCCATTTTTGTCTCCGCTCAGGAAGGAGGGCTCCAGGGCAAACTAATTTATACAGCAGGTGAATTGCTTGCTCGCCACTTTAATGCCAGTAGTTCACAAAGTAGAATATTTGCTCACAAGACTCCACGGGTTAGAGAGAGCCTTGGTAGTAACCGCCGCAAGAATATTTTATGCCAGATATTGGAGGAAGAACGATGTTCCCTCAAAAGAAGAAATGATAACTAAAATTCTTGAAATGGCAGAGATGGACAAACTAACTTTAATTTTGAGAGGACGAGATGAAGGAAGTTTTGAAAATACGTGGGCAAGATTTTGCAAACGGTTGGAAGATCGTAATCAATGAACAATACTGACTTATAATCGTACTAGAAGAATGTATAAACTATATATTTTTTAAATAATTTATTGATTTTTTTCCTGTTACTTATTCAACACCAAACGTATTAATTACATTGAAAAAAAAGAAGGTAGACCGTAGCCATAAATTGCCAATTCACATACTTAAATTTGTTTACGTTTCTCATACCAGTTATAGAACATATCCCATGAAGATATAAAGGCTCTGTCCTGTTTGTTTTTCAACTTCAGAGTTAGATTCTCAAACTCTACTGTCTCCAAAAGTTTTGTTAAGTATTTGTCTACTCCGAGAAGACCAGAGAACATTGTAGAAACCAGTTGCTCTGATTCCCAGGAAATCTTATTTCCCCCTCCTGAGTCTGTCATGTTCCTATGTTATGTGGCTCCTGTCACAACCCCAAAAGGGTGATGAAAAACCCATTGTGTTTCCCGAGTATTACCCCTCGGCGAAGAGATACTCTTGCTGACCTCTCCAGGCAATCAGCTTGCACCCTGAAGCATGAGATTTGATTAGCCTCATTATCTTGGCATCCATTAAGAAAAAGTAAATGTTATTAATGGTAATAAAATTAGCGCGCCGGCTCTAATAATCCAGCCACAGTATTTGTTTCCGTGACCTCCTTGGGTGACCAAAAAAATCTCTCGCACCGCGCATGGTGTTGCTTTCTTTGTTTATGCTGAATGTAATGGCCATTAATTTTACGGAGCGTCTGACCCCTTGTTCTCCTATTAAAGGATAGAGTTTAAAACCAAATGAGCAGGTCTCCGTGTGCCTCGTAGTTCTAAGTGCACAAACATCTCTTGGCATTCGTCCAGTGCAGGAGTGTCTTGGGTGCTCGAAGGCATCTCCTAACCCTTGAAGAAGAAGAGATTGGATTTAAATCCCGCCTTTCACTCACTTGGAGTCCCAGAGCAGCTTACAAACTCCTTTCCCTTCCCCTCCCCACAACAGACACCCTGTGAGGTAGGCGGGGCTGAGAGAGCTCTGAGAGAACTGTCCTTGAGAGAACAGCTGTGCCAGAACTATGGCTTGCCCAAGGTCATCCAGCAGGTGCAAGTGGAGGAGTGGGGAATCAAACCCGGTTCTTCCAGATTAGAGTCCGCGCACTTAACCACTACACCAAACTGGCTCTCACCAAACACACCAAACGGAGAGGTGTGAGTTCTACCAGGCTTCGCATGCTGAAATGTATTGGAACATATGAAACTACCTTAACCTGAGTCAGACCATTGGGAAATCTGGGCCAATATTGTGAAATCTTGTCCTGACCTGCATGGCCCCAGGCTAACTTGATCTCATCAGACCTGAGAAGCTGCACATAATCACCCCTGTGAGGTCTTCAAATAGGAGACCACCAAGGAAGTCCAGGGTTGTTACACAGAGGCAGGCAATGACAATTCTCACAAGACAAGAACTCATGGGCACTCCATGAAATGGCTGAGCAGTCGGGTTAGAACGGATAAAAGGAAGTCCTTCTTCACCCGAAGAGTGATGAACACGTGGAATTCACTGCCACAGGAGGAGGAGGCGGCGACAAGCATGGACGGCTTCAAGAGGGGATTAGATAAACACATGGAGCAGAGGTCCATCAGTGGCTATTAGCCGCAAGGTATAGATAGGAACTCTCGGTCTGGGGCAAGTGATGCTCTGTATTCTTGGTGCTTGAGGGGCGGGGACAACAGTGGGAGGACTCTAGTGTCCCAGCCCCACTGCTGGACCTCCTGATGACACCTGGTGTTTTTGGTCACTGTGTAACAGAATATCAAACTGGATGGGC
Source organism: Lepidodactylus listeri (assembly GCA_029233225.1). Classification (NCBI taxonomy): domain Eukaryota; kingdom Metazoa; phylum Chordata; class Lepidosauria; order Squamata; family Gekkonidae; genus Lepidodactylus; species Lepidodactylus listeri. Next base: position 5,783,921 of record JARCFY010000004.1, on the reverse strand, counting down.
CATTGGCCTGATCCAACACTGGCTTCTCTTATGTTCTTAACCAACTGTGTCACTGCCCTGACCGAGAGAGCTCAGACTAGGCGAGACCGATCTCATCAGAACTCGGAAGCTAACCAGGGAGATCCTTGGTTAGTATTTGGGTGGGAGACCACCAAGGAAGTCTAGCATTGTAATGCAGAGGCAGGCAATGGCAAACCACCTTTGTTCCTCTCTTGCTTTGAAAACCCCACGGGGGTCACCATCAGTCAGCTGTGACTTGATGCCACTCTCCACCACCACCATTGGGTCCTGACAAGTGTTGACTCTTGAGGAAGGGTCCTTCCTAGCCATGCTACTGGAGATACTATCATTGGAGATGCCCTGTTGTTGGCCTTCCAGAGGAACTGGCTGACCACTGTGTGAGACAGGATGCTGGACTGGATGGACCCTCACTGGTCTGATCCAGCAGGGCTTTTCTGAGGTTCTTACGAAGGCCTCGACTTCTATGCCCTGTTGTTGGCCCTCCAGAGGAACTGGTTGGCCACTGTGTGAGATAGGATGCTGGACTAGATGGACCATCACTGGTCTGATCCAGCAGGGCTCTTCTGATGTTCTTCTCAGGGGAAGGCCTCGGCCTCTCTGCCCTGTTGTTGGCCCTCCAGAGGAACTGGTTGGCCACTGTGTGAGACAGGAGGCTGGACTAGATGGACCATCACTGGTCTGATTCAGCAGGGCTCTTCTGATGTTCTTCTCAGGGGAAGGCCTCAGCCTCTCTGCCCTGTTGTTGGCCCTCCAGAGGAACTGGTTGGCCACTGTGTGAGACAGGAGGCTGGACTAGATGGACCATCACTGGTCTGATCCAGCAGGGCTCTTCTGATGTTCTTCTCAGGGGAAGGCCTCGGCCTCTCTGCCCTGTCGTTGGCCCTCCAGAGGAACTGGTTGGCCACTGTGTGACGGAGGATGCTGGACTAGATGAACTACTGGTCTGCTCCCACAGAGCTATTCCTGTGTTCTTATGTCAAAAGTCTAGATCAGATTTTTTTCCCCCATTGGGCTTCACTAATAAATGCATGTCTGTTGACATAATGGGATTGGGGTATATTGGAAATGCTTGATATTTTAGTGGAGGGGGGTTGCATAATAAGTATAGGGTATTTTTGTATTTGTGTATGTGAGTGTGTTTGTGCCCACCCTTGCCTGGAAGTCGTGGCAAACTCTCATGACTGGGGCATGGAGGATGTTCAGAGAAGTGACTTGATAGCCTGCCTCTGCCTCCCAGCCCTGGTATTTTTTGGAGGTCTCCCAATCAAATACTTGCCAGGGTCGGCCCTGCTTAGTTTCCGAGATCTGAGAAGACCAGAGCAAGTACAGGTATTGATGCGGGCTTCCCGCTTTCAACTGTGAAATGTACTCCTCTCAGGGGTTTCTAAAAACCAGTAGCTGAAAATGATCCTTCTCTGGGTAGAATGTATTTTGATGGCTGTCACCTGCTTGACCCATGTCCCCTCCGCCCAAAGAGGTGATGCAGAGAATACCCTATGGGCTATTGAAGTCAATGGCAAAACAGGGTATATGAGGGGCTGGAGGGGAGGGGGTTTGAGGGAGAGGCTCCAATCTTGCCGGGTAGTTGCTGGGGCCGCTCCTAGAAATACCCCACCAAGTTTCAAGAAGATTGGACCACGGGGTCCAATTCTACAGGCCTCCAAAGAAGTTGCCCCATCCCCTCCATTGTTCTCTATGGAGGGGGGAAAAGTGTTACTTTTCCCCCTTTTGATTCCAAAATCCCTACTTCGCCCTTGCACTTGTCTCTTGTGAGTTGAACCCCAGGAGTCTTGACTTCCCCGCTCTGCTGCTTCCCCACAATGAATTTTCTCCCTATAAAAACGTATGTCTTTCCCAACATGATTTGCGCCTCAACGAATCAGCATTATGCATTATTTATTTATTTGTTTGTTTGTTTGTTTAACTTATATCCCGCCTTGTCAGTTTTACAACTGACTCAAGGCGGCTTACAACATATAAAAGCATAAAAACAATTTTTTCAGATTAAAACATTTAACATTTAAACATTTAAAACAGCACTAAAATTAATAACCACAAGATGGCGGCTTCCTAACGCTCCGGTGGGTGACTGCAGCAGGGTGCGAACAACAGGGCCATGGTGATGGTATGATTGGCTTTTCTCCCCACCGGCGGCCCCTATTTGAAAGCCTGGCGGAAGAGCTCCGTCTTACAGGCCCTGCAGAACTGCAACAAATCCCGCAGGGCCCTGATGTTATCCGGGAGCTCATTCCACCAGTAAGGGGCCGCCACCGAGAAAGCCCTGGCCCTGGTGCAAGACAACCGGGCCTCCTTTGGGCCGGGATGAGTCAGGCGATTTTGGGTGCCCGACCTCAGTAACCTCTGGGGCCTATATGGGGAAAGGCGGTCCCTCAAGTAGGCGGGCCCCTGACCATAAAGGGCTTTAAAGGTTAAAACCAGCACCTTGAACCTGATCCGGTATGCTATAGGCAGCCAGTGCAGTCGCTGCAGCACAGGCCGGATGCGGTCCCGCAAAGAGAGACCCATCGAAAGCCTGGCCGCCGCATTCTGCACCAGCTGCAGCCTCCGGATCTGGGACAAGGGCAGCCCCAAGTAGAGAGCGTTACAGTGATCAAGACGTGAGGTGACCATAGCATTATGCGAATGAATGCAGCAGCGTCGCAAGTGGAGGCATAGAGGCGGAAGGGGCTTGCAAGGCCGACCACCAGCTCAAGGCGGGAAGTCCAAAGCAAGTCTGGCCCCAGTCATAGCACTCCAGTTTTTCCTTGAAGATGCTCAGCGATGGAGGACTTCCCCCCCCCCCGGGGGTAACTGGCTCTGTTGTTAAACCTCTCTTAAGCCTCAGAAGTTTTTGCTAGTGGCACGTACAGCTTGTACAATATAGAATAAGAGGAGGAGGGGGGGGGAATTTTTCTCCTTCCCCCCAAAATACTAGAACTCGAGGGCATCCAGAGAAACTGATGGGCAGTAGGTTCAGAACAGACAAAAGGAAATACTACTTTACACAGAGAGTGATTAAAATGTGGGATTCGCTGCCAGATGATGTTGTGATGGCCACATGAACCAACAGCTTTTAAAAAGGACTGAATAGATTCATGGAGGATATGTCCAGCTATGGCTATAGCCATAGTGACTATGGGGAACCTCCTCATCCAGAGGCACTAATCCTCTGAATCCCAGAGCTGGGAGGCAACATTGGGGGAAAGACCTCGGCACCTCGGCCCTGTTGTTGGCCTTCCAGAGGAACTAGTTGGTCACTGAGTGAGACAGGAGATTGTACTAGATGGACCACTGGTCTGATCTGGCAGTGCTCTCCTTATGTTTTTAGGAAGGCCCCAGCCTCTATGCCCTCCAGAGGAACTAGTTTGCTCTTGTGTGAGACGGGACGCTGGACTAGATGGACCACTGGTCTGATTCAGCGGGACTCTTCTGATGTTTTTATGAAGGTCTCGGCCTCTCTGCCCGGTTGTTGGCCCTCCAGAGGAACTAGTTTGCCATTGTGTGAGACAGGATGCTGGACTAGATGGAGCACTGGTCTGATTCAGCAGGACTCTTCTTATGTTTTTATGAAGGTCTCGGCGTCTCTGCCCTGTTACTGGCCCTCCAGAGGAACTGGCTGGCCACTGTGTGAGACAGGATGCTGGACTAGGTGGACCCTCACTGGTCTGACCCAGCAGGGCTCTTCTGATGTTCTTATCAGGGGAAGGCCTCGGCCTCTCTGCCCTGTTGTTGGCCCTCCAGAAGAACTGGTTGGCCACTGTGTGAGACACGATGCTGGACCACTGTTCTGATCCAGCAAAGCTCTTCTTAAGTTCTTATGTCTTGTGTTGTAACTTAACTAGACTTACATTTCATTTGTCTTCCCTCAAATCTCTCTCTACTAGGCCAAATTGCTATTTTTGATGCATGTGCCTTCGTTTAACCTTCAGTAATAAAGCTTCTTTCCTCTTTAAGAAAGCTGATTGTGATTGAGGACCTACTCACACAGAAGTGGCAAGGGGTAACTCTAGGAATTGTCAGATAGTCTACGGTAAACTCGTTTTCGTTTCTGGCAAGACATTCTACGAAGTACGCAAGACTGCATTTTTATTTTTTGTCCCACCGCTGTTCTGAGTGGTGGCAGTCAACGGGACATGGGGGCGGAGAATTTCCCACCCCCACCAGGGTCTTGGAACCCCTACTGTTTCATCCTTTTGTCGATAGGATAAGATAAGGTACAAATGTTTATTTATTTATTTATTTACTTATTTCAATTTATATCCCACCTAGCCAGCAGGCCGGCTCTAGGCGGCTAACAACATAATTATAAATATACAAAGTTAAAACACATAAAATCCATTAAATCACATTAAAATACAGCTAAGCAATCAGATCACAGATGGTAGCAGATACTAGAGCAACATCAGATCCCAGTAGCCTACTTTCTTTCCCGCCAGGAGACTCCTACCCCACCCCAGGTGTTCTAGCGGCGATTCACCCCGCCGCCTACTAAGGGCCATTCCCTCCGGTGGCGGCCCCAAAAGCCTGGCGGAAGAGCTCTGCTTTGCAGGCCCTGCGGAACTGCAAAAGATCCCGCAGGGCCCTGATGTTCTCCGGGAGCTCATTCCACCAGTAGGGGGCCGCCACCGAGAAGGCCCTGCTCCTGGTAGTTGTCAACCTGGCCTCCCTCAGGCCCGGAAGGGTCAGGCGATTTTGAGTGCCTGACCACAGCGCTCTCTGAGGTATATACGGGGAAAGGCAGTCCCTTAGGTAGGCAGGCCCCAGGCCATATAGGGCTTAGTCCTTTCTGTGCAGCTTTCTGTGCAGCTTTCTGTTGGCAGCTTAGTCCTTTCTGTGCACAAGGACTCTGGCCCTGGAGGTTCCTACTGTACAGGAGAGTGGAGAGTGTCAAACTGCACCCTCTGTAGGTCCTTGATTTAGGGGAGGATGCAAACAACACAAAACCCCATAAATAAAAACAGGTGCATTGCGGTCAACCTGGGCCCGCCGAGAGAAGCCCAGAAGGGCCAGCCATCCTCATGGCTCATTAAGAACTCCAGATCTTCTCACTGACTTCCCTCTGCAAATGAGTTCATGCTCAGTAAAGGAAATTGATTACTTTCCATTGCAATTAACATCTGGTCTTGGGTCAGATCATTAAGATAATTTGTTATAGGCGGGGAAGGGGGGGGGAGAAGAAATCCGCCATCGGCACCAGCTACAGGGTAATAAAGTTTCTCTTGGAACCAATTAAAGATGGTTTCCACAGCATGGCTGCTGTTACCGCAGCCACTCCCCACCCCACCCCCTTCCTCCCTCCCTCCCAGGTTAGAGAGAAGGATTTAAGGGGTAGGCTGGGGGTGAGAGGAGTTTTCAGTCAAGGGCAGGTTGGCGATTGGCTTAATTTATTGCTGTCTCGACAGAGTTCTTCTACGCAGTGGTCTGGTGGCATTTGTGTTTGAGATCGGAGGGTGATGCAGGGGATTTTGTTTGTTTCTGTTGGGCAAGAATCCCCTTCAGGGATGCAGTGAATCAAGGAGACAGTGCTATAGGATTTGGGGGGGTGGGGAAGGGATAGAGCTTTTTGTAGGGGGAGGGCTGTGGCTCAGTAGGAGAGTGTCTGCTCTGCATGCAGAAGGTCCCAAATTCAGTCCCTGGCATCTCCAGGTGGAAGGACCAGGCAGGAGGTGATGTGAAAGACCGCTATCTGAAACCTTGGAGAGCTGCTGCCAGTCTGAGTAGACAATACTGACCTTGATGGACCAGTGGTCAAGGGAGAGCTGCTGCCAGTCTGATAGACAATACTGACCTTGATGGACCAGTGGTCAAGGGAGAGCTGCTGCCAGTCTGAGTAGACAATACTGACCTTGATGGACCAGTGGTCAAGGGAGAGCTGCTGCCAGTCTGAGTAGACAATACTGACCTTGATGGACCAATGGTCAAGGGAGAGCTGCTGCCAGTCTGAGTAGACAATACTGACCTTGATGGACCAGTGGTCAAGGGAGAGCTGCTGCCAGTCTGAGTAGACAATACTGACCTTGATGGACCAATGGTCAAGGGAGAGCTGCTGCCAGTCTGAGTAGACAATACTGACCTTGATGGACCAGTGGTCAAGGGAGAGCTGCTGCCAGTCTGAGTAGACAATACTGACCTTGATGGACCAGTGGTCAAGGGAGAGCTGCTGCCAGTCTGATAGACAATACTGACCTTGATGGACCAGTGGTCAAGGGAGAGCTGCTGCCAGTCTGAGTAGACAATACTGACCTTGATGGACCAATGGTCAAGGGAGAGCTGCTGCCAGTCTGATAGACAATACTGACCTTGATGGACCAGTGGTCAAGGGAGAGCTGCTGCCAGTCTGATAGACAATACTGACCTTGATGGACCAGTGGTCAAGGGAGAGCTGCTGCCAGTCTGAGTAGACAATACTGACCTTGATGGACCAATGGTCAAGGGAGAGCTGCTGCCAGTCTGAGTAGACAATACTGACCTTGATGGACCAGTGGTCAAGGGAGAGCTGCTGCCAGTCTGATAGACAATACTGACCTTGATGGACCAGTGGTCAAGGGAGAGCTGCTGCCAGTCTGAGTAGACAATACTGACCTTGATGGACCAGTGGTCAAGGGAGAGCTGCTGCCAGTCTGAGTAGACAATACTGACCTTGATGGACCAATGGTCAAGGGAGAGCTGCTGCCAGTCTGAGTAGACAATACTGACCTTGATGGACCAGTGGTCAAGGGAGAGCTGCTGCCAGTCTGAGTAGACAATACTGACCTTGATGGACCAGTGGTCAAGGGAGAGCTGCTGCCAGTCTGATAGACAATACTGACCTTGATGGACCAGTGGTCAAGGGAGAGCTGCTGCCAGTCTGAGTAGACAATACTGACCTTGATGGACCAATGGTCAAGGGAGAGCTGCTGCCAGTCTGAGTAGACAATACTGACCTTGATGGACCAATGACCAAAGGAGCTGTGGTTCAGTGGAAGAGCCTCTTTTTTCTACGCCGGCCATCCCAGGTTCAATCCCCGGCGTCTCCAGTTAAAAGGACCAGGCAGTAGAGGATGTGAAGGACCTCTGCCTGAGACCTTGCAGCGGTGCCCCCTGTCTGGGTAGACAGTACCAACCTCAACAGACCAATGGCCTGATTCAGTAGAAGGCAGCTTCATGTATGTATTGGGGAGGGCCGTGGCTCAGTGGAAGAACCTGTGCTCTGCATGCAGATGGTTGCAGGCTCAATCCCCGGCATCTCCAGTTTAAAAGGACCAGGCAGCAGGTGATGTGGAAGACCTCCGCCTGAGACCCTGGAGAGCTGCTGCCACTCTGAGTAGACAGTACCGAACTTGATGGGTCAAGAATCTGATTCGGAATCAGGCATCTTTATGTCATGTATGAGTGTGTGTAGGGCCAAGCTGAGACTTTGGAAACTTGACTTCGGGGTTTCAGCTGAAATCAGAATTTTTGGGAAAGACGTTTCGCTGGAATGTCACACCTACCTTCTGTTTTTTATACTTGTTATTTTTTATTTTTTAAAGAAGGATTCTTTATTAAAGGACAGTGGTGACACCGGGGGGGGGGGATTTCACCTTTAAAATCAATCTCAGTGCTGCTGATTCCATTAGTATGTGGAAGGAAGGGCAGTATTACACGAAGGCATCTGCTAAATATTCTGCAGATTCAGTTTTTCAACCACAAAATGATAACGATGTAGGTAGAAATGTTTTGCATCCACTTTTTCCCAGCCTTATTTGGTGCCACTGTTTATCCTGACAGCTGATGTTTGATGTTTCTTTTACCAGATCAGGTGCATCAGTTATCCCAGCCAATCAGGGATCACCTGTTGAACAAGATGGTGTCACGGCCTCCTTTCCAGATCAGTCACATCGGTTGTCCTAGCCAGTTGGTGATCACCTATTGAACAGGGTGGTGTCACGGCCTCCTTTCCAAATCAGTCAGATGAGTTAATCTAGCCAGTCAGGGATCACCTATTAAACAGAATGATGCACAGCCTCCTTTCCAAATCAGTCAGATGAGTTCTCCTAGCCAATCAAAGATCACCTGTTGAACAGAATGATGCCACAGCCTCCTTTCCAAATCAGTCAGACGAGTTCTCCTAGCCGATCAGGGATCACCTATTGAACAGAATGATGCCACAGCCTCCTTTCCAAATCAGTCAGACGAGTTCTCCTAGCCGATCAGGGATCACCTATTGAACAGAATGATGCCACAGCCTCCTTTCCAAATCAGTCAGACGAGTTCTCCTAGCCAAACAGGGACCACCTATTGAACAGGATGGTGTCACAGCCTCCTTTGTAATCAGTCAGACGAGTTATCCTAGCCGATCAGGGATCACTTATTAAACAGGATGGTGTCATGGCCTGTTTTCCAAATCAGTCACATCAGGTATCCAGCTAATTTGGGGTCAGCTATTGAACAGGCTGGGGTAACAGCCTCCTTTCCAGACTGCGGGGTATCCTAGCCAATCAGGGATCACCAGTTAACAGGACAGGGTCACAGCCAATCAGCTGTGGTGGCTCCATAATTACAGCACTTGAGGGCAGATGGAATCAACTGAGAATGAGGGCAACTCCTAACTGCATAAATTAACATTTCCACAAGGAGAGTCGGGGGGGGGCTGTTTAAAAATTGGGAACTTAATAGTCTCGAAAACACTCATGACAAACGGTGTCGTTTTGGCCCAGCCTCCGTCCTACAGCCTCTCTCTCCTGTCTTGGTGGGTTACTGAGGTCTTGGCAAGAATGGAAGGATATTCTTTTGACTTGAACAAATCTGACCTAGAATTTGTTGAAAGAGCGAGCGGGAGAATAAAATATGGAAAGCCCCAGGTTGGCGTTTTCGACAGAAACGTTTCTCCAACTGCGAGGAAATTTGCCGGATGAGCCTTCCTCAAATCTCTGGGATGTCATAAATTCTGTGTGGTGCAGAGATACACCAATCAAGATATGTCAGACTCTCTTACTTTGTTTCTCGGAGATAAATAAATAGAAGAGCTTTGTCGGTGTGTGGGAAGGAAGGAACGGGGCTGGCTTAGGCTCAGGGAGTCTGTAGCTCTGTGCAGACACTGGGCTGCAACCCAATCCACCCCAATGACTCACTGGGACCTTTCCCCTTTCCCCCACCCACCTAAGAAAGGATGTCATGAGACCACTGGATGTGGAGGCCTATCCACTAGCATAGAGAGCCCATTGGCTATATTCTGCTCCATGAAGAGAAGGGAAAACGCTGACATGGCAGATTCCAGCAAGGGGCTTTCAAGGCAAGTGAGAAGAGGTGGTTTGCCACTGCCTTCCTCTGCAGAGCCTTCCTTGGTTAAAATCCCAGTTTAGGGCTGCTTTAATCGACTCAGTCCTAAATAAAACCGTCCACAGTTGCCTCCTAAAGTGAGGGCCCAGGTGCCCTTCCCTGGGGAGGTTGTTCCGTAATCGTGGGGCTGTCATTGAAAAGGCCCTCTCTCATGTGCCCACCAAATGAGCTCCTTCTTTGCAAGTATCTTGCAAAAAAGGGGTAAACTTACATATATCCAAGTAGATCCAGTTCACATTCAGGTTGAGAGAGAGAAGCCAAATCTAAAGATTTGAGAGCCAGTTTGGTGTCGTGGTTAAGTGCACAGACTCTCACCTGGGAGAACCGGGTTTGATTCCCCACTCCTCCACTTGCACCTGGCTGGATGATCTTGGGCAAGTCGTGGCTCTGTACCAGCTGTTCTCTCAAGGACAGTTCTGAAAAGAGCTCTCTCAGCCCCATGTGCCTCACAGGTTGTCTGTTGTGGGGAGGGGAAGGGAAAAGGAGTTTGTAAGCCGCTCTGAGACTCCAAGCGAAGGGCGGGGTGTAAATCCAGTCTCCTTCTCCTCCTCCTCCTCCTCCTTCTTCATTTTCTTGATGGGGCAGTCAGGAGGGCTTCTCCATGTCATTTTAATTCCTGGGCAGGAACATATGGGAAAAGATGGCCATTCAGATACTAGGGTTACCCCAAAGAGCACTGCAGTCAGGCAGCCAACACCGCCTGACCCTTCCGGGCCTGAAGGAGGCAAGGCTAGCAGCCACCAGAAACAGGGCCTTCTCGGTGGCGGCTCCCCACTGGTGGAACAAGCTCCCAGGGAACATCAGGGCCCTGCGGGACCTTTTGCAGTTCCGCAGGGCCTGCAAAGCAGAGCTCTTCCACCAGGCTTTTGGGGCCGCCACCGGGGGGAATGGCCCTTAGTAGATGGCACAATGGGCCATCTCTAAAACATCTATGGTGGTAGCCTCCTGGTTGGTGCAAGCTAGTGGCGGATATTTGGTGCTGGTATGACGCTGCCATTTTGTGCTGAATGTTTGTTGTAATTTTAAAGTGAATTTATTTATTTATTTATTTATTTATTTATTTATTTATTTATTTATTTATTTTATTTTGCGATTTATATCCCGCCCTCCCCGCGAACGGGCTCAGGGCGGCTTACATGGGCCCAAGGCCTAGTCAAACATTAAAACATTAAAACCAATAAAACATACAATAAATACAGTTCATACATGTAAAATTCCATAAAATCCTTCAGATGGCCACTTAATGGCAGGTTTAAACCCCCCCCCCCTCCCGTGCCGGAACCAGACAGGACCAGGGCTACAACACTGATGTCAGGTGGTAAGTAGTTTCGGCGGCGGCTCCTATTCAAAAGCCTGGCGAAAGAGCTCCGTCTTGCAGGCCCTGCGGAACTGCCTCAGATCCCGCAGGGCCCTGATCTCTTCCGGGAGCTCATTCCACCAGATAGGAGCCGCCACCGAGAATGCCCTGGTCCTTGTACTGGCTAGCTTTAAGTCCTTGGGGCCCGGGACACACAGTCGATGTTTCGACCCCGACCGTAGTGCTCTCTGGAGTACGTACGGAGAAAGGCGGTCCCTAAGGTATGTTGGACCCTGGCCATATATATTATCTATTTTATGCTATGTTTTAACTTTGTAATTGAGTGATTTTATGTTGTTAGCCGCCTAGAGCCGGTCCACTGGCTAGGCGGGGTATAAATTGAAATAAATAAATAAATAAATAAATAAATAAATAAATAAATAAATAAATAAATAAATAGGGTTCCGAGCTGTGACCAGCTTTAAAGGTCAAAATTACTGACATGTAGACACAGAGAAATCTAGCTGTTTTTTTTTTCCTTGCAAACATTCCTTGACCTGGAAAGCATCTGCGATTGAGAAACAGGGACATCACTTTCAGAGAGGGAACCTGCAGCGACTTCTTGGTTTCCTGACACGCAAAGTCGCTTTCAAAGAGGCTCCATTCCGGGGGACCCTCCACTTCTGGCCTCAGCAGCGACACAGATTTGGCCTGCCACACTTGGATGCGGACGGCTGCCTGCTCCACCACACAGAGGTCACTGGATGGCCACCCGAGCAATGGGATGGCCTCTTGCATTTGTGGTCAGCAGTGCTTTGGGGCTCGTGGACATCTCTGGACTGCCAGGATTGTGGGATGGCTTGCATTGAGTAAATAGGGCACAGTTGGAGGACCTGCAGTTCCAAAAGATTGCCAGTTAGAGAGAAATGGATGTGGAAGGAGGAAAGAGGATGACCGTCTGTTTTGTGTTGTTGTTGTTCAGGCGCACAGTTGAGTCCGACTCTTCGTGACCCCACTGACCACGTCATTCCAGGCCCTCCTGTCCTCCATCATCCTCCAGAGTTTGCTCAAATTCATGTTCGTTGCATCCATGACACTGTCTAGCCATCTCATCCTTTGCCGCCCCCTTCTTCTTTGACCTTCAGTCTTTCCCAGCATCAGGGTCTTCTCCAGTGACTGCTTCCTTCTCATTTGGTGGCCAAAGCAGTTGAGCTTCAGCTTCAGGATCTGGCCTCCCAGGGAACAGTCAGGGTTGATTCCCTTTAGGATTGACTGATTTGATCTCCTTGCAGTCCAAGGGACTCTCAAAAGTCTTCTCCTAATTCAGAAGCATCTATTCTTCGGCGCTCGGCCTTCCTTATAGTCCAACTCTCGCAGCCATGCACAACTACTGGGTATACCATCGCTTTGACCGTACGGACTTTTGTTGGCAGGGTGATGTCCCTAGTTTTTATTATGCTGTCTAGGTCTGCCATACCTTTCCTCCCAAGGAGCAGGCATCTTTTAGTTTCATGGCTGCAGTCACCATGTGCCGGGTATTTATGAGGATTTGCCCCGGGGGGGGGGGGGGGGGGGGGGAATAAGTAGTTTCTTTGCCACACCCTCCACTGTGTACTCCACTGTAAGAGAAGGGAAGGGGTTGGGTGCTCTTTAATCTTGCTCGGAAGGGGAGCCCAGGGAAAAACTCAAGGCTGATATTAGCATAACTGTGTAGCTGGCCTTTGGAGTAGAAAACCTCAGCTGCTGGGAAAAGAGACAGGAGGCCGTGTTCCAGATCCTGTGGTTGTGGACCGTCCAAATACGTGGATTAGATCTGAGTTTGTTAGGGATTTCAATCGAAAAGCAGACTTAACGAACACAGCAGAACACTTGGGTTGGCTTTGAAACCAGAAACTTTACTAATGAGGGAGGGTAAACTGGGAAATACAAGCAAATCGAAGGATTAACATTCCCTGTGACTAAACTAACCTACATCTTGATTCTCTCAAGTTGAAACCACCTGCGCTAGCCCCAGGTGAGAGTTAGAACAAAGAGCAATGAACTCTCTAAGCCTCCACTCCCTGGGACATCCTCTGATTCATCGATTTACCCAGTTGGAGAATCCCAAACCTAACCAATTATGCATTGTATCACCTTGCTCTGGCGGCAAATATGCCCTGGGTCCATCATTGGGTCTCTAACGAAATAGCCAGGGTAGCAGCATGCATAAACAGACACATAAATTCTTCCACAACTTCAGGGAGAAAACTTGCACTCCTACAGAGGCTTTTCCCTCCGTTGTTTTACCAGACCCACGATAGAACAGAAATTCCCCTCTACACTGCATGCCGCTTTCGCTTTCTTTGATTATCGGGTTTTATGGTACCTTCTGCATAGACTGATGGCCCTTCGGGGTGACTTTGCAGTCAGTACGGCATTGCCCCAAGGAACTTAAATGTGGTTTGGGGAGCGTTGAGAAAATGTGGAGTGAACGCCAGACGCAGAGTCACCCAGAGTTAACTTTTTCTTTAGCTCTTGTGCATGAGACAAGATATTGGCTGAGCAGTTTGGCCCGATATAGGCATGTTTTTCAAGCCAGTTGTGGGCTGGTTCACACAGCCACAGCTGTCTGGCATTCCCGTGCCACTCTCATCCCATCCTGAAGTGTTTGGGCGTGCGTTGATCCTGCTTCCTGGAGATGTGGATGCAAATAAGCTGCAATCAAGGGGCACTGGTGATGTGAACCCACTGATCCGGCAGGGATGCGCATAACCGCCCATGCGGACTGTGCACTTGCGTGTACAACCGCCCACGGGGACACTTTCGGCTTGTGGAGTTAAAAGCTCCCAGCCGTGGGATCCTGCCCCAATTGCTGCTGCGCCTATGCACCCATGCGCCTACGCATAGGTTGGCGAAATGGACCAAAGCAGTGCGCAATCACGGCTGCGCCGCCAAGGGCCACCCCGCAGTGAGAATGCTCCATTCTGCCTCCTCCCCAGTATGGTCCCACGCAGTGTGACCGGAAAGCCCCACGACAACTTGGCCCGGGTCTTTTTGCCCCGCTTCCCTTGCACTTCATTCTGCCGGTCTGTCCCCTGCCACTGTCTGCCCCTCTCAACCCACTTACATTACAATGGACCCAAGTCCAAGCTGTGGCTGCTGCTGCCATTCTAGAGGGAAATTTAGCTGTCTAAAAATTTCCATGAGGGCTCAGTCCTGATTGGCTGTTAATGTCTTGGAAAAACGATTCTTTGACCTCTGACTTGGACAGATGGCAACATTAAGGTTGTTAAGAGGAGGAAGAGAAGGAGGAGGAGGAGATTGGATTTATACCCCACTCTTCACTACCCAAAGGAGTCTCAGAGCGGCTTATCATCTCCTCTTCTTTCCCTTCCCCACAACAGACACCCTGTGAGGTAGGTAAGGGTCTGAGAGAGCTCTTTCCAGAACTGCCCTTGAGAAAACAGCTCTGAAAGAACTTGTGACTAACCCAAGGGCATGCCAGCAGCTGCACAGGGAGGAGTGGAGAATCAAACCCAGTTCTCCCAGATTAGAGTCTGCGCTCCTAACCACGGGCCCCCTCAGTTCCCGATTCCCCTTTACCCAGTTTCCCCCTGAAATCCAAAGATCTGTTTCTTTTCCTCTTCTTTTAAAAAAGGGATTTGGAGTCAGTTTTTGATGAATCCAATTTTGATCAAAGAGAACTCCAAAAGGCGGGGGGCGGGGAATCTGCAAAACTTCAAAATGTCACTTTGTAGATGCTTATAACGACGCTAGTCAATATCTGCCCCATCAGCAAGCCCCTGGGATTATTTTCTTCCTCTAGTAATATTGTGATGGTTGTCGCTGTAGCTAGGATGTATCGTCTGCCTGGTTCCGAGATCTCATGTTCACTGCTGCCATTATTCTCAATGCTAGTAGTTCCTTACTGTGACATCCGTAATCTGCATGGCGTACCACCAAGGCTCTTAGAGGGACATTTCATCCTTGCAACAGACACACACAAGGGTGACTGAGAGAGAAAGACTGATTTGCTCAGATGCTGCCCGCAGTGATCTCTGGGGCGGAATGTCGGCTTGAATCCAAGTTCTCTCATTCCGACTGACTCTGTACGGCACACATCCACAATCAGGGGTCATTTCGCAGAAAAAGAGGCGCAGGAGCTCATTAGCACAACTCATTTGCATAACTCATTTGCATGTGCCACACCCCCTAACATGCCGGAAGTGTGTCAGAAGGCAACACCCACCCCTCCGGCTCCACTCCACAGGGGAGTGAAACTGACCGGCTCTTCCTCCATTCCCTTCCCCATCCAATACTTTGTGCCATAAAAATAAGCGTAAAGAACACACCCTCATTCTCTTCCTGCTCCCTTGAAACCACCAGGTTTTAAGTAGACTTGAGATACCCAGGACATGTGCACCACCCATCCCTTTCCCTTCCCCTCCCCACAACAAGACACCCTGTGAGGTAGGTGGGGCTGAGAGAGGGCTTTTGAGAACTGCTCCTGAGAGAACAGCTCTGAGAGAACTTGTGACTGGCCCAAGGTCACACCAGCAGCTGCACGTGGAAGAGTGGGGAATCAAACCCGGTTCTCCCAGATTAGAGTCCTGACCACTACACCAAACTGATGGGGTGGAAGCTGCTGAAGGGTTGGTGAAATTTCTCCAGTACTTATGTGCCATGTGCCCAGATAAAAAATGGTATACTTCGAAAATTTATATGCCACCTTGAGCAAGTCTCTGGAAAAGCAGCACACAGTCATAAAAGGAACAATGATACAATTATCAATATTAAAACAAAACATTAAAAACAATAAAGACCCTAGCAGGGCTTTCCCCGGGGCGCTGCGCCTCTGCACTGCTCAGGGAAGCCAAGGAGGGGGCGGGGCTTGGTCATGTGCCCGCCCCTTGGGCTCCTCACTCCCGGAGCTGCGCTCCTGTGCGCTCCCGCTCCAACGGACCCCTGTCCACAATTATGGTCGGGTTCATCCGCCACAATTCTTTCACTTTTTTTTTTTAGGTTGCTCCTTGGGATTTCCCAGGTCAGCAGGTAACTAAGAAGTAGGTGTTACTCAGTTGCATCTATTTTTTAACGCACATCCCCACACTGTGCATGCATGCCCTGCCCTAAACTTTGTCGGCGTGAGCAGCTCAGTGTTCCTGGATGCTGTGGGGTGCTACCTCACTCTAAGAGTGTCGAGGTGTTATCTCCTTGAATGGGATGATTCTCTTTGTCTTAACCTGGGAGCTGCCGTCTGACCCCTCCTCTCTCCCTCCCTCTGTCTTGTCCCACCCTCACATGGCTTTCCATGGAGACACAGGTCCCTGCAGATCTCTTTGGTATGGGCAATGCCCTCAGTACTCTCACACACATGGTGCCAGGCAAGCTGGCCATTTGTGATAGGGAAAGGACTCTTTAGAGAAGAAGAGAAGAGATTGGATTTATACCCCGCCCTCACTCACTTGGAGTCTCAGAGCGGCTTCCAAACTCCTTTTCCCTTCCCCTCCCCACAACAGACACCCTGTGAGGTAGGTGGGGCTGAGAGAGCTCTTTCCCAAGCTGTCCTTGAGAGAACAGCTGGTACAGAGCTATGGCTTGCCCAAGGTCATCCAGCCAGGTGCAAGTGGAGGAGTGGGGAATCAAACCCGGTTCTCCCAGATTAGAGTCCGCGCACTTAACCACTACACCAAACTGGCTCTCAAATCTTTAGATTTGGCTTCTCTCTCTCAACCTGAATGTGAACTGGATCTACTTGGATATATGTAAGTTTACCCCTTTTTTGCAAGATACTTGTTGGGAGATTTATTTCCTTCACTCCGTATCACGCTTCTAAGACTGGGCCAGCTCTGCTATATTAATCAAATATCCCAATAAACTTATGATTATTTTGGGGGGGAGGGTATTTTTTGCATATGTGTGTGTCTGCACGTGCCCATGCCTGGAGGTCATAGCAACCTCTGGCGACTCCTACTGGGGCTTGGAGGACATTCAGAGGAGTGGCTTGATCGCCTGCCTCTGCCTCCCAGCCCTGGTATTCTGTGATTGCCCATCCAAATACTTGGACTTCATATTTATGTCTTTATTATTTATGAATTCAATTTGTACCCCGCCCTCCTTGCAAGCAGGCTCAGGGCAGCGTACAGTAGTCGGTGCATAAATACCATAAAATCCACGTAAAATCATTTAAAACAGGGGTCCTCAAACTACGGCCCGCGGGCCACATGCGGCCCGCCGAGGGCATTTTTCTGGCCCGCCGGGTGTGCCGCTGCCTGTCCTCCAATTCCCAGCAGCACACAAAGCAGCGGAAAAATTGCAGCCGACTGGTCCCGGGCCACATGACAAAGCCCCCCCCCCCCGCTTCCAGTCAGCCAGGAGGAGGCAAAAGGAAGACTGGAAGAGGGTAAGTATGAGGTGGCAGGCGCACCAACTGGCCCCAAGTCTCCTAGCCGGCTGAGAGGCCTCTCAGCCGGCTAGGAGACCTGCGCCAGTCCCAAGAGCCGGGTGGGGGTCTTTTTCGAGGCTTTTTGTGCTGCTGGGAATCGGAGGGGGAGAGAGAGAGAGAGAGAGAGAGAGGTGTCTCTTTCCCATCATGATGCCTGCAGTAGTGGGGTTTCAGGGAGAAGCAGCTGGGGGCTCGCTGCCTTAAAAAGTTTGTGAGGATGCTGAGTTCTTTGTTTCTTCGGAGAGGGAAAGACAACAGCCCCGTCAACGGTGCCTTTTTGTGCACCTCCCCCCCCGCGCGCCTTCCCTACCCGCAAAATAACCAAAGAAAAAGCCCATCTTCATTTTTTTTTTAAACTATAGTCCGGCCCTCCAGCGGTCTGAGGGACAGTGAACAGGGCCCCCGTTTAAAAAGTTTGAGGATCCCTGATTTAAAACAAGTTCAATACAGTAACACATAAGATCATAAAGTACTAGCAATAATTCCTTCATTAACTGAGATGGGGTGCTGAAGATGTAAACAACTGACGATTTCCAACTCAGTGATCTTTTTGAGTTGCGTGGTGGTATGGCTCAATCTCAGAGCGGGGGCCAGGACCCATAACCACTGTTGTTGATAGCAGTGGTGAGGGCGGCTCCTTAGTTGAAAGACTGGTGGAAGAGCTCCGTCTTGCAGGCCCTGTGGAACTATAAAAGATCCTGCAAAGCCCTGATCTCTTCCGGGAGCTCATTCCACCAGTATGGAGCCACCACTGAGAAGGCCCTGGCCCTGGTAGCAGCGAGCCTGGTGTCCGTGGGGCCTGGGAGGGTCAATTGATTTTGAGACCCTGACCATAGTGCTCTCTGGGGTATATTTGGGGAAAGGCAGTCCCTCAAGTATGTCAGACCCTGGCCCTACAAGGCTTTAAAGGTGAGTACCAACAACGTGAAGCAAATTCGGTATGCTATTGGTAGCCAGTGCAGCGTCTTCAGCACAGTTGGATGTGCTCCCATCTGGGAAGGCCCATCAGGAACCTGGCCATGGCATTCTGCACTAGCTGCAGCTTCCGAATTTGTGACAAGGGCAGCCCCATGTAGAGAGCGTTACAGTAGTCTAGTCTTGAAGTGGCCGTCATGTGGATCACTTTAGCCAGGTCATCGCGGTTGAGGAAGGGAACCAACTGCCGAATCAGCCGAAGATGGTAAAAGGCCAACTTAGCAGTGGCTGCTACCTGGGCCTCCATCGTTCAGGAGGTATTCAGGAGCACTCCCAAGCTCCTGACCTCTGGCACTGCACCAATTTAAGAATATTAAAGTCCAGGAGCACCTTAGCAACCAACAAGGTTTTCGGGGTACACGCACCCTTCATCAGATACGAGTCCGAATGGAAATCTCTGAATCCTTATATCCCAGTCAGAAGTTGGGAAGGGTGTTGCAAAGAAGGAACTCAGGATGCAGTGATACAAGGCACATTTGGTCAGCAGGTTCTCAGTTGGAGTGATCGCCTGCGCCTTGACGGCATTGGAGTGATCGCCCGTGCAAGTGGTCACCCCGTGCCACCCATCCAGAGATCCTCTGTCACACGTAGCAGATTGATCCACTCTCCTGGTTTTAGTTGAGTCCGAGTGTTAAGCTCTAAGTGAGTTTGGCATACTTCAGCTGCCTCCACGTTAGCCTGCATCCCGTCGGTTTCATTTTCCAGCAAGTCGGCCTAACTAAGTCGATGATTGTGACGCCGAGTAGCCATTAATTCTCATTTCTTTCTGCTATGCCACAGCTCGGGTTTATAAGCTCTCCGATATATAAAAAAGAGAGAAAGATCTGCCCAAAGTTACCTTGGCGACTCATACGTTAGCCAAGCTGACAGATTTATGACAGTTACATATATAAATATTTATATGCTGCGGCAATGCAATTTTTAAGGGCAGATATATACCCTCGCAGGCTGACTCTTAAACAAGACTTCACACACCACATACACACACAGGCACGTGGCACGTGGCACTTTGGCAACTGGACGGATGCAAACCTGTTCCCTGGATGGCTTGGAGGGAGGCATTTAGCAGCGCCTCGAAGACTCGGAGAAGTGTTCCGCGCACTTTGTAAAGGGATTCGGCAATTCGTTTTCAGGTGTCCCTCATCTGCTCGCCTCCTCCTATTGGTCCTCTGAGGTGTCGTGGACCAATCCAGTTGACCGTGCAGTGTGGTGACGTTGCCTTGCTCGCTGTTGCCCTGTGCAGATGACACATGGGTATACATGGGAAACGAGCATAGAGGGGGAATGGGAACGAGCACATATGTCTTTCCTCCTACTCGTATCCGAGCATACCAATCCCACCCCCTACAGAGTTTGTGCACATCTCGGTATCTTTCCTGTGGTCCTCTGCAAATGTTATGCTGGTGTTCCTTTCATAAGCAGGTCCCCACAATGAATCCAGGCCCAGGAGTCCCCCGCGGATCCCCACAATGAATCCAGGACATGCAAATGCCGGATCGTGCACACCTTTCAGGTATTCAGGTGATGTGGGAGCCCGCGGGTCCCCACAATGAATCCAGGACATGCAAATACCAGATCGTGCGCACCTTTCAGGTATTCAGGGGTCATTTCGAGGGGGAACGAGCAGGAACAGCATTCTGGGAGTAACACGCCCAGGGCTAGAGCGTCACAGGCTCACTTCAGAGCCCAGTTCCCTCTATGGTGCGTGCTGGCGCACGGCAGTAATTTCCACTGCTGCTGGCGCAGCTCCAGTGCACCCAGGTCTCCAGTTCTGAGGAATGACTGCTGAGCTCGAGCAGCAGCCCCCCCCCCCTGTTAGTAGACTCCTGGCTATAGGGCCCCCTACTCCCAGCAGCCCTCACTTGGAGTGACGCATGGGAGTCAGCCGCTTGTTCTTGCTATTGTTTGTGTCGCCCCTCTGTGCCTATTTTCTTTGTGGTTTTGAAGCAGTTCTCCTCTAGGTAGGCTCGCCAGCTCCGAGTTGGGAAAGACCTGGAGATTTCTGGGGTGGGACGTAAGCGGTGGGTCTTGCCTTCTGACACACTTGCGGTGATGTCAGGGGGTGTGGCATATGCAGATAAGTTATGCTAATGGGCTGTGCTAATGAGCTCCTACACCTCTTTTTCTACAAAATGACCCCTGCATGCATCTATATCAGCATGGAAAATCCATATGCTGCTTTTCTACTCGCCCATTCCACTCATTAGTGTCTCTGCAAGGCTCTATCATAAATACGCTGGTCTCAAATATATGACCATGTGAAGTTGTCTCATACTAAGTCAGAACAGATGTTATGTGTTTTGAGTGGCAGCAACTCTCCAGGGTCCCTTGCAAGCACATTAACCAGAGATCCCCTTTTAACAGCAAAAGCATAGAATCATAGAGTTGGCAGGGACCTCCAGGGTCATCTAGTCCAACCCCTTACACAATGCAGGAAGTTCACAATTACCTCTCCCCACACCCCCCCCACGGACCCCTGTTCCATGCCCAGAAGATGACAAAAAACCCTCCAACATCTCCAGCCAAACAGGCCTGGATAGCAATTGCTTCCTGACCCCAAAGTGGTGATCAACATTGCCCTGGGCATGTAAGAAAGAAGAAGAAGAAGAAGAAGAGAAGAGATTAGATTTATACCCCGCCCTCCACTCCCCAAGGGAGTCTCAGAGCGGCTTACAAACTCCTTTCCCTTCCCCTCCCCACAACAGTCACCCTGTGAGGTAGGTGGGGCTGAGAGAGCTCTTTCCCAAGCTGTCCTTGAGGGAACAGCTGGTCCAGAGCTATGGCTTGCCCAAGGTCATCCAGCCAGGTGCAAGTGGAGGAGAGGAGAATCAAACCCGGTTCTCCCAGATTAGAGTCCGCGCACTTAACCACGACACCAAACTGGCAATGAGAACTAAGCACTGATGCAACCTTTCCTGTCCTCCCTCTCATGATCTGCCTAAGTTCACAGAATCAGCATTGCTGTCAGATGGCCATCTAGCCTCTGCTTGAAAACCTCCCAAGAAGGAGGTGTTGGGGATTGAAGGTGGCACCTTCTGTGGGTTTTCCTGCTGGCCCTCCTTAATTTTTTTTTTCACCCCTGTTACAAATTTAATAGCGATTTGATTCAATCTGATCCAAGGATTTCATGTGTCCTTCTGCCCTAGAGCTGCCTGTCCCTCCTGCTGCAGGGCATTAGCATTTCTTATTGGGAGGGGGATGTCAGGTCACACAGACCACAAATGTAAGGTGAATTTGCAGCTGAGGTTATCTGTGGATCAAGGTCTCAAGCATCTTCCCAACAAGGGCTAAATTTGAGTCCTGTAGTGTGTTGGAGACCAATAAGATTTTGGTGGTAGGAGCACAGAGCTCCCTTCATCAGATACAAGTAGGAATGGAAGTCCCTGAGCCCTTAGATCCCAGTCAGAAGGTGAGAAGGGTGTTGCAAAGAAGGGAGAGTCAGGATGCCAGGATACAACGCAAAAATGTGATCAGCTTGATTAGAGCAGGGGAGAAATGCTAAATAATCTCAATTCCTATTTGTATCCGATGAAGGGAGTTCTGATAAAAGGAAGTACTTCTTCCCTCAAAGAGCAATTAACACGTGGAATTCACTGCCACAGGAGGTGGCGGCGGCTACAGGCATGGACAGCTTCAAGAGGGAATTACCGTATTTTTCGCTCCATAAGACGCACTTTTCCTCCCCCAAAAAAGGGGGGGGGAAGTGTGTGCGTCTTATGGAGCGAATATGGAGCTTTTCTTAACTGTAACAGGGCTCTTTCTTCAGCGGGAACGCAGGGGAACACCATTCAGGCTGGCATCCCAGCTTTCCCCGCCCCTCCCTGCTGGGCCTGAGCTGTTAAGACTTAAAAGGGAAACGGCAGGAAAAACCCCACCAGGCTAAGTACTCTTTCCCTTTAAGTGCTTTTCCCCTTTAAGACAGCCAGCAGCAGAAAGCCCCGCCCACAGATTAAGCTCCGTGGCTCCTTTGCACCGAAAGGCCTGGCTTTGCATGGCATGCCGACGTCTCTCTTCTTTCCTTTCTCTATCTTCCTTCCTTCCTTCCTTCCTTTCCTTTTTTCTGTCTGTCTGTCTGTCTTTCTGTCTCTCTCTCTGTCCCCACCTTTCTGTCTTCCTTTCTCTTTCTCTCTCTCTCTCTCTCCTCCTCCTTCCTTCCTTTATCTCTCTCTCTTTCTCTTTCTGTTTCATTTTTTTCCTGTTTTCCTCCTCTAAAAACAAGGTGTGTCTTATGATCAGGTGTGTCTTATGGAGCGAAAAATATGGTAGATAAACATCTGGAGCAGAGGTCCATTGGTGGGTATTAGCTGCAAGGTACAGATAGGAACTCTCAGTCTGGGGCAAGCGATGCTCTCTTCTTGGTGCTTGGGGGGGCAGCAGTGGGAGGGCCTCAAGTGTCCTGGCCCCACTGCTGGACCTCCTGATGGCCCGTATTGTTTTTGGCCACTGTGTGACAGTGTTGGACTGGATGGGCCATTGGCCTGATCCAACATTGGCTTCTCTGATGTTCTCTTATGTTCTTATGACTCTCAAAAACTTGTACCCCCAAAATCTTGTTGGACTCCAAGGTGCTACTGGACTTGAATCCAGCTCTTCTACTGCAGACCAACACAACTACCCTCGTGACATTATCTTTTCTGCAAGGAAAGGCTTACACATGGGGGGGTTTCTGCATTAGGAAAGAACAAGGCCACTGAAGGAGAGACATGTGCAGGCCCTCATTTCCCTGCTGACTGTTATCCCGTTTTTCCGGGCTCTGCCCTACGACGGAGGACCACAGCAACCGCTTGCCCTATCAGTTCCTTTGATGAGATCAGCCATTTTATTGTCTGGCAGAATAGATGGGGATGGTGCCAAGTCCGACGGGGAAGCAGTGGGGGTCATTTATATGTAAACGAGGGGAGCGATTTATGCATTCCCAAGGCCCCGGAGTTGCTTGATCAGCAGCCATTAACCCAAGGCATGTAGGCAAAAGTACATGACCCATGTGCCAAGCTGCCCTTTCTTCCTTTGTTTGAGCGCCTAAGTGTAAAATCAATTGTTCCTAATTTTGGCAGGGCGTTTTTAAGGTTTTAAAAATTGAACGGACAAGATAGACTCTTCCCTTCTGCGCAGCCGATGGTGCCACATTTTATTTACTGATTTCCCTCTTTCTCTGCCTCCCCCCACCTCCTTCCCTCCTGCCCGGCTGCCTCTTTATGGGCATCTCAGTTTCTCGGTGTTTACGCTGGTTTGACTGCATCTGTTAATAAAACATTACAAGGAAGTTGCGGGGGGAGATGATGGATTAAAAACCTCAGCCGCGGTGTGGAAATGCTTCTCTCTTTACACCGCTTCCACTTGACTTCCTCTCATCTACCTTTTAGGTTGTAAGTTTTAGCAAGGAAATGAAGGGAGAGGGACTGCATAGGCCCCTAAATGGTTAACTCAAACTTCGTATCTTTTCTTATGGGATATTGTGGCTTTTTTCCCCCCTTCACTGCAAATTCCTGTCAGGGACTTCAGTGAGCAAACTGTGGTGAAGTGGTTATTGTGTCCAACTAGAAAGGAAGGTCCCAAGTTCAAATCCTCTCTCAGCCCCACTGTAAAAGACTATACTTACTTTTCACCTCGTCACAAAATTTTTACAAGAATACAAGCCGCAATATCATAAATGGCTATTCCTATGAGTAATTTACAGAAATACACAGGGCTTCTGAAGACTAAAATATTACCGATAAACTTTAAAGACAAACCCAACAAAACGAAGATAGTTAAGTTTAAGAAGCACAGTTCAGTCTACATCACACTAAACATACAAACTTAGGCATCATAACGGTTTAAGTATCAAGGCAAACTAAAATTGCAAGGAAATGTAAGAACAGATTATGGTTATTGCAAAGTCAGTAAGTTAATGTACAACCTTTAAATATTGTATACAGGGCTATTTTTGTAGAACTCGTTAGCATAATAGGCCACACCCAACAGCAGAACTCATTAGCATTTTTGGCCACACCCCTGGCAGCGCAGCTCCCTCCTCGGATCGGCTTTCCCAGGTGCCCTGTGGCTTGCAGGACGCGTGGGGAACCCGAGGAAAGGAAGGCAGTTTCTGGATCAGCTTCCCCAGGTGCCCCAGAGTTGCAGGGTGCCTGGGGAACCCGAGGGGGACCAGTTTGAACTGCCTTCCCTTCCTGGATCAGCTTGGCTTTCCCAGGTGCCCTGCGGCTTGCGAGGCACCTGGGGAACCCAAGGCGGTGGAGGCTGTAGGCGTGGCCAACTCAGAAACCAGCCAGAACTCCATTCCTGTGCGTTCCTGCCCAAGATTTCCCTGATTGTATGTATATTTCACCTTGTCATGCAAAGTATAAAAAAGAATAAAAATATGATTAAAAAAAAAATCCGCTCTCAGCCATGAGAGCTCATTGGGTGACCTTGGGCCGGATTTTCTATCAGCTTAGCCTACTGTGCCAGGTTTTTGCGAGGATAAAATGCTTCCCTGAATTCCTTGGAGGAAGGGTGGGATAGAAACGTAACCGGTGGAAAACGCAGAACAAAGTTGGAGGCCAGTGGCGCCTTTAAGACCAACGAAGTTTTATCCAAATGAAAAGTGTGGTAGATTAATACAGTTCGGCTTCCCATTGGGGATGAGGCCCCAATCCATTTGGCTTGTTTGGAAGTCTGAGAGCCCACGTGGTGTTGAGAGTGGCAGACTAACCTGGAGGACCTGGTTTGATTCCCCACCTCCTCCTCCACATGAAGCCTGCTGGGTGACCCTGGGCCAGTCACGGCTCTCTCCGGACTCTCTCTGCCCCACCGACCTCATGAGGAGCCTGTTGTGGGGAAAGGAAGGAAAGGCAATTGTAAGCCACTTTGAGACTTCTTAAGGTAGAGAAAAGTGGGGTACA
This sequence comes from Lepidodactylus listeri, assembly GCA_029233225.1. NCBI lineage: Eukaryota > Metazoa > Chordata > Lepidosauria > Squamata > Gekkonidae > Lepidodactylus > Lepidodactylus listeri. The sequence continues at coordinate 5,759,023 of JARCFY010000004.1, read as the reverse complement.
AAAACCAACTCTTCTGGTAAAAGAACAATGATATGGTATATGGTAACTACTGCAAGAATGGTCTATGCGCAAAATTGGAAATGGGAAAAAATTCCGGAACGATGGGAATGGTTGAGAAAACTTCTATTTATGGCAGAAATGGACAAATGGACAAGAAAATTAAACGATCATGACTCAGCAAACTTTTTAGCGGAGTGGAAAGATTTGGAAGATTATATGGAGCAGAATTGGGATATGAAAAATAATATTTTTACATTTTCTAACTATTAAAAAGTTAAAAGAAGTCTGTATTTTAAAGTTAAATGATGATTAAAGTTATTTAGACTATATATTGTAAGATGTAAGAGTAAAAGGTTAGAATTTAAACTGTTCCAAACTGATCTAATTGATAGAACTTTTCTTTAAAAGGTATAATGGTGTTAGTAGGCAAAATAACGTTACCCTAGGATAAGAATATTTTTAAAGATATGTTTATCGATTGATATATGAGATGGTGCAGGGGGAGTGGGAAACCACTTAATATCTGATTTTTTTTCTTTTTTTTATAACTAAACAAGTAATTCAATAGAGTTGGATATGTCTGTAAAAGTTAAATGTATGTTAACAATGGGGGAAAAAAATAAAATAAAAATTATTTAAAAACAAAAACCAACTCTTCTGCTTCTTGCCTCTCCAGGATGTGGAAAGGGGGATTGTTACTCTATTCACCCTTAATTAAAATGGCAGATTTTTTTTTTTTTTGAGAATCTCTTGTTTAAATAATAAATTGTAAAATAACCCGTTGATTGTTATCTGTAAGAAGGTAGGAAAGGGATAAAATTCATCCAACAGTGAAAATATTCTCTCTCTCTCTCTCTCTCCCCTCCTCTCTCTTAATATACCATCCCTTCAGCGATGTTTATCAAAGGCGGTATGGAGGGTTTTTTTGCCTGCACATGTTTCAGTCGTCATTCTGAAGAATAAGCAGAAGTGAGGACAATCCTCTAGGAATTTACTATAGCTCAGTAATGGATTTTGCTTGTCTTTTTTTTTTTCCGCCTTGGTTCTAAAATGTCTTGTAAAAAAATAATGTCCCCGATGCGTACTGTGCAGAAATTAATGGTGAATTGGAGCAAAATTATTCTGACTGTTATGCACTGAAGAAGAAGAAAAATCCCAGTGACACGAGATCAAAACATTACATAAATATGTGTGCCACATTCTCCTTCCACATTCGGCTCTTTCCCCTCTTCCCAAGAGCTCCGTGTCGTTTCACGGAATTCTTTACCGTTTTGAAAAAATGGCTACGTAATCTGGGAGTGGGTGGGGGAGTGCTTGAGAATCATTCAAAGGCACACGGTCCCACAGAACGATACGCCAAAAGTCATTTTGTGTTAACTGCCATTGAAGTGAATGGGAGAGCTATTCCGCACCTCTCATTCATTCCGGGGGACCTTCTATAGAAGGATTTCATGCCGGAGTGTATTCATGAAGACTACCATGCAGTTCCGCAGGGCCTGTAAGATGGAGCTCTTCCGCCAGGCATATGAATAGGGGCCGCTGCCTCTGTGTACCCCCCCCTACCATCAACTACCATCAACAACTATCAAGGTGCGCTCAGGTATTACCATCTGGGCGCCGACGACCCCGGCGTGCACTCAACATTAGACAGTACGCCATTGATACTGTGAGCACTTAATAATTTGTATTGTACTGTATTGTATTTTAATGATGAAAGTTTTAATGGTTATTGTTTTATTGTGGACTTGGTCCACTAAAATGTGTAAGCCGCTCTGAGCCTGCTGTGCAGGGAGAGCAGCCTAGAAATTGAATCAAATAAATAAATAAATAAAATAAAATAAATACCATTATGGATTTCACACTATGAGGTTAGCCAAAAGCTTAATTTCCTTGAAATCCTGTTTTTGGTGTCAGGGCTGGTTGAAGACCAACAAAGTTTTATTCGTAGCATATTTTATTTACGGTGTGTTTTGTGTGGTGTCGGTCTTAAAGGTGCTGCTGGACTCAAAGGTAGTCCTTAAAGGAGCTGTTCCTCATCTGCATAACCTGTTTCTCCTAACTGAATCGAACACAGATGAGAATCTGTTAGTTGTTATTTTCCTTCATTGATGCCTCACGGATTGATGAGGGTGGAGCTGTGACTCAATGGTAGAGGTCTCCGGTTCAGTCCTTTTCAGTGGTGGCTCCTCATTGGTGGAATGAGCTCCCGGAGGAGATCAGGGCCCTGTGGGATCTTGTGCAATTCTGCAGGGCCTGCAAGATGGAGCTCTTCCACCAGGCCTTCAACTAGGAGCCACCCACTACCACCATCAACGGCCACAATTAACATCTGTGGCATAGGGCTGGCCATAGTTTGAGATCGAGCCATGCCGACTTGGGAAGTTGGGAGATCGCTGAGTCGGGAACTTTGGGTGCTGCATTACATGGTGCGCCATCTTGATTTAATGATCACTGTGAGCACTTTAATTGTTTCATTCTGAATTGTTTTGATGGTTTTAAATGGTTTTAAATGTGTTATATGTACTTGGTGCACGGTGCCAAGCAATGTGAGCCACCCTCAGCTTGTCCGCGGGGAGGGCAGGATATAAATGTAACCAGGGGTCCTTTTGTAGAAAAAGAGGTGCAGGAGCTCATTAGCATAACTCATTAGCATAACTCATTAGCATATGCCACGTCCCCTGACATCACCAGAAGTGTGTCAGAAAGGGAATGTCAGTTTCAGCCCCATTATATCCTATGGGCCATTGAAATCAATGGCAAAAACTCATAGGGTATATGAGGGGCTGGAGGAAAGGGGGTTTGAGGGAGAGGCTCCAAACTTGCAGGGTAGCTGCTGGGGCCTCTCCTCGAAATACCCACTAAGTTTCAAAAAGATTGGACCACGGGGTCCAATTCTATGGGCCCCCAAACAGATTGTCCCATCCCCTCCATTGTTCTCTATGGAGGGGAAAAAATATTAACTTTTTTCCTACCATAGAGAACAATGGAGGGAATGGGGGCAACCTGTTTGGGGGCCTGTAGAATTGGACCCCCTGGTCCAATCTTCTTGAAACTTGGTGGGCATTTCGAGGAGAGGCCCCAGCAGCTACCCTGCAAGTTTGGAGCCTCTCCCTTAAACCCCCTCCACTCCAGTGGCTTTTAAAGTTGCCGCCGAATTTCAGCGGCAATTCGGCGGCAAGTTGAACCAGATTAGAGAATCTGATTCAGCCCGTGGCTGTCCTACTGGCCAGTCCTGAGCTGGCAGAGCTTTGCTCCGCCTCGCTCCGGCCCCAACAGACCCCTGAATGTAACTAATAAATAAATAAATCCTCAGCACCTCCAGTTAAGGATCAAGTAGGAGGCTGATGCAGGGGACCTCTGCCTGAGACCCTGGAGAGCTGCTGCCAGGCTGAATAGACAGTATTGAACTCAATGAGCTGATGGTTTGATTCAGAAGAAGTTAGCTTCATGCGTGTGTCTGTGTGTGTCCTGTGTGGCCCAACAGAAAACACTTCTGATGTTCACCGACTATTTCTGCTTGACTATGTCCCTCTGCTGTGCACGTAAAGCATATTTTGGGCCCAGGCAAGTCTACTTCCCTCCTTTTACGTAGTCACTTTGAAAAATTTATACAATCTGGGGATGTGTTCCACTTCCTACCCTTTGCTTAAGTGATCCTATAGGAAAGGCTTTTTCTGCCCGCAGGTTACCCAAGTCTTCCTCTGGAGATTCAGGGGAGCTGCGCGGCCCACATTAGGTTCAAGTTTATATTGTGAAATTAAAGTGCCGAAAGGAATAATTCTTTTTTCCCCCTTTTTTTTCGCTGGCGCTAGTAAAGCAGAGGGTTGTGGAGACGATGGGCAGTTTTTTGCAGCCTGAGAAGAAAAGTCCTTGTAGGACATTGAGGCAGAAGTAAAACAGAACCCAAAGAAGACTTTTTTTTTTTTTAATCATGTTTGTTATTATAAAAAAAAGAGCATATTTTTCTTAAAAAGGAGCATTAAAAAGCCCCACTTTTTTTCAGGCTGCTCTTAAAATGGTGTCCCTTTTTTGCTTGAATCCCGGATTCTAGAACGAACTGCCCCAAAGTTTATGGATGACGGAGTCCTTGGGCTTCTTAAAACTGTGACTTTCAACACCACCTCTCTATATGAAGGACAATTAACATGCAAAACTTAGACACAATGCATAGAAAGACTGTTCACACAGCAGCTCCCTGAGGGTTTGCCCTCATCGGAGCGGATTTCAGCCCGAAAAACGAACCCCACGAAAATTCAGCCCAGGCCTGCTAAAAGCTTTGTCTGCCTGTCTGTCTATATCAAGCAGCTCTTTATTTAATTGGCAGTCCCCATGTAAATGAATCAGGCTTTGATAAGCGCATCTAATGACATTACTGTGCTAATACAGTGATCCGGTTAGCTGCTATGAAGGAGACCTATTCCACCAAATTGAGTTTAGGGAGAGAGAAAAAAGACAGCCGAGTGAGGGACGTGGAAGAGATTTATAAAGTTTGCCAAAAAAAAAAAATGTAGAAAGAAAAGTGGACAGAGAGAACTTTTTTCTCCCTCCATTGTAATGCCAGGATCGAAGCTGACGGCTTGTAAATTCAGGACACACAGAAGTCTTTGCCCAAAACTCTAGGGAGGATTGGTCAACCAAGAACCATTAACCATTCATTTTACTTATTTAAAATATTCATTTATTTAAAATATTTAAAATATTTTATCAGGAGAGAGAGAGAGAGAGAGAATCTGTATTCTAGAACCATCTACAGAGCATTCCAAAGAAAACAAGCCACCACCAAAAAGACTATGCTTCTAACCAGTTATACTCCCCCACAAAAGAGGGTCTCTCAAACAGGTGGTGCAGTGCACATTTAAATGAGTGGGCGGGACTATATAGGGAGCGGTGATCCTTCATCTATGGAATCCCAGGTTGTGAAGGGCCATGAATTGCACTGAGAAAAGTAAACTGGTTCTCTCAGCCAACATTCGGGCTACTGTGTCCTGCACCAGCTGATCCAGGTGGTCCCGCCATGATAGCTCAATGCACCCCTCCATATTCAGAGTCAGTCTCCAACTGAGTACCGGGTGCCATTAGCAAGGGAGAGTTGTTTTCATTTGTTACCCTTGGGGGCGTCATCCGCCTTTCACAAGCATTGCGTGTCCCGTTGGAAGTCTCATCTTAGTGACTAAATGCTCCATGCCCTGGGCAAAACTGATTGATGCCTGGGGTGAATAAAAGATGGTTGCTTGCGACCAGCGTCCGGTGGATTTCAACAGAAACAAAAAAGGCTATACCCAAGATTAATTAAATGCCTCATGCGGATTCCCTATGCATCACCAGTGGCAAAGAATAAACTGTACCATGTGATTAAAAAAAAAAAAACGAACCAAAAGACAGATTCATGGAAGATAGGTCTATTGGTGGCTACCAGTGCGGTAACTAAAAAGAATGTCCACATTCAGAGGCACTAAGCCTCTAAATCCCAGAGCCAGGAGGCAACATCAGGGGAAGGCCTCAGCCTCTATCCCCTGTTGTTGGCCACTGTGTGAGATTGGATGCTGGACTGGATGGACCACAGCAGGGCTCTTCTGATTTTATCAGGGGAAGGCTTCGGCCTCTCTGCCCTATTGTTGGCCCTCCAGAGGAATTAGTTGGTCACTCTGTGAGACAGGATGCTGGACTGGATGGACCACTGGTCTGATCCAGCAGGGCTCTTCTGATGTTCTTATCATGGGAAGGCCTCGGACTCTATGCCTTGTTGCTGGCCCTCCAGAGGAACTAGTTGGCCACTGTGTGAGACAGGATGCTGGACTGGATGGACCACAGCAGGGCTCTTCTGATTTTATCAGGGGAAGGCTTCGGCCTCTCTGCCCTGTTGTTGGCCCTCCAGAGGAACTAGTTGGCCACTGTGTGAGACGGGATGCTGGACTGGATGGACCACAGCAGGGCTCTTCTGATGTTCTTATTATGGGAAGGCTTCGGCCTCTCTGCCCTGTTGTTGGCCCTCCAGAGGAACTAGTTGGTCACTCTGTGAGACAGGATGCTGGACTGGATGGACCACTGGTCTGATCCAGCAGGGCTCTTCTGATGTTCTTATCATGGGAAGGCCTCGGACTGTATGCCTTGTTGCTGGCCCTCCAGAGGAACTAGTTGGCCACTGTGTGAGATGGGATATCAGGCTGGATGAACCACTGGTCTGATCTGGCAGGGCTCTTCTTGCATTCTTCTTATGTAAGTCAGGCCTGATCAGACCATTTTAATTTAGCTCTCTTGATGAGAAATGATTGAAAAGAATCAAAAGCAAACCTGTTCAAAGTAACCTTGGACCAGCAGATATCTCAACAGCAGCAAACTGCTCTCTTTCCTTTTTTTTTTTTTAATTATCCGCAGCCAACTCTTCAGAAACACAATAAAAAAAAGGGGAGCAGGGCAAGGTGAAACCCTTTTTTTAAAGAAACCGGAGCATCAAAAGCTTGAATTCCTAGATTTAGAAAAAAGAGGGTAAAAATAACATCGCCTTTCAACTATAAAGGCTCCGTTCCTTTCCTTTCAGCACAGTGCGGTGGTGTCCACCGAAATCCATGTCTCCGTTGCATCTCCAATGTCCTCAGCTGAACTTTGCAGCTGTCTGAAAAAAGGCAAGAAGATGGGTCAATAATTTTTAGCTTTTGGATAGCTCAGCTGTATCTCTGGTTTGAGAAGTGGTGGAAGACCAGCTCATCAGGAAATGCTGGCCTGGTGGAAGCCACCTTTCTCTCTCTCCCCCCTTCCCGCCCCCTTGTCGCCTCATCTTTCCTGTGGGGAATATTAACAGCTCGTAGCATCAAATTAAAATCGCAGTTTCTTCCCGTGAGGGTGTGACAGGAGGCAGTGACATCTCTCTTAGCTTTGAGGGGAAAAAGGGTCTTTTAGGGATAATTGTGGCTTCTCTGTGATGTGTGTTTTGGCGTGGAGTCCTGAGTTCAAGTCCCCTTTTTCTGCCATTTGCTTGTATTGTGACTTTAGCGAACCTTTGATGCAGTTATTTTCTGCTCCTTTCTATTTAAAGTTGTGGTCACATACACAAGATAAGGTGGGGGGGGGGGGAGAGGCTATTTCCTCTGGCGGAAGTTGACCTGCAGTTGCACGATCACACAGTCTTTTGAAGCACAGCCCACCACTGCATGATCAGATGCAGCCACGGATGAGTCGGGGGGGGGGGGTTTGCCCTTTGTTCCTGATGCGCTTAAATGGCAGAGCAAACCGGGTTGCCGATGGCTGCAAGGCACTTCCCAGATGTTGTTGTCTGATCGCACTCCTTTAATCCGCCTGGCATTCGCACCTATGTTGGGGCTAATTGTGCATGTGATCACAGCCTAAGAACATCAGAAGAGCCCTGCTGGATCAGACCAGTGAGGGTCCATCTACTCCAGCATCTTCCCTCACACAGTGGCCACCCAGTTCCTCTGGAGGGCCAACAACAGGGCATAGAAGCCGAGGCCTTCCCCTGATGTTGTCTCCTGGCTCTGGGATTCAGAAGTGTAGTGCCCCTGAATGTGGAGGTTCCTCTCAGTCACCACAGCTAGTAGCCATTGATAGACTCATCCTCCACGAATCTATCTAATCCCCTTTTAAAGCTGTTTGTTCCCGTGGCCATCATTACATCCTCCAGAAGCAAATGCAACATTTTAATCACTCTTGGTGTAAAGTGGTCGTTCCTTTTGTCCCTTCTCAACCTACTGCCCATCAACTTCGATCAGATGCTCTCGAGTTCTAGTATTTTAGGAGAGGGAGACAAAGTTCTCTTGGTCAGCTGTCTCCATCCCATGCATAATTTTATAAACCTCTATCATGTCCCTCCTTAGCCATCTCTTTTCTACGCTGAAAAATCCCAAACTCTTCAGCCTTTCCTCACAGGGAAGGTAAACCAAAAGAATTCAAGCTGGAAAGACCTTTGTCCTTGGTAGACTTGCTCACTTAATCAAATATTCATTTATACATTCAACAATAGAAAAATACAATCCAAATAAAACAGCAACCAAAAAAAAAACCCAGTTCTGGATCCAGTGAGCTAGTTTATCCAAGGTTACAGGGTTTGATCCATGAGCTAAGAGGCAAAGCCCAGGATCCCTTTGGTTGGCACCCAAGGGTTCGTGTGTCTGGCCATACCCAAGTGTCATATCTGGAAACAGGGAGGGAAAATGAAAGTTCAACTGTGATCTTAAAGCTGGCAGCATTGCTCCTCCCAGACTTGCCTCTGTTGGTTCATCAGAGCAGGACTTTATCCGTGATGGACCAAAGGAAAGACTTGTTGACACAAAGTGTGGCGAAAATGCGGAATTCACAGCCAGAAGAGGCATAGAAGGCTTTCAAAGTGGATTAGGTAGCTTCATGGAGGAGAGGTCCAGGGCTATTTTTGGACAGGGACGCACAGGAACGGAGTTCCGGCTGGTTTCTGAGTTGGCCACACCTACAGCCTCCCCTCCTCGGGTTCCCCAGGTACCCCACAGCTTGTAATCCAGAAACTGCCTTCCTTCCCTCAGGTTCCCCAGGCATCCCACAAGTCACAGGGCATCTGGGGAAGCCAATCCTGGGAAGGAGCTGCGCTGTCAGGGGTGTGGCCTAATATGTTAATGAGTTTCTGCTGTTGGGTGGGGCCTATTGTGCTAATAAGTTCCTGCTGGGCTTTTTCTACAAAAAAAAGCCCCGGAGAGGTCTATCGATAGCTACTAACCATGGTGACCAAAGGGAGCCTCCACATTCAGAGGCAGCAAATTTCTAAATCCCAGAGGCAGGAGGCAACATCAGGGGAAGGTCTTGGCTTCTATGCTCTGTTATTGGCTCTCCAGTGGGACTTGTTGGTCACTGGAGACCAAGAAGCCCTATGAGGAACAGCTGAGAGGGGACTTGGGAATGTGCCGTCTGGAAAAGAGGAGGTTGAGAGGGGACAGGATGGCTCTCTTGAAGGATCTGAAGGGCTGTGTCCCTTAGAGGAGGGCAGGGAGCTGTTCCTGTTGGCAGCAGAGGTGAGGACTCATAAGAATGGGTTGAAATTAAGGGCGGGAAGGTACCAGCCGGATATTAGGGAAAAAAACTTTTTGACAGTAAGAGTTGTGCCACAGTGGCGTCAGCAGCCTCAGGAGGTGGTGAGCTCCCCTTCCCTGGCCGTCTTGAAGCAGCAGCTGGACAAACACTTGTCCTGGATGCTCTAGGCCAGTGGTGGCAAACTTATGGCACGTGTGCCATTGGCGGCACTCAGAGCCCTCTCTGTGGGCACGCACGCAGTTTGGGCACTCAGTCTCTAAAAGGAAAAAGACAACACAGACTCGAGGCTGGGCTGCTCTCAGACTTACAAAGTATGAGCCAAGGTTAGGCAAATTATCAGCATGCATACAACAGCAAAAATCACATTAATTGTTCAAAAGCATGCCAAATGCAAACTTTTACCTTTCAATAAAAAGTTGTTTGTATCATTGAAAGCTCTGTTATTGTGTTTTTCTTTCAAGACAAAAGATGTTAATGTATGAGTTCTTTTTTTCTAAACTAAAACCTCAGTATTCAGGTTAAATTGCCGTGTTGGCACTTTGCGATAAATAAGTGGGTTTTGGGTTGCAGTTTGGGCACTCGGTCTCTAAAAGGTTCGCCATCACTGCTCTAGGCTGATCCCGCATTGAGCAGGGGGTTGGACTAGAGGGCCTGTAGGGCCCCTTCCAACTCTGTGTGAGTCTACGATTCTATGACTGTATGAGAGGATGCTGGACCTGACAGACCACTGGTCTGATCCAGCAGATCGGATCCAGCAATTTAGGTTTGGTCTGATCCAGCAGCTTATGTTCTTATGATGTGGATGGCGCCATAGCTGTTCAGCGGGAGAGTGATTCACATGGCTGTAATCAGCGGTGATGTGCTCCATAGACTCCTTGGTGGTGGCTGAAGGGGAGGAGATAAGAACAGAAGAACCATCCAGTCTGGCATCTTGTCTTACACCGGGGCCAGTTTGCTCAGCAGGAGCAGGAGAGGGCTACATCAAAACCGTGCACGCGCCAAGGCCTCGTCCCCTCTCTTTGTTAGCACCTTAATCCGCGGCTGCCTCGCTTCAGATTTATTTACAGGCACCAGCAACACGGGCACGAGCTCGGCTTTCGAGCCTGCCGTTCGTTTATCGGAAACCACTTGCAGCATGTCTTTTCAGGTCCTGAGGCAGCTCCCAGCAACACCACCAGCAAAACAAACCCCTTCCGCATTCTCAAGATGGTTCATCTCCCGCTTATTTCAGTGGGACTTACGTAGGAAAATGTTTTGGGGTGGATTCTCAGGTCTGGCGTTGTTCAAGAGAACAGCAGGCTGAAATTATTTAAAGAAGAAGAAGAGGAGGAGGAGGAGGAGGAGGAGGAGGAGGAGGAGATTGGATTTATACCCCACCCCTCACTACCCGAAGGCGTCTCAGAGCAACTTACGATCTCCTTTCCCTTCCCCTCCCCACAACAGACACCCTGTGAGGCAGGTGGGGCTGAGAGAGCTCTCCCAAGAACTGTCCTTGAGAGAACAGCTCTGAGAGAACTTGTAACTGACCCAAGGTCATGCCAGCAGCTGTATGTGGTGGAGGGGGGACTCAAACCCGGTTCTCCCAGATTAGACTCTCCACCCCTAACCACTACACCAACCCCTGCCCCTGTTTCCAGGGTCTCTGTGTAATCAAGCCAGTATCTCTGCCTTCAGCGCACTCATTTGTTGACTTCCCTTTCATTCTCGTTTTCTTCTGCATTAATATTGGGAGTCTTTCTTTCCCCTCCCCTTGAAAGCCAGAATTATCTGGCTGCGCCATCTCTTTCATAACTCTTGAAAAATACTTCCAGAGCAGGGCGTGCGTGCGCCTTGATCTCTTGCTTAAGATAATGTCATACCTGAGAAATATTTCTCTTGATCATCCCGAAAGGAGAAAGGGGTCCATTTAAGTGAGATTACAAAGCCATGCTAATGAGACGGGGGTCTCCTTTGAAGTGAAAACAATTGATGTCATCTCCGTGGTCACTTCTGACTGAGGGTGACTGGCTCTTGATTAATAAATGAAATTGAGCCCCCGAATGGCAACTTTCATCTTCAAAGAGGTGCATCAGCATTTATCCAATCCACCCAGCTCCATCACAAGGAATAAGAGATGTGCGGACTGGCGAATGAGCTCGCGGCATGATTTTCGGGAAGGAGACCCTCTGTGCTAAGTTACCCCGAAATCACTTAAGAATATAGGAGAAGCCAATGTTGGTACAGGCCAATGGCCCATCCAGTCCAACACTCTGGTGTCACACAGTGGCCAAAAACACCAGGGGCCCTCAGGAGGTCCAGCAGTGGGGCCAGGACACTAGAAGCCCTCCCACTGTTGCCCCCTCTCCCAAGCCCCAAGAATACAGAGCATCACTTGCCCCAGACACAAGAACATAAGAGAAGTCAGTGTTGGATCAGGCTAGTGGCCCATCCAGTCCAACACTCTGTCACACAGTGGCCAAAAACACCAGGTGCCCTCAGGAGGTCCAGCAGTGGGGCCAGGACACTAGAAGCCCTCCCACTGTTGCCCCCCCTCAAGCACCAATAATACAGAGTATCACTGCCCCACACACAAGAACATAAGAGAAGTCAGTCTGTGTCACACAGTGGCCAAAAACACCAGGTGCCCTCAGGAGGTCCAGCAGTGGGGCCAGGACACTAGAACACAAGAGAAGCCAATGTTGAACCAGGCCAGTGGCTGATCCAGTCCAACACTCTGTCACACAGTGGCCAAAAATACCAGGTGCCATCAGGAGGTCCACCGGTGGGGCCAAGACACTAGAAGCCCTCCCACTGTTGCCCCTCCCAAGCACCAAGAATACAGAGCATCACTTGCCCCAGACACAAGAACATAAGAGAAGCCAGTGTTGGATCAGGCCAGTGGCCCATCCAGTCCAACACTCTGTGTCACACAGTGGCCAAAAACACCAGGTGCCCTCAGGAGGTCCAGCAGTGGGGCCAGGACACTAGAAGCCCTCCCACTGTTGCCCCCTCTCCCAAGCCCCAAGAATACAGAGCATCACTTTCCCCAGACTGAGAGTTCCTATCTGTACCTTGTGGCTAAGAGCCACTGATGGACCTCTGCTCCGTATGTTTACCTAATTCCCTTCGTTTTCTGTTTCTTTTCATGGGTGTTCAAAAGCAATGGCCATTTTCTGCACTTTTTCCAAATAAGACCATAAGTAACATAAATGAGAACAGAAGAAGTAGGGTTGCTAACTCCAGGTCTAGAAATTCCTGGAGATTCGAGGATGGACCCTGGGGATGGTGGTGCTTTGGGGGTGGAGGGACCTTAGCAGGATATAATGCCATGGACTCCACTCTCCAAAGCAGCTGTTTTCTCCAGCGGGACTGATCTCTGTCCTTTGGAGAGCTGTTGTCATTCCAGGAGATACCCAGGCTCCTCCAGGACATCCCTAATTGAGTCCGCTGGATCTTAACGGTGGTCCATCTAGTCCAGCATCCTGCTTCTCACCAGTTGCCCTGGTGGGCCAAACATACAGGGCACAGAGGCCGAGGCCTTTCCACAATGCTCCCTCTTGGCACTGGTATTCAGAGATCTGCTGGCTTTGTTGATGGAGGCCTTCATAAGAACTTCAGAAGAGCCCTGCTGGATCAGACCAGTGAGGGTCCATCTAGTCCAGCATCCCGTCTCACACAGTGGCCAGCCAGTTCCTCTGGAGGGCCAACAACAGGGCAGAGAGGCTGGGAGGTAGGCGGGGCTGAGAGAGCTCTTTCGGGGACTGCCCTTGAGAGAACAGCTCTGAGAGAACTTGTGACTGGCCCAAGGTCACCACAGCAGGTGCAAGCGGAAGAGTAGGGAATCAAACCCATTTCTCCCAGATTAGAGTCTGCGCTCTTAACCACTACGCCAAACTGGCTCTTAACCACTTTACCGAAGATGCTGAACATTCCATTTTGGGGGGAAATGTGGCTAGTGGAATCTTTCTGTCGGAAAAGGGCCTTAACCCATCGCTTAAGGCTTCCAGCTCTCTCTGCACACAGGCTCCCCCACACCGTTTATAGGATAAGAATCTTTATGCCGATTTGGCCCTCTGATAAACTCGACTAAAGGGGGCAGAAATGAGATACAGCTCCAGAACCTCCGTAGCTCTCAGCTGCAGCCGCACTGGCATCGGCTGATGGTAATAAACCCTGTCTTGTCGTTCATTAGCTTGCTTAAGTGTTATGGAATGTTTATAAACATTCCATCTGCCCAGAAAGGCATTAAAAGCAACCATAACCAACAGTTTGCTAGACTAGATGGAGATGTCGTTGGGCATGGGGAAAGTGAAGGGATTAGGATCCCCACGATATTGGAAGGTAAGGCAGAGGGTCCAAGAGACCATCCATGGGGAAATCCATGAACTGATCTCCCACAATAGAACTTAATTTGAGTCCAGTGGCACCATAGAGACCAATACTTTTTTGGGGGAGGGGGGTGAGCTTTCAAGAGTCAAACCTCCCTTCTCCCTCATGGCTCTGAATGTTTCTGGGTTGCCCTTGATTTGGTGTTCACTCACAGACATTGATAAGCCCTCCTGGTTTTTTGTGTGCCTGTTGGTTTACATATATTTTATTTAATTGTTTTATGAATGTGTGTGTAGTGTGATTGGTGTCGTGTTTAAGAGTGTGGACTCTAATCTGGGAGGACCGGATTTGATTCATAGGCAGTTGCTGGTGTGACCGTGGGTCAGTCACAAGTTTTTTCAGAGCTGTTCTCTCAAGGGCAGTTCTCAAGAGAGAGCTCTCTCAGCCCCACTTACCTCACAGGAGAGGGGAAGGGAAAGGAGATTGTAAGCTGCTCTGAGACTCCGAGTGAAGGGCAGGGTATAAATCCAATCTCCTCCTCCTCCTCCTCCTCCTCTTCTTCTGGTTTCAGGCAACCTTATGAATTAATGACCTCCAAAATGTCCAGTTGTTAACAGCCTTGCTCATGTCTTGCAAAGAGGGCTGTGGCTTCCTTGACTGATTGAACCCACCTCCTGTTGGGCCTTCCTCTTTTCCTGCTGCCTTCAACTTTTCCTAGCATGGTTGTCTTTTCCTGTGCCTCCTGTCTTCCCATCATGTGACCAGAGTACAAGAGCCTCACTTTCATATGCGTGAGTTTGTGTCTGTTTGCATTTCAAATGCTGTTTTAGTATTTTAAAGGTTTGCCGTCGTGGGGACCCCAAGCTGGGTTGAAAGCTGACATATAAATATTTTAATTTAAAAAAAAAGTGTATGAATCCAGGCCCATATAGAAGAAGAAGATATTGGGTTTATACCCAGCCCTTCACTACCCAAAGGAGTCTCAGAGCGGCTTACAAACTCCTTTCCCTTCCCCTCCGCACAACAGACACCCTGTGGGGTAGGTGGGGCTGAGAGAGCTCTTTCGAGGACTGCTCATGAGAGAAAAGCTCTGAGAGAACTACGGCTTGCTCAGGGTCATCCAGCAGCTGCAAGTGGAGGGGTGGGGAGACTCAAACCCGGTTCTCCCAGATTAGAGTCTGCGCACTTAACCACTACACCAAATTGGCTGCTAATTACCCCTCAAAAGGCCATGGGGCTTCCCTTCCCACATCACATCTAGTTAATCTTTGACTGTGTGAGCCAGTGCTTGGGAGAGAGACGGATAGCTTGGAAAAGGGTGTGAGAAGGGATGGGGTGGTGCAAGAGAGAGAGAGAGAGAGAGAGAGCGAAATGCCAGCAGCATTTCAAAAGGAGCGGCATCTGTGAATTTTCACGGATCTCCACTTGTAATAATAATTCTCCGCCGACGCCACGGTTTTCAATCATTACCGGCGCTGGAGGGCTTTCGGAAGTGTTAATTTGCACAGGCCAATAAGTGAAGCCCGATAGAAAAACGCCATGGCCAAGGCTGTTGAGCATATGGGGAGATGGATGAACTTTGCCATTTCATCTGAGCGTTCCATGCTACAGTAAATATCAGAGGTAATGATATTGACTTTAAGGTATTACGGCTCCAAATGTCACTTCTCCTCTTGCTGGCGCCTCTTTTCTGATTTCATTTACATTCTCCCCCCCCCCCTCCGGTCTCCCCACGCTGGAAACCGGGATGGGAAAGTGGGACATTCCCCCACCACCGCTTAGCTTCTCTTCTTTCGGTTGGCCTTTTATGTGGCTAACATCTGGCCCTGGCTTCAGAACTCGGGAGCCCTTTGCCTCCTCCTTTAATTCCAGTTGTAAATAATTCCGACCTGGACTTAGGGGGTAGGTCACATACACCGGGTTCCGGCAGGCCGGGAAGTCAGGCTGGCTGCCAGAGGTGCGGCTTCCCCCACCGGAAAGGTCAAAGTGGCATTTGCTGGAGCTGCGATGGAAGGCAACCGTCCCAGGGCTTTGGAAAGTGCAGAAGGATAACATTTATACAACGTTTGGGAGCCTTTAACACACATTAACAAAAGGAAGCTTCATGGCTCCCCTGAGGGGTGGGCTTGTTCCTGGCAGCAGAAATGGGTCAAAACTCAGCCAAGGACAGCCTTAGGTTTGACAGTCGGTTTTTGTAGTCTTCGCTGTGTGTGTATTTAAGGCCTTCTATAAAAAAATTAGACCGGGGAGGGAGAGGGGGGGTCGGGAGAGTTTAAGGAGAGGTGGAATAAACACGTTCCCGAAAGCCTGCCCGAACTTCTCCTCTGCGAATCGAAATGTCAGAATTTGCCGGATGTGCGCCAAATAATCATTGGAAAATACCGGAGGGTTTGGGTTTGACCTCCAGTGATATTTGGTTTCGGGATTTCATATTGGACGCTGATGTTCGAGGGCTGGGAGCCTTCCAAAGGGCAGACTACTCGTTCGGGTTTTTGATGGGTTGGGTTACCCACAGCTTCCCAGCAGCTGGGGGGAATGACTTTTGAAAAATTATGGAGAGCCCAAATGGGCGTGGAATGCTGCTACGGGGAGAGGAAGAGCTTTCTCCCAAGCTCTTTTGGCTCAGAGAAATAACACTGGAGGGGATTATGTCTCTGTTCTGGCTGCTCCGTTTGTCCAGATTACGCCACGCAGAACAGCAAAAGAGGGAAATAACTCTTTTCCCCACTGCTGTTTCGGCATGGGAAAATGGCCTGGGGGAGAGCCAGTCTGGTGTAGTGGTTAGGAGCATGGACTCATGGTTTGATTCCCCACTCCTGCACATGCAGCTGCTGGCGTGACCCTGGGTCAGTCACAAGCTCTCTCAGAGCGCTTCTCTCAAGGGCAGTTCTCAAGACAGCTCTTTCGGCCCCACCTGTCTCCTAGGGTGATTAGCCTGATTCTTTATATTTTAAAAGCCACTCCCCTCTGTCGCTTTGTGGTGGCAGGGAACCCGTGTAAGGCCTGGGGAACCCAGACACAAGTTGTCCAAAATATGTAGTTTAGCTCTGAATTCTTGCCAGAATAGGCTGTTCTGATTTGTGTTGTCCAGTGCTGCAGAATGAAAAGGCCACCGCTGTCTGGCATCCTCGGGCTGTGCTCACCCCGTCCTGAAGTGTTTTGGTCCCGCTTTTAAAAAGCACCAGGTGAAAGCTGTGGCAAGCCGTTTGGGTGCGCGTTGATCCCGCTTCCTGGAAGTGTGGACGCAAATAAGCCATAATCAAGCAGCGCCGGTAATGTGAACCCGCTGATCCGGCATAACCACCCATGCCTGCTGTGTGCTTGAGCAGACAACCACCCACGGGGATGCTTCTGGCTCACGCAGTTAAAGCTCCCAGCCATGGGATCCTGCCTCAGTTGCTGTTGCGCCTGTGCGCCTATGCGCACATGCACCTACGCGCAGGTTGGCGAAATGGACCAAAGTCACACACAACTGGGCCGGTGCCGCCAGGGGCCACACTGCAGTGTGAATGCTCCATTCCGCCTCCTCCCCGGTATGGTCCTGCATCAGTCCACGCAGTGCAACCAGAAAGTCCCATGACAACTTGGCCGGGTCTTTTTGCCCCACTTCCCTTGCGCTTCATTCTGTCAATCTGTCCTCCACCATTGTCCTGGCACAGCTGTTCTTGAAAAAGAGCAGTTTCTGTCCGAGCTCTCTCAGCCCCACCTACCTCACAGGGTGTCTGTTGTGGGGAGGGGAAGGGAAAAGGGTTTGTAAGCCACTCTGAGACTCCTTTGGGTAGTGAAGGGTGGGGTAGAAATCCAATCTCTTCTTCTATATTGTCTGCATGTTTTACATTAGCATGTCCCTGGTTTTATCTTTATTTTTTGGGGGGGTTGTGGAATCAGTGGATGCACATCTTGATGTGTTTATCACTGTGGGACTACGGTGTGGAAGTACAGATTCCATGCTTATACATATTTGATCAGTTTTGCAATGTACCACTGAAAGGATGCAGCATGGAACACACGATTCAGCGAGCCGACGGAACACATACCAAACAGCGTGAGTGACATTCGACGAAACCTACCCGTTTCAATATTTTATAATTGATAGTTGCTATTTGTCTGTGCTTGGGAGCTGATGTGCAGGGGTGTTTCATGTTTGAGAAAATGTGATCGTTGGCACGCAGCATTTAATGTCTGACAGTATTTGATGGAATGCAATATTATCTTGGAGGATTAGATAGATGACATGTGAAGAGTTATTGGACAGTATCTGACAGAGGGTGGCTTGTGATATTTTGGAGTTGATGCCTTCCCGAATTAAAAAAAAAGCATTTCATTGGAAGCCCAACTTTGAGATTGCACATTTAGAAACAGGAATGTTGATGTCGTTGAATACTGGGGGTTTTTTCATATACTTTCAAAATTATTTCTCCATTAATTTATTTAGAACAGGTGGCTTACCGTGACAATAAAGCCAGCAGAACACAACCATTAAAAAATGAAGACTTTGTAGAAAGCACTGAGTCCAGGATAGAAGAAGAGAAGAAAAGATTGGATTTATACCCCGCCCTCCACTTCCCAAGGGAGTCTCAGAGTGGCTTACAAACTCCTTTCCCTTCCCCTCCCCACAACAGACACCCTGTGAGGTAGGCGAGGCTGAGAGAGCTCTGACAGAAAATGCTCTTTTTCAAGAACAGCTGTGCCAGAACTATGGCTTGCCCAAGGTCATCCAGCCAGGTGCAAGTGGAGGAGTGGGGAATCAAACCCGGTTCTCCCAGATTAGAGTCCACGCACTTAACCACTATACCAAACTGGCTCCAAACTGGATAGCCTAATCTCATCAGATCTCGGAAGCTAAGCAAAGTTGGCCCTGGCTAGTATTTGGATGGGAGACCACCTAGGAAGTCCAGGGCTCATGACGTGGAGGCAGGCAATGCAAACCACAACTGATTTCCCATGAGGCGCTGCTCTGGCATCGTTCTTCCCTTTGCCCCGATTGTGTGCTTGGATTTCCGACTATTTGCCCCGTGAAGCATTTTGGCCCACGGCTTCACCTGAATTCCCCCCCAGCTTCAGTGATCCTCAAAACACAGGCTCACTGAAACCACAGGGGAATTTGGGTCAAACTGTGGCACGGGGCAAATAGTGGGAAATTCAAGTACACGATCGGGGCAAAGGGAAAAACGACAGCAGAGCAGTGCCTCGTGCAATATCGGTCCAGCTCTGTTCATCTCTTGCCTTAAAAATATAACAGGGTTGCCACAAGTCAGCTGTGACTTGATGGCACTCTCCACCAGCAAAAACAAACCAAGTTCATATGTATAGCCCAAAGACTCTGGTCGTAATTGACCATGGTAAATTCGAGGGGGCCCAGTCACCCTAAGAAGATTCATGGGTTTGGACAAGATCGGTGCAGAGAAGCCATGTTGGATCAGGCCAATGGCCCATCCAGTCCAACACTTTGTCACACAGTGGCCAAAACCCAGGGGTCATTGGAGGTCCACCAGAGGGGCCAGAACTCCAGAAGCTCTCCCACTGTTGCCCCACCAAGTACCAAGAATACAGAGTGTTCCATCTGGGGGGGGCAACAGTGGGAGGGCTTCTAGTGTCCTGGCCCCACTGGTGGACCTCCTGAGGGCACCTGATGTTTTTGGCCACTATGTGACACAGAGTGTTGGACTGGATGGGCCATTGGCCTGATCCTACATTGGCTTCTCTTAGGTTCTCCTATGTTCTTATCTATACCTCATGGCTAATAGCCACTCATGGATCTCTGCTCTATGTGTTTATCCAGTCTGCTCTTGAAACTTTCTATGCTTGTAACTGCCACCACTTCCTGCGGCAGCGAATTCCTCTTGTTAATAACTGTTTGGGTGCAGAAGGACTTCCTTTTATCCATCCCTTTATCTGTTCCTTTTATCTGTTCTAAGCCTACTGCTCATTAAGTGGTATAGTGGGTAGATAAATATTCATGAAACCCCGGGTTGAATCCCCACTTGTGCCATGGAAGCTGGCCGGGTGACCTTGGGCCAGTCACACACTCTCAGGTTAATCTACATCACAGGCTTGTTGTGAGGAGAAAGTGGAGGGAAGAAGAATTCTGTAAGCTGCTTAGGTCCCCACGGAGGGGAAAGTGGGATATAAAAGAAGTAAATAACTAAACCTTGCAGGGGGCCATGGTGATGGTTGACAACCCTCAGCAACGATTCACAAGAATAACACACAATCCCAAAACAGCCTGATATGAAAAAATATATATACAGATGTGTGCTAGATGCCACAGAATAATACAATAAAGCCATAACATCATTTAGTGTCTGGTAATAAAAAACACGTTCCTTCATAGAGAAAATTCAAAGGTGAATGAAATTTCACATAGCCGTCTGCTCCAGGCCCTCTCTGTCCATATCCCTATAACAGTCTTGTGTGCTCCCGAGCAGTCTGCTCCCAATTCAACACTTCTTCCGGATATTCAAGTGTTTCAGACCACTGGTCTTTCCTCAGGAACAGATCCTATAGAGGAATCTTACATTCAATGTTACCTTCAAGTTGGTGCTTTCATTGATTTATTTTTTTCCTGTCAATCTACTTGGCCATGGTCTCCTCCCTTATTTTCGAGCATACTATTGCTGCTGCCAAAGTCAAATGGACCCAGACTAGGCCTCACTACCTCCATCCTTCTAGGAATGTAAATATGGTAATAAATACATCAATGAAAGTGTCAACTTGAAGGGGACATTGAATGTGAGATTCCTATATGGGATTTGTTCCTGAGGAAAGACCGGCAGTCTGAAACGCTTGAATATCCAAAAGAAGTGTTGAAAGAGGGGCTGACTGAATTGGGAGCAGACTGCTTGTGAGCACACCATACTATTAGAGGGATTTGGACAGAGAGTTCCTGGAGAAGACGGCTATGTGAAATTTCATGGACCTTTTAATTTTCTCTGTGAAGGAATGTGTTTTTTTTTTTCATTAAAAGGTAAAGGTAAAGGTAAAGGTTTCCCTTGCTCGAAAGCCAGTCGAATACGACTCTAGGGAAGCGGTGCTCATCTCCGTTTCCAAGCCTAAAGAGCCAGTGCTGTCCGAAGACATTTCCGTGGTCATGTGGCCGGCATGACTAGATGTTGTGTTGTGAGGATGTTGTGAGGAGGCCCGGTGGTCTGAAACACTTGAATATCCGGAAGAAGTGTTGAATTGGGAGCAGACTGCTCGGGAGCACACAAGACTGTTAGAGGGATATGGACGGAGAGGGCCTGGATGTTGTGAGGAGCGCATGGCACTAAAGGATGTTATGGATTTAACCGAGTCTCTTTTGTGATTGTATTATTTTGTGGGCATCTAGCACATATCTGTATACATATTTTGTTGTATCAACCCTCAGCAACAGCCTTCCCCGCCCCCCAGTTTTAGTCAATAGATCGTTCACCCAAGCCATTAACCTGTTCCGTGTGTCGGGTGCTCTGCTGGGAGTGGTGACCACATTTATTTATTTATTTATTTATTTATACTTTGTATTTATACCCCGCCCTCCCCGCAAGTGGGCTCATTTGACCTGGAGTCTGTTTTGCATAATGTTGCTATGGATCAATGTAGTGTCTATTTATTCTCAGGCACAAAGAGTGACTTGATCTGTCTGAAAGAAGGGTTCTTTTGGCTGGGATTCAGATTTTCTCCTCCTCCTCCTCCTCCTCTTCTTCTGTCTCACAGTTTGGACTCTTAGCCACTTCACTGAACTGTATTTGCTTGGGTTCTGAAACACCTTGGCCACATGTCCACATGCATGGAATTATACTGGGAGCAAAGCATTGAAGACTGTCTTTTAAAAAAGCACAACTGCTTTGAATGTCTTTGGAAAGGTGGTGGGTATATTACTCTCCCTTACGGGATTCTTTTGTGTAGCTTCTGTGAAATCCACAAATCCCAGATGCACCCCCGTTCACACACACCTCACCCAAACTGTATCAGGAGACCACCTGGTAGAGAATATATCGTACCTCCATCTACGGTCCACTCTACCGGCTTAAAAGCACACTGCCCAGAGAGGAGGGGGCAGTGGGGTCCAGTCCTCCAGTGCCAGGAATGAGAGAGGCCCCGATGAAATGAAACCTTGCCCTGGCAACTTCTGCTACAAAGGCAAACGTCAAGAAGGGCCGGCATTTCAATTTCCCTCTGACACGTCCTAGGCGATTTCCTGGTCTCGACAGTCGCCGGGAGATTCAATTTGAAAGGTCACCTGGCAAAGGGAGGCCAGGCTGTGGTGGAGACCTGGAGTATCGGAACAAGGTGTTTAATTACACACACATTTACCGCTGGGTGTCGGAAGGGAGGCGGGGAGCCTGGCCTGTGGAAAGGTTGAGCTTTGCGTGGCTTTGCCTCGGTTGCAAGAGGAAGGAGACGAAGGGAGACCCTGACCTTGTGTAATGAAGAGAGAGCAAGGCCGTGGTGTACACAGGGGGAAGGGGGCTCTATTAGTCTTGGTTTAACCCGTTCACCTTCTCTCCAGAGAAAGTGAGGACGAAAGCTAGCGGGCTAATTTAATAGGAAGAGTAACCTACTTTCTAGCCACATTGTGTAGGTTACTGTTGCTAAGCTAATAAGTACGCCAAACACCCACCTCATGTTGGAGTCTCCTACTGGGGCTCTTCCCGTTTTGCATTTTCCAGCTTTGATGGTCATTATTTGTACGCTATTCTGTATGAAAGGGGAGAACAAATTTAGAGGTCGCGTTCAGACGGCTCTTTTGTGCTGCGCCAGGCACGAGTGCCTGGTGATTTAAAGGGTACGTCCAGACAGCAACATCTTGAGAACGTGCCACTTCCATGATCAGCTTGTCGATCCCCGTCGGGGAACCGTACTTAAAAGATAGTGCTGAAAGTCCGGTCCAAAGCTTGTCGACGGGCCAATGGCAGACTTTCCCCCATCTGGTCATTCCACCAGCTCACAATCAGCTCATAGGGATGGTCTCCACACCATCCTGAATGGCTGTCATTTTTAAAAAGTCTTAGCGGTGCGCACATAACTGCTTAAACGTGCGACGTCCGCAGAGCTCTGCTGAAACGATCCAGACAATTTTATGTTTTTGATGGTCCTGAGAACTTTATCAACTGAACTCTGAACTGAAGATACGCCATCTATGTGTTTTTGATATGTTTTAATGTTCACTTAAATATGTTTTAATTATTTTAAGAAATAATATTGTTGCCATACTGGCTTGTTGTTAGCCACCCTGAGCCCGCCGTACGGCAAGGAGGGCGGGATATAAATCTCAACAAATAAATAAATAAACTGGAATGGTATCTACAGGAAGGTACCGCTGGCGGTGCTTTTACCATTTAAGTCCACGCATGCATGCGCAGAAAAAAACAAGTAGATGGTTAGGCACACATGCGCATGTGCAAATAGGATTTAAAAAAAAAAAAGCCAACCACATGGCTCCTTAAGGTAGATGCCGTTTAGATAATCCACCACAGAGTCAGTGCGGTAAGGCAATTCACAGGGGAGCTGTTTGGTCATGCAACACTGGAAAAAATTGATCTTGATCAAATTTGAGCCCAGCCAATGGCAGGATTAGCTGCCCGTCTGAACACACCCAGAGCCACCTTTGAGACCAACAAAGGTTTATTCCAGGTATGAGCTTTCGTGTGCATGCACATTTTTTTCAAATACATTGGAATGGAAGGTAAGATTCAAATTTATAGACAGGGGTTGAACAGCAAATTAACATGTAACATGATGAAGATGTCTGAAGAAATGCAAAGACAAAACTAAATAACAAGCTAAGGTTATAAGGTCAATAATCTCCTCCTCCTCCTAATCTGATCCCCCCCCCCACGCAATTTTGTAAATTGCTTTTTCCTTTCCGTGTTGCAATGATGGTGATAGGGATAAAAATTATTGTAATGTATGCTAAAAAAAGATTTTGGTGGCAATTGGTTTTTCCTATTATATGCTAGCAACTTCAGTTTGGTTTATGCAGATATATTGTTGGTACGATAATATCACACGCAAATCTTCTCACTAGGGTTGCCAGCTCCAGATTGGGAAATCCCCGGCAGTTTTGGGGGTGGAGACTGAAGTGCGGAGGACAGGGATCTCAGTGGGGTCCAATGCCATAGTGTCCACCTGCTACAAAGCCAGAGCCAGTTTGGTGTGGTGGTTAAGTGCGCGGACTCTAATCTGGGAGAACCAGGTTTAATTCCGTACTCCTCCACTTGCACCTGCTGGATGACCTTGGGCAAGCCATAGGTCTGTACCAGCTGTTCTCTCAAGGACAGAGCTCTCTCAGCCCCACCTACCTCACAGGGTGTCTGTTGTGGGGAGGGGAAGGAAAAGGAGTTTATAAGCCGCTCTGAGACTCCAAGTGAGTGAAGGGTGGGATATAAATCCAATCTCTTCTTCTCCTCTTCCAAAGCAGCCATTTTTTTCTCCAGGGGGACTGATCTGTGCCACCTGAAGACTGCTTGTAATCCCTGGCGATCTCCAGCCACCACCTGTGGATCGGCAACCTTACTTGTCAGTCACCCATTGCCTTTGTCAAGTTCCTTAACTTTCTGCTCTCCCTTTCCCCCCCTCATGTGTCAGATATTAGCTGACATCACTGCTAGGTCTTCACATAATTGCGTTAACCTTTCTGGAGCGTCTAAATACCACAATAGCCTATGGCAACCGATCTGTACCCAGGGAAATAAAGATGGAACGCAGTAATGGAATTTCCATCATGCACATTTTCCATCGACGCCTCAGGAGCTGGTGCTTCACAGGTAGAACAAAAACTTCAACGAGCCCCACCGATCTTATTTTTACTTTAGGCTCTAAAGTCGTTCTTTTTGTTGTTGCTGTCCTCCTCCTCCTCCTCCTCCTCCTCCTCCTCTTCTTCTATTACTACTTCTTCTTCTTCTTCTAATGTATCGAGGAATATGGACATGCACACAGACAAATATTCACTTGATACCCGGTCTCTGAGTTGAATTTGATACGGTGGATTTTTCTCCCCTTCTCTGGCTGAAAGCTCCGGTAATTACCTCACTTTTTTTCTTTTTCCGTGGCGATGTAAATGACTCTTATTTTGGTTTTCTGTGTACGGCGAGAGGAGATGAAGGGGAGCCGAAATTGGTTCTGCTTCCTGTTTCCCCGTAGTGGCTGTAGGATTAGTCCACTGTGTCTCTTTGCCCTTCCATTTCCTTGAAGACCCGGGAAGCCTTCGTTTTCCCAGTAGTTAGTTCCCTCATTAAAATGAATCAAACGGGCCCGGATAGTTGCAGGCATTTGAAAAAAGGGGAGAGCGAGCAGGAGAGCGAGAGAGAGAGAGAGAAAATGCCCAGCTATCTGTCAAGAATTTTAAATCTGGAATTAACATTGAGCCCTCCTTTAAGACAAAAACCTTGACCTTAAATCGGATCGTGATTGGCACGCATTTCCCATCCCCTGACTCGATTAACATTTAAATGCCATTTTGTGAGCATGTGAGTGGTGCTTTTGGAACAAACAAACTACTGATGTCTTCCTGTAGGAACAGAACATCACAGGAACCTCCCCCCCCCCACTCCCCGTTTAACACTTAATTGAAAATCCGTTCCATGTTCCCTGGAGGTCAACCAGGTGAGAAGTTTAAGAAGCGGGAGGCCTTCTTCAGGCCTTCCAAAGAAGGTGAGGAACGCTCGTGTTTCCTCAGATGTTCCTCATCCCACCTCAGTCTCCTTCAAAACTGGCTTTCGATGAGGCTGGTTTCTCCATTTCAGGGAAGTATGGGATGGTCTTAGCGTGCTGTTGTGGAGTGGTGAATTGAGGGTGACCTTATCCAGGGCAAATGTTGAACATCTGAATCTGCCTTATATGGAATCAGATAATTGGTCCCTCAGGGTCAGTATTGTCCACTCAGACTGGCAGTGGCTCCCCAGGGTCTCCTGGAGGTCTTTCACATCACCTGTTACTTGATCATTTAACTGGAGATGCCAGGGATTGAACCGGGGACCTTCTGTATGCAAAGCAGATGCTCTACCACTGAGCCACAGCCCCTCCCCAAACATACGAAGCTGCCTTCTCCTGAATCACACCATCGGTCTATCCAGGTCAGTCTTGTCTACTCAGACTGGCAGTGGCTCCCCAGGGTCTCAAGCGGAGGTCTTTCACATCACCTACCGCCTAGTCCTTTTCAACCAGAGATGCCGGGGACTTAACTGGGAACCTTCTGCCTGCAAACCAAATGCTCTGCCTCTGAGTCATGGCCCCTTCTGTTACAACATCCTCATGTCAACCACACGTCCACCCTGAATCCATCAGTTAGGCATACTTTGGGAAGTACATGCATGGAACAGACACCTGACCAAGAGAGCTCGGACTCTTGAAAGCTCACCCCCCCCCCAGTAAAATCTAAGGTGTTCCTGGACTCAAATCTTGCTCGTCTATGGAAGACCAACATGGCTACAAATCTGAAATGATACGCCACTGAGCCATAGCCCTTCCCCAACATGCACATAAATGCTGCCTTATACTGAAGCATACCATGGGTCCATCAAGAACAGTATTGTCTACTCAGAATGGCAGTGGCTCTCCAGGGTCTCAGGCTGAGGTCTTTCCCATCACCTCCTATCAGATTCTTAACTGGAGATGGTGTCAGGATCCTAAGATCCTAACAAGGTTGTCTTTATGCCTTTGGTAATTTGCTATGCTCAGACACAGTTGTAACCGTTTGCTATCTCTTTCAAGCTGTCTCTGGTTTCCTCCCCAATGTTTATTGCTCTGAGTTATATTGCTCTTTGAAGGTCTGGTCAATGTAACCATTTCATCCGGGAGGGTGGCGACCTCGCATACTTACACGTCACCTGAGACCAGATGGCTTCCCCCCCCCCTCACTCCCTCCTCCTCTTGTCACAGGAGACACAGAAATGCCTTATCACTGTGAGAGTCCTTGAAAGGCCGCGGAGGCCAAATTGTTATGTATATGCCTGGTACATCTGGGGCGCCTGATTCAAGAAGGGAAAATTTATAACTTTCACACTTCACCTTTTCCTGTGGGAAGTAAAATGGCTCAGGTCTTTTAACCGCGCTTTTTTCCTTTTCTGTGATTGGCCCAATGCCGGGGTTCAAACTGTATTGAAGGGTATATTAACTCTGACTATTCTTTGTATGGCATCTCTAACAAACATTCGAGAACCTGTTATGCAGTACTAAGAAATAAAGAACTCTGTTTCATCAACAAAGTTCTGATCTTTGACTGCTTAGGGCAGAAGCCTCACAGATGCCAGAGATTGAACCTGAGTCCTTCTGCAGGCTAAACAATTTCTCTCCATTGAGCCATGCCCCCCTCCCCCCGTGATTCCATTCCACAGAAGTTGTAATTTGAGTACCCACACCTCTCCAAAATGAGCCAAGACATGCTGGTTTAGTTGCCATCCTAAGCCATCCCAGTGAAGGCCCAGTTTGGGTCGCTCATTCTGCTACACTGTCCCCCATTCTGCTGTTGTGTTTCTGCAGTACACTTTTTCGGGGGTTTTGGCTGGTGTAAACTGGCAATTTTGAGCTGTCGTGAGGTGTCAATTTTACGCCACTGCTTCATACTGCTGGCTGTTTGTTAATGGACTGTTCTCAGCCTGAATGTGTACATTTGAGCGCTTTCTCTGCCCCCCCCCCCCCGAGAGAGCACACCGAATAGAAATATTTAAAATAACAAAAGTAAAAATTGAAGATGAAAAGGCGGCTCCAACTCAGCTCGACTTTGGCGAGAGGATAACAGAGATCATATCCGTGAATGGCTTTGAATGCTCTAAAGTGCTGCTTAAATCTAAGAATTATTGTTGTTAAGTGCTATCAGCGGGCGGATCGGCCCTGCCATTAGGCACGGCAAATGCAGTACTCCAGAAGCAAATTTGGGGGTACCATTAAAGGGAGAGCAAATTGCCACTTGTTTAGTTTATTATTGCATTTTGAGCGCAGCAGGAGCAGGGTACTGTTTGGGGATCCAAGATGGCAACGACTCTGCGGAATTGTCCTCGGCATTTTTGGTTTTTTGTTGTTCAGGAAATGAAACAAACAAAATCTGAGTTTGATCTGAAGAATTGGACAGTTTGTTGTAGTGGTTAAGTGCGTGGACTCTAATTGGGGAGAACTGGGTTTGATTCGCCACTCCTCCTCTTGCAGCTGCTGGATGACCTTGGGCAAGCCATAGTTCTGTCAGAGCTGTTCTCTTCTCCGGCTTCCTCCTCGCTCACGGCACTCGGCGAAGGAGAGGCTGTGGTCACATGGTATTTTTAACTGGGTTCTGCCACTGTTCCCTCTTGCATTTAAAACTGCTGATCAGATGGCTGTCTCTGCCTCCCGCACTGAAGTGGGCTCACTCGCACAATCCTCCCGGTCCTCTAGTGAGTTTTCTGACACTGGGAAAATCAAGTACTTTCTGGGTATTTGCACTTTGAATCCGCGGTTCCACCAATCTGGACAGCCATCTCTTGTAATGATTGTGATTAGGTCGTCTGACCATCCTTTGCAAAATGAGGGTTTCCCCCCCCAGTTTCCGCTGTTGTTCGCATGAGCAATCCTGCGCTGAATAAATCCAATGTTTAAACGTTCAAGCGTACATATAGACTCCAGCGCTTGGTAGTATGTTGCCAATTCATTTTGTTCACTGTTCGGGGGGGGGGGACCTGTAAAAACAAAGGAGTACAGCGAATCCAGGTGGGGGGTGATTCGGCCATGCACATATGCACATGGGCAAAGGAAATTTTTAAAAAACCTCACGCCATGCCACTCAGCGGTGCCCAGAGCCTCATCGTGCAGTGCTTGTGGTTCGGGAAGGGATTTGTGGTCATCCCAACCCCCCCCCCCCCAATATTCACAATCAAACTATAGTGGGAAAAAATCGGGATAAACTTGCTGTGTAACCACAGCCTTAGAGAGAAAATTCTCCACCAGCCGACACATTTGTTTCTGCCAGGCCTCACACTGCAAAACGGGGAGAAATGTGCAAGTCACAAGGCACAGTCTTGAAAGTAGTCGAAGTCGCCGCTAGGCCGGAGAAATACATATGCAGATCTCTCTCCTTTTCTGTCGGAATACGCGCAGCCTCTTTGAAACGGGGCCAATTAGGAATTGCAAATGTGTTCAACGCACCCAGGAAGCTCTCCCCGCGACACCCAAGCCTCCCTCGGCTTAGAACAGCTTGTTCCGTTCCTTCCAAATGCCGCGTTAATATCAGTTCCTCTGCAGGAGTCCGAGAGACCATAAGGTTGGACGTGCTGGGTGGAAACCCAGAGGTGGTCTGGGAAGCTCCGTATCAGGGCCAATGTCAGCTTACGCTGAGGTGGGGTGACTGCTGGGGTTACCCTGAGGTGGGGTTTCTGGGTTGACTACCTACTCATGCATCTCCTCTGATGCCTGCATGCACCTCTTTCTACTGCTTGCTCGTGAGTGCCTGGTCACCTGGGCTCCCAGCTGCAGACACGACTTAGCGTTGGTGGATCAGGGCATGTGGGTGGTGCACAAAGCATCAGCCCTCCTGAGGAACATGGCAATGGCACCCCACTCCAGGTGGGGCCTGGAGACCTCCTGCTTTGACAACTGATCTCCAGCTGACAGAGATCAGCTCCCCCGGAAAAAAAATGGCTGCTTGGAAGGGTGGACTCTATGGCACTGGAACATGCGGAGCCCCCTCCCCTCCCCAAACCCCGCTCTCTCCTTGATCCACCCACAAAGTCTCCAGGTATTTCCCAACCCAGACTTGGCAACTCTAGCACTCCCATAGGGTTGCCAGGTCCTCCCTGGACACCAGTAGGGGATGGGAGGGTAAGATTGTGAGTTCCAGGTTGGGAAGCTTCTGGAGATTTGGGAATGGAGGCTGGAGAGGGCAGGGACCTCAGTGGGGTACAGTGCCACAGAGTCCACCCTCCAGAGCATCCATTTTCTTCAGGGGAACTGATCTCTGTAGTCTGGAGGTAAATTGTAATTCTGGAAGATCCCCAGGATCCCACCTGGAGGCTGGCATCCCTAGGTTACATTTTGCTCAGTGCTTCAGACAGCTGGTGGAGTCCACGGATTTTTTAAAGGTATCCCCCATTTGAAAACAAAAAAAACTTTCCTACAGTAAAAAAGTGAATCAGCTAGAGAGCCCTCAGTTGCAGTGGGTGTATGGGGAGCCACAGTGGGAGGCCTTCTGGAATTCTGGCCCTGCTGGTGGACCTCCCGATGGTACCTGGGTTTTGGCCACAGGACTGGATGGGCCACTGGACTGATCCAACATGACTTCTCTTATGTTCTTATGTCTGGTACAGTGATGCCCTGTCTTCTTGGTACCTGGAAGGGCAATTGTAGGAGGGCTTCTGGAGTTCTGGCCCCACTGGTGGACCTCCTGATGGCACCTGATACTTATGGCCACTGTGTGATGCAGAGTGTTGGACTGGAAGGGCCACTTGCCTCATCCAACATGGCTTCTCTTACATTCCTATATGGAGCAGAGGTCCATCAGTAGTTCTTAGCCACAAGGTATAGAGGGAACACTCTGTCTGGGGCAGTGATGCTGTGTATCCTTGGTGCTTTATATGGAGCAGTGATGCTCTGTATTCTTGGTGCTTGGGGGATCACAGTGGGAGGGCTTCTGGAGTTCTGGCCCTGCTGGTGGACCTTCTGATGGTACCCAGGTTTTGGCCACTGTGTGACACAGAGTGTTGGACTGGATGGGTCACTGGCCTGATCCAGCATAGCTTCTCTTCTTATGGAATTCCTGGCATCCCCAGGTTAAAAAAAAATTAGGTAGCAGGCAGTGCTCCCTCTAAGCTGAGTTAGTGTGAGCTAGCTCACAGTTTTTTTAGCCTCCAGCTCACACATTTTTGTCCAAGCTCAGGAAGGATGGCTCCAGAGCAAACTAATTTATGCAGCTGCCAAATCGTTCACTCACAACTTTAATGCCGGCAGCTCACATAGTAGAATTTTTGCTCGCGAGACTCCACAGCTTAGAGGGGGCATTGGTAGCAGGTGGTGTGAAAGACCAGAGACCTGCAGAAACGTTGCCAATCAAAGTAGTGAAGAGTGGCCTTGATAGACCACTGGTGTGACTCGATATAAAGGAGATGTTGATGGGTTTAAGGCCCTAGGTTCCCTTCTGTTTCTTGCTGTGCTACTTTCCCACTTCCGAGGAGTCTTCTACATAAGGGGGTATCTTAAAAGGTGGTCCCCCACCTACAGTCTGAAATGGCATTGTTTACTCTTCAACCTCAACAGTCCATGATTTCATTAGAACTTCATGTTATCTACAGAGGCATAGCATCCAAATCGCAAGATGTCATAGTCCTGTTGAACACTGCACTGGTCAAGCCACACCTGGAGTCTTGTGTGCAGTTCTGGAGGCCTCACTTCAACAAGGATGTGGACAGAATGGAGCGGGTGCAGAGGAGAGCGACAAGGATGATCGGGGGCCTGGAGACCAAGAAGCCGTAGGAGGAAAGGCTGAGGGACCTGGGAAGGTTCAGTCTGGGGAAGAGGAGGTGGGAGGTGGGACATGATGGCTCTCTTGGAGTATTTGAAGGGCTGTCACTTGGAGGAGGGCAGGGAGCTGTTCCTATTGGCAGCAGAGGATGGGCAGGAAATTGCACCTGGGGAGGTGGTGAGCTCTTCCTTCCTTCCTGGCAGTCTTGAAGCAGCAGCTGGACCAACACTTGCTCTAGGCTGATCCTGCGTTGAGCAGGGGATTGGATTAGGTGGACCTGTATGGCCCCTTCCAGCTCTGCGATTCTATGATTCATTTTGCTGTTGGGGAAGACCTGTTCCCAATTCCCTTGAAGGCCATCTTAATTAAACACGACTAGCCTCGATGGGCCACTGGTCCTACTCCACATCTGGCAGCGTTGTGCCCCATTCAAAGGAGATGAAGAGTGGTGTCCTTTTCGCCCCCGCGGCCATTTTAAGAAGAGGGAAAAGGTGAAATGTGGTTTTCTACATTTTCTCCTCTGCAGTTGAATTGTTAAGACAATGAGAAAGCACACCGATGTGCTGTAAGACTAATGCACCAGAAGATTCTTATTGTGTTTTTTTTTTAAAAAAAAAATAGTGGATATGAGCAGCATGGTTCAGATTTTGCAAAGCAAAGTACTGAGCATGGATGAAACTGGCTTCGTTTTCTGGGTTGTTATGGAAATCATCTCTGAGTTACGCATAAAATGTATCGGCTCGATCCACACTTCAGCTTCTGAGTGCTTTTGGAGAACTGGAGCGAAAGATGCTCAGGGCGCCTTGTGCCCACTGTCAGGGAGCTGACTGCGACAACTGAGGCATCAACGTGAGCCAGGGATCCTAGTAACACTTCCTTGTGTGGGCATGAGGAAGCTTTGGTCGTATCGGTGGCCCAGCGTCTCCTTGGTACGGGCAGCTGTGCTGACACTTCTACCCTGTTGCCATGCCTAGTGCTGGATTTGATATTGTTGCTGCTCATGAGAA
Source organism: Lepidodactylus listeri (assembly GCA_029233225.1). Taxonomy (NCBI): domain Eukaryota; kingdom Metazoa; phylum Chordata; class Lepidosauria; order Squamata; family Gekkonidae; genus Lepidodactylus; species Lepidodactylus listeri. The sequence goes on along the minus strand of JARCFY010000004.1, from coordinate 5,727,298 downwards.
GCCTCTGTGCCTTGTTGTTGGGCCTCCAGAGGAACTGGTTGGCCACCGTGTGAGACAGGATGCTGGACTAGATGGACCACTGGTCTGATCCAGCAGGGCTCTTCTGATGTTCTTATGAAGGCCTCAGCCTCTCTGCCCTGTTGTTGGCCCTCCAGAGGAACTAGTTGGCCACTGTGTGAGACCGGATGCCGGACTGGATGGACCACTGCTCTGATCCAGCAGGGCTCTTCTGATGTTCATATGAAGACCTCGGCCTCTCTGCCATTGTTGGCCCTCCAGGGGAACTGGGTGGCCACTGTGTGAGACAGGACGCTGGACTAGATGGACCACTGGTCTGATCCAGCAGGGCTCTTCTTATGTTCTTAGGAAGGTCTTGGCCTCTCTGCCCTGTTGTTGGCCATACAGAGGAACTGGTTGGCCACTGTGTGAAGCAGGATGCTGGACCAGATGGACTACTGGTGTGATTCAGCAAGGTGCTTTTGATGTTCTTATGAAGGCCTCGGCCTGTATGCCTTGCTGTTTGCCCTCCTGAGGAACTGGTTGGCCACTATGTGAGACAGGACGCTGGACTAGATGGACCACTGCTCTGATCCAGCAGGGCTCTTCTGATGTTCTTAGGAAGATCTTGGCCTCTCTGCCCTGTTGTTGGCCATACAGAGGAACTGTTTGGCCACTGTGTGAAGCAGGATGCTGGACCAGATGGACTACTGGTGTGATTCAGCAAGGTGCTTTTGATGTTCTTATGAAGGCCTCGGCCTGTATGCCTTGCTGTTTGCCCTCCTGAGGAACTGGTTGGCCACTATGTGAGACAGGATGCTGGTCTAGATTGACCACTGGTCTGATCCACCAAGGCTTTTTCTAATGTTCTTGTGTTCTGAAATCTTCACTTGGGGATACTAGTAAGGAACTGTCCTGATTTCATCTTAGAGATGTCCATTAATGAATGTAGATCAAGATGGGCAGCTGTGTGAGTCTTTCTGTAGCAGTAGAAAAGAGCAAGAGTCCAGGAGCACTTTCAAGACTAAATAAATTCATGGCAGGGAATGAATCATAGAATATCATAGAGTTGGAAGAGACCTCATGGGTTATCTAGTCCAACCCCTTGCACAATGCAGGAAATTCACAAATACCTCCCCATCCACACCCTCAGTGGCCCCTGTTCCATGCCTAGAAGATGACAAAAAACCTCCAGGATCTCCAGCCAAACTGGCCTGGAGAAAAATGGTTTCCTGACCCCAAAGTGGCAATCAGCATTTCCCTGGGCATGTAAGAAAGGGCCAGAAGAACTAAGCACTGATGCAACTCTTCCCGCCCTCCCTTCTCATGATCTGCCTAAGTTCACAGAATCAGCAGTGCTGTCAGATGGGTGAGCAGTGACTCACGAAAGCTCTTACCCTGTTAGTTTTTAAGGTGCTACTGGACACTTGCTCTTTTCTACCATTTGACTCGTTGGTGAGAACTCATATCTATCTATCTATCTATCTATCTATCTATCTATCTATCTATCTATCTATCTATCTATTGATATAGAAGTGTGTATATATATCTATATACTAATAAGCCAAGTGTCCCCTGTGTGTGTGGATATCTAAATCCACACATCGGGGGCATTTTGGGGGCAGAGAGATTTTCCTGCACACTTGGTGCTGGGGGGGGGGGGATGATCGGTGGGCCCGGCGGCTGAGAGCCATGTGGGCCTCACCATTAGTGCAGAGGGGGTGGAGGAGAAGTATTGCTGAGTCTGGGCCTCACTGCTGCTGCCAGGGAGCAGGGGAGAAGGCTCACCTGCGGCTGCTTTCTCCTTCTCCTCCACATGGAGCTCCTTCTCCCCCCTCCATGAGTATTGCAGGTCTCCGCTTCTTGTATAGATAGATGGCCTGGGACCTATCTACTAGAGGAACCGCCTCTTCCCATATGTTCCCCAGCGAGCACTTCGGTCTGGTTCCCAAAACCGTTTGGTCCTCCCGGGGCCAAAGGAGGCCCGTCTGGCGGTTACTAGGGCCAGGGCCTTTTCGGTGGTGGCCCCGCGCTGGTGGAATGAGCTCCCAGATAACATCAGGGCCCTGTGGGACCTTTTACAGTTCCACAGGGCCTGTAAAACAGAGCTCTTCCACCAGGCCTATAAGTAGGGGCCGCCAATAGTTCCATCTTGGGCCCTGGCCCCCATTTTCTCCACCAGTATGTGTGACCGTCTTTTGTGGCTAACATCTAGACGCTACTCTGATGCTCTAAACTGAAGAACCGCCATCTGTATTAGGTTTTCTAATTTTATATGTTTTAACGTTTTAAATATTAATGTGTATTGTTACCTGTTTTTAGCCGCCCTGAGCCTGCCATTTGGCGGGGAGGGCGGGATATCAATCTCAATAAATAAATAAATAAATAAATATACATACACACATGTATGTATCTCTCTCTTCCCATCTAAATATGCCTGTTTTTCCTTTCCACCGCTTGGAACTCATTAATTCGTTCCAGATCCTTTCCTTCAAGACAAAAAAATAAAAATAAAATAACATTGTCGTAACCTCCATCTAATGCATCTGCATTTCTGATGTCAATAATTCATGTTAACAGCATGAGAACATCCAGGTTTCATGGGACGGAGGGAGGAAAAATGGGAGAACCAGCATAGCAACAGCGGACAAAGGTCTGCTGGCACTCATGTAGGTAATAGGGCGAAAAGGTCCAGTAGCCAGTAGGAAGGCATGAGGGATCTTTGGATGAGCTTGCTTTCATCTCATCGCCATCCCGGCATCCTGCGTTCGGCTTCAAGAGGGGGAAAAAAAAAGCTTTCAATAAAACCCAAATAAAATGCATAATAAAATATGGACTCCCGACCAAAATTCAAATGACTGTCCCAGCGCAAGCCCATAAATAAAGATTCAGCTGGGGAGACATCTGCAAAATACATTTTCAAAAGGCTTTTAAGTTGATTAAGGGGAGTCTGCTTCATGTATATATTGATAGCGTGCGCTGGTGCATTTTCATACTGGGGGCAGCAAGAAGCGCAAGGAGACAGCGAACGAACGAACGGCAGAGCAGAATGTGAATTTGCAAGCACTTTTTGGAGGGAAAAAAAACACGGCAAGCAACCAACAAGTGGGGGCAGCCGGTCGGAAATTAACTTCGCTGGCAGGGCCTGCTTGTTGCCGGAATCAGATTGTGTACCACAAAATATGCACTAGACATGAAGACGTGTTACTGGGGAGGGCCAGTTTGGTGTAGTGGTTAAGTGCATGGGCTCTAATCTGGGAGAACCGGGTTTGATTCCCCACTCCTCCATATGCAGCTGCTAGCGTGACCTTGGGTCAGTCATAAAGTTCTTTCAGAGCTCTCAGGAGCAGCTCCCGAAAGCGCTCTCTCAGCCCCAACTACCTCACAGGGTATCAGTTGTGGGGAGGGGAAGGGAAAGGAGATTGTAAGCCACTCTGAGACTCCAGTTGAAGGGCAGGATACAAATCCAATCTCCTCCTCCTCCTCCTCCTTCTCCATCTTCATCTTCTTCGTCTTTGTCTTCTTCTTCTTTCCCCCAGTTTCCAAAACTGAGTGCCACTGTCAGTTTTCACTGGCAACCGCAATCCCCATAATGCACTATCCCCCCACATTTCTCATGAGACCTGGTGCTCAGGTCGCCAGTCTGCAGGTGGGACCTGGAGGTCTTCCTGATTTGCAACTGATCTCCAGACAGAAGAGGTCAATTCCCCTGGAGGAAATGGCAGCTTCAGCAGGTGGACTCTTTGGCATCACACCCCTGCTGAGTTCCCTTCCCTTCCTCAAACACCACCCTCCTGGGCTCCACCATAGGGTTGCCAACTTCCAGGTGGCACCTGGAGATCTCCTGTTGATCTCTAGGTGACTGAGATCAGTCCCCCTATAGAAAATGGCTGCTTTGGGGGGATGGATTCTCTGGTATTACGTCCTGCCGAGGGCCCTCTCCTCCCCAAACCCCACCCTCTCCAGGCTCCACCCCCCAAATCTGCAGATATTTCCCAGCAAAACTACAGTTCTTAGGGACACGTGAATGCCCCTAAACTGAAATGGCAATTTGATTGCAAATCAAATAATTTTTTTTTGGGGGGGGGGGAGTGTTCCTTTTTTGGAGCACCGAATGTTGTTCTAAATTGTACTGCGACCGTTTTGCCCCTGTGCTACCCTCACACTGCAGGACCCCCTCCTCCCTCATCAGTCATTCACTCAGCCTAGTGCGGTGTGGTAGTTCGAGTGGCAGGCCAGGAACTGGGGGATGCAGGTTTGAATCACCACTCTATCATGGGAAGCTTGCTGGGTGACCTTGGGCTACTCACACACGCTCTTTTTTTTTTTTTGAAAACAAATTTTATTATTTTTCCAGTTTTCAAAACTTTACATAGTTACTTTTGAAATATTATCATCACTATCCGTTTTTCTATGTAGCTATGTATTCCGATTACAATTCAAAAACTTTGAGACTTCCAGCCTCACCTATACCATTATATATATAGTAGCAGTTATAAAGATTGAAAATTATTAGCTCTTACAGGTAACAAATTTGGTTACAACAATAGAAAAAAAAGAAAGGTGATTTTTAAACATTTAAAAGTAATATCTAGATATCTGTAATATGTACTCTAGTTTCTGTTCTTGTCATTTCAATCATTCAGTATATTTCTCTTAAAAATAATTGTTTCTTCTTTTAAACATCAAAAATCAATAATTAGTCAATGTAAAAATATTATTTTTCATATCCCAATGTTGTTCTAGATATTCTTTCAGGTCCTTCCATTCTTCTAGGAATCTTTCTGAGTCTTGATTATTCAGTTTTCTTGTCCATTTGTCCATTTCTGCCATAAATAGCAATTTTCTCAACCATTCCCATATGTCTGGGGTTTTAAGGCTACTCACACACTCTCAACCTAACCTACTTCTGGTAGTTCTGGCCTCTCTGGTGGACCTCCTGATGGGCACCTGGTGTTTTTGGCCACTGTGTGACACAGAGTGTTGGACTAGATGGTAGGGTTGCCAAGTCCCCCCAGGGGGTGGGGAAAACCCAGCTCCAGCGGCCCACTGCCTGCCAGCCAGGATTGGGCCGCCAGGGGGAATGCCACCCCCAAATTTCCGGGCTGAGGAGATGTGCCCGGCACAATGACGTCACCCAGAGGGGGGCGCTCTGTAATTCTCTATGGTTTTCCCTCCAATTACTGAGGTCCCGACGTGATGATGTCACTTCCAGGTGACATCATCACAGCGTGCGCACTTTGCGTGCATGCCAGGACCCTCCCGGAGCAGCAAGGACTTCCCCCCCCCACTACAGGTAAGGGGCCATTGGCCTGATCCAACATTGGCTTCTCTTATCTGCTTATGTACCTCCCAGGACCAATCCTACTTGGGTGGGCAGAAGGCAGCATGGCATATCCTTCTAATATTCTAGAATTGCCTGTTCTGCTGATCATATTAGTGTTCGTTGAATGTTCTAAACTGGATCTCAGTGGCTTCTCTTATGTCTGGGGCAATGCTGCTCTGTATTCTTGGTGCTTGGGGGAGCCACAGTGGGAGGGCTTCTGGAGTTCTGGCTCTGCTGTTGGACCTCTTAATGGCACCTGGGTCTTGGCCACTGTGTGACACAGAGTGTTGGACTAGATGGGCCATTGGCCAGATCCAGCATGGCTTCTCTTATGGTCTCATGTACCTCCCAGGGTCAATCCAACTGGAGTGGGCAGAAGGCAGCATGGCTTGTCCCTCTGATATTCTAGAATTGTCTGTATTAGTGTTCATTGAATGTTCTAAACTGGATCTCAAATACTTGGCACAGTCTTGCAGTGCTTCATGGGAAATGTAGTTGAACTCAGAATTGCCTGTTTTGCTAATAGCTTCTCTTATGTTCTTATGTCTGGGGCAGTGCTTCTCTGTATTCTTTGTTAAGAACATAAGAACATAAGAAGAGCCCTGCTGGATCAGACCAGTGGCCCATCCAGTCCAGCATCCTGTCTCACACAGCAGCCAACAGTTCCTCTGGACGGACAACAACAGGGCAGAGAGGCCGAGGCCTTCCCCTGAGAAGAACATCAGAAGAGCCCTGCTGGATCAGACCAGTGAGGGTCCATCTAGTCCAGCATCCTGTCTCACACAGTGGCCAGCCAGTTCCTCTGGAAGGCCAACAACAGGGCATATAGGCCAAGGGCTTCCCCTGGTGTTGCCTCCTTGCATTGGGATTCAGAGGCTGACTGCCTTTGAATGTGGAGATTAGGAACATCAGAAGAGTCCTGCTGGATCAGACCAGTGAGGGTTCTTGGAGGGGCAACAACGGGAGGGCTTCGGAAGTTCTGGCCCTGCTGGTGGACCTCCTGAGGGCACCTGGGTTTTGGCCACTGTGTGACACAGAGTGTTGGACTGGATGGGCCATTGGCCAGATCCAACATGGCTTCTTCTGTACCTCCCAGGGTCAATCCTACTGAGGTAAGCAGAGGGCAGCATGGCTTGTCCTTCTAATAATCTATAATTGCTTGTGTTAGTGTTCGTTGAATGTTCTAAACTGGATCTCAGATACTTGGCACGGTCTTGCAGTGCTTCATGGGAACTGTCGCTCAACTCAGTTCGAAGCAGGCGCCGACATGTCTGCTGACTGTGCATGCACTCAAAATTTAGCTGATGGTAAATAAGGCATGGCCTGCCCGGGATGAGCGTTACAGAGTCCTCGGAAGCCAACACCACGTGAGCCTGCTCAGTCCGCCAGCCTTGCGGAAGGTAACAGATTTCCGCAGATGCCAAACCTCTCGCGAGTCCTGCTCATTTTGCATGGTGCACAAAGCGTCCGTGTGAGCAGATGTAGCACTTCTCTCAAGAGCAAAGGAGCAGCGGGAGCGGGACGAGTTCAACTTTCGAGTGTGTTCTTTGTGAAAATCAAAGCATTGCTATTCCCATCATGCTCATCGTTTCTAAGGAGAGTTCACTGTCAGCCCCCAAGGGAAGGTGTGATTGGCTTCATTAATGCTGTTTGACACACAGACACACTCGCCGAGTTGCATCGTGCGCTGCCCTTTATAACAAGGATTTCTTTTGAGAACTTGGGGGCCATCCTACTTTAAATGGCTAAATTCTCAAAGCAGACGAGGAGGGAATGTTAAGGAAGCACTTTTCTTCAAATGGAAGTTTAGAGTGTATGGATTGAGACGTATGGCTCAGGTCTGAGAAAGGAACAGAGTGTTTATGAGGCAAAGCCGCTCTTCAAAACAAGAAAACTGCAGCAGTCGGAGGATTAAGTGGTGCCTCTTCCTCCTTGACATGCCAGTGAGGAAATATTTCTAGGGAAAAGATCTTTTAACAGATCTATCCGATTCCAACGGGCCCCAAATAAAATGCTGCTTCTTAGAGGGAAAGGGGGAGAAGTTGAAGCCTATTTTGCATATTCTGTTGCACCACCATGTTCAGAGGCAGTCAACCTCTGAATCCCAGAGCCAGGAGGCAACATCAGGGGAAGGCCTCGGCCTCTCTGCCCCGTCGTTGGCCCTCCAGAGGAACTGGGTGGCCTCTGTGTGAGACAGGATGCCGGACTAGATGGACCACTGGTCTGATCCAGCGGGGCTCTTCTTATGTTCTTATTGGGGCTAATCTGGGTTTGGTGTAGCGGTTAAGAGCAGCAGACTCCAGACTCCAGGTTTGATACCCCAGCCCTCTGTGTGCAGCCAGCTGGGTGACCTCGGGTCAGCCACAGTTCTCTCAGAGCTGTTTTCTCAAGAGCAGTTCTCCCAGAGCTCTCTCAGCCCCACTAACTCGCAGGGTGTCTGTTGTGGGGAGAGGAAGAGAAGGAGATTGTAAGCTGCTCTGAGGGTCCGAGTGAAGGGCGGGGTGTAAATCCTCCTCTTCCTCTTCTTCTTCTAGCGAGCCACTGCTAGACCTTGTTCTCTGATGCCAGACTCCAATTGGGGCTTCTGGACCTACCAGAATTACAGCTCATCTCCAGACTACAGAAATCAGTTCCCTGGAGAAAATGGATGGTTTGGAGGGTGGACTCTATCTCAATGTACCCCACTGAGGCCCTGTGCTCTGCAGGAAGAAGAAGAAGAGTTGGATTTATACCCTGCCCTTCACTCGGAGTCTCAGAGCAGCTTACAATCTCCTTTCCCTTCTCCTCCACACGACAGAAATCCTGTGAGGTAGATGGGGCTGAGAGAGCTCTTTTGAGAACTGCTCATGAGAGAACAGCTCTGAGAGAACTGTGACTGACCCAAGGTCACCCACCTGGCTGGATGTGGAGAAGTGGAGAATCAAACCCGGTTCTCCCAGATTACAGTCCGCGCTCTTAACCACCACACCAAACTGGCCCTGAGGAGAGTGATTAACACGTGGAATTCACTGCCACAGGAGGTGGTGGTAGCTACAAGCATGGACGGACTCAAGAGGGGATTAGATAAACATCTGGAGCAGAGGTCTGTCAGTGGCTATTAGCCACAAGGTGTAGATAGGAACTCTGAGTCTGGGGCAAGTGATGCTCTGTATTCTTGTGGTTGAGGAAACAGGAAGGATAGCCTCCACTGTGGTACAGGAGCCATATAGGACACTCCGATCTCTTTAAGCTTTGTCTCCGTTGACAGTCTGATGAGAACCGAAGAAGATGTCCCGAAACTTTGGACCCTTTATCGAAGGAGACATTTCCCCCCTCCCTTCCTCCCTCCCCTCCTTCCCAGCTGGTTAGCCAATCCAATTAGAGGAAATCCAATAAGTCGAAAGATCGGGCTAAACCGAATTATAAAGTTTTTGTTATTAATTTCTCCCTCTCTCTGTCTCTCTCTGTCTCTCTCTCAGTCTCTCTCTCTTTTGGCAGTGAACGGTTCTGCTGGCTTTGCTCGGAACATCTTTTTTGTCCTTAGCAAGGGTGTCCCCCATTAGCCGAATGATCTTCATGAACCAAAAGGGGCAGAAGAGAAATGTACAAAAGTATCTGAGTTTGCATCTGAGCTGACGTTACGATCTCTCCTGTGGCGGAATTTAGCTGCCATGCCGGGCTGGTCTCCTCAAAAAAGTATTCGGTGAATTTAGGCAGTTTGTGAGAGGGAGGGCAGGAAGGGATGTGCCAATGCTCAGGTCCCCTGGTCCTTTCTTACGTGCCCGGGGTGACGCCAATAGACACAGTGGGGTTAGGAAGGAATTTTCCTCTTCTTGCAGGTTTCCAGCCAGGGCTGCTGGTGGTCAGAGGCATTTGTGGAACAGGAGGAAGTGGGGGAGTGGCTTCTTGAAAGTATCTAGCCTGGGTATGGCTAGAAGCAGGGGTCATTTCATAGAAAAAGAGGTGCAGGAGCTCATTAGCATAATTCATTTGCATAACTCATTTGCATATGCCACCCCCCCCCCCCTAACATACCGGAAGTGTGTCAGAAGGCAACACCCACCCCTCAGGCTCCACTCCACAGGTGAGTGGAACTGACCTGCTCTTCCTCCATTCCCTTCCCCATCCAATACTTTGTGCAATAAAAATAAGCGTCAAGAACACACCCTCATTCTCTTCCTGCTCCCTTGAAACCACCAGGTTTCAAAAAGACTTGAGATACCCGGGACATGTGCACCACCCATCCCTTTCCCTTCCCCTCCCCACAACAAGACCCCCTGTGAGGTAGGTGGGGCTGAGAGAGGTCTTTTGAGAACTGCTCATGAGAGAACAGCTCTGAGAGAACTTGTGACTGGCCCGAGGTCACACCAGCAGCTGCATGTGGAGGAGTGGGGAATCGAACCCGGTTCTCCCAGATGAGAGTCCAACTCCTGACCACTACACCAAACTGATGGGGTGGAAGCTGCGGAAGGGTTGGTGAAATTTCTCCAGGACTTATGTGCCATGTGCCCAGATAAAAAATGGTAGACTTAGACAATTTATATGCCACCTTGAGCAAGTCTCTGGAAAAGGAGCACACAGTCGTAAAAGGAATAATGATGATTTGGTCGTCAGTGCTCTTTAAGACCAACATTACAACAATGAAACGACAAACGTTCAAAATTATGGCTCACTGGTACATGACACCTGTAAGACTGGCCAAGATCAGCCCTAAATGGCATGCAGAAGGCCCCGGGTTCAGTCCCCGGCATCTCCAGTTAAAAGGACCAGGCAGGAGGTGAAGGGAAAGACCTCCACCTGAGACCCTGGAGAGCTGTAAAGAGGGGCTGTGGCTCAGTGGTAGCTGCCGAACTCTACAAAGGAACTAACCCAGAATCCAGAATCATAGTTGGAAGGTACCTCCAGGGTCATCTAGCCCACCCCCTGAACAATGCAGGAAATTCACAAATTCACACACACCCCAACGACCCCTGCTCTGTGCGCAGAAGAGGGCAAAACACCTCCTGGATCTCCAGCCAAACTGGCCTGGCGAAGAATGGCTTCCTGACCCCAAAGTGGTGATCGGCATTTCCCTGGGTGTGTTAGAAAGGGCCATGAGAACTAAGCACTGAAACAATTCCGGGAACGCTCCAGGCCCAACCGGAAGCTGAGAGCCCTAACTATAAGCCTCTTCTCTCCATGATACTTTCTTTGTGTGCTTTGAACCCTCTCGGAAGGTGACCTTGGCAGACAATTTGTACCACCCGGTAGGTCTCCTGCCTTTTGGATTCTCCGATTCGCCCTCCCCGGATTGATCTTGAGAAGGCTCCCGAGCGCACACTTGCCCCTTTGCTAAATGCGTAAACTTTGACACTTATTGATATGAAAATTATGATTTCTCATTTGAAGCCGTTTGCCATTACTGAGATTAATTTGCTGAAGGTTTGTGCAGGAGGCGTTGGGAGGGGAAGGAAAGGTGGCTATTGTGGGAGCGCGGGGGGGGGATTCTCTGCTTTGTATTTCATGGTTAGAGAGTCGAGATGAACCATCTGTGAGCAAAGGAGACTCCAGATGAGATGCCTGAAGACTCTGCGGATTGCCGATGAGCGATCGTCCCTCGGACACATGATATAGAGGAGACTCCGCGACTTGTACCGCCGCAGATAAATCACGCCATCTTCCCAGCCGCCTCCCTCCCACCAGTCAAACGGCCAGTGTTTTAAAGAAGACTTTGTCATATTTAATAGTCTTGTCAACCTTTTTTGTTTTTTTGGCCGGATTGCTAATAAGAAATTCTAGAATGACGTAGTTTACCACTTTACACCAAGAGATGAGATTTCTAATTTTTTTAAAAAAATCCTAGTGATGTGTAGGAAAAATTCAAAGGCACGGGGGGGGGGGGGTGTTTCCCAAAAGACAAAAAAAACCCCAAAATCAGTACATGCACGATGCAGGTCTTCTTAGCCTCAAGTTCAATCACCAAACATGAGATGGCTTGATTCAGAGAAAGTCTGCAAGACCTGAGCAAGGCTGTCAATGATAGGACATTTTAGAGGTTATTAATTCATAGTGCTGGAGAAGACTCTTGAGAGTCCCTTGGACTGCAAGGAGATCAAATCAGTCAATCCTAAAAGAAATCAACCCTGACTGTTCCCTGTAAGGCCAGATACTGAAGCTGAAGCTCAAATACTTTGGCACCAAATGAGAAGGGAAAACTCACTAGAGAAGACCCTGATGCTGGGAAAGACTTGGTATAGCAAACCATTACATTTCCCTCCCCTCCCCTCCTGTTCTCTCTGGAGCAGTCCTCAAGAGAGCTCTCTCAGCCCCGCCTACCCCACAGGGTGTCTGTTATGGGGAGGGGAAGGGAAAGGAGATTGGAAGCCGCTCTGAGACTCCTTCGGGTAGTGAAGGGTGGGGTATAAATCCAACTCTAACTCCTCCTCCTCCTCTTCCCGCTACCGCATCCTTAGCCTGGGTATGGCCAGTGGCATTCCGGGTAGGGGATGAATTGGGGGAGATCCTGTAAGCACCGGCTTCTTGGAAGTATGTAGCCTGGGTATGGCTAGAAGCATTCTTGGTAGAGGAGGAAGTGGGGGAAAGCCAGTTAGCAGCAGCTGAATACCATCTGGGCCGAGCTTGTTTCTCCTCTTCTTGCAGGTATGTAGTCTGGATGTAGCTAGGGGAATGAGACCTTGAACACAAGACCAGGGGCAAGAACCAAAGGTCTCTTGCCCCTTTCCTCATAACTTTCCTCTTAACTCATTGCTTTGCAACCTGGGGGGTGTATTATGCTGTGTGTATTTAAGAGCCAGTTTGGTGTAGCGGTTAGGAGCATGCACACTCTGGGAGAACCGGGTTTGATGCCCCACGCCTCCACATGCAGCTGTTGGTGTGACCTTGGGTCAGTCGCAAGATCTGTCAGAGCTGTTCTCTCATGGGCAGTTCTCGGGAGAGCTCTCTCAGCCCCACCTCTCTCCCAGGCAATGCTCCCTCTAAGCTGTGGAGTCTTGTGAGCAAAAAAAACTGCTTTGTGAGCTCCTGGCATTCAAGTTGTGAGCAAGCGGTTTGGCTGCTGCATAAATTGGTTTGCTCTGGAGCCATCCTTCCTGAGCTAAGGCAGAAATGTGCGGGCCAGAGGCTACAAAACTGGGAGCTAGCTCACACTAACTCAGCTTAGGGGGAACTCTGCCAGGGTGTCTGTTGTGGGGAGGGGAAGGGAAAGGAAATTGTAAGCCGCTCTAAGACTCCTTTGGGAAGTGAAGGGCGGGGTATAAATCCAGTCTCCTCTTCTGAATTATACTGTTTAACTTGGCTGTTGTGGCTGTATTTGGGGATTTACTGTTAGCCACTTTGCGTAGAAGAGAAACAAAGAAATCCCCTTGTGAATATACTTGGCCTCTGTCCCTGTCTGCCCGTAACTCTTTAGTTCCTCCAAGGAACTCAGCCTGCTATCCGTTGTTCTCTTTTCCCCGTTTTATGCGCACAACAGCCCTGTGAGTTAAGTGAAACCGAGAGTGTGTCCATGCAATCCTAAACAGAGTGACACCCAACAGCAGCGGCTCTTTCCCCCCCCCCAAACCCCCCCCCCCAGGCTCTACCCCCTAAACCCCCAGGAATTTCTCCACCTGCATTTGGCAGCTTCAACAGTCTGTCATATTGCAAACAAACCAAGAAAAAAAGGTTCCCAGACTGGAACTTTTTGAGATTGCAGGCAGGAGGACTGTGTGATTGAACTCCTTGCCATGGGGGGGGGGGGGGGAATCCCAAAATGTAAGCAATACATCTGCTATGGAGAAGGCCTGGGAAAATTCTGGAATTGTTTACTGCTTTTCCGTGAGGGAATTGAAAACAGATCAGCCAGTATCATAATGCCCCTGTATAAATCGATGGTGCGCCCTCATTTGGAGTACTGTGTACAGTTCTGGTCACCACACCTCAAAAAAGGTATGATAGCATTGGGAAAAGGGCAGAAAAGGGCCACTAGAATGATAAAAGGGTTGGGACACTTTCCCTATGAAGAAAGGTTGAAGCGCTTGGGGCTCTTTAGCTTGGAGAAACGACGGCTGAGGGGTGACATGATCGAGGTTTATAAGATTACGCATGGGATAGAGCAGGCAGAGAAAGAAGTCCTTGTCTCCCTTTCTCACAAGACAAGAACTCGGGGGCACTCCATGAAATTGCTGAGCAGTCGGGTGAGAACGGAGAAAAGGAGGTCCTTCTTCATCCAAGGAGTTATGAACACGTGGAATTCACTGCCACAGGAGGGGGTGGCGGCTACAAGCATGGATGGCTTCAAGAGGGAATTGGATAAAAATATGGAGCAGAGGTCCATCAGTGGCTATTAGCCACAAAGTATAGATAGGAACTCTCAGTCTGGGGGAAGTGATGCTCTGTATTCTTGGTGCTTGGGGGGGGGGCAACAGTGGGAGGGCTTCTGGTGTCCTGGCCCCACTGCTGGACCTCCTGAGGGCCCCTGGTGTTTTTGGCCACTGTGTGACAGAGTGTTGGACTGGATGGGCCATTGGCCTGATCCAACATTGGCTTCTCTTATGTTCTTATGCCAAGACCATGACCATATGGTCCGGGAAATCTACAACAACTAATTCACTGGAATTGTTACCCAGGTGGTGGTGGTGGTGGTGGTGGTGGTGAGACAGGGGCCATTGGCCTGATCCAACATTGGCTTCTCTTATGTTCTTATATTCATCATGTAGTCACCCCCGACTGCTTCTTGAAGTGTGAGGAGGTACAGCCCTGGAATGGTTTGACATGGAACAGAGTGTTCCCCATCCTTTGAAGAATGGCCACAGTAAGGGAAGATTTGCCTTGGAGGGCCTTCTTCAGATTCATTTGCACACGTGAAGACCCACAAGATATTTGAACTCTTAAGGCTAGCCGGCCCCTTCCTTCCTTCCTTGCTTTCCTTTGATCCATGGGTCAGTGTTTTCCCCCTAGATGCTCCCTAGATTATATTGCAGGAGAGGAAGAAATGAGAACAGTTTCCCTTTCTGGTCCAGGTTGGTCTATGCATAGAGTCACAGCGGGCTGGAATATTTATTTATTTATTTATTTATTATTTATTTATTTGTTCAATTTATACCCCGCCTAGCCAGCGGACCGGCTCTAGGCGGCTAACATATTCCCCCCCCCCTTTTAAAAAATCTGTACTCTTACAAATTTCCTTTCTTTGTTCTTTTCATTTGCTTCGAACTCTTGGGGTGGGTTGATTTGTCCGCATGCAGGGGAAACAAAAAAAGACGAGTTGTAAAGGTCATTCGGAGTGGCTCTTTCTTCTAAGGGTCAGAGGCATAGAGCAGATTGATTTGAGACTACAAGTCTCCCCCGGTGTGTGCCTCTATTTTTAATTCATAAAGGTGCTGAATTGGTTAATTATTTACTCATTGTGGCGATGTTCTGACCATTAAAACTAAAGTTTGCTGTATCTGTTTTCCAACAAGGAGAGGCTAAAGCGTTGCAGGATTTTTTTTTCCATTTAGAAATAAAGATGACTGGAGGGAGGGGAGTGAAAGATGTATAGAACAATGTGCGGTGCGCAGGAAGCAGACAGGACATGTGTCTCTTTCTCTCTCACAACATTAGAAGTCGGAGTCACCCTGTGAAATGTTTGGTCTGTCGATTCAGGATGGACCAAAGGAAGTATCTCTTCCTCTTCATATGAGATTAAATATGAGCAGCCAGTGTGATGCAGCGACAAAAAAGGCTAATGCGATCTTGGGGTGTATCAACAGAGGCATAACATCCAGATTGCAAGATGTGATAGTCCCGCTGTACACTGCATTGGTCAGGCCACACCTGGAGTCCTGTGTGCAGTTATGGAGGCCTCCCTTCAAAATGGAGCGGGTGCAGAAGAGAGCGACGAGGATGATCGGGGGCCTGGAGACCAAGAAGCCCTTGGAGGAAAGGCGGAGGGACTTGGGGATGTTTAGTCTGGAGAAGAGGAGGCTGAGGGGGGACAGGATGGCTCTCTTGAAGTCTTTGAAGGGCGGTCACTTGGCGGAGGGCAGGGAGCTGTTCCTGTTGGCAGCAGAGGAGAGGACTCGCAAGAATGGGTTTAAATTACAGGCGGGAAGGTGCAAGATGGATATTAGGAAAAACTTTTTGATAGTAAAAATTGTTCAACAGTGGAATGGCTGTCTAGGGAGGTGGTGAGCTCCCCCTCCCTGGCAGTCTTGAAGCAGCAGTTGGACAAACCCTTGTCGGGGATGCTCTAGGCTGATCCTGCATTGAGCAGGGGGTTGGACTAGATGGCCTGGATGGCCCCTTCTAATTCCGTGATTTTATGGTTCATGTGGTACATAAGTGACTTACAGGACTTTCTGGCTCAAGAGAAAGTGATAGCCAAGCCACTGGCTTAAAGCACTTTGAAAACCGAGAGGAGGAGAAGAAGAAGAAGAGATTGGATTTATACCCCGCCCTCCACTCCCCAAGGGAGTCTCAGAGCGGCTTACAAACTCCTTTCCCTTCCCCTCCCCACAACAGACTCCCTGTGAGATAGGTGGGGCTGAGAGAGCTCTTTCCCAAGCTGTCCTTGAGGGAACAGCTGGTACAGAGCTATGGCTTGCCCAAGGTCATCCAGCCAGGTGCAAGTGGAGGAGTGGGGAATCAAGCCCGGTTCTCCCAGATTAGAGTCCGCACGCTTAACCACTACACCAAACAGGAGAGCGTGTGTGCTGCTCGGAGGAGCAACAGAAAACACGATAGATGAATGGAAAAAGGACTTAGACAAATGGATGAAGGATGTGTCAATTAGCCATGATAATAAGCGACACCTCCAGGTTCAGAAGCAGTATAATTTTAGATTCTGGTGGATATTAAGGGAGGGGCTGTGACTCAGGGGAAGAGCCTCTGCTTTTCATGCAGAAGGTCCCAGGTTCAATCCCCAGCATCTCCAGTTAAAAGAACCAGGAGGGAGCTTATATGAAAGGCCTCTTTTCTACCTGAAAATCCCGTGAGCCAGTGCCAGGCGGAGTAGACAATACGGACCCGGATGGACCGATGGTCTGATTCAGTGTAAGAGAGCTTTGTTTGTGTGGTCACGTTGCCTTCACGTTCCGTTTCTTGTTTCCCTAGAAACATCTCGCTAGCCGTATCTGAAACAGGGATGCTAGAGGAGATCAGTCATTGGTGTGATCAAGCAGGGCTCATTTTACAATTCTTTCAGAACCTTAAGAAGATCTATAACAGCAATAATGGCTGAAAGATTTGATATGAGCTCTCAACGTGAGCTCCCGCCTTCTTTCTTCGTTGTCACTAGAGAGGACCAATCAGTAGTTGATGTGAAAGACCTCCACCTGAGGCCCTGGAGAGCCACTGCTGGTCTCAGTAGACAACTGGACCTTGATGGACCAAGGGTGTGATTCAGTATAAGGCATAAGAACATGAGAGAAGCCAATGCTGGATCAGGCCAGTGGCCCATCCAGTCCAACACTCTGTCACACAGTGGCCAAAAACACCCAGTGCCCTCAGGAGGTCCACCAGTGGGGCTTCACGTGTGTTCATACGTGCTTCTGAAGTTATCTAATGGTGTTCACGGATGGGTATTGTTGTGAACCCTCCGCTGGTGGTCAGCACCGGGCGAGGCTCATGAAATCCTTGCCCACCCGCAGATTTGGATGCGGGGAAATTCATGCGAAGATCGGCAACTCAGAATGTCGAGTCGCCTAGTCCCGAGGCTTGCATTTCACATCATACAGGGCCCCTGTTTCCTCCAGCTTTGATCTCCAGCTTTGATCTCCAGATTTCTACCCACAGCCCATGGGTTTGGGCGGAAAATGCGTCAGGCTTTCGACTGCCATTTTGCTCCATCCCGGGGAGACGCTCTTCAGAGACGCTAAATAGCTATCAAATCTGCTTTAACAGATGTGCGGTGATAGGCAGCTGGGAGCCCAAAGAGAGAGGAAATCCAGCTGCAGACACTAAATGTTTTGGCTGAGCGATAGTAAACATCTGTCTGGTGGATTTAGAATTACACATAACAACGGTATGTGCCAGGGACGTTTCCATGATCACGGCAGGCTGCCAAAGAGGGAAGAGATGTCAGTGGGGGGGGGGGGGGAGCGGCCCCTAGAGAGACAAACGGCCAAGGAGGGGGCTGGACCCTGGGGGGGGGGGGTGGGCTGCATGAAATAGAGAATGCCATGTTGTATTTCTTTCCACGATAGCTGAGTTCGGGCCTGTAAGGAGTGAGAGGTGCCCCAGAGGGTATCTAGGTGTGGAAGCCCACGATGTTTATTTCCTTCAGTTATGCCTCACCTTTCTGGGGGACCAAAATAGCTTACATTAGTATTATTATAAGACCGTAAGAGAAGCCCCACTGGATCGGGCCAGTGGTCCATCTAGTCCAGCACCCTGTCTCACACAGTGGCCAAACAGTTCCTCTGGAGGGCCAACAACAGGGCAGAGAGGCTGAGGCCTTCCTCTGAGAAGAACACAAGAAGAGGCTTGCCGGATCAGACCAGTGAGGGTCCATCTGGTCCAGCATCTTGTCTCACAGAGTAACCAACCAGCTCCTCCGGAGGGCCAACAACAGGGCAGAGAGGCCGAGGCCGAGGCCTTCCCCTGAGAAGGACCTCAGAAGAACCCTACTGGGTCAGACCAGTGAGGGTCCATCTAGTCCAGCCTCCCGTCTCACACAGGGGCCAGCCAGTTCCTCTGGAGGGCCAACAAGAGGGCAGAGAGGCCGAGGCCTTCCCCTGAGAAGGACCTCAGAAGAACCCTACTGGGTCAGACCAGTGAGGGTCCATCTAGTCCAGCCTCCCGTCTCACACAGGGGCCAGCCAGTTCCTCTGGAGGGCCAACAACAGGGCAGAGAG
Organism: Lepidodactylus listeri; assembly: GCA_029233225.1. Taxonomy (NCBI): domain Eukaryota; kingdom Metazoa; phylum Chordata; class Lepidosauria; order Squamata; family Gekkonidae; genus Lepidodactylus; species Lepidodactylus listeri. Next base: position 5,709,181 of record JARCFY010000004.1, on the reverse strand, counting down.
GCCGAGGCCTTCCCCTGAGAAGAACCTCAGAAGAGTCCTGCTGGATCAGACCAGTGAGGGTCCATCTAGTCCAGCATCCTGTCTCACACAGAGGCCAGCCAGTTCCTCTGGAGGGCCAACAACAGGGCAGAGAGGCTGAGGCCTTCCCCTGATGTTGCCTCCTGTTTCTGGGATCTAGAGGTTCCCCTCAAATCACCATGGGTAGTAGCCATTTATAAACTCATCCTCCATGTTCATTCCTGTGGCCATCACTCCAGCCTCTGGCAGCGAATTCCGCATTTGAATCCCTCTCTGTGTAAAGAAGTTACATGTGACTGGCTCAAGGTCACCCAGCCAGCTTCCGTGGCAGAGTGGGGGATTCAAACCTGAGTCTCCCAGATCCTAAACCGACAATCTAAGCCCCACATCATGTTGGCAGGCGCTCAGGATAATAGATCTCAGCTGTTCTGCAAATGCATCTCCCTTTGTCTGTCCTGAACCTACTGCCCATCAGCTTAATTGGATCCCCTCAAGTTCTAGTATTTTGGGAGAGGGAGAGAGAATTGTTATTACGTTTTTGTAGTCGTTAAATTAATTAAATTAAAGCATTTTTAATGCTTCCTTTCCCCCTAATTAGGGTCCGCGAGGCCGTGAGCGTTAAATCAATAAATAAGTCTGTAAGTAAATAAATATATTAAATCTTTGGGCCATTAGTGCAGTTAAAATGATAAAACGATTCAATTAAAAACACATACACACACAACACTAGGAGGAGGGCCAATAACCATTTCTGGGGGGTATGCCAGACAAAACAAGGTCTTCACCTGCTAGCATAACAGGCTGCTGGAGGGAGACAGATGAATTTCCCTGGGGGAGAGAGATCCAAAGTTTTGGGGCCACGACCGAGAAGGCCCTTTCTTGGGGCCACGACCGAGAAGGCCCATTTAGCTTTAATTTTAACTTGACTGTTTTATTTTTGGTTCTCTATTGCTAGCAAAACAGGCTGCTGGAGGGAGACAGATGAATTTCCCTGGGGGAGAGAGATCCAAAGTTTTGGGGCCACGACCGAGAAGGCCCTTTCTTTGGGGCCACGACCGAGAAGGCCCATTTAGCTTTAATTTTAACTTGACTGTTTTATTTTTGGTTCTCTATTGTGTCTTTTGTTGTCATCCATCCTGAGCACTGTGAACTCGGGGAAGGGTGGTATATAAATTGAATGAATGAATGAATGAATGAATGAGCAAGCCATCTAGTCATCCAATTTAGTTCCCCGGCCCTCATAAGAACATAAGAGAAGCCAATGTTGGATCAGGCCAGTAGCCCATCCAGTCCAACACTCTGTGTCACACAGTGGCCAAAACCACCAGGTACCCTCAGGAGGTCCAGCAGTGGGGCCAGGACACTAGAAGCCCTCCCACTGTTACCCGCCCCCCAAGCACCAAGAATACAGAGTATCACTTGTCCCAGACTGAGAGTTCCTATCTATACCTTGTGGCTAATAGCCACTGATGGACCTCTGATCCATATCTTTATCTAGTTCCCTCTTGAAGCCCTCCATGCTTGTAGCCGCCACCACCTCCTATGGCAGTGAATTCCATGTGTTAATCACTCTTTGGGTGAAGAAGGACTTCCTTTTATCTGTTCTCACCCGACTCTTCAGCAATTTCACAGAGTGCCCACGAGTTCTTGTACTGTGAGAAAGGGAGAAACGGACTTCTTTCTCTACCTGCTCTATCCCATGCATAATCTTATAAACCTCCGTTTTATCTCTCACAACCACCCTGTGAGGTAGGCAAGGCTGAGGACATGTTACTGGCTCAAGGTTCCCCCAGCGAGTTTCCATGGCAGAGTGGAGAACTTGAACCTGGGAGACCCTAGATCAGCGATTTAAGGCCTACGTCATGCCAGCAGGTGCTCGGGATGATGGATCTCAACTGCTCTGCAAAGGCATCTCCCCGCCCCCGCTTTTCATGGTACCAGTACCGGAATGACCCATTCCAATTGATTCGGTTAAGAGGTATCAGCTGAGCCTCCATAAGAGTGCTCTTTATACTTGTGGATCCCTTCCAAACTGGCGAGCTAGGGTTGCCAAGTCTGGGTTGGGAAATACCCGGAGACTTTGGGGGTGGAGCCAGGAGAGGGTGGGGTTTGGGGAGGGGAGGGGCCTCAGCGTAGTACAATCCCATAGAGTCCACCCTTCAAAGCAGCCATTTTCTCCAGGGGGGCTGATTTCTGTCAGCTGCAGATCACTTGTAAAAGCGGGAGATCCCCAGGCCCCACCTGGAGGCTGGCAACCCTATGGCGAGGTGTTCTCTCTGATAGCTATCCTTCCCGTGACACCCTGTCAATGTGGACATCCCTCTTCTGCTCCTCCCAACATGGACAGGACTCTCTTTTCTCTGGCAGCTAGCACAAAACAAGGAACCGCTCCTGGCTGCAGAAGTCCTCCTTGTAGGGAGGCGTCAGAGTCGATAAGCGGGTTGGAATCTGGAGGCCTTTCAAAGTTCTTCGGTCCCGTTTCAGAAGGAGACTGGATTTATACCCCGCCCTCCACTCGCTTGGAGTCTCAGAGCAGCTTACATGTCCCATCTAGGGTTGCCAGCCTCAAGGTGGGGCCTGGGGATCTCCTGCTTTTACAACTGCTCTCCAGCTGAGAGAGATCAGATCCCCTGGAGAAAATGGCTGCTTTGAAGGGTGGACTCTATGGCATTGGAACATGCTGAGGCCCCTCCCCTCCCCAAACCCCGCCCTCTCCTGACTCCACCCCCAAAGTCCCCAGGTATTTTCCAAGCAAGACTTGGCAACCCTAGTCCCGTCCCTTCCCCTCCCCACAACAGACACCCTGTGAGGCAGGTGGGGCTGAGAGAGCTCTTTTGAGGACTGCTGTTGCGAGAACAGCTGTGCCAGAGCTATGGCTCGCCCAAGGTCACACCAGCAGCTGCATGTGGAGGAGTGGGGAATCAAACCCGGTTCTCCCAGATTAGAGTCTCTGCTCCTAACTGCTGCACCAAACCCATCTTTGCCCCTGAAATTATCTATTTCTCCTTTGACTTAACTTGTGCATCTTTGACAAGTAGGAGCCAGTTATATACTTTGCATCCCCCCCCCTCCCCAGCGCAAGAAAAAATCAAGTACACAGCCATGCTGCAAAACTTCTCATGGGGTGGGGAGGACACAGGTGGCGTCCTCTTTTATCTCAATAAAATTAATGGGAGGTGTCGCCTCCGTGATTTGCACTGACAGCAACAAATAGGAACATTCATGCCGGCATAGACCGGTGTGTAGATTAGGCCCAGGAGAGTCGGTATGCTTGTAAGCAAATGAGCCCCACTGTTGGCTGTCTCTCCCACTGACCCCTCGTAAGGTGCCTTCTGCTACTGTTCAGCTCATATCCACCCCACAGGTATATTACTGGGATGCACTGCATGGGGGGGGGGGGCGGCTGCCTTGGGAAACTTTACCGGCTACAGAATCTGGCTGCCTGTTTATTGGCTGTGACCGGTTATTGCTGGTTCAGACCAGTGAGGGTCCATCTAGTCCAGCATCATGTTTCATACAGTGACTAGCCAGATCCTCTTGAGGGCCAACAACAGGGCAGAGAGGACGAGGCCATCCTCTGAAGAACATAACAAGAATCCTGCTGGATCAGACCAGTGAGGGTCCATTGAGACGAGCATCCTGTCTGACATAGGGGCCAACCAGTTTCTCTGGAGGGCCAACAACAGGGCATAGAGGTTGAGGCCTTCCCAATAAGAACCTAAGACGAGCCCTGCTGGATCAGACCAGTGGTCCATCTAGTCCAGCGTCCTGTCTCACACAGTGGCCAGCCAGTTCCTCTGAATGGCCTACAACAGGGCAGAGAGGGCCTGGCCTTCCCCTGATAAGAACGTCAGAAGAGCTCTGCTGGATCAGACCCGTGAGGGTCCATCTAATCCAGCATTCTGTCTCTCACAGTAGCCAGCCAGTTCCTCTGGAGGGCCAACAACAGGGCATAGAGGCCGAGGCCTTCCCCTGAGAGGAACACCAGAAGAGCCCTGCTGGATCAGACCAATAGTCCATCCAGTCCAGCATCCTGTCTCACACAGTGGCCAGCCAGTTCCTCTGGAGGGCCGACAACTGGCTCCATTGGCGGACCTCCTGATGGCCCCGGGTATTTTTGGCCACTGTGACACAGAGGGTTGGACTGGATGGCCCATTGTCTTGATCCAACATGGCTTCTCTTATGTTCTTAAGTTCTAACAGGGCACAGCGCTGTGGCCTTCCCCTGCTGTTGCCTCCTGGCACTGGAATTCAGAGGCTGACCATAGTCACCATGACGACTCTCCACTGATAGATCCAGAGGAGCCAGCCATGTTAGGCTGTTGTTGCAAAATAGTAAAAACCCCAGCAGTGCCTTTAAGACTAACAAACTACCTTGGAGCATAAGCTTTCGAGAAACACCGCTCTTCTTCATCAGAGTCATCCTTGAACCTGTAATCCATGCTGCAGTGAGAATGAACAGGAACCTTGAGATGCTCTGTACGTGTGTCTGAAGTGCCCTCAAGTCACAGCAAACTTACAGTGGCTCCATAGGTTTTTGAGAGAAGAGAGTAACTGAGGTGGCTTTCCGCTGTCTTCCTCTGCAGAGCGACTCTGGAATCCCTTGGTGCCCTAACAGGGTCTTACTCCGGCGTCTTTCTGTTTCCTAAAGCCGCTCTTGTGAGAATCTGTTTGAGACCCCTGGAGCACGTGCCTGCCCTCATTCACCCTGAGATCAGCTCATGATCGGGATGCCAACCTCCAGGTGGGACCTGGGGAATCCCCCCGAACTGGAGCTCATCTCCAGACTACAGAGATCAGTTCCCCTGGAGAGAAGGGATGCTTTGGAAGGTGGGCTCTGTAGGGCATTGCGCCCCACTGAGGTCCCTGTCCTCCCCGGGCTCCATCCCCAAACCTCCAGGAGTTTTCCAACCTAGATATGGAAACCCTACCCCTCCATCGTCCACCGGTGGCCAGAGAGTCGCTGGCAACTGTACTCGTGGGCCCGAATTTGAATGGCACGTGACCTGAAGAGGAGCAGACAGGAGGCATTCGACATCAGAGAAAGTGCCGAGGCTCCTTTGGCTGCTGTGGTGGAGTAGTGAGGGAGGGTGGAGAAAGGGGAACAAATCTATTTGTGTTATCACCACCTGCCAACAAAGATATATTACACCGAGTCACCACCTACAATTATTATAGTGAAGAGACCCTTTGGTGAAGTTCGCTGGGCCCAGCTGTTTATCAGACAGGAGACTGTTCTATCTCGGCTCCTGGCAAAGGCAAGCGGTCTTGGCACCCAGGAAGAGATTGGTCGCGTTCATACGGCCAGGGGTCCTTTCGCAGAAAAAGAGGTGCAGGAGCTCATTAGCATAACTCATTAGCAAAACTCATTTGCATATGCCACACACCCCTAACATTCCGGAAGTGTGTCAGAAGGCAACACCCACCCCTCAGGCTCCACTCCACAGGTGAGTGAAACTGACCTGCTCTTCCTCCATTCCCTTCCCCAGCCAATACTTTGGGCAATAAAAATAAGCGTAAAGAACACACCCGCATTCTCTTCCTGCTCCCTTGAAACCACCAGGTTTCAAGTAGACTTGAGATACCCAGGACATGTGCACTACCCATCCCTTTCCCTTCCCCTCCCCACAACAATACACCCTGTGAGGTAGGTGGTGCTGAGAGAGGTCTTTTGAGAACTGCTCATGAGAGAACAGCTCTGAGAGAACTTGCGACTGGCCCAAGGTCACACCAGCAGCTGCATGTGGAGGAGTGGGGAATCGAACCCGGTTTTCCCAGATTAGAGTCCAACTCCTGACCTCTACACCAAACTGATGGGGTGGAAGCTGCTGAAGGGCTGGCGAAATTTCTTCAGTACTTATGTGCCATGTGCCCAGATGAAAAAAGGTATACTTAGAAAATTTATATGCCACCTTGAGCAAGTCTCTGGAAAAGCAGCACACAGTCATAAAAGGAACAATGATAAAATTATCAATATTAAAACAAAACATTAAAAACAATAAAGACCCTAGCAGGGCTTTCCCCGGGGCGCTGCGCCTCTGCACTGCTCGGGGAAGCCGAGGAGGGGGCGGGGCTTGGTCATGTGCCCGCCCCCTGGGCTCCTCACTCCCGAAGCTGTGCTCCTGTGCACTCCCGCTCCATCAGACCCCTGCATACGGCTCTTTTGAACCGCGCCAGGCACAAGTGCCTGGTGGATTTAAAGTACACGTCCAGATAACAACACCTGGGAATCGTGCCGCTTTCGTGATTAGCCCATCGATCCCTGTTCGGGATCCGTACTTTAAAAATAATGATGAAAGTCCGGTCCTAAGCTGGCCAACGGGCCAATGGCAGACTGTCCCCCATCTAGTTGTCCCACCAGTGTGCAATCAGCCCGTAGGGATGGTCTCCAGACCACCCCGAACAGCCGCTATTTTAAAAAAGTCTTAGCGACATGCGCATAACCGCTTAAACATGCGACATCCCCAGAACTCTGCTCAAACAATCCAAACAATTGTATGTTTCTGACTGTCCCGTGAACGTTATCAGCTTTATTAACTAAAATGGTACCTAGAGGAAGGTACCGCTGGTATGTGGCAAATGGTGAAGCGCATCTACACATACAAGCTTTTCTTTTTTAAGCCACCGCATGGCTCCTTAAGGTGGATGCCATCCAGACAATCCACTGTGGAGTCACACATGGTAAAGCGATTCATGGGGGAGTTTCGTGGTCATGCAACGCTGGGTCAAAAAGATCTAGCTCAAATTACAGCCAGGCCAATGGCGGGATTAGCGGCCTGTCTGAACACACCCAAAGAAGTGAAGATGAGACTGGATTTATAACCCGCCCTTCACTACCTGAAGGAGTCTCAGAGCAGCTTACAATTTCCTATCCCTTCCTCTCCCCACAACAGACACCCTGTGAGGTAGGTGGGGATGAGAGAGCTCTGAGAGAACAGCTCTGAGAGAATTTACAACTGACCAAGGTCACACCAGCAACTGCATGTGGAGGGAGTGGGGAATCAAATCCAGCTCTCCCAGATTAGAGTCCAAGCTCCTAACCACTATACCAAACTAACGTTAGCTTCTGATTAACCCCAGCATTTCTGAAAGATCTTAGCACTGTTTATGGGCTTCTATAAGTGGGTGCATCTTCCACACCTATGTTCCATCTCTGCAGGCGAGGGATGCCACTTCCGGGTTGGGGAATTCCAGGAGATTTGTGGGCGGAGGCTGGGGAGGGCGGGATTTGTGGGAGGAAGGGATATCAGCAGGGTATCTTGCATAGATAAAGTCCACCCTCCAAAGCAGCCATTTCCATCAGGGGAAACTGTGGTCTGGATATCTGTATTCTGTATTCTGATCTTTGGCATCTGGAGAGCAGCTGTAGTTCTTCGAGATCTCCAGGTACCTCTTGGGGGCCTCCAACGCTGGTTGGAATGCTTTCCCTATGGAGAAAGGTTGAAGCGCTTGGGGCTCTTTAGCTTGGAGAAACGACGGCTGAGGGGTGACAGGATCGAGGTTTATAAGATTATGCCTGGGATAGAGCAGGTCAAGAAAGAAGTCCTTTTCTCCCTTTCTCACAAGACAAGAACTCGTGGGCACTCCATGAAATCGCTGAGCAGTCAGGTTAGAACGGATAAAAGGAAGCACTTCTTCACCTAAAGAGTGATTAACATGTGGAATTCACTGCCACAGGAGGGGGTGGCAGCTACAAGCATGGACGGCTTCAAGAGGGAATTAGATAAACCTATGGAGCAGAGGTCCATCAGTGGCTATTAGCCACAAAGTATAGATAGGAACTCTCAGTCTGGGGCAAGTGATGCATTTAATTCTTGGTGCTTGGGGGGGGCAACAGTGGGAGGGCTTCTAGTGTCCTGGCCCCACTGCTGGACCTCCTGAGGGCACCTGGTGTTTTTGGCCACTGTGTGACACAGAGTGTTGGACTGGATGGGCCATTGGCCTGATCCAACATTGGCTTCTCTTATGTTCTTAGGTGAAAATGAGTGATGATAATTCAGCGCTGTCAAGTCATGGCTGCCTTATTGGAACTGATGTGGTTTTCAAGAGAAGGGTTGAGCAGAGGTGGTTTGCCACTGCCTGCCTCTGCACAGCAACCCTGGGCTTCCTTGGTGGTCTCCCATCCAAGTATAACCAGGCCTGACCCTGCTTGGCTTCTAAGATCTGAAGAGACTGGGCTAGCCTGGGCCATCTCAGGCAGGACAAAAAACACACAGGGACGGGGGTTTTTTTGGCTGCCTCTGCATAGCAACCCTGGCCTTCCTTGGTGGTCTCCCATCCAAACACTAATCCTAGTCAACCCTGTTTAGCTTCCAAGCTTTGACAGGCCCACAGTAATCTGGGAAACTCAGGGTGCTGAAAAAATGGTAAAAGGGACAATAAGAGGAGGAGGAGGAGATTGGATTTGTACCCCACCCTTCACTACCCGAAGGAGTCTCAGAGCAGCTTACAAACTCCTTTCTCTTCCCCTCCCCATCACAGAGGTAGGTGGGGCTGAGAGAGCTCTGACAGAAACTGCTCTTTTTCAAGAACAGCTGTGCCAGAACTAGGGCTTGCCCAAGGTCATCCAGCAGGTGCAAGGGGAGGAGCGGGGAATCAAACCCGGTTCGCCCAGGTCAGAGTGAATCCGGGGGGGGGGCGTCTTTGAGGGACGACCTCGCAAATAACGAAAGTTGGGTGTCTGAACAAGCCCTTTGTGACCCAGCCCCATCAAGCCATAAGCCCCCGTGCATGGCACTGTTTCGGACTCCCAGCCGGTCCCAAAGATCCACCTGCCCCCCCCCCCCCCCCCCCCGTGCTCCATCCCAAATTCTGAAGTTGCCAACACGCGAAAGAATCCAACGGGCTCCCTTGAAGCCTTCTCAACAATGCGCTCTGTGCATGTGCGTCGTAACGTGCAATTTGCATTTGCAGATTGAGTGCTGGCGGGTTAGTCGTTCCAACCCTTGCCCTCTGAGCTGTCTGCCATGCCCACTGCTCCTCTCAAGGAGACCAGAAATGGCACAGCCGAAAACACGGCGGGAGATGCCTGTCGGAAACATTCCAAGACGTGTAAACAGCCCCGCCAATGACAATGTTTTATTGAAATCATTCTGTTTGCTCATGCCTCTTCATATTCATGAGTTCAAGGGCCCTCTCTCTCTCTCTCTCTCTCTCTCTCTCTCTCCCCCTCTCTCTCTCCCTCCTTTCCAAAGGCTGGGGGAAGCTGCAGGTGCTCAAAATCCCTGTTTATTCACAAGAACAGAACACAGGGCTAGATAACAGAGTCTGTTTTTGGTCTGCCGAAGGTCTCAGTGGTAGTTTGGTTGGGAGGGGTTCTCTCCAAATGCACCCACTGAGATACTGGCTGGAGCTCAGCGAGGGGGTCCTTTCACTCTTGAATGGCATGCATGGGCACGGCTTTGCGTCGACCCCCAAAATAGCAGTGACAACAGAGCCCGGGCTCATGCACACACACACACACACACAAAGGAGAAAAATGGATGCAAATTGCTTCCCATCAATCCTTTCCCCCAAACAGTAGCATTTAGTCTGTGTCCTAATGCAGCTGCCTGCTTCTCCCCCATGCAGAGCTCCAACTAAAGCACCATTTAGAAACAATTTGGCTGTGCTGTCCTATACTTATTTCTCGGACCTGCGTCGCCTGCTCTTCGCTCCGGCTCGTGCTCTCGGTTCTCTCCTCCCCCCCCCCCCCCCCGGCCGCCCGAGGAATTCTGATGGATGAATCTTAAATTCAGAGATTCAGCCGTGAGTGCTCATGCGGGATGCTAATACAAAGCGTAGGCCACCGCGGGGGCCCCTGTTCATCCACTGGGTGCTTATCTAAGCATTAGACAACTTGTGTTTTTGTACACCGGGCTGATGCTCAGCCGCAGATTATACACCAGCGTGGAGAGGCGCTTCCAATCTGTTATGGAGAACTTTCTCTGCGGCTCCAGACTGCAGCCCATTTGGAGACAAAAGGCACAAGGATCGAATCGCTGTAGAACGCTCGGTCTAGCAAAATCGAGGGTGCCTTTTCTTGAGGGCTTGAAAAAATTAGGCATGTGAGGACTTCCCAGGGTCTGGTGTTTTGGCTCTAGGTTCAAAGTGGGTCTGTTCCTCAAGTGTATCTGGGGGGAGTTCATACATCACCATGGGGAAAACCTGGATGTGCAATGTGGTGTACATTCAGTAGGGAGATGTGGCCCGCGTATGAAGCTGCCTTATATTGAATCAGACCCTTGGTCCTTCACAGTGAGTATCGTCTACGCAGACTGGCAGAAGCTCTCCAGGGTCTCAGGCAGAGAAAGGTCTTTCCCATCACCTCCCACCTGATCCTTTCAGCTGGAGACGCCGGGGATTGAACCTGGGACCTTCTGCATGCCAAGCAGAGGCTCTACCACTGAGCCACAGCCCCTCTTTACAGCTCTCCAGGGTCTCAGGCGGAGGTCTTTCACATCACCTCCCACCTGATCCTTTTAGCTGGAGACGCCGGGGATTGAACCTGGGACCTTCTGCATGCCAAGCAGATGCTCTGCCACTGAGCCACAGCCCCTCTTTACAGCTCTCCAGGGTCTCAGGCTGAGGTCTTTCACATCACCTCCTACCTGATCCTTTTAGCTGGAGACGCCGGGGATTGAACCTGGGAACTTCTGCATGCCAAGCAGATGCTCTACCACTAAACCGCAGCCTCTCCCCAACAAGCAGTTGAAGCTGCCTTACACAGAACCCAACCCTTGGTCCATCACGGTCAGTACTGTCTACTCAGACTGGCAGCGGCTCTCCAGGGTCTCAGGCAGAAAGTGGTCTTTCACATCACCTTCCTGGGGCCTTCTGCATGTCAAGGAAACACTCTGCCACTAAGCCACGGCCCTTCCTTGCTCCTGCGGTGAATGGACCTGCACAAAATGTGGGTTTGGAGACACTTTCTGCCATGCCAGCCTGGTCTACCTCGCAGGGTGGCTATTGTGAGAAACTGGAGGAGGGGAGAGGGATGTTCTGAAAGACGCTTTCAGTCCCAGCTGCGGAGAATGGAGGGATATAAATCAATAAGAGGCATGCATGCCAACTGGGAAGCCACCCAAAACTGTAGGGCGGTCTCAAAAGGTTGGCAGTCTCCTTTCCCTCATAGGGGAATGGACTGAGGCTGCTTACCTGCATAGAGCTAGAATTATGAACCTCCACATCCAGAGGCACTAACCCTGTGAACCACAGAGCCAGGAGGAAACACCAGGGGAATGCCCTATTGTTGGACCTCCAGAAGAGCTGTTTGGCCACTCGGTGAGACGGGCTGCTGGACTAGATGGACCACTGGTCTGATCCAGCAAGGCTCTTCTGATATTCTTATGCACTGTTGTGAGCCCTCCAGAGGAACTGGCTGGCCACTGTGTGAGACAGGATGCTGGACTAGATGGACCACTGGTCTGATCCAGCAGGACTCTTCTTATGTTCTTATGGAGATCTCAGCCTCTATGCCCTGTTGTTGGCCTTCCAAAGGAACTGTTTGGCCACTCGGTGAGACGGGCTGCTGGACTAGATGGACCACTGGTCTGATCCAGCAAGGCTCTTCTGATGTTCTTATGCCCTGTTGTGAGCCCTCCAGAGGAACTGGCTGGCCACTGTGTGAGACAGGATGCTAGACTAGATGGACCACTGGTCTGATCCAGCAAGGCTCTTCTGATATTCTTATGCACTGTTGTGAGCCCTCCAGAGGAACTGGCTGGCCACTGTGTGAGACAGGATGCTGGACTAGATGGACCACTGGTCAGATCCAGCAGGGCTCTTCTTATGTTCTTATGGAGATCTCAGCCTCTATGCCCTGTTGTTGGCCCCCCAGAGGAACTGGTTGGCCACTGTGTGAGACAGGATGCTGGACTAGATGGACCACTGCTCTGATCCAGCAGGGCTCTTCTTATGTTCTTATGGAGATCTCAGCCTCTATGCCCTGTTGTTGCCCCCCCAGAGGAACTGGTTGGCCACTGTGTGAGACAGGATGCTGGACTAGATGGACCACTGGTTTGACCCAGCAGGGCTCTTCTTATGTCCTTACGAAGGCCTCGGCCTCTCTGCCCTGCTGTTGGCCCTCCAGATTAACTGGTCGGCCACTGTGTGAGACAGTATGCTGGGCCAGATGGACTATTGGTCTGATCCAGCAGGGCTCTTTTTATGGTCTTCTCAGGGGAAGGCCTCCGCCTCTATGCCCTGTTGTTTGCCATCCAAATAGGGATTCTAGACCCCCAAGTACAGACGGGGATCCCCATTTCAGGTGCTCCATCCCCCAATTACCCCACCAAACAGGCAAGAAGCCAGAAATAAATACAACATGCCTGTGTGACCCAGAAGTGACATAGGCACGTCACTGACATTGAGAGGCGGTACTCTGGTTTTTGGTCAAGTGTAGAAGCTAATCCTGCCATAGAGTTTTGCCCCCCAAAAAAATTAGCATTGCCCCCCTGGAAGTCCCCGAAGTGCCTACATCACTTCCGGGTCACATAGGCGTGTCACATTCATTTTCAGGGTTCCTCCCCGATCCCAGTCAGTTCACCAGCAAGTCCGACAACCCTACATCCAGACGAACTGGTTGACCACTGTGTGAGAGGGGTTGCTGGACTAGATGGACTATCGGTCTGATCCGACGGGGTTCTTCTTATGTTCTTATGAGGCTACCACACGCCCCTTGGCTTCCATTTTGTTCTTAGTGTTGTTGCATATAGTAATATGTGTGCATATTTTTTTAAAAAACAATGCCATCTATGTAAAATCAGCTCTGCCCAGGAGCTGGGTTTTCTTTCTCGCCTCTTTTGCAAGCTTCCGGGGGGCCTCGTTGCTTCAGGCAGCCTCTCCTCCATCTCCAGAGGGGGTGCTGCGCTGCAGTGAAATATGTTTGTAGAGGGCATTATTACCGGCATGCTAAACCGGCACTTGGCAGGGCTTAGTTATAGCAGCCGAGTCATTCTCCTCTGGCAGAATTCTTCCCCGCGATAGTTCCGACGATTGCCGCTCTGTGTACCTGCTGGAACTTAGAGGGAATGGAAGGCCGCCAGGCAGGGATGGGAGAGAGAGTATCCAGATTCGGTACGATCAACCCGAGAGGACAGACCCGAGAGGCACGGACAGAAAAAACATTTGTTCTGCAGCTTTCCCTTCTCTGTGCATCTCTTTTCCCTTCTGAGAAGTCTCAGTCTGAGTTGTCCTGGCATGTTCGCTGGTTGAATTTTGAATGTGTGATATCCCGACTTACGGCGATCTGCTCCCAAGGTCGTTTCTGCAGAACGCACATGACAAGGTTCGAAACTATCCCCAGTCTTCTGTCTGGCAATGGAAGGGGTTTAGGACTCCCAGTTCCCTGAGTACAGCGGCAATCCTTGTTCCCCACTCCCACTCCAAGTCATGGGGCGGAGGCACCGGTGCCATGCATGGTGTGACATCGCTTATGGGGGATGCTTGGAAGTGATGTCCCTAGCTCTAGGAACCTCTGGAAACTCTATGGTTTACCATAGAGTTCCCTAGAGAGGCATGCCATCAATTTCCAGGTTTATTGGTTTTTTTCTGGAAGTGATGTCATAGCACATGCAGTGCTGGCACCCCCACCCATGTCCCCGCCACCCCAGCTCCCGCTGTCCTTGTCACCCCCCAAACTCCCACAGATTGCCTGGCAAGAGAGCCAGTTTGGTGTCGTGGTTAAGTGCGCGGACTCTAATCTGGGAGAACCGGGTTTGATTCCCCACTCCTCCACTTGCACCTGCTGGGCAAGCCATAGCCCTGTACCAGCTGTTCTCTCAAGGACAGTTGTCTCAGAGCTCTCTCAGCCCCACCTACCTCACAGGGTGTCTGTTGTGGGGAGGGGAAGGGAAAGGAGTTTGTAAATTGCTCTGAGACTACAAGTGAAGGGCGGGATATAAATCCAATCTCTTCTTCTTCTTCTTCTTCTTCTTCTTCTTGCAACCTTTATGACTACTCTCTTGTCCTGCTGTTTGGTATGTGCATGTTATCATCTGGTCAACATGAATGGCCCTCACATGCACACATGGAAATGCTTTCTACTGAATCAGACCCTTGGTCCATCAATATCAGTATTGTCCACTCACAGTGGCGGCAGCTCTTTAGGATCTTAGGCTGAGGTCTGTCACATCACCTCCTGCCTGGTCCTTTTAACTGGAGATGCCGGGGATTGAACCTGGGACCTTCTGCATGCCAAGCAGATGTCTACTACAGAACGCCGGCCCCTTCCTCAAGCGGTCCACCCGCTGCAGGTCGTGCATGCACATTTTCACAGGTTCCCATAAAGATCATAGTTATTCACCCCTTGACAGACATGGTTTGTCATTGTCAGCCACTATGTCACAACCGTGGACTTCCTTGGTGGTCTTCCATCCAAGTACAAACCATGGTCAACCCTGCTTAGCTTCTGAGATCTGATGAGATCAGGAAAGCCTGGGACATCCAGGTCAGGGCAGAGTCAGACATGGTTTGTCATTGTCAGCCACTATGTCACAACCGTGGACTTCTTTGGTGGTCTCCCATCCAAGTACTAACCAGGGCCGACCCTGCTTAGCTTCTGAGATCTGAAGAGATCAGGCTTGCCTGGGCCATCCAGGTCAGAGCAATAAAGCTGGTAGGAACTATTATAAATGGTGTTTGTTGATTCCCCGCCCCCCATTCATTTAAAGATCAGGGTCCATTGGAGCAGGAGCGCAGAGGAGCGCAGCTCCGGGAGTGAAGAGCCCAGGGGGTGGGCACATGACCAAGCCCCTCCCCCTCCTTGGCTTCCCCGAGCAGTGCAGAGGTGCAGCGCCCCGGGGAAAGCCCTGCTAGGGACTTTATTGTTTTTAATGTTTTGTTTTAACATTGTTAATTTTATCATTGTTCCTTTTATGACTGTGTGCTGCTTTTCCAGAGACTTGCTCATGGTGGCATATAAATTTTCTAAGTATACCATTTTTTATCGGGGCACATGGCACATAAGTACTGGAGAAATTTCACCAACCCTTCAGCAGCTTCCACCTTATCAGTTTGGTGTAGTGGTCAGGAGTTGGACTCTAATCTGGGAGAACCAGGTTTGATTCCCTACTCCTCCACATGCAGCTGCTGGTGTGACCTTGGGCCAGTCGCAAGTTCTCTCAGAGCTGTTCTCTCATGAGCAGTTCTCAAAAGACCTCTCTCAGCCCCACCTACCTCACAGGGTGTCTTGTTGTGGGGAGGGGAAGGGGAAGGGATGGGTGGTGCACATGTCCTGGGTATCTCAAGTCTCCTTGAAACCTGGTGGTTTCAAGGGATCAGGAAGAGAATGAGGGTGTGTTCTTGACGCTTATTTTTATTGCACAAAGTATTGGATGGGGAAGGGAATGGAGGAAGAGCAGGTCAGTTTCACTCACCTGTGGAGTGGAGCCTGAGGGGTGGGTGTTGCCTTCTGACACCCTTCCGGTATGTCAGGGGGTGTGGCATATGCAAATGAGTTATGCTAATGAGTTATGCTAATGAGCGCCTGCACCTCTTTTTCTACGAAATGACCCCTGTTAAAGGTTACAATGACATGTACATTTTAAAAGGTAACCCAAATCATGGTAGTTTTTTTTAAAAAAAAATCCTCAGTGTCATAGGAAAACTAAATAATGGGGGTGAGGTCCCTCCTTGTTACATCCTGCCTCACTTCGAGTGCTCGTAGTCATAAGGCACACAGATCTATTTTTGCATCCCTTAAAACAAACAAATAACGTTTGGGTCTTGGCTCCTAAACTGGAATTTTTTATCCCCAAAATGCCCCCCCCCCATTCAGTTCCTTCTCCCTCGTATTAATTCACGGTAGCCCAGTCATCAACGATTTACCATGGTTTTTCCCCTCCCTCCCTCCCCGTTGACTTATTGGCCAGCAGTAAACACATGATAAATACCAGACATAAAACATGCCGAAGTCCGCAAACCCAATGGATCACCACACGGGACAAATAAAGAGGGGGGGAACCCAACAACCTGAAAAGCTGTTCGTTAGATGCCCTTGGAAATAATTAGTGGCGCTGGCCAGTATCTCTCCTTCACAATCTGGTGCCCCGGTCCCTTGGCCTTCGCTTTTCTAATATCCACAGTAAAAATAGATTTCCCCACTCGCCTTCCCTCCCCCCCAAAAAATATATAAAGTACTTGGAAGGAGTGATGGATTTTCACTTCATCACACGGACATAAATGACAGGGCCAGACGGATCCCTAAATAAGTTCAGCCAAGGGATTCAATCGGCTTTCGCCCAAATCTGCCAGTTTAACTACTTTATGGATCAGGCTGCAGTGTAACAGACCTCCCCCCCCCAGCCCCCAAATTAATAATCATTGAGATTGTTTTTGGCCTGAGCTGAACAGCATTTAGAAATCTCTTTCTTTTCAGTCATGCCCTTTTATGACAGGACCAACTGCCACACTTAGCCGGGAGGGGCCCGAACTGTGAAAATGCAGTTCGGTTCGTGGTTCATGGCACACCCGGCTGATGAACCACAAACTGTCATGACTTTTCGCCGCCAAACGAACCAGTTAGGTTTGTGAGATTCATGTTGTGGTAGAATAGCCCCCCAACATGCTAGAGACACCAAACTGGCAGGGGAATCTCTGGCTAACCCTCCTCTAATTGGCCTCCATGTTTGGTGAGGAGTAGATTTATGGGGTCCAAGTTACAGCCCCCCAAAGAAGGGGTCCCCAGAAAGAAATGATGGGCACGGGTTCAGGGGTGTATAGAACAGACCCGGTGCAAGCTAGAAGCATCAAACCTACTGGGGACTTTCCCCTGATCCTCCTCTACATGCCCTCCAAGTTATGTGAAGATTGGATTTAGGGGGTCAGAGTTATGCCTCCCCCAAAAAAGATGCACACAGGAAGGTGTTTGGGGGGGATGTCAGGTGCAGGTTCAAAAGAAGAAGAGAAGAGATTGGATTCATGCCCCGCCCTTCACTACCCAAGGCAGTCTCAGAGCAGCTTACAAACTCCTTTCCCTTCCCCTCCCCACAACAGACACCCTGTGAGGTAGGTGAGGCTGAGAGAGCTCTGACAGAAACTGCTTTTTTTCAAGGACAGCTCTTATCAGAACTATGGCTTGCCCAAGGTCATCCAGCAGGTGCAAGTGGAGGAGTGGGGAATCAAACCCGGTTCTCCCAGATTAGAGTCCGCGCACTTAACCACTACACCAAACTGGCTACACACATCAAAGGCACAGGGAACCTTTAGGTGTTTCCAAGGCTAGAGAATTCCACTCCATATCTGACAAATTTGGTAATTCCATCTCATCGAAGGGCCTTTTTCTACGGCTCGTTGTAATATTTTTCCATCTGAGGTCGTAAGAGGCTGCTACAAGAAGATATCTCAGGCTGAGTGTATTTGTCCTTGTGGCATCGGAGAGGCTGATACTATCAACCACATTTTGCTTGTGTGTGGGTTCTAGAAACATATACGAGCTACATTTATTCAACCCACACGGGAAAGACTTTTAGGCCTTTTGGATTCTGATTTTGAAATTACGCTTTTGTTGGTCGCCGACCCACAGGCGACATTAGCACGCGCCCAATTTTTGGCAGCCGCCTCTAGAATTAGGAAAGATTTCTTAAATGTCCAATATAAAGATTCCGAGCCTAATGTATTGTATTATTTTGAACGTGGTTTTGAACTATTTTTGAGCTGGACGTATGTATGCTTGGAGGAGGCTACGGTTGGACTGTTTGTGCTGGTTACGAACCGTAATGAAGATTTCTGGGCACTCTGGCTAGAGAATTCCACACACACTCATTGCTTTGAAGTTGCTTATTGGGTTACAGTGTCATAGAGTCCACCCTCCGAAGCATCCATCTTCTCCAGGGGAACTGATCTCTGTAGTCTGGACATGAGCTGTGATTTCAGGGGATCCCCAGGTCCCACCTGGAGGCTGGCATTCCTGTTTCTAAAGGTGAGAGCAGTTAGACAGTGGAACAGGAATGATGAGCTCACCCATTCTGGAGGCCTTCAATCAGATGCCGGAAAGCCATCTGTTGGGATCTGAGAATGATCTAGGTTTGGGTTTCGGCCATTGAACAGGGGTAGGACTGAATGGCCTGTGGAGCATTTTTCTTTTATTGTTTTAAACCTAGAAACATCCATCACCTCTTCCTCTATTGCTTGGGGAGGACGTTTCTATAGAACTTCTGGGTTATTTATTTATTTATTCAAAATATTTTTCATTCCTCCTTTCCACCCTATCCAGGTCCCCATGGCAACGAACATAAAACACATAGAACGAACAATTAAA
Source organism: Lepidodactylus listeri (assembly GCA_029233225.1). NCBI lineage: Eukaryota > Metazoa > Chordata > Lepidosauria > Squamata > Gekkonidae > Lepidodactylus > Lepidodactylus listeri. Next base: position 5,690,925 of record JARCFY010000004.1, on the reverse strand, counting down.
GGCAGCCTTTGAAATTTAAAGGAATTCAATTAAAACATAAACAAAGTTCAGAGAGTAAATGTGGCTGATTCCCCCCCCCCCCGCCCCCCAGTCGCAACTCTTCTATTAAAAGTACAACCGGATCCATCGTTCGATAAAATGTTCTCTTAGAACTCTTGTGCATTTTTTTAAAAGATGGAATCTTTTACGGCCAGTTTGCTAATACTCAGGTGTTTCAGAAGCCCAGTACGAGGCAAGCTATGGCAAAGAAAATGAGCAAAACCATATAGAAAGAGAGGAGAGAGAGGAGAGATTGAATTTATACCCCACCCTTCACTGCCCAAAGGAGTCTCAGAGCTGTTTACAATCTCCTTTCCCTTCCCCCCCCCCACAACAGACACCCTGTGAGGTAGGTGGGGCTGAGAGAGCTCTTTCGAGGACTGGTCCTGAGAGAACAGCTCTGAGAGAACCTGTGACTGACCCAAGGTCACACCAGCTGCTGCATGAGGAGGAGTGGGGATAGAACCCAGTTCGCCAAATCAGAGTCCGTACTCCTAGCCACTACACCAGACTGGCTCTCAATCTGGTATAATCGCTAGTGTTTGCAAAAATAAAATGGAGAGAGGAAGCTGCCCTGGGCTGCTTGGAGGAAGGTTGGGATACAAAATGTACTTGGTGGATAGTCTCCATATTTGAGTTGCCAACTCCAGGCTGAGGAATTGAGGGGTGGAGCCTGAGTAGACCAGAATCTGGGGACAGGAGGGAGCTTAGCAGAAGAGGGATGCTGTAGAACTACTGTATCTTCCGGGGAGACTTGGTCTCTGCAGTCCTTAGATCATACATAATTCCGGGAGAACTCTGGCCTCCACCTGGAAGTTGTAGAACAAAAAAAAATGGCAATACAGTATGTTGTAGTCTACTAAATCTGAAAAACATGGTAATGAAGGAATCCACACAAGGATTCTATTTGAAATTACAAAAAAAACCACCACACCTCTTATTATTATTCTTTAAAGATGGGGTTTGGCAAATAGAAGGGGAAGTCGTGGAAGCAGTAGCAGACTTCACCTTCCTGGGATCCGAGATCACTGCAGACGGTGACTGCAGCCATGAATTAAAAGATGCCTGCTCCTTGGGAGGAAAGCGATGGCAAACCCAGACAGCATAACAAAAAGTAGAGACACAACCGTGCCAACAAAAGTCCGTATGGTCAAAGACATGGTATTCCCAGTAGTAAATGTATGGCTGTGAGAGTTGGACTATAAGGAAGGCCGAGCACCAAAGAAGAGATGCTTTTGAATGATTGTGCTGGAGAAGACTCTTGAGAGTCCTGTGGACTGCAAGGAGATCACATCAGTCAATCCTAAAAGAAATCAACCCTTGACGGTTCCTTTTCATGACCCCATGGACCACATCGCGCCAGGCCCTCCTGTCCTCTGTCATCCTCCGGAATTTGCTTACATTCATGTTTGTTGCATCGATGACACTGTCTAACCATCTCATCCTTTGCCATCTCCTTCTTCTTTGACTTTCAGTCTTTCCCAGCATCAGGGTCTTCTCCAGGGAGTGCTCCCTTCTCATTGGGTGGCCAAAGGATTTGAGCTTCAGCTTCAGGATCTGGCCTTCCAGGGAACAGTCAGGGTTGGTTTCCTTTAGGAATGACTGATTTGATCTCCTTGCAGTCCAGGGGACTCTCAAGAGACTTCTCCAGCACCATAATTTAAAAGCATCTATTCTTCAGCACTCGGCCTTCCTTACGGTCCAACTTTTGCAGCCCTACATTACTACTGGGAATACCATTGCTTTGACCAAACGGACTTCTGTTGGCAGGGTGATACCTCTGCTTTTTTATTATGCTGTCTAGGTTTGCCATGGCTTTCCTTCCCAAGGAGCAGACGTCTTTTAATTTCACGGCTGCAGTCACCGTCTGCAGTGATCTCGGATCACCTAGCAACTTCATAAACCACTCAAGAGACAACCAATGAAGCACTGGCTGATCTCAGAGGCACACCCGAGTCTCGCAGTAGCATGGAGGAAGCCGACACGACTTTTGATGTAGTAAATGTGACCCCATGTGAACTTAGGACCTAACTACACGATGTCGTGGGGAATCTCGGATCAGATCTTCCCAGTATGATTTAAATAAAAACAGTGGCTGTGTGAAGTACTCTTTGAATACTAAGAAGAAGAGATTGGATTTATACCCTGCCCTTCACTCACTTGGAGTCTCAGAGCGGCTTACAAACTCCTTTCCCTTCCCCTCCTCACAACAGACACCCTGTGAGGCAGGTGGGGCTGAGAGAGCTCTGAGACAACTGTCCTTGAGAGAACAGCTGGTATAGAGCTATGGCTTGCCCGAGGTCATGCCCAAGGAAAGATCCGTAGCTTAGTGGTGGAGCATTTGCTTGGATGCACCAAGGGTCCCCTTTCGAGCCCCTACATCTCCAGTTAAAAGATCTTGAGATGAGATCTCAGAGAGATGCTGCCACTCTGAGGAGGCGATACTGAGCTTGCTAGACCAAGGGTCTGATTCAGATTCATGTGACCATGAGAGATGGTTGCAATATTGGTTAGGTAGACTGCAGACCGGACGATCGGTAATTCGGCAGTTCGAGACCCGAGTGCCACATGATGGAGTCTCTGGCCCCGTCTGTGGCCCCAGCTCCTGCCAACCAGCAGTTCGAAAGCAAGAAAGTGCAAGAAGATAAATAGGCACCACTTCAGTGGGAAGGGGACAGCGTTCTGTGCGCCTCGGTGTCTAGTCATGCCAGCCGCATGCCCACGGAAACGTCTTCGGACAGCGCTGGCTCTTCGGCTTGGGAATGGAGATGAGCACCGCCCTCTAGAGTCGGATTTGACTGGCTTTCGAGCCAGGGAAGGGAAACCTTTAGAGGAGATACAGAATTGAGAAGCAGAAGCGGCAATGCCAGTATTCGGAACAGGGAGACGAACAAAAAGAATAAAACACTGTATATTTCTATGAAACAATTAACTAATACTTTTTTTCTAAGTGTCCTTCCTAGTTTTTTCTGCTGCCTTCCAAAGCCTGATCCTCCAAAGTGGAAGGCATGACTGATGGAATTGTTTTCAGGTGCGCGGCTCTGCCTCCCCTCCAAAACACAGACAGATTCCATCCATAATACTTATTATGGCCCTCTCGAAATATGAACAATCCATAAAAATTGTGGATTGTACCTGCCACTTGTTGTACAAAAGCAGTCCCTGCTCCCAACTAGTTCATTCTTTTATTTCCTTTAGACTCTTTCACTACCGCTTACCTGTCTTTTAATCCGCCCCCAGGATGTCTCATGAATGCCAAAGCGTCCCTTTGCTTCCCATCCAATCTAGACCCGATTCTTTCAGCTAAATGGCACGCTGGCATCTCCGTGAGTACGTTTGGGTTTTGTTTTAATGGAAATGGAAGCTAAGTAGGACCCTTCCCTCTTGGAATTTCACAAATGGAAGATACCACCCTCCTGCCAGAACGTTATCAGTTCTGGAAGAAAGAGAGAGAGATGAGTGTTTATTGATTATCATAGAGAGCCACTTTGGTGTAGTGGTTAGGAGAACGGGCTCTAATCTGGGAGAGCCAGGTTTGATTCCCCACTTTTCCACATGCAGCTGCTGGTGTGACCTTGGGTTGGTCCTAAGTTCTTTCAGATCCCCGTCCTTAAGGATGCCAGGCTGTCCTCGACCAGGGCCTTTTCGGTCCTGGGCCCAACCTGGTGGAACTCTCTGCCAAATTTTATCAGGGCCCTGCGAGACCTTATGAAGTTTCACAGGGCCTGCAAGGCAGAGATGTTCTGCCAGGCTTTTGGTTGAGGATAGCGATGGTTTTTACCTCTGCTGGCCCCCTCCTCAGTTTTCCATCCTCGCTTTGACTTCTTCCCCCGTGCCTGTGAAATGGCCGGCCGTCTGTAATAGGGGAATAATTAACTGGAAAGTACTATTCACTGTCCGTTTCAATGTAATTTGATATGTTTGATTGTTTTACTTGATGACTGGTGATTGTTTTTAATACCATGTACATCGCCCAGAGCCCTACAGAGCCAGTTTGGTGTAGTGGTTAAGTGCGCGGACTCTAATCTGGGAGAACTGGGTTTGATTCCCCACTCCTCCACTTGCACCTGCTGGATGACCTTGGGCAAGCCATAGTTCGGGCACAGCTGTTCTTGAAAAAGAGCAGTTTCTGTCAGAGCTCTCTCAGCCCCACCTACCTCCCAGGGTGTCGGTTGTGGGGAGGGGAAGGGACAGGAGTTTGTAAGCCACTCTGAGACTCCCTTGGGTAGTGAAGGGCAGGGTATAAATCCAATCTCTTCTTCTTCAGTTGTAGGAATGGAGTGATTCATTAATAACAACAACAACTACTGGTGCCGCAATGACATCATTTCCTGTGTGATCAGAAGTGATGTCACTATAGTGCTGGGGACGCTCTAGCATTCAGGACAAACTCTTTGGTTTAACCAGGGAGTTTGAGCTGAATGCTGGAATGTCCATAGTGCCATGCTGACATAACTTCCGGTCATCCCAGAAAAGATGTCATCACAGAGCCAATGATACCGTTGGCCATATTACCCGTCATTTTTTTCCCGCCACCCAGCTGAGCAGCAGGGAAAAGGGGGAGCAGAGGGAGGGAGGAGACCCAGCAAGCCGGTTGGGAAAGAAGTCAAAGACCAACTGCTAATCCATACCTGATTTGCTGCAACAAACAAAGCAACAACAGATCGGAGATTTTGTAGCTTCACTGCAATGAATTAAGATGGTTTTACTAAAGTACACTGATTTTAAAAAAAAAACACAGGAAAGAATTTTTTTAGAAAATGAATGCCCAATGTTTGTTTCAACACTGGAAGCATTCAGGCCATTCTAGGGAAAGCAGAGAAGCAGACAGGGTTCATTGCAAACAAAAGTAAATACAAACATTTTTTTTTAATTGATTTTTCCTATATCTACAACTAATACGCTACAATCTAAGCTACATATACCTTATACAGAGAGTACTTTATCATTTGCTTAATACTACCATGTTACATAATATAATTATGAAACATTTAGAACCTTGGATAAATTTCAATTATTTTGTTACTGCTACTATAAAAATTATCAAAACTATTTGGCAGGCACGCCCACCTAGAGAAATACGGTTAATTAAACAATTTATAATACATAGGTGCAATGCTTAATAAAACAGTTTAATCACTATTTCTTCTTTCGTCCTCTTCTTGTCTTAACAGTCTCATCTACTTTTGGAGCTGCTGCTCCTTTTTCCGAGTCAGACACTTCTTCTTCACTCTTTGAGCTATCAAATCCATACATGCTTTCTTGCGAGGCTAGTGAACCATCTGAGTCTCTCCCAGTTTTCTTTTCTTTGCTTTTTTCCAGAAATTTTTTCGCTTGTTGAACAGAGTCAATCTTATACTTCTTATCTTTGATGCTGAAGCATAGTCCTTCTGGAGTATTCCAGCGATAGATGATAGACTCAGACTGGAGCCAAGATGTCAATTTTCCATAGGCTTTCCTTCTTTTCCTTATTTCAAATGGGATATCCTTCATCACTTTTACTTCTTCTCCCAGGATCTTCAGAGCTGCTTTGTTTGTGGTCCTAAGCACCACGTCTCTTGTAGATTTTTTGGAGAACCTTATCATAATTTCACCAGGCAGGCTTTTCTTTTTAGTATAATCTGGATAGGTTCTGTAAACCATATCCATATTGCTTTTTATATCTGCTGCTTTCATGCCTGTCACTGGTTCAAGTGCTTCACTTAGCAAATTTTTAAGGTCTTCTGTGTTTTCTGGCACATTCTGAAGTCTTAGGAAAAAATTCGATCTTTCCATTTGTAATTTGAAAAGCTGATCATGGTGGAAGGCCTTTTCCTTCTCTGCCTTTTGTAGTCTTGAGTCTTGGTTTTTTACTGAAGTTTTTACTTCCAGAAGTTCTCGCTGCAGCTTCTCTGTGGTTTTATTCGACTCTTTTAGTTCTAACTGCATTTTGTCCATCTTCACGTTGAGAGCTGTCATTTGGTCCACTAGAGGTCGCAATAACGAGGAGAACACCGCGCTCATCTCTGTGGTATCAACCTTTGCACTCGGAGCTGTACTTCCTAGTTTGGGGGAAGGTTTCGGTTTCCCCGCCATTGTTGAGGCTGCGCTCTTTGTTTATAGATAGATAAGATGAACGAAAGGAGCAAATTTTCGAACAGCACTTATGTCCTTTTAAAGTTTATATCTCCAAGTGAGCGATGCTGCCATCTAGCAAGGCAGATGGGCTTTTATTCATGCAGTAACGCCACGTGAAGAGTCTGGTAAGTACACCAGTCCCGGAGGGGGGGGGTGGGTTTCACTCCTCCCGCCGTCTTCCCGCTGTATTCTGCTTTTCTTACTTCAGACTCACGTTTTCTCCATGCGTAACTGTCAGTTCCAGCCTCATTGCTTCGCACTCTCTGCTGCTTCACGGATTTGCGCTTTCAGCCATACGGCTCCCACAGCGGGGGAACCTATGGGGGTGATGAAAAGGGATCTCGATTCCTCGATCGCCACCATAGGGAGAGATCCCCTTCGTGCCACCCCAGGCAGAGCCCCCTCACTGGGGTCTCTGGGGGCTCGGCACCAGTCCAGAGCCCCTTCTTCCCGCCGGGTACGGATCGCGCTCCCCGCAGTTGCGGAGGAGCACGTCCGCCATTATCGCAAGTCTTGCCGGAAAATACAAACATTTTGGAATAAAAGCAGTTGATATCACAGCAGCAGAATAGTAGCGCCGAACGATAATGCGATTGAGCCTATAACTTTTTAGCCTTTATCCCGCCTGGGATCCCTAAAACTAAGTTAACAGCTCTAATGTAATCTGTACTTCGGCCATTAGAATGTAAATTCCTCAAAGCAGAGGGCTTTTAGCTGTTGTTTGTGAAACCCTCATTGCTCCAAGGGCCGTAATAGTCACAACTAGATAAAACCCCAAAACTCTTAAACCAGAATCACCATATTCCCCCTTTGGTTCCCCAAAATAAGTAAGGCAAAATCTCACTCTCTCTCTCTCCCCCTCCCCCCCCCCCCCCCCGTATTAGGGTTGTCTGTATTTTTGGTGCTTGGGGGGGTACAGAGGGAGGGCTTCTGGAGTTCTGGCCCCATTGGTGGACCTCCTGATGGCACCTCCTTTTGGGGCACTGTGTGACACGGTGTTGGACTGCATGGGCCATTGGCTTGAACCAACATGGCTTCTCTTATGTTCTTACGTCCAAGGCAGTGATGGTCTATATTCTGGGGGGGGCAACAGTGGGAGGGCTTCTGGAGTTCTAGTCCCACTGCAGGACCTCCTGATGGCACCTGGGTTTTGGCCACCATCTGACACAGAATGTTGGACTAGAAGGGCCGTTGGCCTGATCCAACATGGCTCCTCTTATGTTCTTAACCTCTAGGTGGGACGTGGACATCTCCTACTATTACAATTGATTTCTGAAAGAAATCAGTGCCCCTGGAGAAAATGGCTACTTTGGAGGGTGGAGTCTATGGCATCGTACCCTGCTGAGTTTGTGCCCCTCCCCAGGCTCCACTCCCAAAATCTCCTGCTGTTTCCCCGCTGAGATCTGGCAACCCTACCCTCTCTTCAATGAGGTAAGATGTCAGGATTTGTTTCCCAAGGACTTCCATTTCAAGCCCAGCTGCTGTTATTCACTGACTTATGCATAATCATAATTAAAAAAAGTATTTGGATGATACCATTAGTATGCATTAATACAGAGATGCTGTCTTCCCACAGGAATTAGGAAGCAAATCTCTCTTTTTTTATATTCCACTAAAGCAGATACAACCCCCCCCCCCAACCCTTCATTTATTGCGGATGTAAGAAGCTTGTGACCGAAGCCTCAGACTCAAGCCAGAGGGTGTGGTCTGGGGAGCGGAGGTACCTCAGCATGGTATAATATGATAGAATCCACCTTCCAAAGCTGCCATTTATTCAAGAGGAACTGAGGAAAGCCAGTTTGGTGTTCTCTCAGCCCCACCTACCTCACAGGGGGTGTCTGCTGTGGGGAAGGGAAGGGAAAAGGACTGTAAGCCGCTATAAGACACCTTTGGGTAGTGAAGGGCAGGATATAAATCCAATCTCCTCCTCCTCCAGCCAGTTTGGTGTATTGGTTAAGTGCATGGACTCTAATCTGTGAGAACTGGGTTTGATTCCCCACTCCTCCACATGCAGCTGCTGGATGACCTTGGGCAAGCAGTAGTCCTGGCACAGCTGTTCTTGAAAAAGAGCAGTTTCTCTCGGAGCTCTCTCAGCCCCACCTACCTCACAGGGTGTCTGTTGTGGGGAGGGGAAGGGAAAGGAGATTGTAAGCCGCTCTGAGACTCCCTTTGGGTAGTGAACCTGGAGGTTGGCAATGCTACATCCCAGACCTGGTAACCGTAGGGGGAGGAAGCCATAGAGAGGCAGCAGTCTGTCTTTGCAGTTCTGCCTTTGCAGTTCTGATCTGCTCTCTCTCTCCCTCTCTCTCTGAACTCATAGAGACAAAACTCCTGCTCCTGAACACTGTCTTGGGACCTCCGCTTTCCTCCAAGTTGCTCGCACTCTGCGGCCTATTTTTAACGCTTTTAAAGGCACCTAAGTGACTTGTAAACTCCATCACTGCCGCTGACAGCCAGCCTTAATATGTCTAAACATATATGTGTGTAATAATAATCATTAGGACGGAGCGCCTCAGCGCAGCCGTCTGCCGCCGCTTTGCAAGATGAATGGCATTAATCAACAGGATGCCTTCAGAACTTTTTGGCGAGTCATTTGTTATGCTAATTGGGCCACTTAAAGTGAACTGTCAATGAGCGCTGATCTTTTTGACAGGCGAGAGCTGACGGTGGGCTAATTGCTTCGGCTTCTGCAAACAGCCCTTGTCTCCCCAACTTTCCAAATCTAATGTCCATTAGGAAGGGGGGGAGCTGCTAATCACCTGGCCAGACTTGGTGATGAATGGGAGGGCAGGGCGAAAAAGGCAGATCCAGGTGTGCGGCCGGCTCTATATCCCTGAATAGCACGCCTTCCTGCCAAAGAATATATTTTTTATTTTATTTTTTCAAAACGAGGAAGATTTTGAGGGGGAAAGATCAAACTCTTTGCAGAGAGGCAATAGATTAAAAAGAGATCCAGGCCTGGGCTCGTTGGATCTTAGAAGAACTTGGATGGGAGACCACCAAGGAAGTCCAGGGTCACTACGCAGAGGCAGGCAATGGCAAACCACCTCTGTATTTCTATTGCCTTGACCTGGATGGCCCAGGCTAGCCCATTCGCTAGGTTTGCCAGGTCTGGGATGGAAAATACCTGGGAACTTTTGGGGTGGATCCAGGAGAGGGTGGGGTTTGGGGAGGGGAGGCACCTCAGCATGGTACAACGCCATCAAGTCCACCCTTCAAAGCAGCCATTTTCTCCAGGGGAGATGATCTTTGTCAGCTGGAGCACAGTTGTAAAAGCGGGAGATCCTTAGGCCCCACCTGGAGGCCGGCAACCCTACCCATCTCAGAAGATCTCAGAAGCTAAGCAGGGTCAGCCCTGGTTAGCATTTGGATGGAAGGCCAAATCTCCAGGAATTTTTCAAGTCGTGTTTGAATGAGTCAGATGTTGTGGGGTCACTTTCCATCATCACTCTGAGACCAGTGGGAAAGAGGCGGTGGGTTTTGAGTCCTTCCATCTTGGCAATTTTGCCAAGGCTATCCAGCAAGGTAGGCAGTGCTGGGAGATGTAACGGTTGCTGAATTGTTGTGCATTGAAACCACCATTGTTTGTATTGCTCATCATTCTCCTCTTCCCCCCCGCCCCCCATTCAAAAGCGGTGTCTTCTGGCTGAATATGCACTATTTGCTTTTTTGAGAGATCAACTCCTGGTATACAGGCATGTCGTCCCCCGCACTCAAATGCACAAAGGTTTGCCTTAATTTGCATGATTTGCAATTCAGCCTCCGTAGATGTCTATCTTAGCAGTACATGACTCCCGCTTTTGAAAGCACAGACCGAAGTTACATCAGCCCTCTTTGCCATTTGGTCAGAGGAAGACATGAAGCTGCCGAGTACTGAATCAGACCCTAAGTCTGTATTGCCTGCTCAGACTGGCAGCAGCTCTCCAGGGGCTCAGGTAATGTCACATCGCCTACTGCTTGATACCTTTATCTGGAGATGCTGGGGACTGAGCCTGGGACCTTCTGCATGCCGAGTAGATCCTCTGCCAGTGCACTTGAGAGCCAGTAGGTGTAGTGGTTAGGAGCGTGAACTCCAATCTGGGAGAACCGGGTTTGATTCTCCACTCCTCCACGTGCAGCTGCTGGCATGACCCTGGGCCAGTCACAGTTCTCTCAGAGCTGTTCTCCCAAGAGCAGTCCTCAAAAGAGCTCTCTCAGCCCCACCTACCTCACAGGGTGTCTGTTGTAGGGAGGGGAAGGGAAAGAAGATTGTAAGCCGCTCAGAGACTTCAAGTGAAGGGCGGGGTATATAAATGCAATCTCCTCCTCCAGTTGTCTTCTTCTTCTTCTTCTTCTTCTTCTTCTTCTTCTTCTTCTCCTTCTTCTTCCCAATTCTCTACCATAGACTGCTAGCTTAATTGTGCATTGTTTCCAGTTCCAAACTTCTGACCAATTACACCATGAGCAGGGCTATTTTGGGGCAGGAACGCACAGGAACGGAGTTCCGGCTGGCTCCCGAGTTGGCCACACCCAGCAGGAACTCATTAGCATAATAGGCCGCACCCAACAGCCGAAACTCATCAGGACTGGCTACATGAGGGGTGTGTGGCCTAATATGCAAAGAAGTTCCTGCTGCAAGAAAAGCCCTGGGTTTTGACAACAAAGAAGGTAAGAATAAGAAGCAAAAGCTGGGTGTGGCTGGATGACCCCTCTTCTGGTAACAGGGGTGTGTGGCCTAATGTGCTAATAAGCTGTGCTGTCAGCGGTGTGGCCTAATATGCTAATGAGTTCCTGTTGTTGGGTGTGGCCTATAACGCTAACGAGTTCCTGCTGGGCTTTTTCTACAAAAAAAAGCCCTGAGAACGAGAAATGTCAGAAACAGGGTCCCAGCTTCACGGCACATTCTACTCCATTCAAAAACCCAGCCTTCCTCCCCCCCCCCTTCAGTTCCCCATGAAATGCTCCCCATTGAAAACCACTAGCGTAGTCGTGCGTGGGTTCCCTTGCAAAACCCCAGATTCCGGCACCAGTCCACCTGAATCATGGTTGCGCAATCCGCAGGGCTCCACAACAGCTTGCGGACTGAGTCACTGTCCTTGTTTTTCACAGGCCGAGCCGTGCCTTTCGCAAACCTGTTGCTTATTTGGGAATGGGAAATGGGAGATTGGGAGTGACAGCATGATCAAACCGCAGCTTCTCTCCTCCCCCCTCCACCCCCCCCCCGAGGCTCCTGCCATGAAGGGACATACTTGGCGCTCTTGCGGGAGACATCTGCTGTTATGCTGGCATCGTCCTACTCTGCAGCTGCTCCGTGCCTGGGGGCATGCTGTGGCACGGATAGCGTTGGGGAATCTGTGGGGTTTGCTGGACTGCGGTCCTGCTTAGAAGAGGCTGCTTGGCTAGGGCGAAAAGGAGTTATGCTCCACCCAGCTCGGCTCCCGGCTGCTTGGCTGACTTGACCAGCTTACCCCCTGTGTTCCCTCTAAGCTGAGTTAGTGTGAGCTAGCTCACAGTCTTTAAGCCTCCAGCTCACACTTTTTTTTTTTTGTCTTTGCTCAGGAAGGATGGCTCCAGAGCCAACTGATTTGTGCAGGAGCCAAATCGCTCGCTCACAGCTTCATTGACAGTTGCTCACCAGGTAGACTTTTTGAGAGCCAGTTTGGTGTAGTGGTTAAGTGCGCGGACTCAAATCCGGGAGAACCGGGTTTGATTCCCCACTCCTCCACTTGCAGCTGCTGGGTGACCTTGGGCAAGCCATAGTTCTGGCACAGCTGTTCTTGAAAAAGAGCAGTTTCTGTCAGAGCTCTCTCAGCCCCGCCTGCCTTACAGGGTGTCTGCTGTGGGGAGGGGAAGGGAAAGGAGTTTGTAAGCCACTCTGAGACTCCTTTGGGTAGTGAAGGGTGGGGTATAAACCCAATATCTTCTGCTCCTCTTCTTCTTCTTCTTCTTCTTCTTGCTCACAAGACTCCACAGCTTAGAGGGAGCACTGGTTACCACCCCTGGACCTGCCTAGGGATTACCCAGTGTCCTCTATCCCATTTTCTCATGATTCTAGGATTCCTCTCTGCTGCCTTCCATTCCTCATAGCTTCCAGACCAACGAAGAGGATTTCTAAAATTCATGCTAAGGTGGGCATGCTGCCATTTGCTTCCTTTGGCTCCTGCACATATCCCCCCTTCCCTACTGCCTACCAATTGGCACATGTGCACTGATGAGATGCTAAAACCTTGATTCGATTGTATGTGTGGTTGCCTCGATTCTTTTTTTTTCTTTTGTCCGTTCAGGGTTTTACTGAGAGGCACCTGTGGCACCACTAGAGGGCAGTGGGGTGTGGTGAGTGCTTTCCATGATAGGCGGGGACTTGCCCAGGTTCAATGGCGCTCATTAAGGTTCCCTTTCTGGCCATGAATAGGGTTACCAGGTCCCTCCTGGCAACGGACAGGGGATGAGGGGACTTACCAGGAGCAGGAGGGAGGCCTGGTTGGAGTTGCCAGATATGTGGTCACACCCCTTCTGGTGTGCACTGGAAGTGGTCTTATCATGCTGAGATGTCACAGCAACATTCCTGGTCTTCTACCATAGAGTTTTTCCCCAAGTACCAGACTGTCACCCGGATGTTGACGCCGTGATAATGTCACTTCCTGTGCTGGAAGTGATGTCACTGTGTCACTTCCTGTGCTGGAAGCAGTGTTGCCACATCCCTGGAATGGGGGTGGGTTCTGGCAGCGGGGGACCCCAGCTTTCACTGGGCGAGCTGGCAACCCTAGCTGTGGACCACACGATCGTGAGGGGTAGCAGCCGTGTTAAGTCTGTCTGTAGAAGGAGAAAAGAGCAAGAAGAAGTGAGCAGTGACTCACAGAAGCTCATACCCTGCCATTCTTGTTCTTTTCTACTGCACACCATCATGGTTCCCTTCATCCTTGGGAACATTTAGTCTGGGACTCGGGAATGTTTAGTCTGGAGAAGAGGGAGGTTAAGGGGAAACATGGTTGCTCTCTTCAAGTCTTTGAAGGGCTGTCACGTAGAGGAGGGCAGGGAGCTGTTCCTGTTGGCAGCAGAGGAGAGGACTCGCAAGAATGGGTTGAAATTAAGGGCGGGAAAGTACCGGATGGATCTTAGGAAAAACTTTTTGACAGTCAGAGTTGTGCAACGGTGGAGTCAGCTGCCTCGGGAGGTGGGGAGCTCCCCCTCACTGGACTGGATGGGCCACTGGCCCGATCCAACATGGCTTCTCTTATATTCTTATGTCTGGGGCAGTGATGCTCTGTATTCTTGGTGCTTGGGGGATGACAGTGGGAGGGCTTTTGGAGTTCTGGCCGCACTGGTGGACCTCCCGATGGCACTTGGTTTTGGCCACTGTGTGACACAGAGTGTTGGACTGGATGAGCCGTTGGCCTGATCCAACATGGCTTCTCTTATTTTCTTATGTCTGGGGCGGTGATGTTCTGTATTTTTGATGCTTGGGGGCACAGTGGGAGGGCTTCTGGAGTTCTGGCCTCACAGGTGGACCTCCTGTTGGCCCCTGGGTTTTGGCCACTGTGTGACACAGAGTGTTGGACTAGATGGGCCACTGGCCTGAGCCAACACAGCTTCTCTTATGTTCTTGCTCTTGCACTGGTTGAAACATCAAAATCACAGTGCAGCTGTGCATTGCTCAAGTTTGTTTGTTTGTTTGTTTGTTTGTTTGTTTGTTTGTTTGTTTGTTCGGCAATGATACATGCAATGCGATGCATCAGTTATTCAAAGGGGGCTCAAATCAGGTAGGAACTCTGTGGCAGATTGTACATGCACATGCTGCTCCGTGCAGGTTTGGAAATAAGAAAATGGAACAGTGTCAGTTCCAGACGGAAAGCAAAACCCAGGCAGAAATCCGGATGAACGTCCCAAACATCTCTAGACTAGAACTCCTGTCCTAAATAGGGGATTGTACTCCGTCACCTTCTTCTTTTTTAGTTCTATGTGAATTCTTTGAAATGATGGAGGAGCAGATGGGGGAAATGTGGAAAGAAAAGAGGGATACACATGCATGTGAGAAAGAGAAGCTACAAAGTATACAGGGAGTGGGAGAGGGCTGTAGTTTTGAATAGCGCCATTATTTTTAGTAAGATGCTTGACGTTGTGATGAGTACGTGTCTGTGAGTGGTGCCTGTAGGTTACAGGAATCCTTGGCTTGTACAAAATCCATGTATTCACACTTCAATATCCATCATCCATACCCTGGAGAAACAGATGGAATGACTGTCACGTTATGGGAGCCTTCCAGGGCCAATTTAAGTTATTTGGTGGTCCAAGCAAGGCCCACTGATCAGCACCTGGACCAGTGCCCTTGGAGACTTTAGGGAGCAGTTATGGCTTGGTGGTAGAGCATCTGCTCGGTGTGCGGAAGGTCCCAGGTTTAGCCCCTGGCATATCCAGCTAAAGAATCTGGCTGTAGGTGACACGAAAGCCCTGAGACCTTGGAGAGCTGCTGCCAATCAGAGTAGACAATATTTATTCATTTATATTTATAATCTGGATGGACTTTGATTGATGCAGGATAAGTTTCAGGCAACTTCATAGGTCCATGTGTTTGTCCTCTGCCCCACCCACTCCCACACCAGATGCCTTACTCTTCGGCCCTTCCCAGGGACTGATTTGAGGGAAGATTAATTCTCTCTGCTTTGTCCTTCCTGTCTCAGCTGATCCTGACAACTGAACCCATTGCAGTGGCTGGCCTCGGGCTAAGGAAACAAATGCAGTGGGCCATACTCCCCATCTCAGTTCGGATGCACAAATCTGTACCTGTGTGCTCCCATGGCCAAACTGGAAACACACAGTCCCCAAATATTGACCCAGAGGCAGCTGATATCATAAGAACATAAGGAGAAGAAGAAGAAGAAGAAGAAGAAGAAGAAGAAGAAGAGATTGGATTTATACCCCGCCCTCCACTCACTTGGAGTCTCAGAGCGGCTTACAAACTCCTTTCCCTTCCCCTCCCCAAAACAGACACCCTGTGAGGTGGGTGGGGCTGAGAGAGCTCTTTCCCAAGCTGTCCTTGAGGGAACAGCTGGTACAGAGCTATGGCTTGCCCAAGGTCATCCAGCCAGGTGCAAGTGGAGGAGTGGGGAATCAAACCCGGTTCTCCCAGATTAGAGTCTGCGCACTTAACCACTACACCAAACTGGCTCCCAAGAAGACCCCTGCTGGATCAGACCAGTGGTCCATCTATTCCAGCATCCTGTCTCACATAGTGCCCAATGAGTTCCTCTGGAGGTCTAACAATAGGTCATAGAGGAGGTCTTTATAAGAATATCATAAGGCCCCTGCTCAATCAGACCAGTGGTCCATCTAGTCCAGCATCCTGTCTCATACAGTGGTCAGCCAGTTCCTCTGGAGGTCCAACAACAGGGCAGAGAGACCAAGGCCTTCCCCTGATAAGAACATCAAAAGATCCCTGCTGGATCAGACCAGTTAGGGTCCATCTAGTCCAGCATCCCATCTCACACAGTGACCAGCTAGTTCCTCTGGAGGGCTAGCAACAGGGCATAGAGGCTGAGGCCTTCTCCTGATAAGAACATCAGAAGGGCCCTGCTGGATCAGACCAGTGAGGGTCCATCTAGTCCAGCATCCTCTCTCACACAGTGGCCAGCCAGTTCCTCTGGAAGGCCAACAGCAGGGCATAAAGGCCAAGGTCTTCCCCTGATGTTACCTCCTGGAACTGGGATCCAGAGGTTTACTGCTTCTGAATCTGGAGATCCCCTTTAGTCCCCATGGATTGTAGGGATGGATAAATCTATCCTCCATAAACACCCCCACACTGACCACCAGCTGAGAGGAGGAGCTTCTGCTCCCCAAGGGTCATGGGATCAGGTGGTGGGGTCATGTTGGCTTCTTGCGATGTTTCTACCAACTTATGGATGTGTCTAACCATAGCTGAGACTCTCTCTGAGTCCTGCCCTGTTTGAACCCATAGTTTCTGCCCATGTTTACCATGGTGCAGATCAGCTGAGTTTTGAAACAGGCAATAGATGATATTGATGGTGATGAGGAACCCAGAAGCACATCCATTGATTCGTGGGGCCAGCCACACGACTTGAGTTGTGTGTAAGCTGATCTCCGAAAGGCACACATTGGAATTATTCCATGTGCGCACTCGTTAAAGGATTCCATGTGCTATCCCTGTCTGAAGGAAATGCCAGCTGTCTCCAAAGTGTCTCAGAGAGCAAGGGAACGAGTCAACGCCATTAATCATCCGTTAGTTGAGGTTCCTCATTCCTGTCACCTGTCACTTTGTAACGCATGCAGATTGCTCTGAGGGCAGCATTGTCAGGCTGACATTTCCTTGGGTTGGTGGTAGGAGCACCTTGTCTTTTGTGTGAGAGACAGCGAAGAAGGTGAGGAACGAACACGCTCACAAAAGCCTACAGAGAAGTATGCACTGGAAGCATGGAGGCTTGTGGTGAAACAAATACGTGTGGCAATCATAGGCAAAGAGTCCCATTGAAAGTCAAGGTGGAACATCAGTCATGGGTACAAGTGCTCTTGTCCTTGTCCGCCAAGTCACGGAATGGTCCTTATGCAATCCCAGCATTGTAACTACCAACATAAGTGTTCAGTTTTGAAGAATGGATGCCAGGGCTCTTTAGTTTGAAAAGACCACGGAATGCCAATTAAAGACAAATAACTGAGTGGGAGTGGAACGGTCCTGTGAGGACAGCTTGAAGGATGTGATAAGTATGGGGAGAGATATCATAAATACAACAACTCCTGGGCGCTCCATGAAATTGCTGAGCAGTTGGGTTGGAATGGATAAAAGGAAGGACTTCTTCACCCTAAGTGTGATTAACACATGGAATTCACTGCCACCGGAGGTGGTGGCGGCTAAAAGCATGGACGGCTTCAAGTGGGAATTAAACATATGGAGCAGAGGTCCATCTGTGGCTATTAGCCACAAGGTATAGATAGGGAGTCTCAGTCTGGGGCAAGTGATGCTCTGTATTCTTGATGCTTGTGGGGGGGGGCAACAGTGGGAGGGCTTTTAGTGTCCTGGCCCCACTGGTGGACCTCCTGATGGCACCTGGTGTTTTTGGCCACTGTGTGACACAGAGTGTTGGACCGGATGGGCCATTGGCCTGATCCAACATTGGCTTCTCTTATGTTCTTATGTTGTTCGTAAGAAAATGCCTTATACTGAACCAGATGGTTGGGCCATCAAGATCAGTTTTGTCTACTCAGACTAGCAACAGCTCTCCAGGGTCTCTCTTGAAGGTCTTTGACAATACCTGCTATTCGATCCTTTTTGGTGTAGTGGTTAAGTGCGCGGACTCTAATCTGGGAGAACCAGGTTTGATTCCCCACTCCTCCACTTGCACCTGGCTGGATGGCCTCGGGCAAGCCATAGTTCTGTCAGAGCTGTCCTTGAAAGAGCAGTTCTCTCAGAGCTCTCTCAGCCCCACCTACCTCACAGGGTGTCTGTTGTGGGGAGGGGAAGGGAAAGGAGTTAATAAGCCACTCGGAGACTCCAAGTGAAGGGTGAGGTATACATCCAGTCTCCTCTTCTTTTTAACTGGAGATGCTGGGGTTTGAACCTAGGGCCTTCTGCATGCCAAGCAGGGTTTTGCTTAGATGACGCACTTTACCTCAGGGTCATGAGCATATGGTGGTAACTTGCTGTCTGCCTTCCACCCTCAGAATAAGCTTCATTTAAACTCCAGTTAAACTCTGGTTGCGCATGAGACACATTATGATTGGGTTGACCGAGGTGGAGTAAATGCACTCCAATTCACTGAGTCATCTTGGTCAACAGGACTGGGACAACCAAGCTGGGGAGTTCTCTGCACATGAAATGGGCGGGAAGGATGAGGAATGCCCATAAGCCCAGTGACAAACAGCGTTTGCACTCAATCAGAGTTTAATTGGATTTTAAGTGGGCGTTCTTGTAAAGTCCTCACACTGCTAGTTCCTGATAGCTGGTGGTCCGTATTCACCACAACTTCCACCAATATAGCAAGTCTCTGTAGGCTCCGGGGAAGGTGGAGGTGCCTGCCTGCCCCTCTTAGACTGCTCCGTGAAATCTGCTTCTTTTGATGAGCAGTAATCTCAGAAAATTGATCGGAGAATTGCAATACCTCTGTCGCCGGCTGGTGTTCCAGAATTCAATAGGAGAGCCAGATGTATGAAGAAATTGATCTTGTTCCCATGATGTAGGTAGGAAGAAAGTTGTATGGAAGAAAACAGGGGGAGGGGAGAAGTCGGCAGTCTGTTTCTTTTTTTCTTTTGTGCCAGAGTGCACTTTGCCGTCAATGTGTTGGGACTTTCCGAATGGAGGTCACGGAGATGTCCCCGTCCTGCCATCATCCTCAAATGGCTTCTCCCACTGGCTAACATCTCATTTTATGGCGAGTAAATAAGACTGCCTAATTGCTCCCTCGCTCGAGAGTGAGAATATTGAGTGAGGGCCGTGCCTTATGAATTGGGAGCGTGTCCAATTTGTGGTCCGAGCAGATGTGAGCTCCTCAGGGTTCCGCTGTAATGATAAATGGGAACATTTGAGTGCGGTGTGCCCTGGTCCCAGCGCCCAGGCTTCGTGAGCTTGATCGAGTCTTCCTCTTTGCAAATGGTGATTGGCAAAGACGTGCTTTGATCCCATTTGTGGACCCACCAGAGGCGGGAGCCCACAGCGGGGCTGTCACGAAGGGTTCTTCCAAGGTCACCCAAAGGCCAGGGAACTTGACTCCTCCATATTTCTCTCTCTCCCGAGTGCGAGATGTTTTTTGAAGCATGCTCCACATCAAAAACACACTTTAAATTAAGGTGACACTTAACTAATAATTAATGAGTGATTAATGGAAATTGCTTTTTTAGCTGATAAATTGCTCTAAGGCGGGCTGGGGCATGTTCCATAGGAGACGTAGATAAATATTTCTTTTTTTTAAAGCATTCCACTTCCATAAACACTTAGAGATGGGCTCTCAACTTTCAGGTGTCTTGATATCATTTATCCCCGTCATCTTCGTAAACAGGATCGAGAAGCGCCGCTTCATCTTTTATCCCAGGGGTTCATTTCCATTAATCAGGTATTAATTATTATCAGGGAAATATTTATATGCATTTACCCTTTCGGCTGAGGTGGTCGCCAGATTACTCTTTCCTGTAGAATAGTGGGAGGGAAGGGATTGAAGAAAGAAACGGCATAAGATGTAGGTTCTTCTACAGTCCGGTGGGTGAAGCTATTAGCCACAAAATGTAGATAGGAACGCTCAGTCGGGGGCAAGTGATGCACTGTATTCTTGGAGCTTGGGGGGAGGGGCAACAGTGGGAGGGCTTCTGGTGTCCTGGCCCCACTGCTGGACCTCCTGAGGGCACCTGGTGTTTTTGGCCACTGTGTGACAGACTGTTGGACTGGATGGGCCATTGGCCTGATCCAACATTGGCTTCTCTTATGTTCTTATGAAGCCTTCACCTGGTATAAATTGCTTTGCTACTACAGACGTGGATCTTTGATGTCAGCCAAAATCCAGAGGGGTTTTTTTTCTTCTTCTTCAAGTGTGGTTTTGGAGAATACTCCCTGACCAAAGCCACCTGACTATTTTGAATTCTGGGCTCTGTTGCTGTCCGCCGTACTACAGTAGCAGGTTGCTCAGGATGGCCGTATTTCTAGAGGGGCCTGTGAAGTCGTTTGTGATCTGGGAGGTGTGTCCTAGTATCTTCCATGACACTGCAAGGGATCCTGTGGTGGTGGTGGTGGTGAAAAGTGCCATCAAGTCGGAGCCAATTTATGGTGACCTCGTAGGGCTTTCCAGGCAAGAGATGTTCAGAGATGGTTTGCCATGGCCTGCCTCTGCGTAGCAACCCTAGACTTCCTTGGGGGTCTGCCATCCAAGTGTTCATTAGGGCTGACCCTGCTTAGTTTCTGAGATCTGATGAGATCAGGATAGCCTGGGGTATCCATGGACTGCCTACCTAATATAAGGTCATCAATACAGTGATGCTGCAGATCGGTTTCTTTAGGACATCTGAAACAGGAGGAGTCCTTGAATTGTGGGACAGGTGCTCCAAGTCATTACTGTATTTAACTAGGGCTAATAAACTCACCAGGATGTCGGGGGAGTTTGTGGTAAATGTGATTCTGTTCCCCATTTTATCCTCACAAAGCCCTGTGAGGTAGGTGAGGCTGAGAGTGACCAGCACCAGGTCACCCAGGGGTTAAATTCAGGGGACTTCTGGTTCAGCCCTCTATTCTTGACTATTCCACTCGACTTGACTATTTCACTTGATGGAAGTGACACACATCCTGACGAATGGGACACTTGATACCAGACTAATTTGGAGAATTTGCGGCAGCTACCACACGCTTATTTTACTAGTTGTAGCAAATATATAGCATTCAAGACAGCAACACCTGGTCTTATTTACCATATTTTTCACTCCATAAGATGCACTTTTCCTCCCCAAAAAAGTGGGGGGGGGGAAGTGTGTGCGTCTTATGGAGCGAATATGGAGCTTTTCTTACCTGTAACAGGGCTCTTTCTTCAGCAGGAATGCAGGGGAACGCCATTCAGGCTGGCATCCCAGCCTTCCCCGCCCCTCCCTGCTGGGCCTGAGCTGTTAAGACTTAAAAGGGAAATGGCAGGAAAAACCCCACCAGGCTAAGTACTCTTTCCCTTTAAGTGCTTTTCCCCTTTAAGACAGCCAGCAGCAGAAAGCCCCGCCCACAGATTAAGCTCCGTGGCTACTTTGCACAGAAAGGCCTGGCTTTGCATGGCATGCCGACGTCTCTCTTCTTTCCTTTCTCTATCTTTCTTCCTTCCTTCCTTCCTTTCCTTTTTTCTGTCTGTCTGTCTGTCTCTCTCTCTGTCCCCACCTTTCTTTCTTCCTTTCTCTTTCTCTCTCTCTCTCCTCCTCCTTCCTTCCTTTATCTCTCTCTCTCTCTCTCTTTCTTTCTTTCTTTCTGTTTCATTTTTTCCTGTTTTCCTCCTCTAAAAACAAGGTGCGTCTTATGATCAGGTGCGTCTTATGGAGCGAAAAATACGGCATATATGTATATACAAAATTCTGAATGCATGTATTTTTGGATGTGAGCCATTTTATAGTAAGGAATATTGACCACCGAGGAAGGCCCACAGGGGCCAAAACACGTATGGTTCTTAGGTCAAAGGTTTTAACCATCAGTTTGATATGTACTACAATTAGTTCTTAATGAACCTAGTTTTAAATGTCTGATACTTGGGAATGTCTCTTTTAATTTAATTTTGTTTTATTTATGTGTACACCCTAATGAATGTCTATATTTTTTCATAGTAATTCTTTTGTTAGCTTGACCCTCTCGGTTCGCGGCTCTTTGTTAGGTTGAGTCCCCCCCCCCTTTTTTCACCTTTTGTCAACACTCTATTCACCATACCGCACTGGCCCTTACTCTCTGAAGTCTCATATGGATGTGCAGCATTTTGCTGGGGATTATGTTATGCTGCCTTATGCTGAATCAGGCAATTCCACTGGTCCATTGAGGTCAGTATTGTTTACTCAGACTGGCAGCAGGACTCCGGGGTTTCAGGCGGAGGCCTTTCACATCGTCTACTATATGGGCCTTTGACCTGGAGATGCTGGTGATTGAGCCTAGGAGCTTCTGCATGCCAAGCAGAGGCTCTTCCACTGAGCCACAGCCTCCTCAGCTTTCTTCCAGCGTGGTGAGCCTTCCATCAGAGGAAGCACTTCTTTCCAAGGAGTTTCCTGTTTTTAGCTGAGAACCGGGAGGAGAGGGGCTGTAGCTCAGTGGTAAAGCATCTGCTCGACATGCAGAAGGTCCCAGGTTCAATCCCCAACATCTCCATTTACAAGGATCCGGTGATGTGAAAGGCCTCTGCCTGAGAACTGGGGGAGCTGCTGCCAGTCCGAGTAGGCAATACTGGCTTTGGTGGACGGTCGGTCTGATTCAGTATAAGGCTGCATCACATG
The DNA here is from genome assembly GCA_029233225.1 of Lepidodactylus listeri. Classification (NCBI taxonomy): domain Eukaryota; kingdom Metazoa; phylum Chordata; class Lepidosauria; order Squamata; family Gekkonidae; genus Lepidodactylus; species Lepidodactylus listeri. Next base: position 5,668,857 of record JARCFY010000004.1, on the reverse strand, counting down.
TATGTGTAAAACTGAATGGCAGCAAGCCAAGATCATTATTGCTTACAGTACCAAGCATATATCCTTGCAGATGTGGTTACATAACAATAATAATGCTTAGTGTTTATACTGGGGGGGGTGGTTGTGAGCAGGTGGGCAGATGGGTGGAGCCAGGGAAAAGAAACTTTAATGGCTAGAAATTTGATCCATTGAAATTCCGGTTTATGACTATTTTTTTTTCCCTATTACCCCATCACAGACCATTTGTGATGGACACTCCTGTTATCATTAAACTCTTTCTGTAATGAGATACTAAACCCAGCCTACCCGGAGCACTCAGTGTGGATTTTTAATCTCTTCCGAGGGGCTTTGCTACCCCTCTTTGGCTCCCTTGTTTCCCTTCGCCCGCTCCCGAAACCTTAAAACCTTGGCACGAGGAAGCATCCAGTGGCCTTCTGTGCATTTGCAGAGAAGTTTAACAACCTGCATCACCGACAATTAGCTCGAGGTATTTTTAGCCTTGGGGGAACTGAGAAATGGGGAACAGCGGAGTGTTGCTTAACCCAAGATGAACGTGACACATTCGTTCAAAGAAGAAGCTGAGAGCCATTTGCTTAGGAGGAACATTGGCCCATCGACTCTGGCTCCATTCTGTGGGAAGGGAAGGGAAGTGGACGTCATGGCTGAACATGGACGTGAAGGGCGGACTGAAGCTCCCAAACCCTGCTGTCCCCAGGCGTCGCCACCAAATCTCCAGCAATTTCCCAATCTGCAGTTGGAAATACACGCGGTACATGTTTTGTGATTTCCTTTGCAACCGGCCTCAAGCTCTAGGCCACAAAGACCAAATGAGGAATTTATTTTAGCTTTACACTATATATCAAAAGGCATGCAAATGTGCCTCATTTGCATAACGTATTCTCGGCTCAGAGTTTTGGGGCACTGAGAAGACACCGTTCTGGGTCCCGTCCCAGCCTGGTTAAATCCATTTTCCCAGTGGTGGAGAGTATCGTTTCCAAATCTTCCGGTTCTTCTGCGAGATTGACTTGTGAAGTGTTTGCATAATCTGCACACGGATGAGGAATGGTGGTGTGTGTGTGGGGGGGAGGCCTGTCAGTAAGAAGCCCCCTGCTAATCTTTCCCTTCAAGACAGGCCTGTACGGAAACCCGTTTTAATATTCATGGGCTTTAGGTAAATAGCCTCTACGTTGGGCTGTCAGGGTCGGCAGATGCGGCTGTCTCGCAAAAGTCCTGCACATTTTATCAGTGAATAAACAGCAGCCAGAAAGGGGGGGGGGAGGATTAGAGAATTAAATTAGTGTGTAACCACTCTCTTCCTCAAGTTTTTTTGGGGCATTGCCATGGGCCTGTGTGTATCTCCAAGATAGTTTCAGGGGGCAGCCTTGTTGGTCTGCAGTAGAACAGCTAGATTTGAGTCCAGTAGCCCTGAAGAGAGAAACAAGATGTTCGTACTACGAGTTTTCAAGAGTCCAATGAGATTTTCGCAGTGCGAGTTTTCAAGAGTTCAACGAGATTTTCGCAGTATGAGTTTTCGAGAGTCCAACAAGATTTTTGCGGTATGTGTTCTCGAGAGTCCAACAAGATTTTTGCAGTATGTGTTCTCGAGAGTCCAACAAGATTTTCGCAGTATGAGTTCTCAAGAGTCCAACAAGATTTTCGCGGTACAAGTTATCAAGAGTCCGACGAGATTTTCGCAGTACGAGTTTTCAAGAGTCCAACAAGATTTTCGTGATACAAGTTTTCAAGAGTCACAGATCCCTTCGTCAGAGTGCCACTAGACTCTAATCCAGCTCAAGATGTTTTTTTTTTAAATAACCCTTTTTTTAATGGTCAAACAGAACACCCTTTTGGAAATTTTCTTTGTTTCCTTCTTTTATTCTTCTTAATTTTTACCCTCTGTTTTTCTCCCCAATGTAAATCTCCACTGTTTTATTGTTCTCCTTCAGATTTCCATCCTGTCTTCAAGTGAGCAACAAAGCATCAAAACGAATAACCACCCAATAAATGGAATGGGGGAATACAGCCATAAAATGCTTGTTACAAAACTTGATTAAAACCCACCAACCCTGCCCAACTTGGCCCTTAAAATCTAAACCCCATCCCCAGACAAAAGCTGTACAGTAAACAGGGTTGCCAGCCTCCATGTGTGGCCTGGAGAGTTCCTGGAATTACAGCTCATCTCCAGACTACAGAGATCAGTTCCCCTGGAGAACATGGATGCTTTGGAGGGTGGACTCTATGGGCGTTAGAACTTTGTGGCAGTTCCTCTTGATATTGCTCTGCATTGGTCCCCACTGCCGAAGAGGCGAGCTGTTATTTCAGCTTCACTCTTTTTGGCGGTGTGGTTGGTTGTGGGTGTGTGAACGCCATCGTTAAGCAAAGCCCCACAGGGGAGTGTGGTTCTTTGGCTCCAAAGCCAGTAGCAAATAAAATTTCAGATTTTTTTTAATGGCACCATATAAACTATGTGCAATGCTATTTTCCACTCTGGGGCTCTTTGATTTGCTGCCATGCCTGTCTTTCCATCTAACGTGACGGGTTGTTAGTGCATATTAACAAGGCCTTTCCATTGCTCAGGAGAAGAGGGAATTCATCCCAAGCGAAGCAGTTAGTGTTTCCAGTGCAGTATTTACCCAGATTAATACATTTTACAGAATAACAATCTTTTGGGATGGCTTTGTCCTGGCAAACATTTGCCTTTTGGATTAAGCCGCGCGCCAGTTTTGTTTCCACCCCCTTCCCACTCCGCCCGCCACCAGCCTGTCTCCGAGCCCCACTGCTCCAAAACAAGACTTGAGGTCTCTTTGCCTTTCTCTCCTCACTGAAGTGGAACGGCCTGAACTGTTGTTGTTTTTTTAAAGGAGTCCCGGAGAGGGAAGGCAGCAGGGAGGGACATGGGGCCTTCTAGGTTCCGGGCATCCGTATTCTCTGGCCGTCTCTCTTTATCCTGCCAGGTACATGGCGTACTTGAGCGCAACAGAGGTGAACTGTCTGGTGGTTTGTTTGTTTGTTTTTTGTTTCTATTTCCTACATCTTTCCTTGCTGTCTCTCCTAAAGTAATTCCATAGCGTCTAATGCTCGGCATGACCTAGCTGAATAATCGGACTTCTATCTTACCCAATTGTATTTCAAAAACGACTATCTGTTCTTCGACTTTCACAAGATTCTTTACATGTATTTTCTTTGTGTTTCTTCCTTGCTCTTTGAATGTTTAACCGGATTCAGATCTGTGTCTCTGGCTTGGTGACAGACAGTTTTCCTAAGGATCATCCCTCCCTCCCTCCCTCCCTCCCTTCCTTAGTGTAGTGGTTAGGACTGTGGACTCTAATCTGGGAGAACCTGGTTTGATTTGCCACTCCTCCACATCCAGCTGCTGGTGTGACCTTGGGTCAGTCACAGTTCTCTCGGAGCTGTTCTATAGCAACAGATCTGTACCCAGGGGAACAAAGAGAGGACATGTTAATGGAATTTCCATTGTTCACATTTTCCATAGATGCCTCAGGGGCTGGCACTTCACAGGTGGAACAAAAACATCACTGTACCCCACCAATCTTATTTTTACATTAGGTTCTAAAGTCTCCTCCTCCTCCTTCTTCATCTCCTCCTCCTCCTCCTCTTCTTCTTCCTGATCCTTGTCACCAATACCACCCCCACCTCCACCATTAGCTGTGCTGCTGTGATGTCATGGAATGTCCACACACAGAATCTTCACAAACACTAAACCTGGTGTTATGTTCTGGCCAAGGAACTGCCCACGTGGTCGGCCAAACACATGGCCAGGTGAAGCCGTCGAGCTCTGCTTCCAGAAACAATAGATCCCCCGGATCCTAAAAGGAACCAATGAGCAAGTCTGCATGCTGGGATAGACAAACAGGGTGCAGGGACACTGTAGATAGCGAATCACAGGAGTTGGGTGCGTGCACAGGTGCGGTCGAGAACGGGGATAAAAAGCGGACCTGCGAGTCCAGCTAACCAGTCTTGTTCCGACCTCTTAACAAAGTATGAGCTGTTTTCACTCGACACGTCTCCGACCTCAGTACTTTTCACCTTCTCAGAGGGATGTGGCAGTTTGGGGTGGACCAACAGTTCGTACAGGATCTAGGAGCAAGTGTTGGACATGAGGGGCTTCTGAGGAGCAGGATGGAGAACCTAACAGACAGGGACAGTCTGCCCAGAGGTGGAATGACACAACAAAGGCCAAGAAACAGGGGCCTGAGGTTTTTTCAGTCATTCGGAAGGAAGAAAGGAAGGGAGGGAGGGAGGGAGGGAGGAAGGAAAGAAGGGAGGGAGGAAGGGAGGGAGGGAGGAAGGGAGGGAGGGGAGGGAGGGCGGAAGGGAGGGAGGGCGGAAGGGAGGGAGGAAGGAAGGAAGGAAGGAAGGAAGGAAGGAAGGAAGGAAGGAAGGAAGGAAGGAAGGACAGACGGTGGGAGGGAGGGAGAGAATTACAAAGCATTCTGCACGATTCAGGACCAGATCACACCAATCTACTTTTAAACGAAGGACTTCTTCCAAAGTGTGTTCCACAGTTCATTAGTTCCTCTGCTTTTAATTTCATATTATTTGGAGAGCACAATGATATAAAAGTTCAAGATTCATCCCCTGGACTTGCTCCTAACGATCTTTGCTGGTTATACTGTATTCGGGGGTGGAGTGCAGTTAGAGCTCAAACATGGATGTGGCTGAACGTTTTGAACTCTCTGTGGCTTTCCCAACAGAGAAAGAGAAAGGGAGAGAGAGAGAGAGACTCCTTAGGGGGAAACTGATTCCCCCTCCCCTTTTCCTGCTTTATTCCTCTTCAAATGCTTGATCCCGTTAGTTGCCATAACAACATCAACATTTTGTGTGTGTGTGTGTGTACCTGGAACTTTATATAAGGGTTTGCCAAGTCCTACCTTTCACCCAGCGGGGGGGGGGCTTCTAGGTCATCCCCGAGATCTTCTGCCATGCACACTTTGTGCGTATGGCACAATGATATCACCCAGAAGTTACATCATCATGTCACTGACATGGGGGGGGGGGTTAATGCTGTAGTTTTGGGGCAAAAATCTATGGGGGGTTTTGCTTCAAAATCGTAGAGTTTGTCCAAAAACTAGAGTGCCATCGCCAGTGTCAGCAACGTGATGATGTCACTTCTGAGAGATGTCGTTGTGATGGGGATGTTGTGCCACTGGCAGATCGGAGCCCCCAAAAGTGGGGACCTGGGGGCTGGCAACCATGTGTGTGTGTACACAGACATATACACACACACACATATGTTTGTATGTATTTCCAGCTATCACTGTGTTCTAGTGCCCCCCCCTAAAATACCGCATTTTAGAAGCACAGTTATGCCCACGATTTTCACAGCATAGCAAGTTTCTTGGAGATAAGAAAGCAGCTCTGATCAGCCCAGATCTGGCGGTGTGATCATCCTATGTCTCTGTAGAAGGATGGGGAAAGCACAGAAGCATGATTAGGTATCCGATTTGGCTTCCTGAGAAACAAGGTCTTTCTGAGTCCAGGGTTCAGCCTCATACGGTGGCTCACCAGTTCCCCTGGAGGGCCAACAACAGGTCAGAGAGGCCGAGGCCTTCCCCTGATGTTGCCTCTTGGCACTCAGATTCAGGGACTGACTGCCTCTGAATGGGGAGGTTCCCTTTAATCACCATGGCTAGTAGCCACTGCTAGACTTATCCTCCACGAATCTATCTAATCTCCTTTTAAAGCTGTCTATTTCTGTGGCCATCACGACACCCTCCGGCAGCGAATTCCACATTTGAACCACTTTCTGTGTAAAGCAGTATTTCCTTTTGGCGGTCCTGAACCTACGGCCCATCAGCTTCCCTGGAGGCCCTCGGGGTCTAGTCTTTTGGGAGAGGGAGGGAAAGTTCTCTTTGTCAGCTCTCTCAAGGGGGGAGAAACAGGATCGGCATAGGTAGATTCCACCAAAAGTGAAAAGTCAAAGCCGTGGTTTATAGTGAAGCAAACCAGGGCAGCAAACACAGCATCTATAAAATCAGCCAGGTTTTTTTTTTTCAATTGGAGGTGGGTAGGTTTGATACATTCCTTTGTAAGAATGGCCAAGAACAGATGTGCGTAAATACAGTGAGAACTATTGAGTGATGACAATGGCTTGGCCGAAGAGGGTTGCTCTTTCGAAGGGGTTTTCGGGCGTGGTGCACGCCCAGAGCCAAAGATGCAGCCTGCAAATCAGTGGCGGAACTGCAAAACAGCCCCCCAAGGAAGAGCGAGCTCTTTAGCCATGCCCAGCCGACATTATAAAGTTCCTTCCACCTGCCTTCCTTGCTCACCCGGATGGCCCCCCTCTGAAATTCTGGAGAGCTTCGTAACAGTTAACCAAGCGTGAGGCCCGCAGCCGAAGAGACGGAGCTTAGCTAGACCCCAAGTCGCTAGCAAGAAACACCTGTCCACTGCTCAGTCTCACTCCTTGCACAAAGCGGTCTGCGAACAGACTCTGTGGAGTGGCGTTTTCTTACTCTGTGGTGCCATCTCGTGGCCCTCCTGATCGTGGAAAGCCGGCTCAGTCCCTTTTGTTCACTGTTTCTCATTTCCCAATTCAGTCAGGCCAGGAAAACATTCCGTTTGCCATGTTGTTGTTTCCTTGATCTTCTTTGTATATTTCAATGCCGAATTGAGGCCTCCTCATTGAGCAAAGAGGGAAGCCTGTTTTAGGTGAAAGTGAAACTAAAATATTCCGGGGGGGGGGGTTATCTGCGTGGAAGAAACCAAAGGATCTCGGATCGGAGGCATTTGGGGTACGGTCGCCAACTCTGGGTGGGAGATTTCCGGGGAGATTTGAGGGTGAAACCTGGAGAGGTCAGGGTTTGGGTAGTGCAAGGACCTCAGTGGGGTACAATGTCATTAGGGTTACCAAGTCCGGGTTGGAAAATAGCTGGGGACTTTGGGGGTGGAGCCAGGAGAAGGTGGGGTTTGGGGAGGGGAGGGGCCTCAGCATAGTACAATGCCACAGAGTCCACCTTCCAAAGCAGCCATTTTCTCCAGGGGAGCTGATCTCTGTCAGCTGGAGATCAGTTGTAAAAGCAGGAGATCCCCAGGCCCCACCTGGAGGCTGGCAACCCTAAATGCCATAGAGTACCCCCACACACACACACACAGAGAGCAGCCATTTCCTCCAGGGGAATTGATCCGCATAGTCTGGAGCTCAGTTGTAATTCCAGGAGATCTCCAGGCCCCACCTGGACATTGGCAACCCTAATTTGGGGGTGATTCTCCAAACAACTTTTTTGGAAGGGTACATAAGGAGCATAGATAGCCTTTGTAGTCCTGTCTTTTGTAAATATAAGTGCAATCATTTTACAGAATTTGGTCTCACATCCCCAACTATTACCTCGGCTATCATAATTCTTGTCGACGGCTGAATGCATTCTGACTCCCAGATAAGAGAGATGTGTACTGCCCGCATGAACACCTTTTATCTTTGTAGTATTTTTTTTTTCTCATTCTCATCTGCCTCCAAGAAGTTCAGGATGGCACACTTAGTTCTCCCTTCCCCGCTTTATCCTCACGGCAACCCTGTAAGGTGGGTTAGGCTGAGAGAAAGAAACCAGCGGACTGTTAATTCTTGGCCGCAGTTTCCCGTGAAATGGGAGTGATATCAGTGGGACTTCCAAAGCCATTGCTGCGAGAGTGAGAACATCAGAAGAGCCCTGCTGGATCAGATCAGTGCCCCATCAAGTCCAACAAGCTGTCTCAGACAATGGCCAATCAGTTACTGTATTTTTCGTTCCATAAGACGCACTTTTCCTCCCCAAAAAAGTGGGGGGGGGAAGTGTGTGCGTCTTATGGAGTGAATATGGAGCTTTTCTTACCTGTAACAGGGCTGTTTCTTCAGCAGGAACGCAGGGGAACGCCATTCAGGCTGGCATCCCAGCCTTCCCCGCCCCTCCCTGTGGGGCCTGAGCTGTTAAGACTTAAAAGGGAAACGGCAGGAAAAACCCCACCAGACTAAGTACTCTTTCCCTTTAAGTGCTTTTCCCCTTTAAGACAGCCAGCAGCAGAAAGCCCCACCCACAGATTAAGCTCCGTGGCTACTTTGCACAGAAAGGCCTGGCTTTGCATGGCATGCCGACCTCTCTCTTCTTTCCTTCCTTCCTTCCTTCCTTCCTTCCTTCCTTCCTTCCTTCCTTCCTTCCTTCCTTTCCTTTTTTCTGTCTGTCTGTCTGTCTTTCTGTCTCTCTCTCTGTCCCCACCTTTCTTTCTTCCTTTCTCTTTCTCTCTCTCTCTCCTCCTCCTTCCTTCCTTTATCTCTCTCTCTCTCTTTCTTTCTTTCTGTTTCATTTTTTCCTGTTTTCCTCCTCTAAAAACAAGGTGCGTCTTATGATCAGGTGCGTGTTATGGAGCGAAAAATACGGTACTCTGGAGGTCGAACAACAGGGCAATAGTGGCCAAGGTGTTGCCCTGATGAGAACATCAGAAGAGCCCCGCTGGATCAGACCAGGGAGGGTCCATCTAGTCCAGCATCCTGTCTCACACAGTGGCCAGCCAGTTCCTCTGGAGGGCCAACAACAGGGCAGAGAGGCCGAAGCCTCCATAAGAACATCAGAAGAGCCCTGCTGGATCAGACCAGTGAGGGTCCATCTAGTCTAGCATCCTGTCTCACACAGGGGCCAGCCAGTTCCTCTGGAGGGCCAATAACAGGGCAGAGAGGCCGAAGCCTCCATAAGAACATCAGAAGAGCCCTGCTGGATCAGACCAGTGAGGGTCCATCTAGTACAGCATCCTGTCTCACACAGGGGCCAGCCAGTTCCTCTGGAGGGCCAATAACAGGGCAGAGAGGCCGAAGCCTCCATAAGAACATCAGAAGAGCCCTGCTGGATCAGACCAGTGCACCATCTAGCCCAGCATCCTGTTTCACACAGTGGTCAACCAATTCCTCTAAAGGGCCAACAGCAGGGCAGAGAGGCCGAGGCCTTCTCCTTATGTAAAGAATACAAGACGAGTCCTATTGGGTCAGACCAGTGGTCCACCGAGTCCAGCATCCTGCCTCACACAGTGGCCAGCCAGTTCCTCTGGAGAGAATAGGGCACAGAGGCCAAGATCTTCCCCTGGCGTTGCCTCTTAGCACCGTCATTCATAGCTTTAATGCCTCTGAACATGGAGTTCCCATTTAATCGCCATGGCTGGTAGCTATTTATAATAAGCTTTGGGAAACGCTCTACAAATACGAGGGTCCCATAGTTGGAAGGAACATCCGTTTCTCTAATTGGGGTGGGGAGAGTTTGGGGCACCCTCGTTCAATACCAGTAGACATATCCAGATTGCAAGCTATTTCTTCCCCTTTTAAGTTTTGTCTCCTTGGTGGGCGACGACCGTTGCTGGCAGGAGCAGAAAATTACCTGCGAATTACCTACGAGCCGGCCAAGACGCTTCCTTACCACCCGCACCTAAATGCATTGCAGGGCTTTGGCTTCCGTCCAGCCCGAACAAACATCAAGGACAAAATCATTTATAGGAGACCGCTAGTCATAGCTGTCGAGGTCTCTCCTTTGCAGCTGGGAGATTAGACCATGGTGAAACCCAACAGGCAAAGGAGTAAGAGGCCGTACTATCAGGAGCAGCAGCTGCCGGGGGGGGGGGGGGAAGTTGCTTCCCCCCCTCCTTTCCTTAAGTACATTCCTCCATGTAGATTTTTGGGGTTTGGATTTACTGGCAAACCTGTCCGGGCCTTTGAATTAAATGCAAGAGAAATGAAAGCCCTGTTTTTAAAGAGAAGGTGGTGTCCCATTTAGGGCTGTCAACTCTGCGCTGGGAAATACCTGGAGATTTTGGGAGGGGAATCTGAGAAAGGCAGCTCTGGGGAAGGGACAGACCAAAGTAGGGTAGAATGCCACAGAGTCATAGGAACATAAGAGAATATAAGAGAGGCCAGTGTTGGATCAGGTCAATGGCCCATCCAGTCCAACAATGTCACACAGTGGCCAGAAACACCAGGTGCCATCAGGAGGTCCACCAGTGGGGCCAGGACACTAGAAGCCCTCCCACTGTTGCCTCCCCCGTCAAGCACCAAGAATACAGAGCATCACTTGCCCCAGACTGAGAATTCCTATCTATACTTTGTGGCTAATAGCCACTGATGGACCTCTGCTCCATATGTTTATCCAGTTCCCTCTTAAATCCATCCATGCTTGTAGCCACCACCACCTCCTGGGGCAGTGAATTCCATGTGTTCATCACTCTTTGGGTGAAGAAGTCCTTCCTTTTGTCCATTCTAACCCAACTGCTCCACAATTTCACGGAGGGCCCCGCGAGTTCTTGTATTGTGAGAAAGGGAGAAAAGTACTTCTCTCTCTACCTGTTCTATCCCATGCCTAATCTTATCCACCTTGCAAAGCAGCCATTTTCTCCAAGGAAACTGATCTCTGCCGTCTGGAGATCAGTTGCAACTCTAAGCGATCTCCAGGTCCCACCTGGAGACTGGCAAGCCTACAGTGTGTAAAATCCACTGCATATGCAAAATGAGCAGTTTTGTAAGACAAGTTCTGCCTTGGCAATCCCCCCCTCCCCTCGTGCAGAAAAGTTTTTTAACAGGGTGCATTTCGTTGCCCTGACCGGGATGGACCAGGCTATCCTGATCTCGTCAGATCTCTAAAGCTAAGCAGGGTTGGCCCTGGTTGATATTTGGATGGGAGACCACCAAGGAAGGCCAGGGTTGCTATGTAGAGGCAGGCAAGGGCAAATAACCTCTGAACATCTCTTGCTTTGAAAACCCCACGGGGTCACCTTAATTCAGCTGCCACTAGACTACAAAGACAAATCATAGAATCATAGACTTGAAAGGGACCTCCAGGGTCATCTAGTCCAACCCCCTGCATAGTGCAGGAGATTCAATATCTCCCGCTCCACACCCCCAGTGACCACTGTTCCACGCCCAGAAGATGACAAAAAAAACCTCCAGGTTTGCTTCCTGACCTCAGAGTGGCGATCAGCATTTCCCTGGGTGTGGAAGAAAGGGCCACAAGAACTAAGCACTGATGCAACCCTTCCTGCCCTCCCTCTCGTGATCTGCCTAAGTCCACAGATTCCACATTGCTGTCAGATGGCCATCCAGCCTCTGTCTGAATACCTCCAAAGAAGGCGAGCCCGCCACCTCCCGAGGAAGCCTGTTCCCCTGAGGAACCGCTCTGTCAGGAAGTTCTTCCTCATGTTTAGCCGAAAACTCTTCTGATTTAATCTCAACCAGTTGCTTTCTGGGGCAACAGAAAACCACTCCATCCTAGATATGGGGTGGGCAAATGGCGGCCCAAGGGCCACATGCGGCCCGTCACAGAGTTTTTTGCGGCCCGCCAAGAAGATTTCAGGACTTCAAGAAAATTGAGCCTAAATTCAATTTGCTCTCTTATCCCATCACTGCTGATATTGGTACAGCACCTGAGGAGCTGCAGCTTGAACTTATTGACATGCAGTCAGATCACACTGGGAAAGAAATGTTTAATGCTGTGACATTAGTTGACTTTTACAAATCTTTGTCTGCTGAAAAAATTTTCCGTGTATGAAGAAATTTGCTGGGAAAATGTTCTCTATATTTGGGTCTACCTATATTTGCGAGCAAAGTTTTTCTTGCATGAAGATCAACAAGAGTAAACATAGATGCTCTTTGACAGACATTAAGTTGCAGGCTCTGATGAGAATCTCAACAAGCAATCTCACTCCTGATTTCAAAAAAAAAATTGTAGAAAAGTGTGATAGGGTACATTTGTCTCATTAAACTGATTCTAAAATTAAATGTGCTTGCAGCTATAGATGATATGAAATTAGTACAATAAATAAATTGAATCAAACTACCACTATTTTATTTAATTTATATTTATTGATTTTTATGATACAGTTTATACCTTTTCTGAAATGCAAAGTTAACTAATGAATGCAATCATTTTAAAAGGTGCGGCCCTCCGCTAACCTCCGCTCCCACAAAGTGGCCCCCGAGCCAAAACAATTGCCCACCCCTGATCTAGATGGTAGAAGATAATTAAGCCCTCACCCCCCACACCCAGAAGTGGTACATTCCATAAAAAAATTACCATCTGGCTGTACTGGCGAAATGTGTAGATCCCAAGACAATGCTTTGATTGGGGGGGGGGGGGGGACACGCTGCCATCCCCCTCTTCCTGCAGCAATATAAATACTGTTAGCTAGAGTTGCCCCACCCTGAATCTTGCCTAAGTGAACCTGAACAGGAATTGGAGGGGCTGATCCACAGGCTAACATCCCAGGTTAACATCCCAGGGGCGAAGAAGAAGAGATTGGATTTATCCCCCGCCCTTCGCTACCGGAAAGCGTCTCAGAGCGATTTACGATCCTTTCCCTAATTTATTTATTATTTGTTATCTCTTTTTTTTGTATTTATATCCCGCCCATCCCATGGTTGGGCTCAGGGTGGGTAACAGCATCATAATAAATGCAGTTACAATTTAAAACACAATATAGACATTAAAACAATGGGTGCTGCTTAAAACGAAGGCCAGCGGGCTGTAAAAATGCTGGCCCAATGGTACAGTGAATTCAAGACCGATTGTCAGTATGTAGTCAGTAGGTGGGTGGGTGACAGCGACCTTGGGGAGGGGGGGCATATGTTGGCGCCCATTGCCTCAACCAAAGGCCTGGTGGAAGAGCTCAGTCTTTCAGGCCCTGTGGAATTGAAGGAGATCCCGCAGGGCCTTGATCTCAATAGGGAGCATGTTCCATGAGGCGGAGGCCAGGACAGAGAAAGCCCTGGCCCTGGTAGAGGCAAGATAAATGTTCCTGGTGCCAGGGACCTCCAGGAGATGTTGATCTTTCGAGCATAACACTCTTTGAGGTGTATTTGGGGGAGAGGCTGTTCCCTTCCCCTCCCCTCAACAGACACCCTGTGAGGTAGGCGGGGCTGAGAGAGCTCTCTCGAGAACTGCCCTTGAGAGGACAGCTCTGAGAGAGCTTGTGACTGACCAAAGGTCACACCAGCAGCTGCATGTGGAGGACTGGGGCATCAGAGAGAGAAAGAGAGGGAGGGAGAGAGAGAGAGAGAGGGAGAGACTTAGATTCTGTCACATTCAATGCTCCCTCTAAGCTGTGGAGTCTCGTGAGCAAAAATTCTACTTTGCGAGCTCCTGGCCTTAAAGTTGTAAGTGAGCAATTTGGCTGCTGCATGAGTTAGTTTGCTCTGGAGCCCTCCTTCCTGAGCCAAGACAAAAAAGTGTGAGCTGGAGGCTAAAAAAACTGTGAGCTAGCTCACACTAACTCAGCTTAGAGGGAACATTGTAGTGTGACCAACTTTGCAGGCGTGTGTTGTCTCAGTTTTCGGTCACTGTGGACATCGGGGCAGGCAGTAGCAGGGACCCTCAATCAAGGAGGAGTGGGCTTGAAACTCCCCCCCCCTCCCGAGTTCTGTAGATGAATAGCTGACTGTTCACACCTCAGTTTGGTGTAGCGGTGAAGTGCGCAGACTCTAATCTGGGAGAACCGGGTTTGATCCCCCACTCCTCCACTTGCACCTGCTGGATGATCTTGGGCAAGCCATAGCTCTGTACCGGCTGTTCTCTCAAGGACAGTTGTCTCAGAGCTCTCTCCGCCCCACCTACCTCACAGGGTGTCTGTTGTGGGGAGGGGAAGGGAAAAGGAGTTTGGAAGCCGCTCTGAGACTCCAAGTGAAGGGCGGGATATAAATCCAATCTCCTCCTTCTCCTCCACCTATGGGGGAAAGGAAAGCCGAGAGACTCTGTTTTGGGGAGAGGAAACCCTGACCCCCCCCCCAACAAGTCCCTTTCCCCTCACTGACAGGGACTCCACAATAGGCAAACTCTCCAAGGATCCTTGCGGTACATGGTCCCTTGCTGTGCACGCAGCCCATCCATCCTTGTGACACGTGCCCCCCCCGGTAATAAATAATATCTTAATACCATTGTGGACGGTAGCAGTTACAAGACATTTTAGCAAACAAATGATGGGCTTTAGTATTACACGCTTCATCTTTGCCTTGATAAAGCCAAGGTTGTTCCTAGCATACGAAGCACCACTGAATGCGTTAGACTTCTGGGCCGGCGAGCCCAGCGCTTTCGACTGTGGAGCTGCGGGTAAGCGTCAGCCACCGATTTATCCTGCCCTTCCTCTTTAGAAGCCCCAAAGCGATGTTCATGGCTCTCCCTTCCCATTTTTGTTCTCGCAACGAGAGAGAGCCAGTCTGGTGTAGTGGTTAGGCGCACGGACTCTAATCCGGGAGAACCGGGTTTGACTCTGGCGGAAGAGCTCCCTCTCGCAGGCCCTGTGGAACTGTAAAAAGTCCCACAGGGCCCTGACGTCTTTTGGAAGATCGTTCCACCAGTACGGAGCCGCCACTGAGAAGGCCCCGGCCCTGGTTGTAGCCAGCCTGGCATCTTTGGGACTCAAGAGGGCCAGTTGATTTTGAGACCCTGAATGCAGTCTCGCCACACAGGGTGTCTGTTGTAGGGAGGGGAAGGGAAAGGAGATTGTAAACCGCTGCTCCTCCTCTGGGAGACCATTATGGGTTAGGAAGACTGGAGCTGCTCCACAGGAGAAGCTGATGGCAAACCTCCTTTTCTCCTCTCTTGCCTGGAATGCCCTGTGAATGGGCTTGCCCTGATTCCGGTTGCCACTCCACAACATGTTCCTCTTCCCCCGGTGGTGAGATCATTCTGCTGATGGCGTACAGTGGTGTCAGTGGTGCTGAAATGCATGGCTCGCTGTGGGTCTCTCACGCGCTCATCGAGCAAAGGCAGTGGGAGAAAGTGAACGCGACTGCAAAAAGTCACATGGGGAAAAAGAAAACAAATGCAGGCCGTGTATCAGACTCCCCAGATGCCTTCAAGCAGTTGTTAACTCCTTGCTAAGGATGTACCCTGCTGGCCGGAGGCCTACAGAACGAGATCTCTCTCTCTCTCTCTCTCTCTCTCTCTCTTTCTCTCTCTCTCATTTCTCCTCCCTCCTCTCTCTCCTCTTCCTTTCCGTCCCGTCTCCTCATTTATTTGTTTACAGCAAATTTTCAAATCTATAAACCCATTACAGCCGAGAGCCAGTGCCGCGCTCAGCCACCAGGCCAGTCGACGCGTCTGGTCTGGGATTCCAATAACAGAACTCGGGGGGGGGGGGAGGTGTTTTGGGGCGGTTGGAATTATCTGTAATGTTGAAATGGTTTGGCTTGAGGGTAAAATTCATCATCATTACCCTAATATCATCTTCAAGCCTCGGCTCTGAGAAGAGTGGATGCAAACACGGCGGCTTTTTTTTTTGGTCTGTTCGGGGAGGGGGAGGGAGGGAGGGAGGGAGGGAAGGAGGGTGGGGGAGATGATTTATGGTGGAAATCAGGGCGACCTGAACCCTTGGTGCTGTGGGGGGAAAGTGGGATGTCCCAGTGGAACAGTTTGGTGTAGTGGTTAAGTGCGCGGACTCTAATCCGGGAGAGCCGGGTTTGATTCCCCACCCCTCCACTTGCACCTGCTGGATGACTTTGGGCAAGCCGTAGTTCTGGCACAGCTGTTCTTGAAAAAGAGCAGTTTCTGTCAGAGCTCTCTCAGCCCCACCTACCTCACAGGGTGTCTGTTGTGGGGAGGGGAAAGGGAAGGAGTTTGTAAGCCACTCTGAGACTCCCTTGGGTAGTGAAGGACAGGGTATAAATCCAATCTCTTCTTCCTCTTCCTCTGGAACCTGGAAAGGAAGACTCCCCACTATTCCCTGCCCCCATGGGGAAAGATGGAGTCAAGGACTCTGAGTATGGCCTCTGTATGATTGCATCACGCCACCTGGTATCTGGTACAGAATTCATCTGGTACAGAATTCATTCATCTGAGGGTCTCTGTGTCCGTTCTTCTTTGTTCCCAGTTTGGTGTTGTGGTTAAGAGTGGTGGACTGTAATCTGGGAGAACCGGGTTTGATTCCCCACTCCTCCACATGCAGCTGCTGGTGTGACCTTGGGTCAAAGTTCTCTGAGAGCTGTTCTCCCAAGAGCAATTCCCAGGAAAGAGCTCTCTCAGCCCCACCTACCTCACAGGGTGTCTGTTGCGGAGAGAGGAAGGGAAGGAAACTGTAAGCCGCTCTGAGACTGTGAGGGAAGGGTGGGGTATAAACTCAATCTACTCCTCCTCCTCCTCCTCCTCCTCCTCTTTCTGTCTGGAGAAAGTCTCGAGCACCGTTCAGAGAGATCCAGTTTGGTGTAGTGGTGAGGCGTGTGGACTCTAATCCGGGAGAACCAGGTTTGATTCCCCATTCCTCCTCCACTTGCAGCTGCTGGATTATCTTGGGCAAGGGATGACCTTAGTTCTGTCAGAGCTGTTCTTGAAAAAGAGCAGTCTCTGTCAGAGCTCTCTCAGCCCCACCTACCTCACAGGGTGTCTGTTGTGGGGAGAGGAAGGGAAAAGGAGTTTGTAAGCTGCTCTGAGACTCCGGGTGAAGGGTGGGGTATAAATCCAATCTCCTCCTCCTCCTCCCCCCTTCTCCTTCTCCTCCTCCTCCTCCTTGAAGAAAGTCTCTAGCCCCTGTGAGGGCACAGTTATGCCTGAAAATGTACGGCTAGGACATTGTGAAATGGGGGGGAGCTGAGCAGATTTCTGGCGGTCATGGGGGGGGGGCGTGAGGTGTCCCAGTCCTTTCAAAACTTCCCAGAGAAGAATGAAACCTGCTAACGATGCATTTATTTCTCTCCTTAATTTGCATCATGTCTTCTGGGGGCAGTGTTTGGCTTTTATTAGCGGGCCAGCGTTTTAAAAAATGCCCACGCACAAATACGGTCCCTCCATCCAGCACCCGGTGGCCCTTCCGTTCCGCCAGCAAAATGCAGGCCGTCTCCCCCCCCCACACACACACGCCGTTCCCTTTACTGCTGAGATAGCTGAGAGCTGGCAGACAGTTCGGCGACTTAGAGAACACTCGCTTTAGTGAATCGTGCTGATCAATGCTCCCTCTAAGCTGTGGAGTCTTGTGAGCCAAAATTCGAATGTGTGCGCTACTGACGTTAAAGTTGTGTGCGAGCAATTGGGCTGCTGTGCAAATCAGTTTGCCCTGCAGACATCTGTCCTAAGCGAAGATAAAAATCTGTGAGCTGGAGGCAAACAAACTGTGAGCTAGCTCACACTAACTCAGCTTAGAGGGAACACTGGTGCAGATATATGGCATTGTTAAGCAATGGGGGCGGCGGTTGTCTGTTTAACTGGCCATTGCAAACTCAAGGGCTAAGTCACATCTGGGGGGAAACAATCCAGTGGAGGGAGGTGGAGAAAGACCAACTGTTTTGCACCCAGAAGGTTCCAAGCTACTTTTTGGATTTAATTTGGTGTGGTGGTGAAGTACGCGGGCTCTAATCTGGGAGAACCAGGTTCGATTCCCCACACCTCCACTTGCACCTGCTGGATGACCTTCGTTCGTTCGTTTGTTCATGCATTCGTTTTTTCTGCGCCGCTCACCTATATGGTCTCATGGCGACTTAAGACATTAAAACCAGTAAGGGTAAAAACAACACAAAAACAAATGACAGATATGAAATGTGAACATTAAAATACGTGGCGATCACCGTACCACTAATAAAAAGAGCCTAAACGTTGGAGGCCAGCCTACACAGTTCAAAAACCAAGCAAATCCAGCAGGGCACGAGAGTCATCCGAGAGTGTATGCCACAAGTTAGGGGCCACAGTTGAGAAGGCCCTTCCCCTGGTGACAGCTAACTGTGCCATCTGGGGCCAGACACCCACAAGAGTTTCCTAGGGGATGACAGGAGCTTGGAGGGTTGTTATGGGAGAGGCAGACTGGTAGATATGAGGGTCCCAGTCTGTTAAGGCATTGACACCCTGGATTGGATCCGGAGACTAATTATATCATACCTACCTAAGGGACCGCCTACCTAATTATATCATACCTACCTAAGGGGGCCTACCTAAGGGACCGCCTTTCCCCGTATATACCCCAGAGAGTGCTGCGGTCAGGCAGTCAAAATCGCCTTACCCTTCTGGGCCTGAGGGAGGCCAGGTTGACGGCTACCAGGAGCAGGGCCTTCTCGGTGGCGGCCCCCTACTGGTGGAACGAGCTCCCGGAAAACACCAGGGCCCTGCGGGATCTTTTGCAGTTCCGCAGGGCCTGCAAAGCGGAGCTCTTCCGCCAGGCGTTTGGGGCTGCTGCTGGGGGGAACAGCCCTTGGTAGGCGACATGGTGAATCGCCACTAGAACATCTGAGGTGGGAGTCTCCTGGCGGGAAATAAAGTAGACACTGGTACTGGATATTGGGTTTTATACTTGCTACCATCTGTGATTGATTGCTTAGCTTTTAATGTGATTGTGGAATTTTATGTGTTTTAACTGTATATTTATACTATGTTGTGAGCCGCCTAGAGCCAGTTTTGGTAAGGCGAGATATAAATCGAAACTAATAAATAAATAAATAATAATAGAATGGAATGGAATGGGTCTAAGTCTTCACCGGGCTGTCTGCTCTTTGCTTCATCTCTTCATACTACAGGAGATAACTTGCTTATGAGAGATCTTCAGTATCTGCTGGAGAATTCTGTCCTTCCATTCGTGGTGGTAACCTTCAAAGCCATGCGCCTGACCCGGTCTTTGACTTGGGACCTCTCCTCTAACAGGAAACAAAACGGAGGTCAAGCCATGGTGGTAGCGTAGGCCCCAGAAACAATTCGGGAGGGGACAGCGGAGCACGCTAATGCTGAGAACACGCACGCACGCGCAAGGCCCTGAGCTTAAGATGTTATCTGTAGGCTATGTTCAGTGCCGTTTTAAACACAGTGGTCTTAATAGATACCGACAGCAAAACAGGACGAGAACAGACGCGCGTTGTTGGAGGCGACTTCTGTCAAGTGAACAATAATGCGGCGGGATTAGTAGCAATCCTCTCCATATTGTGGAGAGAAGGCTGCCTGCAGATGTATTGCTCCGGGTCTCGTGTTGGGCTTATCACCCACTCCTTGATATTCCGGAGCAGACGTGCAAGCCGCTGTCTTACCGGCGGTCCCCAACACCCCCGTCCATCCATCCGTCTCCAGCGGATGGCCCATTGTCAGTGGGGACGGTCGGCCATCAGTTGTTATTCTGAAGGGATCCCGAATTGAGCATGAGGCTTCCTTGCTCACTGTTCCCACGTTCCGTCCTAATTCACATGCCGGCCCATCGGGTCGCCTGGCCAGTGCGTAGATAAGGGACCTCCCGGGAATCCTTTTTGTCAGTTGCTTTGAGCTGATAGAAGAAAGGCACCACGGAAATACAATAAGTGAATGAGCGGAGCAATAATTAAAATGGGCCTTCTGCCGTCCACAGACGTGGTCAAAAACATGCATGGGAAATTAGCTCTAAAGAAGACAGAAGTCTGGTGGCCTCTTAAAGACACACCATATTTATGTGGTCACCTCGAGGTTAGGCTACTGTAATGCTCTCTACATGGGGCTGCCCTTGGGGCAACTCTGGAAGCTGCAGCTGGTTCAGAATGAGGCAACCAGGTTGCTGATGGGTCTCCCTATGCGGGAGCACATCCGACCAGTGTTCCCTCTAAGCTGAGTTAGTGTGAGCTAGCTCACAGTTTTTTAGCCTCCAGCTCAGACATTTTTGTCTTAGCTCAGGAAGGATGGCTCTAGAGCAGACTAGTTTATGCAGCAGCCAAATCGCTCGCTCACAGCTTTAATGCCAGTAGCTCACACAGCAGAATTTTTGCTCACAAGACTCCACAGCTTAGAGGGAACAGTGCATCCGACCTGTGCTGAAGGCACTGCACTGGCTGCCAATAGCATTCCGGATTCGCTTCAAGGCACTGGTTTTGACCTTTAAAGCCCTTTATGGTCAGGAACCTGCCTACCTGAGGGACCACCTCTCCCCGTATGTTCCCCAGAGAGCACTGCAGTCAGGAACAAAAAACCGCCTGGCCCTCCCTGGTCCTAAGGACGCCAGGTCGATATCGACCAGGACCAGGGCATTCTCCGTGGTGGCACCGACGTACTGGAACGAGCTCCCCGGTGAGATGAGGGCCCCACGGGACTGCCAGCAGTTCCACAGGGCCGTGAAAACGGAGCTTTTTCAACAGGCATTCCAGTAGGAGCCGTATCTATCGACTGAGCCGGTGCTGATCTGCCATTAGAAGTTATGTAAAGTGGTTGCACAGTGGAACATGCTCTACATGCACTTTATTAGATCGTGCCGCCAACGGCATAGACTATGGTTCTAAACTGTTGGTGTAATTTAATTGAAATGTATGGTTTTACTGGTTTAATGGTCTTTATATGGAAATGTATGGTTTTATTGGTTATGTAAGCTGCCCTGAGCCCGCTTCGGTGGGAAGGGCGGGGTAAAAGTGAACATAATAGATAAACAAATATTCCAGCATGGGTGTTTATGCGTCAGGGCTGATTTCCTTAAGTGCCGTAGAAAGGACTCTAACTCATGAACGCTTGTGCTGGAATAGATGTGGTGAGACTTTAAGGTTCCCCTGGACTTCTGCTTTGTTTTGTTGCAATAGACGGACACGGCTCCCTCTGAGGGAAGAACCTCTGCTTGGCATGCAGAAGGTCCCAGGTTCAATCCCCGGCATCTCCAGTTCAAAGAACCAAGCAGGAGGTGATGTGAAAGACCTCCGCCCGAGACCCTGGAGAGCCGCTGCCAGACATAACAAACATTACAGACTTGATGGACCAAGGGTCTGGTTCAGTATCAGCCAGTTTCCGGTGTCCATGTGATTCAGGAAGCTGGCCTAGAAGAATCTTCAGTCTGGAAATGGAGAGCCAGTTTGGTGTACTGGTTAAGAGCACGGACTCTTTATCTGGGAGAACCGGGTTTGATTCCCCACTCCTCCATATGCAGCTGCTGGTGTGACTTTGGGTCAGTCACAAGTTCTCTCAGAGCTGTTCTCTCAAGAGCAGTCCTCGAAAGGGCTCTCTCAGTCCCACCTGCCTCACAGTGTGATTGTTGTGGGGAGGGGAAGGGAAAGGAGACCGTAAGCCACTCTGAGACTCCAAGTGAAGGGTGGAGTATAAATCAAATCTCTTCTTCTCCTCCTCCTCCTCCTCCTCCTCCTCCTTTACGATCAACTCCAGGTTGGGAAATTCCTGGAGATTTGGGGGTGGAGCCTGGAGAAGGTGCACTTTAAGGAGGGGGAGGTACTTCAGAGGCGTATAACGCCGAAGACCCCACCCTCCAAAGCAGCCATCTTCTTTATGGGAACTGATTTCTCATGCCCTTCCTGTACATACATATACTTCAGAATATTCAGCTGCTGTTGATGCAGATTTAAGAATTTTTTTGGCATTAGCGCCACTGTAATTATAAGGTTGTTGTCTTTTGATAATTTGCGGATGGGGCCGGGCCCAAAATTAGGCTGGTAAAGAGCCAAGGGTTTTAACTTTTGTAATGTTATTAGGTGTTTAATTGGATTTTAATTGAGTTTTAATGGGCTGATTTACTATTTTTAAATCTTCCGCTGCCTCCTTTCAAAGCCAGTGGCTAAATGGCTCTGCACACGAAGCAAAGATAACTTTCTTGCCGGCCCAATCTCTTCTTGTATCTGAACGAACTCTCGCTTCGTGGAATAGTTTCCAGTGGGTGGTCTTGTTGGCCCAGAGCAGAACTGCTTTTGAAAAGCTACTCGGCAAAGTTTTGAGATCATGGATATAGAAAAGTGAAGATGTTCCAAAGAGCCAGTTTGGTGTAGTGGTGAGGAGCATGGACTCTAATCTGGGAGAGCTGGGTCTGAGTCCCGTTTTCTCCACATGCAGTTGCTGGTGTGACCTTGGGTCAGTCACGAGTTCTCTCAGAGCTGTTCTCTCAAGGGCTGTCCTCTCAGCCCCACCTACCTCACAGGGTGTCTGTTGTGGGGAGGGGAAGGGAAAGGCGATTGTAAACTGCTCTGAGACTCCTTCGGGTGGTGAAGGGCGGGGTATAAATCCAATCTCCTCCTCCTTCCTTCCTTTTACTAGTTTCATTAGGGTTATCAGCCTCCAGGTGGCACCTGGAGATCACCTGCGATCATAGTCTATCTCCAGGCAACCAAGATCAGTTCCCCTGTGGAAAAATGGCTCTATGATGTTATACCCGGCTGAGGTCCCTCTCATTCCTTAACCCCACACGTCCCAGGTTCTCCAGGTATTTCCAGAGCTGGCAACTCTACATTTTTTCCTAACTCTCTCAAAAGCTTAGAGAGCCAGTTTGGTGTAGTGGTTAAGTGCACGGACTCTAATCTGGGAGAACCGGGTTTGATTCCCCACTCCTCCACTTGCACCTGGCTGGATGACCTTGGGCAAGCCATAGCTCTGTACCAGCTGTTCCCTCAAGGACAGCTTGGGAAAGAGTTCTCTCAGCCCCACCTACCTCCCAGGGTGTCTGTTGTGGGGAGGGGAAGGGAAAGGAGTTTGTAAGCCGCTCTGAGACTCCAAGTGAGTGAAGGGTGGGGTATAAATCCAATTTCTCCTCTCCTCCTCTCCTTAAACCCCTCAAAATCTCATTGGGCTCAAAGGTGCTCCTGGACTTGAATTTAGCTGTTCCAACACAGAGAACCCTTTGGATTTAGTTTCACGGAAGGGACCACATTCAGTCCCTTGGGGAGTGCCTTTGCATCCCAAGTTCCTTCTCTGCAGTGCCTTCTGATTGGGATGCAAGGACTCAGAAATCCCCATTCCAACTCTTATCTGACAAAGGGAACATTGTCTCCCAACTGACGTGATCGAGGTTTACGAGATTATGCATGGGATAGAGCAGTCGGGTTAGAACGGATAAAAGGAAGGACTTCTTCACCCAAAGAGTGAGTCACACGTGAAATTCACTGCCGCAGGAGCTGGTGGCAGCTACAAGCATGGACGGCTTCAAGAGGGAATTAGATAAACATAAGAGGCGGGACCTGCGATACTTGCGGTGGGGGGAGGAGGAAGCAGCCACAGGTAATCCTTCCCCCCCCCCCCCCCCAGCAACAACGGCGAGGCCCGGGCCGCCAATCCTTCCCTCCGCCCCCCTGCACTAATAGCAAGGCCCATGCGGCTGAGCTGCCGGGCCCACCAATCTTCCCCGCCCCCCCGGTTCCGACAGCAAGGCCCGGGCATCGGTGGTGAGGCCTGAGCAGCTCTCAGCCACCAGCCCGCCACAGTTCCCAGAGCGTTCTCTGCGCATGTGCAAGGAATGCTCTTTTACTTTGGGGGGAGATTTAAATATCCCCCGTATAGTTTTTTAAACTTTTAAGATTTTTCTGCACACTTGGAGAGTCCCCCAAGTGTGCAGGAAAATCTCTCTGCCCCCCCCCCAAGTGCCCCCAATGTGTGGATTTAGATGTTCACATGCACGGGGGCACTTGGCTATTAGATATATAGATATGGAGCAGCGGTCCTTCAGTGGCTACTAGCCACAAGGTATAGATAGGACCTCTCAGTCTGGGGCAAGTGATGCTCTGTATTCTTGGTGCTTGGGGTTGGGGGGGCAGCAGTGGGAGGGCTTCTAGTGTCCTGGCCTCACTGGTGGACCTCCTGAGGGCACCTGGTGTTTTGGGCCACTGTGTGACAAAGTGTTAGATGGGATGGGCCATTGGCCTGATCCAATATGAACTTCTCTTATGTCTGGGGCAAGTGATGCCCTGTATTCTTGGTGCTGGGGGGGCAACAGTGGGAGGGCTTCTAGTGCCCTGGCCCCACTACTGGACCTCCTGAAGGCACCTGGTGTTTTGGGCCACTGTGTGACACAGAGTGTTGGACTGGATGGGCCACGGGCTTGATCCAACATTGGCTTCTCTTATGACTAGGGCAAGTGATGCTCTGTATTCTTGGTGCTTGGGGTGGGGGGGCAACAGTGGGAGGGTTTCTAGTATCCTGGCACCACTGCTGGACCTCCTGAGGGCACCTAGTGTTTCTGGCCTCTGTGTGACACAGAGTGTTCTCTCAAGGCTCTCAAGGGCTGTGATAGCACACACAAAATAATCCACTGTCAATCCACTTTCAGTGCACTTCCCAACTGGATTTTGCCAGTTCACATGGCAGTAAACACCAGTTGGAAAGTGCACTGAAAGTGGATGGAAAGTGGATTGTTTAGGCTGCGTTCAGACTGGCAGTTTGGCCCGATATAGGCACCTTTCACAAACGGATTAAATGGGCCCGTTCACACAGCCAAAGCTGTCAGGCATTCCCCGGGCATACTCACCCCATCAGAGGATGACTTGGAGCTGGGTTAAAAAGCCACCACCTCCGAAGTGGAGTTTTTGTTTCCTGGCGCATTCATCGTGCATGGCCGGCTGTGTGAACACGGGGGAGCGCGTGCAGAACCGATTTGGCCGTCTGAATCTGCAGATCCGTTCTGCCGCTAGGGAAACGTTTTTTTTTTTAAATGCCCATGTGTGCATAAGCCACATGTGCATATGCGCACACATGACTTTTGGCTATTTTTGCAGTGCACTCCATGGATGATGCACTACAATAATGTGGATGTTTTCCCACGGGATGTCTCCATGGGTAAACCGCAGTAGGGTGTGCTGTGTGGCTGATATGTCTCACAACATTTTCAACTGGGTTAATTAGAGGAGGCTCTGTATCGTGGCGAGCTGCCAGTCTGTCCGCAGCCTTAGTGTGTGCGATCACAGCCAAAGACAGGTTACAGAAAATGAACGGGGAATGAATACTTCGGCACCCCCTTTTCAGAGTTCCTGATGTCACGGTAAAGATTCTCATGTTTGACTTGCACAGAGAAGTGGTTGGTAAATGGGGTTCTCTCGCGGAATACATGGCGCTTCAGTGCTTCAGATCTGGCCCAGGAACCAGCGGGAAGCCAGCAAAGCTGATGCAGCGTTGGTGTTGTACGCACCATATGGTGAGTCCCCTTTAGGACTCACGACACAACATTCTTCTCTGTTGTAGTTTCTGAATGTTCTTCAAAGGCAGCTAAGCAGGGAATTCTTGGCAAAGAACGAGTTCCGCTGGTGTAGTTCAGGCATCCTTCTGCATAAGTTTGATTGCGCCGTTAATCCATCTGGAAGATTTTTATCTTGACTGTCCTTCAGTGAGCACAGGTTGGCACACACAGCTCTCCCTTCCCCTTTTAAGGACACAGAGATCTCCATTCCAGCTTGTATCTGACGAAGGGAGCTTTGATTCTCGAAGGTTCACACACACACCCAAAAAACCTTGGTGGTCTAAGGTGCTACCGGGATCGAATCTAGCTCTTCTTCTGCAGACCAACAGGGCCCACTTTCCTGAAGCTATATCCAAGGACATCCGGTGCATTTCAGGGTCAAGGGAGGATCTGAACCCAGGTCTTCAGGTCTAATCTTACTTAAGTCACTATGCCACTGTGTTTTGCATCTTAATTCCTTCTTCAGTTTATACGCGTCGAGCAGGGGTTGGACTAGATAGCCTGTATGGCCCCTTCCAACTCTGTGATTCTAGGATCTGCTGGGTTCTGAGATGTGGGAATGTGGGATAAGAACATAAGGGAAGCCAATGTTGGATCAGGCCAGTGGCCCATCCAGTCCAACACTCTGTGTCACACAGTGGTCAGAAACACCAGGTGCCACCAGGAGGTCCAGCAGTGGGAGCAGGACACTAGAAGCCCCCACTGCCCCC
The DNA here is from genome assembly GCA_029233225.1 of Lepidodactylus listeri. NCBI lineage: Eukaryota > Metazoa > Chordata > Lepidosauria > Squamata > Gekkonidae > Lepidodactylus > Lepidodactylus listeri. The sequence continues at coordinate 5,643,337 of JARCFY010000004.1, read as the reverse complement.
CCCAGCACAAGGAATACAGAGCATCACTTGCCCCAGACTGAGAGTTCCTATCTATACCCTGTGGCTAATAGCCACTGATGGACCTCTGCTCCAGATGTTTATATGGGATGAAAGTTCCCCAGTAATAAAACTTGTAGAAACCGGCAGCCAAGGAAGCCACCCACTACATCCTCTTGCTCTTTCTGTTCCCCTCCTGGTTAGTCTGCGCCCACCTTATGCCTGCCCGAGCACCTCCATGCCTCACCCACCAGATCATCACCTCCCCTCCCCCAGCCTCCTCTTGTACCATTGGGTGCACAATTTATGGCATCCGACACCGTGAGCATGGCACACACAGCTTCACGCGCACCTGAGAATCCACCACCTTTTGTTCATAAAAGAGGAGATAAAATAGTAGTGACATTTCACGGGGAGGTATCCAGGGACTTTCGCCTGCCTTGATGAAACCAATAGACTTTCCAAACCTAATTAGTACTTAATGATCTGAAGAGGCACGGGTGTCCATCACCTTGGCTACGGGCCCCTCCGTTCTTCCTCCACTTCTTAATTAACCTTTAAGAAGACGATCGGCTCATGAGCTTCCTAGGATGTCTCATTGATTTCCACATGCGCATGCACAAAAACACACACACAGAAATGTTTTGTAGCCCCCTCCCCAAGTTATCCGTGCCTAGTCCGTTGCCCCCCCCCCTTTACTGATGTGTATTAATGAAACACTACAGCGGGTGGGAAAATGTGTTCATCGATGGCAACATACAGAACGTTGTCTGGAATTTAACCTGATTCATCATTAAAGGATGGTCGAGGATGGAACGCGGCAGTAATTAATGGCGTGCCGGATAAAAAGTTCTGCTGTGGAACTGCAAAGGAGGGGGGGGGCAATGATTAAATCCGAGGCTGGAGAAAGGGAGGGAGGGGAGGTGTGAGAGTCCTACAGAGTCAGTCACCAACAAGTGTTTTTAAACAGGAATGCTTTATTGAGAAAGGTCTGCTATGGTCATCTGCACTTCTTGTGTTAGTAATGGTTGACACAGCCCCAAGCAGGACAATTATACAGGATTCAAAAAGGGGTCTGGTAAGGAATTGCAACCAATCACCATGTCAGAGAAAAGGCACTCAAAATACTGGTTTACAGTCCCCGGGGAAAAAGCAGGAAGCATTAGAGTTAGACAGGAGAAGAGAGACATTGGCAAGCACTAACAGTCTCCTAAGGTCAGAGCAGGTCGAAGAGTGATAAGCACGCCATGAGAAATATAACATAACATTCCACAGTCCCAATGTCAAGGGTGCAGTCAGCCCACCTCCCGGGCAGGAGATGGCAGCATTAGCTGACAGGAGGGAGGGGAAGGGAAGAGAAAATAATTGGGGGGGGGGGAGAAACAAGTCGGTGTCATCTTCAAAATGACTCATTTTGTGCGGCTAATGAATTCTTTAAAAAAAAATTGCTTAAGCTTTGCCGTAATATTTTTAGTGTTGTGTCAGGTTTAATCAGCTGGGAGCTGGGACAGGCTGAGAAGAGGCAGAGAGTTGGAATGGGCAATGTAGGAAAGGAAAAGATGCTCGGGAAAAAAACCTGGAGGTCCCTTCCAACTCTATGATTCTACGTGTTCCAATGAGCGCATGTTTTAAGGGCAGGAGCTCTCTCCCAAGCTCTGCGACAGTGGAGGTGCACAGGGAGAGGTCTTCTATCAATGACTGCTAGCCATGGTAATGGAGGGGAACCTCCACATTCAGAGGCAGTTGGCGTCTGGATCCCAGTTCCAAGAGGCACCATCAGGGGAAGGCTTCGTCCTCTACACCCTGTCATTGGACCTCCAGTGGAACTGGTTGGCCACTGTGTGAGGCAGGAAGCTGGACTAGATGGATCCTCACTGGTCTGATCCAGCAGGGCTCTTCTGATGTTCTTCTTAGGGGAAGCTCTTAGCCTCTCTGTCCAGTTGTTGGCCCTCCAGAGGAACTGGTTGGCCACTATGTGAGACAGGAAGCTGGACTGGATGGACCACTGGTCTGATCCAGCAGGGTTCTTCTGATGTTCTTCTCAGGGGAAGGCCTCGGCCTTTCTGCCCTGTCGTTGGCCCTCCAGTGGAACTGGTTGGCCCCTGTGTGAGGCAGGAGGCTGGACTAGATGGACTCTCACTGGTCTGATCCAGCAGGGCTCTTCTGATGTTCTTCTCAGGGGAAGGCCTTGGCCTCTACGCCCTGTCGGCTGTCCAGAGGAACTGGTTGGCCGCTGTGCGAGACAGAGTGCTGGATTAGATGGACCACTGCTCTGATCCAGCAGGGCTCTTCTGTTGTTCTTAAGCCACGTCGGGTCTTCGCTGAGTAGAAAAGTGGAGCACAAGCATCTCATTATGAAAAAAGAACTGATACCATTCAAGCACATCCCGCTGAAACCAGCAGATGGCTTCCACGGTTTAGAGGCGCATTCAAGACATACACAATGTTGTGCATCAGAGGGATACCCACAGTTCCCAGAACCTGAGCCCTCTGATAAATTCTGTGGAATTTGCATGAAGGCGCGGCATAAAGAAATCAGCACTACTTATAAGAATAGTGTTTCTATTGTGCTTTCCGTGTTCAAACTGATTCACACTCATTGTCTTGCAATCCGTAGAATACAGGCCAGTATAAAGTCCAGTAGCACCGTAACGACTAACAAAATTTATGTCAGGGTACGAGCTTTCATGAGTCACGGTTCATTTCTTCAGATACAGACAGATGAACGCAACTACGCCTCTTGACAGGTCGGTATAGCTATATGCTTGTAGATGGGGAGGGGGATGCTGAGGCAAGGAAAAGCAGGTTGCATAGGCAAGATCTGAACCCAGGATCTTCTGGATAAAAGCCCATTTTCTTCGCCACTGTACTACACAAGTGGGCTATTGCCGTAAGGACATAACGTGTTTAAAACCAAGGTTCGTCTAGCAGAAGGGCCTGCCAGTTCCATCTGCAAAGCTCAGAAGGAAGCCATAATGGAGACAGACACCTCTTGGATCTTGTAGAATCATAGAGCTGGAAGGGACCTTCAGGGTCATCTAGTCCAACCCCCTGCACAGAGCAGGGAATTCACAAAGACCTCCCCCCACGCCCCCAGTGGCCCCTGTTTCATGCCCAGAAGATGACAAAACAACTCCAGGATCTCCACCCTGGAGAAAAACTGCTTCCTGACCCCAAAGTGGCGATCGGCATTTCCCTGGGCGTGTGAGAAAGGGCCACGAGAACTAAGCACCTTCCTGCCCTCCCTTCTCGTGATCTGCCCGAGTTCACACAATGAGCGTTGCTGTCAGATGGGCATTTAGCCTCTGCTTAAAAACCTCCAACGAAGAAGAGCCCACCACCTACCGGCATCTGGTCGACTGCTTCTGTACGTGGAGGTTCCCCGGAATTTTCATTTTAATTTCCCGTTGCTTCAAGTCTCCTGAATCGCAATGGGTTTGGTTTTTTTCCCGGTTCACACATGGAATCCCCCAATGGGACCGGTGCACCCCTAATTATCCCACACTTGCTCGTTTTTTGTTTTTTTAAAAAAACCATCCAGGAGATGATGTGCACCCTATCACAGCCACAACGCTGCAGGGCCTTGAGTCACCTTGAATGGTGGGACTTAGGGTTGCCAAGTCTTCTTCACTTACCGGCGGGGGGGGGAGTCGTCCATTGTCCGGGAGCTTCCCCGGCGCGCATGCAAAGCACGCGTGCCCGCTGACGTCACCCAGAAGTGAGGTCAGCACGTTGGGGGTGTTGCCAGGGTGACGCTCTGCCAATCGCCCCAAAACTTTATAGTATCATAGAGTTTTGGGGCGATTGCCAGAGCGTCGCCCTGGCAACGCCCCCAACGTGATGACGTCACTTCCGGGTGACGTCATTACGTTGGGGAAGTCGTCCTGGCTGGACGACTTCGGGGGTGGGGTTCCCCTGAGGGAAGATCCCCCGCCCCCCCCCCCCCCCCGGGCTGATTTGACAGCCCTAGTGGGACTTGACATATACCCTGCTGGGAAGTCGGGCGATGGCATGCTTTTGTGAACCAGCCCCCCAAGTGCAGAGTCACCGAGTGAAGTATTGTGTGCAGGGGATCTCAGCATCGCCACCTCCTTTCCTCTTCACTTCGAGAGAGGAGGTTTCCTTCGTAGTCATCATTACAGCCCGGTAGAGAGTGGCACAGCCTTTTCGACATCTTTGAGAACAGATGGTTCTCCAATTAGCTCTGTCCAGTTGATTGAAATGTTAAATCCAATCTCCTTCTTTGCCAAGGGGGGGGGGGGGCGAGACCTGGGAGAGACAAAGAGGAAATCTTTAGTCGATTAGTATTTTTAGAAGTTGGGAAGAACTGCCATTGACGAAACGAAAGGGATCCTCCAGACTCATTTGGCGGTCAGAAACCGTTGCGGGCAAATATCTTGACCCGGGCTGCAAAGGAATTAAAAGCGGGTGGTCAAGAGGATGCACATGGGCGGTGGACGGTTGTGCATCAGACGGCCAGTGGATGTTGTCGTCTACGCTGCCACACTAGGAGTGCAAATGCTAAAGAGATTCAGGTGGGTAGCCCTGTTGGTCTGAAGCAGCAGAACAAAGTTTGAATCCAGGGGCAACTTTAAGACCAACAAAGCTTGATTCTGGGTCCATGCTTTCCTTCTCATGCATTTATACCCAGGATTAAACTTTGTTGGTCTTGAAGGCGACACTGGACTCAAACTTTGTTCTGCTGCTTCAGACCATCATGGCTTCCATAAGAACACAAGAGAAGCCAATGTTGGATCAGGCCAATGGCCCATCCAGTCCAACACTCTGTCACACGGTGGCCAAAAACACCAGGTGCCACCAGGAGGTCCACCAGTGGGGCCAGGACACTAGAAGCCCTCCCACTGCCACCCCCATACAAGAACTCATGGGCACTCCATGAAATTGCTGAGCAATCGGGTTAGAACAGATAAAAGGAAGTACTTCTTCACCCAAAGAGTGATTAACACGTGGAATTCACTGTCACAGGAGGTGGTGGTGGCTACAAGCATGGACGGCTTCAAGTGGGAACTGGATAAACATCTGGAGCAGAGGTCCATCAGTGGCTATTAGCCATAAGGTATAGAGAGGAACTCTCGGTCTGGGGCAAGTGATGCACTGTATCCTTGGTGCTTGGGGGGGGGGGGCAACAGTGGGAGGGCTTCTAGTGTCCTGGCCCCACTGGTGGACCTCCTGAGGGCACATGGTGTTTTTGGCCACTGTGTGACGGAGTGTTGGACTGGATGGGCCATTGGCCTCATCCAACATTGGCTTCTCTGATGTTCTTATATGTTCTTAACTTAAACACATATCCACAGGGAGGAAGAATAGGGATAATGTAGGGGATCTGCCCCAGGCTGAAGTGGATATTGTCACGGCTGCCCTTTTCGTAGGGTTCCCCCCCCCCTTTTAAGCAGGCATCAGTTTAAAAGATGGGGGAGGGAGATTTGGGGCTGGATGCCGGGATGAGATGTTCTGAAAAGATGACCGTCTGACTGAAAGGGATGCAGGCTCCGCTCCGTCGTCAACGGGAAAAGATGCCGAATGGCTTTGGGTCCGTTCCAAAGCCCACCCCATTGGGCTGGATAGAATGAGATATTCTTTGGCTGCCTCCAGCCCATGTGGGCATCTCTCCTATCTGGAGGAAGTGTAGAAAATGTAGCGGTGGATACTTCATAGGTATTGTACTGTGGTGTATATATATATATATACACATACACACACACCCCCTCTCTCTTGCACTTATTCTCTTTCACACAAAAAGGACATTAGGAGCTGCTAAGCAACGGTTGATGATGGTCTAGTTGGTTTTTTGTGTGTGCTTTCAGATCCAGGGACAACAGCCCTAGCCTGGAAAGCTTTCAGGGGAGGGTAATGCGATTAATTAGACCTCCTGCAATCTTTCTCCTCTCTCTCTCTCTCTCTCTTTTGGGCTCTCTTCGCCTTCCCTTTCTTCCCTTTGCGGCTGCCTCTATTTTTAATTAACCTGTGAAAAGGTTGCCGAGAACAAGGGAGGAGGAGGAGAGGACGGCAGCAAAGATTCGCCTCGCCACTCGTCTAACTCCCTTGTGGCTGCCAACCTCCAGGTGGGGCCTGGAGGACCCCTGGAATTACAGCAGATCTACGGATGACAGGGATCAGCTCCTTTGCAGGAAGTGGCTGCTTTGAAGGGTGGTCTCGATGGCGTTGCACCGTGCTGAGGTCTCTCCCCTCCCAACCCCCTGTCCTCCCCATGCACCAGGAATTCCCCAGTGTGTTGGCAACCCTATTTGACATACTTATCCATTGTATCTTCCAAAGGATTCCAGGAAAATTGGAGGCGGGCCTGTACCTGCAGCGGGGCGTTTGGGGGCCCTGCCCCCTTAATCAAAAGGTCCGCCCCACAAATAGCCATGCCAGAAAACTTAATTTGCATGTTTCTCAAAGGCTCATGGGAATGCTTCTAAAAGAATCACCGTGACCTAGGTTGTATACAGCAGGACTGGGCTAGCAGAAGGGGGGGGTGTTGCTGGAGATATATTGAAGGTACCAATCTTGAGTGCCCTTCTAAGCTGATTTGCCCTGTGAAAGGGAACTCAAAAGGCCTTTAAATGCTTCTGAAAGCAATTAAATGCTTTCTGACCTGTTTTTTCCCTAGGAGCTGATGTGCTCAAAGGAAAAGCTAGAAACAGGCTCAGAGCCTCCCCCTTTAAAGACAAGCATTCCAATTAATTTAATTAACTGTAATTCAACCGCTCCCTCAAAAATTTAAATGCCCCCCCGCTAGCCAAACGTGAGCCTGGAATCTCGGATTCAAGAGTCTACTGCTGCTTGAATCCGGAACCTACTGAGCCACAGCGCTGAGACCGTGAATGTTATTGTAAATATTTGCTGAACATTTTCTATTGTGCTTTTGATATACATTGTCTTGGGAACACTTCCTTAACATGCGCCTGTTTTGCTGGTCCTTGACCATAATAAATGTGAAAGCAACAATCCAGCACTTAGTCCAGGACTTGTGAACAGTCTCTTCCTCTAAACTGAGTTAGTGTGAGCTAGTCCAGTTTTTTTTAGCCTCCGGCTCACCCATTTTTGTCTCAACTCAGGAAGGATGGCTCCAGATCAAACTAATTTATGCAGGAGCACAATCGACTCGCTCACAACTTTAATACCAGCAGCTCACAAGGTAGAATTTTTGCTCACAAAATCCCACTGCTTAGGGGGAGCATCCGTCTCTTCCCCGGCACTCCAGGACTTTTAAAATCACCTTCAAGATGCAAAGAGAAACCGTGTCGCGGTAGCTTCTGTTGGGATATTTGGTTAATATAGCAGAGTTTTGCCCAGTCGTCGACGCATGACACTGAGTGCAATAAATAAGTCTCCCGAAAAGCATATTGCAAAAAAGGTAAACTTACATTTATTCAAGGAGATCGAGTTCACATTCAGGTTGCAGTCAAAAGGAGAGAAAGAAATATGTTCTCTTTCACAAACAGCCAGCTTGTTCGGCATCTCGTGTGTGGGAGTATGAGGGCATTGTCTCTACAGGAGAGACCTGCAGAGATGTGTGTCTCCGTGGAAGGCCATGTAAAGAGAGGGGGAGGACAGAGGGCAGAGGGGACAGAGGACAGCTCCCAGATTTAAGACAAAGAGAGGCATCCTATTCAAGGAGATAACACATGTATACCCTTAGAGTGATGTAGCGCCCCCCCCCCCCAAAGTCTAGGCATACTGAGTCGCTCACTCCAACACCTTCTACAAACTAAATGTAACTCTATCTCATTTTTAACTCCTGGGGCCCTCACTTTATCCAGGATGAGGTAGTCCAGTAGTGCTTCCAATTCAGGGTTGGAAATTTTCTGGAGCTTTTGAGGGTGGAGCCTGGGGGAAATAGGGTTTGGTGGAGGAGGGACCTGAGTGGAATATAATACCACAGAATCCACAAGAAGAAGAGGAGGAAGAGGAGGAGGAGATTGGATTTATCCCCCGCCCTTCACTACCCAAGGGAGTCTCAGAGCATCTTATAATCTCCTTTCCCTCCCCCTCCCCACAACAGACCCTGTGAGGTAGGTGGGGCTGAGAGAGCTCTGACGGAAACTGCTCTTTTTGTCAAGAACAGCTGTGCCAAAACTATGGCTTGCCCAAGGTCAGCCAGCAGGTGCCAGTGGAGGAGGAGTGGGGAATTAACCCCGGTTCTCCCAGATTAGAGTCTGCGCACTTCCAAAGCAGCCATTCTCTCCAGGGAAACTGATCTCTATAGTCTGGAGATCGGTTGTAATTCGGGTTGCTGGCTTTGGGTTTGGAAATAATGGAAGATGTTGAGGGTGGAGCCTGAGAAGGGCAGGGCATAAACGCCATAGAGTCCACCTCCCAAAGCAACCATTTTCTCCAGGGGGACTGATCTCCGTCGCCTGGAGATCAGCTGTAATCCTAGGAGATCTCCGGCTACCACCTGGAGTCCAGACATGTCGCACTTGTCCACCCCAGGATTGTATGATCCCGCAAAACATCGAATGGCACCTGGGTATGTCTGCAGGAGGACTTTGTACTTTCCCACACTGTTTCCCTGTTCCAGCTTTTGCTTGCTTTTTTCTCGAAAGGAGAGAGAAAAAGAAATGTCTTTTTGGGGCGGTGGTTATGTAATGTAAACACTCTCTCTGTCTTGAAATCAGAACATGTGTTCCGTGGGGAATGCAAAGCCCGTATCCCTGCTGGAGGAAAAAAGGCAATAAACTGGCACAGGTCTGAAGGAAGCATTTCCCGGCCTCCAGTCGGAATATGCGCTCCGCACATCTAGCATAGGAGCGGAGCTGGTGATCGTCTCCCACGGTCATGCAAATTGCAAGGAAGGGTATGTTGAAAAGCCCAGCTATTATCCTTCTTCTAGTGACTCCATTTAGTCACGTGCGGTAGATTTGGAGAGGGGTCGTGGCCAATGCTCCCTCTAAGCTGTGGAGTCTCGTGAGCAAAAATTCTACGTTGCGAGCTGCTGGCATTAAAGTCGTGAGCAGGTGATTTGGCTGCTGCATGAATTAGATTGCTCTGGGGCCATCCTTCCTGAGCTAAGGCAAAAACGTGTGAGCCGGAGGCTAAAAAACTGTGAGCTAGCTCACACTAACTCAGTTTAGAGGGAACACTGGCCGTGGCTCGGCAGCAGAGCATCTGCTCGGCATGCAGAAGGTCCCAGGCTCAATCCCCAGCATCTCCAGTTCAAGGGATTGGGTGATTGGTGATAGGAAACACGTCTACCTTGAGACCTAGGACAGCCCCTGCCAGTCTGAATAGACAATACTGACTTTGATGGATCAAGGGTCCGATTCAGTTCAAGGCAGCTGAGACGCTTTCTGCACTCTCCTTTTAATCCACGTTCATTGCAGCGTCCTCCAAGGCAATTCTGCACTAAATTCAAATGCAAACTTCTTATTAATCCAATTTTTCGCCCCCCATTCTGCACTAAAATTGAGTCCAACCTACTTTTTAGAGCCAGTTTGGTGTCGTGGGTAAGTGCGCAGGCTCTAATCTGGGAGAACCGGGTTTGTTTCCCCGCTCCTCCACTTGCACCTGCTGGATGACTATGGGCAAGCCATAGTTCTGTCAGAGCTGTTCTCTCAAGGACAGTTCTCTCAGAGCTCTCTCAGCCCCACCTACCTCACAGGGTGTCTGTTGTGGGGAGGGGAAGGGAAAGGAGTTTGTAAGCCGCTCTGAGACTCTGACTGAAGGGCGGGGTATAAATCCAATCTCTTCTTCTTCTTCTTCTTCTTTTTATTCCAGGTTTTCCCCCCATTTTCCATTATGTTACCTCCCTTCAGCGGTCAGCCCGGTTTCGGCCTGCTGTTGCCCCGGGGTTATTTGGATGCTGTTTTGCTGTGTACTTAAATTGCCTTGACTTGAACACTGAGAAAATCCAGACTGGCAGGCCAATGGTGAATGGGCCTGAATGTTCATGGACGTGTATAGATCAAGGCAGGTCAAAGCTACCCTGGCTAGAGGGTAGAAAAGCCCAGATCTGTACTAGATCTAGATCTGTACTAGATGACATTTTCCCAGAAAGCACTTTCCTGGGGGCACCTACTTTGGGGGGCCATGACTCTGACCCCATGAATCCGATCTCACGAAACTTGGTCGGCAGATGGAGGACAGTCATCCCGAGGTCCTTGTAAGTTTGGTGACTCTGGCTTGCGCAGGATCCATTCTATACTCTCCTGAACCTCCTGCACCTACGCCTGTCAAAATGACTGAGGTTCAGGGGTGTATAGAACGGATCCTGTGCAAGCTAGAGACATCGAAGTCAATGAAATGGATGAGCAGTCCGTTTAGAACAGATCAAAGGAAGTACTTCTTCACCCAAGGAGTGATTAACATGTGGAATTCACTGCCCACAGGAGGTGGTGGCAGCTACAAGCATGGACAGCTTGAAGAGGGAATTAGATAAACGTATGGAGCAGAGGTCCATCAGTGGCTATTAGCCACAAGGTATAGATACGAACTCTCAGTCTGGGGCAAGTGATGCTCTGTATTCTTGGTGGCTGGGGGGCAACAGTGGGAGGGCTTCTGGAGTTCTGGCCCTGCTGGTGGACCTCCTGATGGCACCTGGGTTTTGGCCACTGGGTGACACAGAGTGTTGGACTGGGTGGGCCGTCAGCCTGGTCCAGCGTGGCCAGATTGGTGTAGTAGTTAAGAGTGGTTAACAGCATGGTGTAGTGATTAAGAGCACAGACTCTAATCTGGGAGAACTGGGTTTGATTCCCCATTTCTCCACATGGTGTAGTGGTTAGCAAAGGCGGTAGTAGATTCCTTCAGGTAGCGAAAAGCAGGGTCTAAAAACCAATTCTTCCTCCTCCTCCTCCTCCTCTTCTTCTTCCTCCACTATCATGCTTTTGAGAGCCAGTTTGGTGTAGTGGTTAAGTGTGTGGACTCTAATCTGGGAGAACCGGGTTTGATTCCCCACCCCTCCACTTGTAGCTGCTGGATGACCTTGGGCAAGCTGTAACTCTGTACCAGCTGTTCTCTCAAGGACAGTTGTCTCAGAACTCTCTCAGCCCCACCTACCTTATGGAGTGTCTGTTGTGGGGAGGGGAAGGGGAAGGAGTTTGTAAGCCGCTCTGAGACTCCAAGTGAGTAGAGGGTGGGGTATAAATCCAATCTCTTTTCTTCTTCTTCTTCTTTTCCACCCAGAGAAGAAGAAGAAGAGATTGGATTTATACCCCACTGTCCACTACCCAAAGGAGTCTCAGAGCAGCTTACAATCTCCTTTCCCTTCCCCTCCCCACAACAGACACCCTGTAAGGCAGGTGGGGCTGAGAGAGCTCTTTTGAGAACTGCTCTTGAGAGAACAGCTCTGAAAAGACTTGTAACTGACCCATGGTCACACCAGCAACTGCACGTGGAGGAGTGGGGAATCGAACCCGGTTCTCCCAGATTAGAGTCCACGCTCCTAAGCACTACATCATACACAGCGGAGGCACAGCAATTGCAGGATGAAGTATGGGGATGGGAAGGGTTCATCTCTGTCCGCTCGTCCGCCAACCCATGCTGAGCTTTAACTCACCTTCACCCCAGCCTACAGTTGCCAACCTCCAGGTAGTGCCTAGAGATTTCCTGGTATGACAACTGATCTTCAGGCGACTGAACTGATCAGCTCATGATCACTGGGGAAAGTGGACTGTATGGCATTATACCCCACTGAATTCCCTCCTCCTCCCCAAACCCTGCCCTCCTCAGGATTCCTCCCCCAAATCTCCAGGTATGTCCCAGTGCAGAGGCGGCACCCATACTCCTGCCCTATACACAGGGGTCCGTTGGAGCGGGAGCGCACAGGAGCGCAGCTCCGGGAGTGAGGAGCCCAGGGTGTGGGTACATGACCAAGCCCCACCCCGTCCTCGGCTTCCCCGAGCAGTGCAGAGGCGCAGCACCCCAGGGAAAGCCCTGCTAGGGTCTTTATTGTTTTTAATGTTTTGTTTTAATATTGATAATTTTATCATTGTTCCTTTTATGACTGTGTGCTGCTTTTCCAGAGACTTGCTCAAGGTGGCATATAAATTTTCTAAGTATACCATTTTTTATCTGGGCACATGGCACATAAGTACTGGAGAAATTTGACCAACCCTTCAGCAGCTTCCACCCCATCAGTTTGGTGTAGTGGTCAGGAGTTGGACTCTAATCTGGGAGAACCGGGTTTGATTCCCCACTCCTCCACATGCAGCTGCTGGTGTGACCTTGGGCCAGTCACAAGTTCTCTCAGAGCTGTTCTCTCATGAGCAGTTCTCAAAAGACCTCTCTGAGCCCCACCTACCTCACAGGGTGTCTTGTTGTGGGGAGGGGAAGGAGAAGGGATGGGTGGTGCACATGTCCTGGGTATCTCAAGTCTCCTTGAAACCTGGTGCTTTCAAGGGAGCAGGAAGAGAATGAGGGTGTGGTCTTTACGCTTATTTTTATTGCCCAAAGTATTGGATGGGGAAGGGAACGGAGGAAGAGCAGGTCAGTTTCACTCACCTGTGGAGTGGAGCCTGAGGGGTGGGTGTTGCCTTCTGACACGCTTCTGGTATGTTAGGGGGTGTGGCATATGCAAATGAGTTATGCAAATGAGTTATGCTAATGAGCGCCTGCACCTCTTTTTCTATGAAATGACCCCTGCCTATATAGATTTGACTTTGAAAACCTGGGTCTCAAGAATGGGCAGTTTGACCTGCAGCGGTAAGTGAGCCAAACACTGAGAAATCCCATGAAGTTCATGCAGGCGTGTCCTGACCCTCCGGTGCCATGTCGCCCACTTCTTAATATCATTTTTGGGGGGCTCTGTCTTCCGATCGGGGACTGTCACTTCTTCTGAATTGTGCTTGCTTGGGAACAGATTCAGCAGTAATCAGTGCAGTTTTACATTCCAACTGTACGCATCAGGGGCAAGAGATCTTTCACACAGCTGGCGGAATCAGCAATTTTCTTGCTTGAAACGTACCGCCGCGGACATTTGCATGAAAATGCGCATTCTTTTAATACAAAGCCTCCCGGTGGTCCATTTTTCCTCCTCGTCGAAACCTGAACATGTTCCTCGTGTAATCAAAAGAGAGCGAAGGACCTGACTAATAGATATGACGTTCCATTATATGGTCTTCGAGTCAATAAACATTAGGTTACTTTCATGCCGCGAAAAAAAGACTTGGATTTATATATATGTATTTTTTTAAAAAAAAATCTTATCTGGAGGGTTTGCATTTCAATGGGATGTGAATTTGCATATTTTAACAATAACCCCCCATCATCCTGTCTGATCTGTGCTCAGTTGGCCATACCGATCACTTTATCTTGAATAGATTATCGCGGGTTTAATAAACCCTTCATAATACGCAGGTATAACAATGGTACTTCATGGGATAAAGACGGTATTAAAGTCCTTTCTTCGAGAAAGAGGGGTGGCCTGACTTGTGATTAACTTTATACCTCTGCACTTCCCTGTGCCGAATACGCAATTAAAGGAGGCCATTCCTGTTATTCGCCTTCCAAAACCAACCTCCGTCTTCCCATCGCCTGCTTTTCCTTGTAGGTCTATAACTGGGCCATGTCTACATGTGGAGGGCAGATTCCTTCGCTGATGGTTGAGCGCAAGGGTCTCCAACCCTTTTTTGAACCAGTAGGTACATTTACAATTCTGACATGGCAGGGTGGGTGCAGCCACAAAAATGGCTGCCACAAAATGGCTGCTGTAGGGGGTGGAGCCAGCCGCAAAGTGATTGCCACAGCTTACTTTCAGTCACACAGTGCAGATCCTTATTCAAGAAGGGGTGGAATAAAAATGAACACGATATATTGGCAGAACTACTCTCTAAGCAGGGTTGGTCCTAGCCACAAACAGACCGCAGTGACTAACCAAAGGTTGGAGACCACCAATGATCACTGTGCAAAAAATGATTCTAGTCCAATCACAGCCCATGGATATACTTCTTCTTGTTGTTTCCTTATTTTACATCATGCAGTGCTGCTGTTGCTTCCAAACTATTGCCATGTGACTACAGATTTCCCGGGTAAACAATCTGTTTCCCTCTCAGCTTCATCAGGTCATTTTATACTTGGAGCCAATGCTCTACGTCTCCTACTCAAAATAAATCTTGCTCTGTTAATAGAGCAGCTGCAGAGATAGTAAGTAATGAGAGCCAGCAGATGCCAAGAAAACACAAGATTAATTCTGAATAGGAGACATGGAGCATTGGCTCCAAGTATAAAGCAACCTGACGAAGCTGAGAGGTGGAAACAGATTGTTTACCCAGGAAATCTGTAGTTGCATGGCAATTGTTTGGAAGCAGCAGCAGCACTGCATGATGTAAAATAAAAAAACAAAAAAGGAAGAAGTATATTCATGGACTGCAATTGGACTAGAATCATTTTTGCACAGTGATCATTGGTAGGGTGCAAGCAGGGTTGGTCCTGGCTAGTATTTGGATGGGAAACCACCAAGGAAGTCCAGGGTCATGATGCAAATGAAGGCAATTGCAGACCACCTCTGTTCAGCTCTTGCTTTGAATGACCAGTTTTTCTCCAGGCCAGTTTGGGTGGAGATCCTGGAGGGTTTTTTTGTCATCTTCTGGGCATGGAACAGGGGTCACTGTGTGTGTGTGTGGGGGGGGGTATTTGTGAATTTCCTGCATTGTGCAGGGCCTGGACTAGATGATCCTAGAGGTCTCTTCTAACTCTGTGATTCTATGACCCATGGACGGGGTCTCCATGAGTCTGTTGCAACTCAATGGCACATTCTTCTTCTGCCCTGACCTAAATGGCCCAGGCTAGGCCAGTCTCCTCAAATCTTGGAAGCCCCGCAGGGCTGACCCTGATTAGTATTTGGATAGGAGCCCACCAAGGAATACCAGGGTTGCGATGCAGAGGCAGGCAATGGCAAACCACTTCTGAGCATCTCTTCCCTTGAAAACCATTGAGGGTCGCCATAGCCGTGACCGGGTGGCCGAAAAGAAAAGCAAGAAACAAAAAAGTTGAAGCAATTGAGCAGTACCATGAACAGATGCAGAAATAAGGTCCTCCAGCTTCACGACGTATTGGGGATCTGAACCCAGGCCTTCCTATGTATCACTGAGATGGGGAACTTGGCTCATCGCCACGTGAAGGCCCCCCTCTTTGTGTTCCTGGCCGCCCCCATAGGATGGCTCCCATTTGGATTTCATGAAGCCCCCTTCTACTGAATCAGACCCTGGGAGTCCTGGTACCATAGAGTTTTCAGGGCGATTGCTAGAGCGTCACCCGGTGATGTACCCAGCGTGATGACTGATAGGGCCACTTTGGGGTGGGATTCCCCCCACCAGCTGGATCCCGACCGGCGGATTGGGGACCCATTTAGCGAGGGAATCCCCCCCCCCCCGGCGGGACTTGGCAGACCTACCCTGGTCCATTGACAAGTCAGTACTGTTTCCTTAAACCGGCCGAGGCTCTCAGAGTCCTCAGGAAGAGGACTTTCACATCATCGACTACCTGATCCTTTTAGTTGGAGATGCTGGGGTTTGAACATGGGACCTTCTGAATACCAAGCAGGAACTCTACCACCGAGCAACCAGCCCCTTCCTCATCCCCCATCCCAGATATGAAAGGACCGCAGAAGCATCCCACGTTTGACAGCACCAATTCATAAAATCGAGGTCTCCATTTAATCTCTGCAGGGTCCCCAGACTGCTGGCAATTCCTCTTCATCCCAGAGGCCGTGGCTTCGTACCGGCAACGTCTCGGACCGGCCTGACCTATTCCCTCTGGTCTACCTTAATTTTTCTCCGGTTTGTCAAAACGGTGATAAATGTATCCTAGGCAGGACGCGTGGGAATTTATGAGTAAATACTTGAAAAAGTCGGGTTAGAAAGGGCAAGTATTATTATTAATGGTATATTACTTAAAATGAACAGAAAAGGGAAGGGAGGGGGGGAAGGAGCCGGCACAGAAGGCGGCGTTCCAGAACCGAACCGTACACTTATCTGTCTCTATCAAATTAGTGTAACCATTAGCAACGCTGTATTCTCGCCTCTCTGGTTTGTTGCCTTGGTGAATGCGGCCCCATCCAACCTATGGCAATGAATAAATATTTTTTAAAAGGAAGGAGAGGGGGGAGGGGGGGAGCATTTCGGAAAATTCTTCCTTTCGCTATCGCTAATGTTCAGGTCGCGCACAGAGTGGAGAGTGTGTGCATGTTTATTACATCTGAGTAACCAACCTATTCATTAGGATATTTTTTTTAAAAAGCCTGATAAGGACCCAAAACACCCAAATCCACTGAGCCACTGGCTCAGAGGTTAAGATGCTGAGCTGCGGACCAGACGGTCGGTAGCTCGGCAGTTCGAGACCCGAGTGCCGCGCGACGGAAGAAGAAGAAGAAGAAGAGATTGGATTTATACCCCGCCCTCCACTCCCCAAGGGAGTCTCAGAGCGGCTTACAAACTCCTTTCCCTTCCCCTCCCCACAACAGACACCCTGTGAGGTAGGTGGGGCTGAGAGAGCTCTTTCCCAAGCTGTCCTTGAGGGAACAGCTGGTACAGAGCTATGGCTTGCCCAAGGTCATCCAGCCAGGTGCAAGTGGAGGAGTGGGGAATCACACCCGGTTCTCCCAGATTAGAGTCCGCGCACTTCACCACTACACCAGACTGGCTCTCGTCAGTTTGAGCTCCCGTCTCTGGCCCCAGCTCCTGCCAACCTAGCAGTTCGAAAGCAAGAAATTGCAAGTAGCTGAATAGGTACCCCTTCGGTGGGAAGGGAACAGCGTTCTGTGGGCCTCGGCGTTTAGTCACACCGACCACATGACCACGGAGCAGTCTTCGGACAGTGCTGGCTCTTCGGCTTGGAAACGGAGATGAGCGCCGCCCCCTAGAGTCGGATTCGACTGGCTTTTGAGCAAGGGAGACCTTTACCTTTTTAGGATTGTGTGTGATGCTCCTTGACCTGTTTGCTTCAGTGGAGAAAGCAGATCTCCATGCGTAGGCAAGTGCCCTCTGTGGGAAATGTTAGCAGATCACCCAATAAGCTATCGCATTTGTATTCTTAGCCTGCTCATGCAGGGAGGGCGGAATATAAATCGAAAATAATAAATAAATAATACATAATAATCCTGCTCAGGGTGGTGCATTCTTGCCTTATGTTCCCTCCACAGCCCTGCGAGTTAGGTGAAAATAATTGGCTTAAGGCCACCCAGTAATTTTCTGGGCAGTGCAAGGATTTGAATCCAGATCTTCCTAGTCCTCATCCTCCACTCTAACCACTACACTATGTTTGGTCTCAGGCAAGGTCACGGAAGTTCTTCTCATTTATTTTATTAAAATACGTATACCCCACCTTTCCTTGGGGTTCAAAGCAGTTTACAAGAATAAGGTAAAGGTTTCCCTTGTTCGAAAGCCAGTCGAATCCAACTCTAGGGATGCGGTGCTCATCTCCGTTTCCAAGCCGAAGAGCCAGCGCTGTCCGAAGACATTTCCGAGGTCATGTGGCCGGCATGACTAGACACCGAGGCGCACGGAACGCTGTTCCCACTGAAGCGGTACCTATTTATCTACTCGCAATTTCTTGCTTTCGAGCTGCTAGGTTGGCAGGAGCTGGGGCCAGAGAAGGGAGCTCGCTCCGTCACGCAGCACTCGGGTCTCGAACTGCCGAGCTACCGACCTTCTGGTCTGCAGCTCAGCATCTTAACATAGTTAAGTTAATAGTAAATAGTCCATTAAGGGGTAATAGTAAATAGCCCATTAAAAAGACTCTGCTGCTTACATCAACAGTTCCTTTGGTGAATTGTGAGCATGAGTGCTAAGGATGGATTTGGCCTCTTTGCCGTGTTGGTGACCTTCTGGAATAACTGGCTAGCCACTGTGTGCGATGGGATGCTGGCCTGGATGGCCCTTCCGTACATGCCCAGGGAAATGCTGATTGCCACTTTGGAGTCAGGAAGGAATTTCCCTCCAGGTTAGATTGGCCAGGGATCCTGGAGGGTTTTTGCTTCCATAAAGAAAAGGTCCTTGGGGGAGGAAGTACCTGTGAATGTCCTCCATAGTGCAGAGGGATAGACCAGATGAACGGAGGGTCCATTTCAGCTCTATGTCTTAAAAAAGAAGAAGAGAAGAGATTGAATGTATACCCCGCCCTTCACTACCCGAAGGAGTCTCAGAGCGGCTTACAATCTCCTTCCCCTTCCCCTCCCCACAACAGACACCCTGAGAGGTAGGTGGGGCTGAGAGAGCTCTTTCCCAAGCTGTGCTTGAGAGAACAGCTGGTACAGAACTATGGCTTGCCCAAGGTCATCCAGCCAGGTGCAAGTGGAGGAGTGGGGAATCAAACCCGGTTCTCCCAGATTAGAGTCCGCGCACTTAACCACTACACCAAACTGGCTCTCAACCGAGCTCCTGGGGGACTATTACAATACCATTAGAATAAATATGATGATTGATTTGGGGGAAAGGGAGGTGGGGCTGAGAGTGCTCTTTCGAGAACTGCTCGTGAGAGAACAGCTCTGAAAGAACTTGTGACTGACCCAAGGTCACACCAGCAGCTGCATGTGGAGGAGTGGTAGGGCTGCCAAGTGACTTACTGTCTGCAGCGGGGGAGTGGTGGTCCCATTGCCCGGAAGTGACATTGCCCGGAAGTGACATCATCACGCTGGGCATGTCACCGGGTGACGCTCTAGCAATCACCTTGAAAACTCTATGGTACCACAGAGTTTTCAGGGTGATTGCTAGAGCGTCGCCCGGTGACGTGTCCAGCGTGATGGCATCACTTCCGAGCGACGTCATCACACCGGGCCCGTCGGCCCAATCTGGCCACTTTGGGGGTGGGGTTCCCCCCGCCAGCCGGATCCGGACTGGCGGATTGGGAGCCCTTTTAGCGGGAGAATTGCCGCCTTTCCAGGGGACTGCCCAAAGGAGTGGGGAATTGTTGTATTCTTATTATTTTACAGCCACAGCTTGCAGAGACCTTGGGATGCAAAAGGCCCTTTCTGATTGGCTAACAAATAAAGACTCTCATTGGTCCTTAAGCCACTCTAGGTAACCAATTGCTGAGCCTCGCTTAGGTCCAATAGGATTGTTTGTACATAGTTACATTGTTGAAGTTATGAGTTGGAAACAGTATAAATTAAGGTGCCGCTCTCATAGAGCTGTCTCTTGAGCTGAAGCAATTTGTTTGAATAAAAGCCTGTTTGTTTGATTCATCGCCTCCCACTCAATACTTAAAAGGAATCAAACCCAGTTCTCCCAGATTAGAGTCTGCACTCCTCACCACTACACCAAACGGGCTCTCCCTTTAGCTTGGGAAATTTTGGGGAGCTCAGCAGCGCTGTGACGCAATGGAATCCACCATCCAAAGCGGCCATTTCCTGATCTCGGTCGTCCAGAGATCGGTTGTAATTGTGCAAGAACTCCAGGGCCTACCTGGAGGCTGGCAGCCCCAAGTCGGTCCCGGAGCCCTGCCCCTATTTTCTGCTCCAGCATCCGAAACTTCTCATGGAGCCGAGGAAGCGGGCGCAATCCATCTCCCTCACCCGTCCCGCTCTTCCGCTGGTTCAAAGTCACCCACTGTCAGCGTGAGAGTTATTTCTGGAGTATGTTGATAGAATGATCAGACCTTCCCAGTTCA
This sequence comes from Lepidodactylus listeri, assembly GCA_029233225.1. Taxonomy (NCBI): domain Eukaryota; kingdom Metazoa; phylum Chordata; class Lepidosauria; order Squamata; family Gekkonidae; genus Lepidodactylus; species Lepidodactylus listeri. The sequence goes on along the minus strand of JARCFY010000004.1, from coordinate 5,623,774 downwards.
GAAACACGCTGTAAAAAAAGGTTAATGTCTGATGCCGGCGGAAAGTTTATGGCTGAACTTTTAGTGTCTCTAATCAGCGCACCCTGTTTAATTAAATGCCACAAAGGAAGGGGGGGGGGAACCTCTAGTGCGAGTGAGTTCTCTCTCCTAGTCCTGAGCTAGATGCTTCACCTATCCTGGTATTACCAGAGGGCATCGCTGGCCAAGCAAATGTTACGCGCCCAAGCAGTTCATTGAAGCCGGAGACGGCGCCCGGAGCCCAGGCAGGTTAGCAAGACGGAAGTAAATAACTCGGCACTTGGCAGGTCTACCGGGGGAGTTTGACCATTAGCCGACATGGACAGGTGAACCTTTCCCCCAAATCAATCATCATATTTATTCTAATTGTATTGTAATAGTCCCCCAGGAGCTCGGTTCAAATGAGTTTGACATTATTAAAATTTTAATGCCCGGTTTTCGTAGCTGAATGAATATTTAAAGGGTATGTCCCGGGCTTAAGTTATGATGATGAAGAAATTAATGGAACGTCTTGTTGAATGCATTTGTGCAGGTTGAAGATGAGGAGGATGCCGAGGGTGGGGGGGAGGGAAAGGAGGGAAAGGAAGAGACGGGGTTGCTGACATAGATGAAACTAGGCTTGGTTGGAGCAAGGGTTGCCAGCCTCCAGGAAGGGCCTGGGGAATCTCCTGCTGTTACAACCGATCTCCAGGCAATAGAGATCCGCTCCCCTGGAGAAAATGGCTGCTTTGGAGGGTGGACTCCATGGCATTGTACCATGCTGAGGCCATTCCTCTCTCCAAACCCTGCTTTCTCCTGGATCCACCCTCAAAGTCTCCAGGTATTTCCCAACCCGGAGCTGGCAACCCTAGCCTATCGTGGTGTGGCCTACAGACTCCAGGGAGGCCTAGTGGCTCCAGGGGAGCCTCTATTGGAGTAGCTATCAGGACTTACATTCCCCAGGTACCCTCTGGACCCTGTGATTGGCTAACAGGGGATTTGGAGGGAAAACTTACACCAGTAGAAGAGTATGGGGTGGTGCCTGGGAGGAAGGGATAAAAGGCCTTGCCCAAAGTGAGAGGGTGGTTCATAGGGTTGCCAAATCCTGGTTTGAAAATCCCTGGGGACTTTGGGGGTGGAGCCAGGGGAAGGTGGGGTTTGGGGAGGGGAGGGGCCTCAGCATGGTACAATGCCATAGAGTCCACCTCCAAAGCAGCCATTTCCTCCAGGGGAGCTGATCTCTCTCAGCTGGGGATCAGTTGTAAAAGTGGGAGATCCCCAGGCCCCACCTGGAGGCTGGCAACCCTAGTGGTTCACTCCCGGGTAGGGTTGCCAAGTGACTCCCAGAAAGAAGCAGGGGAGAGTTGGTCCTGTCCCGGGACATGTGCATGTGTGCAATTTGCACGTGCGCCGCAGTGACATCACCCGGAAGTGACGTCACCCCGCCAGGCACGTCGCCGGGTAACGCTCTAGCAACTGGCCTGAAAAACTCTATGGTACCATAGAGTTTTCAGGCCACTTGCTAGAGCATCACCGAGCGATGTGCCCGGTGTGATGATGTCACTTCCCGACCTGGCCCCTTTGGAGGTGGGGTTCCCCCCACTGGCCGGATAAAGACCAGTGGATTGGGGGCCCTTTGAACAGGGGAATCCCTGCCCCCCGGGAAGACTTGGCAGCCCTACTCCCGGGGAACAGAGCTGGGGAGAGGTTGCTGTAGAAGGAGGGATCCCTCATCCAAAAGGTTGAGACCAAGTCTGAGACCAAGTACCTAGAGAAGGCGAGAGCAGTACATACAGACACATCAGGATTTATTATTTTGCTGGTTTACCTAACTTTACTGGTGTAGAGCCAGGCTGCTGTGCTCATTGTTCCTACACATTATTGGATTGCAGCTATTGTTAAATCTCTTTAATAAAAATAGTTTGTTACTCTGCCTGGGTCCTCGTGCCTCATCTAGTCACGTATAAGGGGAAACCTACTGGAAATGGAGTGTATAAAGGGGTAGAGCCAGTTTGGTGTAGTGGTTAAGTGCGTGGACTCTAATCTGGGAGAACCAGGTTTGATTCCCTACGCCGCCACTTGCAGCTGCTGGATGGCCTTGGGCAAGCCACAGTTCTCTCAGAGCTGTACTCTCAAGGACATTTCTGGAAAGAGCTCTCTCAGCCCCACCTACCTCACAGGGAGTCTGTTGTGGGGAGGGGAAGGGAAAGGAGAGTGTAACCCACTCTGAGGCTTTGAGTGAAGGGCAGGGTATAAATCCAATCTCTTCTTCTCCTGAGGAGACCCATACCAGAGTGATGGCAGCCATTAAGGGACCTTTCTAGCCGTTGCCCGTGACCCCTCCCCAAACCCCACCCTCCCCAGACTCCATCCCTAAAATCTCCAGGTATTTCCCAACCCAGAGCTGGCAACCCTAATTGGAGCAGGATCCGGTCTGTAGAGACTCTCATTCTTGGAGTTGTATTGCTTCAAAATGCAGCCATCGGGATACATCTGGCAGCAAGTCCTGGTTTGAATAGTTACTCTGCCGGACTTGGGAGCTGAATTGCACATCCCCTTGTGTTGCAGATTTTTCACTAATGTTTTCAAACGTACTGCCTGTTTGGGACGCTTACATGCATTAGTAAGTATGTAGTTGTGTCACAGCCAGGGCTGTGACTCAGTGGCGGAGCTCAGAACTTGCGTGCCTGAAATCCTAGACTTTCTCTAATTTTTGCTCACAAGACTCCATGGCCTAGAGGGAGCATTGCCTGTGAGGCAGGTGGGACTGAGAGAGCTCTCCCAAGAACTGCCCTTGAGAGAACAGCTCTGAGAGAACTTGTGACTGACCCAAGGTCACGCCAGCAGCTGCATGTGGAGGTGTCGGGAATCAAACCTGGTTCTCCCAGGTTAGGGTCCACGCACTTAACCACAACACCAGACTGGCTGGGGAATCGAGGGCATCAAGACACTCCCGGGACTTCCCTTGCTGATGCTCAAAAGTGATATGGGACGAGGTGACAGGCAGAAGTCGAACCCGTCATCACCTCCAAACATCCAGGTGGAGCCTGGAGAGCCCCTGGGATTGCAATTGATCTCCAGGTGACAGGGATGAGTTTCCCCGTAGGATGTGGCTGCTGTGGAGGGTGTGGTCCTATACCTCACGGAGGTCCCACCTTGTCCCAGGCTCCACCTGCTGAATCTCCAGGAATTTCCAACCCAGATTTGGTAGCCCTGCCTTAGACCCACACCTCTTCCGCTCAGCTTGGGGCCAGGGTGGCCCACAAAGAGATGATAGTGGGGGCTGCTACCCAGGTCCAAGGCCTGCTCCAAAAGTGCTACTTTCAGCGTTTGTCAAGGAGGTGGCCCTGTGAAGAAAGAAACCCTCTGCTAATTAATCCATCAATTAGTTCGTTATCGTATGGCACTGAGCGTAGAGTAGCCAGGAGATCCAATGATTGTCTGGCAGCCAGAAGTTCTAGCTCTTTGGCGTACGTACCACTAGGTGGCGAGCTGGACTTGTTTTTTTTTACTGCCAGAGACGTTTCAGAGGTGGTTTGTCGTTGTCTGCCTCTGCATCACGACCCTGGTATTCCTTGGAGGTCGCCCATCCAAATACTAGCCAGGTTCAACCCTGCTTCGCTTCCGAGATCTGATAAATGTGTTAAGTATTACTTAGCAAGAGCCACATCAACTGTCCACAGGAACCAAACACGCAGAATATGCCCCTTGAATATCAGCTCCAACCCAGCCTGGATCTGTTCAGTCTCAGCGTTTCCGCCGTCCCTTCCGGCCTCTGACAAGGAGACCGAGTCCACAGATGCTGGGCACAAATAGATGAGGCGATCCAAAACAAGATTATATGAGGGGGGGGGGAGAGAATTCCTCGAAGGCTCTGACCTTTACAAATCAGTCAGTAGGCTCCACTGCCTACCCCTCAGAATGAACGCCACCGGCCATCCGCACACTCGGAGAGCATTTCCGATATATCATAGGAAACACATTCGAATGCATCCATCTCCTGATCAATTCATCTTTCCCCCGCCTGTCTGGTGTATACGGAGGAACCCCGAGGAGTAGAGAAGTCTCAGGCAGGGCTCAGTCAGAACATGGGAGGCCAACAGAATAAACTTCGCAAAAGCAGAGAGGGTAGAGTTATAAAGAATATAGGGGCTGGCAAGAGGGAGGGAGGGAGGGGAAGGGAAGGGAAGGGAAGGGAAGGGAAGGGAAGGGAAGGGAAGGGAGGGAGGGACGAAGGAAGGAAGGAAGGAAGGAAGGAAGGAAGGAAGGAAGGAAGGAAGGAAGGAAGGAAGGAAGGAAGGAAGGATTCTTCATCAGGACCAACTGGAGATGTGGGTTCAGAGGAAGAGATTTGCATAGAGTTGCCAATTCCAGGTTGGAAAATTCCAGGAGATTTGGGTGTAGATCCTGGGGTAAGGCAGAACTCAAGGAAGGAAGGGAGCTCAGTTACCTCTAATTAGGGTTGACAGGTCCTTACCCGCTGCTGGCAGAGGAATTTGGGGGGTGTTCTGGAGTGGGCAGGGATGCCGTTGACATGATGGCATTCCTTCCGGAAGTGACATCATCACATCGACGAAATGGGGGTAATGCTCTACTTTTGGGGCAAAACTCTATGGTAAAAATGGCTAGAAACCATAGAGTTTTGCCCCCAAAAAGTAGAGCGTCTCCCCCCCAGCGCTCTGGAAGTGACATCATTGTGTTGCCAAAACTACTGGGGGACATCTCTTAGGGGGTGGGGTTTCCCCTGACAGCCAGCCCGAGCCAGCAAAAGCAGGGGATCCACCGCCCCCACCTGGAGGGTGGCAAGCCTAGCCCCAGTGTGGACACAGAAATATTAGGGGTGAAGCCGGGACTTGGGTGATGCAGCTGAATGAAGCGGGGAGGGACTAAGAGGCAGGGACATGGAGGGATTCAGGGAGATGAATTTGATGGCATCAGTAGTCCAAAGCGTTGTAAGAATCCCACCGCCTCAGTCTACCATCCGCAAGACGTGCCATGTGCAGTGATCTTTAAATATCTTTTAAAAATAGCTTGAAAAGTGGCAGAACTCTGCAGGGAAAAAAGTGCAGGGGTGGGGGGAGAGATTGAGCTGGCTTTGTTTTGTAGCGCTTATTACCAAACAAGTACTTATTTTATATGCAAATCTGACACCCGAAAGGCCCCCAAGAGCTGATCAGCATGCAGAGGAGGAGGACGGTTGTTTTCGCCTACTTCGCGAGAATCAAAGAGCATGCCCCCGAACCACCCAGGGGCTGGCAGTTGCATGCAAAGTCCCCGTGTGTGGTTGCGAGAGATGGGGGGTGCGCTTGAGCTCTCTGGGGCGGCAAGCAGCACAAACCGAGCAGGGACACATGATGTTTTCTCTCGCTTGCTTTCTATTGTGGTTCTGGTGCTCGTCCCGAGATGCGGCTGGCGCAGTCAATAAAGCAGGAAGACGCAGCTGTCGGTGTTCTCGGTTTGCCGACTTCTCCGCCATTCCTTTAATATTTTATTTGTCACGCTTGCTCTTCTTTTCCTTTCCTTTTTTTTTTAAAAAACAGTTCTTTTATTTATTTGCCATGACCTGAACGGCCCAGGCTAGCCCGATCTCTTCAGATCTCGGAAGCTGAGAAGGATCAACCCTGGTTAGTGTTTGGATGGGAGAGCTCCAAGGAAGTCCAGGGTCACCACACAGCAGGAGGCAATGGCAAACCGCCACCGAATATCTTATGGCTTCAAAACCTTCTGGGGTTGCTGCAAGTCAATCAGAAGTGATCCGGCTAGTCTACCATATGTGGTGGACTTGTGATAAAGCTAAAGTCTTTTGGTGTATGATTCATGCTGAAATGGAAAAAAATTTGAAGTGTACTTTTAAAAAACTGCCTGAAATGTTATTGCTTGGTCTTAAGCTAGAGGAAGTTAATGTAACTAAAAGGACTTTAATATGGTATATGGTGACTACAGCGAGAATGGTCTATGCTCAGAATTGGAAATGTGAAAAAACTCCAGACATATGGGAATGGTTGAGAAAACTGCTATTTATGGCAGAGATGGACAAATGGACAAGAAAACTGAAGAATCAAGACTCAGAAAGATTTCTAGAAGAATGGAAAGACCTGAAAGAATATCTAGAACAGCATTGGGATATGAAAAACAATATTTTTACATTGTCTAATTATTGATCTTTGATGTTTAAAAGAAGAAACAATTATTTTTAAGAGAAATATACTGAACGATTGAAATGACAAGAACAGCAACTCGAGCACATATTACAGATATCTAGATATTACGTTTAAATGTTTAAAAATTACCTTTCTTTTTTTTTTATTGTTGTAACCAAATTTGGTACCTGTAAGAGCTAATAATTTTAAATCTTTATAATTGCTATTATATATATAATGGTATAGGTGAGGCGGGAAGTCCCAAAGTTTTTGAATGGTAAGCGGAATACATAGCTATATAGAAAAACGGATAGTGATGACAATATTTCAAAAGTAACTATGTAAAGTTTTGTAACTGGAAAAATAATAGAAATTTGTTTACAAAAAAAGAAGAAGAAGTGATGAGGCTAGCCTGGCCCATCCAGGTCTTGGCTGATTTGATCTAGAACCCACTTGTCTTTTTTTTGGCGATCCACGGCATGGGTATAAGAAGAAGACAAATCTCCATTTCCCAAATAAATCTGCTTAGCATACAATTAATTACATTAATCTTACACAAAAGTTAATAGAAGACTGCGTATTCCATCCTGAACAGTGGGAGAAAAATGTTGTGGTAGTAGTTTGGTGTGGAGCCAGTTTGGTGCAGTGGTTTGGAGCGCAGACTCTATTCTCGGGGAATGGGGTTTGATTCCCCACTTCTCCACATGCAGCCGGCTGGGTGACCTTGCATCAGTCACAGCCCCATCTACCTCGCGGGGTGTCTTGTGGGGAGAGGAAGAGAAGGTGATCGTAAGCCGCTCCGAGGCGCCTTCAGGTAGTGAAGGGCAGGGTATAAAACCAGCTCTTCTCCTTCAATCCCAGGAGACAGCAGAATAGAAAAGAAAGAACAGGAGAAGACCACTAAATACCAAGAGCTACAGAGAGAGTTAGACCACTTCTGGGGGAAGAGGTGACCATTGTGCCAGGAGGAGTGCCTGGAAGTCTCAAAAAACACCTGGACATTCTGGGAGCTGAGCATGTAGCACCAGCTCAGCTCCAAAAGACAGTGTTGCCTGGAACAGCAAGAATCCTGTCACGATACCTCTCCAATGCCCGAGAACTTGGCTAGATCTCGAATTTCAGAACAGCATCCACCAGTCAAATATCCAGCTGTAACCATCACCACCATTATTATTGACAACAACTTTCCGACTATTAAGAGCCTTTGCAATGTTTTGGGAACCTTTTTTCGAAACTGAAGTCTGGCCCTGTAGCGTCGAAGGAGATCAAAGATCCCCCTCCACCCGCTCTGGCTCAGGGGGGAAAACCCTGCTAATTTCCAATTAGTACAACCCCACACCTACCTCAGGCAGAAAAATGACTGCTTGTTTATTGAAAATTATGAGCCTAATGGAACGTGGAGGAGCCGCCTCCTTTCTCCTCCACATCTTTAAATGACAGCTTTTCCTGGGAAAGCAGCTTGGTAGATGGGAGGCTGCCGTGGCGACCTCTGCTTGCTGAGCCTCCCACTGGGAGAAAATAAATAAATAAAACAACGATGCTGCTGACATCATTATGTCACTTACGGGTAACGAGAGCCAGTTCGGTGTAGCGATTAAGTGCGCGGACTTTAATTTGGGAGAACCGGGTTTGATTCCCCACTCCTCCACTCACACTGCTGGATAACCTTGGGTCAGCTACAAGTTCTCTCGGAGCTGTTCTCTCAAGGACAGTTCTGGGAAGAGCTCTCTCCACCTCACCTACCTCACGGGGTGTCTGTTGGGGGAGGGGAAGGGAAAGGAGTTTGGAAGCCGCTCTGAGACTCTGAGTGAAGGGTGGGGTATAAATCCAATCTTTTCTTCACTTGGCAGGAGCATAGGGTACCTCTAGGAATTGCCAGAAACTGTGGTTTTACCATTAAGTTTCCAGAGATTCCTAGAGCTACCCTTTGCCACTTCCAGTTTTTACCAGGAAGTGACAGAACAACACCAGCCATATTGCCAATGGCACTGGCCCAAGGTCGCCCAGGAAGATTCTACAGCAGAGTAGGGAATAGAGTCTTGGTCTCCCAGATCCTAGCCTGACACTCTTCACTACCACACCCTTTTGGTCATCCAGTGGTGACAGCCTCCACTTATGGAAACTCCACATCCCTGCAAGTCAAGGACTGTCAGTACACAGAGGAGAAATCTCCAGTGCATGCCTGCCGGTGCCGTGACATCCAGTAATACGCTTCTTGTGCTGGCTGATATCTTAAGTTTGGAGTCTTCTCTTCCCCAGAGCAAGGGCACGTCAGCCCGATCCAGGCACTTTGGGGGCGGGGTTGCCCCCCCCCAGCCAGATCTGGGCTGGTGGATTGGGGGCCCCTAAAGTGCGCAACCTCCCTGCCCCCAGGGGATCTGGCAGCCTTACAGCCATTTTGTGATTGCTACTCCCCCAACAGTGATTTTGGGTTGGTCCCCAGGAACTAAAGCTGCCGACCTCTAGGTGGTGGCCAGAGGACCATTACAGCTGATCTCCGGGTGACAGAGATCAGTTCACGCGGAGAAAATGGCTGCTTTGGAAGGTGGACACTTACGGCATTATACTTCAGTGAAGTTCCTCCCCTTCCCAAACCCCAACTTCCTCTGGCTCCACCCCGAAAACCTCCAGGTATTTCCCAACCCTGAGCTGGCAACTCTACCAGGACCCTTTGTCTGAATTCCAAAATTGCCTGCAGGTTCAACAAGCTTCTGGAACACTGGCGGTAGGGTTCCCAATGCCAGGTTGGGAAATTCCTTGGAGATCTGGGAGTGAAGCTTGGAGAAGGTGGGGTTTGTGAAGTGGATATATAGTGCCATAGAGTTCACCCTCCAAAGCAGCCATTTACTCGGGGAGAACGGATCTCTGGCAATCAGTTGTAATCCTAGGAGATCTCCAGCTCCCACCTCAGGCTGGCGACCCAGGGAGAAAGCCGTTGAGCAAATCACTGCATGTCTGCAACTTGGGGCACAGATCGTGTTGCCAAACGCCAGGTGAGGTCTGGAGATCTCCCGGAATTGCAACTGACCTCCAGATGGCTGAGATCAGTTCCCCTGGAGAAAACGGCTGCTTTGTAGTGTGGATCCTATGGCGTTGTACCCTGCTGAGGTCCCCTCTCTCCCCAAACTCGGACTGCCAGGTCCTCCGGGAGGGCGGAGTTTCCCCCGCTAAAAAGGCCCCCAATCCGCCAGTCCGGATCCGGCCGGCGGGGGGAACCCCACCTCCGAAGTGGCCAGATCGGGCCGACATGCCTGGTGTGATGACATCACCCGGAAGTGATGTCATCACGCCGGGCACGTCACCGGACGACCCTCTAGCAATCACCCAGAAAACTCTATGGTACCACAGAGTTTTCAGGGTGCTTGCTAGAGCGTTGCCCGGTGATGTGCCCAGCGTGATGACTTCACTTCCAGGCAATGTCATTGCGGCATGTGCTCCCTGTGTGCGCGCCGCGAATGTCCTGGAATGGGACCACCACTCCCCCACTGCAGCCAGTAAGTCACTTAACAACCCTACCCCAAACTCCACCCTCTCCAGGCTTTGTCCCCCAAATTCCCAGGTGTTTCCCAATCCAGAACTCGAAACCCTAGACACAGACCCTGCCAGCCAGCCTGACCACCAATGCCTTGTCAGCCCACATTATGAAAACAGAACCTCTTTTGGACCATGAAAGCAAATACCAGTCGCTCTGTGGTGTCTCGGGAATTCTAGGTGAATGCCTCCTAACGATGCAGCAAACTCTGCCTCATTATTATGGATTAGGCTTCATTGGTATGCACTTTGCCAGCGGACGGGCTCTTTGGGGGCCTCCGTTCGCTGAGGTGGCAATTAAAGAACGCTGAAGGCTTCGCCAGGGCGATTCGCTTCCCTGTCCAAAGGATGGGAGGCTCACCCCCCGAAAAACAAAATCTAGTACCAAACCAAGAGGGGAGGTTTCTTTGCAGAGCTGAACTTACCGGAGTCAGCAGGAGACAAATTTCCCTGGCTGGCTTCTCTGAAGCCAGCAGCAAAATGTAGATGATTTTGGTGGGCCCAAGGCCTGGGTTTAGCGTTTAGCTTTCCTTCATAGGAGTGAAAGACAGGCATTCATAGGGGCAACCATACAGGGGAGGTTCCAATTGGTGGGAAGGCTGGGGGCGGGGATATGGGTGTGCATGTGACATCAGAGAGATTGTTACATCACTTCCAGGTAAAACTTGGAAGTTAGAAAGGATAGCTCTAGGAATCACCAGAAACTCTATGGTTTACTATTGAGTTTCCTGTGATTCCTCCATTTTACCCGGCTTTTTACCCAGAATTTTCTTGCTACGGCAAGCCTACCCCCCACCAGCCACGCACAACATTGGGACGCTGGTCCACAGTATTTCCTCCCCTTCCAAGTCACTGCTTGGAAACTTTTTATGTTCCACTTTTCTCTACCTTCAGGAGTCTCAAAGCAGCTTACAATTCAATGTCAGGGGGAGATACTGACGCAGTCAACGGTGACAGGAAATACACAGGGATGTATTGCTATCTGTCTGCCTGCCTGCCTTTCTGTCTATGTAATCCAGCCGTAATTTAAACTGCTGTCAAATTTGAATGGCAGCACCATATACTGCAAATCTTGTACAGCAATTTTAGAAAGGAAAATACTTCCTTCCTTCCTTCCTTCCTCCCTCCCTCCCTCCCTCCCTCCCTCCCTCCTTTCTTTCCTCCCTTCCTTCCCTCCATCCTTCCATGTCACAGTCATTTCCTCCTCCCTCCCTCTTTCCCCTCCCCCCTCTCTCCCACCCTCCTTTCCTTCCCCTCCTTCCTTCCTTCCTTCCTTCCTTCCTCCCTCCCTCCCTTCCCTCCCTCCCTCCCTCCATCCTTCCATGTCACTGTCCTTTTCTCCTCCCTCCCTCCCTCCTTCCCCTCCCCCTCTCTCCCACCCTCCTTTCCTTCCCCCTCCTTCCTTCCTCCCTCCCTCCCTCCATCCCTCCCTTCCCTCCATCCCTCCATCCCTCCATGTCACCGTCCTTTTCTCCTCCCTCCCTCCCTCCTTCCCCTCCCCCTCTCTCCCACCTCCTTTCCTTCCCCCTCCTCCCTCCCTCCCTCCCTCCCTCCCTCCCTTCTTTCCTCCCTTCCTTCCCTCCATCCCTCCATCCTTCCATGTCACCATCCTTTCCTCCTCCCTCCCTCCTTCCCCTCCCCCTCTCTCCCCCCTCCTTTCCTTCCCCCTCCTTCCTCCCTCCCTCCCTTCTTTCCTCCCTCCCTTCCTTCCCTCCCTCCCTCCCTCCTTCCATGTCACCATCCTTTCCTCATCCCTCCCTCCTTCCCCTCCCCCCTCTCTCCCACCCTCCTTTCCTTCCCCCTCCTTCCTCCCTCCCTCCCTCCCTCCCTTCTTTCCTCCCTTCCTTCCCTCCCTCCCTCAATCCTTCCATGTCACCATCCTTTCCTCCTCCCTCCCTCCTTCCCCTCCCCCTCTCTCCCCCCTCCTTTCCTCCCCCCTCCTTCCTTCCTTCCTTCCCTCCTCTCCCCCTCCCTTTTTTCTTCCCTCCCTCCTACACTTCTTTCTTTCTTCCCTCCCTCCCTCCCTCCCTTGCCTTGCCTTGCCTGCCTGCCTGCCTGCCTGCCTGCCTGCACAATGTAGCGGCTGGAGTGTCGGGCTAGGATCTGGGAGCCCTGGGTACCAATTATCCTTCTGCTATGGAGCTTGTTGGTCAGGCTTGGGGCAATGGCTCTCTCAGTCTAGCCTACCTCACAAGGTTGTTATAGAACGTAGCAGGAAGACCTGTGTATGCCATCCTGAGCTCCATAGAGGGGTGAGCAGGCCCTAGAAAGCTCGATAGCGATCACTACTGTCAAATATAAAGTACCAGTGAATATCAGTGATCAAATAACTATCAAAAAGTTCAGCCTGTCAGATACCAAAAAAATGCATTCAAATGTCCTTAGGCCTGCAACCCTGTTGCGTACTCATGCCGGAGAAATCCCCGGGGGACACAGCGAGAGGGGCCTTCTGAGTAAAAATGCATAGGTTTTCTCTGCAGGCGTTTAAGGCAGATTTAAAATGCCCGACAGATGTTTGGAGACGGTTCAGTTTACGAATTTGGAAGAGGGAATTTGGGAGGACGAGGGCATGCACTGCAGATCCATTTCACGGGGTCCCGTGACTTCCACAGCACCATCCTATGCCGCCGATCTGCCCTTCTGAGTCCATAGAAGTCAGTGGGTGTTGCTCAGAAGGGCATTGCTCTGCTTCGAGTGGCACAGTGAGTCCTTCCCGCTGGTACAGGGTTGTGGCTGAGCTGGGTGGTAAGAAAATGCACGTTCAGATTTTGCATTGTCCAGAAAGTCACGACACACCTTCAGGCAAACCGTCGCTCCTTTTGCCTTAATGTAACCTCTGCAATACGATGATAGTAATGTTTGCCTGTCTCAGGAAGATTACTCAGACAGTGTACGTTAGCCCCGAATATTATCATCATTAGTTATTACAATCATTACTACTACTACTACTACTACTACTACTACTACTACTACAATTATCATTGTTGTTGTTATTCATTGTCACAGTCAGATGTTTGACTGGCAGATAGTATTCTGCCATTTGAGATCTGCAGTTTGAGCGTCAGTGATCCAGTGCAGATTCTTTGAACTCAGGCAGATTACGAGAAGGGAGGACAGGAAGGGTTGCCTCCAGGGGTCATTTCGTAGAAAAAGAGGTGCAGGAGCTCATTAGCATAACTTGTTTGCATAACTCGTTTGCATATGCCACACCCCCTAACATACCGGAAGTGTGTCAGAAGGCAACACCCACCCCTCAGGCTCCACTCCACAGGTGAGTGAAACTGACCTGCTCTTCCTCCATTCCCTTCCCCATCCAATGCTTTGTGCAATAAAAATAAGCGTCAAGAACACACCCTCATTCTCTTCCTGCTCCCTTGAAACCACCAGGTTTCAAGTAGACTTGAGATACCCAGGACATGTGCACCACCCATCCCTTTCCCTTCCCCTTCCCCTCTCCACAACAAGACACCCTGTGAGGTAGGTGGGGCTGAGAGAGGTCTTTTGAGAACTGCTCGTGAGAGAACAGCTCTGAGAGAACTTGTGACTAGCCCAAGGACACACCAGCAGCTGCATGTGGAGGAGTGGGGAATCAAACCCGGTTCTCCCAGATGAGAGTCCAACTCCTGACCACTACACCAAACTGATGGGGTGGAAGCTGCTGAAGGGTTGGTGAAATTTCTCCAGTACTTATGTGCCATGTGCCCAGAGAAAAAATGGTATCCTTAGGAAATTTATATGCCACCTTGAGCAAGTCTCTGGAAAAGCAGCACACAGTCATAAAAGGAACAATGATAAAATTATCAATATTAAAACAAAACAGGGCTTTCCCTGGGGGGCTGCGCCTCTGCACTGCTCGGGGAAGCCGGGGAGGGGGCGGGGCTTGGTCATGTGCCCGCCCCCTGGGCTCCTCACTCCCGGAGCTGCGCTCCTGTGCGCTCCCGCTCCAATGGACCCCTGGTTGCCTCAGTGCTAAGTTCCTGTGGCCCTTTCTTACATGACCAGGGAAATGCCTATCACCACTTTGGGGTGAGGAAGCAATTTTTCTCCAGACCAGCGTGGATGGGGATCCTGGAAGGTGGGTTTGGGGGGGGGGGTTGCCCTCTTCTAGGCGTAGAGCAGGGGTCACTGGAGTGGGGGGTGGGAAGATATTTGTGAATCCCCTGCATTGTGCAGGGGGTTCGACTAGATGACTCTGGAGATCCCTTCCAGTTCTATGATCCTCTTTCAATTCTATGATCTAGCCAAGTTCTGGCGAATTGCAGAGGTATCGTCGTGGGATAGTTGCGGTTCCAAGCAACTGTCTTCCGGAGCTGAGCTGGTGCTATGTGCTCAATGCCCAAAGTGTCCAGGTTTTTCATGAGACTTCCAGGCATTGCTCCAAGGGTTCTAACTGGCTCCAAGGGTTCTAACTGGCACAATGGTCACCTTCTTCTCCCAGAGGCTCTTTAAACCTCTTTGTAGGTCTTGGCACTTAGAAGTCTTCTCCTGTTCTTTCTTTTCTATTCTGCTGTATCCTGGGATTGCAGTGCAAATTATCCACACCCTGTTTCTCATTTTTTCCTACGGTTGTGATGTCAGGGGTGTTATGCTCTAGACGTTTATCTGTTTGCCATCAGAAGTCCCGTAGAATCTTTGTTTCATCATTCTCCCTGATCTTATCTGGTTTGCGCTCCCATGAGTTTCTGGCTGACGCTAAGCCATACTTCTTGCAAAGATTTCAGTGCCACATAGCTGCAGCTCTGCCATGACATTCCTTATAGTCAGTTTGAGCATTTTTACTGCAGGCACCGGCCGTGTGCTCCGACTGTTTCATCCTTTGTCTTGCAAAGTCGACATTTGCTGTCACCACTGATCTTCTGAATCCTGGCGTTCATACTTTTCATTTCAAGCGCCTGCTCTTGTGCAGCTAGAATGAGTCTTTCCATTTCTTTCTTCGAGTGCCCATTTTGGGGGCACTTCCAAGTATTTCTTTTTCACAATCAACTTTGTTCTCTTTGCCTTTCACATATTGCCTTTTCCTTCCAGTTGGCAAAGTGACTCTTCCTTTCAGTCTTTTCTATAATCATCTGTGGTTTCTGTAACCTTCAGTAAGGCTGCAGTCACACTAAATAATCCACTTTCAGTGCACTTTCCAACTGGATTTTTACTGTGTGAACCAGGGGTGTAGAGTTTTGTAAATTCCGGGGGGGGCGAAGGCTCTTTAGTGCACGTGCTTTGCATGTGTGCTCGCTGGGGCGATGTCCCCCCCACCGGGAAACCACCATGCCTCCCTGGGCCCTTCTGAGGCCCGCCAGCCACTGCTGCTGGTGCCTCTCCCCCCGCCACACCTTCCCTCTCCCTTCGCCCGGAAAAGAGGGAGGGAGAAGGAAGGACGGAGGAGTGGCCAGGCCAGGGGGGAGAGGCACGGGCAGCAGCAGCTGCCGGGCCTCAGAAGGGCTCGGGGAGGCGTGGCGCGGCAGCAGGCGCTATGTTTTCCTGGGGGGGCTCAGTCCCCCCCCAGAAAATTTTGGGGGTTGCTCGAGCCCTCGAGCCCCCCCTGTAGTCTACGCCTATGGTGTGAACTAGGGGTGTGCAAAAAAAAAAATTCAGCCTAATTCGGATCGGGCGGAATCAGGCCGCATCTGTTCCAGCTGCTGAATGACCCCGGCATGTTAGTTTTGGCAATGCAAGCCAATTCAGGAGTCATTCGGCCAGCCAAATGAGAGTGTCGGCCTCATTATACCCTACGAGCCATTGAAGTCAATGGCAAAAACTCATAGGGCACATGAGGGGCTGGAGGGGAGGGGGTTTGAGGGAGAGGCTCCAAACTTGCAGGGTAGCTGCTGAAGCCTCTCCCCGAAATACACTTCAAGTTTCAAGAAGATTGGACCACAGGGTCCAATTCTACGGGCCCCTAAAGAGGTTGCCCCATCCCCTCCAATGTTCTCTAGGTGGGGAAAATGTTACTTTTTCCCAACCATAGAGAACAATGGAGGGAATGGGGGCAACCTGTTTTGGGGCCCGTAGAATTGGACCCCCTGGTCCAATCTTTTTGAAACTTGGTGGGTATTTGAGGGAGAGGCTCCAGCAGCTACCTTGTGAGTGTGGAGCCTTTCCCTCAAACCCCTCCCCTCCAGCCACTTTTTAAGCTGCCACTGAATTGCTGCCGAATTTTGGTGGCAATTCGGCAGCAGACTTAATCAGATTAGAAAATTTGATTTGGCCCATGGTTGCCCGAGAAGGGGCTGAATGGGCCATTTTTAGGGGTGCATTAGGTTCGAATGAACCGAATGCACATCCCTAGTGTAAACTGGCAAAATCCAGTTGGAAAGTGCATTGACTAAAAGTGGATTATTTTGTTAGCCGAATTGCTTTAATTTAAATTTAGCAATTGGCAGAATACTGGGTTCTTGCCAGCTATACCAAGGTCCCGCTCCCTTCAGGAGTTCCCAGAAAATAGGCGATGAGGCTGAGTGATTTCTTTGAATGATGTTTACTATAAAATGTTGTTCAAGCATACAAAAACGGAATCACACACACATACACACAAGGTCTAGGAAAATCAGATAGAAAATAGCACTGTTGCATTAGCAGGCGTTTCATTGAGGGGTGATACGTTACCTAACGTGGAGATGGGTGGTCCACTTCCACAAGAAGATTGAGGGGAGGTGAAAAGGAAAAAATGGGGGACATGATCTGAACCTGCAGATACACGCCTCGTCCTGGCTGCGCAAACCAGGGATTCAAGATGGAGGCAAGGTGTTGGGTATAGAAAGCTGGACTTGAGAGGTTGGTAAGAAGATAGGGGTCGAAGGTGGCTAAGCAATGGGCTTCTGTTGTGCAAGATCTTTTATCAGGTAGCATTGGGGCGGGTTGCGCTGACCACATCCCCTTGTCACACCTACTAGTTGGTGTGACTTGTCACACCCACTAGCCTTACTATTGGTCCGTGTCATAAGGAGGAGGAGGTAGGAAGGAGTGGTCAATATTGCAAATCTAGGTGCTAAGCAGGAACTAACACCTGGGGCATCTGGTGGGTTTCTTGGCGCCAATCCTTAGTCTCGTGATGGCTTCGGCCAGGTCACTCGATGGTCCACGATTAGTTGCTAAACAACGTCACTTAACATAATCTCTTACAGGAACTTTGGGGGAAGGTGTGAAGAGGCCAGCTCTAAGGAGATAAGGAGTCTTTGAAATGGAGTCCTGGTCTCCCTGTTTGTGTGAACATGTGAAAGAGACAGAAGGACTCTTTGAAATGGAGTCCTGGTCTCCATGTAGGTGTGAACTCTGAAGGAAGTCTCCTGCTGTGGGCTGGAGCCTCTCAGTGCAATAGAGAGTGCATTTGCCCTTTGCAAGATAACAACCCAAAGTTCAAACTTATGATTTTAACAGTTCATAAGAGCATATAATATGCCTTGCTAGCTTACAACTTAGTGTGTGTGACTGCAGCCTAAGTCCACCTTGTCCTCTTCAGCTAGAAGCTTCTCTTTACTCTTCTTGGTGTTGTCATTCAGTTCTTCTTTTTCTTCTTCAGCTGCTGGCTTAACTTCCAGGAGACCCCTCCTACCTAATTTTTTTGGTAAATAAAGATGATCAGCATCACTTCTAAGGTGTCGTGAGTGATGCATAGCCATTATCTTGTGAGTCTCACGATCTAGTGCTTCTAATTCTGCCTGTTTCCAGTAGATAATGACAGCTGTGGATCTTAGAACCGGGACTGCCCCCGTGTTAATTGCCTTTACTGTGCTGCCTCCATTTCATTTTGCTTGCAATATCTTTTTAACTCTTTGGCAGTGCCCCCTCGGTGGTATTTTTTTTTTTAACAAGGGTATGTTTGATGTTGTCGGCTTCCAAAATTCCAAGATATTTGTAGTTTCCTTCAAAGCCCCGTATTTTGATGTTGTTGCTCTTTGGCATCGTGATTTCTTCTTGTTCAATTATCGTTCCTCTGTTCAATGCTAATG
This sequence comes from Lepidodactylus listeri, assembly GCA_029233225.1. NCBI lineage: Eukaryota > Metazoa > Chordata > Lepidosauria > Squamata > Gekkonidae > Lepidodactylus > Lepidodactylus listeri. Next base: position 5,606,163 of record JARCFY010000004.1, on the reverse strand, counting down.
CCGCACAGTTGTCGAGACCAAATTCCATTGATATCGTTATTATGATTGCCGTGGTTTCTGAATGATTTCCAAGGGTACTTTTGTCAAAGAGCGGGTGTTGGTTTTCATTTTTAAAAAATTGGGTTTCTTTTATTAGGGTAGGGAAGAGCCGACATCAAAAACAGTTATTTTCAAAAGTTTTCCAGGGAAAAAGAAAAAAGAAATTAAAGCCCTGAAAGAAGAAGAAATTGACAAGGGAGGGAGGGAGAGATGGTCTGCGTCTTCTATTTTTCAATCCCGTTTATTCAGTGATCCTTTCACTCATTCTAAATTTCTTTCAAAGCCAGAGGGAGAAGACGAAGAAGGGAAGAAGGAATGCAGGAAGGAAAAAGAGAGCGAGAGAGAGAGAGAATCCTTACCAACAAAAATTCACAATTCAGTGAAGCGTCTGTCCCTTGTCTAATTCCTTTGCTGGCCTGTAGCTGATGGTTCTGAGAAATACGGAGCGGCAAGCGCTGACATTTTCATTCCTGCAGAGAATTGAAAAAGGGTTTGCTGTAATTCATCGCTTCTTGTAACTCAAACTCTTTCTGACAGGAGTACCTGTGCTGTCTTTTAACGGTGGCACCACCGCAGCTGTAATTGGACATGAAAAACGATGTCGTATTTGCCGCGCACTCGGGGAGGGCCTGGCCGGCGGTGGGCGGGGAGAGCCATGCGCTCTGATGTGCACCTGCATGAGCATGTGTCCGTCCGAAACTGGAGTGTGTCCACTTGGAAGGATGGCGATAGGCTCGATTCCAAGAGGTTTGTGTATTCTGACCCAGTATGCCCTTTGGTAGCGATCGAGCCAAGCTGAGGATGGCAAAACTGCATTCCACAACAGTTCTTGTGGCTTTCAGTGATGTGATACTTAGTGTGCTATCTATCTGTCTGTCTGTCTGTCTGTCTGTCTGTCTATCTATCTATCTATCTATCTATCTATCTATCTATCTATCTATCTATCTATCTATCTATTTATTTGATTCCCCGCTTGCATGGGGTGCAAGCCAATTCACAACAATTTAATTCAGTTCAGTGTAAAATCAGTTAAAACCATAAAACCTCAGTATTTAAAACATTCAGAGCATTTAAATAATCAGGGCTATTTTGGGGCAGGAACGCACAGAAATGGAGTTCCGGCTGGCTTCTGAGTTGGCCACGCCTACAGCCTCCCCCCGCCTCGGGTTCCCCAGGCGCCTCACAAGCTGCGGGTTGCCTGGGGAGGCCAAGCCGTTCCAGGGAGGGAAGGCAGTTTAAACTGCCTCCCCTCCTGGGGAAGCAGATCCAGAAACTGCCTTCCTTCCGCTCGAGTTCCCCAAGCGCCCCGCAAGCCGTAGGGCACCTTGGGAAGCCAATCCTGGGAGGGAGCTGCACTGTCAGGGGTGTGGCCTAATATGCTAATGAGTTTCTGCTGTAGGGTGTGGCCTATTATGCTGCGTTCCTGCTGGGCTTTTTCTACAAAAATTGATTCCTGCTGTAAATATATACATGCTTGTCAACCTTTCCATGAATAAAGTGTAGCTCATTTGGGGGCGGTGAGGTTTTCAGAATGGAATTAAGGAGCAAAAGATTGCAGGAAAGGAAAGTGTGCTTGCTGCCGTCCTTTATTTCAAATCGTGAGAGGGATTCACCTTTTCTTGCACTTGGTATTTTATCTCAATTTATGTAGAACATTTATCGGCTGCCTTTCTGCTTTATGGAGCTCGGCAGCTTACAATACGCATAAAATGCATATTTGTTTGTTTACGTTTTTCATCGTCCATCTTTCTTACAGGGACTCAGGGCAGATTACATATTGTGAGTCAGTCCAGTCCACGAAATGGGACAGCCAGTATCCGATGCATTAAGATTTTAGAAATCTTGAAACCAATGTTAGCCAAATTGCTCTATTTCTTAATAGTAGATTGGGGAATTGTGAGATTCATGTGCAATTGGCATAACTATAGGATCAGACCTGCATATACTGGAGTTGTTTTCCCCAAGAACCCAGAAATAGATGCAGAAGCTAGATTACTAAAGCAGTGATTTCTTTACTAAAGGATTCTTAAACATACAAACATAGAACCAAGCATTCACACACAGAATAGAGAACTAAGCAAGCAGAGGTGATTGATAGCTAATGGAGGGGTTATGGGGAGATAGTACCTGTCCAGATGTGCAGAGGTCCATGAAGAAGAGACTGTGGCCTAAACCCAAAGGGTTTAGGGGTGGACTGCCAGTTGGCATCAGGGCAGAAGCACACGGTCTAAAGTTATGTGCTCATGGATATAGGCAGGGCAGGAACGCACAGGAACGGAGTTCCGGCTGGCTTCCAAGTTGGCCATGCCTACAGCCTCCCACCTCAGGTCCCTCAGGCACCTTGCAAGCCGTGGGGCATCTGGGGAAGCCAAGCCGATCCAGGGAGGGAAGGCAGTTTAAACTGCTCCAGAAACTACCTTCCTTCCCTCGGGTTCCCCACGTGCCCCGCAAGCCGCAGAACACCTGGCGAAGTTGATCCTGGGAGGGAGCTATGATATCAGAAGAAGAAGAAGAAGAGATTGGATTTATACCCCGCCCTCCACTCCCCAAGGGAGTCTCAGAGCGGCTTACAAACTCCTTTTCCCTTCCCCTCCCCACAACAGACACCCTGTGAGGTAGGTGGGGCTGAGAGAGCTCTTTCCCAAGCTGTCCTTGAGGGAACAGCTGGTACAGAGCTATGGCTTGCCCAAGGTCATCCAGCCAGGTGCAAGTGGAGGAGTGGGGAATCAAACCCGGTTCTCCCAGATTAGAGTCCACGCACTTAACCACTACACCAAACTGGCTCTCAGGGGTGTGGCCTAATATGCTAATGCATTTCTGCTGTGGGGTGGGGCCTATTATGCTAATGAGTCCCCACTGAGCTATTTCTACAAGAAAAAGCCCTGGATATAGGCATTGGAAAACTGTGAAGGTCTTGGGGGCTGGTCTCAGGTGAGAACAAAAGGTTACCTGGGCCAACCATGAGTCCCAGGAGTGTGTGGCATCAGGATGAGCAAGGCCTAGATGTGGCCAATGAGCTTCCAGAGGGGGCAGAGTCTGGATTAACAACTGGAGCCAGGTGTGCTGGGGCTAGCTGAATGGATTTTATGACCACTGATGGTTCTGCCAAGGCAAGTTGAACAGGTTCCCAGATACAGACAAAAGAGGGAGATGGGTCCCTGGTTAGCATCAGGAAGGATCGTTAATAATTTGAATGTTTGATTGGTATCCCGAGAGATGGAGCAAGGAAAGACAAAGAACACAGACATGAGGTGACACGAAAGGGTTGGGTGAGGTTCTGGAGAGAGGGCTATTCGCCAGGTGGCCTCTGAGTAGCCTTTTGAAATGGACATACTTCACCTGGTGGAACCCATTGTTATTCCATGAGCATAATCTCTTCTGGGTGGAGTGGGGAGACTAAGGCTGATTTTACACATGCATTTTTGTAACAGCTTCATTCCAGCGCTCCCTGCACCGGTAACACATTGGTGTCAACGCTGTTGTAGGGGACTGCCCACATCTGATTGAACTGGAGTGAAAGGGGTCATTCTTTTGAAGTGCTGTTAAGAGCAGGATTTGTTTACAGAGGTGTGAAGCCAGCTTGAGAGCTAGAGGGCAATTAGCAGATCTGGACAGTTGAGAAGGAATGCAGATTCCCACTTGAAAGAGATGTGGGTGAGTTTTTTTGGAAGTAGAATGGTTCCAGCAGGAAAGGCAGATATAAAATCAGCCTAAAGGTTTGCTGCGGGCTGTCTTGGTTTGTCACCTGAATATGAAATCCCTGTTTCCAGAGCTATGGCTTGCTGTGTGTTTCAGAACCAGGAGTGTCTTCCTTGGCCTGAGTTTTGTGGGTCTCTGGTTCAGGTTAGAAAGTGGGGTGCCCCTTGCTATTGAGGCTACTCGAGAGTAAAGGCAGCGCCCTTGGCAACACCAACCAGAAAGAACGGAAGCCTAGCAGAAGTATTCACATGACACATGAAGCGGTACAAAAATCACATCATAGGAACATTCTTACAATAAGCTACATGTGGCAGTATGGACCACAGACACTCACTTTGTAAACCAAAGTTTCGGGTGTGAGACAGGGTGCCGGACTAGATGGACCACTGGCCTTATCCTGCGGGGCTCTTCTGAGGTTCTTACGTTCTGATGGCCATCCTCCTGAACTTTCAACATTTGATTGATTGATTGATTGATTGATTTGATTTCTAAGCCGCTCTCCCTGCAATTGCAGGCTCAGAGCAGCGTACAAGACCTGGTACTCCAGGAATCAGACCCTACTAAAACATTAAAACAATATAAAACGTTAAAATGCAAATTAACAATCTAAGGTGCTCGGTTCTCAGTCCTAAAAATTCAGATGGCGGCATCCGAATCGCTCCGGAGCCCCTGTTTACTCGTGGCAGATGGAATACGTGGCGGTCATAGGGTTGCCAAGTCGGTTGGAAAATACCTGGAGACTTTGGGGGTGGAGCCAGGAGAGGGCGGGGTTTGGGGAGGAGAGAAGCCTCAGAATGGTACAATGCCATAGAGGCCACCCTTCAAAACAGCCATTTTCTCCAGGGGAACTGATCTCTGTCAGCTGGAGATCAGTTGTAAAAGCAGGAGATCCCCAGGCCCCACCTGGAGGCTGGCAACCCTAGGCGGTCAGGCTTTGATAGGTATGCTGCAGGAGAAAAACAGGGAGGGGGAGGGAAGGTGGAAGCAGCGGCCCCTGCTCAAATGCCTGGCGGAAGAGCTCCGTCTTACAGGCCCTGCGGAACTGCGCTAAATCCCGCAGGGCCCTGGTCTCCTCCGGGAGCTCGTTCCACCAGATAGGGGCCGCCACTGAGAAAGCCCTCCCCCTCATGGTAGCGAGCCTGGCTTCTCTGGGGCCAGGTATAGTCAGCTGATGTTGGGCCCCAGACTGCAGTGCTCTCCGGGGTACATACAGGGAAAGGCGGTCCCTCAGGTGGGTTGAATATTTTCATTTAATATTCCATTTTAAATTACTTTTCGCAAACACCACCCGGTTGTACAAACAGACTGAAACAAATACTAGAGTTCACAGTGGAATGGCATCAACATCGTTGAAAAAGCGACACCTCCAAGATACAGCTGGAACGAGGCAATTAAGGGAAGGCCAGATTTCAAACTTGTGTGAGGGTTAAAATGTAAATCAGAGTATCTAAGGATTAGGGTTGACAACTCCAGGTTGGGAAATACCCGGAGATTTGGAAGGTGGACCCTGAAAAGGGGACGGGTTTGGCAATGGGAGGGAGTTCAGTGGGGTATAAATCCATAAAGTCCGCCTTCTAAAGTGACCATTTTCTCTAGGTGTACTCAGCTCTATTTCCTGGAGATCAGTTGTAATCCCAGGAGATCTCCAGATGCCACCTGGAGGTTGGCAATGACAACCCTACTCTAGATTCAGTTTATCTTGCTGGACTCTTACTATCAAGGTAGTGAAGAATGAGTTTTCTTTAGAGAAGGCGATCCAGGCACTTGGGAGGGTGTGTCACTTTCTCTCGCCGCATGTACCTTGACTCGCTCGCTTGAGTCAGCTATCTCACGCCTAATGAAATCTGCACTTTGATATAAAGCAGGAGTGGCCATCCTTTCTGTCCCAGCATTGAATGGAACGTGTTCGTTTATGTATTCAGTATAATTCTGTTCCACCATTTGCCCAAGCAGCTGCGGCGAATGTCTATTGTACGTCGCTTTTATTTCCCTTGCAACATCCCCATGGGGTAAGTTAGGCTGATGGGGAGGCTCATAGACCTGTAAAAAGGAAGGAACAAGGGGGAAAGAACAAACCGAAATGAGTAAGTAAAAGCCTAACATAATTTAACGCACGCTATGATTTCGGCACTTGACAATTCCTTTTTTTTTGCTGAGCAAAGAGACACACACAACCCGTAATACAAATTGAGAACATCTTGACATGAAAGACACCAATTATGGGGAGAAAGAAGGAGAGGGAAGTAATTAAGTTTCTTCTCTCCGTGGAAGGGATTTCCCTCTCCCCAAGAATGAGTCTCGGGAAGGAGAAAGAGGATGGGGCGATCGGTGGGTAGGGGGGAAGGGTACCATGAGTGGATTAACATCTTGCGTTGAGCTGACTAGGATGCCCTTTTCTCATTTTCACTGGGAACACCCTATCTCAGGCTGATACCAGGTGGGTGAGAGATAGGGTTGCCAACCTCCAGGTGGGGGGGTCTCAAGTTCTCCTGAAGCAGCAACATACCTCCAGACCAAAGAGCTCAGCTTCCCTGGACAGAATGGTTTATTTATTTTTTTTATTGAGATTGATATCCCGCCCTCCCCGCCAAATGGCAGGCTCAGGGCGGCGAACAGCAGGTAACAATACACATGAATATTTAAAACATTAAAACATATAAAATTAGAAAACCTAATACAGATGGCGGCTCTTCGGTTTAGAGCATCAGAGTAGCGCCTAGATGTTAGCCACAAAAGACGGTCACACATACTGGTGGAGAAAATGGGGGCCAGGGGCCAGGATGGAGCTATTGGTGGCTCCTACTTATAGGCCTGGTGGACGAGCTCCGTTTTACAGGCCCTGCGGAACTGTAAAAGGTTCCACAGGGCCTTGATGTTATCTGGGAGCTCATTCCACCAGCACGGGGCCGCCACCGAAAAGGCCCTGGCCCTAGTAACCGCCAGACGGGCCTCCTTTGGCTCCGAGAGGACCAAACGGTTTTGGGAACTAGACCGAAGTGCTCGCTGGGGAACATATGGGAAGAGGCGGTCCCTCAAGTAGCTTTGATTGCTTTGGAGGGTGGACTGTATGGTGTTATACCCTGCTGGGCCCTCTTCCCAAACCTTACCCTCCCCAGGGTCCGCCCTGAAATCCCCAGGAATTTCCTAACCTAGAGTTCGCAGCCCTAACCTGAGAGGTCTGGAGACCAAGTCCTAGGAGGAAAGGTTGAAGGAGCTGGGTATGTTTATCCTAGAGAGGAGACAACTGGGAGGTGATATGATAACCATCTTCAAGTACTTGAAGGGCTGTCCTATAGAGGATGTTAGGGAGTTGTTTTCTGGTGCCCCACAAGGTCGGACCAGAACCAACAGGTTGAAATTGAATCAGAAGAGTCTTCGGCTAAACAATAGGAAGAACTTCCTGACGGAGTGGTCCCTCAGTGGAACAGGCTTCCTCAGGAGGTGGTGGGCTCTCCTATTTTAGCAGTTTTCAAACAGAGGCTAGATGGCCATCTGACAGCAATGCCTATTCTGTGAACTTAGGCAGATCATGAGAGGGAGGGCAAGAAGGGTTGCCTCGGTGCTTAGTTCTCATGGCCCTTTCTTACATGCTCGGGGAAATGCTGATTGCCACTTTGGCGTCAGGAAGCAATTTTTCTCCAGGCCAGTTTGGCTAGAGATCCTGGAGGTTTTTTGTCATCTTTTGGGTGTGGAACAGGGGTCACTGCAGGGGTGGAGTGGGAGGTATTTGTGAATTTCCTGCATTGTGTAGGGGATTGGATTAGATGACCCTGGAGGTCCCTTCCAACGCTACGATTCTAGGAGCAGGTCTTGCAGGGGTGCTCATCTTGGTTTGCTTCTGGGTTGGTTGAAGGTCTCAATCCGTTTCTGTTTAATCTCTCTCGCTCTCGCTCTCTCCCCCAACCTTGGTGACTTCTCCTTGCTGATCCTCCAGAAGGCGATTATTTCTGTTGGTCTCATCGAGATAGTAAAATGAGGGCCGCTGCTTTCCTTTGGTGAATACCATTATCTTTAGCCGTTAGCTGCATTTTGGAAAACATTTCATAACCACTCTTTGGATTTATTCTAATTGCTCAGCAAACATCTTTAGCGTTTAGAAGCTATCAGAGTTGCTGACTAGCCGGTTTGCAAGATGGAGGGCCAAACGCTTCTCACCGCCCTTGCCTCTCGAGAGGGGGAACATACTTTGGCGTAATGGAGCCAAGATGAGCACCACCCCTGCGTTGAAAAGGGCCCACAATTTGGCTCGTAGCTCAAGGTTGCTTTGCGTGCAGCTCGCTGATGTCGGGTGCCAGCAAGTCTCTCTTTTTTTGGAAAAAGAGGTGCCAAAACTCTCAAGAGGAAAATGAAGCTTTCAATCTGTATAATGAAAACTCATGAACTTTGAAACATTAAAAAAAAAAAATCGTTGAAGAGGTTCTGGAACTCTGTTCCGGCACGTTCCCCCCCCCCAAAAAAAAAAAACCCCCCCGAGTGCTGGACCTGTGCTGGTGACTTTCTCATGGAAAGCCAGGACTGGCTGATGAGTGAATTCTCACCCCTTGATGACCACATCTTGGAATCTGAGTCAGGGGAAAAAGGTGACTAGTTACCCCCTATATGTACTATCTTACTGTCCCACAATACTACAGAGCTTTCTTATTTACAAGATTGAATATTATACCCTCAGTGGTTCTACCGGGAGATTTCTGAATAGGCCTTTTTCTAATAGAATTTGCCCTTATTTCCTTAATAGTATTGATACATCTTTTCAGGGGTCTGTTGGAGCGGGAGTGCACAGGAGCACAGCTCCGGGAGTGAGGAGCCCAGGGGGCGGGCACATGACCAAGCCCCACCCCCTCCTCGGCTTCCCCAAGCAGTGCAGAGGCGCAGCGCCCCAGGGAAAGCCCTGCTAGGGTCTTTATTGTTTTTAATGTTTTGTTTTAATATTGATAATTTTATCATTGTTCCTTTTATGACTGTGTGCTGCTTTTTCAGAGACTTGCTCAAGGTGGCATATAAATTTTCTAAGGATACCATTTTTTATCAGGGCACATGGCACATAAGTACTGGAGAAACTTCACCAACCCTTCAGCAGCTTCCACCCCATCAGTTTGGTGTAGTGGTCAGGAGTTGGACTCTAATCTGGGAAAACCAGGTTTGATTCCCCACTCCTCCACATGCAGCTGCTGGTGTGTCCTTGGGCCAGTCACAAGTTCTCTCAGAGCTGTTCTCTCATAAGCAGTTCTCAAAAGACCTCTCTCAGCCCCACCTACCTCACAGGGTGTCTTGTTGTGGGGAGGGGAAGGGAAAGGGATGGGCGCTGCACATGTCCTGGGTATCTCAAGTCTCCTTGAAACCTGGTGGTTTCAAGGGAGCAGGAAGAGAATGAGGGTGTGTTCTTTACGCTTATTTTTAATGCACAAAGTATTGGATGGGGAAGGGAATGGAGGAAGAGCAGGTCAGTTTCACTCACCTGTGGAGTGGAGCCTGAGGGGTGGGTGTTGCCTTCTGACACACTTCCGGTATGTTAGGGGGTGTGGCATATGCAAATGAGTTATGCAAATGAGCTATGCTAATGAGCTCCTGCACCTCTTTTTCTACGAAATGACCCCTGCATCTTTTCATGTTTTGCTTGAATGCAGGTTTTTTGGGAATGTACGGGATTGTTATATTAAGCCACTAACTGATCAATCGTCCCACTGCATTCTGGGAACTCGGTCTCCTCTGCTTAATGATGAGGATCTTAAGATCTTTCTGGAAATAGAAAAATTAGTTTCAGTCCTTTTAACTCTTGCATCCAAAACATAAGGAACGAGCATCTTCTGCTGCTCAAGATTTGTTAATCAAAGAGCTTCTAAGAGAATAAAAGGGGAAAGGTGGCAAGTCAAGGGTTGGACCCAACAGGGACCTACTGGGCAGAAACCCAGTGCCTGTGTGACTCATGGAAATGCGATGCAGTGAATTCTGAAGCCCTCCTAAGGGGTATGTTTGTAAGACAGTTCACTTACAGCGCGCCTTCTTACACAGCTTTATGGCAGGAAAGCATTTTGTTCCATATTCTGCCAGGTCTTAGTCTGACAACTCTAACCACTGCACCTCACAACCTTGTAAGAACTCAGTCCTAAGACAAAGTGGTGGTATGAGGAGGAGGAGGGCTGTGGCTCAGTGGTAGAGCATCTGCTTGGCTTGCAGAAGGTCCCAGGTTCAATCATCTTCCGGGTGTGGAACAGGGGTCACTGGGGATGTGGAGGGGGGAGGTATTTGTGAATTTCCTGCATTGAGCAGAGGGTTGGACTAGAAAACCCTGGAGGTCCCTTCCAACTCTATGGTTCTATGATCCCCAGCATCTCTGCCTAAAAAAAACTGGGTGGTAGCTCTTGTGAAAGAACTCAGCCTACAGGACTAAAGCACTGTTCTTTTATTTGTTTGTTTTTAAATGCATATTTGATTTGCTGGAGCCTGGATTGTGGACTAGATATAAGGTCTGATGCATATGGGGTACTGAGTGAAGAACAAATGCCCTCAGGTCTGCTTGTGCGTCTTTCTCTGTAAGAGTGTGTGTGTGTGTGTGTGTGTGAAGTGCCATCAAGTCGCAGCCAACTTATAGTGACCCCTGTTGGGTTTTCAAGGCAAGAGATGTTCAGAGGTGATTTGCCCTTGCCTACCTCGGTGTAGCCACCCTGGACTTCCACGGTGGTCTCCCATCCAAGGACCAACCAGGGCCGACCCTGCTTAGCTTCTGAGATCTGATGAGATCAGGCTAGCCTGGACCATCAGGTCAGGGGAAAGGGCCATCAAGCTGTAGACATCTTCTCGAAGACCCGTAGGATTTTTAAGGACCCAGATAAACAGGTGATTTGCCATTGCCGGTCTCTGTGTAGCAACCCTGGACTTATTTATTGGTGAGGTGGTGAGTTCCCCCTCACTAGTGGCTGGACAAACACTTGTCAGGGATGCTCCAGGCTGATCCTGCACTGAGCAGGGGGTTCAGCTAGATGGCCTATAGGGCCTCTTGCAGCTCTGTGATTCTATGATGCTATGCGATCCCCCATCCAAATACTAACCGGGGCTGCCCCTGCTTAGCTTCTGAAATCTGATGAGATCAGGAGATGCTGGATTAGCCAAGTCAGGGCATGCATCCATCTAGCCGCACCAAAGCGGACTTAGTTCTGATGAGCTGCTGTCCTGAGCACTTCTTTCCTAACCCACCTCTCTTTTTCCTTGTGTTTCCTTGCAGATGAACAGACCGATCCAGGTGAAACCAGCGGACAGCGAGAGCCGAGGAGGTAGTTCCTTTCTTTGTAGCCCCCAGCTCTGTGCGTAATTGTTGTCTCTGGCTGCTCCCTGGCAATGCGCGGATCAATTAGTAACACAATCACTGCCAAAGCGAAATTCCCTCTGCCGCAAAGATCCTCTTTATTAAATCTCCTCCACTTTGCTTTTGCTTTTGCTCACGTTCAATTATTATTTGATTTTGAAAGGCAGGGAGGTGCCAGCGATGGCCGTGGAAACAAATAACGATCTTGTTAAGGAGGGGGCGATCGGAGGCTGACATAAACTCAGTTGAGCAGTCTTGGCCACATCAGTTTTCCACACCTCTCCACCCCTGGTTCTCTCCATGGCATTGGGAAAAAAGAAAAGCCGAAATCTCCCGGCCTTTGAACGAAGCTACCTTTGATCTAGCGCATGGATGGCCACTTGAAGCAGCTGGAAGCAATTACCTTCCAAATTTTAATGGAGGTGTGAAAAGCATAATTACTTACACTTTCACTTGTAATGGAAAGGGGGAAAATGTTTTTAGGTTGTGATCCCCCCCCCCCAAGATATATATATATTCCATGCTTGAATGTTTTGTTCCTGTTTTGCATTCTTGTGGGAGTTTGGGATAAATCTGAACACAGGCACAGTTCATTTCTTTTTCTAAAAGGGAACAGTTTCATAGAAAGTAATTTTGTGTGGCAAAATGGACTTTGGGTTCTTGCACCACCATCCAGTTGAATGTAAACTGTGGGGTTCGGGCTCCAAGAAGAGGTCACCTGAGAAGTGACTGTCCTCAATTTATCTGCTGCAAATCAATAGCCTTGGACTGAGAAATCTGCTGGGTGGGCTCTCCTTGGTTATCCTCTTGTTAGAAATCCGGAACTTTTTTGTTTTCCACTGTTGGGGAATTCAGACACTGAGTTGAACGAATATTTGGGTCGTATGCAGAGGGATTTCTCGCACTGACGACAACTACCTTGAATGTGGAATCTCGCCCGTATATTTTGTGTGGCGCCTGTGGAGGGGAGGGTTGTCTGTGTGTTTTATTTAGAGTTCCATTTTTGCTGTCACCGTTTCATTTCCCAGCTGTGCTAGTCTGCAAGGTACTTTCGTGTCACTGTTCAGGCACTTTTTCGTGTAGGTTTGTTAGAATTTCTACTTCCCAGGAGTCTGTTCCACACGTATGTGGGTTTCAATCCCTCAGTATGGTTGTTGTAGAATGGCAGTGTGTTGCAGAGGTTTCTGGGGAATGTTTGATTTGTATTTTGCGCTCTCTCAGTGGCTCAGAGCAGCTTTTCTCCCCCCCCCCCGATGCATATCTGTCTCCAAATGCCACACAATACCAATAATTTATAATAAATCAATATAATTATAAATCTGGGGACCGGAGCTCAATCCCGGGAGTGGTGTGCGTAATGTTAATGTGAATTTAGGCAGATCGTGAGAGGGAGGGCAGGAAGAGGTGAGCCTGTGTTCGGCCCTCATGGACCGTTCTTATATGTCCAGGGTAATGCTGATCACTACTTTGGGAGTCAGGAAGAAATTTTCCTCCTGGCCAGATTGGCCCAGGGATCCAGGAGGCTTTTTGCCTTCCTCTGGGCGTAGAACAAGAGTCACTGGAGGTCATGGGGGAAGGTAGTTGTGAATTTCCTGCAGAAGGTCCCAGCTTTGATCATCTTCTGGGCATGGAACAGGGGTCATTGGGGGTGTGGAGTGGGAAGTATTTGTGAATTTCCTGCATTCTGCAGGGGTTTGTGCTAGATGACCCTTGAGGTCCCTTCCAGCTCTTATGTTTCTATGTTTCTGGAACTTTGCTGAGGAGGAACACGGATCCTCACCCCTAGATCCTGGACCGCTCCATCTTCCCAAACAGCTGCCGCAACTGTCAGTGGAGCCCAACAGAAAAGATGCTGTGGAATGGAATGGGGTGGCTGAGGACTGAATCACCCTCTCATCTTGTGGGGATGGTGTCGGCAGAGATCAGCCCAGGCAGTGGAGGATCATGACCCACAGGGTACTGGGCCCCCCTCCCTTCAATCAGCACTGCTGCCCGTCATTGGAAAAGATGGTGAGGTATCATTGGGCACTCGATAGGTCCAGTAGACCAGGGCCTTGACCTGTTTTGATGGCGTGAGCTAGAATACTTCTCTGCCTTTTTTCCTCCTTTTCCCACTGAGCTGTTTCCAATAAGCCGTACGAGGGTTCCCATGGAATTAGGGCAGTGATGGCGAACCTTTTAGAGACCGAGTGCCCAAACTGCAACCCAGAACCCACTTATTTATCGCAAAGTGCCAACCCGGCCATTTAACCTGAATACTGAGGTTTTCGTTTTAGAAAAAAAGCAACTCGTACATTCACATCTTTTGTCTTAAAAGAACAACGCAATAACAGAACTTTCAAGGATACCAACAACTTTTTATTGAAAGGTAAAAGTTTGCATTTGGCATGCCTTTGAACAATTAATGTGATTTTTGCTGTCCAATCTTGCAAACTCTGTGCTGGGGCGATGCCGTGCGTGCCCACAGAGAGGGCTCTGAGTGCCACCTCTGGCACGCGTGCCATAGGTTTGCCACCGCTGAATTAGGGTTACGGACTTCCAGGTGGGGCCTGGATGTCTCCTGGAAGGATGCCTTAATCTCCAGAGTACAGACACCCATTCACCTGGATGTAGGGTTGCCAGCCTCCAGGTGGGGCCTGGGGATCTCCTGCTTTTACAACTGATCTCCAGCTGACAGAGATCAGCTCCCCTGGAGAAAATGGCTGCTTTGAAGGGTGGACTCTATGGCATTGTACCATGCTGAGGCCCCTCTCCTCCCCAAACCCCGCCTTCTCCTGGCTCCACCCCCAAAGTCCCCAGGTATTTTCCAACCCGGACTTGGCAACCCAGCCTGGATGAAATGCCATCTTCAGAGGGGTGGGTCTATAGAATCACTTCCCCTCCGAGCCCCCTCACCTCAGGATGGGAAAAGGAGTTGGTGCCCCCGCTTCGTCAAGCGGTTTATGTGTCGCCAGTGATTTTCATCTCAGTTTTAAGCACCCAGAGGTAGCTCGGCATGCAGCCATTTCTGTGGCTTTCGATGCTCCCTCTATGCTGTGGAGTCTTGTGAGCCAAAATTCTACTTGGTGAGCTACTGGCATTGAAGTTGCGAGCGAGCGATTTGGCTGCTGCAGAAATCAGTTTGCTCTGGAGCCATCCTTCCTGAGCGGAGACAAAAAAAAAATGTGTGAGCCGGAGGCTAAAAACAAACTGTGGACTAGCTCACACTCGCTCAGCTTATTTATTTATTTATTTATTTATTTGTTCAATTTATACCCCGCCTAGCCAGCGGACCGGCTCTAGGCGGCTAACAAAAACCATTACCACGAAGGTTTACATATAAAACCGTTAAAACATTTCAATAAATACAGTAAAATCTCAATAAACTTTCAATAAGCTTAGAGGGAACACTGGTGCCTTTGTTTTCTGAACTTTTTAAATTCAGCCCTGGAAGAGGGAGAGAGAGAGAGAGAGAGAGAGAGATCCAGGATTCTAGCACTGGATCCTGATCTCTGCAGGCCCTGCAAAAAAAATAAATAAAGACAGCGGGGAGAGACAGCCAGCTGCCCATTAACCAGAATGCCCCCGAAATAATAATCCAGGGCAGCCAATTTCTTCCGTGCTCCTCTAGGGTGTGTGTGTGTGGGGGGGGTGGATTGGTCAGCTTTGCATCAATCGCTAATAAGCCCCCAGGTCGTGCATAGAATGTTCCGGGACCGGGTGGATGAGAATTCGCCTCTGCTTTGGGGAAGGTGGTTTGGAAGGGTGCGTGAATCATCGATAGCTGTCAGACTCCCCGGTAGCCACCCTCTTAGTATTTTAGCTAATTACCTTCCATTCGCTCGCCTGCTGCCTCCTTGTTTACTGCCCTTCTTGACATTTCTCATAACGCGAGCCCCCCCTCCCCCCCCCCCCGGAGTGCCAGGATTGGAATGGAAGCTACGTCGCTTGGATTCCCACAAGGGGAGGCGTTGGAGGACAGCGTGACTCAAGGGCGATAATGGGAATCGGAGCAACTGGAGCCCCTGGGGGGGGGGAGCAGTGTGCTTAGGGAAGGGGGGAGCAAGAAACCTGGGCCTGGTACAGACCGGCCCGTTGAAGGATGCATGGCATGACCTCGAATGCAAAGGAGGGGGGGTCTGGGAATCCTAGGAGAAATGGCACAGACGTGTGGTGGGTTGAGGCAACCGGCCGCCCAAACTGCCAGTCGTTCCTTTGCTTGTTCAGGACCAGGGCTGAAGTGGGGGGGGATGCTTTACCAGGATCCAGAGAGACACAGAGGGTTGCCAGCCTTCAGGTGGTGGCTGGAGATCTCTTGGGATGACAGCTGATCTTCCGGCGATGGAAACCAATCCACCTGGAGAAAATTGGCTGTTTTGGAAGGTAGATTCTATGGCAGCATGCTCCAAAGAGCCAGTTTGGTGTGGTGGTTAAGTGCACAGTGGATCTCAGAGTCTTCTTTTCTCCTTTGTATTTTGGAGACATTGGTTTGGATCCAGTGAGCCGTAACATCAGTTTGGTGTAGAGCGCCAGTTTGGTGTGGTGGTTAAGTGCGCGGGCTCTAACCTGGGAGAACCGGGTTTGATTCCCCACTCCTCCACTTGCACCTGGCTGGATGACCTCGGGCAAGCCATAGCTCTGTACCGGCTGTTCTCTCAAGGACAGTTGTCTCAGAGCTCTCTCAGCCCCACCTACCCCACAGGGTGCCTGTTGTGGGGAGGGGAAGGGAAAGGCATTTGTAAGCCACTCTGAGACTCCAAGTGAAGGGCGGGGTATAAATCCAATCTCTTCTTCTTCTTCTTCTTCTTCTTCTTCAAAGTAGGGGGAGGAGGAGGCAGAGGAGGAGGAGAAGAAGTAGTGGTGGTGATGGCCGTGGTGGGTTTTGTACCCTGTTTGTACCCACCCCCTCCGGAGGAAGCCTGTTCCACCGAGGAACCACTCTAACTGTCCGGAAGTCCTTCCTAATGTCGAGCTGAAAACTCTTCTGGTTTAATTTCAACCTGTTGATTCTGGTTGACAGCTTCAAGAGGGGACTGGATAAACATATGGAGCAGAGGTCCATCCGTGGCTATTAGCCACCAGGTATAGATAGGACCTCTCAGTCTGGGGCAAGTGATGCTCTGTATTCTTGGTGCTTGGGGGGGGCAACAGTGGGAGGGCTTCTAGTGTCCTGGCCCCACTGGTGGACCCCCTGAGGGCACCTGGTGTTTTTGGTCACTGTGTGACTCAGAGTGTTGGACTGGATAAGCCATTGGCCCAATCCAACATTGGCTTCTCTTCTGTTCTTATGAGGAGGAGGAGGAGGAAGAGAAGTAGTAGTAGTAGTAGTAGTAGTAGTAGTAGTAGTAGTAGTAGTGCTGATGGTTTTTCCCCCCTGCTTTTCTCTACCCAAAGGAGTCTTGAAGCAGGTGACCATTGCCTTGCCTTCCTCTCCCCGCAACAGACACCCTGTGAGGTTAGTGGGACTGAGAGAGAACTGGCCCAAGGTCACCCAGCTGGCTTCATTTGGAGGAGGAGTGGGGAATCAAACCCAGCTCTCCAGATTAGAGCCTGCTGCTCTTAGCCGCTGCAGCATGCTGGTGGCACGCAGTTCATGGCAAAGCAAGATGAAGAGAGGTCCCTGCCCTGGAAGCTGACAGTCTAAAATTCAGTCTCAGGGGAAGATAGTGATGCAGTCAATGGCAACAGGAAATGCATGGGGATGCATTGCTATCTGTCTGCCTGCCGGCCTTTCTGCCTATGTAATCCAGCTGTAATTCAGACTACTGTCAAATTTGAGTGGCAGCACCATATCCTGAAGAAATCCGGGCCACACTAGCAGTAGCAGCAGAAAAGAAAAATCAAGGTGTTGGGGGAAAAAATGCTATTCTTTCTTGATCTTGGGATCAATAAAAAGCTTTCCCCCCCAACACCTTGATTTTCTTTTCTGCAGCACCATATACTGCAAATTCCGTAAAGCAATTTTAAAGGGAAAAGTCCTTCCTTCCTTCCTTCCTTCCTTCCTTCCTTCCTTCCTTCCTTCCTTCCTGTTTGGTGTAGTGGTTAGGAGTGCAGACTCTAATCTGGGAGAACCGGGTTTGATTCCCCACTCCTCCACTTGCAGCTGCTGGATGACCGTGGGCAAGCCGTAGTTCCGGCAAAGCTGTTCTTGAAAAAGACCAGCTTCTGTCAGAGCTCTCTCAGCCCCACTTATCTGACAGGGTGTCTGTTGTGGGGAGGGGAAGGGAAAGGAGTTTGTAAGCCGCTCTGAGACTCCTTTGGGTAGTGAAGGGCGGGGTATAAATCCCATCTCTTCTTCTCTTCTTCTTCTTCTTTTTGCTCGCAAGACTCCAAGAAAGTTTAATTCTGTGTATAAGCTATGTGTGCATTAGGGCTGCCAAGTCAGCCCGGGGGGCGGGGGATCCCCCGCTAAAGGGGTTCCCGATCTGCTGGCCAGCATTTGGCGGGTGGGGGGAACCCCACCCCCAACGTCATCCAGCGAGGATGACATAATGACATCACCGGAAGTGACGTCAGCACGTTGGGGGCGTTGCCAGGGCGATGCTCTGGCAATCGCCCCAAAACTCTATGATACCATAGAGTTTTGGGGCGATTGCCAGAGCATCGCCCTGGCAACGCCCCCAACGTGCTGACGTCACTTCTGGTGACGTCGCTGGGCGAGGAGGAACTTCCGGACAGAGGAGGACTCCCCCCCGCCGGTGAGTTCCGAAGACTTGGCAGCCCTAGTGTGCATGCACACTTCTTCAGATACCTGATTCTGAGGAAGTGGGCATGCACATGAAAGCTTATATGCAGAATTAAACTTCATTGGTCTTTACGGCGCCACTGGACTCCAACTTTGTTCCAAGGTAGAAGGTGTTGAGCAAGACCTTTATCTGCTCCTGCTGGCAAGCCAAGATGGACTAGGAATAAGGCAAGATGGATCAGCTCTTCTGGCAAAGACCACATATGGATTCCAGATAACTGCCATAAGCTGACCAAGCGGTAACCCGCCTAGAGCGAGGTTGACGGAGGGGGACAGACGACCATGCCCGCCCTTTTTAATTATAGCTCAGCAAAAAAATATCCTGGCAGAACTTGGGGGCCCATTAACAGTTCTGATCCCTTTTTAATACAAAGGTTATTTTGTCGATGGATTATGGCGTGCATTAATAATATATTTATAGACATGCCACACAGTTAATTTGTAAAAGCGTCGGCCGTCGGAGCAGCGTGGAGTAATGGCTTGGAGTGCGGTGCCTGTACAGCGCGAACGCCGCGTCTCGTCTCTAACAGGCTTGTTATTACCCAAGGCTGCAATAACCCCTCCTCGCATTGTGGTTTATAGCACATCAATAGCAAATGTGTTCCCTTTATTGGAAGTGATGTGCATTTTACTATAATATAGCTGAATTTGTGCAATCCATATGGATGCGTTAAGCATCCAATGAATTGGCTCGACGAACAGCCGCAATTGAAAATGGTTTATTGATTTTTTTATTTTATTTTTATTTTATTTTTTTTGCTTTGGAGGGTGGGACAATGGTGGCCATCGCCATGGATTTCTTTTCAAAGTGGGGGACATGGCAGACTTTTCAAAGTGAGATTCTTTTGCCGCTGTGGAAGAGAGAAGAAGGTGGCTAGTCCTCGGGTTCAAAAATATCATCCCAGGTTCGATGAGGTTGTGGATTACTGTGTAAAAGAGGTCGGATCTCAGATGGAAGGATCCAGACCTCCTTCTTGCTGTTCAGATGGGAGGATCCAGACCTCTCTCTCTCATTGTTAGAAGCCGAAATGTAGCAAGCACAATGCAGAGCTCTGTTGATCAGGGGAAGGCAGAAGGTCAGTCTTCCTTGTTTGGGTACCTGGCCTGACCAGTCCAAAGGCTTTGTACCCCCTGCCAGTCGCAAGGGTCGACGCTGCATTATCAGATTATCTTCTGTGCTTAAAGACGATTCTGGAAGCTGGGCTCACAGGGGGTTCCATTTGGCTAGTTTCCCAACTCTCATGCCCTCAGTTCAAAACTATTAGAGTGCGTTCAGACAGCTAATCCTGCCATTGGCCCAGCTGTAAATTGATCTTTTTTATTCAATGTTGCATGACCAGACAGCTCCCCCGTGAATCACTTTACCGCGCATGACTCCGCAGTGGATTGTCTGGACAGCATCCACCGTAAGGAGCCGTGCGGTCGGCTGTTTTTTAAAAAAAATCCTGTTTGTGTATGTGCATGTGTTCCTCACCATCTACTTGTTTTTCCGTGCATGCGCGGCCTAAAATGGTAAAAGCACCACCAGCAGTACCTTCCTCTAGGTACCATTTCAGTTAACAAAGTGCATACATATCATGGGACCTTCAGAAACATTAAATTGTTCGGATCGTTTGAGCGGAGCTCTGCGGACGTTGCCTGTTTAAGCGGTTATGCGCAAATCGCTAGGACTTTTTAAAAATGGTGGCCCTTTGGGATGGTCTGGAGACCATCCCTAAGGGCTGATTGCATGCTGGTGGAATGACCCGATGGGGGAATTCTGCCATTGGCCCATCAACCAGCTTAGGAGTGGACTTTCACCGCTATCTTTGAAGTACGGATCCCCGACGGAGATTGACGGGCTGATCACGGAAGTGGCACATTTCCCAGATGCTGTAGTCTGGACATGCCCTTTAAATCCACCAGTCACTCGTGCCTGGCACAGCTCAAAAGAGCCGTCTGAATGCAGCCTCAGACTGCCCATCTGTGTTATTTTGTCTACATCTGCTCTGGCAGAAGATTTATTGACGGAAACTCCCATTGGAGGGGAAGGTCAGGAGCCCAGTGTGACTTCCTTTGACTTTCTACCTGTGAGAACCCCCTCCCTGCATCCTCTTCCCTTGGCGGGGGGGGGGGGGCTATGGCAGTGCTGACATATCGTGCATGTTTTCAAGTGTTTCACTGTAATCATCGTGGCTAGAAACACTTATTTTTTTAAAAAAAAAAACCCATCAAACTTGAGGACCTCAGTCTACTAATTATGATGTCAAAACCACGTTCCTTACAATTGCTAGATGAGGAACACTGTCTGGCTTTGAAAGGACTTTATATACACACACACACACATGTAGGATGGATGGATGGACGGACGGACGGACGGACGGATGGACAGACAGGCAGACAGACAGATGGATATGTGTTAGCCAAATTGCTCTATTACTTAAAAATAGATTGGGGAATTATGATATTAATGTGCAACTGGCATAACTATAGGATCAGACCTGTGTATACTGGAGTTAGAATTCCCAAGAACCCAGGAATAGACACAGAGACTGGGCGGCTAAAATAATGGTTTCTTCACTAAATATTCTCAAGCATACAAACAATAATCAAACATTCGCTTGCACAATTCAGACCTAAGGAAACAGAGGTGATTGATAGCTAATGGAAGCTAGGAGTTAGAATTCCCAAGAACCCAGGAATAGACTGGGTGGCTAAAATAATGGTTTCTTTACTTATGGCTATCTGAAGTTTAAGCACAGCCTTGCAGAGATTTGTGTCCAGGGTAGTGTAATGTGGCGGTTAAGAGTGGTAGGACTCTAATCTGGAGAACTGGGTTTGATTTCCCAGACCTCCTCCACATGAAGCCAGCTGGGTGACCTTGGGTAAGTCCCAGTTCTCTCCGAACTCTCTCAGCCCCACCTACCTCACAGGGTGTCTGTTGTGGGGAGAGGAAGGGAAGGCGATTGTCAGCCGCTCTGAGACTTCTTTGGGTAACAAAAAGTGGGGTATAAAAACCAACCAGGTGAGTTTTCTGGAAGGATAGTCCTCCGCCCCTGTAGGATGTGAAAGGAGCTTGCTGGTTCCATTCTAAGTTTCCTCATACAAGATCTCACGGGATCAGGAATCAGAAGAGCCTCTTGTATTAAAGGTTCCTCGTGTCTGGGCAAAGCCCTGCCATTAGTGAAAGAGCTCCATGGGATCCAAACCAACTCCACCAGATTCTAGGTGTGCACAAATATTCGACCTTTCGTTTCCTGTTCCGTTCGGTTCCGCTTTCGTCAACAGTTTTGAGTTCTCCAGTCTTTGCTGTTGGTTTGGTAGATTAGGTTGCATCCAGATTGTTGCATGGATTTCCATGCAATCTATATTGCATTGATGTGTATAATGCAATAATTTGTGTGCCTAATGCATGTATACGTCGTGCTGATTTACCAAGGTATGCACATCCTTAAAAAATGTACACAACTCGATACGGCGATTTTTAGATGGAAGCAGCACAGACGAGACATCCGAACTTGTCCCTGCCAGTTACTTTCGGAAAGCTAACATTAGAAAGCCACTGTCGTAAGCTTTGGTAAAGTGTCTAATTGGGACCAGGATAACCCAGGCTGAAATCCCTGTCTGGTAATTGGCTGATGATGGGTGGCAGGGAATCGTCATATCATTAAAAATGTTCATCTCGTTCGAAAAAAGATGACAGCATCCATAGCACTTACAAAGCTGGGGTGTGTGTGTGTGTGTGTTCTGCTAGCAACAGTAGAACTCCAGCAGTAGTAGAACTGCAGAAAGAAAACATTTTGAAATATCTATTTTTAAAACAATTAATTGACTTGTGGAACCCACTGCTACAAGACCTAGTGATGGCCACCAACATATGTAGCTTTAAAAGGGGAGTCAGCAAATTTGTGGACGAGTATATCTATGCTGTATAAATGGAGCCCCCATGTTCAGAGGCAGCAACCCTCAGCATACTGGTATTGAAAGGGTACAACATCAGGGAGCAGACTTGGTTTCCATGCCCTCCTCATAGGCCTTCAGGAGATAGACTTGATGGACCCTTGGTTGGATCCAGCCAAGCTGCTCTTTTTGTTGTCTTTAGTTTAGGTAAAGGTAAAGGTTTCCCTTGCTCGAAACCCCATCGAATCTGACTCTAGGGGGCAGTGCTCCTCTCCGTTCCCGAGCCGAAAAGCCAGCACTGTCTGAAGACATCTCTGTGGTCATGTGGCCAGCATAACTAGACACAGAGGTTCCTGGAACGCTGTTACCTTCTCACTGAAGCAGTACCTATTTATCCACTTGCAATTTCTTGCTTTTGAACTGCTAGGTTGGCAGGAGCTGGGACCAAAGACGGGAGCTCACTCCGTCATGTGGCACTTGGGTCTCAAACTGCCGAACTACTGACCTTCTGGTCAGCAATTCAGTGTCCTAACCACTGAGCCACCACTTAGTTTAGAAGTTATTAAAAGCATGGATATGCCACTAGGGGGAGAGCTTTTTCGGTGGTGGCCCCTTACTGGTGGAACGAGCTCCCAGAGGAGACCAGGGCCCTGTGGGACTTGGGGCAGTTCCACAGTGCCTGTAAGACGGAGCTCTTCCACCAGGCTTACAAATAGGGGCCGCCACCCTTCCACTACATCATGCTCCCCCCCATCCTATGACCCTACGACCAGCAATGATTGGCCGCAGATGACATCATCCGGAGTCAGTGATCTGACAACCGGAGCCGTGAAATGTTAGGGGGTCTACACAGGACGCCATCTGAACACTTTATCGGTTAGTTGCTATTGTTTTAATTGTAATTTTAAAATGTTTTAACTGTTTTAATGTATTTATGAATTTTGGGTTACCAAGTCGTGTACGCTGCTCTGGGCCCGCAAAATGCGGGGAGAGCGGCATATAAATCAAATAAATAAATAAATAAAATATACAGGGCGACTAGCGAGATTATCATAGAAAATGCCCTGTTCCAAGATCAATCTGCCTAAACCACTGAAGGCCTCTGGTGCAGATTTGAACTGCCCAGTTTGTGAAAGAAGAAGCCCTTTTTCATCCTGGTGGGCAGTGGCAAACCGCCTCCATTCTTCTCTTGCCATGAAACCTCTACAGGGTTGCAGTAAGTCAGCTGGGATTTGATGGCGCTTTCCACCAACAAGCAGTCCTACGAGCACCCAGAGGAAGGCGAAAAACCTCCAGGATCCCAGGGCCGATCTGGCCTGGAGGAAAATTCCTTCCTTACCCCCAAAGGCAATTGGCATTACCCTGGGCATGTAAGAAAGGGCCACGAGAGCCAAGCACGGGCTCATCCTTTCCTGCCCTCCCTCCCACAATCTGCCTACATTCATAGTGAGTCACAGAATCAGCATTGCACAGGGGTCATTTAGTTAAAAAGAGGCGCAGGAGCTCATTAGCATAACTCACTAGCATAACTCATTTGCATACGCTGCACCCCCAGTCAGAAGGCAACACCCACCGCTCAGGCTCCACCCCAAAAATCTCCAGGTATTACCCAACTCAGAGCTGGCGACTAAAGACACTTTAGGTTTCCTTTGCTCTTGCAAGGACGCTACCCTATAACAAGACTGGAAATACAGATCAAGTTAGTATGCATTTGGACTTCCGGTCAGGAAAAATGGAGGATTGAAGCATCCTGCGACGAGGCAGGGTGGACGGCTGTTCTCATCGATGGTTTGGGAGCTTTTTAGCCCCAAACACAACTCTCCCCCGACAGAGGAGAGGCCAGCAAGCAATTAGACCCAAGGTAGAGAGTTGAGATCGGCATGCGATAAGTCCCGGAGGGGACTTGCTGCAGCCTTGATCTCCTTTCCCGGTGCGGGTCTTTGCAATCAACTCTAGAGAACTGAACCGGGCTGGATTCCAGGTTAAAACCTCTATTATTCTGATCCCTTGATGGAAAAAGACTGATTTTAAACGAAGGAAGTTAGTATGTGTTTGCTTTTTTCCACATCACCATATGCATCACCATATGTGCCCACTCCTGGGCTTGTTAGTCCTGGAACAGCGTTCCGGCACGTTCCTGCTCCAAAATGACCCCTGGCTGTCAGACGGCCATCCAGCCTCTGCTTAAAAACCTCCGAAGAAGGAGAGTGCTTCACCTCCCAAAGAAGCCTGCTCCACTGGAGAACCGCTCTCTCAGGAACTTCTTCCTAATGTTCAGCCAAAATCTCTTTTGATTTAATTTTAGTCTGTTCTGGTCTGACCTTCTGGCGCAACAGAAAACAAACATCCTCTATAGGTAAGCCCTTCAAATACTTGAAGATGGTTCTCATATCACCTCTCGGTCGCCTCCTCTCCAGGCTAAACATACCCAGCTCATTCAACCTTTGCTCATAGGACTGTGTCTCCAGACCTCTTCTCCAAGCAGTCCTACAAGTATCACGCAAGGGGTTGGACTAGATGACCTTCCAGGTCTATGTTTCTATGCTTCACGTGGTTCTTCCACACACGAGACAAAAATTTTATCCAATTGTTTCCCTAATAATATTACTAAAAATTTAGAGATATGCCGCGATTAAAATGGACTTCTGGGTTTTATGTCAGTCGCATTAAAAAAAGGCATTAAAATGGCGTAGAAATGGCACAGGACGTTAAAATGGTATAAAAGGGGAAGAGATGTTACAAATGAAATAAATAAAAGTGGGGTGGTTGTACAAATGGGTGGGATGAAAGTGATGGTGCGCCGAAATGAAAAGGCACATAAAAAGGCATATCTGTGCATCTCTACGAAACTGGCGCTGTGACTGCACACCGCATCCGGAATGGAATTGGAGGGTTACGCCAAGGCATCGACATCCTGCCTAAGCTACTCTGCGGCATGGAGATGGCATTAGAACGTCAAACAGGTGTTTGTCCTAATCCTGACCTCTACGTGTTACTCTGTGTAATGGGTATCTGTCACCGCCAGCCTGTCAGTTAGACTATCTCTGAAATGCAGGCACAGCAGAAGCCCACGACTCTCCGGTCACAAAGGGATCAACAGCAGTTCGGGCCTAACTCATATCCCGCAAACAAACACCCGGTTGGAGATATTTAAAGCTCCTTTCAAGCCACAGACTTAAAAAAAATTCTCTCCTCCGTTCTTGGCACAAAGAAGTTGCTACTTTCCCAAGGCTTCAAATGCCAGCCATTCAGAGAGAGAGAGAGAGAGAGAGAGAGGGTAAATAACCCCTTTGCTGAAACACTGTCTACCTTTGGAGGAAATCTCAAAGCCAGGGAATTATCCCTGGAAGGTGAGCTTCTACCTCTAAAAATACAACCTTTCTTCCCTTTGAAAAAGCATTGCTGTTCAGTGTAACTCTAGTGACGCCAATGGCGGATGAAGAAAGCTGGAATCCTTCACAACGTGGCCAAAAAGTGGTTTTCCTTTTACACGGTGCATAATTAAGTTATGGAATTTTGCGACCACAAAATGTGGAGACGGCTACTGCCTTCAAAGGGGGATGAAACGGGATACCAAGAACCGTGCTTTGAAATCGATGAAGAAGGTGAGTTCTGCTGGATCAGACCAGTGGTCCATCTAGTGCAGCCTCACAGCGGCCAAGCAATTACTGTGGAAGTCCAACAACAGGGCATAGAAGCTGAGTACTTCATAAGAACCTCAGAAGAGCCCTGCTGGATCAGAGCAGTGAGGGTCCATCTAGTCCAGCATCCTGTCTCACACAGTGGCCAACCAGTTCCTCTGGAGGGCCAGCAACAGGGCAGAGAGGCCGAGGCCTTCATGAGAACATAAGAAGAGCCCTGCTGGGTCAGACCAGTGAGGGTCCATCTAGCCCAGCATCCTGTCTCACACAGTGGCCAACCAGTTCCTCTAGGGGGGGCAATGATAGGGCATAGAGGCCAAGGCCTTCACAAGAAGAGCCCTGCTGTATCAGGCCAGTGGTCTGTCTAATCCAGCATCTTGTCTCCCACAGTGGCCAACCAGTTCCCCTGGAGGACCAACAACAGGGCAGAGAGGCCAAGGCCTTCCCCTGATGTTGCCTCCTGGTGCTGTGTTTCAGAGGCTGACTGCCTCTGGATGCTGTAGTTCCCTTTAGTCACCATGGCTAGTAGCCACTGATAGACCTCTCCGCCATGAATCTGTCTAGTCCCCTTTTAAAACGCTCTGTGTCTATCACTGCCTCCTCTGCAAGTGAATTCCATATTTTAATAACTTGTATATAAAAAAGCATGTTCTTTTGTCTTTCCTGCATCTACTGTTCATTCATTCATTGTTATCATTTTGGAATTCCACTGGGGGAGTTAGATCCTGATTTTGGGGGGGGGGGGGTCTGACCTTTTTTTTGTTTAATTTCCCCCATCCATCCTAGATGCAGCAGGATCAGGTAGGGACAAAGGGAGAGATAGGAAGATTGCCTCTGGAAAACAATTGTTAGTTGGCGTCTTTCTCCCCGGCCTCCTGACTCAGGCGGCTAGGTCCACCCCCACCACCCCCGTAGAATATAATGGCCCTTAGGAATGTAAAGGGAAGAGACATACTGACTAACATTTGTTTCCTTGGAGTCAGCTTCCTGTCTTTCCTTCTTCACTCTTGTGCCTCCCTCAAATCTGAAACACTCCCAAAATTCCACCAGGTAAAATATACATTATTCTGGAATTTTGAGAGTGTTTTTGTATCATTTTGAAAATAGCTATAAAAATAGCAATGAAAATAGCTAATTCCAGGTTTAATTTCAACTCCGGTATTCCCAAACGGGCATCCCTTAACAGAGCCTGCAGTTCTAAGGACAATTTCCTGGGCGTAAGCCTTACAGAGTAAATTGAGACTTACCTCCAAGGAGACCAGCTTAGGATTGTTCCCAGAGACAGTGAAGTAGTAAGTTTCATCTCAAAAATGTGAAACTTTATTCATTTCTCTGTCTTTAAGAATGTGCCTTTTAGCCATCAGAGATGTTGGGGGAAAGACATAGTTGTGGCCCGGAAACATGGTGTTGTGCAAATGCAGTTGTCTTTTCACAATCCAAGACATCTGGGCAGCCCAGCTGTAAGGATCGCTGTGAAGGAATGGAACACTTTCCACCATTTTGTGTTTGATTCTTGTTGTGTTTTGACTTGGTTGCATCAGTGCCTTGGACCCTGGAGCTTTGCTTCCAGTCCATATCTGAGGATCATCCACCTCTATTTGATAATAGCAAATGGGTTGGTTCCTATAAGAAACATCTACAGTTATAAAGACTAGCTAGATTCAAGTCCAGTAACACCTTAAAGACCAATGAAATGTCTGGGGTATAAGCTTTAAAGAGTCCAAGCTTCCTTTGTCAGATCTGGTGAAGGGGGCATTGACTCTCAAAAACTTATACACTGAAAACCTTGTTGGTCTGTAAGGTACTACAGGACTCAGATCTTGTTCTACTGCAGACCAGCACAACAGCCCATTCAAAACTATCTTTGTGGAAGATTGTAAAGAAAAGGCTGCTGAGTGGGTGCAGCCAAGAGAAAAGACAACTTCTCCCAAAGACTAATTATTAGTTGTAATTCACTGCCTCTAGGAAGCAGTGGTGGCTACAAGCATAGACAGCTTCAAGAGGGGATTCAATAAACAAATGGAGCAGAGGTCTACGAGTGGCTGTTAGCCACAAGGTACCGATGGAACACTCTGTCTGGGGCACTGATTATCTGTATTCTTGGGGCTTGACGGGGGGCAACAGTGGGAAGGATGGCCCCACTGGTGGATCTCCTGATGACACCTGGTATTTTTTGGCCACTGTGTGACACAGAGTGTTGGACTGGATGGGCCACTGGCCTGATCCAACATGGCTTCTCTTCTGTTCTTCTGTTCTTAACTTCTGGTGGCAGCGGCAAATGGAGGAGAGGAGTTGAAGGCAAATTGTGTAGGCCGTATTTCCTCACCTTTTTTGGTACCGGCTACCGACCAGACCACGACAATCACTATTTGACCGGAGGCCACAAGCCAAATTGGCGAGCGGCAGAGCTGATTTCTCCAAATCGGCTGTGCAGTTTGGTAAGAAATCTACATACAGGGAAAAAAAAGATCCATGAGCCTTTCTTCTGATCCGTCTGGCCGTCAAATCCTCCTGGCATTATCCTAGCTTAACAGTGTGTGTAGGTGTACGGGCCACGTGCGGCTTAATATACTGCAGGCGGCCTGTGGGTGAAACTTCCCGTCAGAGCGCTTTGATGTAGAGCTGATATACTTTGGCTACAAACCTCAGGGAATCAATGGAATCGGAGGCGGGGGGAGATCCTATTCTTTCAAGGACAGCACCGAGTGACAAGCGGCGACCGCCTACCAATTGGCATCCGGGCGACTTCTGCCGGTATTTCAGAGAGTGGCTACTCAAAAGCAAGGTCATGCCGGCGATATTGCTTTTCATGAATATCAGAAAATGCATCTCTCCTACTCTCTTTTCTTTTGATCACATTTTCTTTTTACCCCCCCCCCCAAAAGGGAAGATGTATGCCTGTTGTTTGGAATTTCAATACCATCGCCTCTGAAAGAGAGTGAGTTTTGTTCCTCTCTTCAAAGATAACCTTGATAGCCTTAATATGTGAATAGATATTTATATAAACACAGGTAGTGGCCTCTATTCATAAAACACCTGGCTCAGGTAGGTGTCAAGAGCCGGGTGCAGGCAGGGCGAGAGAGAGCGAGAGTCCAAGTCCAGTCTGAGGTTAGAATCAAGGGGTAGCAAGCAGGAGCCACAAGAACAGAGTCCGAAGCACAAACTGAGAGTGTAGTCTTTGGGAGCCAGAGTCAAGGAGCTGAGAGTTCAAAGCATGAATGAGGAATCAGGAGCGCGGCTAGAACTCAGGGCTGAGGGACCACCTGCTGCACAGGCGTGCCTCCCTCCACCGGGACGCTAAGTCTTGCCTGAGCTGGCTTTGCAAATGCACTGTCGGAGGAGGCAAGTTTGGGGGGGGGTTTGCCTGTCAGGCGTTGTTCCTTTGCCACTGTTGCTGGGACAGGTGGTAGGGAGACGCCAGCAGGCCCCGAGGCTTCATCCGGGTCAGGTGTGGGCTCTGCTGAAGCTGGGAGCGCGGGCTCAGCTGGAGCCGGGGCCGCATCCTCAGCAGGACTCATGACAAGTAGGTTTTTAAGACTAAAAGCAGTTGTGTGTTTTCCCCCCCCACACACACACACAAGGGAACTACAGCTTCTTGGGTCCTATGTTGTTAAATTCTCAGCTGAGGTTCTAGGCTTGTTGGCATCTTATGATGTCCTTCCTTCCAAACCCTGTGAAGGATTGTTGAAGGGGCTGAGGGTTTCCTGTGGACCATTGGAGCGGCATCCGCGCCTCTCAGTTTACAATTTCAAAATGGCAGCTGCCTCTGTATGACCATTTCTACAGTAGTGAAATTCCCCACATTGATTTTTTAAAACTGCATGTTATGTGAGATTTTCCACAGTTGTTTTTTTTCTCAGTAGGCACAAATCCAAAGGTTTTTTTTTCTTTTTTTCAAAATTTATTATTGCTTTTTTTAAACTACACACTACCAAAAACTACATACCTAAAAACCTACCCTAAAGTATACAGAAGTGAGCATGAAAAAAATACTGCTAAATCATATTTGCTCTCAACTTTTCAAAAGATTAAATAATACAAGGCCTTACTATACTCACATTTCTGGCTATAAACCTCAAAATACATATGTAACTGATAATTGAAATGAGATTTTAAAAAACACAAAACATCAACAAAACTTAAAGTATAAAAGTGATCACATATTACAATGAGATAAACAGAAAAAAAACATTCAACAGTAAAGTTTATTTCTTCTTAGAAAGTCCTTTTTTTTCTTTTTCTTTCCTCCTGGCGGCTTCAGTGCAGCGGCACCCAAAGCAGAGTTTTTTTCCTTCTTACCCCACGTTTTCAGAACTTGCTAAAATTTTGAAGTCCTGACTATAGATAACACGATACAATTCAATATCTCTAGGTTAAGAGTCTTGTTCAGGAAAGACAGAAGGAAATACTACTTTACACAGAGAGTGATTAAAATGTGGAATTCGCTACCAGAGGATGTAGTGATGACCACAGGAATAAACCGCTTGAAAAGGGGATTGGATAGATTCATAAAGGGCAAGTCTAGCAATGGCTGCTAGCCATGGTGACTGAGGGGACCCTCCACATTCAGAGGTACTAAGCTCTAAATCCCAGAGCCAGGAGGCCACATCAGGGAGGGCCTTGGCCTCTGTCCTGTTGTTGGCTGGAGGAACTGGTTGGCCACTGGGTGAGACAGGATGCTGGACTAGATGGAGCACTGGTCTGATCCAGCAGGGTTCTTCTGATGTTCTTAGGAAGGCCTCAGCCTCTCTGCCCTGTTGTTGGCTCTCCAAAGGAACTGGTTGGCTACTGGGTGAGATGGGATGCAGGACTAGATGGACCCTCACTGGTCTGATCCAGCAGGGCTCTTCTGATGTTGTTATGAAGGCCTCAGCCTCTATGCCCTCTTCCTGGCTCTCCAGAGGAACTGGTTGGCCACTGGGTGAGATGGGATGCTGGACTAGATGGACCTTCACTGGTCTGATCCAGCAGGGCTCTTCTGATGTTGTTAGGAAGGCCTCAGCCTCTCTGCCCTGTTGCTGGCTCTCCAGGGGAAATGGTTGGCCCCTGCGTGAGGCAGGATGCTGGACTAGATGGACTATTGGTCTGATCTAGCAGGGCTCTTCTTCTGTTCTTATGAACCAATAAAACAGGACCAACTTCTATACATTATTGAATAATTATATTCTTTATTCATTTGCAGACCTTATAATCAACCGGCCTTGGCACTAACACATCTTTATATGTCATGTGTGTATATACAATAATTTGACTTCTGAGGAAGTGTTTGCTCCTGTTTTAATGTGGTTCAAGGTTATCAACCTAGAGATATTGAATTGTTGTTCCTGTATATTGGTTCAAGGCTCTTAACCTAGAGATATTGGATTGTATCATGTTATCTAGATTCAAGACTTCTAAGGTCAAATATTTGCTGATTCAAGAATGGAATGTGCCTATGTTTTTAAGGTAAAATTTTAGTGCACTTTGTAATAAATGCATATATTTTATTTAATATATTGCTCATAATTTTCTCTCACGTGACCTTTGGGTACCCAACTTTGTTTGAAAGCCAGTTTGGTGTAGTGGTTAAGTGCGCGGACTCTAATCTGGGAGAACCGGGTTTGATTCCCCACTCCTCCACTTGCAGCTGCTGGATGACCTTGGGCAAGCCATAGTTCTGGCACCGCTGTTCTTGAAAAAGAGCAGTTTCTGTCAGAACTCTCTCAGCCCCACCTACCTCACAAGGGTGTCTGTTGTGGGGAGAGGAAGGGAAGAAGGATGTAAGCTTTTCTGAGACTCCAAGTGAATGGCGGGGTATAAATCCAACTCTTCTTCTTCTTCTACCCAACTTTGTTGTTTTTTTGGGTTAGGTCTTTCCCCCTTCTGTTTTGATCTACAAGCTCCATTACCAGGATCCGAGGGCTACGGAGAAGGTTTATCTTGGAGTGCCCTTAGGAAGCTGCCTTGTTTAGTGTCATTTATCCATTTTTTTTCTTTGCCAGCTCTCCAAAAAGGGTGAAAAAAACCCTGCTCCAGGCAGCTTCCAACAATGTCAGAGCAATCCCCCCCAAAAACGACCAATCAATAATTGAAATACCTAACCAGCTATAAATTTCTCAGAACAACCCACACCGACAAACAGCAGTAAAGTTACCACAACCATCAACTGAAGTAAGGGGGGGAAAAACAGCAGAAAACCAATGAACCACATCGCTCCATCAGAATCGGCATAAATTTTTAAAAAGAGGGCAGTGGAGGGGGGGGAATGAATGAATGAATCGGCCATAAACAGATGGTAAATATGAAAACAGGCTTGTGGGGAAATGACAGGAAGATGGGAAAATGGCTCAGATACAAGCCTGGCTGAGTCAGAAAAGAAGTCTCAATGTAGTGCTTGAAAACTGGAGGAGTATTTGACAAACCAGCTTCCAGAGGCAGAGAGTTCCACAGATCGGACTCCGATAGAGCTCGATGCTGTCGGCATCTAGAGTTCCCAGTTACAACTGAGATATTACGATTGATCACCAGATGAACAAAATCAATACCCCCGGAGTAAATGGCTGTTTAGGAGGGTGGACTCTATGCAGGGTTGTCGGATCCCCTCGTCTTGCTGGTGGGGGAGATCTGGGAGGCACCCTGGGAGTGGACAGAGATGTCCCCGACACACTGACATCATTTGGAAGTGAAGGTGACGTGGGGGGGACGCTCTGGTCTTTGGGCGAAACTCTATGGTAAAGTCGGGGTCAAACCATAGAGTGTGGCCCAAAAACCAGAGCATTGCTATGTGACGTCACTTCCAGGTGACATCGTCGTGTCAGGGATGGCACTGTTTGTGGGTGGGGTTTCCCCCACTAACCAGCTGGCTGGCAGTGGGCAGAAGCCCCCAAAACTGAGGGATCCCCCACCTGGACCTGGGGAAGGGCAACCCTAACTCTATGGCCTTATACCTTGCTGAAGTCCCTCCCCAAACCCTGCCCTCCTCAGGATCCACCCCCAAAATCTCCAGCTATTTTGCAAACCACACCTGACAAATCTACCACTCTAGCTTAGCTGAGTGACTCCTCTAACAAGAATATGCCTCTGGGCAGTGAAAAGTCTTCTTTACCGTCTGTTGTCTGGGCTGTTTTAACTGGCGGTGCTAGTGACTGAAGCCCAGGTGTTTGGCCGGTAAAGCGGGAGATCTATTGCCTCTATAAAGCTGGAGATGGATAGTTTGCAAACTGTGTTCCAGGAAATCTTTGGATTCCTCGGCAGGGATTCCTTTGGAGCGCAGTCAGTAACACTGGTCAAAGTTTACCTCCCGTGATTTCCCATAAAATACAGAGGACCATGTGCCCTGTACCTTAGAACAGGGCCCCCCGACCCTTTTGGACTGGCAGCCGTCTACTGGAATTCTGTCACAATGTGGTGGGTGCAGCCACAAAAATGGCTGCCGCCAAATGGCCGCCAGAGCTCTCTTGTCAGTCACACGGCGAAGACCTTTGTGCCGTGGTGGCAGCGGCTGCCATAGCAACATAGATCTGAACAGCCGTTCAAACGTGGCCAATCAGAAGCCATGTTGAGTGAAAGCCTCACTTGACCCCGCCCACATTCTAAAAACACTTGGTGGGCACCCAGAAAGACCTCAGTGGGCATCGTGGCACCCACAGGGGCCACATTGTGGGCCCCTGGCACGGAAAGTATCCCAGAATGCTCCGTGGGGCTCAGGCATTCCATGGCAGCTGAACGGATGTGAAAAGAGGCCCTCGAAGGCAGACGGTATTGACCGCCACATGTTTGGGTCTTGATTTGGATGCATTGTGCGGGCCAATCCATCATTCCCTTGCTGTTGGGTTTATATCACTGTGATTGACCCTTAGGTTCGAGAGGACCAGACCGAATGCAAATGGGGAGCTCTCCAGTTCTGTCACCCCCTTAAAGTGATCCTGTAAATGTGTAGAATGGGCTGCATTCTTATTCTCCGAGATCCAGACTTTGGTTCCTCCCACAAACGCCTCCCGCTTTGGCTTCGTCTTTCCTGGACTACAGCAGCCATTGGCCTTATTTGTCTATTTTGTTCTCTAATCACCCTTGAGGAGCTGTCTCTGCTCATCTCTTCCTTCTCTACCTCCTTCCCTGCCCTCTGGATAGCTCCAATGACTCTTGCCTTCGTGATTCTTCCCACTTTGGTCCTCCTAGACTTCCTACATCAGCCTGTAACTAAGCTTGTCTCTTCTGTGACTCTGTCCCTGTGCTCACCCTATCTCTGGTCCTGATCCTGCTGGGACTGGACAGGCCTGCTCTCCGAGACACTTAGGGGCAGGTGGCATCACCCACCATCCATATCTACAGCTGGAGCATCATGCGTTGATACCTAACTCTGATAGCACGGACAATGGGGGAGTATTTTAGGTATTTTTCATACTTGGTGAGAGCCAATGTGATATAGTGGCTACTGTCAGGTGCTTTCACACATGATAAATAATGCCATTTCACTCAACTTCAGCAACTGCTTGCACGTGGATTGGGTCATTCTGCACAGAAAAAATCCAGTTGCAAAGTGCATTGAAAGTATGTTATTTTAGTGCTGGGAAAGTGCATTATTTAGTGCTGGGAAAGTGCGTTATTTAGTGACTGTGAAAGCACTCAGGTCAAGACTGAAATCTGAAAGACCCAAGTTCAAATCCCCGCTCTGTCATAGAAGCTCAGAGAGTGACTAAAGTAAGGACCTCACAAACGTTCGGCCTGACCTACCTCACAGGCTTGTTGTGAGGTTTGAAATGGGGAAGAGAGAGAGCTATGTGTATCACCCTGAGGTTCCTGGAGAAAGACTAGGGTAACAATGCACTAGATAGAGAGATACAAAATTGAGGGACTACAAGTCTAAATTTCGGCAAATTTTAGCTTTTGGTTCCCAGTTTTGTTTTCTAAGCTGTGGTCACACTTGAAGCAGAAAGGAGAGCACCGCAAGCGGCAAAGCCAGACCAACAATTACACACACACACACACACACACACACCGTGAGTTCCACAACCTCCCTTGTACATCCTGATTTATCCCATCTGCAGCCTTCCACACAGTACAGTGAGCCATCTAGTGGACAAACGGGCATTTGCAGGGCAGTACCGTAAACTTAATCTTCCCCCAATTAGACCCTTGTCACATTTTCATCAGGGGAATACACTGCCCATGACTATTTCTGATACATATGGAGGAAGGTGAGCAAGCCCGCTGTGAGATAAGCAAAACGAAAATCATCTCCCCCAGGGCCTGTTATTATCATTGGCTAAAAACTAGGACTGGCATTGAAAAATAAAATAAAATAAAATAAAATAAAATACAGTGTTCCATTCCCCACTAGGGTTTATTGCTGATATAGCACTGTTATGGTGGACAGACCCTGCCCCAAAGAATTTACATCCCGAACCTGGAAAGATGGGGGAACCAGCCAAGGGAGGATTGGGTAGCAGCCAAGACTGCCTGCGGTTCAGTGGTTAGCCTCCAGAAGGTCATAGGTTCGATTTCCTGCTGAAGAATCTTGGTAGCAGGTCTCATAGCCAACATGGTATAGCGGTTAAGAGTGGCAAACTTTAATCTGGAGTGGCAGACTCTAATCTGGGGGTTCCTAATCTGGTCATCCGCTAAATGGCTAATAGCTACTCATGGACCTCTGCTCTGTATATCTTGTGGTTAATAGGTACTTATGGACCTCTGCTCCAGATATTTCTCCAGTCCCTTCTAGAAACTGTCCATGCTTGTAGCCACCCACCAGCACTTCGTGCAGCAGTGAATTCCGTGTGATCATTACTCCTTTTGGGTGAAGAAGTACTTCAGTCTGGCTGCCCCCTGTTGGAAACAGGTGGCTTTTAATCCAGATCCAGCAGGGCCCTTCCCTTGTGCACTGAAAGACCCTACCACTGCACCCCCAAACTCTTATAGGACCCTGGGGATTTGCTAACACTGTAGCAGCAATCCCATGAAATTGCTTGCTGTGCAGGTCCCAGATTGGCAATTTGCTGACGGTTAAACACCAGTCTACCTTGGAGAACACCAGCACATTGGAGCCAAAAATCCTAACTATAAGTACACGTTGATGGGGTCCGAACTGGCGGAGCCTGACAGAGAGACAGATCTTGGAGTAGATAACTCAATGAAAATGTTGAGACAGTGTGCGACTGCAGTGAAAAAGGCCAATGCTATACTGGGGGTTATAAGGAAGGGAATTGAAAACAAATCAGCCAGTATCATAATGCCCCTGTATAAATCGATGGTGCAACCTCATTTGGAGTACTGTGTACAGTTCTGGTCGCCACACCTCAACAAAGATATTATAGCATTGGAAAAAGGGCAGAAAAGGGCAGCTAGAATGATAAAAGGGTTGGAACACTTTCCCTATGAAGAGAGGTTGAAGCGCTTGGGGCTCTTTAGCTTGAAGAAACGACGGCTGAGGGGGTGACATGATCGAGGTTTATAAGATTATGCATGGGATGGAGTAGGTAGAGAAAGAAGTACTTTTCTCCCTTTCTCACAAGACAAGAACTCATGGGCACTCCATGAAATTGCTGAGCAGTCGGGTTAGAACAGATAAAAGGAAGTCCTTCTTCACCCAAAGAGTGATGAACACATGGAATTCACTGCCACAGGAGGTGATGGCGGCTACAAGCATGGACGGCTTCAAGAGGGAATTAGATAAACATATGGAGCAGAGGTCCATCAGTGGCTATTAGCCACAAGGTATACATAGGAACCCTCAGTCTGGGGCAAGTGATGCTCTGTATTCTTGGTGCTTGCGGGGGGGCACAGTGGGAGGGCTTCTAGTGTCCTGGCCCCACTGATGGACCTCCTGAGGGCACTTGGGTTTTCTCCACTGTGAGACACAGAATGTTGGACTGGATGGGCCTACCTGACCCGACTGATTACTGTCTGCAGACACACGATACTGGTTAGCCCTGAGACTGGTTCCTTTCCCCAAGAATGGGCTTGAATCCACACCCGGGGCCGTGAGCATCAATCATTTGCTTCCATTAGCAAAGCTGTCCCAATAAAACTAGCGAAAGAAGTGGAGAGCGAACGCCATGCACAGCAAGCTGGTCGCTTTCTCGCTTCCAAAGCACTCCACCATCACAAAGAAAATAGGACATCGGGGGCGGGCGAGATTATTAAAAAATAATCCATTGTGTCGTAACGGCAAACATTTCACACCTGAGGTGGCAGGAGCAATAAATCCCATTGATTCCTCGGAGGCAATTTACAATTAAAACCCTGATTTGCACAAAAATAAATAAATAAATGGGGGGGAGGGCGAAGGGAGGGAGGAAAGAGAGAGAAGGCAAAGTCGTTCTGCCACCCCCGAGCCAACAATTCCAAGCGGGCTGGAGAGTAATTAACAGATGTGCCGTTTTTGCTGCTCGAATCGGAGTCGACCGTCTACAGCTGCTGGTGCGTCTTCCTCCTCCTCCACCCCTGCTGCTGTAATGTCTTCCATCATGTGGCTTTTCAGTTATTTAATCGCTTCCCATCCAAGTGGGGGGAAAAAATCAGCTTTTCATTTTATCAGAAACAGGCATGGCCTTTCCCTGAATTGGATACTGGAGCGAAGTTTAGAGGAGTCGGGGAGAATTTTCGAGTGATATTCCAAAGTTGTTCGCCAGCGTTTGCAACCGCTTACGACTGGGTTGGCTCCAAATGGGAGGGAAGGTGGCATGGAAGAACCCAGTCTTGGCAGATCTCGGAAGCTAAGCCAAGGCAGTACTTGGACGTGGGGATGGGTGCGAACCAGCTCACGAACGAAAGTTCGTGGTGAATTTTATCTGGTTTGCCGTTCGTGAACTGAAGTTTGTGGCATGTCAACTGGCATGAAATTTTCACGAAATTTCAAGCAGTGGGGGTTCATGAACGGATACATTTCCAAAGAGACTGTCTCAGTTCAATCTAAACATTTACCAAACTTCAAAGCAACGAGGGTGGGTGGAACTTGGAGGGCACGTAGAGGAGCATCTAGGGGAAGTCCCCTGTGACTTTGATGTCATATCCCTCAACTTCCTGAACCTGTGCCTGTCATTTCCCCATAAAGCACTTTGGTGTTTGGTGCCTCTAGCACACCAGGCGGCATTCTACCACATTATGAACTTCACAAACTGAACCGATTCGTTTGGCAGCTAAAATATCGGGCTGGTTTGCAGTTGACAAACCGGGCTCACCACAGACCACAGACCACAAACTGAACCAAATCACATTTCCCCATGCCCATCACTACTTGGATGGGGGACCACCAAGGATGACTTTGCAGAGGCAGGCAATGGTGAACCACTTCTGCTTCTCACCTGTCTCAGAAACCCCTTGCTGGGGTCACCATAAGGTGAAGCTAAGCAGCCTCAGATATGGGAGATCACCAAGGAAGACTGCAGAGGAAGGCAATAGCAAACCATCTCTGCTTCTCCCTGAGCACGCTCCAAGACAGGAGGCTGAAACCAGGTCCAGGGAGGGGGAGGAAGCTGAAGAGATGGTCACGGCCAGTGCCCTAGGTGCTCATAGGTTTTTGGAGGAAAAAGTTTGGGCCCGCAGAGCAATTCCCAGATCGTTTATTGTCCCCCACCATGTGATTCCTTGTGGGCCTCTGGCTTGTTGGAAAATGAAGCGAGGCAGCATGGTGTATTGTGTAGAGTGTCAAATCAGAATCTGGGAGCCCTAGGGTTGAATCCCTGTTCCGTCATCAAAGCTCATTGGGTCGACTTTGGGCCAGTCACAGTCTCAGTGTAACCTACCTCACAGGGTTCTTTTGAGGATAAATGGAGGAGGGGAGAATGACGAAAGCCAATAGAGAATCTGTTGGTTCCATTGTGAATTTAACTACTATTGTGAATTTAACCACTGCTCCCAATTCCACTGGGAATTTAACAACTATTGTGAATTTAACTACCGTTCCTAGTTCCATTGTGAATTTAACTACTATTGTGAATTTAACAACTGTTCTCAATTCTATTGGGAGTTTAACTACTATTGTGAATTTAACTACTGTTCCCAATTCTACTGGGAATTTAACTACTATTGTGAATTTAACAACTGTTCCCGATTCCATTGTGAATTTAACTACTATTGTGAATTTAATTACTGTTCCCAGTTCCACTGGGAATTTAACTACTATTGTGAATTTACTATTTCCAATTCCATTGGGAACTTAACTACTATTCCCAATTCCACTGGGAATTTAACTACTATTGGGAATTTAACTACCGTTCCCAATTCTACTGGGAATTTAGCTACTATTGTGAATTTAACTACTGTTCCCAGTTCCATTGTGAATTTAACTACTATTGTGAATTTAACAACTGTTCCCAATTCCATTGGGAATTTAACTACTATTGGGAATTTAACTACCGTTCCCAATTCCACTGGGAATTTAACAACTATTGTGAATTTAACTACTATTGTGAATTTAACAACTGTTCCCAATTCTATTGGGAGTTTAACTACTATTGTGAATTTAACTACTGTTCCCAATTCTACTGGGAATTTAACTACTATTGTGAATTTAACAACTGTTCCCGATTCCATTGTGAATTTAACTACTATTGTGAATTTAATTACTGTTCCCAGTTCCACTGGGAATTTAACTACTATTGTGAATTTACTATTTCCAATTCCATTGGGAACTTAACTACTATTCCCAATTCCATTGGGAATTTAACTACTATTGGGAATTTAACTACCGTTCCCAATTCTACTGGGAATTTAGCTACTATTGTGAATTTAACTACTGTTCCCAGTTCCATTGGGAATTTGACTACAGGGCCAACAGCGGTTCTGCCAAGTGATATGCAAAATATGAAAACAACAGTGGGAAGAGGCTAAGGCCACTTCTCCCTACTTGCTTTGGTTGAAAGTAGAAAAGAGCTGGTGTGTGTCAAAGGCACAAAACTCCCATTGCACATCTCATACAAAATTGTTATGTTGTTCCCCAGTGAACACAAAGACTTTATAAGCCCTAAACCTCATGTGCTACCTGTAACTGTACAGGGTGGGATCTGCCTGCAAATGTAGCCTCCATTCATAGCTTCAGCTTGGTGACTATCCCACAGCTCTCCTGGAATGTGAATCGAAGGACACATTGGCCCCCAGTACCGCTCAACCCAGCCACACACTTTTTTAGAGAGCCAGCAATGGCAAACTCTAGCCAACAGAGAGCCAGCATGGTGTAGTGGTTCAGAGTGGGAGACTCTAATCTGGAGAACTGGGTTTGATTCCTCACTCCTCCTCCACATGATGACTACAGGATGATCTTGGGCCAGTCACAGTTCTCTCAGAACTCTCTCAGCCCGGCCCCAATGATTGTCAGCCGCTTTGAAATTCCTTAAGTTAGAGAAAAGCAGGGTATAAACACCAATTCTTCTTCTTCTTTCTCTTCTTCTTTTCTGATTTTTTTCCTCAGTGCTCCTCATGAAACTTGTTTAAATTGCCTTTACTTGCCCTTGCCCTCACTTGCCCTCAGTAACATCATCACACAGGCAGATCTGATTTTGCTATTGCTACACAGTGTCATGGAGCCACCTCATTGGCTCCTGACTGAGTGTGGCCAAAACTGGCTGACCTACAACACCACCTTTGAGTCTCAAAAGGGTGTTGTGCTGGTCTACACTGGAAGAGCTTGATTCGAGTCCAGTAGGAGGCAAAAACATGGAAGGACATTGATAACACCAAACAGTGTTTGCCTGGGGACAAGTAAAAGATAATTCAGTGTTTTGTGGGATAAATTTCCATTCTATTGAAATTAGGAGGTGGTATCCCCAATTTAGCAAATGGCAAACAATATTAATCACAGCCTTCATATTCATCTTGTGTTTGGTGTAGTGGTTAAGTGCGCGGACTCTCATCTGGGAGAACCAGGTTTGATTCCCCACTCCTCCACTTGCACCCACTGGATGACCTTGGGGCAAGCCGTAGTTCTGTCAGAGCTGTTCTTGAAAAAAAGCAGTTTCTGTCAGAGTTCTCTCAGCCCCACCCACCTGACAGGGTGTCTGTTGTGGGGAGGGGAAAGGAGTTTGTAAGCTGCTCTGAGACTCCCTTGGGTAGTGAAGGGCGGGGTATAAATCCAATTTATCCAATAAATCCAATAAATCCAAATAAATTCAAGACGCCTTGAGCCAGCTTGTCTGGC
Organism: Lepidodactylus listeri; assembly: GCA_029233225.1. NCBI lineage: Eukaryota > Metazoa > Chordata > Lepidosauria > Squamata > Gekkonidae > Lepidodactylus > Lepidodactylus listeri. The sequence continues at coordinate 5,565,769 of JARCFY010000004.1, read as the reverse complement.
AAGGCGAGGTAGAAATCTAAATAATAAATAAATAAATAAATCTCTTCTTCTCACTGATGGAGTTAAAGGCCTTGTGCGGTAACATATGGTATCTACAGCTAGATTTGAGTCCAGTAGCACCTTAGAGATCAACAAGATGGTCAGGGTATAAGCTTCTGAGAGTCATAGATCCCTTCATCAGGTACCTGTACTGGCTGGCAGGTTCCAAAGTCCGGTGTTGTTCAGTCCAGGGTCAGGGCTTCATAGATCAAGCAGTGTCATTCAGTCTGGAGTCAGAAGAGCACAGGGTAGGCAAGGCAAGGTTGTTTGGTCAGAGAAGCAGAGAGTAAGCAAGGCAAGGCTGTTCAGCCTGAGGTCAAGAGCAGAGTTCTAGGAGTCAGGCAAGGCAGTGGCAGCAGGTCAGCATCCAACATACATGTTGCATCCATTCCCAACAGCCTCTCTTGGCTGGTTTTATATCCCCATGCCTAAGGGTCATGCTTGCAGCCAGCTGCTCAGAAGTAATCCTGCAACATCTTTGTCATCAGCAAGCAGCTGGCATCAGGCCAAATGGTGTGCACTTTGCTTTCTTCCCTGTAGTGCTGTCCTCAGCCTCAGTCTGCAGTGCTCTAAGGGTGTAGGATATACTGGTGGGCTGGGAACAGTTAACTGAGGCTCACCTGTTGAATCAGGGCTGGAGGGTGTAGGTGGTTCTGCACCATCTGTTGGCTGTGCATCCTGACAATCCTGCATCTCCTTCTCTTGCTGGTCAACTTCTGTTAATTCAAGGCTGACTACATGGGGCTCCTCCTCTCCTGAGGAGTCCTCTTCTCCTGAGAAGTCCTCACTATTGCTGAGCCCTGGCTAACCCATGAGACCTTTAAGTCTCAAAAGGGAGTTGTGCTGGTCTGCACTAGGAGAGCTGGATCCAAGTCCAACAGCACCTTAGATCCCAACACGATTTCGGAGGCATAAGTTTTGAGAGTCAGCACTCCCTTTGTCAGATATCTGGCGAAGGGAGCTTTGACTCTTAAAAGCTTACACCCCAAAAGTCTTTTTGGTCTCTAAGGTGCTACTGAATTTGAATCCAGCTGTTCTACTTCTGACCAACATGATTGCCCTCTGAAATGATCTTCGTGTGTTATCTAGTCACCTTAAGCCACCGCTGAAAGCCCTGTACGAACGTACCTGCAGAAAAGTCCAACTTAGCCTTTGGAGTACATTGCTTTCTCTTCTTCTCTGACGTGGCCTCATCTTGGATTCATGTTACCATCTTCCCCAAAGGTGACTCCACTGCCCTGTCTCAGCGTGGCACAGAACAGCATTTTATTCTAATGGTTCCCTTCACCCCGTTCCCCACGGATTCCTTGGGCTTTGGCTGCCAGCCAACCGTGTCTTCAGCAATCCGATCAACTGTATGATTTAATGAACCCTCCCTCCTTTCTGGGGAAGGGCACTTGCCTTTATGAAAAGCCAGCGCGATGGCACATTTCGCCGGATGACCTCGACTTTTATAAAATGATGGGAGAAAATTGGTTTTGGAAATTGAGGGAGATTGCATTTTGCAGAACAGAATCCCACCGAGTGACACTGGCCACCTTTCCCTTCCACTCCATTTTGCTGCAAGGTGGGCTTCCTTCCCTCCCCCCTCCCTGTTCCGTGGTTTGATGAGTAACTAAAAATAGAAGGGGGGGGGTCGCTTGAACCAAAACTTCAAATAAGTTGCCGGCACTCTGAAACTGTCTTGATCCATGGCTAATTTTTTTTAAAAGGCCTTGCAGTCTTTCAAAGATTATCTTGGAGCAACAGCTTATGGCCCCGTACCCAAGATGTGGCCACTGAGTGTGGTTGTCCTGAGTGTGGTTGTTGTGTGGTGGATGCCGAATATACAGGCCATGCTCAGAGCAGTTCTTTTTGTGTAGCTTCACATTGCTGAATGTACCTAACTGCCATGTACCAGATCACGCCATTGGTCCCCTGAGTTCGACACTGACTGCTGTAAATGGCAGAGGCGATCTTATCAGATCTCAGAAGCTAAGCAGGGTCAGTACTTGGGTGGGAGACCACCAAGGAAGACTCTGCAGAAGAAGGCAATGGCAAACCACCAATTTGATTGCTTGCCTTGAAAGCCCCTTGCTGGGATCGCCATAAATTAGCTGCAATTCGATGCACTTTGTTGTTGTTGTTCAGTCGCACAGTCAAGTCCGACTCTTCGTGACCCCATGGACCACATCACACCAGATCCGCCTGTCTTCTGTCATGCTCCAGAGTTTGCTTAATTTCATGCCCGTCGCATCGAGAACACTGTCGAACTATCTCATCCTTTGCCGTCCCCTTCTTCTTTGACCTTCAGTCCTTCCCAGCATCAGGGTCTTGGTGGCCAAAGTATCTGAGCTTCAGCTTCAGTATGTGGCCTTCCAGGGAACAGTCAGGCTTGATTTCTTATAGGATTGACTGATTTGAAGAGAAGAAGAAGAGATTGGATTTATATCCCGCCCTTCACTCACTTAAGAGTCTCAGAGCGGTTTACCATCTCCTTTCCCTTCCCCTCCCCACAACAGACACCCTGTGTGGTAGGTGGGGCTGAGATAACTCTTTCCCAAGCTGTCCTTGAGGGAACAGCTGGTACAGAGCTATGGCTTGCCCAAGGTCATCCAGCCAGGTGCAAGTGGAGGAGTGGGGGCGCTTTGGCACTTTAAACACACACAAATGGCAGATAGACTCTATTTTTATTTTATTAGTTAAATTTATATCCCACTTTTCCCTAAATGGGGTCAGGGAGGGTAACAACAACGTGCATGAACCATTAAAACCAGGTAATACAATCAACTCTTAAAACATCATCATCATCTTAATCACCCTATCCCAGCTTGTGCCGGGCTCTGGGCGATGTACAAGGCACAATGCCATAAAATATACAAAAACATTAAAATGCAGTATATAACAATAAAAATGTCAATACAGAATAAAAATCCAAGATGGCGATTTCCCTATATTATTTGTCCTAATTCTGGATTACTGGCCCCTTTTCTGGGCAGGGGAGAAGAAGCTCAAAGCAGAAGGAGGGGAGGACACCAGATGATGGGATAGCTGTTCTCTGCCTTACAGGCCCTGTAGAACTGCATAATAGCTGGCTGGGCCCTGAAGTCACTTGGCAGAGAGTTCCACCAGGCTGGAGCTAGGACTGAGAAGACCCCCGACCTGGTCGAAGACCGCCGGACATCCCTAGGGTCAGAAAAGGTGAATCCTGAGTAGAGTAGGATCTCGAGTAGAGGCCTTTTTTGACAGCTGATCCCAGACCAATTTCCCATAAGCCACTGTTCCGCCCCCGCTCTTCCCTCTGCCCCGATCATGTCAATTTCCCACTGTTTGCTGCGCGGCCGCATTTTGCCCTGCAGCTTTGCCCGATTTCTCCGGCATCTACTTGATCCTGTTTTTGTTTTGTTTTTTAATTTATTTTTAATTGGTTTTATACATTTATATGTTATCCACAAATAACCACAAACATATTATTGGAGCCTCACATATTAGCTAACCATACATAAAATTTGGACCAAGTCTTTTTCGGATCTATCCGTGCATTTACATTCATAAGGAAACCCAGTTTACTCAGTTCTGCCCAGTCTAGTAATTTAGTAATCACAACTTCTTTTCCCGGGAGTGCTACTGATTTCCACACACTGGCCCGGGCAATCCTAGCTGCTGTCATTATGTATGCCAGTAGTTTTTGATCATGTCTAAGCAGTCCATCCGGAATTATATTTAACAAAAAGATTTCGGGGGCTAATGGCAAATCCAAACCCAACATCTTCTTAATCATAACATGTATCATTAACCAATATCTCTGGGCTTTTCTACATTTCCACCACATATGGAAGTATGTTCCGACCTCCGCTTCACACATCTAACATTTATTTGATACATTTTTATAACATTTGTGTAACTTGATCCTGTTTTTTGAGGGTTGAGTAGAGACGGGGAAATTCAGATGAAGCCGTGGGGCAAAATGCAGCTGCGAAGCAAATAGTGGGAAATGGGCACTTACAATCGGGGCGAAAGGAAGAGCGGGAGCGGAGCAGCGGCTTGTGGGAAATCAGTCCCAGTGAACCTTTATGCAACCCAAAGATACCGAAGACTGAACCTGTTCATCTTCTAAACACATGAAGCTGCCTTATACTGAATCAGATCCTTATTATCGCAAGGTCAGTATTGTCTACTCAGACTGAAAGCATCTCACATGGATTTCAGGGAGAGGTCTTTCACATAAGAACATAAGAGAAGCCAATGTTGGATCGGGCCAATGGCCCATCCAGTCCAACACCAGGTGCCCTCAGGAGGTCCATCAGTGGGGCCAGGACACTAGAAGCCCTCCCACTGTTCCCCCTTCCCCAAGCACCAAAAATACAGTGCATCCCTTGCCCCAGACTGAGAGTTCCAATGCTATCATATCTTTTCTGAGGTGTGGTGACCAGAACTGTACGCAGTGTTCCAAATGAGGTTGCACCATCAATTTATACAGGGCCATTATGATACTGGCTGATTTGTTTTCAATGCCCCCCCCCAAACCCCGTTCGCCCCAGGCTTCACCCCCTTCCCCCAAATCTCCAGTTATCTCCCAATCTTGAGTTGGCAGTCTCAGGCCTTTTATGGCACCACAGCCTGCAAAAAGGTGACCCATTTGGAGCAATCCATGGGAGTGTCCGCCCACTTAGAAAGTGAACAAAAGTTCATTCGGATCTGCCAACTCATGCAGGCATGTGCAAACACCTAGAGAGCCTCTGAGCACGTGCGTTTCTTTTAAAGTTAGCACCCTGCCATTGAAATATTGACAGGGTTGTTGCAAATGCCGCCTCGTCTCACTGTAAATAAACAAGCTTAGCGCTGTTATTTTAGAATAAAAGGCCAGAATCAGTTTTGTATTGACTTTCTAATACCCACTCAGGAGCTGGGAGAAGAAAATTAAAGATAATAAAGTAAAAGTGCAAACCTTAAACAGGGTGGGGAGAGCGACGGCAGGCGCATAGCAAACCTGCGCACCGGGCCCCTCAATCGATGCATAGAGTTTATACTGAGAATGCGGTAAAGGTCAGCAGCGCAGATAAGACTTTGAGGCTGTCAGTGAATCCCCCCCCCCCCGCCATCTATATTTGGAAGGATGACGGCCGGCGGACGATAGCATCTCAAGTTGGAGATGACTCAAAGTTTGCGTCCTTTCAGTACTGTGTACAGCTGACGGCCGGAGAAGACGTGGACGCTCTTGGAAGGAGGGCTGCTGTCAGCCCTTGACCTCATGGCCAGGAGGGACGGAGGCTTTTAACTCTTCCTCCTCTACCATAAACACCTGTGGCAGGCTATCTGGCAGGACACGCCTTTGGGGCCAGCAGCTAGGCTAACCTGGGCAGGGCTGGGGGCAGGAGGGTGCAGCCAGGATAGCCTCAGTAGCATATGCACACACATGTCAGGAAGCAAATTTGGTGTCATGGTTAGGATTGTGTAGTCTAATCTGGGAAAACTGGGTTTGATTCCCCACTCCTCTACATGCAGCTGCTGGGTGACCTTGGGTCAGTCACAAGTTATTTCAGAGCTGTTCTCGTGAGAGCTCTCTCAGCCCCACCTACCTCACAGGATGTCTGTTGTGAGGAGTGGAAAAGGAAGGAGAGAGCCAGTGTGGTGCAGTGGTTTTGTGCGCGGACTCTAATCTGGGAGAACCGGGTTTGATTCCCCACTCCTCCACTTGCACCTGGCTGGATGACCTTGGGCAAGCCATAGCTCTGTACCAGCTGTTCCCTCAAGGACAGCTTGGGAAAGAGCTCTCTCAACCCCACCTGCCTCACAGGGTGTCTGTTGTGGGGAGGGGAAGGGAAAAGGAGTTTGTAAGCCACTCTGAGACTCCAAGTGAGTGAAGGGCGGGATATAAATCCAATCTCTTCTTCTTCTTCTTCTTCTTCTTCTTCTTCTTCTTCTATTTCCCCAAGTAAATGAGTAATGGGGTATCTGGTTGGCCTCTATTAGACAGAGGATTCCAGACTAGATGGACCCTTGGGTCTCATCCATCAGGACTTCTTTTTTTAGGAAGAAGAGAATCTACAATAGGGGAGCTCTGTCAAAGGTTATTAGCCATCAGCTGAATGGAACTTCCATATCCAGAGGCAGTGGGTGTTTGACACCATCGGCTGGGCAGCAAGAATGGAATGGATGTGACCTTCACGCCCTGCAGTGGGCTCCTCATGAGCATCTAGTTTCAACTTTTCTGTACATACGCAGAAGACATTGGGGGTGGTTCCAACGGGGCATTTCCATGGACTTCTGCTGGCGAGCCATAACTTTCTTCTTCTTTTTAAATAATTTTTTATTGCATTTATTCTAAAAACAACAGAAATTAAAAAGGAGGGGATACTAACGTCTATGGGAGGAAGAAAAGAAAACCACTCAAACCCCAAGTAGCAGTGGTCATATACGTCCATATTTGCTTAAGCTATTGTTTCAATTGTTAGCCTAAATACAATGAAGCAAACCTTATACTGTGTTAATATTGTAGTAAAGCAGGTGTTTTAACCAAAGAAAGTGTCCAAGAGTTCAGTGTCATTTACTAAAGATCAAGACAAAGAAATATCTAGCTTAAAGTTAGTCTTTCTTATTCTCCCAGATTAGAGTCCGCGCACTTAACCACAACACCACACTGGCTCTCTATAATAGAAGGGATTGTCCCACATGTGTTATTTCTGTTGGTTGCGTTCCTGTACTGTGCTGGGGAAGAGGTTCTCCATTTTTTCTACATGAGTTTTGCTGTCTCCAGTGGTCACTCCAATATTCCATTGCTATATATCCAGTTTATTTAGAAGCATAAACTGAAGATAGAGTGATGGAATATCGAAGCTACCATTAGAGGGTGCAGAACACATGTAGAAAAGGGGGGAGACACAATATGGGCAAATGACTGACAGAAATAACACATCCCGGGGGGGGGGGGGGACAAGGTAGTGCCGGATGGTAACGGTTAGTAACTTAATGTGCATTGAGTTTTGTTATGGGTACTTAGACTTAGTTAAAGAATTGTGCCTTTGAAGCAGGGGTCTGTTGGAGCGGGAGCGCACAGGAGCGCAGCTCCGGGAGTGAGGAGCCCAGGGGGCGGGCACATGACCAAGCCCCGCCCCCTCCTCGGCTTCCCCGAGCAGTGCAGAGGCGCAGCGCCCCGGGGAAAGCCCTGCTAGGGTCTTTATTGATTTTAATGTTTTGTTTTAATATTGATATTTTTATCATTGTTCCTTTTGTGACTGTGTGCTGCTTTCCCAGAGACTTGCTCAAGGTGGCATATAAATTTCCTAAGTATACCATTTTTTATCTGGGCACATGGCACATAAGTACTGGAGAAATTTCACCAACCCTTCAGCAGCTTCCACCCCATCAGTTTGGTGTAGTGGTCAGGAGTTGGACTCTAATCTGGGAGAACCGGGTTTGATTCCCCACTCCTCCACATGCAGCTGCTGGTGTGACCTTGGGCCAGCCACAAGTTCTCTCAGAGCCGTTCTCTCATGAGCAGTTCTCAAAAGACCTCTCTCAGCCCCACCTACCTCACAGGGTGTCTTGTTGTGGGGAGGGGGAGGGGAAGGGGAAGGGATGGGTGGTGCACATGTCCTGGGTATCTCAAGTCTACTTGAAACCTCGTGGTTTCAAGGGAGCAGGAAGAGAATGAAGGTGTGTTCTTTACGCTTATTTTTATTGCACAAAGTACTGGATGGGAAAGGGAACGGAGGAAGAGCAGGTCAGTTTCACTCACCTGTGGAGTGGAGCCTGAGGGGTGGGCGTTGCCTTCTGACACATTTCCAGTATGTTAGGGGGTGTGGCATATGCAAATGAGTTATGCAAATGAGTTATGCTTAATAAGCTCCTGCACCTCTTTTTCTACGAAAGGACCCCTGCTTTGAAGAAAAGGGGGATTTTATTGAAAAATTTAAAGGGAGGGAGAGAATCGACAACACTTGCGTGTTCGAGGCAACAGATACGAGGGGACGGCAACAGAACTCATTTCAGAAAGCAAGAGACCTGTAGGGTGGGAAAAACAGGTATAGAAGAAACAGAGTTGGCAGGCAATCAGAACATAAGTAGATATTTGCTGGATCAACTCACGGTTAATTAAAAAAAAACATAAGAAGAGCCCTGCTGGATCAGACCAGTGGTCCACCTAATCCAGCATCACGTCTCACACAGTGACCAACCAGTTCCCCACAGCCGCCATGGCTAATAGCCATTGATAGACACATCCTCTGTGAATCTATCTAAACCCCTTTTGAAGCTGTTTATTCCTGTGGTCATGAATCCATCCTCTGGCAGCGAATTCCACATTTTAATCACTCACTGTATAAAGGAGTATTTCCTTTCGTCTGTCCAGAATTGACCGCCCATCAACTTCATGGATTCATCTTGGTTCCATGCAGACGCTTGCTTCCGTCACCAGTCAACCAGATGTCCCCAGAAGCTTGGGCTCAGAATTTGACCAGCCCCTTGGAATACCATCTAAATAGCTGATCAAGATCGGGTCCTGCATCAGTATAGTGCAACTATTTGATGTGGCATCGAAACTCAATAAATAAGATTTGCTTTCTTCAGTCAGATTTCAAGCAAAAGCGAATGTTTTCAACATTCGGATGTTGGTGCTGAAATTTTGTCCAGCTTTGAAATTCGGCACTAGTCCAATAGTTTTCCATCAGCACCCTTCCCTTGAACATTCCCTGCCCCCACGGCTGGACCTCCTGAGGGCACCTGGTGTTTTTGGCCACTGTGTGACAGAGTGTTGGACTGGATGGGCCACTGGCCTGATCCAACATTGGCTTCTCTTATGTTCTTAAGAGCAGAGGTCCGTCAGTGGCTATTAGCCACAAAGTGTAGATAGGAACGCTTGGTTTGGGGCCAAGTGGTGCTCTGTATTCTTGGTGCTTGATGGGGGGGGCAACAGTGGGAGGGCTTCTGGTGTCCTGCCCCCACTGCTGGACCTTCTGAGGGCCCCTGGTGTTTTGGGCCACTGTGTGACAGAGTGTTGGACTGGATGGGCCACTGGCCTGATCCAACATTGGCTTCTCTTATGTTTTTATGTTCTGTTCTATTTTCTGCAGTCTTTTCCAGTTCAGCTTAGTGAACACATTTCAGGACTTTTGTCTGCCAAGCACCCTGCAGTACCTCCTTCAGCCACCTAAGACGGTGGCACTCAGGAGCAGCACATATCTTCAGAACACTCTTGGTTTACTCTTCCGAAAGCTTGCCAATGTGGAGCATTAGGTGCTGGAACCTGGGAGCCCCGTTCTCTGAGACCACTACAATGCCCTGTGTCTATGAGTTAAGCATCTCAAAAACTGAGTGTTTTGCTTTCAGTGGTGGTAGACATTGCCATCAAGTTGCAGCCAAATTATGGTTACTCCATAGAGTTTTCAAGGCAAGAAATGAACAGGGGTGGTTTGTTATTATCCACCTCTGCATCACAACCCTGGACTTCCTTGATGGTCTCCCATCTAAGAACTAACTAGGGCTGACTCTCCTTAGCTTCTGAGATCTGACAAGATCAGGCTAGCCTGGGCCATCCAAATAAGGCAACTCTGGCCTTCCTTCGAAGTATCCCATTGGAATGTATTGGAGTCGGGAGGCGAGTAATAGTGATTTCATTGTAAAGCTCTTTATTGAGGGTCAGATGGAACATGGGGAACCCCGGGCTCAGAGCCCTCTTTTATGCCGGCCGGAGACAATGCCCCAACCTCGCCCCCAGGTCCTGATAGGACCTTAAGTCTGTGGTTGTAGTTCATAGGTCCTCCAGCAGGAGACCTAGGTTCGTAATTGGTGGTCACTCAGGATCCAACTGTCTATTGTTCTACCTGGCTGAAGCTCAGGTAGATTCTGACCATGTGCGCTGACTGCGTGGCGGTCGCCATTACGGGAGACCATGCGGTCATGGTCTTAGTACACAACACCCATGCTAATACTAACTAGGGCTGACTCTGCTTAGCTTCTGAGATTTGAGAAGATCAGGCTAGCCTGGGCCTTCCAGATTGTAGCATTAGCTGAACTTTGGAGTTTAAGCGCCTATTCTGTATTTCTCATTCTATTTTTTCCCCCAATCTAGCATGAGGGGCTCGCTGATACATTTGCATCAGCAAATAAAACCATAAACAAGTTTGTGTCAAATCACCGTTGCAATCGTGGGCCATTCAATCCTCCAGCCGTCCCCCGTTCGGCTCCGCTGGCTCTCAATGTCGGTGTCTCATAACATCCGACGTGCCGGGCCCGCGTAATTAGGAGAAGTAATGGCCCGTGCGTTGTCGGTTACAAGCAGAGGATTTGTGTGGTTGGTTCATTTTAATCGGATCTCGTTATTCCGTCCCAATAACAACATTGGAAGAAGTTTCTCTGCCGTCTCCATGGGAGCGATGGGGGGACACACATGCTCCCGAGCGCTGGAGCTTAAAAGGGGCGGGGGAGCCAGAAACAGATCCGCGGAGGCCTCCCTTGCTGGGTTTTATGGAGGCCGTAAGTCCTCCAGGCGCCGCGACTCTTTAGCTAGTGGAGACGGATTAGTCCATCCTGGATGACATTAAGGCGAACACATCCTGCTTAAATGGAGGAATCCGTCTCTCCAATGTGCAGTAAAAGAGATGGAATTGAGCCGGGATGGAAAGCCTCCAAAGCGCAGTGGAATGGGAGCTGAGGGGACCTGGCCAGAAGAAACACACAGTAGAGGAATGAGAGAGCTGGCACGGCCCCTTGACACCCGGGGCACGATCCGCTCCCTACGATTTCATCAGCGCTGTAGCAAAGCTCGGTGGTGGGTTGGGGAGACCCTGTCTTATCTCTCTCTCATCTCCATCATTCTTTCTGTTCCCGCTTCCTGGATCTCACGGTCCTTACTGAAATGCCTCGCATGGTGTAGTGGTTGAGGTATTGGGCTAGACCTGATGTCACCTGATGTCACCAGTTTGGGCTGGTGGTTAAGCGCGCGGAGTCTAATCTGGGAGAACCGGGTTTGATTCCCCACTCTTCCACATGCAGCTGCTGGTGTGACCTTGGGCCAGTCACGAGTTCTCTCAAAGCTGTTCGCTCAGGAGCAGTTCTCGAGAAAGAGTTCTCTCAGCCCCACAGACCTCACAGGGTGTCTGTTGTGGGGAGGGGAAGGGAAAGGAGTTTGTAAGCCGCTCTGAGACTCTGAGTGAAGAGCAGGGTATAAATCCAATCTCCTCCTCCTCCTCCTCCTCCTCCTCCTCCTCCTCTTCCTCTTCGTCTTCTTCTTCTTCTGATAAGGCAATTTTACTTCCACTCAGGAACTCAACTGGAAGGTACATATTGGTACTAATATCATTCCCAGTATAGGCAACCACTTCTGACCCAAGGCCTGATATATGTGTGGCCCCAAATAAAAATCCTTTGGTGTGTCATTCAATTCCAGACTGGACCATTTCATTTGTGGCCATATATTAATCGTTTACTGCCTTGCATGTGTAACAGGGACTTGGTTGCATGGTGTATTTTGTACTCTGTACTATTTGGCCTCTGAGGAAGGCTCTTGTTTGGTGTAGCGGTTAAGTGCGCGGGCTCTAATCTGGGAGAACCGGGTTTGATTCCCCACTTCTCCACATGCAGCTGCTGGTTGACCTTGGGCAAGCCGTAGTTCTGTCAGAGCTGTTCTTGAAAGAGCAGTTCTCGAGAGAGCTCTCTCAGCCCCACCCACTTCACAGGGTGTCTGTTGTGGGAACGGGAAGGGAAAGGAGATTGTAAATGACTCTGAGACTTCAAGGGAAGGGTTGGTATAAAGCCAATCTCCTCTTTCTCCTCCTCCTCCTTCTCTGTAGTCTGGAGATGAGCTGTAATTCTGAGGGGGATGCCCACGTCCCATCTGGGGGCCTGAGTTTAGTGGCCTGCTGAACTCTCCGAAGGCCTCTGCTTCTAGCCAGCATGATGTGGGTGGTTAAGAGCAACATACGCTAGCCTGGAGGACGGGGTTTTATTCCCCACTCCTCCTCCACATGAGGCCCGCTGGGTGACCTTGGGCCAGTCAGCTTTGTCTCAGAACTCTCTCAGCCCTGCCTACCTCACAAGGTGCCTGTTGTGGGGAGAGGAAGGGAAGGTGATTGTAAGCCACTTTACTATTTATTTATTTAATTTATACCCCACTCTCCCTGCGAACAGGCTTTGGGACTCACTGGGTGAGGAAAAAAGCAGGGTATTAAAAACAGCTCTTCTTCCTCCTATCTATTTCCACAAAAGTGTATAAAAGGGAATCTTTCACAAGTTCCTGAGCATCCATTTTCGTGTCGCTTCCTCCACCTGATTGAGAGCTGGTATTGACCACCTCTGGATAATTCAAGATATTATGAGGCCCCCGTCTCGTTGATTCGATGCCCCTCTAATCCTCCGAAGCATTAACTCAATTAGCAGGTGATCTGGGCGCCGTTGGATTCAATGCCTTCGTGCGATTGGCTGATAAATAATTGAACACCCATTTGACTCGCAACGGACGTGGCGCGCGCCAGGCCATAAAAGAGACGAGCAAAAGAGTCCTCCCCTCCTCCGAATTGACTGGCTTGCCTTCCGTTCCTCCCCACCACCCCTTTCACTTCTCCGTACCTCTCTGCCCCCGCCAGACCCCAGCATTTGTGGGAAATTATTTAACAGGTGAAACAGAGTGGATTAATTTCCACAAATCGCAAAACCCATCGGAAACTGTCATCACGCACGCAGCCGTTTTGCAGCCTCCCCAGTCTTTAAAACGATACATTTTATTTTTAATCTGCATGGGAGGTGTGATCGAGCCGACACTCCAGATGGGAGCTGGGCAGTGCCTTTAAAAGAAGACCCCGGGGATTAAAATCCATAACCCCTGGCGAACGCAGAAGGCGAAAGGGAGAATGGAGAGTCGGAACTGTTCTGGAGTCTGGAGTCTCTCTGACGTGTTGCGACGGATGCTTTGGAAAGGCGGACACAGTATCCTCACACCCCTGCATAAATCTGTGGGGCGGTGTCATTTTGGAACACTGTGTACAGTTCTGGTCACCGCACCTCAATAAAGATATCAAAGCATTGGGACAGGTGCAGAAAAGGGCAACTAAAATGATTAAAGGGATGGAACACCTTCCCTATGAAGAGAGGTTAAAGTGGGTAGGGCTCTTTAGCTTGGAGAGGTGACAACTGAGGGGCGAAGAAGGTAGAGAAAGAAGTCCTTTTCTCCCTTTCTCACAAGACAAGCACCCATGGGCGCTCAATGAAATTAAGGAGCAGTAGGCTCAGAGGTGAAGACGCTGAGCTGCAGAAAAAACGGCCGCTAGTTTGGCAGTCCGAGACCCAAGTGCCGCGTGACGGGGTGAGTTCCCATCTCTGGCCCCAGAAATTACAATAGATAAATAGATACTGCTTCGGTGGGAAGGTAACAGCATTTTGTCCACCTCGGGCATCTAGTCATGCTGACCACGTGACTGTGGAAAAGTCTTCGGACAGCGCTGGCTCTTTGGCTTGGAGATGGAGTTGAGTACTGCCCCCTAAAGATGGATTCGACTTGCTTTCGAGCAAGGGAGACCTTTTCCTTTTCCTAGGCTTGGAACAGATCAAGGGAAGCACTTCTTCACCCAAAGAGTAATTAACATGTGAAATTCAGTGTCGCAGGAAGTGGTGGCAGCTACAGGCATAGAGAGCTTCAAGAGGGGACTGAATAAACTTATGGAGCAGAAGTCCATCCGTGGCTATTAGCCACAAGGTATTGATAGAAAACTCTGTCTGGGGCAAGTGATGCTCTGTATTCTTGGTGCTTGGGGGTGGGGGGGCAACAGCGGGAGGGCTTCTGAAGTTCTGGCCCCACTGCTGGACCTCCTGATGGTGACACAGAGTGTTGGACTGGATGGTCCATTGGCTTGATCCAACATGGCTTCTCTTACGTTCTTAAGAGAGGAAGTCCATCAGTGGCTGTTATCCACAAGGTATAGATGGAACACTCTGTCTGGGGCAGTAAAGGTCTGTATTTTTTATGCTTGAGGGGCAAGAGTGGGAGGGCTTCTGGAGTTCTGGCCCCACTGGTGGACCTCCTGAGGGCACCTGGTGTTTTGGCCACTGTGTGACACAGAGTGTTGGACTGGATGGGCCATTGGCTTGATCTAGCGTGGCTTCTCTTGTGTTCTTCAGAGCAGAAGTCCATCAGTGGCTATTAGCCATGAGGTATAGGTTGAATACTTTGTCTGGGGCAGTGATTCTTTATATTCTTGGTGCTCGGGGGGGGGCAACAGTGGGAGGGCTTCTGGAGTTCTGACCCCGCTGGTGAACCTCCTGATAGCACCTGGATTTTGGCCACTGTGTGACACAGAGTGTTGGGCTGGGCTGGGCCATTATCCAACATGGCTTCTCTTACGTTCTTACGTCCTTATTCGGTTGGAATCAGCTTCAGGAAACTGACAAAATGAGCGGCCAGTTCAAATCAGTACCCAAAAGGCATAAACATCACACAAAACTGCTTCTTTAGACTCCCTGCCTTCCTCCAGCGCACGGCCTTCTTCCCATAGCTGACTGGCGGGAAGTTGTTGCTAAATGTCTTGCACGTGTTTTTAAACGGTTGCAAAATTTAAATGATTCATTGATTTGTTTTTCCTTTCTTTCTCCCCCCTTTCAAATCTTACCAAACCATGGTGGAAGGGATGGGGATTTTTAAAAAGTAAAAAAAAAAGTCATCGCTGTAATGCCTTTTGCTTGTTTGTGTTAGGGTTGCGATCATCGAGGCGGGGTCTCGAGAGCACCTGAAACTATTTTATTTTATTTATTTATTTACGGAATTTGCATCCCACTTTTTTGCCCTCACGAGGGTCACCATGGGGGCTCGCAATGAATGAAAACTGATCCCCAGGCAACAGAGATCAGTTCCCCTGGGGAAAATGGCTGCATAGGAGGGTGGACTCTATGGCATTGTCCCATCCCCAAACCCTGCCCTCCCCAGGCTCCATTCCCAAAGAGGACCGGGACTCCCCCCACTAAAACGTGAGTGAGACTTGGCAACCCTAGTTAGAATACTCCTGGACATTCCGTGACAGAACCGTGCGTGGAGCTGGTGGGGGGGGGAGGGCTTGAGCCCATGTTAGGCACTGCCACGAGCAAGAATTCCCATGATGCACTCTTTCTCTTTCAAGAGCCAAGGACCTTCCATCTGTCTTGTAAGCAGCAACTTGAAAACGCATCAATGTTCTTGGCGCCCCCTCCCCGCCACCCGTCCACCCCGGCAGCTGAACGGGAGATTGGAAAATACTGAGTCAGGGGCTCCAAAGTGATTTAAAGGCCAATATATCGAGTCCTTGAAGGGTTAAGAACAGTGGGGCTTTATGCCACTGGAAGAGGACATTTCTCGGCCTCCCAAGGGAGAATATAGCATTTGCGAGTAACCCCAGAGGGCCGTGAGTTATTGGACCTTAAAATTGCAAGATTATTATGTATGGGAAAGCTATTTTAGGTCATTCCTACAGTTTTCTCAAATGTTATTAGTTGTCATTTTTCTTCTCGTGCTTCCTTTCCCACCCAGGCCGATGTGCTAGGGAACTTTGACCTGCAAATTTTTCAGAAGGGGAAGAAGAAAAAATAAAATAGATGGGAGAGAGGCTTTATATATTTATTTAGAGGGAAAATCCATTTGTCAAAGAGAGAGAGAGAGAGAGAGCACGAAGGAAGTTTGGAAGAGGCTTCAACTTGCCAGAACAGGCCAATACCCTTAGGGTTGTGATGCAGATGGAAATGTTTCTGGGTTTCTCGCCAAGCCGCATACTCGGGTCGAACGGGGAGATGCTGGGGGGGTGGGGGCTGGGGGGGTAGGAAACGAGTGTCTAACACGCATCTTGAAGAATCTGACGGCATCTGCAGCATTAGATCCAGGGTCGAAATGGAGGCGAACAGAGCTGAGCGGAAACCGAAGTCCACGCTCCGCAAATATTTGCACTCTGCACAAACGGTATTGCAAGAATTTCCACCCACCTCGTTGGGGGTGGGGGAGGAAATGTGCTCTCGTTGCTGTGGCGAGGGCATCAGTGTTCCCTTGGTTCCCTCCGAACCAGCTGTGCGTGGTTGGTTGTGGAGATGCACAGGCATGTGTATGCCACACTAATGTAGATGTGCATTTGAAAATACATGGTGGGAAGTAATACAGGGCACATAAGAACATCAGAAGAGCCCTGCTGGATCAGACCAGTGCTCCATCTAGTCCAGCATCCTGTCTCACCCAGTGGCCAACCAGTTCCTCTGGAGGGCCAACACCAGGGCGTAGCGGCTGGGCCTTCATAAGAACACCAGAAGAGCCCTTCTGGATCAGACCAGTGGTCCATCTAGTCCAGCATCCTGTCTCACCCAGTGGCCAAACAATTCCTCTGGAGGGCCAACACCAGGGCGTAGAGGCTGGGCCTTCATAAGAACACCAGAAGAGCCCTGCTGGATCAGACCAGTGCTCCATCTAGTCCAGCATCCTGTCTCACCCAGTGGCCAACCAATTCCTCTGGAGGGCCAACAACAGGGCAGAGAGGCTGAGGCCTTCTTAAGAACATCAGAAGAGCCCTGCTGGATCAGACCAGTGCTCCATCTAGTCCAGCATCCTGTCTCACCCAGTGGCCAACCAATTCCTCTGGAGGGCCAACAACAGGGCAGAGAGGCTGAGGCCTTCTTAAGAACATCAGAAGAGCCCTGCTGGATCAGACCAGTGCTCCATCTAGTCCAGCATCCTGTCTCACCCAGTGGCCAACCAATTCCTCTGGAGGGCCAACACCAGGGCATAGAGGCTGAGGCCTTCTTAAGAACATCAGAAGAGCCCTGCTGGATAAGACCAGTGCTCCATCTAGTCCAGCATCCTGTCTCACCCAGTGGCCAACCAATTCCTCTGGAGGGCCAACAACAGGGCAGAGAGGCTGAGGCCTTCTTAAGAACATCAGAAGAGCCCTGCTGGATCAGACCAGTGCTCCATCTAGTCCAGCATCCTGTCTCACCCAGTGGCCAACCAATTCCTCTGGAGGGCCAACAACAGGGCAGAGAGGCTGAGGCCTTCTTAAGAACATCAGAAGAGCCCTGCTGGGTCAGACCAGTGGTTCATCTAGTCCAGGGTCCTCTCTCACACAGCCATCAACCAGTTTCCCTGGAGATCCAACAAGTGGACACGGAGGCCGAGGACTTCCCTTGATGTTGCCTTCTGGCATTGATATTCAGAGGCCGACTGCCTCTGAACATGTAGATTCCCTTTAGTCACCTTGGCTAGTAGCCAAGACTGAAATCTTCAGTAAGCCCCACTGGATGTCATGGGATTGACTTCTAAGAAAGCATGGGATTGGGCTCCGTGTCCCCCCAGACAGAAGTCAGACGCCAAGTAGCTTCATCTCGATGAGAGCTTATAAGCATCGCACCACTGCAGACGTAACAGCTTTAAGACCCGTCAGGGAGCAACTCTTGGCAAAGGGCCCACCCCATGGATCCCCTTTCCAACCCTTCCTCCGTCTTCCCCCGCCACCAGTTTGTCCCACGTCGTCCTCCCTAGCTTTATGCTGTGCTCCAAAAATTGCCTTCAACAGATGTTGAGCATTAAGCTATCTGGGACGGAGTAATCAGGTTTCTATTCTTACAGCATCTCCCATCCACGGATACCAAACTTTATTACGAGCATTATCGAATTTCATCCCACCGAAGTTCTGTTGCCGCAAAGCCATCCTGGCACCTTAGGAGTGTTCTATCAGTGCTGTGACTTCGCAACGTTGCGGTGCTTTGACAAAGGAGAACACAAGGCAAAGACTCTTGCCCCCCGAAATCTCGCAGCTGCAACTCTTGTGGACTAGCAGCATGTCTGTTCTCACAGTCTGGATCACTGGCTAAGAGTCCCCTCCCCAGATGGGCGCATTGCTCTAGAGATGAACGAACATATTCTATTTAGTCTCACTGAGCATTTGGATTACTGGTTGAATGTTCTCTTCCCAGATGGGAGCACTGCTCTAGGGATGCACGAATGTTCTGTATTTTGTTCCTTTCGAGCCTTTGCTCTCTCTTTTTTCATTCGGTGTTTTCGTTTCACCGCTTTTCGCTATCAGTTTTGTTGATTGTATTATGCATGCCTGCTTTAAGGCTTTTTTAAAAATATGCAAATGATTTATACACATTTAGACAACAACAAAAAAACCAAATGCCTTTTTGGTGATATTTGGATGGTTTGTTATGAATAGGATGGTTCGTTATGAATAGGCTAGAAGGGGAGCGGGGCTCTGGTGATTTGGAATGGAATGGAATGCGTTCAAATTCCCCACCAGAAAGCTGACTGGGTGACCGTGGACCAGTCACTATTTCTCAGCCTAACCTACTTCACAGGGCTGTTGTGAGGATAAAATTAGGAAGATGATCAGCAAAGAGATGCCAGAGCTCACATGTGCCTAGGATAGGGTTGCCAAGTCCGGGTTGGAAAATACCTGGGGACTTTGGGGGTGGAGCCAGGAGAAGGTGGGGTTTGGGGAGGGGAGGGGCCTCAGCATGGTACAGTGCCATAGAGTTCACCCTTCAGAGCAGCCATTTTCTCCAGGGGAACTGCTGTCAGCTGGAGATCAGTTGTAAAAGCGGGAGATCCCCAGGCCCCACCTGGAGGCTGGCAACCCTAGACACCCCAAGAGTCAGAAGCTGTGTGATGTTAGCTGAAGTGAGCGGGGACTCATGAAAGATCACACCGTGCCAGAAATTTTGTTAGTCTTCGAGGTGCTTCGAGGCGGCCTGCATATGCTCAACAGAAATGTCTTTTTCCCGTATACGTTCATGAATTCTAAATCCAAATAATCCCGCTGAGAAACATTCCTGACCTCACTGGGCTTCTTTTTGCCCCCTGCTCATGCCCAAATTCCTACCAAAGTTTTATGAGCAAAACATTTCTATTTTTGTTGCCCTCATATTTGGGGGGGGCCCGTCCAATATGTCCAAATCCTGCTGGGAGCAAGGGTCCTGAAAGTGTGGGCGCAGGGAAAAAAAATTCCATCACCGCCCCCTTATGTGACCCTGACTGAAACCAAATATGCTAACAAAACAAATCATTTGGCTTCCTGATACTGTAAGCAGCATAATAATTGTTCATTAAGTAAGCAATGGTAAAGGAAAAGGGATAGGCTTATTAAAGGATCAGTTTTATTTAACTTATTATTTACACCATGCAGATTGCAATAAGATACTGTGCAAATTCACACACACACACACACACAAACGCACATGCACAAAGAAAAGCAAGCAGGATCTTAAAAAACACCTCCAGACAAGGGACCCATCCAGAATACTGCTGTACACTATAAATTAAATAGAGATGAGACACAAAAGACCTTGAAAGAAGCCCCACATGAGTCTCTCTCCAAAAGAACACAACTGGAAAAATATTTTAAAATATTTTTACTCAGCCCCCATTCCCAAGTAATCTCAGAGCAATAGACAGATGCTTAAAGGGGAAGGAGAACTGTGGATATGTGAAAAGGCAGTGGCTTTAATTTCTTCGTTTGGCACTAGTTATAACAAGTATGTGTATGAGGTTTTCTGAATTCCCAGGTTTCATTTTTTTAAAGTGAGATTCTAGCCCCTTTCATTATGGAGATGTAAGGGGGAAGGAATAGCACTGCAATGGAAAGGGCTAGAGGCTTACAAGGAAGGGAGGGATGGAGGGAGGGAGGGACGGAGAGGAAGAGGAGAAAGAGGAAGAGGAGGAGATTGGATTTATACCCCCCCTTCACTCAGAGTCTCAGAGCGGCTTACAAACTCCTTTCCCTTTCCCTCCCCACATCCTGCGAGGTAGGTCCGTCTTTCCAGGGCTGTCCTTGAGAGAATAGCTGTGACAGAACTATGACTTGCCCAAGGTCATCCAGCAGGTGCAAGTGGAGGAGTGGAGAATCAAACCCGGTTCTCCCAGATTAGAATCCGTGCACTTAACCACTACAGCAAACTGGGAAGGAAGGAAGGAAGGAAGGAAGGAAGGAAGGAAGGAAGGAAGGAAGGAAGGAAGGAAGGAAGGAAGGAAGGAAGGAAACCTGATACATATGGACCCCTGGAATTCCCCCCATCCCTGCCCCCTCCAGCAGCCCTAGCTGGGAGTTTTGCTGATTTATGTATTTTGCACTTTTACATCCTGCCTCTCTGAAATACCTGCCTGAAAAGGCGAACATTGTCATGCCTTTAAGTCCCCCCGAAATTTTTACAGGTGTTCGCCAAAGCTGAGCCCTCTACCTGAAATTTTGTGTTCGGTTCAATGCAGGGACAGCCCTCTGAGTCCTCTCTCTGAAACTTCACGAGATGGTAAGCCCGTTGTCCCACGGGCCGGTCAGCGAACAAAAGAGCGCGGGAGAAGAGATTGCAAGGCAAGCCAGGACTGAAGGCTTTATAAATGTAAATGATTTGGCAGGAATGGTTTAGCGGCCCTGGGTGGAAGATTGCACTCGACATTCTGAGGCACTTATTTTCGAAATCACAGCGCTGGAGTCCATCCGAAAGCTGTTCGCAATGTTTGCTTTTTCAATCAGCGAATATCAGGTTGTCTGTTTTTATCTCTGCGCTTGGATACGCCAAGCTTAAATGAAGCCTTGGAGAGCAAGGGAGAGAGGCGCTGTGGATCTCCATCCCACTTTCAGGCTCCTGCCGCTATTTACTTATTAATCCCCCTCCTTCACTGCCAATCTCCCCCTCTCCCCCCCCCCCTTTTTTACTATTATTATTGTTTTTAAAACATCCAGTAAGTCAATCAGTTTCAAATTATCGGTCCCAGAGACAGATGTTTGGCGAGTCGTTTGGTGGCGCTGAATCCTTCTGACGCCTCTCTTTCTCTCCACCTCCTGTTCATTTCAAGCATCTTTGGAGGCCTCTTTCTCCCCCCCTCCCTTTTTGAAATGTCTTTAACTGCTGAATGCTTGCTCCCACCGGGTAGGGTAATGGTGTTGGACACAATATGTGTGAACATCTCTACCGAGGCTCCGTCCGCCGGCACTTTCCCCTCCCATCAAAATCATTGCTTATTTAGTCCTAGGGCCTCGGAACCATCTGCAGTCCCTCTGGCTCCTGTTGTTTTTAAAGTCCTATTAAGTTTCTGAATTTCTCCTTTGAGCATTCCCCCCCCCTCTATTTCTAAACAACCAGCAACAACTTCCTGTCAATGCCAGCGCCTGCCAAGGAAATTAAGGATGGCAGTTTCATTCTTTCGACTGTGGCAGGCTCGAGTCCAACGTCATTTCATAGGGGAACGACTGTTATATATAGTTTTCAAAGATCTTTTCTCTCCCCGATCGTTCCCCCGCTCTCTCACTCTCTTTGTTAAACAGAAGGAAGAGCCCGAAGGGGACAGTCCTTGGGCTCAAATTGAGAACACAGAGACGACCGTCCCTCCCTTTGAAAAGCACAAAGGGTCAGGAAGCCCAGACCCACTTAACGGTCATCCGGAAAGGCAACAGAAGACGCTTGATTTGGTGTCAGCCCCAATTATGCTTTTGTTGGCAGATACTGGAAACTTATTTTTGCCCAGGCTGTTTCTGCTAAATGTCATTTCCTCCCTGTTCATTTTTGTCCCCCTGTTTTGCATAATAGAAGAACTAAAAAGAGCCATGTTGGATCACATCAAAGGTTTATGTTGGCCTGTGTCCCGTATCTAGGGATAGCTGGACAGGTGTTTCTGGAATTGTCTCCCCCCAGGCAAGGCATAGCCTCCCCCGTATTACGGGGGAACAGAGCTAGATAGCCCAGGTTAGCCCAGTTTTCTCAGACCTCAGAAGCTAAGTAGGGTTGACTCTGGTCAGAATTTGGAAGGGAGAAGCACCGAGGAAATTGAGACCTGGTCAGATCTCAGAAGCTAAGCAGGGCCAACAGTGGTTTGTGTTTGGACGGGAGACCGCCAAGGAAGTCCAGGGTTGCAATACAGAGGCAGGGAATGGCAAACAGCCTCTGCTCATCTCTTGCCTTGAAAACCCCACGGGGTTGCATAAGTCAGCTGTGACTTGATGGCAAAGAAATTAGTTGCCCCACGTGTTCCATATACAGGGGATCAAAAATAGTATGATGTTACAGTCTTTGGAATGGAGAAGAATTTGGGGCGAGCCGGGCCAGGTCTACCTATCTGTTTGGGTGAAGGGGTCTCATGGAACCTTTTGTTCAATGAAAACAATAGAAATATTTAGGAAGATTATTTTCTGAGTGGGTTCCTCTTAGTCAAATGATGTTTTTTTTTGGGGGGGGGGGGTTGCTCATACAGGTTTGTACTAATGTGGATTATGGTCAATTAAGACCCGGGGGGGCTTCCATCTTCTCCCATTAGAATTCAACCCCCGGCATCCTTTGGAGCCAGTCACCCTTTTCAATACCAAAGTAATTCCGGGACCAAAGTGATTTCAGGATTTGGGGCCCAGCTAGGGTTCCCAACCTGCAGGTGGGGCCTGGAGATCCCCTGCCTTTACAATTGATCTCCAGAATACAGCAATCAGTCCCCCTGGAGGAAATGGCTGCTTTGGAGGGTGGACTCTGTGGCACTGTACCCCATTGAAGTCCCCCCCCTTCCCAAACCCCACCCTCCTCTGGCTTCGCCCCCAAAATCCCCAGGTATATCCCAACCAGAAGCTGTCAAACCTAAGACTGGAGATCTACCAAAACCAGGGGTCATTTTGTAGAAAAAGAGGTGCAGGAGCTCATTAGCATAACTCATTTGCATATGCCATACCCCCTAACATACCGGAAGTGTGTCAGAAGGCAACACCCACCCCTCAGGCTCCACTCCACAGGTGAGTGAAACTGACCTGCTCTTCCTCCATTCCCTTCCCCATCCAATACTTGGTGCAATAAAAATAAGCGTAAAGAACACACCCTCATTCTCTTCCTGCTCCCTTGAAACCACCAGGTTTCAAGTAGACTTGAGATACCCAGGACATGTACACCACTCATCCCTTCCCCTTCCCCTCCCCACAACAAAACACCCTGTGAGGTAGGTGGGGCTGAGGGAGGTCTTTTGAGAACTGCTCATGAGAGAACAGCTCTGAGAGAACTTGTGACTGGCCCAAGGTCACACCAGCAGCTGCATGTGGAGGAGTGGGGAATCAAACCCGGTTCTCCCAGATTAGAGTCCAACTCCTGACCCCTACACCAAACTGATGGGGTGGAAGCTGCTGAAGGGTTGGTGAAATTTCTCCAGTACTTATGTGCCATGTGCCCAGATAAAAAATGGTATACTTAGAAAATTTATATGCCATCTTGAGCAAGTCTCTGGAAAAGGAGCACACAGTCATAAAAGGAACGATGATAAAATTATCAATATTAAAACAAAACATTAAAAACAATAAAGACCCTAGCAGGGCTTTCCCCGGGGCGCTGCGCCTCTGCACTGCTCGGGGAAGCCGAGGAGGGGGCAGGGCTTGGTCATGTGCCTGCCCCCTGGGCTCCTCACTCCCAGAGCTGCGCTCCTGTGCACTCCTGCTCCAACAGACCCCTGCATTCTTACCTATTGACAGAGCCATTGGGTGTGCAGTGAATGTGTTAAAAGCAATGCTATCATAGCCAAAGGTGCGCCTTTGACCTTGCACCATCTCTGGAGCTGTGCACCTGAGATATCTTCCTCAGGTAGGGTTCCTGATCATTTGGGCTGATCCTACCCATGTAGTAGGGTTGCCAGGTCTGGGTTGGAAAATACCTGGAGAGTTTGGGGGTGGATCCGGGAGAGGGCAGGATTTAGGGAGGGACCTCAGCAGGGTACAATGCCATAGAGTCCACCCTTCAGAGCAGCCATTTTCTCCAGGGGAGCTGAGCTCTGTCAGCTGGAGATCCGTTGGAGAAGCAGGAGGTCTCCAGGCCCCACCTGGAGGCTGGCAACCCTATGATGTAGAGATTTGTGACCATGTTCAGCTGAACGCATGGCATTTGGGTAGGGATGCCAGTTTCCAGGTGGGACCTGGGGATCCCTCAGGATTACAGCTCATCTCCAAACTACAGAGATCAGTTCCCCTGGAGTAAACAGATGCTTTGGAGGGTGGGCTTTGTAGCACTGGAGCCCACTGAGGTCCCTTCCTCCCCAGGCTCCATCCTCAAATCTCCAGGAGTTCCCCAACCTGGCAACCTTGCCCTGCCATCCACCGCTGGTAACAAGGAGGACCTGCCCACCCTACATATATACATATTTCCCCATATATGCCCCAGAGGGCACTGAGGTCAGGCACACAACATCGCCTGACTCTCCCCAGTCCGAGGGATGCGCGGCTGGCCTGTACCAGGGCCAGGGCTTTCTCGGTGGTGGCCCCATACTGGTGGAATGAGCTCCCGGATGACATCAGGGCCCTGCGGGACTTATTACACTTCCGCAGGGCCTGCAAGACGGAGCTCTTCCACCAGGCTTTCAGCTAGGAGCCGCCACCGGGGGGAATTTGTAGAATAACATCGACCTGGTCCTTTCAGCCGAATGTGTACTGCCTTCTGGTCACCATGAGAACTTTGATGCTGCCTGTTGTAACGTTTGCTTTACAGTCATGTATGTGTTAATGTTGGTTTTATGTTAGTTTTATCTGTTAATTTGTAAACCAATTTGGTGGTATTTTATGGTTGTTAGCCGCCTTGAGCCAGTTCGCCGGCAAGGCGGGATAAAAATGGAATAAACAAATAAATAAATACATCTGGGGAACACGGGTAATTAGGATCCCTGTCACATGAACTGATGAAGAGGGATATAATTAGAGTTGCCAGCTTTGCGTTGGGAAATACCTGGAGATTTAGGAGGTGGACCCTGGGATGGGCAGGGTTTGGGAGCGGGCGGGACCTCAGCAGGGTATAATGTCATAGGGTCCCCACTTCAAAGCAGCCGTGCACCCCAGGAGAACTGATCTCGGTTGTCTCGAGAGCAACTGTAATAGCAGCAGATTTCCAGGGGCCACTTGTTAATTACATTAACACACAAAGCTGCCTTATATACTGAATCAGACCATTGGTCCATCCAAGTCAGGACTGTCTACTCAACCTTGCGACAGCTCTTTGGGGTCTCAAGGAGAAGTCTTGCCCGTCACCACCTGCCTGGTCCTTTTTAACGGGAGATGCCGGGGATTGAACTGGGGACCTTCTGCGTGCCAAGTAGATGCTCTATCCCTGAGCCACAGCCTGCCACAGCCTTTTACAAGCTGTCTAAGGCCAGCTGCCGTCCAAACTTGCCGTGGCAGCAGATTCCATCTGTTAATTATCCTTCCTTTGCTGAAGTACCTCTGTTACAATCCTGAACTCCAGCCCGATGGCAGGCGACGGCGGATTTACCAAATGCAGATTGATGTCTGGCCGCTCTTTGATGTAAGCTGGCGCGTGTGGTTTTTCTGATTATTAATAATACATTTACCATTATTGTCTGACTTACTTTAACTGTAATCGATTTGTGCGTTGCCTTGAGTGTTTTTTAGCAGAAAGGCAATTAACACGTTTTATAAATAAATTATTGTATCATCCCCGCGCAGTGTTAAAGCTAAAAAGCCAGGTTTATTTTGTTCTGATTTTCCAAAAACTCTTAACGGGGCCTACTTTTCGAGCCCCGGGAAATGGAACGAGGAAGCCTCAGCGAAGGGAAAGAGGGAAATCAAACGTAGGAAAAGGATCGTTCGGCAACGAGAAGATTGCAGTTTTATACTCAAAGAAATCAAATGACTGGAATTCATCATCTCTACCCTTCCTTTGCCACTGGTTAGCTGGGCAGGCACCCTGCAGAACTGAACTAAAGTATTGGAATAGAGTCCAGAAGATCTTCACTGTGTTACTGTGAGGTTATGCAAGAAAATGTTTTAAGAACATAAGAGAAGCCAATGTTGGATCTGGCCAGTGGCCCATCCAGTCCAACACTCTGTGTCACACAGAGGCCAAAAACACCAGGTGCCATCAGTGGGTCCAGGACACTAGAAGCCCTCCCACTGTTGCCCCCCGCAAAGCACCAAGAATACAGAGCATCACTGCCTCAGACGTGAGAACACAAGAGAAGCCAATGTTGGATCAGGCCAATGGCCCATCCAGTCCAAAACTCTGTCACACAGTGGCCAAAAACACCAGGTGCCCTCAGGAGGTCCATCACTGGGGCTAGGACACTAGAAGCCCTCCCACTGTTGCCCCCCGCAAAGCACCAAGAATACAGAGCATCACTGCCTCAGACGTGAGAACACAAGAGAAGCCAATGTTGGATCAGGCCAATGGCCCATCCAGTCCAACACTCTGTGTCACACAGTGGCCAAAAACACCAGGTGCCCTCAGGAGGTCCATCACTGGGGCCAGCGCACTAGAAGCCCTCCCACTCTCGTCCCCCCCAAGTGCCAAGAATACAGAGCATCACTTGCCCCAGACTGAGAGTTCCTATCTAAGAACATAAGAGAAGCCAATGTTGGATCAGGCCAGTGGCCCATCCAGTCCAACACACTGTCACACAGTGGCCAAAAACACCAGGTGCCCTCAGGAGGTCCACCAGTGGGGCCAGGACACTAAAAACCCTCCCACTGCACTTATGCACCAAGAACATTTGCTGGTATAACAAGCCAAAACAGGTGTTGGGTTTTTCTTGTTCATATCATACAGCATGGCCCAAGGGTGCCCTTACTAGGATCATGGATCTTGTTTCACTATTTCCATGCTCACATATAAAAACATATGGTGGTAAATTATATCTAACTTTGGCCATTTGTGCCCTCATGGCGTTTACACATCCATCAACCAGCAACCTGACAAAATGTTGATTTATTTTGCTTAATTGGTTTTTAATATTGTTCCTGCTCAGCCGTCGTGGAACCAAATTCGTATGTCAAATTGGCTTCAGCACAGCATAACACGGCCCTGTTCGTTTTGGGATCCCTGATTGGCTGAGATCACCCACGGGGCTGATCCAGTAAGGAGAAAGGAGGATCAGTCGAGGATAACAAAGCATCAGCTACGGCTAAAGAGACACGAGACAGAACTGGCGGTGGGGAATAAATATTTGCACTATTTGTGTGTTTTAGGAAATACTTCTATTCCATCAAAACAGCTTTTTTTTTTTGCCTGAAAATTAAGACTGGGCAGTATGTGGTATAACCCTAATATATACGGGGCTTTTCACCCACTCTTTCCTGTTTTGCCGAGTTATTTTACTTTTCTAACAGTCCCAATTTTTCAGCAACTTATTTATTTATTTATTTGTTCAACTTATATCCCGCCTATATCCCGGATATTCAACTTATATCCCCCCCCCCCTTAGCTACACTAAATGCTTTACCATTTACCGATTTGTAAGATTGCCATGAGGGTCTTAGCTGCCCCTGGAGACTCTTCCCTTCTGTTAGGGCTGTAATTGAAACTTTACATCGTTTTGTGTTTAGTTGTTATTTGTATTCACGTAGAAGAGCTGGATTTATATTCCCTTTATTGTGCAGGCTTCCTCGCTGCTCACATTATTTTCGTCTCTTATATCTTTTGGCCGATAACAATAGACATGTTGCTTTTTATATTCTGTGCCTTTAGAATTAGAACATAAGAACATAAGAGAAGCCAGTGATGGATCAGGCCAGTGGCCCATCCAGTCCAATACTCTGTCACACAGTGGCCAAAAACACCAGGTGCCCTCAGAAGGTCCAGCAGTGGGGCCAGGACACTAGAAGCCCTCCCACTGTTGACCCCCATCAAGAATACAGAGCATTACTTGCCCCAGACTGAGACTTCCTATCTATACCTTGTGGTTAATAGCCACTGATGGACCTCTGCTCCATATGTTTACCTAATTCCCTCTTATAAGAACACAAGAGAAGCCAGTGTAGGATCAGGCCAATGGCCCATCCACTCCAACACTCTTTCACACAGCAGCCAAAAACACCAGGTCACCTCAGGAGATCTGCTAGTGGGGCCAGAACTCCAGAAGCCCTCCCATTGTTGCCCCCCCCCCCCAAGCACCAAGAATACAGAGCATCACTTGCCCCAGACTGAGAGTTCCTATCTATACCTTCTGGCTAATAGCCGCTGATGGACCTCTGCTCCATATGTTTATCTAATTCCCTCTTGAAGCCATCCATGCTTGTAGCCGCCACCACCTCCTGTGGCACTGAATTCCATGTGTTCATCACTTTTTGGGTGAAGAAGGACTTCCTTTTATCTGTTCTAACCCGACTGCTCAGCAATTTCATGGAGTGCCCATGAGTTCTTGTATTGTGAGAAAGGGAGAAAAGTCCTTCTTTTCTCCGCCTGTTCTATCCCACGCATAATCTTATAAACCTCAATCGTGTCACCCCTCAGCTGTCGTTTCTCCAAGCTAAATAGCTCCAAGTGCTTCAACCTTTCTTCATAGGGAAAGTATTCCAACCCTTTTATCATTCTAGTTGCCCTTTTCTGCACTTTTCCCAATGCTATAATATCTTTTTTGAGGTGTGGCGACACAGTACTCCAAATTAGACAGGCTTATGTTTAAAAATATCCCTGGGGTTACGTATTAGTGGGGCTGTTGTTTTATTAGTCTCGCCAAGGGGATTTGGGGCATGTAGGCACTGTGACTTTGAAACAGGAACCCTAATATACAATCTTACAAAAATGCTTTTTAGCAAAGGAGAGGTTTTCACCTTTAAATCTGCCCGCCCGTGCTGAAAAGCCTCTGACGGCTGTTCTTCCCGAGCGAAATGTGATTAGCTTTTTATACCTGGGCAAATACACAGGACAAGACATCTTAAACGACCACAGATTTGCCTATTAGAAATTATTAATTTCAAATTATCCTGGAACAACCTTGGTGAAATCACACTGAGCCGGAGGGACATGGGTGAGGGACTTAAGCAAAGAACCGAGCATACCAGAGTGGAAGAAAGAAGGGAAAGTCCAGTGAAACTCAGGGGCTTTTTGGTTAATGATATTTCCACCCCTGTCCCAGAAGTTACAGGCGTCCCTGTATTTTAATCCCCATCCAGATGAGTGAAGCAAGAAGCCTTCTCCTTGGGCATCAACAGCAGGGGAAACTCTTGCTTCCTTTCTCCTGTCTAAGAACTCTTGTCTGTTAATTGCATCTATATTCTAATTCCGAGAGGTTTTTTTTTTCTGTGTGGATACTTATATCTGCCAAAAGAGAGCTCACTCTCCCCAAACAGCTTTTTCTACATAGTCAGGGGCCTTCCTCAGTTTGCAGAAAAATCCAAAAAGTTAAAAAAAAACCCTTCAGGGACTGTTGAATTCCCCCCAGTACCTTTTGAAATGGCCTTCACAGGAATCTCTAACTCCAGGCATCAACTGTGAGGAGATTAGAATGTTCGGGGGAGGGGGTGGAGGAAGGGGGTGGAGGCTTCTAACTGTTTCTGTCAGTAAAAGGCAGGGTTTTTACTGTCAGCAGTCTAGAGTTGCCAAGTACCACCCCCCCAGCCACCGGCAGTGGATCCAGATCCAGCCTGGGAAACTCCTGGATGTTTGGGGGTGGAGCCTGGGGAAGACAAGGACCTCAGTGAGGTACAATGCCATAAACT
Organism: Lepidodactylus listeri; assembly: GCA_029233225.1. Classification (NCBI taxonomy): domain Eukaryota; kingdom Metazoa; phylum Chordata; class Lepidosauria; order Squamata; family Gekkonidae; genus Lepidodactylus; species Lepidodactylus listeri. Next base: position 5,536,364 of record JARCFY010000004.1, on the reverse strand, counting down.
CCGCACTCCAAAGCATCCATTTTCTCCATGGAAAGTTATCTCTGGAGATGAGCAGCAATTCCAGGGGGGGGCAGGTCCCACTTGGAGGCTGGCATCCCTAGGCAGCACCCTCTGTGTGACTTGATACCACCTGATTTGCATGACTTAGGTAGGTCCAGCTGCTTTGCTACTGTTCATCAGCAGCCACCCTATGAAAGCCAGTGTGATGTAACAGAGCTTCAAACTGGGATCTGTGAGACCCAGGTTCAGATCCCAGTCTTGCAGTGGAAGCTGACTGGGAGATTGTGGACCAGTAACATTCTTTCAGCCTAACCAACCTCACAGGGTTGTTGTGCAGATAACAAGGAGGAAATAATAATGTTAACTGCTTTAGACTCCAGTGTGGAGAAAGACTCTAATTTTCCTAGGTAGAGGCTGCAGAGGAGGGGGGTGGAGATGGAAAGCTGAAGACAGATAAAGGTAGGTTGGCTGTTGGGTGGGAAGGAAATAAGGCTGCCAGCTCCAGGTTGGGAAATTCCTGGACATGTGAGGGGTGTAGCCTGGGGAGGGTGGGATTGGAGGAAGGACTACAGGCCACTATAATGCCACAGACTCCACCCTCCAAACCTGCTATTTCCTTCACTTGAACTACCATTGCCAGCCTCCAGACAAGGGCTGGAGAGCACCCAGAATCAGAACTGTTGTCCAGGTGACAGAGATCAGCTCCCCTAGATAAAATGTCTGCTTTAGAGGGTTGAGTCTATGGCATTATACCCTGCTGAGGCTGTTTGCCTCCCCAGTCCTCACTGTCCCAAGGCTCCACCCCCAAATCTCCAGGTATTTCCCAACCTGGAGCTGGCAGCCCTAAGGTGAATTGATCTCTGCAGCTGGGAGATCCATTGTGATTCCCAGAGCACTGCCACTGCTGCTGGGGGGGAGGAAGCAGGCAGGAGACTGGGAGAGTGCTGGGGGCAGAAAGAGTGATGGAGTGAGGGGCAGAAAGAGAGAGAAAGAGTGATGAGGTGGGAAGGCAGGGAAACAAAGAGAATGATGACGGGTCAAAAAGAGAGAGGAAGTAGAGAGTAGATACATGGAGTAGAGAGAGTAAGGAAGGGGGCAGAAGGGAGAAAGAGTGTGAGAGAGGTAGGGGGAGAAGGGAGGAAGCAAAGGTGTAAGGAATGGGATAACCATCCCGCAAGTTTCTTGCGGGTCTCCACTTGTTCTCTTCTAAATGCCACTTTTCGTTCAACTACGCTGCCTGGGAGGAATCCCGCCCCGCCCGGCGCTATCAAGGAAGAGCAAACAACCGGTCCATGGCACAGGGAGGCATCATTCACACACAGGCACACTGGTTGGAGGGCGCGCTGAGCTGGCCAGTGGCTGAGTGGAACAGACTAGCTTGGCTGAGTTCATCAGCGCACGCCAGCTTCGCAGCAGACCCACTCCCACAGGGCATCTTCGCAAACGGCAGCAGCAAACCACCAACTCCGTCGAGAAGAAAACATCCCAAGACAAGCGCAACTTGGTTTTTCTGCCTCTTGCCCAAGTCGGATGAGGCAGGAATCACTTTCTGGAGATTCGGAACAGCTCGCTAGCCTAGAATATACCAGTGGTCCGTTGAGCCTAGCATCTGTTTTCCAACAGGGAAGCTTGCAAACCGGGCCTGTGGGCCAACAGCTCGCCACTGCTCTCCAGCATCTGACCACCAGGTCAGATGTTGGGAAAGGGGCATGGCTCAGTGGTAGAGCATCTGCTTGGCATGCAGAAGGTCTCAGGTTCAGTCCCCAGCATCCCCAGTTAAAAGGACCAGGCAGGAGGTGATGGGAAAGACCGCTATCCGAGACCCTGGAGAAGTGCTGCCAGTCTGAGTAGACAATCCTGACTTTGATGGACTGATGGCCTCATTAAGTATAAGGCAGTGTGAGAGGCGCATTCCATTTGGCTCTCATGGCCAACAGCCAACGATAGACATGTCTCCCCTAAATTTATCCAGCCCCCTTTTAGATCCCTCTAGTTTGCCATCGCCTGCCTCTGTGTAGCAGCCCTGGACTTCCTTGGTGGCCTCTCAGCCAAGCATTGACCAGGGCTGACCCTGCTTAGCTTCTGAGATCTGACAAAATCAGGCCAGCCTGGGCCATCCAGCTCAGGGCAAGAGATGGACAGAGGTGGTTTGCCATCACCTGCCTCTGCAGAACAACCCTGGGTTTCCTTGGTGGTCTCCCATCCATGTCCCACCCAGGGCCGACCCCACTTAGCTTCTGCAATCTGATGAGATCAGGCGAGAGCCGGTTTGGTGTCGTGGTTAAGTGCGTGGACTCTAATCTGGGAGAACCGGGTTTGATTCCCCACTCCTCCACTTGCACCTGGCTGGATGACCTTGGGCAAGCCATAGCTCTGTACCAGCTGTTCTCTCAAGGACAGTTGTCTCGGAGCTCTCTCAGCCCCACCCGCCTCACAGGGTGTCTGTTGTGGGGAGGGGGAGGGAAAAGGAGTTTGTAAGCCGCTCTGAGCCTCCTTCTGGTAGTGAAGGGCAGGGTATAAATCCAATCTCTTCTTCTTCTTCTTCTTCTTCTTCTTCTTCTTCTTCTTCTTCTAGCCTGGGCCATATATAATGATAATTTATTGGTGCACAAATCACGTTTAGATGGTGTTAATTTAACAGGAAGGAATGAGCTTTGAGGACAACGTCATGAAACTAAAGCATCTGGGGTTCGGTTGCACAGCAAACAGACAACCATCCAAATGGGGTGTGGCTCCCAGACAGCAAAGATGAGGGATTTGAATGTCGAGTGGCATTTGCTCATGTTTGTTCCTTTGCCATCCCATCCTTCCCCCGCTATCGAGCCTTACGATGTAATATCCAATCTCAGCCCATCCATAAGGGCCCTGGGTGACAATAGGCAAGAGGTTATTGTCCCTGCCTCTACCTGTAGCATGAAGTAAACAACGCTTTACTTCTGGCCATGGAACAGCAGTCACTGGGGCAAGGGGGGAAGGTATTCGTGGATTTTCTGCATTGTGCAGAGGGTTGGGCTAGATGACCCTGGAGGTCCCTTGCAACTCTATGAATCCATGTACTCTGGCCTTCCTTACAAGACGGTTGTGAGGACAGTGGGGATAATAGAAGGGAGTCTCCTTGAATGCTAATCCTTACACCTGTTCCCAACCCCGCCCTGTCTTCTGTTTGGAAGCACAAAGGACAAACGGTCTGCCCTCGGGGCCGGGGGGGGGGCGTTGCAAAGAAAGAGGAGAGAGCGAATGTGTTCTTTGCATTCATTCCTCTTGCGGCGTCTCTTAATAATTTAATTCCCATTAGAAGTGCCTGCGTTGGGGGAGGGAGAAGATTTATAGACAGATTTCACTCCAGGTTGAGTTTTTGTCTTTCCGTGTTTTCTTGGCATTTATCATGCATGTTTTAATTTAGATCTGAGACTTCTAACCATCTGGTCATTATTGCCAAGAAATATTCATTTTCTTTGAGTGACAGCGGCTTCATTCATCACAGAATGAGCTGATTGCCCCTGGATTCCCTCCCCCCCCCCTTGGCTTGAGCTGAAGCCGAAAGGTACACAGCTTGGGCTGTGACACTGCAAAGTTGCGAGTGTTGAAAACTCCCAAGGAACATCCGTGGCAAAGTGGACCTCTGCCAAATAGGAAGGGCAGGCTGCAGTGGGGAAAAGGCAGGCAAGTTCTTTTCTCTTGAACATCCTTGGAAGAAAAATTCTTTATGCTTTATCTCTAAGGCCAAATGGAAATTATTTATTGCTTTTCGAGGATATTGTCATTCATGTTTGGACATGTGTGTTAAGTGTGGTCAGGTTGCTTCTGATTTATGGCAATCCTATGAATTATTGACTTCCACTTGGACCTCTAGATTAAGCGAGCCTGAATTGTAACTGATAATGAAGCTCAAGACATTGCATCTTCCTGGACTGAATCGAGACCTAGGTTTCCTGTCTCATTACCAATGCTGATTTCTCCATGCCTCCTACCCCTTTGCATATGACACCCAATCCAGTCTTGCCAGCTATTGTCATTTGCCTGCTATTGTCATTTGGCATCTGAAATCCCTCCACTTTCCAAGACATAAGAACAGATGGACTCCCATTCTAGCTTTATCTGAAGAAGTGAGAAGTGACTCATTCATGTTTGGGTGTGTATGTTAAGTGTTGTCAGGTTGGTTCTGACTTATGATGATCCTATGAATTATTGACCTCCACTTGGACCTCTAGATTAGGCTAGCCTGTATTGCAACTGATAATGAAGCTCAAGACAATGCACCTTCCTGGACTGAATCAAGACCTAGGCTTCCTGTCTCATTACCAATGCTGATTTCTCCATGCTTCCTCCCCCTTTGCATATGACACCCAATCCAGTCTTGCCTGCTATTGTAACTTGCCTGCTATGGTCATTTGGCATCTGAAATCCCTCCACTCTTCAAGACATAAGAACAGATGGACCCATTCTAGCTGTATCTGAAGAAATGAGAAGACTCACGAAAGCTCCTCCCCTGCCACAAATTCTGTTCATCTTTAAGGTGCTACTGGACTCTTGCTCTTTTCTGCTGCTATAGACAGACCAACATAGCTACTCATCTTGATCTGGGCCATGTAAGTCAGAACAAAAAGACACACAGAGGGGATATGTCATTGCCAGCTTCTGTGTAGCGACCCTGGACTTCCTTTGGTGGTCTCCCATCCAAGTACTAATCGGTGTTGAGCCTGCTTAGCTTCCAAGATCCAAGGGCACTTACATGGAATACTCTGGAGCAAAACTATGGTAGCCATGAGCCACTTGTTTGTGCATCATGTGAGAGGGGTTTTTACACAAGGGGGGGGTAGAGATTTTGCTTCTTCCTGCTCTGTGTCGTATGTACAGACCAGATTGTGCCCGAACCAGCTTGATGGTGAAAAAGATATCCCGAAGGGCGGAAAAAATGAGGTGAAAAACTGACCACCACCCCCAATCAGAGATAGCCCCAGATGTTCCGGCGGCACAAAGGGGAGGCAGCCCCTCCCTTTTTAATGATTGCGCCGAGTGTCATTCCGTTTCTCTGGAAATCATTCGGTGACAGAGCCTGCCTGAGGAACATCTGCTCCTGCAAATCCAGACCCTATAATTTGAATAAATTATCAGTCTCTGGCACCAGTCCATTATTAACGTGGGGGGAGTCCTTCGGAATATCCCCCCGCTTCATAAGAAGACCACCAACTTGCAGTTGGCAAGACAACTTCTGGGCTGCCTTCCCTCATGCCTCTTTTATTCTGTTTCTCTCCCCCCCCATCTCCTCCCGCCCCCTCCCCAATTCCTTTCTTTTCCAAGTGCTACCGAATGATAGGATTTTTTTGTCACGGATCTTGCCTGTGCGAGAATGAAATGAAAGGAGAGAAGAGCAAAGGGGGAAGCGTGTGGGGGGGGGGGAGAGAAAAGCCATTAGTATCCCATATATCAAAGAGAAAAATGACATCCCCCCATTTCAAGGGCTCCCTAGAGTGTTTTGCTATTATTACCTGTACAAGGTTGCAGACGCGTCTTCAGAAGCATCTTCTTCTCCTTCCATCAGGCCACGAGTTTTCTCAATTCCGCACCCAAGACAAGTTTTTATTAACTTTCTCTTCGGCATCCACCCGGCTAGTTAATGATGCAGGGCACCTTTGAGGTAGGCTAATGCAGGCCGTTTATCAAAAGCCACCGCCACGCATAAATAGGCCGGCCGTTCTTTCGGGATGATAAATCAGAGCCGGAGTCAGCCTCTTCTACAACTCTCTTTCGAAGAAGAGTAACTTTCTCTAATTGCGGGCTTGGGGCTCGATCTGGGCTGCTAACTAATTCCGGGTGGGAAAATTCCCAAAGATTTGGGGGTGGAGCTAGGGTTGCCAAGTCCTACCTGCGCGGCAGTGGGGGGCCTCCTGGCTATCTCCGGGAGTTCCTCAGCACGCGTGCCACAACGATGTCACCCGGAAGTGATGTCATCACGCTTTGCATGTCACCGGGCGACGCTCGAGCAATCGCTCTGAAAACTCTATGGTACCATAGAGTTTTTTAGGGCGATTGCTAGAGCGTTGCTCGGTGACGTGCACAGCGTGATGACAACACTTCCAGGCAATGTCACCACACCGGGCATGTCAGCCTGATCTGGCCATTTCGGGGGTGGAGATCCCTCCACCAGCTGGATCCGGACTGGTGGATTGGGGACCCTTTTAGCGGGGGAACTTCCGCCCTCCCAGGTGGAGCCTGGGGAGGAACCTCATTAGTATATAATGCCACAGAGTCCACCCTCCAAAGCTGCCGCTTCCTCCAGGGGAACTGATCTCGGTAATCTGGAAAAAATGACCCTGCCCTCCCAAGGCGTCTCCCCCAAATTATCAATCTTTGGCACCAGTCCATTATTACCTTTAAGACCCTGTGTGGTCTGGGGCCAACATATCTGTAGGACTGTCTCTCCCAATATGTCCCCTGAAGAGCCTTATGCTCCTCAGAATATCTTCTGGTGATCCCCGGTCCAAAACACATCCGCTTAGCCTCGACTACTTCAGCTCTGGCTCCGGCCTGGTGGAACACTCTCCCAAGTGAGATAAAGGCCCTGTAGGACTTATTACAGTTCCGCAGGGCCTGTGAAATGGAGTTATTCCACCAGGCCTCTGGTTGATGTGACGGGTGTCCAATTACATCGGCGTCCCCTGCTCCATTCCACCCCGTGTTGTGCACGATATCAATTTGTGCCACTGGCGGTGGCTTCGCCCACTTGCTCAATACACTGGTCTTTTTTGGTTACACATACGGTGAGCACCTGGGAACTTCTTAAACTACCTGTTTCGCCATCATGTGCTCCGTTCATTGGGTTTTATAGGTTTTTAACAGTAATCATGTGGGATTGTAAACTGTTTTTATTTGTATGTTGTAACTCGCCCTGAGTCCACTGGCAAGGGAGAGCGGGCTAGAAATTCAGTTAATTCATTCATAGACCTTTATTGGCGTAACATCAGTCGTAAGGCATATAAAACATGGTACCGTGAAATTAAAATCTAAGGTTCCATATAACTATCTAAAATGTTGTACCTTAAAAACTTCTGTAAGGAATTTGACCACATCATTAGTGATTTCAGGGATGGAATCATTCAAGAGGAGCTGACCTTTTGACTTACTACTCAAATAACTTTTAGGATGAAACCAAGTTAGAAGGAATTTCCCGCGAGGTAGCTCATACGGGGGCATTCGACAATTATGTGCTCAGTTGGGTCCTGGGAGCTCAAACCACAGGGGCACAGTTATTCTTGTCTTGGGATCTGATGGTATCTACCATAGAGTATTTGGCCAGTTGGCTAAGAAGCAATGTTCCCTCTTAGCTGTGGAGTCTTCTGAGTAAAAATTCTACTTTGTGAGCTCCTGGCATTAAAGTTTGGAGCAAGCGATTTGGCTACTGCATTCAATCAGTTTGCTCTGGAGCCATCCTTCCTGAGCTAAGACAAAAATCTGTGAGCTGGAGGCTAAGAAACTGTGAGCTAGCTCACACTAACTCACCTTAGAGGGAACACTGCTAAGAAGTATAAACACGCTCTATATAAAATTCAGTTAATCAAATAAAAGAAATGAATCTCCTAATTGTCTTCTTTCTCTGGGCAACCGGTGTCTTTCTGCACATATTAATAAAAGATTCCCTCCCCCCCTCTGTTGGAAGAATTGTGGGGAGAGGGGCGCTTTTTATCATTGCTGGTGGGGATGCCGATATATTGTGACATTCTGGAAACAAATACTACACGAAATTCGAGAGATAACTGGCTACACTCTGTCATTAGATCCTCTAGTGATATTATTGAATACGTGGCAAACAAACCAGCCCCTTTTGGAATGTGAACAATTAATTGCAGGGGTCCATTGGAGCGGGAGCGCACAGGAGCGCAGCTCCGGGAGGGAGGAGCCCAGGGGGCGGGCACATGACCAAGCCCCGCCCCCTCCTCGGCTTCCCCAAGCAGTGCAGAGGCGCAGTGCCCCGGGGAAAGCCCTGCTAGGGTCTTTATTGTTTTTAATGTTTTGTTTTAATATTGATAATTTTATCATTGTTCCTTTTATGACTGTGTGCTGCTTTTCCAGAGACTTGCTCAAGGTGGCATATCAATTTTCTAAGTATACCATTTTTTATCTGGGCACATGGCACATGAGTACTGGAGAAATTTCACCAACCCTTCAGCAGCTTCCACCCCATCAGTTGGGTGTAGTGGTCAGGAGTTGGACTCTAATCTGGGAGAACCGGGTTTGATTCCCCACGCCTCCACATGCAGCTGCTGGTGTGACCTTGGGCCAGTCACAAGTTCTCTCAAAGCTGTTCTCTCATGAGCACTTCTCAAAAGACCTCTCTCAGCCCCACCTACCTCACAGGGTGTCTTGTTGTGGGGAGGGGAAGGAGAAGGGATGGGCGGTGCACATGTCCTGGGTATCTCAAGTCTCCTTGAAACCTGGTGGTTTCAAGGGAGCAGGAAGAGACTGAGGGTGTGTTCTTTACGCTTATTTTTATTGCACAAAGTATTGGATGGGGAAGGGAATGGAGGAAAAGCAGGTCAGTTTCACTCTCCTGTGGAGTGGAGCCTGAGGGGTGGGTGTTGCCTTCTGACACACTTCCGGTATGTTAGGGGGTGTGGCATATGCAAAATGAGTTATGCTAATGAGCTCCTGCACCTCTTTTTCTACGAAATGACCCCTGATTAATTGTAACTCTTCTTATTGCTGCAAACTTGGAAAGATAGTTCTCCTACAGTATCCCAATGGTTCATTAAAGTTTGGGACTTTTTCTTGCTTTAGAAATACTCAGTTCTTATGACAAAAGCAGAAATGCTTCAATCTGTGTACAATCCCACAGGCAAATGGTTTATTGAAAAGATGGAACTGAAAGCTGGGGTTAAAGAGACTTGGTCTTTATCCAAAGCCAAGACCCTGTTGAACTGTTTGTAAAAGTTACTTTGAACTTTAAACGAATCTGTATATTGTAATGTTTTTCTGATATGTGAAAATTCTCGAGAAACCACCTGTTATTAGTAAAGCCTAGGTGTAATGTCGGATGCTCTGTGTGGCAACCAGCCTGCCATGTGCTCCCAGGTAATGGCGCCCGCCGCCTGGCCAGAGCACATGATCAGGCAGAGAGGGGAGCTTGAACCTGGAGGAACAATAGACATCCGGATTGAAAGCCTCCACCAATGTGGGACCTAGGTTCTCCCTGAGGAGCCAATGCAATCAAAGGCTCCTCCAGGGAACCTATGACAAACATGTGCATATGTTAAGCCCCTATCAGGTCTTTTGGGTGCGGCCGGAGGTGTGGCTCCGGCCAGCATATAATGAGGGCCCTGGAGCCCTGGAAGCATGCTTGATCTGACCATCTCCTGGGCATGCTGAATCACTCAATAAAGGCTTCATGATTTCACCGTTCCTGGTCTCCGGAGCCCAGTACTCTTCACTGGCGACGAGGATGGGACCCCGATGATCCAGTACTCTTCGCTAACCTTCCTGTGAAAAAAAAGGTTCCCTCCCCATTAAAAAAAGTGAAAAGGATATGATCATTCAAAGAAAGGATCGAGAGACTCTCTCGATGTGGTAGAATCAAAGAATTAAAAAGCTGGAAGGGGCCTCAAGACCCTTCCAGTCCAGCCCCACGCACCCTGCAGGACGGCCCAAAGCACGCCTGACAAATAATCACCCAACCTCCACTTACACGCCCCATGATGCCCACATCAGCTCATGACTCTGAGCTTGTTCATTGCCCCAGAAAAGGAATCCTAAGGCTGCCACCTGCACAATCTGTAAAAGAGAAGTCCTTTTCTCCCTTTCTCACAAGACAAGAACTCGTGGGCACACCGTGAAATTGCTGAGCAGTCGGGTTAGAACGGATAAAAGGAAGTCCTTCTTCACCCAAAGAGTGATGAACACGTGGAATTCACTGCCACAGGAGGTGGTGGCGGCTACAAGCATGGACAGCTTCAAGAGGGAATTAGCTAAACATCTGGAGCAGAGGTCCATGGGTGGCTATATTAACCACAAGATACAGATTGGGACTCTCAGTCTGGGGCAAGTGATGCCCTGTATTCTTGGTGCTGGGGGGGGCAACAGTGGGAGGGCTTCTGGAGTTCTGGCCCTGCTGGTGGACCTCCTGATGGCTGCTAGATGTTGGCCACTGTGTGACACGGAGTGTTGGACTGGATGGGCCATTGGCCTGATCCAACCTGGCTTTGCTTATGTTCTTAATCACACCCAGCGTACAGTATCAGTGCAAAGATGTACATTGTTAATACAAGCCACACATGTGGAACAGGAAATAAATGGAATGGGGGCATTATGGTCATCCCTAGTTTTGTCCCCACCTTAGATGTCAGGCTATCTGGGGTCAGAAAACCAGCGTGGTATAGTGGCTAGAGCAGAGGTGTCAAACTCATTTGTTATGAGGGCCGGATCGGACATAAATTTGACTTTGTCTGGCCAGGCCATGGGTGCCATAAAATGTAACACCAGGTACCAGAGATATAAGCTTTATAAAGGACACCGGCAAACCCAATTAACAATATTAATTTTTTTTTGCTCAAAATACAAACATGCTTAAAACACTGACACTCTTACAGACCGATTTCCCCCGAGGCGCTGCTCCGGCATCGTTCTTCCCTTCGCCCCGATTGCGTGCTTGAATTTCCCCCTATTTGCTGTGGGGTGCATTTCGACCCGCGGCTTCGCCCGCTTTCCTCCGCGGCTTCAGTGATCCTCAAAAAACAGGATCACTGAAGCTGCCGGGGAAATCGTGCGAAGCTGCGGGTCGAAATGCGCCCCGCAGCAAATAGTGGGAAATTCAAGCACGCAATCGGGGCGAAGGGAAGAACGACGCCGGAGCAGCGCCTCGTGGGAAATCGGTCACAGTATTTCCTTACAGTATCTTCCTGATGCCCACCCTCCGACTTCCACCACCCGTTATGCATTTGCACCGGGACAGTATACAGGGACAGAATGCACAGTCTCTGTCATCTGGCAATGAAGGTAATGACCAGTTGCTCGCGGGCTGGATAAGAGCCCTGGATGGGCCAGTTCTTGCCCATGGGCCGTATGTTTGACATGCCTGGGTTAGAGTATCAGACTAGGATCTGAGAGACCCAGGTTCAAATTCCCACCCTGCCAGATTAGGAGATCTCGGGCCACACTCTCGGCATAACCTACCTAGAATCATCGAATCACGGAGCTGGAAGGCCATCTAGTCCAACCCCTTGTTCAGTGCAGGATCAGCCTAGAACATCCCTGACAAGGGTTTGTCCAGCCGCTGCTTGAAGACCGCCAGTACTGAGGGGGAGCTCACCACCTCCCTTGGCAGCTGATTCCACTGTTGCACCACTCTTACTGTCAAAAAGTTTCCCCCAAGATCCAGCCGGTACCTTCCCACCCTTAATTTCAACCCATGATCCCGAGTCCTCAATTCTGGTGCCACCAGGAACAGCTCCCTGCCCTCCTCTAAGGGACAGCCCTTCAAAGACTTCAAGAGAGCCATCCTGCCCCGCCCCCAACCTCCTCTTCTCCAGACTGAACCTTCCCAAGTCCCTCACCCTTTCCTCATAAAGCTTCTTGGTCTCCAGGCCCCCGATCATCCTCGTCGCTCTCCTCTGCACCCGCTCCATTCCGTCCACATCCTTTTTGAAATGAGGCCTCCAGAACTGCACACAATCTCACAGGGTTCCTGTGAGGATAAAATGGAGAAGACAATGATGTCAACAGCTTTGGGTCCCAGCTGTGAGAAAGCTGGGACGTACACACCAGCAGGCATGCATACATATATACAAAACAGGGTCTTCTACAGTAGCACATTTGTCCAGTTAGCAAAAAGCCTGTTGTCTTCCGGCATTCCTCACAGCTGTCCCCCCAGCCGCAGCCGGTAGCTTCATCAGGACCAGGCAGGGAAGCAAAGAGGCAAAGAAGTACGAATATCAGAACGGGGGGGGGGGGGGAGTAACACAGATGGATGGTCCGGAGCCCAGACGCAATTAGCATTTATATAGTGTATTATTTCAAGTGATCAAAGGACATTATTTCTGGGAGGGAGTACATGTTACATGAGAGATCCAGGATGGGATCGTCTGATGTTTTAGTTAATGTGTAAAAGCAGCCCGGGGGGTGGGGGTGGGGCTTGAATTAGGGCTGTAGCACTAAAGAAGGGGGGGGATTCTCCCACACTCACACACATACACACCATGTATTCACAGAAATGTATCTCCCTATTGAGCTGTTATTAGCCCTAGCAAGCAAATGGAGAAGGTCCTATACAGAGACTAGGCTTTCCCCCCTACTGGAAAAATTACAAGTATTTAGGGGAGGGGGGCTTCTGTTGCAGAAATCGTGTAGGGGGAACACCCCCACCCAAATCCTGGGGCAGTGGCCATGATCCCAACCGTGACCCTCCACACTTGGTTCTTAATACGGACAAGTGGATCCAGCCATTTCCATTCCTCTTTGATTCCATACGTTTGGTTCCATACGGTTTCTGTCTGTCTCGTTTCCATTGCCATCCAGTTTGCTGTAGTGGTTAGGAAAGCGGACTCTAATTTGGGAGAACCGGGTTTGATTCCCCACTCCTCCACGTGAGCTGTCGGGGTGACCTCGGGTCAGTCACAAGTTCTCTCAGAGCTGTTCTCTCACGAGCAGATCTCAGAAGAGCAGATCTCTCTTGGGGCCCCGCTACCTCACAGGGTTTCTGTTGTGGGAAGGGAAAGGAGATTGTAAGGCGCTCTGAGACTCCTTTGGGTAGTCAAGGGTGGGGTATAAATCCAATCTCTTCTTCTCTTTCTTCTTCATTCCTCGGTTTCTTTTGCATCATTTCTCTGCCGTTTGATATACAGTTGGCATTCCCTTGATGCTTAAGGAATGCTGAAAGGTACAGACACTTTGAGGGGTAAAGCAATCCCTGGGGGAACAGAACAGGGAACAGAAGACGAAACAGCACAGCTGAAGAGATCTGCTTCTTCTTCACGGTCACGCTCCGTGTTACAGAGGGGAGTCTGAGGCAGAGGGAAGGGCGTGGCTTTCCTAAGGCCTCTATGTGAGCTGGTAGCTGAGGCGAGATTTGAACTCGGGACTCTTGAGGCTCACTCTCTTAACTTCGTGAAGCAGGGGCCTCCGACCTTTTTTGAGCCTCTGGGCACCTTTGGAATTTTGACACAGCATGGCGGGCACAGCCGAAAAATGGCTGCCACAAAATGCCTACCTACAAAATTCATATGCCCTGAATCCACTGCCCATGCGTTTCAACTAGGGATACTGTGAGTTCTACTGCTATGTGTAGGCATGCAAAAAAAGGTCACCTGCCATCTTCCTAGGGTTCCCAGGTCTTACCTGGCCCTCTGCGGGGGTGCTCCTGCTCGGTCATTTGGACAAAAACTCTATGGCCACCATAGAGTTTAAACCCAAATGCTAGAGCGTTCCCCACGTGACCTGCTCAGCACGAGGGCATCGCCTCCAGGTGACATCATAATGCTGGGCACGTCACATGTGATGAGGCTCTTCGGGGGTGGGGCTCCCCCCGCCGGCCAGCTGGCCATTGGCGGGTTGAGGCCCCTGAAAGCGGGGGGAAAACCCACCCCCCTCGGGGGATGGCAACCCTATATCTTCCATGTCCTAGTTCTTCTGACCGATACAGGCTGTACCCCTTCATCCTGGCGGCAAGAGCTCACGTGATGGAATATGAAGTCACAAGGGGGGGGCGTGATATTCACGGGGGGAGAAGCTGACAGCTGCTCCTCCTTCCTCCTCCCTCCTTCCCCCCGCGTTCCAGCCTGCCTGAGGCGAGGCCCCTCCGGCGCAGAGCCGCGGGCCTCGCTATCTCTTCTCCACCTCCCGCCCCGGCTTGGCCCAGCGAGGCCCGCGGCTTTGTGCCGGAAGAGCCTCACCATTCCTTCCCTCCCCCCTTGCCCTCGCGTTCCCCTCCCGCCCGTTCTCCTTTGCTGCGGCTTGAGTGGCTTAATGCCACTCAGGCCCAGCGTTTCCCTCCTCCCCTGGCACCATCCCTTCCCGCCCCCCCCCAGCTGCGCTCATCCGCCGCCAGTGCCGCCAGCACTCTCGCAAGTCTGTTCCCTGCGCGTGCGCAGGGAACCACCACCACGCTGCCGCCGCCAGCAACAACCACACGACAGGTAAGTTCGTTCCCTGCGCATGCGCAGGGAACACTTTTTTACTTTTCGGGGGATTTCAGTATCCCCCGAAAACTTTTTTTAACTTTTTTGATTTTTCTGCAAACGGGGGGATCACCCCCCCATCTGCAGAACCCCTCCCCACCCCCAAGTGCCCCCCCGCACGGATTTAAGTATCCGCACGCGGGGGGGGTACTTGGGAATTAGATATATAGATGCAAAAAAAGAAATCCCCTGCAGATAGACATGTAGTTTGCCAGGGTACAAGCAAAGCTTTAAAAAGTTATCCTTTTTGTTTTTGCAAGGAGGATCATTTGGGCTCGTGATTCCCCCGCCTACCGATGGATCTAATACTGAGGTCCCCAAAATGGTCCCCAGGGGCACCGTGGCACCAACCAACACCTTTCCGGGCACCCACTAAGTCCTTTTTTAGAAAGCTGGTGGAGTCAAGTGGGCTACTACCCAGCAGGACATCTGATTGGCCGTTGGAGATCTGATTTGGCTCTGCAGATTAAGTAACATCTCAGCAACAGCTGCCATTATGCTGTTGGCTTTATTCTCTCTATGATTTCTCTTTCCCAGTACATCTTTAAAATTTATTCCTCTCTGTTTGGTGTAGTGGTGAAGTGCGCAGACTCTAATCTGGGAGACCTGGGTTTGATTCCCCATTCCTCCACTTGCACCTGCTGGATGACCTTGGGTCAGCCACAAGTTGTTTCAGAGCTGTTCTTGAAAAAGAGCCGTTTCTGTCAGAGCTCTCTCGGCCCCACCTACCTCCCAGGGTGTCTGTTGTGGGGAGGGGAAGGGAAAGGAGTTTGTAAGCCGCTCTGAGACTCCAAGTGAGTGAAGGGTGGGGTATAAATCCAATCTCTTCTTCTTCTTCTTCTTCTGTGTTGTTGGCTCCGTTTCCTTCAGCAACCATTTCGGGGCCCACCTCCCACTGCGACCATTCTGTGGTTGCTCCCATCAACCCTCTGTTAGAATTCAAAAGAGCGTTCACGGGCTCAAAAGCGATGGAGACCCCTGATCTAAGGCAACCCAGACATTGTTTCAGAGAGTAGTTACTCTCCAGTAGAACAGCAAGATCAAAGTCCAGTAGCACATCAGAAACCAACAAGGTTTTGGAGGTATAACCTTTCAAGAGTTAAAGTTCCCTTTGTCAGTGAATGCCCCTGTATAAATCTACAGTGTGGCCTCATTTGGAATACTGTGTACATATCTGGTCACTGCACCTCGGAAAAAGAGAGAGAGAGAGAGATTTAGCAGAGGAAAAGGTGCAGAAAAGGGCAAATAAAATGATTAAAGGGATGGAACACTATCTCTATGAAGAAAGGTTAAAAAGGCTCTTTAGCTTGGAGAAATGGCTACTGAGGGGTGATAAGACAGAGGTTTACAAAATTATGCATCGGATAGAGAAGGGTAGTCATAGAATCACACCGAGTTGGAAGGGGCCGTACGCAGGGGTCATTTCGTAGAAAAAGAGGTGCAGGAGCTCATTAGCATAACTCATTAGCATAACTCATTTGCATATGCCACACCCCCTAACATACCGGAAGTGTGTCAGAAGGCAACACCCACCCCTCAGGCTCCACTCCACAGGTGAGTGAAACTGACCTGCTCTTCCTCCATTCCCTTCCCCATCCAATATTTTGTGCAATAAAAATAAAGGTAAAGAACACACCCTCATTTTCTTCCTGCTCCCTTGAAACCACCAGGTTTCAAGGAGACTTGAGATACCCAGGACATGTGCACCACCCATCCCTTCCCCTTCCCCTCCCCACAACAAGACACCCTGTGAGGTAGGTGGGGCCGAGAGAGGTCTTTTGAGAACTGCTCATGAGAGAACAGCTCTGAGAGAACTTGTGACTGGCCCAAGGTCACACCAGCAGCTGCATATGAAGGAGTGGGGAATCAAACCCGGTTCTCCCAGATTAGAGTCCAACTCCTGACCACTACACCAAACTGATGGGGTGGAAGCTGCTGAAGGGTTGGTGAAATTTCTCCAGTACTTATGTGCCATGTGCTCAGATAAAAAATGGTATACTTAGAAAATTTATATGCCACCTTGAGCAAGTCTCTGGAAAAGCAGCACACAGTCATAAAAGGAACAATGATAAAATTATCAATATTAAAACAAAACATTAAAAACAATAAAGACCCTAGCAGGGCTTTTCCTGGGGCGCTGCGCCTCTGAGTTGCTCGGGGAAGCCGAGGAGGGGGCGGGGCTTGGTCATGTGCCGGCCCCGTGGGCTCCTCACTCCCGGAGCTGCGCTCCTGTGCGCTCCTGCTCCAACGGACCCCTGGCTGTACGGGCCACCTAGTCGAACCCCCTGCTCAATGCAGGATCAGCCTAGAGCATCCCTGACGAGGGTTGGTCCAGCCGCTGCTTAATAGGTAAACCCCTGTATTTTAGCTGTGGGTTTCGTATGTGAATGTTTTTATTGATGTACACCACCCTGAGCCCTGTTCCACAGAGAAGGGTGGCTTGAAAATCTAATTTAATGAATAATAATTGCAACAGACACAAATAAATAAATAAATAAATAAATATTTGTGGTTGGGAGATCAGTTCGAGAAAGCAGTCCTTTTCTCCCTCTCTCACCGTACAAGAACTCGTGGGCACTCCACAAAATTAATGAGCTTAGAACGGATAAAAGGAAGTCCTTCTTCACCCAAAGAGTGATTAACACGTGGAATTCACTGCCACAGGAGGTGGTGGTGGCTACAAGCATGGACGGCTTCAAGAGGGAAAAGCATATGGAGCAGAGGTCCATCAGTAGCTATTAGTCACAAGGTATAGATGGAACATTGTGTCTGGAGCTTTGATGCTCTGTATTCTTGATGCTTGGGAGGCAACAGTGGGAGGGCTTCTAGAGTTCTGGCCCTGCTGGCAGACCTCCTGATGGCGCCTGGGTTTTGGCCACTGTTAGACACGGAGTGTTGGGCTGGATGGGTCATTGGCCTGATCCAGCATGGCTTCTCTTATGTTCTTATGTCTGGGGCAGTGATGCTCGGCATTCTTGGTGCTTGGGGGGTAACAGCCGGAGGGCTTCTAGTGTCCTGGCCCTGCTGGTGGACCTCCTGATGGCACCTGGTATTTGTGGCCACTGTGTGACACAGAGTATTGGACCAGATAGGCCATTGGCCTGATCCAACATGGCTTCTCTTATGGTCTTATGAAGGAAGCTTTGATTCTCAAAAACTTATACCCTGAAAATGTTCTTGGCCTCACATCCAGACATTGGTTTACTACCTCCGTAAGAACTGAGCCACACTAGTCATTTTATATATTTTGTGTCTCACACACACACCCCCCCACACACAACCATTTCTAAACTAAACTAAACAGCTTCACTCATGGCTTCTTGCAAAGTTTAATACTTTGGGAGAATGAAAATGTTCGGAAGACCATTTTTCTTCTTTCCTCCCCACCTTCCGTAACATTCGGAGGCATTAGTGGGAAAATTGGCCCGTGCTTATTTCACAGTTAGTTTTATTTATGGTAAATGTATTATAATAAGGATGTCCTCTGTCATTGTCTGGCCAGATTTATTTATGGTATCTCCCTTTTGAAAACTGCTGCTATTGATCGCTTCGAGAGGTTGCCTTGAAGAAAAGAAAGGGGGGGACCAAAAAAAAACCCCACTCGCACAAGGAATGAAAAGAAATGACTGTGTTGTTATCAATTACTTCATAATGAGATGTGAGCGGAGAATTTTAAACATTATTCCTAGCATTACTGTTGGGGGGGAAACAACAATATATTTACAGGAAATTATCCCTGGGTGATGAATGGCGTGTTTTAAAGTAAGGATCTCTCTAATGCGGGCGTCTCTCGATGGCACAGAAGCTTATTCTGAACCACTATGTGTTTTAATTAAAACTGAATTTAGTGTGCATCTGCTGGAGACGGAAACACACACACACCCCTCGTCTTTTGCACGTAGCGGCTGTGTCCACCCGGTGAAAATTAAAGCCGAATTCTTAGTTAGATTGGCGAAAGCAGCGGTGGCTCAGTGGCTGAGCATCTCTTTAGGGGGCAGGTGGGTCCGAGTTCAATTCCCGGCATCGCCAATTAAAAGGATTAGGTGACAGGGGATGGGACAGATCTCTGCCTGAAACCCTGGAGAGCCACTGCCCATCTGAACAGGCAATACTGACCTTGGTGGACCAAGAGTCTGACTCAGTCGAAGGCAGCTTCATACGTTCATGTGCGGCTCAGTGGCAGAGCCTCTACGCAGAAGGTCCCAGGTTCAATCCCCGGCATCTCCAGTGAAAACAACCAGGCAGTGGGTGAAGGGAAAGACCTCAGCCTGAGACCCTGGAGAGCTGCTGCCATTCTGAGTAGACAATACTGAATTTGATGGACCAAGGGCCTGATTCAGTCGAAGACAGCTTCCTGTGTATGCTGGGGAGAAAAAAATATATTGCTGAATTATAAACAGTTCCTCTTCATGTCATCTCCTTTGAGAAGAAGATCTTAAGACTTCCTGTTTTATTAAACAACAATTTGTTTGTCCGTTTCCTTTGCAAGTCCCATCACTAGCATCGTAAGGTCTAGAACCTTGGATCTTCCGAAAGAACGGGAGATGGCTGAGGATAACACTTGCCGTCAATATGTATTTGAAGAAGTGTGCATGCGCACAACATCTTATTTCCACAATCAAACTTTGTTGGTCTTAAAATGGCCATTGGACTCATCCCCCCCCCCTCCCCATTGCTTCAGACCAACATGGCTACCCACCAGAAGTTACTGTCAATGTAATTTATGTTCCATCTGCCGGGGACGTATGTTTAATGCCATCCACATGAAAACATGAAGGTACCATATACCGAATCAGACCCTTGGTCCATCAAAGTCAGTATTGTTTACTCGGTGGCTGGCAGAGTCTCTAGCAGAGGTCTTTCTGATCACCCACTGCTAGGCCTTTTTAACTGGAGATGCCGGGGATTGAACCTGGGACCTTCTGTGTGCCAAACATATGCCAAACAGTTTGGGAACTCCTGGTCTACCTAGTCTGGCTCCAGCTCATCAGGGTTTTAGGTGGTGAAAGTCTTTCACATCACTTATGACCTGATCTTAAGTGGCGATGCCGGGGATTGAACCTGTGACCCTCTGCATGCCGAGCAGCTGACTCTCAAGGTGATTGGAAGGGAAGGCGATTGTCATTTACTCTGAGACTCCTTAAGGTAGAGAAAAGAAGGGAACAAAAACCTTTTCTTCTTCTCCTCCTCCTCCTCCTCCTTCTTCTGCCATGGCCCCTAAGCAGTTCTACAGGCTTTCAATGTGAGGTCTGTTGCCTGGTCCTTTTTGCTGGAGCTGTTGTGGACTGAACTTGGGCCCTTCTGCATGCCCAGCAGAGGCTCTTCCACTGAGCCATAGCCCCTCCCCCATTAGATGCAGATTCACATCCTCACTCTGCAACAAAACTCAACCCCCCATGACAAGTTCTCTCAGCCTGCCTTGCAGAGCTGTTGTGAAAATAAAATAGGAAAGGGAGAATTATGCATCCATCCCGGAGCTTATTAGAGGAACAGCGGGTGGGGTGGGGATGTCACAGGTTCCAAAATCGGGTCTGCTTAAGATTTCACGCACAATTTCCCCCCCCCCCCCTGTCTTGCCTGATCTCTCTTCCTTTCCCTGGCCTCCTTTCATCCCCATGCATTCAATAGAAAAGATGTCGACATTCGCTTTCTGTATCATCCGCATATGCGCACCCTTTCCTCTGAACTAAAACCGGGAATTGGACATTAGTTCCTTCAGCTCCTGGCTATGACAGACAGTCATTTACCATTTTATTGTGATTCAGTACCTTGGACAGAGGCACACACCGGCTGTCACATGGCGTTCGTCGCTAACTGCGGAGACAAGCGTTGCCTGTCAAATGGAAGAACCGCTCTAATGAGGACACCCAGATTTATAAGTTTGAAGACTCTCAGACAATCGGGAAGTTGAAGGGGGGGAGGGGGGATTCTAAGCTTGACGGGCTGATTAGATAATATAAAAACTTTGAAAAACAGCGGATGGAGACGTTTTCCTTGTTGCCTGCCTCTCAAAGGACCATATTTCCGGAGGGTAGCCATGTTGGTCTGTGATAGAATGGTTAAGATTTGACTCCAGCATTTTTTAAAATTTATCCTTTTCTCTCCCTGCACTTGGGGTCCCTGTTTGTATGTGCTTGGCTCTGCCTCCCACAGTGACCATTTTGTGGCCCATCTACCACAGTGGCCATTTTGTGGTTGCTTCCATTCCATTAGCATTCCAGAGGTGCTCACAGGCTCAAAAAGGTTGGGGACCCCCATGTAATACAACCCAGACATTGTTTCAAAGGGTAGCTGTGTTGGTCTACAGTACACATGAATTCATGAATCAGACCCTCAATCCATCTGGAAGTCGGTATTTAATATGTTGTCGAAGGCTTTCACAGCCAGAGTTCATTCATTATTGTAGATTTCCCGGGCTGTATGGCCATGGTCTTGGCATTGTAGTATCTGACGTTTCGCCAGCAGCTGTGACTGGCATCCTCAGAGGTATAACGCAGAAAGATGGGAGTACTCTCTGTGTCAAGGTGAGAAGAAAAAATGGTAGGCAGGTAATCTATATCTACTCAGGAAGGTGGAGTAGGGCTGAGTCATTATCTTGTAGGAGTTTCTGCGAGAGTCCTACAGTGTCAGTCACCAACAAGTGTCCTTAAACAGGAATGCTTTATTGAGAAAGGTCTGCTATGGTCATCTACACTTCTTGTGTTAGTAATGGCGCCTCAAACAGGACAATTATACAGAATCCAAAAAGAGGTCTGGTAATGCATTGCAACCTATCACCATGTCAAAGAAAAGGCACTTAAATTACTGGTTTACAGTTCCCAGGGAAAAAGCGGGAAGAATTAGAGTCAGACAGGAGAATATATACATGGACAGGCACGAACAGTCTCCCAAGGTCAGAGCAGCTCATAGAGCGATAAGCATGCCATGAGAAGTATAACATAACATTCCACAGACACGACATCAAGGGCTCACTCATCCCACCTCCCGGGCAGGAGATGGCAGCATTAGCTGGCAGTTTCCCAGGCTGTGACATGCCAATGGAGGAGCTTTCCTGAGGAGTTTCCTTTGCATCTGGATGGGCTGTTGAAATTCTAATCTTCTCTGTAGTGCTGTTGTCAGATGTAGAGCATTTTGTGTTTTTTCAGGACTGGAAACCATGCCCTATTTGTTTTTAAACTCTCTTCTTTCCTGTTGAAATTGTGTTTATGTTTATGAATCTCAATGGCTTCCCTGTGTAATCTGTCACGGTAAACGGATGTGTTGTCCAGCATTTCAGTGTCTTGAAATAAGATACTCTGTCCTGTTTGAGTTAGGCTAAGTCCATCCACTGCTGATTTTTCAGGTTGGCCAAGTCTGCAGCGTCTTTCCTGTTCTTTTATAATTGCCTGGATGCTACGTTGTGTGGTCCCAATCTAAATCTATCCACAATCGTTTGCATTATTGTCTACTCAGATTGTCAGCAGCTCTCCATGATCTCAGGCTGAAGTCTTTTCCATCACCACCTGCCTGGTCCTTTGAACTGGAGATGCCAGGGATTAGACCTGGGACCTTCTGCATGCCAAGCAGATGCTCTGCCACTGAGCCACAGCCCCTCCCTGAAGTAACAACAGAAAGATTCGAGATGGGTCACCATGTTAGTCTGTCTGTAGCAGTAAAAAAAAAAGAGCAAAAGTCCAATAGCAAATTACAGACTAACAAAATCTGTAGCAGGGTCAGAGTTTTCATGAGTCCCTGCTCACTTCTCTAGATATCTGAAGAAGCGAGCAATGACTCACAAAAGCTCACACCCTGCCACATATTGTGTTAGTCTTAAGGTGCTACTGCATTCTTGCTCTTTTCTACTGCAGTAGGATTCAAAGTCCAGTAGTAGCTTAGAGACGAACAAGGTTTTTAGTGTACTAGCTCTCAAAGGTCAAAGCTCACTCGATATCTGCAAAATGGAGCTTTGACTCTCAAAAGCTTACACCCCAAAATCTTATCCCCAGAGACAGTTTGGTGTAGTGGTTAAGTGCGTGTACTCTGATCTGGGAGAACCGGGTTTGATTCCCCACTCCTCCACTTGCAGCTGCTGGATGACCTTGGGCAAGCCGCAGCTCTGTACCAGCTGTTCTCTCAAGGACAGTTATCTCAGAGCTCTCTCTGCCCCACCTAGCTCACGGGGTGTCTGTTGTGGGGAGGGGAAAGGAAAGGAGTTTGTAAGCCGCTCTGAGACTCCAAGTGAGTGAAGGGCAGGATATAAATCCAATCTCTTCTTCTTCTTCTTCTTCTTTTCTGGTCTCTAAGGCGCTACTGGATTCCAATCTAGCTGCAAGGACTGTATGTAACCCTCTTCCTGGCCATGTTAGCCAATCTGTTTCCAAGTTGCTTTTGCTTTGAGAAGAGCAAAAGAGTGAGGGACATTCCCACCTTGGCAGAAGCAACTGGAGAACTTCTAATGAGAATGGGACCATTTGAACTTCTTCATTTATCTTCATTTCTTGCAGACTTGGCAAGGGAACTTCAGGGGTTGGCCCGCTGGCTCCAGCCCAGGAACTACATTGCATAGTGAGCCATCATCTTTGGGCGGAATGCTGATGCTGGCAAAACCATTTCCCCTCCGACCCTATGAGAAAGCCCCGAGCAGGAGCTCATTTGGTTCAAATAGTTCTTGAATCTTGATCGGTTGCCATCATGTCGTTCTCCGCTGGCTTGCTGGTGGATAGCATTTGTGCTGGAGCTACCAGAAGTGTCTTGAAATGTTTGTGTCGAATTAATTTATATATACCCCGGTGTTGTTGCAACATTGAGATGTGCTGAAGTTTTCACATAGGTCACGTCGGGGACCCTGTTTGGGTGGAAAGGCAGCATAGCAATTTTTTACAAAAATAAATAGTAAAAATTTAAGCCTGTACTCTCCCTAGAAGCTAAAACAATTAAACTGTGGCTATCTGACTGTGGTCATATTGGGAGAAGACAAGACCCACTGGAGAAGACAATCGTGCTAGGAAAAGTTAAAGGTGGCAGGAAGAGAGGAATCCCCAACCTGAGATGGCTCGACTCCATCAAGGATATCTCGGCCCTCAGTTTGCAAGACCTGAGCAAGGCTGTTAAGGAGAAAACATTTGGGAAGATGTTAAATCGTATGGTTAAGTTGGAAGCGACTTAACGGCACTTCACACACACACAAATAAATAAAAGTTTACAGGAAGTGGTGATGGAGCGGATCTTCCCCTGCCTCTCGCCAGTTCAGTGTGATGGTCAAGAGTGGTGGACTCTAATCTGGGGGAACAGGGTTGGATTCCCCACTCCTCCATGTGCTGCTGCTGGTGTGACCTTAGGTCAGTCACAAGTTCTCTCAGAGCTGTTCTCTCAAGGGGAGTCCTCGGAAGAGCTCTCTCAGCCCCACCTACCTCACAGGGTGTCTGTTGTGGGGAGGGGAAGGGAAAGGAGATTGTAAGCCGCTCTGAGGAAATAATGGGGTATAAATCTAACCTTTCTCCTCCTCCTCCTCCTCCTCTTTTCCCCTCTTCCACTCATGCCTCAAGTCCACAGACAAAACCAAAGAATAGCGTCTGTGCTTGATCCCCCCTTATCACCTAACCCTAACACACATCCGGAGGCATGTTTTGCTTGGCAAAACTTTCCAAGTCCTCAGAGAGGAGTTCTGGAAGAAATGACAGACTTCTTGAGAGAGAAGGGGAAGCTAGGGAAAGATCTACAAGGCCTTCTGGTGGTCCCAATCCTGTACAACCCTTTCTTCTGTGACGGTCCTAAGGCGCCCTCCATTATTGTTGTTTACACCGCTCCATTTAACCTCCAATGGAATCAGCAGGATCCCCAATAAATCCATCCTCTTATCGGCAGCCTTCTCGAACATAATTAGCCCTCTGCAAAAAATGAAAGGCCGTGATCGGGATGGCCCAGGCTAGCCTGAACTCAGAAGCTAAAAAGGGTCAGCCCTGACCAGCATTTGGATGAGAGACCACCAAGGAAGACCAGGTTCATGGCATAGAGGCAGGCCATGGCAAACCGTCTCTGAACGTCTCTTGCCTCGAAAAACCCACCGGGGTCGCTGAGACTAGATTGTAAAAATAAAATTAACTCCTACTGAACAATGCTGTGCTGGGGGTTATTAGGAAGGGAACTGGGAACAAATCAGCCAGGATCATCATGCCCCTGTATAAATCGATGGTGCGACCTCATTTGAAGTACTGTGTGCAGTTCTGGTCGCCACACCTCAACAAAGATCTTATAGCATTGGGAAAAGGGCAGAAAAGGGCAACTAGAATGATAAAAGGGTGGGAACACTTTCCCTATGAAGAAAGGTTAAAGCGCTTGGGGATCTTTAGCTTGGAGAAGTGATGGCTGAGGGGGTGACATGATCGAGGTTTATAAGATTATGCATGGGATAGAGCAGGTCGAGAAAGAAGTCCTTGTCTCCCTTTCTCACAAGACAAGAACTCGTGGGCACGCCATGAAATTGCTGAGCAGTTGGGTTAGAACAGATAAAAGGAATTCATTGCCACAGAGGTGGTGGCGGCTACAAGCGTGGACGACTTCAAGAGGGAACGAGAGAAACATACAGAGCAGAGGTCCATCAGTGGTTATTAGCCACAAGGTATAGATAGGAACTCTCAGTCTGGGGCAAGTGATGCTCTGTATTCTTGGTGCTTGGGGGGGGGGGCAACAGTGGGAGGGCTTCTAGTCTCCTACCCCCACTGCTGGACCTCCTGAGGACATCTGGTGTTTTTGACCACTGTGTGACAGAGTGTTGGACTGGATGGGCCATTGACCTGATCCAACAGTGGCTTCTCTCATGTTCTTATGTTCAATTCAGCCATAAGTTGATTGCGGAAGCTTAGCATTCTCTTCAACCCCCTGCTGTGCGGCTGACTTTCCCCTTAGGATTGCCAATCTCCAGGTGGGACCTGCCCCCACTATCACAATTGATCTCCAGATGAAAGAGATCAGTTCCCCTGCAGAAAAGGGTGGACTCTGTGTCATTATACCCTGCTGAGGTCACCACAGCAAATTGATGCAGAGTCCCCAAGAACCTCTTTCCAGAACCCGTTGTATTTATTTCCACAACGGGCTTTATTCCTAGAATGGGCTTTATTCCTGGTCTTCTTCAGAAATCCATTTCCTTAAGTCAACGTTGCTTCCACAAAACTGCAGTAATTCATCTGGAATAGTGTATTGGGATGCAGTGTTATCAAGGAAGGCCTGCCAGGTTTTGTCCATGTTTTGCATCAGTTGAAAGCTCAAATTGCTGAAGGAATCCGGGTTGGTTGGTTTGTTTGTTTAGATTTATATCCCCCCTAGCCAGCGTTCGCCGACTCTAGGCGGCTAACAATATATAAAAACAGAAACGTACACATATAGAATCACATCAATATATATCACAAAGCAATAAAAGACTAAAAAGATGGCAGCACAAAAATTGACGACAGAGCAAAATCCAGCGCTCAGGGCGGCATCTAAGATATTCCCGGCTAGGAGGTTCCCACCAGGTTATATTGGGCCAGCAAGATGTACGAGGCCATACTAGTGGCCCTTCCCCCCAGTGGCGGCTCCAAAAGCCTGGCGGAAGAGCTCTGTCTTGCAGGCCCTGCGGAACTGTAAAAGGTCCCGCAGGGCCCTGATGTTCTCCGGGAACTCATTCCACCAGTAGGGAGCTACCACTGAGAAGGCCCTATTCCTGGTGGTTGCCAACCTAGCCTCCCTAGGGCCAGGGAGGGTCAAGCGGTGTTGCCTGATGTTTATTGCCTGACGTTTTTCCCACCATTTAAGACTCGCCAAATGAGCACGGGCTCTAACGGAAGGGTGGTCAATTTCCGCCCTTAACAAGGCTGGTGGTGTGAGTTAGTGTGAGCTAGTTCCCAGTTTTTTAGCCTCCGGCTCGCACATTTTTGTCTTCGCTCAGGAAGGAGGGCTCCAGAGCAAACTAATTCATGCAGCAGCCAAATCGCTTGGTCACAGCTTGAAAGCCGGTCGCTCACAAAGTAGAATTTTTGCGCACATGACTCCACAGCTTCGAGGGAGCACTGCTGAGGACTCTTACGAAGAGGCTCCAAAATCTCAGACAGGCCTGAACCGTATCTGGTTCGCCAAACCAGATCCCATCCAGCTTGCTGCAGAGGTATATACCTGCTTTCCCCTCTGTATGGGTTCATCGTCTGGGCCTCATACACTGAGGCCGATTTCGCACTGGCCAGTTGCCTCTCGTTCTCTCCGGAATTTCCCCTCCCACTTTCCTCCAGAGTATTGTCTTCATTTTCCCACTTGGAACCTCAGCCCTTTCGATATAGCGTGATGAAGGGTTTTCTCCCCCAAAAAATTAGAAACTCCCACCATGGGGCGGCCCTGATGAAAGCCGGGCGAGTGGGTGTGTTTTCATTTTGGGTTCTCCCCTGGAGTAAACAGGAAAATCCTCTAAAAACAAGATTTGTTTGCTCCAGGGAAACTCCGGTGCAGCAGGGCGATACTCCAGAGCAAAACGTGAGCCCGGAGCAACTGGCGTGAAATCGACCAGAAGCTCCGGTGCAAGCATGAGGGCAAACCTGGGGCAAACGCTAGTGCGAAATCGGCCTGAGATGCTTAACACAGCCTCTACAGAATCTGAAGAAGTGAATGGTGACTCATGCAAGCTCATACCCTTTTTTTTAGTCGTTAAGATGCCACTGGACTCTTGCTTGCTCTTTTCTGCCTCTACAGGATTGCTGTTTGTAATGTCTTCAGCACTGTGCCATAGACATCTGTCACTTGATGGTGCTTGACATCCCATTTTCCAGCAAGTTTATATTCTCGCTCTCGCTCTCTTTGGGGGTATGTTGCTGGAAATCCCAGTCAATTACAGACACAGGGTACAAATTTAGGGAGGGGGGCCGCCCCAATAAATAAATGCGATTGAACCGTGTGTGGATGCTGAGCCGCACTTGAACTTTCCCCATTGCCAGCTCCAGGTATAAATCCGAGTATTACCGAAGCTAAACAGATTGATTGAATTACGTTAAGGGCAATGAAGGCAAAATTGCCACCATTTGCTTCCCTTTCCTATTGCATTTACCTCCCTGGAAACTTTGGCAATCCCGCTGATTCAATTGGAGGTTAAAGGGAGCGGTGTAAACATTTGTGTTTGCCTTATTGCTAAGCAAATCTATTCCCTGTTGACATTCATTGCTGCGGCCTCTTTCCCCACTTCAGCCTGCCCCGGCCCAGGAAGGAAACAATACGTTGAAGTTGAAAAATGGTGCTCAGCGAGGGGTTTAAATACATTTTTTGAATCCCAAATATATTTTAAAGGTCAATTTCAGCAGTAATTATGTTATAATGGCAGAGCCTTTTAGAGAAGACAAAACACATGATTAATATGTCGCCAGATGGGAAGTGTCAGAAGATTCGATCTCTTTGTTTTTCAGACCATGAAGTTGAGATGCAAAACTTAGCAGCTTTGAAGGTCTCGGAATAAGAATGTCAGCAGAGCCCTGCTGGACCAGACCAGTGGCCTGTCTGGTCTGTATTCTTGATGCTCTGTATTCTTGGTGCCTGATGAGGGGGCAACAATGGGAAGGCTTCTGGAGTTCTGGCCCTGCTGGTGGACCTCCTGAGGGCACCTGGGTTTTGGCCACTGTGTGACACAGAGTGTCAGACTGGATGGGGCATTGGCCTGCTCCAACGTGGTTGCTCTTATGTTCTTATGTCTGGGGCAGTGATGCTCTATCTTCTTGGTGCTTGGAGGGCAACAATGGGAGGGCTTCTGGAGTTCTGGCCCTGCTGGTGGACCTCCTGATGGCACCTGGGTTTTGGCCACTGTGTGACACAGAGTGTCGGACTGGATGGGTCATTGGCCTGCTCCAACGTGGTTGCTCTTATGTTCTTATGTCTGGGGCAGTGATGCTCTATCTTCTTGGTGCTTGGAAAGGCAACAATGGGAGGGCTTCTGGAGTTCTGGCCCTGCTGGTGGACCTCTTGATGGCACCTGGTTTGGACTGGATGGACCACTGGCTTGACCCAACATGGCTTCTCTTACGTTCTTATGTTCTTAGTCCGGCATCCTGCCTCACACATCGGCCCACCAGTTCCTTTGGAGGACCAAGAACATGGGATAGAGGCCAAGACCTATCCTTGATAAGTACTGAGAAGAGCCCTGCTGGATCAGACCAGTGGTCCATTTGGCCAGTATCCTGTCTCACAGAGTGGCTAACCAGTTCCTCTGGAGGGCCAACAGCAGGGCAGAGAGGCCGAGGCCTTCCCCTGATAAGAACCTCAGAAGAGCCCTGCTGGATCAGACCAGTGAGGGTCCATCTAGTCCAGCCTCCTGTCTCACACAGGGGCCAGCCAGTTCCTCTGGAGGGCCAACAGCAGGGCAGAGAGGCCGAGGCCTTCCCCTGATAAGAACCTCAGAAGAGCCCTGCTGGATCAGACCAGTGGTCCATCTAGTCCAGGTTGTTATCTCACACAGTGGTCCACCAGTTACTTTGGAGGGCCAACAACAGGTCATAGAGGCCTTCCCCTGATATTGCCTCCTGGCTCTGGGATTCAGAGTTTTACTGCCTCTGAATGTGGCGATTCCCTTTAGTCGTTATGGCTAGTAGCCACTGATAGACCTCTCCTCCAAGAATCAACCTCTCCATGAATCCTTTCTACTCACATGGGCAATATACTACCTTTGCTCTGTGAGTTACCTCCTCTGTGAGGTCCCATCCTATCTCAAAAGAGGGTGATGGTAGAGGAAGTGTGGTTAAGGGGCCACTAAAATGACCAACAGGTTGGAGTGTCTTCCCTAAGAAGCAACCCTCAAACTCTCAGGGCTTACAGTGTAGCAAAGATATAACCTCTAATAGGGTGTATATAAAGTTATGAACTCTGTAGAGACCACTGGTACTAGAATCAGGGATAATTCAATGAAATGATTGCTAATGGTTTCAGGACAGACAAAGTGATGCACAATATCACACAACATGTAATTCACATCAGGAAATTGTCCAGTGGTTGCATGGCACATCATTTGTATTGCTACCTACCTTGAGATGAAGATGACTTCTGGCATGCAGAGCAGATGTGCAGGAGAAGGGGAAATGCAGCACAGTCTGACAGCCCTGAGCAAAATAAATCAATACCGAAGTGAGTTTGTGCTGTCAAAGTTCATCTGTGACTCAAACATTCATTCATTCAATTCATTCAATTCATTCATTCATTCATTCATTCATTCATTCATTCAGTGCTTCTCTGCCTTTCTCCCCACTGTTGACCCAAGGGGCCTTAGATCATTCCCCTCTCCTCCATTTTATCCTCACAACAACTCCATGAGGATGGTCCGGCTGAGAGAGTGGGACTGGCCCAAGGCCACCCAGTAAGCTTCCATGGCATAGTAGGGACTCGAACCCGGAACTCTCAGATCCTACTCTAACCCTCTAACCCTCTAACCAAGCCACCTCTCTGAAATGCCCAAGCCCCACTAGGGGTTGCCAGAAGTCAACCAGGACTTCCAGGCATGCACACATGCACACGCACACAAAATACACCCCCCCCCAAAAGCATGTGTTTAGCATGTGTGAATGCATCCAGTGTATCATTTCATGCAATCAAAAACTGGGTAGAGGACTGATGACTATACGGAATTGCTGCATGCTCTCTCCATCCCTTTTGACGTTGGAGTATATTCCATGCACACACTGGGGATACTTTGCGTGCTCAGAACAGACAGCAATTAGGCATCTAGTGATGTCATCCTAAACAGACTACACAATACAGCGATGACCACAGTAATGTACAAACAAAGGGAAAGTCACTGTTTAATGCAGATAATAAATCACAAATAATATAAAGATAAATGTAATATAATAGCCCAACAGGGTCTATATGTGTAATGAACAACCCAACAGGGTCTACGTGCAAAATATATAGGTCTCTCTTATACAGAATATCTTCAAACACAGACACATAATCTTCAGACGAAGGACGAAGATGCCAGCTTTGATCCATCCTTTCGTCAGGAGCTTCTCAGAGAGCCAGTTTGGTGTAGTGGTTAAGTGCGCGGACTCTAATCTGGGAGAACCTTGGGCAAGCCATAGCTCTGTACCAGCTGTTCCCTCAAGGACAGCTTGGGAAAGAGCTCTCTCAGCCCCACCTACCTCCCAGGGTGTCTGTTGTGGGGAGGGGAAGGGAAAAGGAGTTTGTAAGCCGCTCTGAGACTCCCTTGGGGAGTGGAGGGCGGGGTATAAATCCAGTCTCTTCTCTTCTCTCTTCTTCTTCAGCTTGCTAAATATAAAACATACATATAACTACTCCGGATACAAATGTGTTACTCCAAATACAATTATCGATTAACTCCTTTTACCAACAATGCATCATACATATACTTACAACCTCCTCAGAACAAGAAATCCAATTTCTATTACATTCAAACAAGATTATTCTGTACGCTCTGAAGAAGCTCCTGATGAAACGAAGGATCAAAGCCGGCATCTTCATCCTTCGTCTGAAGATTATGTGTCTGTGTTTGAAGATATTCTGTATAAGAGAGACCTATATATTTTGCATGTAGACCCTGTTGGGTTGTTCATTACACATATAGACCCTGTTGGGCTATTATATTACATTTATCTTTATATTGTTTGTGGTTTATTATCTGAAGAAGAAGAAGAAGAAGAGATTGGATTTATACCCCGCCCTCCACTCCCCAAGGGAGTCTCAGAGCGGCTTACAAGCTCCTTTCCCTTCCCCTCCCCACAACAGACACCCTGTGAGGTAGGTGGGGCTGAGAGAGCTCTTTCCCAAGCTGTCCTTGAGAGAACAGCTGGTACAGAGCTATGGCTTGCCCAAGGTCATCCAGCAGGTGCAAGTGGAGGAGTGGGGAATCAAACCCGGTTCTCCCAGATGAGAGTCCGCGCACTTAACCACTACACCAGACTGGCTCTCCTGCGTTAAACAGTGACTTTCCCTTTGTTTATCCTAAGCAGACTTACACCCCTCTTCTTAGGATGGTATCCTACTTATGATGAGGAGAAGGAGAACGCCTATGAAGAAAAGGCATAGAAGGCCAAGCCAAGATCTGAGTCCCCCACTGCACTTTACCAGAATCCTCAGTGTCTGGACACAGACAGATTTTATGTACGCTAACTAGAGACCATCTTTCCATACGCGCTCAGTAAAAATACTGCATTTATATCCCATTAATTAAATGCCAGCAACTTAAATCATTTATAATAGAGACCCAAGGACTCCGCAGACTAATAGCAAAGTTGGTCGGTTTCCTTCCAGAAAAGATTGGACAAAGACGGATTTCAGCATGAGAATCCGAAACACTTGCTGGCTTCAAAATGTTTTGGCTCGGCGGCGCTAATGAATGTATTAATATTGCACCGATCGGGAAGAGAGTGCGGCAGGCTTTGGGGATCCCGTGGAGGAGACAAGTGGCGTTTCTCCTCCCCGACACGCTCCTCCACACATGGACAGGACACCAGTTACGGTGCCACGGGAGTCTTAGTTGTCGCACCCACTGTGAGGCTATAGGTCGTCTGAATATACAGATTCTCTGATAGGCAGATGGTAAATCATCTTCCTAAGTGAATGGACCTCTCTCCTTTTTTGCAAGAAAGCGCTTACGAGAATGTTTAATATGATTTAATTGGTGGCACTGGTATTTCAGAATGCTGCTGATGTACTCTCACTGCCGCACAACTTCCTCCCTTCTGGACTATTTATTTAATGCATTCATTTATTATTTTACCAAATGCATATCTTGCCTTACTGCCCTCACGAGGGCCGTCGTGGTGTGTAAACAAATTAAAACATATATAATAAAATCACATTTTGAAACCGTTAACCCCCCCTCCCAATGTGTGCGTCTACAGTGCCATCAACTCTCAGCCGATTTATGGCGACCCCAGCAAGGGGCTTTCAAGGCAAGTGAGAAGCAGAGGTGGTTGGTCATTGCCTTCCTCTGCAGAGTCTTCCTTGGTGGTCTCCCGTCCAAGACTTATGACGACACCAGCAAGGGGCTTTCAGGGCAAGTGAGAAGAAGAGATGGTTGGCCATTGCCTTCCTCTGCAGAGTCTTTCTTAGTGGTCGCCCATCCAAGACTTATGACAACCCCAGCAAGGGGCTTTCAGGGCAAGTGAGAAGTAGAGGTGGTTTGCTGTTGCCTTCCTCTGCAGAGCCTTCCTTGGTGGTCTCCCATCCAAGACTTATGGCAACCCCAACAAGGGGCTTTCAAGGCAAGTGAGAAGCAGAGGTGGTTCGCCATTGCCTTCCTCTGCAGAGCCTTCCTTGGTGGTCTCCCATCCAAGACTTATGGTGACTCCAGCAAGGGGCTTACAAGGCAAGTGAGAAGCAGAGGTAGATTGCAATTGCCTTACTCTGCAGAGCTCTCCTTGGTGGTCTCCCATCCAAGACTTATAGCGACCACAGCCAGGGGCTTTTAAGGCAAGTGAGAAGCAGAGGTGGTTTTCCATTTCCTTCCTCTGCAGAGCCTTGCTTGGTGGGCTCCCATCCA
Source organism: Lepidodactylus listeri (assembly GCA_029233225.1). Classification (NCBI taxonomy): domain Eukaryota; kingdom Metazoa; phylum Chordata; class Lepidosauria; order Squamata; family Gekkonidae; genus Lepidodactylus; species Lepidodactylus listeri. The sequence goes on along the minus strand of JARCFY010000004.1, from coordinate 5,503,727 downwards.
AGTCCCGACCCTGCTTAGCTTCCAGGATCTAATGTGATTGGATTATACCATGCTTCCTTCTCCCCCACCAAGACATATCATTAAGCGATTAAAAACAGAGCTAAAATATATATGGAGACATAAAAGCAACAGTTAAAACATTGGAGGGGAATGCCAAAAAAAGGAGAGATGATGAAGAAACAAAAAAAGTTTTCACTGGTTACTTATGAGCAATTCTAGCCAATCAGGAGTCATATGGAGAACAGAATAACATGAGGCTATGCAACCAATTAGATTTGGCATATGATGACCTCACTGAAGGCAAGTGAGGGAAAGGTGAACAGATAAACCAGGGTCTCCAACCTTTGGGCACCTTCAGAAGGCTGACATCATGGAGGGCACAGCCACAAATTAGCTACCGTAGGAGGGCAAGCTAACCACAAAATGGCTGCCGCCGCTTTAGTCACATAGTGAAGACCCTTGTGCTGAGGTGGCAGCTCCAGCCAAAGCCAGATCTTTCACAATCTGCACAGGCAATCAGATCTGTAATGACCAATCAGAAGACTTTCCAGGCAAAAGTCCCATCTGGCCCGGCGGGCTTTCTAAAAACACTTGGTGGGCGCCAGGAAAGGTGTCAGCAGGTATCATGGCTCCCACAAGCATTACTCTGGGGAGCCCTGAAACAAGCAAATGTTTGTGTGAGGGGTGCTGAAAATACCACGGAAAGGCCCAGGCTTCTTTCTTGAGGGCTGCCGAAATTGCAGATGCCAGAGCATTTTTGGCACACTCCGAACATCATCCACTCTTCAAGTCTCCAAACACATTTCAGATGGCACTCAATTCCCCCCCTTTCAGGCCATTAAGGGTCCAATCTTCAAAACTGTAAAAGAGTAACACAAAATCAACTCTGACAGGGTTATTTCGCATCCCTAATTCCCCGCTACCAATTTTTCGCAACGCTTTAAGGAGACCAATGATATCCGCCGCCACCCCCTTACCGTCACCAACTTCATTTTCTATGTCTCCCCCCCCCCCCCCCCGGCAACCTTCTGACAAAATAGGACAAGGCTCCCCCAAATACATTTTCAAATCAAGATAAAGCCATCAAGGAAATAACTGAACATGATTAGGAAAGACCTCTCCTTAATGGGGAAAAGAGGCATGATTTAGCTCTGGCTGACTTCCAGAAATCCCCGCGCAATCAACCCGAGACGGGTGTTTGAGAAAACAGAATTGTAAAAGTAACTTTGAAGAATTGGTTGCCGGGGCAACAGATCTGTAAATACTTAAGTACAAACGTTAAGTGACACCATGATAGCCCTGGACCCGAGATAGTTTAGAAGAAGGGCGAATATTTCACCCGGCTTTCTCAAGAGCCAGCGAATATTTCTTTTTTCGTGTTCTTTTCACACCATCCCACTTGGATCCCGTCCCAGCACTGGAGGGACACTGTGCAGACTTTACGGATGCTTGGTTTTGCAACTAATGCTATAACTCTGTCATCCCAAAGTCCTACTGAGCTATACATGCAAATTTGCACCAATATGGGCCTCGTGGACTATTGAGTGTGTGTGTTGTGTTGTGCGTGTGTTAAGTGCCATCAAGCTGCTTCTGACTTAATGGCAACCCTATGAATGAATGTCCTCCAAAATATGTTCTATGAAATTAATGTCCTCCAATGCCTCCACATTCAGAGGTACAAAGCCTCTGAATCACAGAGCCAGGAGGCAACATCAGGGGGAAGACCTCAGCCTCTGTGCCTTGTGGTTGGCCCTCTAGAGGAACTGGCTGGCCACTGAGTGAGACAGGATGCTGGACTAGATGGACCACTGTTCTGATCCAGGAAGGCTCATGTTCTTATGAAGGCCTTGGCCTCTCTGCCCAGTTTGGTATAGTGTTAAGAGCGGCAGACTCTAATCTGGAGAACTGGGTTTGATTCCCAACTTCTCCACATGATGCCAGCTGGGTGACCTTGGGTCAGTCAATGTTCTCTCAGAGCTGCTCTCTCAAGAGCAGTTATCTCAGAGCTCTCTCAGACCCACCTACCTCACAGGGTGTCTGTTGTGGAGAGAGGAAGGGAAGGAGATTGTAAGATGCTCTGAGACTCCGAGTGAAGGGTGAGGTATGAATCCTCCTCCTCCTCCTCTTCTTCTTCTTCCAGAGGAACTCGTTGGCCACTGTGTGAGACAGGATGCTGGACTGTATAACTGTAACTATTGGTCTGATCCAGTGGGGCTCTTCTTAAGTTTTTCTTAACACCCTTGCTCAGGTCTTGCAAACTGAGGGCCATGGCTTCCTTGGTTGAGTTGATCCATCTCATGTTGGGTCTTCCTCAGCTTCCATGGTTCCCAGCATTGAAGGCCGTGGTCACACGGCCCTTTAAAGCGAGAGGAGCTGCTGTTTCCTCCCGCATTTAAAGGGGACTATCAGACCAGCCGCGGCTACTCCCGTGGTGAAGCAGGCTCCAGCATGGGTTCATAGCACTTTTTCCGACCCCGGGAAAATCAACTATTTTCCCGAGAGTCATGCTTTGAACCTCCCGTTCCCCCCCCCCTTTTTGCACTTGGGCACTTGAGTGCCCAAGTGCAAAAGGGGGGACCCCCGGTCTGCTCCACACCCCGCTAGCCGCCGCTGCCTTCCCCCCATTCTCCCCAAACTTACCAGGCGACCAGCAGGGCTCGAGGAAGGGTGCCTCCCCTGGCTGCTGCCACTGCCAGCTGCCTCCTCCGCCTTCTGCCACCTTCTGCCTCCACCGCACACCTCCTCCTCCACCGTATGCCTCTGCCACACACCGCCTCCTCCTCCCACCACCGGGGCTCAGGGAAGGGTGCCTCCCCTGGCTGCCGCACGCCTTCTCCTTCTCCGCTGGGGTTGGGATGTGTAATCATCCCAACCTGGAAAAAAAAAGGTTGCTTTAATTCCGGGAGGGCTTCCGGATTTAAACAACCGTGTGACCGATTGTCTTTTTCAGTGACTTCCATCTTCTTAGTGGGTGTGGAAATGAGACCAAATTTCGTAAGCTGCCCAGTTAGATTTGAGTGTCCCCTCGGGCATTTGGTTTCTCCCTTGTGCAAAATGAATGTGCCGTTCCCTCCGGCTTCTTTTCCCTCGCATCGAGTTTCCCCCATTAAAATGAAGATACATTTCAGCATTAGTTATGTACTTACTTGCTTACTTATCTACATGATGCCCCTCCCCTCTCCCCGACGGGAACCCAAAGTGACTTCCATCATTTTCAGCTTCTCCATTCTATCCTCACAATGCCCCTGTAAGATTGATGAGGTTGAGAGTATGTGACTACCCCAACGCACCCAGCGAGCTCCCATGGCACAAGTGGGGATTTGAACCCCGATCTCCCAGATTCTAGTCCAACACTCGAATCACTGCACCACACTGGCTCTCGACATTATTTTTGCATTTAGTTGTGCAAAAAGTGGCATGTGCTACTATTATATATGTATAGTTATGGATGCATGAGAAGAGAAGAAAGGGCCATGGCAACAATACAGACAGAACAGTAGTACCTACAGGGCAGATGATGATACTTCTTCCCATAATGCACACTTAACATATGGGGCTTGTTGCCTGAAAATGTAGGAAAGACCGCTGCCAAGTTGCAACTGACTGATGGCAACCCCAGCAAGGGGCTTTCAAGGCAAGTGAGGAGCAGAGGTGGTTGGCCATTGCCTTCCTCTGCAGAGCCTTCCTTGGTGGTCTCCCATCCAAGACTTATGACGACCCCAGCAAGGGGCTTTCAAGGCAAGTGGGAAGCAGAGGTGGTTGGCCATTGCCTTCCTCTGCAGAGCCTTCCCTGGTGTTCTCCCATCCAAGACTTATGGTGACCCCCAGTTCGGGGCTTTAAAGGCAAGTGAGAAGCAGAGGTGGTCTTCCATCGCCTTCCTCTGCAAAGGTTTCCTTGGTGGTCTCCCATCCAAGCACCAATCCTGCTTAGCTTAGACCTATGGTGACCCCAGCAAGGGGCTTTCAAGGCAAGTGAGAAGCTGAGGTGGTTTGCCATCACCTTCCTCTGCAGAGTCTTTCTTGGTGGTCCCCCATCCAAGTACCGTCCCTGCTTAGCTTTGACATATGGCAACCCAAGCAAGGGGCTTTCCAGGAAAAGTGAGAAGCAGAAGCAATTTGCCATCACCTTCCTTGGCAGTGTCTTCCTTGGTGGTCTCCCATCCGAGTATCAGCCTTGCTTAGCTTCCAAGACCTGACGAGATGGGGCTATACCATGCTGCCTTCCCACCACCATTATCTTAGCTAGCTCTCAAAACAAATAGAAGACCAGCGGCTGTTGTGACTGGTCACTGTGACACCTCCATGTTCAGAAGCAGTCTGCTTCTGAAAGCCAGTGGTGTGGAAGGCTATGGACCAGCAGACAGGGCCTGTTTCCTCTGACCTTCTTAGGAGCCTCTGGTGACCACCGATGGAAGCAAGATGCCCCATCAACTGGACCTCCTCCAAGCCTCTTCTTTTGTTTTGCCAAAAATCCCCACTGCCTTTAGGCTGTCTGTCCTCTTCTTGCCTCTCTGCTGAAATCTCTACCAGAGCTGTGTTTGCAAGGCGGGAAAGAGCTAGTTAGGGAGAAAGGTCCAGCTCCTTATCACACCTGTTGGGATCTGTCATGCTAATTGGAGCTGCAAAGCCTCCCCTTCTTTCTCCCCCCCCCCCCTTGCTGTAGAGGGACAACCTGGTAGGCTTTGCAAATGTGACTTCGGCTTCAGCTTGAGGTAGAGCTCTGGCACAGTAACCTGCTTGTTTCATCTCTCAAGCGAGTTCAGAGGGGTCTGTCTTCCAGATGGGTTGGCTGTGTTCTCCCACTGAAAGCTGAGCTGCATTATCCCTTAACCTGATTTTTTTCTTCTTCTCCAACCCAGCTTAGGGAAGTGAAGGAGAAAAAGAGAGAGAGAGAAAGAGAGAGAGAGATCCGAAGTCTTAAAGCTCAAGAAAAAGGAAGGGGAAAACAATGGAGGGAAGTTATCTTACCATGATATCTTTTTTTTCTTTTTTTGCCATGAAGTCAGTGGCTCAAGTGGTCAAGATGCTGAGCTGCAGACCAGAAGATCGGTAGCTCGGCAGTTCGAGACCCGAGTGCCGCGTGACGGCGTGAGCTCCTGTCTCTGGCCCCAGCGCCTGCCAACCTAGTAGCTCGAAAGCAAAAAATTGCAAGTAGATAAATAGGTACTGCTTTGGTGGGAAGGTAACAGCGTTCCGTGTGCCTCGGCGTTTAGTCATGCTGGCCACATGACCATGGAGAAGTCTTTGGACAGCACTGGCTCTTTGTCTTGGAAACGGAGAGGAGCACCGCCCCCTGGCGTCGGATTCGACTGCCTTTCGAGCAAGGGAAACCTTTACCCTTTACACAGCCAACTTATGGCTACCCTTCGTCGGGTTTTCAAGGCAAGAGACGTTCAGAGGTAGTTTGCCATTGCCTGCCTTTGCATAGTGACCTTGGTCCTGACAGCCAACGTAGTAGAGACCAGCAGACTCTAATCTGAAAAACCGGGTTGGTTTGTTTGTTTGTTATATCCCACCTTGCCAGACAAGCTGGCTCAAGGCGGCTAACAAAGTTAAAATATCATAAAACAGTTTGAACAACAATTAAAACAGCATAAATTACAGAACATCAATTAAAACAGCATAAATGACAGATAAAACAGACTGGTGATGGCAGCATTCAGATCACACCCCATAATGGGGAAGAAGTTCCACCTGCCCATTCATCAGTGGTGGCTCCTAATCGAAGGCCTGGTCGAAGAGTTCCATTTTACAGGCCCTGCAGAACTGTAAAAGGTCCCGCAGGGCCCTGGTGTCTTCTGGGAGCTCATTCCACCAGTGTGGAGCCACCACTGAGAAGGCCCTGGCTCTGGTGGTCACAAGCCTAGCTTCTTTCGGACCAGGGAGAGTCAGGCAGTATTGTAAGCCTGACCTCAGTGCTCTCTGGGGCACATATGGGGGGTTTGATTCCCCATCCTCCAAATGCAGCCTGCTAGGTGATCTTGGGTCGGGCATAATTCAGTTTTGCATCAGTTCAGGTGGGTCACCGTGTCGGTCTGAAGCAGCTAAACAAAGTCTGAGTCCAGGGGCCTTCCAAACTGAGGAAGAAGAAGAAGAAGAAGACGAAGAGATTGGATTTATACCCCGCCCTCCACTCCCCAAGGGAGTCTCAGAGCGGCTTACAAACTCCTTTTCCCTTCCCCTCCCCACAACAGACACCCTGTGAGGAAGTGTGCTTGCACACGAAAGCTTATACCAGGAGTAAAACTTGCTGGTCTTAAAGGTGCCACCGGTCTCAAACTCGGTTTTGCATAGTTTGTGGGAAGTCAGGAGGGTGACTCATTCACACATCGCTTGACGACGAGAGTTCGGCACGCATGTGTGAACCATTGTTTTGATGGCTTCCACCCAAACAACCTCTATTGCCTGCTAAGATTACTGTGAGGGCATGGTGGGAAGTGTATTTATGGTTGCTGAGTGAAACCCCCCCCCCCAAAAAAAAAAAAACTCCCACCACCCTGGCTATTTTTAAAAAACAGAAATGCTTTTGGACTGGGTGCCAAAAAAAAAAACTGATGGAAACTAACCCAGAAGAACTAACCCAACCTGAAACTAACCCAGAAGAATCTTAGACATAGCAATAGCAAAAGAACTGGGGTGGGAGAAAGTGCTGTCAAATCATAGCTGACTTCTGGCGCCCCTGGAGAGTTTCCAAGGTGAGAGATGTTCAGAGGTGGCTTGCGGTTGCCTGCCTAGACTTCCTTGTCGGTCTCCCATCCAAGTTCTAACCACGGCCGACCCTGCTCAGCTTCCTAGATCTCACGAGACTGGCCCAGCCTGGCCCATCCAGGTCAGGGATACAAAGTCTAGAGCCGCAAAAACCTGGAATTCTGGGGCAAATGAAACCCGACCTTTGGCAATGATCCTTTATGCATTCAGAACAGTGTTGCGCTGTCCCTCCACATCTCGATTCAAAACCCTCTATACTTTACAGAGTAAGTTAGTGCGGAAATCCATGCCCACTTAAGATGGGAATAGACACAGTCCGTACGTCTACTCCTTTCCCCATCTATCTGTTTTCTTTTCTTTCTTTCTCTTTTCAAAAACAACCCTTTGGAGACTTCCTGCTCGGTTTTCCGTCAGCACTGTTTTGGGTCCAGAGCTCGAAGGCTGTCAGAATTGCAGCCCAAGGAAGAAGCGTTAATTAGGCCCTTGTGTGACTCGTCAGGGAGGGAGGGAGCATTATGGGCTTAAAGTGTGCTTAATGCTTGGACTGAAGTAAAACTGCCGAGCCCAAACACTGTTTAAAAAATTGAGGGGAAATGGAGCGAAGAGAGCGGAACTATCCTTGCTGGTTGCAAAACAAGACAATGGATTGGGCGGATCCTTCTTAAACGAGCATTCCATGGACTGAAGTAGCGTTCCGGTCGCCAGGTTCCACAGAGAATGATGATGGCAACGATGATTGACAACAAAATGTGTAGCAGTAGAAAAGAGCAAAAGTCCAGTAGCGCCATAAGTAAAGTTAAAGGTTTCCCTTGCTCGAAAGCCAGACAAATCCGACTCTAGGGGGCGGTGCTCATCCCCGTTTCCAAGCCAAAGAGCCAGCGCTGTCCGAAGACGTCTCCGTGGTCATGTGGCCGGCATAACTAAATGCCGAGGGGCACAGAATGTTGTAAGCTTCCCACCGAAGCGGTACCTATTTACCTACTTGCATTTTCTTGCTTTCGAATGTCAGCTGGACAAATGTCAAACCTTGTAAGCCACTCTGGGCCTGCAACAACGGGAAGAGCAGCCTAGAAATCCAATAAATAAATAAATAAATAAAATAGGTTGGCAGGAGCTGGGGCCAGAGACGGGAACTCACTCTGTCACACGGCACTTGGGTCTCGAACTACCAAGCTACCCACCTTCCGGCCCCTTAAAGACTACCACAATTTGTGGCAGGGTAGGAGCTTCCGTGAGTTACTGCTCACTTCTTCAGCTACTGGACTCTTTGCAAACTAAAGGCTGTGACTTCCTTGGTTGCGTCAGATCAAGATGGGTAGCCGTGTCAATCTCTTCGGAGCAGTAGAAAAGCGCCAGAGTCGAGGAGCACCTTAAAGACTAACAACATCTGTAGCAGGGCAGGAATTTTCATGAGTCACTGCTCACTTCTTCAGATACAGCCAGAATGTGATTCCATCTGTCCTTATATCTTGGAGTGATTTCAGATGCCGAATGACAATAGCAGGTGAATGACAATAAGGAGGCGTGATTGGATTAGGTGTGATTTCTCTCATGCCTTTCCGCCTTTACAAGGGTCACCAAGGTGGCTTACAATGCAAAACATACATGATAAAACTGCATTTTAAAACCATAAAAATCACCCCACCAAAAACACACATCATTAAAATGATTTTTAAAAGCAGAGTTAAAATTTGTACCAAACATAAAAGCAGCAGTTAAGATATTGGTGAAGAAGGATGATTGTTGAGGGAGTGGCAAATGAAATGAGTATTCACTCATTGGCAGAAGACAGCAACAGAAGGGGACAGCTAGATCTCCCTAAGGAGAGAGCTTCAGAGCTTTGGTGCCACGACCAAGAAGACCATGCCCCAGATTGCCACCCCTGATCTCAGAAGGTACCTCCCCCCCACAAAGTAGGGCCTCCAAAGGTGACTGTAATGGTTCAACAGGCTCATGTTAATCTCACTACAATCTGGACCAGTTCAACTTCATGGGATGCCCTCTGGCCATTGCAGGAAACAGAATGGAGGACTCGCAGGTTTCATTCCTGACAATGTCATCTGTGCCAAGGGATATAACCTGGGTCAGTTAAATGAAAAGGAGATTCGCAAGAAAAGGGGAGAGAAATTGAAGCTCACCGAATTTTCACAAGTTGTAGCCAAATGCAAAGGACTTGGAGGGGGGAGTGAACCAAAAATGTGGGGGGCCGTGCAAGCTATCAGCCCACAAGAGTTACCATATTTTTGTCTAAATTCAAGTCCAGTAGCACCTTAGAGACCAATAAGATTAGCATGGGTGGGTAAAAGCTTTCAGTGAAAGGACCTCTATGAACAAGGGAGTGGAAGCAATGTGATTTCAGTCTGTGCAGCCAATCAGATGTCCAGTGGCCAATCCAAATCATAGCTAGGCAGGAACCCCACATGGCTTCAGCCACTTTCTAAAAAATATTGGGTGGGCACCAGGGAAGGTGTTCGAGGACACCATGGAACAACGGGCACCATGTTGAGGGCCCCCCTTTTTAGCTGATGATTACCTTCATTCTTTTAACAATTTCTCTGTGGAAGCATAAGGTCTTGTTTGTCTTTAACAAAAACCTGAGGATTCAGTGAGCTGAATGGAAGCACCGAATTTCACCTGGGTAGCCAGATCTGAGAAGCAGGAATGATCCTAGAGGAAGAGATCCTTGAATCATAGAATTACAGAGTTGGAAGGGGGCCATGGAGGCCATCTAGTCCAACCCCCTGCCCGATACAGGATAGCCTAGAGCATCCCTGACAAGTGTTTGTCCAGCTGCTGCTTGAGGATCGCCAGTGAAGGGGAGCTCACCACCTCCCTAGGCAGCCGATTCCACTGCTGCGCAACTCTTACTGTGATTCCTCCCCACCCTAATTTCCAGCCGGTACCTTTCCGCCCATAATTTAGACCCATTCTTGTGAGTCCTATCCTCTGCTGCCAACAGGAAGAGTTCCCTGCCCCCCTCTAAGTGACAGCCTTTCAAATACTTAAAGAGAGTGATCATGTCCCCCCTCGACCTCCTCTTCTCCAGACTGAACCCTCCAAAGTCCGGCCTCAACCTTTCCTCCTAGGGCTTCGTCTCCAGGCCCCTGATCATCTTTGTTGCTCTCCTCTGCACTCGCTTCATTCCATCCTCATCCTTTTTGAAGTGAGGCCTGCGCAGGCATGGCCTGACCAATGTAGTATGCAGCAGGACCGTTTGCAAGATCCACAATGTATTCCTTCCTGGTGTGATGCAAAGGGAGGGGTAGCAGCGGGCAGGCAGCCTGGTGAGGGAGGACAGTAAAGAGGGCATGGTATGTCAGTTCACTTTATCACTGCCTCACCCCTCTCCTTGTCACGCGGTGCTTGCCATGAATCTCAACAGAGGCTGGCCTTAATAACTTCACAGAAGCGCTGCATTGCGAGCGACTTTCGCAAGGGATGACAGCCGGCGAGGAATGATAATGAGTCGCCGCAAATGCCTTCTTCACGCAAATTACAGTTATTTTCCTCGGATCCTGGCTGGGATTTTGCAACATTTCAGTCTTGTGTGCGCGAGAAGGTTGCGCGCGTGAGAGAAGGCAGAGACTGAAAGATAAGTGAAAATTCCCTTGAAGATGAATTTCCCCTCGTATCCGGTTCTTGTTCGTTTTATCCGTCTGAATTAGTTTTCCTAATGGGGACTCCGGGCTTTTGTGATCCTTCTCTGAGAAGACAAGCCAAGAGATGGGTTTCAATTACAGTTGTCACCAACGTGTTGCCTACAGCTAAACTGGGAGAGAAGTTTGGGGGCGAATTCGCCTCAGGCAAACTTTGGAGGGTTTCATTAAGACGAGCAAAAAATTTCTCAGAGGGGGATTCAGTGTATCCCTAGGATGATGGTGTTAGATGGCATGAAGATGTGAAGTGTGTTCCAGGTTCTAACCTTTAAAGCCCTTTATGGCCAGGGGCCTGCCTACCTAAGGGACCGCCTTTCCCCATATATACCCCAGAGAGCACTACGGTCAGGCACGCAACATCACCTGACCCTTCCTGGCCCGAGAGAGGCCAGGCTGGCCACCACTCGGAACAGAGCCTTCTCAGTGGCGGCCCCCTACTGGTGGAATGAGCTCCCGGAAGACATCAGGGCCCTGCGGGACCTTCTGCAGTTCCGCAGGGCCTGCAAGACGGAGCTCTTCCGCCAGGCTTTTGGGGCCGCCGCTGGGGGAAATGGCCATTGATGGATGGCCAGGGAAGTACACAGGCCCGGGACAACAGTATGTGCTAGCCTCCTGGCCGGGAAAGCTGTCGTTGCCCTGGTGTCAGTATTTTAGATCGCCAATGATTATATTTGCAATTTGCCGCCGATTGAAACTGTAATTGTAATTGTATTGTATTTTAATGTATTAATTTATATTATTTATATTGATTTTAATGTTGTGAGCCGCCTAGAGCCACTATGTTGGTCAGGTGGGATATAAATCTAAATCAGTCAATCAATCAATCAATCAGAGAGTCCCATATAGGCAATTACAGTGCTCCAGGGTGAACTTTCTTATCATGGGGTAGCTAGCTCATTTATTATCTTACCAAGTGGTAAAGAAATGGTGAGGGTTTTTTTTTTTTAATTTTGAATAGAGGATTAGAATTCTGAGATAGGAATACTACCATTGCTCTTCAGACAACAGAGATCAGTTCCCCGGAGGAAATGGTTTCTTTGGAGGTTAGATTCTATAACCCACTCAGGTCCCTCCTCTCCCAAAACTGCCCTTTCCAGGCTCCATCTCCCAAATCTCCAGGAATTTCCCAACCCGGAGTGGCAACCTTGCAACAGGGAAGTATTGCACAATGATGTGCGGGGTGAGATCAGGTCCACTTCTCGGAAGATGTGAATATCTACGTCCTCCTATTGAGCGTGCATTTGGTAGTGAGTTGCTGTTTGTCGGGCAGTGTGGTGCAATGAGCCGTTGTCATTTCTCATTGACTTTGTGCGCTATCTGTGTCGCTCGGCTTGGGTCTGCCTTGCTGGTATCACTGCTGTTGAGGAGACTTTTGTTTCTTTCCTTTCTTATATGCAGTTGACGTAAGCACAAATGCTGAATATATATATTAATTTTAACAGGGAGGGAAATCAGCCCAGGGGAAAGAAAAAATGGTGCAGGATAAAGACTCGGGGTAGGGGGAATGTTGTCCGTCGGAAGTAAGAACGGATCCCAACATGGAGAGATTCAAATTGGACCAGCCAGCTTTTGAAATACGGTTGCATCCCTAGCCGTGTGTGGAGAGACCTGAGACAAAGCAGCCGGCTAGGCATGATTGAAATTCATCATCCTAGAAGAACCAGTGGCTGCAGTGAACACCACTCGATTGATCCATTGCCCATGTTGTAAATTGATTTTTCTTTCCCTCGGTTTCCCTTTATCCTTCCTTTCCTGTTGCTATCTCCTTAATTGATTCTTGATTACAGATTACACCAGTTACATATGCAGCATGTATTCTCCTGGTGGCCTTTCCAGGGGGGGAGTGCGCCTCTCCCAGATCTATTCAGAGGGCTGTGTTGATCACGCAGTCAGAAAGCAGAAGAGGTCAACGACAAAGCTGGCTCTTCTCCACCCCGGCATCACTGCAGCAAGCAACACCCTTGCTTCAATTTCCCTCTTCTCCAAAACTATAATTTAGCATTACTTGAGGCTAAATGCTGTTCTTTCCCAGAGGCGTGCGGATCACACCAGAATCAAATGCTTCAATTTGTGGCTTTCAAAATGTCCACCTCCAGGAAGCCCTTTTCACATTGACTGATCCACCAAGGAACTTGTGGGCGTTAGAGACGGCTCTCAGGCAACGTCGAGAAGGGCCAGCTGGATATTGCCTTTCATGAGCAGATAAGAGCATTTAACTGCTATGGACCATGCTGGCAAAATGAAACCTCCATAATGCAAAGCAATGTCCTCTTGCATATGAGTTGGAACAATAGGGCCCATCTCTGTAGGCTTCCTGCAGGCACTGGACTGGCCATTGTAGAAAGTAGGATGTTGGTTTAGATTTGGCATGCTGAGAACCTGGGCACAAACAGGATTGCCAGATGAACTTTATTTACCTTGAACTTGCCCAATTACATGTGAGGAGAGCTCCTGGTAAGATCACTCTGTTGTCCTCTGGTGATGTTCATGTGAATAACAGCATCATGCTAAGCAGTAAGAGAACATAAGAGAAGCCAATGTTGGATCAGACCAGTGGCCGATCCAGTCCAACACTCTGCCACACAGTGGCCAAAAATACCAGGTGCCATCAGGAGGTCCAGCAGTGGGGCCAAGACACTAGAAGCCCTCCCACTGTTGCCCCCACAAGCACCAAGAATACAGAGCATCACTTGCCCCAGACTGAGAGTTCCTATCTATACCTTGTGTATAACACTTGATCATGAACAGCTTATGTTACAGTGCCAGGTCCTTACAACTTGTGGGTTGCCTTGACCCAATCCAAGAACTAAACCTTCACATTTCCCAGAAAAGATACAGTACCCACTGCAGTCATAGGGGGGAGGGAATTGTTAAACTGATCTATTAGTATTGTAACTCATGGGATCGCTTGCAGTTCATCCACTTTTTGAGATTGCGTCGTCGGTTGCCCACTACTATATATACTGCATTGCTTGCTTTTTGCGCTTTTGCAATCTGTGGCATCCATTCAAAAAGTGATCACAAGAATGGATTGCAAGTTTAGCTGGGTTCATGGGCAAATACCAAAGGCACATAGAGATATCCATGTAGTAAGTCTCAACTTGAATTTAAAAAACAACAACACCCTTTACTATCTCCCTTTTAATAAATGGAGGCAGTAAAAGTAGTGGATTGGGGGCAGGGGAGCTGCATGAAAGCTGTGTAATTGTGCAAACTGAATGCATCTGAATTCTCTTGGACACACCTAAACAGCTTGCCAAAGAATCGGCTCGGTGATTTCGAACGACAAGCAGTAGAGAAGCTGACCTGGCAGGTATTAGTTCATAGCAGGTCTAGGCAGACTTTTCATGTGATGCAGCAGGGCTCTTCTTACATTCTGATGAAGAAAGGAAACCTTTTATTGTGTGAGGAGCTTTGTGATCCGGTTTGTGTTCGACGAGTTCCAGATCAGCCACTGGCACATCTCAGCTGAGTATGTGGACAAGCAGAAGTAACGCTTGGAATGCTGCTGTGTCCTTTTATTATTGATACACAAGAGGCTGGAAACGGGCGATGACACCACTGATAAAGCAACGTTTCTCTCCGCTTTCGCTCTCCTCCATCTTCGAACAGACAAATGCCGTCACCTCAGCCAGGCCGCATTCACTCTGTCTCCCTTATTTACTTTCTTCCTTTGATTTCACTTTCAGGGACTTAGCTCAGAATTGACATTTCTTTCCTTTTTTTGCCTCTCTCTGCACCAGGTCTCTGGGCGCTCAGTTAAGCCAGACGGTGGAATGGACCAGCCACAAATAGACGGTTGATAAATTGGGCAGATAACACAGCAGCGGCCTGGCTTACCCCAGCACGGCGCGCAGTAATAAAAAAGATCTTCCGCCTTGGAAAGGTCACCATATTGACAAGGGGAATGATCGGAGAGATGTCTTTTTGCCAGACGCCTGTCACTGAGCAACACTTACCGGCTCTGAAACAATTCTTTGGAAGTAGTTACGAGGAACCGGAGTGGAAGAGGCGGAGACATCTTCCCGGATCTGAGCAATAAAGCCCCCTCCCGACTCCACTATCTCTCGACTCTATGCAGGTTTACTTGGAAGTAAGCCTTGCTGAGTTCAGTTCTCTGGGGTTCGGTTGCTTTGCTTTAATGTGATCATTAGGGTCCGATCAGGGAGCCCCAGGTTCAAATCTCCACTCTGCCATCGAGATCTACTGGGAGACCTTGGGCCAGTCAGTCTCCCGCTCAGCGTAGCCTACCTCCTGGGGTTGTTGTGAGGATACTGATTATTTATTCACATTTTAAATTGCCTAATCCTTACAGTTGTGGGGCTCTAGGCAATGTACAGAGTTAAAACAATAAAAACCATAAAAAATGTTATCAGCATAAATAAATCATTAATTAAAATCAAGTGGTGCCCCCCCAATGGTTGCCCCCCATTTCTGGCCTGTGGGTGCCTCATGGGTATGGGGAGACGGTATTAAATCCTTCAGGGGACAAAGATCTGGGAAGGGTGCCAACCATGATGTAAGCCGTCGCTGTCCTCAACCAAATGCCTGACAGAACAGCTCTGTCTTACAGGCCCTGTAAAACGGTGCGAGATCCCACAGGGGATGTTATCGGGAACAGAGAGCTGTGTATGCCGCCCTGAGCTCTTTGGATGAAGGACAGGGGAAAAAAAATATCTAGGCAGATCTTCTCTCATTGCTTCTTATACAGGGAATCCCCTTCAATGATACTAATGACAAAACACCACCGCTCCCTCTCTCTCTTCAGTTTCATCCTCAAAGCACATTTCTTCCCATAAAATTTTGTCATACAGTTTAAGTCCTTAGTTAGATCATAAGTTCCCTGGATCTTCTGTTGTTCTTATCAGCAGAAGGTCTCAATCTCTATGCCCTCCAGAGAAACTCATCGGCCATTGTGTGAGACAGGATGCTGGACTAGATGGAGCACTGGTCTGATCCAGCAGGCCTCTTCTGTGTTCTTATGAAGGCCTCGGCTTCTGTGCCCTGTTATTGGCCCTCCAGAGGAACTGGTTGGCTGCTGTGTGAGGCAGGGGGCTGGACTACGTGGACCACTGGTCTGATCCTGCAGGGCTCTTCTTAGGTTCTTCTCAGGGAAAGGCCTCGGCCTCTCTGCCCTGTTGTTGGCCCTCCAGAGGAACTGGCTGGCCACTGTGTGAGACAGGATGCCGGACTAGAGGGACCCTTATTGGTCTGATCCAGCAGGGCTCTTCTGATGTTCTTATCAGGGGAAGGCCTCAGGCTCTGTGCACAGTTGCTGGCCCTCCAGAGGAACTGGTTGGCCACTGAGTGAGACAGGATGCTGAACTGGATTAAGTACTGGTCTGATCCAGCAGGCCTCTTCTGTGTTCTTATGAAGGCCTCGGCTTCTGTGCCCTGTTATTGGCCCTCCAGAGGAACTGGCTGGCTGCTGTGTGAGGCAGGGGGCTGGACTACGTGGACCACTGGTCTGATCCTGCACGGCTCTTCTGATGTTCTTATCAGGAAAGGCCTCGGCCTCTGTGCCCTGTTGTTGGACCTCCAGAGGAACTGGTTGGTCACTGTGTGAGACAGGAGGCTGGACTTGATGGACCACTGATCTGATCCAGCAGGGCCCTTCTTAGGTTCTTATGAGGGGAAGGCCTCGGCTTCCGTGCCCTGTTGTTGGCCCTCCAGAGGAACTGGTTGGCCACTGTGTGAGGCAGGGGGCTGGACTACGTGGACCACTGGTCTGATCCTGCAGGGCTCTTCTGATGTTCTTATGGAGGCCTCAGCCTCTCTGCCCTGTTGTTTAACCTCCAAAGGAACGGGTCAGACACTGTGTGAGACAGGAGGCTGGACTAGATGGACCATTGGTCTGATCCAGCAGGGCTTTTCTGATGTTCTGTTGTTAATTTTTTATTTTTTTTTGGTTTTGATGCTGGTTGCCTGTCAGGAAGCCATCTGGGCAACTAAAGATTAGCCCCATAATTGTCCGTAGAGCACATACAGACCACCCGACAGTGTTAATAGTGGTGCGCCAGAAGTGACTTAAGATCGAGCGGAGCAGCTCCCGTGAAGGGTTGAGAATCTCAGCACATTTATCTTAATAAGTTTTATTACTGCCTGCCAGTTTAAACCTAATGACTAATTTATCGTCTAAAATACCAGCAATATATTTTTTTTGATTTTGCTAATTAATTATCTCAAACAAAGGTGATATTTATAAAACTGTCCAGAAATGGTGTGTGCAGTAAAATTGGCTTGCAGCAGGAGATGAAATTATTACTAATATGGGATAAAATTATGACGGTATTGACTTAGTTACTTTATTACTTCGTAATGGATTTCTTCATTATTATTTTTTTCCTTGGGATTGTTGCGTCCGCGATTGCATTGAAGTCTGTTAATCTATGCAAATATCATTAAGGAGCCACTAATAACCACGTCGGCATGCCTCCATTTCAAGGGAGAGGTTAAAGATGGTTGCTGAGCGTTGTTATGTTCTGGTAGTGTGACGGGAATCAGTCAGGCTCGGAATGGGTGGGATGCTGAGTGGGGAAGAGACATGAAGGAGGATGCCCCTCCAGGGGAACAGAAGGAATGAGAATGGCGATGCGCTGGGTCATAGCTCAAAGTCGTAGGAGCACCCTTTCCTTGAATCCGTTCACCATAAGGTCACTTGTGCAACCATAGAGGAGTGGTGTTCTCAGGGATTTCTGGTCTCTGCTGTAGACAGGAGATCCACCATCCCTGGCACTCATTTCCCACTTGGAGTGGTAGCGGGAGAACAAAATGTGAAATGTCCATAGGTCCAATGGTGTGACAGCACTTCCAGTTTCACCATAGAGTTTCTCATGATTCCTAGAGAGGTGTAATGTCACAGCTGGGGTTTGGGGGAAGTGATGTCATGACGTCACCAACCATCGCCCACCAAAGAAGAGGAGGAGGAGGAGGGATGGGAGATTGGATTTATACCCCACCCTTCACTACCCGAAGGAGTCTCAGAGCGACTTACAATCCCTTTCCCTTCCCCTCCCCACAATAGACACCCTGTGAGGCTGGTGGGGCTGAGAGAGCTTTGAAGAAGAAGAAGAGAAGAGATTGGATTTATACCCCGTCCTTCACTTGTAGTCTCAGAGCGGCTTACAAACTCCTTTCCCTTCTCCTCCCCACAACAGACACCCTGTGAGGTAGGTGGGGCTGAGAGAGCTCTTTCCCAAGCTGTCCTTGAGGGAACAGCTGGCACAGAGCTATGGCTTGCCCAAGGTCATCCAGCCAGGTGCAAGTGGAGGAGTGGGGAATCAAACCCGGTTCTCCCAGATTAGAGTCCGCGCACTTAACCACGACACCAAACTGGCTCTTGAGAGAAACTGCCCTTGAGAGAACAGCTCTGAGAGAACATGTCACTGATCCAAGGTCACTCCTCCAGCAGCTGCTTGCGAAGGAGTGGAGAATCAAACCTGGTCCCCAGAATCTCCAGTTAAAGGATCAGGCAATAGGTGATGTGAAGGACCTCTGCCTGAGACCCTGGAGAGCCACTGTGAGTCTGAGTAGACTATACTGACTTTGATGCACCAAGGGTCTGATGCCGTAGAAGGCAGCTTCATGTGTTCATGGATGGAGACCACCCACTGAGCTTCAAAGAAGAGCAGCGTAATAAATCTAGCTTTCCTCCTCCCAGACTTAGCTGTCTAAGAACTGAGCCACACAGTTCAGTGTGAGCAGTAACCAACCCCCCGACATTTCCCTTTATCTCTTTGTTTCGCATCCCTCCCACCCATCCCTGTCTTAAGCCTGTGACCCTTGGTCTTTATGCCCCCTCCTTGCCTAGTTAACTTTAATGAGGTGTTGGCTGCCGCGTGGCTTTGACATTCGGGTTTCGAGTCTTGGGTGCGGATCTCTTATTCCGAGCGAGGCCTCCCAACCTGTGCGTGCCCTCCTGCCCCACATGATCTGGTGTGCTCCCTTTCTGCCGTCTTGATAGATGAATCCCCGATGGCTCTGAATATCACCTGCAGGTATGTATTCAAATTGACCTTAAAACTAATCCCCGCCCCCCAAAAAAACCCCTCATCTTAGGTCCAATTATAAGAGGTGCTGAACTCTGCCTGGCTCTCTCTTCCACTGTCAGCATATGCGCCACAGCTGAGAAAGGAACGAAGCTTCTCAAACGCTAAAGGGTTTGATTTTGACACCATGCCATCTCCCGTGCTATAAGCAGGCGAGGAAGGGCTCAAAGGGGGAGGAAGGATCCTTCAGCCTCAGGAGGCGACAAGGATGTAGAAGCACGCGAGATCTCGCCGAACACTGAATGTGCCGCTGCATAAGTCCACACAGATGTACGTAGGAGTTAATAGGAACGAAAGAAGCCCCTCCAGCCGGTGTTAAATCCAAAGCTGGGAAGGAACGCATCAGTGAAAGTGGGATTAGCCATTCGCACCTCTGTAAATGGATTAACCGAATGCGATTGTTGGGTGTTCGGCTGCCAGTCTGCGTTTGTCTTGGGGGGGGAAGGGCAACGCTGAAACCCGCTGCAGTGTTTTGAGGTTACCCGATAGATTCCTGGCACCTTTCCCGTTTTTGGATTGCCTCTTTGGCGCTCCTGAGGATATCCGAGGCCCACTGCGATCATAGTATCACTGCTGCGTCCAGGTATGGGATGTACATTGTCCCCAGTCGGGGCCCTGGTTCAGCGCTTGGCATGCGGAAGGTCCCAGGTGCAACCCCTGACGTCTCCAGTTAACGAATCTGGCAGTAGGTGATGGGAAAGACCTTCGCCTGAGACTCTGGAGACCCACTGCCTGTCTGAATAGACAATACTGACCTTGATGGACCAAGGTCTGGTTCAGTAGAAGGCAGCTTCAGGTGTTTATGTGTTCGAGGAGCCCCTCTTAGAAGTCCATATTCCTATGCCAGTGAGTGAGTTTCTGCAACATCGCCTGGCTCTCTCGGGCCCGAAAGTTGCCAGGCTGGCCAGCATGAGACCTAGTGCCTTTTCGGTGGTGGCCCCATACTGGTGGAATGAGCTTCCCGAAGGTATCAGGGCCCTGCGAGACCTCCTGCAGTTCTGCAGGGCCTGGGAAACAGAGCTCTTCCACCAGGCTTTCGATTCGGAGCCACCACTGATGAATGTGGCAACCGATATCTCATCACAGGGCCATCTTATGACCTGAGGACGTATCGTTCACACTGCCTATCACCACTGGAATGTATACTGAAGGCTGCCACTGTCTGTACTGTACTGTTGTATTGATTTTAGTAGTGTTTATACTGTATATTGTATTCTTGTGTTGCAAAACTTTATCATTTTATTGTGTTATCATATTTGAATGGTCTGTACGCCGCCTTGAGCCAGTTTGCCCAGTAAGGCGGGATATAAATGGAAACAAACAAACAAATAAATAAATAAATATCATTTATTTATTTATTCATTCATTCATTTCATTTCATTTGTACCCCACCTTTCCCCCCAAAGGGGACTCAAAGCAGCTTACATTGTTCTCCTGTCCTCTGTTTTGTGAAGCTGAGGGAGTGTGACCGGCCCAAGGTCACCCAGCGGACTTCCTTGGCACGAGTGGAGATTCGAATCCAAGTGTCTCAGATTCTTGTCTGACACGCTTAGCCACTATACCACACTGGCTCTCTCTGTCTTGTCAGATGTTAGCTGCTTACATCCACACCATTCTTCTCCCTATAAACTACAGTGTCATGGCCCTGGATATTTTGCATATCAGTACTTCATATAGCAATATTGTCTGTCTGTCTGTCTGTGCTGTGCTCTGCTGAGGCATCAGGTGCTCCCCAGTTGTTCACTGCACACCAACTGCCATCTATAACGGATGGTCAATCTGGTATATGGATCTCTATATCTAATTCCCCACTGTCCCCTCTGCGTGTGGATACTTATTTCTGCCAACAGAGGGCGCTCTCTCCCCCAACAGGTTTTTCTACCGATTCAGGGGACTCTGTGGGTTTGCAGAAAACCCCCCCCCAAATTTTTTTTTAAATCTCAGGGAGGATTGAATTTCTCCCTTCCCCCCCCGCATACCTTTTGAAATGGCTGCTGCAGGGATCTACTCCAGACCTTGCCCACACTCTTCTGCTCAATATTTCATTGATATCCCACCTTCCTCCCCCATCATTTGCCTCTCCTGCATTTAATCCTCACAACAACCCTGAGAGTTAGGTGAGGCTGGGAATGTCACACGGTGAGCTTCCACGGCAGAGTGGGGATTTGAACTGGGGTCTCCCAGATCTTAGTCTGACACTCTACCCTCAGCACTGCACTGGTTCTCCTGTGGTATAGGGGCTAGAATGTCTGAATAGGCCAAGGGGGTTCGAGTTCAAGTCCCCTCTCAGCCACTAGTTTTGCTGGGTGGCCTTTGGCGAGTCACTTATTCCCTTTCACCTTCTCTCTTCCAGCCTGAATCACCTTCCAGGGTTGTTGTGAGCAGTGTTCCCTCTAAGCCGAGTTAGTGTGAGCTAGCTCACAGTTTTCTAGCCTCCGGCTCACACATTTTTTTGTCTTCGCTCAGGAAGGAAGGCTCCAGAGCAAACTAAGCCAAAAGGCTCGCTCACAACTTTAATGCCAGTAGCTCACAGAGTAGAACTGTTGCTCACAACAGTAGCAGAAAAGAGCAAGAGTCCAGGAGTACCTTTGGGACTCACAAAATTTGCAGGCGGGGATGAGCTTTCCTGAGTAGCTGCTCACTTCTAATTTTGTTAGTCTTGTGTTAGTCCTGCAGGAAATGGCTGCTTTGGAGGGTAGCTTGTATTGCATTATGCCTTGATAAGATCTCCCCAAACCCCACCTTCCCCAGGTTTAGTTTAGCTTAGTTTATTATTACGGTCTTAAGACCAGGGGTCCATTGGAGCGGGAGCGCACAGGAGCGCAGCTCCGGGAGTGAGGAGCCCAGGGGGCAGGCAAATGACCAAGCCCCACCCCCTCCTCGGCTTCCCCGAGCTGTGCAGAGGCGCAGCGCCCCGGGGAAAGCCCTGCTAGGGTCTTTATTGTTTATAATGTTTTGTTTTAGTATTGATAATTTTATCATTGTTCCTTTTATGACTGTGTGCTGCTTTTCCAGAGACTTGCTCAAGGTGGCATATAAATTTTCTAAGTATACCATTTTTTATCTGGGCACATGGCACATAAATACTGGAGAAATTTCACCAACCCTTCAGCAGCTTCCACCCCATCAGTTTGGTGTAGTGGTCAGGAGTTGGGCTCTAATCTGGGAGAACCGGGTTTGATTCCCCACTCCTCCACATGCAGGTGCTGGTGTGACCTTGGGCCAGTCACAAGTTCTCTCAGAGCTGTTCTCTCATGAGCAGTTCTCAAAAGACCTCTCTCAGCCCCCCTACCTCACAGGGTGTCTTGTTGTGGGGAGGGGAAGGGAAAGGGATGGGTGGTGCACATGTCCTGGGTATCTCAAGTCTCCTTGAAACCTGGTGGTTTCAAGGGAGCAGGAAGAGAATGAGGGTGTGTTCTTTACGCTTATTTTTATGGCACAAAGTATTGGATGGGGAAGGGAATGGAGGAAGAGCAGGTCAGTTTCACTCACCTGTGGAGTGGAGCCTGAGGGGTGGGTGTTGCCTTCTGACACACTTCCGGTTTGTTAGGGGGTGTGGCATATGCAAATGAGTTATGCAAATGTTATGCTAATGAGCTCCTGCACCTCTTTTTTTATGAAATGATCCCTGCTTAAGACCAACATATAGAGTAAGCATAATATGTGGGGGGGGGAGAGAACAATATACAAAAATAGAAACCTTCCCCAGGTTCCAGTTAGATGCAGTGGTCAGGACGCAATGCTCCCTCAAAGCTGTGGAGTCTTGTGAGCAAAAATTCTACTTGGTGAGCCACTGGCATTACAATTGCGAGTGAGCGATTTGGCTACTGGATAAATTAGTTTGCTCTGGAGCCATCCCTCCTGAGTTAAGACAAAAATGTGTGAGCCGGAGGCTAAAAAACTGTGAGCCAGCTCACACTAACTCAGCTTAGAGGGAACACTGGTCAGGAGCGTGAACTCTAATCTGGGAGAACTGAGTTTGATTCCCCACTGCTCCACATGCAGCTGCTGGTGTGACCTTGGGTCAGTTACAAGTTCTGTCAGAGCTGTTCTCTCATGAGCAGTCCTCGAAAGAGCTCTCTCAGCCCCACCTACCTCACAGGGGGTCTGTTGTGGGGAAGCCACTCTGAGACTCCTTTGGGTAGTGAAGGGCTGAATGTAAATCCAACCTCCTCCTCCTCCTCCTCCTCCTCTGCTTCTTCTTCCTCCACCCCCAACTCTCCAGGAATTTCCCAACCTGGAGGTGGCAACCCTGGTGCTGATTAGGTTCCACATCCCAAAATCATGCAAAGGAGACTTTCACACTCCCCACACCACAACAGCAGAAAACCTTGAATTACTGTGAATGTACAGCTGACGGCAGGAGGGGGGGGGGGCATGAGATAATTGAAGTGACCCCAAATAACCCTTTCTTTTCTTAAGCAGCTGCATTTGGGCACAAATCTCTTTCCTCCTGCAGGGGTTCCAGTGGTGCAGGGAGCCAATTGAAAGGGCAATTAAACATTTAAGGCGATTGTAAGGGAAAGAGGAAAAGAAGAAGAAGAGAAGAGATTGGATTTATACCCCGCCCTTCACTCACTTGGAGTCTCAGAGCGGCTTACAAACTCCTTTCCCTTCCCCTCCCCACAACAGACACCCTGGGAGGTAGGTGGGGCTGAGAGAGCTCTTTTCCCAAGCTGTCCTTGAGAGAACAGCTGGTACAGAGCTATGGCTTGCCCAAGGTCATCCAGCAGGTACAAGTGGAGGAGTGGGGAATCAAACCCGGTTCTCACAGATTAGAGTCCGGGCACTTAACCACTACACCAAACTGGCTCTCTGCAAAGGTGCTGCTTCCAGTGAAAGGAGGAGGTGGGAGGTGAGTTGCCCAAATTCCTCTGAGAGTGGGAGAGGGGTTGCTGTCGAGAGGTGAAGAGACTGAAGAAGAAAAGAAGAGAATGGATTTATACCCCGCCCTTCACTACCTGAAGGAGTCTCAGAGCGGCTTGCGAGCTCCTTTCCCTTCCCCTCCCCACAACAGACACCCTGTGAGGTAGATAGGGTTGAGAGCTTTCTCGAGGACTGACCTCCAGAGAACTGCTCTGAGAAAACTTGTGACTGACCCAAGGTCACACCAGCGGCTACATGTGGAGGATTGGGGAAATCAAACCCAGCTCTCCCAGATTAGAGTCCGTGCTCCTAACTGTTTCTCAGAGATCTGCTAAGGCATCTCGCAAAGCAAACGGCCCACTTTCCTCAGACCCTTAATGGGATTTTTTTGCCCTAACCATCTGGATGTTGTCAGAGCTGCCGAGGCGGTGTGAATCCTGCATCTGCCGAACAAACAAGGTGAGATTCACGCTTCCTTTGTGAGCCGGTCTTTAGAGGGTTGCCCGGAGATCCTGCAAATCCCGTTGTCAAAGGAACGAAGCCGCTGTGAGCTCAAGAAGAGAAGACTCGTGCAGGTGCTACGGACCCCTTGCAGGGGAATTTGTCTTTTGTTTCCTCATTCTTCTCTGCCTTCTCCCTGCAGAGTGCTTCTTCCACTCCAGGCAGCCTGATTCTGGATGTTTCACAGGGACCGGAATGGCTCCCGCAACATCCATTTCTGGAATTGCTTAGTCTATTTCCAGTCCGTTCGCACTCTTCTGTTCAAATTGCTGTGCATTAATTTACTTATTTACTTCATCCGTGCCCTACTTTTCTCCCCAATGGGGACCCAAGCAGTGTTCCCTCTAAGCTGAGTTAGTGTGAGCTAGCTCACAGTTTTTTAGCCTCCGGCTCACACATTTTTCTCTTGGCTCAGGAAGGATGGCTCCAGAGCAAACTGATTTATGCAGAAGCCAAACTGCTTGCTCAACTCTTTAATGCCAGTAGCTCACAAAGTAGAATTTTTGCTCACAAGACTCCACAGCTTAGAGGGAGCATTGGACCCAAGGTGGCTTATGCTGTCCTCTTCCCCTCCATTTTATACTCACCACAACCTTGTGAGGTAGGTGAGGCTGGCAGAGTGTGACTGGCCCAAGGTCACCCAGCGAGCTTCCATGGCAGAGCGGGGATTTGAATTTGGTTCTCCGAGGTCCTAGTTTGTCACGCTGACAACTACGGACAAAAGGGGGAGGGGGAACTGAACCTAAAACCAGGACCCAGAACCTGAAAAGGTTAGTCAAGTAGAATAGAGGGCCAACAATAAAAGCTTAATATACAGTGTATAAAAACCCATGTATTTATTAACAAAGAATTTAAACCACCACACTGGCTCTTGTTTACAAATGGTGAGCGGTGCTCTGGAACACTCAACAAAATGTCCCCTTTTTATCGAGCGCTCTGATTTGTTCTCAGGCGTGAGGCAAGCGGTTTGAGAGCCAGTTTGGTGTAGTGGTTGAGAGCATCGGATTCTAATCTGGGAGAACGGGGTTTGAGTCCCCACTTCTCCAAATGCAGTCAGCTGGATCACCTTGGGTCAGTCACAGTTCTCTCAGAGCTGTTCTCTCATAGCTCTCTCAGACCCCCCAGGAGTTTGTAAGCCGCTCGGAGACTCCAAGTGAGTGAAGGGCGGGATATAAATCCAATCTCTTCTTCTTCTTCTAAAAGGACTAAACAGTAGATAATGTTAAACACCTCTACCGGAGACCCTGGAGAGCCACTGCCAGTCTGCATAGACAATGCTGACCTTGATGGACCAATGGTCCGTTTCAGTATAAGGCCATTTCATATGTATTCCTATGTGAGACAATGTACATGCCGGTCAGAAAGCACACTGCGAAGGTCCGGTATTCTTTGTTTGCTTTTCCTTGGCCTTTGTTGTATCTGCTCGAAGTTATCGTTACGATCTGGAGACTTTTTTTTTGCAAAAGGGGACCATCTCAGATTAACAGCACCGGGGGGGCTCTTTATAAAGCATCCATCAGAAAGAGGTCCAAAGCTACAAGAATGGAGCGGTGTTGCCACGAGTCCCACGTGAGCGTCTGTAGGCCTGCAGGGTGGCGAGAGTTCAGCCAAGCGTCTTATGGAACCCGGAGCCGAGAGGGAGTGGCATTTGGAAATCTCACTGGCCTCTGCCCTCCCTAATGAGCTCCTTCCTCGAGACGCATCCGGCCGACGCGCCCGCCTTTTCATATCCCGCTCTGAACCGCTAACACAATAAGGGGCTAATGCATTAACTAATAAGGATTTGTAATATGCTAAAAAAAAAAAATATTCTTCCTCACATTAATATTCTATTAGCCCAGTGCATTATTATGCTAATACAGCCTATTAAAAATGCAAAGTGTAATTAGACTCTCGACGCAGCTCTTGCGTGGAGAGCCCAGGTCTGACCTATTGTACGTTGATTTGCCCATGTGGATTTGCCTCTGAGTGTGCTTTCTAAGACAGGCTATTTGCTTTTTGCCTGCTGCAAAGGGGGGAGGGGGGTCAGCCCGACCCGACTGAGCACTCCCCCCCACACACACACACACACATTCGGTTCCAATTAATTTTTGTTTGCGGAGCGCCGCTGTTGTCAGCAAGACCAAAAAAAAATACACATGTGTGGATCGGCTCAGCAAAGCAATGGCAAGACCTCACGCGGACACCTTGGCTTTCCGTCTGGGGTACCGCCAAATGGGAAATAAGGTTGATGAGCTGCAACAGTTTCAAGAGAGAGGAAAGAACACGGGAACTGCTTTGTAAGGCAACGCATGTGGAGGAAAGGCTGAAGGAACTGGGCGTGTGGAGGGAGGAAACATAGCTGGATGGGAGCTCAGGGGCGTCTAGCTAACAACTCGGTTCTATGCAGGGGATTTATAGCTATCCCCCATTCCCCCAGTGACCCTTGCTCTATGCCCAGAGGAAGGCGAAAAACCGCCAGGATCCCTAAGCCAATCTGTTCTGGAGGAAAATTCCTTCCTGACTTCAAACTAGCAATCGGCATTACCCTAGGCATATAAGAGAGGGCCACAACAGCCAAGCGCTGGCTCATCCCTTCCTGCCCTCCCTCTCATGATCTGCCTAAGTTCCCAGAATCCGCATTGCTGTCAGATGGCCATCTACGTCCTGCTTAAAAAGCCTCCAAAGAAGGGGAGCCCACCACCTCCCGAGGAAGCCTGTTCCACTGAGGAACTGCTCTGACTGTCAGGAAGTTCTTCCTGATGTTCAAACAAAACCTCTTTCGATTTAACTTCAACCCATTAGTTCTGGGGTGACAGAACCCCAACTTTGCTCCATCCTCTGTATGGAAGCCCACCTCCCACCCCCAATACATGAAGTATGGCTATTGAGAGGGATTGAGAAGGGAGGAAGGAAAGAAGGAGAATGACAGGAGAAAAGAATGGAAGGGAAATGTCAGGAGGGAAGAAGAAAAAGTTGATAGAAAAGAAGGAGGGAGGGAGGACAGGAAACAAAGGGAGGGAGGGAGGGAGGGAGGGAGGGAAGGAAGGAAGGAAGGAAGGAAGGAAGGAAGGAAGGAAGGAAGGAAGGAAGGAAGGAAGGAAGGAAGGAAGGAAGGAAGGAAGGAAGGTCTCAGACTGTAGATTTGAGACACACCTACACAACCTGTGACCCACCACAGGTCACCATTGACTTACAGTGTCATCTACATCAGTCCCCACTCCCAGTGGTTCCTTCTAAGAGGCAACTTCAGGGGAAGGCCTCTACTTTTATGCCCTGTCATTGGTCCTTCAGAGCAGACGGTTGACCATTATGTGAGCCAAGCTAGATTTGAGTCCAGTACAACCCGAGAGCCGAACAAGCTTGGGGAGGGGGTGTATGAGCTTTCAAGAATCAAAGCTCCCTTCATCAGAGGTTTGATGCTAAAAAGCTCATACCTCGAAAGTCTTGTTGGTCTCTTAAGATGCTACTGGGCTTGAAGCTACCTGTTCTACTGGAGACCAACGTGGGTACCCTCTGAAACTTCAGAGTCCAGTGGCATCTTTAAGAACAACAACATTTTATTCAAGGTATTTTATTCATTATTTGTTGTACTGCTTCAGACCAGCACAGCTGACCACCCGGATCTACCCTCTGAAACTGTGTGAGACGCTGGACGAGATGGGCCACTGGCCCAGGGCTCTTCTTATGTTCTAACGTTCCTGCTAGATGATTCAAGACAGGAAGCAGTTCCCGGTGTTCAGCTTGGTGGATCAGAGCTGTGGTTGCTTTCGATTAAACCAATGGAAGTATTTGCCTAAGGTCTAAGAAGAGTTCAGAACTATCCGTGAGAAGTTACAGAAACTTTTTCTTTAGAAGTCATCACAAAATGGTGAGCAAGGTACCTAGGAGTGGGGCACATTACATTCAGAGGCCCCATCTTGTCCCAGGAATCAAACTAGACGGTCTGTTGACGTCCCTCCAAGCTTTGTTATTACAAGTAGCTCTCAGAAGATCTTTTGCATCCCCGCCCCACGAACCCATGAATAATGGAGCTGGAAGGAGAAGAGATCTCCTGCGGTTCTTCAGGCGGCCGCTGAACGTTCCTTTGATTGCTTTTAGATGGGCCAATTAAAAAGAGAAAGGGAAAGTGAACAGCATGTCTGAAAAAAGAGCCATGTTTGCCAAGTTGGGGAATCAGGAGAATCAAATTAAGGAGGAACATTGAGTGTGGGGGGTGCCATCAGGGCCACGCTTGCATGTTGCAAACTTTTTTTAAAATGAAATGAACAGCTAGATTCAAGTCCAGTCACTTTTTAGAGACCCAACAAGATTTTCAGGGCTTACGCTTTTGACAAAGGGAGCTCCGATTCTCGAAAGTTCATGCCCCGGAAATTGCGTTGGTCTCGAAAGGTGCTCCTGGACTCGAATTTAATTGTTCAGGATTTGGCGGGGAGGGCGGGATATAAATTAAATAAATAAATAAAATACTGCAGACCTATCCTCTGAAACTATCCTTCTGAAACAAGGCCCTTTTAATGGCATCTTTTCATTCTTTCACAAATGTTCACAAGGGGAGCAGGTATCGGGAAGAGGGGCATGGTTCCCCCTAGTTGAAGCTCCAAAAGAGGAGCTCTGCTCTACTCTGGTTAGACCTCACCTAGAGCATTGGGTTCAGTTTTGGGCACCACAAGTTAAGAAGGATATAGACAAGCTGGGACATGTCCAGAGGAGGGCAATGAAGACGGTGAGGGGTCTGGAGACCGAGTCCTCTGAGGAAAGGCTGAAGGAGCTCTGGGTATGTTTGGCTTCTAGAGACGACTGAGAGGTGATAGGATCACCATCTTCAAGTACTTGAAGGGCTGTCATCTAGAGGATGGGGCAGAGTTGTTTTCTGTTGTCCCAGAAGGTCGGACCAGAACCAGTGGGTCGAAATTAAATCAGAAGCGTTTTCGGCTAGACATTCGGAAGAACTTCCTGACAGAGCGGTTCCTCCGTGGAACAGGCTTACTCAGGAGGTGGTGGGCTCTCCTTCTCTGGAGGTTTTCAAGCAGAGGCTAGATGGCCATCTGACAGCAATGCTGATTCTGTGAACTTGGGCAGATCGTGAGAAGGGAGGGCAGGAAGGGTTGCCTCAGTGCTTAGTTCTCGTGGCCCTTTCTGACACGTCCAGGGAAATGCTGATCGCCACTTTGGGGTCAGAAAGCAATTCTCCAGGCCAGTTTGGCTGGAGATCCTGGAGGTTTTTTGTCATCTTCTGGGCATGGAACAGAGGTCACTGGTGGTGGTGGGGAGGTATTTGTGAATCTCCTGCCTTGTGCAGGGGTTGGCGTGGATGACCCTGGAGGTCTCTTCCAACTCTATGATTCTGTGATTAATACAACAGGGGAAACAGTGGAAAGACTTCCCATTTCGTTCCTTCTCCTGTAAAAATGAAGTGGAAATGACATCACGCGTACTGTGATGTCACTTCTGGGTGACATCCCAGCCCCCTTCCATGAGAGTCTCAGATTTCCCCCCAACCCTATGGGCTTTACCACATGACATCATTCATGAGCTTCCCCCTTTTCCAAGCTCCATCTTCCAAAATCTACCAGGATTCATGGACACTGGACTGCCAGCCCTAATACGGATTCTTGAATCCTTGTTCTGATCCAACATGGCTCTTCTAATGCTCTCAAGTTTGTATAAAAGGAGGAGGCGGCAGTTTCTGCAGAGCCCCCTCAGATTAAAGCAGTCTCCGTTCCAACAGCAGCGTTCTTGCGCTGCTGAACTTTTCTCCCTTTCTCCGATGGCCAAGTGTCAGCTGTAGCACAGAGTCACGTCGATGTCCTGTCCTCTTCCTTCCAGCAAGCAGAAAGTTATCTGCACGCCCACAGAGACAGTCACGCACATCTCCCCCACACACACACACACACATTAGAGGAGTAAACTTCTAATGAAATCCTTTGCACCTCCCTACCGCTGCGTTACATCCCGCCAGCCATGCCTTGACAGGCTGCATCAGTCAATAACGATGCAATATTAAAGGGTAATGACACAGCCACGCGGATAATGAGAGAAAGCAATTTCTCTCACTATTTAGCCATTTACCAATCGATTGGTTTTGAAGGCACCGGGTCGAAAACATGGAGGGTTGGCAAAGCCTTGGCGGTGGCTGACGGCCCTTGTCCCCCTGAATGCGGCACACTCTGCTCGACTGCCCGGGGATGATTAAAATACGCAAAGCAAAAGGCTTGGTTAAATCAAACGCTGAGTTCGCGGAGCCTGGCAATGGAGTGAGGCTGACGGGAAAGTCTGGAGGCGGAAAGGGTCTGCTCCTCAGGGCAGGCTAAGCAGACAGCCCAGGATAGGGCTGCCAAGTCAGCCCGGGGGGCGGGGGATCCCCCGCTAAAGGGGTTCCCGATCCGCCGGCCAGCATTCGGCCGGCGGGGGGAACCCCACCCCCGAAGTCGTCCAACGAGGACGACGTAATGACGTCACCGGAAGTGACGTCGGCCTGTTGGGGGCGTTGCCAGGGCGACGCTCTGGCAATCGCCCCAAAACTCTATAATACCATAGAGTTTTGGGGCGATTGCCAGAGCGTCGCCCTGGCAATGCCCCCAACAGGCCGACGTCACTTCCGGTGACGCCGCCGGGTGCGCGCACTTCGTGCGCCAGAAGAAGAAACTCCCGGCCACAGGAGGACTCCCCCCCCACCGGTGAGTCCATAAGACTTGGCAGTCCTACCAGGGTAGCCCAATCCCGTGAGATCTCAGAAGCTAAGCAGGGTTGGCTCTGATCTGTGCTTGGAAGGGAGACCACCAAGGAATACGAGGGCTGTGATGCTGAGGCAGGCAATAGCAAACCGTCTCTGAATGGCTCTTGCCTTGAAAACCCCATGGAGCCAACGTAAGTCAGCTGTGACTTGGTGGCAAAACAATGACAGCAACAATGAGGCAAAGATCTGAGTCTGACAGATCCTGCTTGGGGAGGAGAGAGGGCTTCCAGGCCACCCACTATGGCGAGCGACTTACTGCCGACAACCCTATCTGCCCACCACCTCTCAGACTGGTAGTGGGTGAAACATAGGGGGAGGTGGCAATATCATCTCCATTGCTATGTTGCGTCCAAAGAAAACCTGGAATCACTGGCATCATTTGGCTGCTGCATCAATTAGTTTCCTCTGGAGCCATCTTTCCTGAGCAAAGACAAAAATGAGTGAGCCGGAGGCTAGAAAACTGTGCGGAGAAGAAGAAGAAGAAGAAGAAGAAGAAGAGATTAGATTTATACCCCACCCTTCACTCACTTGGAGTCTCAGAGCGGCTTACAAACTCCTGTCCCTTCCCCTCCCCACAACAGACACCCTGGGAGGTAGGTGGGGCTGAGAGAGCTCTTTCCCAAGCTGTCCTTGAGGGAACAGCTGGCACAGAGCGATGGCTTGCCCAAGGCCATCCAGCCAGGCGCAAGTGGAGGAGTGGGGAATCAAACCCAGTGCTCCCAGATTAGAGGCCGCGCACTTAACCGCTACACCAAACTGGCTCTCACTCACACAAACTCAGCTTAGAGGGAACACTGCACAAGACCCTTTGGGTGAGTGGTGACTCAAAACTCTAACGAAATAATTAAATAAGGATCAGACCTAATGTGCCGAACAATGAAATACATACCGTAAGCAGTGGCATAGATGGCAGCTGTTAAAAAAAAAAAATCACTTATCGGTAGTGTAGTGTAAGACACCATGCTGGAAGGACGGAAAGATTATTGGAACAAAAGCAGGGCCTTTCCCAGCCTCTGCTTGAGCAGAAACAGGTGGGGCTGCCAAGTCAGCCCGGGGGGCAGGGGATCCCCCGCCACAGAGCCAGTTTGGTGTAGAGAGCCAGTTTGGTCTAGTGGTTAAGTGCGCGGACTCTAATCTGGGAGAACCGGGTTTGATTCCCCACTCCTCCACTTGCACCTGGCTGGATGACCTTGGGCAAGCCATAGCTCTGGACCAGCTGTTCTCTCAAGGACAGCTTGGGAAAGAGCTCTCTCAGCCCCACCTACCTCACAGGGTGTGTGTTGTGGGGAGGGGAAGGGAAAGGAGTTTGTAAGCCGCTCTGAAACTCCAAGTGAGTGAAGGGCGGGGTATAAATCCAATCTCTTCTTCTTCTCAAACAGTGCCCAACCAGTTTCTCTGGAGGGCCAACAACTGGGCAGAGAGGCCAAGCCTTCAAAGAACATGAGAAGAGCCCTGCTGGATCCGACCAGTGGTCCATCTAGTCCAGCTTCCAGTCTCACACAGCAGCTGACCAGTTCCTCGGGACAGCCAACAACAGGGCATAGAGGCTGATGCCCCAAAGAACATCAGAGGAGCCCTTCTGGATCAGACCAGCAGTCCATCTAGTCCAGCACACACATCCCAACTCACACAGTGGCCAACCAGTTCCTCTGGAGGGCCAACAACAGGGCACCGAGGCTGAGGCCTTTCCCTGATGTTGCCGCCCGGCACTGAGACATATTCAGAGGTTGACTGTCTCGGAACATGAAGGAGAGCCAGTTTGGTGTAGTGGTTAAGTGCGCGGACTCTAATCTGGGAGAACCGGGTTTGATTCCCCACTCCTCCACTTGCACCTGGCTGGATGACCTTGGGCAAGCCATAGCTCTGTGCCAGCTGTTCCCTCAAGGACAGCTTGGGAAAGAGCTCTCTCAGCCCCACCTACCTCACAGGGTGTCTGTTGTGGGGAGGGGAAGGGAAAGGAGTTTGTAAGCCGCTCTGAGACTCCCTGGGGGAGTGGAGGGCGGGGTATAAATCCAATCTCTTCTTCTTTGTCTTCTTCTACAGGGGTTCCCGATCCGCCGGCCAGCATTCAGCCGGCGGGGGGAACCCCACCCCCAAAGTCGTCCTGTCAGGACAACGTCCCGACGCCGAGCAGCCACCAGAGGGCTCTGGCAGTTGCCGAGGGTCGGGAGATTGCGCGCTCGCCTCTCTCTTTGTCTCTCGGGGCGCCGCCGTCCTCGGGATGAGTTTCCTGTCTCTGGCGCCTGCGGCATCCGGAGCAGCGGGAGGCAGCCCGCCTCGGAGGCAGCCGCTGCTTCCTAGTAGTGAGCCCAGGGGAGCCGCGTCGCCACGGCTGGGGGAAAGGCAAACCTGGCAACGCCGCCAACGTGATGATGTCACTTCCGGTAACATCATCATGGCGCGCACGCAAGCGCGTGCGCCGGGGAAGCTCCCGGCGCCAGGAGGACTCACTCCCCCGCCGGTAAGATTTTAGGACTTGGCAACCCTAGAAACAGGGCATCCAACAATCAGAAGAGGAAGTGAAACCAAACTACAGCACAGGCATTTTGGCCCTAAGGGATCAGGGGGAAATAACTAAACAGTTCAGTAAGGGGACATCACCAGATTCACAACTTGCCACAGTATAACAGGTAGGGTCTCCAGGTCTGGGTCGGGAAATACCTGGAGATTTTGGGAGGAGAGCTTGGAGAGGGCGAGGTTTGAGGGCAGAAGGGGCCCCAGCAGAGTACAATGCCATAGAGCCCACCCTCCAAAGCAGCCATTTTTCTCCAGCGGCACTGATGTCAGTCATCTGGAGAGCAATTGTAATAGCGGGAGGTCTCCAGGTGCCACCTGGAGATTGGCTACCCTACTTCTCAGCTTTTTGAGTGAAGACCGAGTGTGTCGGCTACAGCCCGTTACACGAAAGCCCCCGTTCTGAACAAT
The DNA here is from genome assembly GCA_029233225.1 of Lepidodactylus listeri. Taxonomy (NCBI): domain Eukaryota; kingdom Metazoa; phylum Chordata; class Lepidosauria; order Squamata; family Gekkonidae; genus Lepidodactylus; species Lepidodactylus listeri. The sequence goes on along the minus strand of JARCFY010000004.1, from coordinate 5,470,305 downwards.
TCTATTTTACATACATCTTCAGGCAGGATATTCCGCCAGGTGGGGTCCATGTTTCAGGAGTTTACCTTCCCAGAGGGAAGTGGCTGTTTCCCATCTGCAAGGCCCTTGAAGCGGAGTCCCAAATTGGAGCAGGTTGGCTGCTCACAGCTGGGGTTGCCGGCACAGCTGGGGAATCCCTGGTTCACAAGAGAGCTAAACAACAGAGTAACAATTAGCAATGCATCCTGTCTCCCCCCCCCCCCCCAGGAGATGAGAATTAACTCTGCCCATGCAGTTGAGAATGCCAGTGATCTGCTGAAATATCCGGGCAGCCATATGCTCTGAATGTTCAGGGGAAATTGCCTCTGCGTCCTTCACCTTATAGGAAAACATATGTATTGAAAACAAATCAGCCAGTATCATAATGCCCCTGTATAAATCAATGGTGCACCCTCATTTGGAGTACTGTGTACAGTTCTGGTTGCCACACCTCACAAAAGATATTATAGCATGGGGAAAAGTGCAGAAAAGGGCAATTAGAATGATTAAAGGGTTGGAACACTTTCCCTATGAAGAAAGGTTGAAGCGCTTGGGGCTCTTTAGCTTGGAGAAATGACAGCCAAGGGGGTGACATGATCGAGGTTTATAAGATTATGCATGGGATAGAGCAGGTAGAGAAAGAGGTACTTTTCTCCCTTTCTCACAAGACAAGAACTCGTGGGCACTCCATGAAATCGCTGAGCAGTCGGGTTAGAGTGGATAAAAAGAAGTACTTCTTCACCCAAAGAGTGAATAACACATGGAATTCACTGCCACAGGAGGTGGTGGCAGCAACAAGCATGGACAACTTCAAGTGGGAATTGGAGAAACATATGGAGCAGAGGTCCATCAGTGGCTATTAGTCACAAGGTATAGATAGGATCTCTCAGTCTGGGGCAAGTGATGCACTGTATTCTTGGTGCTTGGGGGGGGCAACAGTGGGAGGGCTTCAAGTATCCTGGCCCCACTGCCGGACCTCCTGAGGGCACCTGGTGTTTTTGGCCACTGTGTGACAGAGTGTTGGACTGGATGGGCCACTGGCCTGATCCAACATGGCTTCTCTTATGTTCTTATGTCTGGGGCAATTGATGCTCTGTACTCTTGGTACCTGGGAGGGCAACAGTGATAGGGCTTGTGGAGTGCTGGCCCCACTGGTGGACCTCCTGAGGATACCTAGGTTTTCATCATTGTGTGACACAGAGTCTTGGACTGGATGGGCCATTGGCCTGATCCAACAAGGCTTCTCTTATGTTCTTCTGTCCGGGTCAGTGATGCTCTGTATCCTTGACGCTTGGGGGGCAACAGCGGGAGGGCTTCTGGAATTCTGGTGGACCTCCTGATGGCACTTGGTGTTTTTGGCCGCTGTGTGAAAGAGTGTTGGACAGGATGGGCCATTAGCTCCAACATTGGCTTCTCTTATGTTCTTATGTATATATTGTCTGAAGGCTAGGCTCCTTAGAAATCTATATGATCGAGAGGTGAGATAGGCAGAGCAGGTACATGTGTCATTTCATCTGTACCGGAGAGTCAACTTCTCCCTTGGGTCCGAATGGAAGGGGAAACTGCTCTCCTGAGTGACAATGGCAGCGCATAGCAGAGATGACATCTCCACTGATGTACAGATGGTGTGCTCCCCCTCACTGGCAGTCTTTCATCTGGACGACCCTGGGCAAGCCATAGTTCTGACAGCATTCTTCTTGAAAAAGTAGTTCTGGAAAGAGACCTCTCAGCCCCACCGACCTCACAGCGAATGCTCCCTCTGAGCTGTGGAGTCTGGCGAGCAAAAATTCTACTTTGGGAGCTACCAGCATTAAAGTTGTGAACGGGCGATTTGGCTGCTGCATAAATCAGTAAGCTCTGGAACCATCCTTCCTGAGCGAAAACAAAAATGGGTGAGCCGGAGGCTAAAAAACTGCGAGCTGGCTCACACTAACTCAACTTAGAGGGAACACTGCTCACAGGGTGTCTGTTGTGGGGAGAGGAAGGGAAAGGAGTTTGTAAGCCGCTCTGAGACTCCAAGTGAAGGGTGGAGTATAAATCCCATCTCCTCCTCTTCCTTCTCCTCCTCCTCCTCCTCTTCTTCTTCTCGGTGGCTGGACAAACCCTTGTCAGGGATGCTCTAGGCTGATCCTGCACTGAGCAGAAGGTTGGACTAGATGGCCTGTATGGCCCCTTCCAGCTCTCTGGTTCTATGATTCTATACCTCTCTGGAGATTGGCAGGTGGGGCACACAGGCACGTTTGAGTGGAACTTGGTGGGGTGTGGGGCAGGAAGAAAGTTTGTGGGATATCGGAGATTAGGAAGGGGTGTAATTCCATAGAGCCTGTTGTGTTCTAATGGCGACTGCCATGCTGTCAGGCCATGCAGTCCGGGGCAAGCACATGGCCAGGCGCGGTCAGAGCTTCGTTCCAGAACACAAAAGACTGGCCGGATTGTAATTTAGACCTATCGGTCAGCCAGGATGCAAATAGGGGCCAATGACCTGGGGAGACTTAATTGTATTACTTGTGATCCTATCAGAGTGTGTGGGTGAGGTTGGGGGCATGGTTTAGGTGCACATATAAGTAGACCCCCGAGCCCAGCTCAGACATGTGTTCCTGACCCGTCAATAAACCTTGAGCTGATTTCACTGGAACGCGTCTCTGGACTGAGTGCTTTATAGAGCCCACCTTTCAAAGCAGCCATTTTCTTTTTCTGGGAGGTCTCCAGGTGTTCCTGGACTTGAAACTAGCTCTTCCACTGAAGACCAACATGGCTGCCCTCTCAAACATCCTAGGATATGAGCCCTCAGAAGAAGAAGAGATTGGATTTATACCCCGCCCTCCACTCCCCAAGAGAGTCTCAGAGCGGCTTACAAACTCCTTTTCCCTTCCCCTCCCCACAACAGACACCCTGTGAGGTCGGTGGGGCTGAGAGAGCTCTCCTGAGAACTGTCCTTGAGAGAACAGCTGGTACAGAGCTATGGCTTGCCCAAGGTCACCCAGCCAGGTGCAAGTGGAGGAGTGGGGAATCAAACCCGGTTCTCCCAGATTAGAGTCCGCGCACTTAACTGCTACACCAAACTGGCTCTCAAGAAGGGAAGTAAAAAAAAAAACAACACAAAATTAAGGGGTGTTCTAGACCCTCCCTTGCACCTGAAGGTCCCAATCCAGTGGCAGGTTTACTTGTCCCTCACCAAATCTTCTGAGAACTTCCATCCCAAGAGGCACATTCAAAGCCTAGGAGTTGTACTAGAGCAAGGGCGGCCAAACATGCTTAACGTAAGATCCACACAGAATAAACGTCAGATGTTTAAGAGCCGCAAGACATGAACAAACATCACACACATTTTTTTTATTGGAAAACAGGCAAATTTGCTTATTAACATTAAACAAGACTGCCGAAAATAAAAACAAAAGGAGTAAAAATATATTGATAATGATATTTATTTATCCGATGATATTTATTTTGTTTGCTAATGATATTTATGTGTCTGAGAGAGAGAAAGGTGGAAAGAAAGAATGAAAAAGGTGGAAAGAAAGAGAGAAAGAGAGAGAAACAAGGAAAGCAAATAGATGGGGAAGGGAGGGGGGTGAAAGAAGAGAGCCAGAAAGGAAGAGAGAGAGCAAATAGATGGGGAGCCACATAGTATGTGTGAAAGAGCCGCATGTGGCTCCCGAGCCACAATTTGGCCACCCCTGAACACTGCAGAGGCATCCAGCCTCTCCCCTGGAGTTGTAAGAGACTGCTTGAGCTCCATGGAGCAGAATCCATTTGTTCCGTCTGTCCTTCCTCGGCAGCCACCACTCTGACTACAAAACGAGAAGAGGTCCCAGCAGCGTCTGCACCATCCATTTGAGGGGGAAGAAAGGGATTTGGACAAGCGAAACACATTAGGACCAATTCTTCTTGTTGTTGTAATTGATTTGTTTTGCTTTTTTTTCAATGAACTTTTCCCATCCATCACATTGATTGTCTCTCCTTGCTAATATCTGGCTGGAGTGTCCTCCATCGCCCTCTTCCAGTTTTCGTCCATATTTTAGTAGATTTCTTTTTTTAAAAAAAATCTTTTCTTGTACTGGAACAAGCCCCCTCCCCCCCCCCTTAGAGTCTCTCCTTGAGCACTAAGGACAAACCGGCAATATTTTATGTTATAGCATGGTATTAAAAAAAATGCACGACGCTATAAATTATCATATGAGAGCTGAAATGCGAGGAAATATGCCAGACACAGGTGGAAATCCCATTAAACAACAGGGTTCGATTGCAAAGCAGTCCCCGCAGAAATCTTAGGCGCCGCGCGGGAAGCCGTTTGGTTGGGTGCGAGGAGGCATAATGTAACAGATCAAATGCATAATCAGTCAACTAGAGAGATGAAATTTTTACAAATGCATAAAAAAGAAAGGTGACTCCCATTTAGAGCGAGATCAATTTCCAATGGCGCCACCAGGGATATGGAAATGCGCACTGTGGCTTGAATGGGAAGACGTCTGCAGCGCACATGGGTGAGGACTGAGGAACATGGCCCACTGGAGAAGAAGTGAGCAGTGACTCATGAAAATTCCTCCCCTGCCACAGATGTTGTTAGTCTTGAAGGTGCTACAGAACGGAAACCCATCCATCTTGTGATAGAAGGACAGATGGACGCACATTCTAACCATATCTGATGAAGTGAACAGTGACTCATGACAGCTCCTCCCCTACCAGAAATTGTGTTAGTCTTTCAGGTGCTCCTGGACTCTGGCTCTTTTCTCCTGCTGCAGACAGACCAACACAGCTACCCATCTTGCTCTATCTGAAGAAGTGACCAGTGACTCACAAAAGCTCCTCTCCGGCCACAAATTTTGTTAGTCTTTCAGGTGTTCCTGGACTCTGGCTCTTTTCTACCGCTGCAGACAGACCAACACGGCTACCCATCTTGATCCATGTCCATGGAAGGCACCACATTCAGCCATCAACCTTGAGATATAAGGACAGATGGACTCACATTCTAGCTGTGATCTGAAGAAGTGAGCAGTGACTCATGAAAGCTCCTCCCCTGCCACTAACTTTGTTAGTCTTTCAGGTGCTACAGAACGGAAACCCATCCATCTTGTGATAGAAGGACAGACGGACTCACATTCTAACCGTATCTGACGAAGTGAACGGTGACTCCCGACAGCTCCTCCCCTGCTAGAAATTGTGTTAGTCTTTTAGGTGCTCCTGGACTCTGGCTCTATTCTACTGCTCCGAAGAGATTGACACAGCTACCCATCTAGATCTGACTCAACCAAGGAAGTCACAGACCTTCGGTTTGCAAGACCTGAGCAAGGCTGTTAATAATAAGACTTTGGGGAGGTCACCCATTCAGAGAAAGGTGCAAGAGCCCAGAATCTGAAGAAGAGAGACTGGTGAAAGCTCATGCCCTGCACCAAATGTTGTTAAGTCTTCAAGGTGCTCCTGGACTCTTGCTCTTTTCTGCTGCTCCAGACAGACTAACACAGCTACCCATCTCTATCTGACTCAACCAAGGAAGTCACAGCCTCCAACTTGTGAGGCCTGAGCAAGGCTCTTAATAAAAGGACTTTTTGGAAATCACCCATTCAGAGAAAAGAGCAAGCGTCCAGTATCTGAAGAAGTGAACAGTGACTCACGAAAGCTCATCCCCTGCCCCAAATGTTGTTAGCCTTTTAAGGTCCTCTTGGATTCTGGCTCTTTTCTACTGCTACAGATAGACTAAGAGGAGAAGAAGAAGAAGAAGAGGAGGAGGAGGAGGAGGAGGAGGAGGAGATTGGATTTATACCCCGCCCTTCACTACCCAAGGGAGTCTCGGAGCGGCTTACAAACTCCTTTCCCTTCCCCTCCCCACGAAGACACCCTGTGAGGTGGGTGGGGCTGAGAGAGCTCTGACAGAAACTGCACTTTTCCAAGAACGGCTGTGCCAGAACTATGGCTTGCCCAAGGTCATCCAGCAGGTGCAAGTGGAGGAGTGGGGAATCAAACCCGGCTCTCCCAGATTAGAGTCCGCGCACTCAACCACTACACCAAACTAGATTCAAGTCTAGTTGAAATTATTGGGGAAAAATGAATTCGGCAGCAGCACCAACGGCTTAAATGAGTGGCAGTCTAGAACGTGTGACTCGCAACCCCTCTCCAAAAATTTTTGCGAACTTCCGTGCAACTCCTTAAAGCGTCCCTTCGACAGAGATTGCCCGGTTTGTAAACTCACCTTGAATTTGACTTTTGAACAAAAATCTCATCACAGCTCTGCCGCGATCTTTTCTTCCCGGAGTCTTTTAAAGAAAAGTTAGTCATCTCGCAAGCGTTTGTGGTGTTCATATGAGGAGCCTGCCTGGGGACGTCCGATTGCCCCGGAGGTCTCCACCAATTCGGAGATTACATGACTCTAGTTACAAGCATACAAAACCCAACTTGACAAGCCAATCAATGACCAAAAAAGGCAGCTGTGAACATCTGATTGAACTGACCTGCAGGAAAAAGCTTTCTGCCCAAGCAAATCCCCGATAAGATGTGAAATGCAATGGAAAAATCATTCAGGGGGAATGGAAGAGGCACCGATTGTGTTTGGGTATTATGGGGTCAGTTAAATAAAAGTGAAGTTTCTTCTCTTTCCTTTTTTGGCCAGGACTGCTTAATCGATAAATATATTTATTCGAAGGAAACGCATGCAAACGTTTTCTTAAAAGAACTGACAGCCAAATCAAACAACGGTTTTCGGTTTCAAATGCTATCGATCCGTGAATCCCATTTTCCAGGAAGTGGTCAAAATCTGATTTGAGACTTTGGCTATTGTGTATTTTTCTTCGTTAAAAGTGAATTGAATTAGCAATCTTTTGAAATTTCAAAAGAGAATGCTGTCTGTAATAAGGACTCTGTTCTGCTAAGGTCTCTGCAGTGCAGTGCAGTGACAGGGTTAGATCAGTTTCCTTGCAGTGTTTGGTGTGTCGTGTGTGTGTGTGTGAGAGAGAGAGAGAGAGAGAGAGAGAATTTGTGTGTGTGTGTGTTTGCTTGCATGCCTGAAAGTCATGGTGACTTCTGGTGACCGCTAACGGGGTTTGGACATTTCAGAGAGGTGACTTGATATTCCCTGCCTCTGCATCCCAGCCCTGGTATTCCTTGGAGGTCTCCCTTCCAAGTACTTGCCGGGGTCAGCCCTGCTCAGCTTCCGAGATCTGACGAGATCGGGCTTGCCAGTTTTTTGATACTTCATAATATGGGACGTTTCCCCTTTTGTATTACTGCAATATGTGATGTGGCGTGAGCATTTTTTAAAAAAATCCCTGCAGTTCAGAACATTATGGTCTTTGCCCCCCCCCCCCCAAAAAAAAGTAGTTACAAAGTTCAGGAGAGAATTTCAAAAAAGAAAAATCCCCATCAAGCCCATTTTATCTTGACCTTCTGTTGGCAATCTGATAATAACAGAATTAAGGATGGGCACGAACCTCATTTTTGTGGTTCAGTTCATAGTTTGTGGCTGAACCATCAACCTAACCACGAACCAATATGCGGACTCACAAAGTGAACTGGCTTTGTGAGCCGTTTAAAGTTTAAACTCCTGCTTTCTGCTCCCCATGAAAAGCCAGGGGCCATTTAAAACAAACAGCTGGACAGCACAGAGATCCCCACCACTCAGCTTTAAACCCCTGCTTTCTGCTCTTCAAAACCACAATGGACTGCATTAAAATTCATACAGGTTCGTGGCAGTTCTTCAGTTCACGAATATTGCTTCACCAACCACAGAGCGCCAAAACTTCGTGACAACTTTAGTTCATCAGCTGCTTTGTGCCTTCCCTAAACAGAATTGCCATCACATGCAAGGTCATTAAAGGAGGAGGAGGAGATTGGATTTATATCCCACCCTTCACTCGGAGTCTCAGAGCGGCTTACAAACTCCTCTCCCTTCCCCTCCCCACAACAGACACCCTGTGAGATAGGTGGGGCTGAGAGAGCTCTTTCCAGAACTGTCCTTGAGAGAACAGCTCTGACAGAACTATGGCTTGTCCAAGGCCATCCAGCAGCTGCACGTGGAGGAGTGGGGAATCAAACCCGGTTCTCCCAGATTGGAGCCCACGCACTTAACCACTACACCAAACTGGCTCTTTTGAGATTCAACTCCAATAGCACCTTAGAGACCAAAAAGTTTTTTGTAGTGCCAGATTGTCAGAGGTATCCAGAGGGGTGCCACAGGGCTCGGTTCTTTTCGATCTTTTTCGATATTGTTATAAATGATCTGGATGTGGGTGTGGAGGGGCTGCTCATTAAATTTGCCGATGACACCAAATTGGGAGGAGCAGCGAACACACCAGAAGACAGTGATAGAATTCAATGAGATCTGAATACACTGGAAAAGTGGATGAATGTGAACAAGATGCAATTGAACAAGGATAAGTGCCAAGTTCTACACCTGGCTAACACACATACTGGATGGGGAATACACTTCTGGGTAGCAGTGCGTGTGAACAAGATCTCGGGGTACGTGTGGACCGTAAGTTAAACATGAGCAGCCAGTGTGATGCGGCGACAAAAAAGGCTAATGCTATCTTGGGGCGTATCAACAGAAGCATAACATCCAAATCGTAAGATCTCATAGTCCCACTGTACACTGCATTGGTCGTACACTGCATTGGTCAGGCCGCACCTGAAATCCTGTGTGCAGTTCTGGAGGCCTCACTTCAAAAAGGAGGTGGACAGAACGGAGCGGGTGCAGAGGAGAGCGACAAAGAAGCCCTATGAGGAAAGGCTGATGGACTTGGGAATGGAGAAGAGGTTGAGGGGGGACAGGATTGCTCTCTTTAAGTATTTGAAGAGCTGTCACTTAGAGGAGGGCGGGAAGCTGTTCCTGTTGGCAGCAGAGGATAGGAGGACTTGGAAGAATGGGTTTAAATTAAGGGTGGGAAGGTACCAGCTCAATATTATGGAAAACTTTTTTTTACAGTAAGAGTTGTGCAACAGTGGAATCAGCTGCAAGTGGAGGAGTGGGGAATCAAAGCCGGTTCTCCCAGAGTAGAGTCCACACTCTTAACCACTACCCCAAACTGGTGTGGTTTATTAACCACCTACTCTAAAGGCCAGGGGTAACTTTAGCAACCCTGCTCAACCCCCCCCCCCCCCCACCGCAACCTAACCTGCATGAAAAGGTATTTGAGAGGATACAATGGAAGGGATTAAATCCAGGCAAGCCACAATTGAGATTGGTTACTATAGCAGAGGCCGAGGACAGATTGGAGTTGTGGCCCGCTTTGCCTCCGCTTTAGAAGCAGAGGCAAAGAGGCCATCCAGACAGCCGCAGCTGTCCTCCGTCACCGGCGCATACTCACCCGTGCCGGAAGCGCTGTCCTCGCGCTTCAGGCGGAGACCCCTGGGATCTGGTCTCCAGGTGTCTCCGTGCGCGTCACTGGCGCTTCCTGCGGGTGTGGATGCGCCAAAGGTGCGTTGCACATGCCGCCGGAAGTGTGGATGAGCTGCTCCGGCTGCTATGGCTGCGCATAGCCATGGCTCGCCGAGGCAGCCAGCAGCCACACCCCTCCGCCCCTCGCAGCCAGTGCGAACGGGGTGCGCCAGGCTGTGCCGGGACAGATCTTCAGTCTGTCCTCGGCCTGAGTTTGCCCAGTCATAGAAGCATGATCCTGAGTGCAATGAATAAATCTCCCAAGAAGTATATAGTGCAAAGAAGGTAAACTTATATTTATTCGAGTAGATCCAGTTCACATTCCGGTTGCAGTCAAAAGAAGAGGGGAAAAACCTAATCTAACGAGTACTTCCTCTATCACAAATGAGCAGCCTGTTGTATGTCACCCATGTGGGCGAATGAGGGCATTGTCTCCACAGGAGAGGCCTGCATAGACATGTGTCTCCATGGAAGGCCATGTGAAGAGAGGGAGAGGACTGAGGGAGAGAGAGAGTAGAGGTCAGAGGGCAGCGCCCAGTTGACGACAGAGAGAAGCATCCCATTCAAGGAGATAACACCTCTACACCCTTAGAGCGATGTAGGTTCCTCTCAGTGTTGATCACTCCAGCAGCCCCCCTGAACTTGTTGGAAGAAGGGTGAAATAAAAGGGTGAAATAAAATAGATTTTTTTTCCTTGTGATCGTTCTTCTAGGGGATGTTGCGGATTTTTGTGACTACTCTGGCTTAGCTTTGAAATCTGGAACGTCTCTTCCATGGGATGACAATTCAGTTCAAAACCTCGTTGATATTAAAACTGATGCCTGCTTATGCCCACATCTAGTTTAAATGGCACAGAGCAAATAAATGAAATTGGCGAATGGAAGGGCCAAAAAAAGATCACATTGGATGTGCACAAAGACTTAAAGGAATGAATAAACGGCGTGTTCGTACGTTCCCGGCAAGCATACGGCTTAATCAGGATGAATACATTTCACCAGTGAAATTTCGCCAGTGGATAAGCATAGTGATAAGAGTGAAATGTAGAAAATCAGACCCTCCCAAATGGATTGAATAAACTCCTTGAGAAATCAACCGGGAAGGAGGGGGTTATTTCCGTCGGCTTGACGACACTGGAAATAAAATATAGATACACATATATATGTTTTTGTGTGTTTCCAAAATATCTCTTCTGCTCGTCAGGATCTGGGATGGGGGGGGGGGCAGGAGCCCCGGCTTGCTCTCTGCAGCTGCGCAGCCCCTGGCTCCGGTGCCCACTTATGCTAAGCAGGATCATGAACTTGTTTCCAGCATATTTGTTAAATCCGTCTTCCCTTTGTCATTGCCACAGAGAAGGCAAGATGATGGGAGATTACGCCGTCAAATCGCCGAGGAGACACCTGCCGAGTTTGTGGATTTCCGTAGCGCAGGAGTCGTCTTTAATAGGAAGTGGTGCTTAGGGAGAAGGTGGGTGGGTTGTTGTTGTTGTTTTTTAAGAAGAAGTGCTCTAGATCTGGTGGGCAAGCGGGTATATTGTGGAAATTGAGACTGGCCTGGAGGGTACCTTAAGAACGTAAGAGAATGTAAAAGAAGCCAATGCTGGATCAGTCCAATGGCCCATCCAGTCCAACACTCTTTCACACAGTAGCCAAAAACACCAGGTGCCCTCAGGAGGTCCACCAGTGGGGCCAGGACACTAGAAGCCCTCCCACTGTTGCCCCCCCAGCACTAAGAATACAGAGCATCACTTGCCCCAGACTGAGAGTCCCTATCTACACTTTGTGGCTAATAGTCGTTGCCCGGGGGAGAGGAGAAAGCCTTACCTTTGGCTGCTGCTCCACATAGAGCTCCTTCTCCCCCCCCATGGGTCTCACGGGTCCTGCCTCTTGTGTTTATCTAATTCCCTCTTGAAGCCATTCATGCTTGTAGCCACCGTCACCTCCTGTGGCAGTGAATTCCATGTGATCAAATCAGTCAATCCTAAAAGAAATCCACCCTAACTGTTCCCTGGAAGGCCAGATCCTGAAGCTGAAACTCAAATACTTTGGCCACCAAATGAGAAGGGAGCCCTCCCTGGAGAAGGCCCTGATGCTGGGAAAGATTGAGGGTCAAAGAAGAAGGGGACGGCGAAGGATGAGATGGTCAGACAGTGTTATCAATGAAGTTAAGCCACGTGAAGTTAAGCAAACTCCGGTGCACGATGGAAGACAGGAGGGCCTGGCGTGATGCAGCCCATGGGGTCGCAAAGAGTCAGACTCGACTGTGCGACTGGACAACAAACCCGTAAAGTGTTGTCAAGTTGCAGTTGACTTCAGGTGACCTCATGAGGTTTTCAAGGCAAGAGACGTTCAGAGGTAGTTTGCCAGTGCCTGCCTCTGTGTAGCAACCCGGGACACCCCTGATGGTCTCTGGTCTCCCATCCAAGGACTAACCAAAGACGACCCTACTTAGCTTCCCAGATCTGATGAGAGCGGGCCATACTGGGCCATCCAGGTGAGGCTGTCCATATGTTCAAGATTGGGGGGGGGGCGCTAATGTACAAACTGATTTTCAGGGACAGTCTGTGAGCGATTCTAGCAGGACTTTGCTGCTGTGCTTCGGGGGCAGGGGCTTTTCTTCAACTAGTCACAAGGATTCTCGAATCGCACCTGTGTCAGTTCGCATGTGATATTACCCATGTGTTTGCTTTTCCAACCCCGATTCTGGAAAGTGTTTCCTTGTTGTTGCCACCTAGTGGCCAAAAGGAAGAATAACTTGTTTCACAGAGTTCAGACAGAGCACGTCCAGACGTTAGAAGCATAAGGACGTGAGAGCAGCCACGCTTGATCAGTCCAGGGGTTCATTTTGTCCAGGGTCCTGTTTCCCACAGTGGCCAACCAGAACTCCTCAAAGGCCCACAAGCAGAGAATGGTGGGCGAAGCCTCCCATGTTTTTGTCTCTTCGCAACTGGTAATCAAAGGTCTACTGCATCTGAACATGGAGGTTCCATTTAGCCATTGTTGCAACTTACTATTGATGGGTCTCTCCTCCACACTACTTACCATTGATGGGTCTGTCCTCATCCTCCTTCAAAGCAATTTAAGCTAGTGGCCATCACTGAGCCTTGTAGCAGGGAGTTCCACAAGCTCATTCTGCATTGTGTTCAGAAGTACACTCTTTTTTCCTGTCCCGGATTTCCTGCCCAACAACTTTGTGGCGCGCCCCTAGCCTGATGAGGTCTCCCTATCAATTTTGCAAGACTTCTTGCTGAAGTCTATTCTAGCCCCTTTCAAATGAAGGACAAAATAAAGCAAGGGTAGTTGCCTAGCATTTTTGTTATGGCTTGTGTGCTTTATAATTCCCAGATACAGGGCATACTTTTAGAAGAGGACAAGAAGAGGGGCCCGCGATACTCGCAGGGGAAGAGTATTCCTAAAGGCTGCAGCTTCACTATGGGCTGCTGCAGAATTCCCAGAGTGTTCTCTGTGCATGTGCAGGGAACACTCTTTTACTTTTGGGAGGGATTTAAATATATCCCCCTTATAGTTGTTTAAGTTTTAAGATTTTTCTGCACACCTGGGGAGCCCCCCAAGTGTGGAGGAAAACCTTTCTGTCTCCCAAGTGCCCCCGATGTGTGGATTTAGGTATCCGCACACACCAGCGGACACTTGGCTATTAGTATATAGATAGAGGTATGTGTCACCAGGCTGAAGGCTTTGTTCCTCATCGTGTTCCATATCTCCAGGACTCAAGTCTCTTAGAATCACAGAGTTGGAAGGGACCCTACAGGCCATCTAGTCCAACCCCCTGCTCAATGCAGGATTTGCCTAGAGCATCCCTGACCAGTGTTTGTCCAGCCGCTGCTTGAAGACTGCCAGGGAGGGGGAGCTCGCCACCTTCTGAGGCAGCCAATTCCACTGTGGCACAGCTCGTAACTGTCAAAAAGTTTTTTCCTAAGATGCAGGTGGTCCCTTCCCACCCTTAATTTAAAGTATTCCATTCCTTAAAGTATTCCATTTCTGAACATAAAAGTTGCAAAAATAGTTCAGCGGGATTTCCCAGTATCATACGATTTGTGTGTAACCCTTTTTACATAATCAGTTAACACAGAAATTAGATTTTCTGTGCGGACGCCTCCAAAAATAGCAAGTGCCATCAGGAGGCCCACCACTGGGGCCAGGGATTTTAGAAGAAAAAGCGATGTGTCCTTTTTTTGTACGAAATGCTCCCTTTTGCCCCTTTAAAGTGCTATAGAAGCATTTCAGCACTTGCAAAACTGGACAGGGGCAGAAGGGTTAAATCCCCCCTCCCCTTCCCCACGCCACCCTGATCTCAGGGTCCCTTTTCTAGACAGGTGGATATCGGCGGTCTCCCCCACGTCCATTTGTGTCCTGGGTGGGAGTTTAGGGGATGCGACGTCTACCCCCAACAGATTTTGCTTATCTTTTAAGAAACTCTTTCCCCCTTCCTAAGGCAGTCCCTGAAATGAATCCTCCGTTTTGCTTGTGTAGGCGAAAATGCCACGGCCAACCCCCCCCCCCGCCGCCGCCGCCTCCACTCCTGCCAGGGCCCGTCCATTCTCCATCTCACGTTGCTGAGCCGTGCCCGCCCCCTTCCCGTTGCGTCCTCGTTTTCGGGAGATCCATCTGTGGTCTCAGCTGCTTCTCAGACAGACCTAATAGCTGTAGTGTGCTCAGACAAGCATGATAGGTACTAGCGGAGCAGATTGAGAGAGATTGTCCTGGGAGTTCATATATTTTTATACACTCGTAGGGTACACATCATCCGGCGACAGCAATGAAGCTAAGTCAAGCATCTCAGCAATGCAATAAAGGAGATTAAAACAGTCTCCTTTAACTCATTTGCCAGGCAGGAGGGTGGGTATATCCCCCCCCTTCTTTTTTTTAAATGAGGCTAATCAGGGAGAGAAATGACTTCTCGTCCCACTTGAAGAGGAGAGGGTTGGCCCGGCCTGGACGTTTCGCTGTTGCCCGCACCTCCTCCCGGAACACATCCGAAGCGATAAGAACATGAAGGATTTTAAGCTTCTCGAAAAGCGAGGGATGTCTGCTCTCAGGGGAGAAAGGCGATAAGATTGTAGCTACGGCGAGAACTTCGGTTCTTAGGGTATATCTCTATGGCGAGGTGCATCGGTTTCGAGCCGTGACAAGTGTCGGACATTTGCTGTGAAAAACGGCTACAGAATTTAAGACTTTTCTGCTTAGGCCAAAAACCAACTCAACCACAATACGAAAATGACCCAGGCAACAAGAGAAAAGGGGGAAGCTGATAATTATGTCCTGGTGGGAGAAAGTAGATCTGGAGGACTTCGCTTTCCTCTCCTCTTCACCATCAACCATTTAATCAACATTATTTATAGTCTGCTGTTCACTCTGGGACTCAAGGCAGATCACAAATACGATTAAAGAAACACTTTTTCCCATCAATCAGCTTGATTTGAGTCCAGTGGCACCTTGGGAGACCAACAAGATGTTCAGGGTCTAAGCTTTCAAGAGTCAAAGCTCCCTTTGCCAGGGGTACCTTTGTACAGGGGACTGTTGGAGAGGGAGCGCACAGGAGCGCAGCTTCGGGAGTGAGGAGCCCACGGGGCCGGCACATGACCAAGCCCCGCCCCCTCCTCGGCTTCCCCGAGCAGTGCAGAGGCGCAGCGCCCCGGGGAAAGCCCTGCTAGGGTCTTTACTGTTTTTAATGTTCTGTTTTAATATTGATAATTTTATCCTTGTTCCTTTTATGACTGTGTGCTGCTTTTCCAGAGACTTGCTCAAGGTGGCATACAAATTTTCTAAGGATACCATTTTTTATCTGGGCACATGGCACATAAGTACTGGAGAAATTTCACCAACCCTTCAGCAGCTTCCACCTTATCAGTTTGGTGTAGTGGTCAGGAGTTGGACTCTTAATCTGGGAGAACCGGGTTTGATTCCCCACTCCTCCACATGCAGCTGCTGGTGTGACCTTGGGCCAGTCACAAGTTCTCTCAGAGCTGTTCTCTCATGAGCAGTTCTCAAAAGACCTCTCTCAGCCCCACCTACCTCACAGGGTGTCTTGTTGTGGGGAGGGGGAGGGGAAGGGGAAGGGATGGGTGGTGCACATGTCCTGGGTATCTCAAGTCTACTTGAAACCTGGTGGTTTCAAGGGAGCAGGAAGAGAATGAGGGCGTGTTCTTTATGCTTATTTTTATTGCACAAAGTATTGGATGGGGAAGGGAATGGAGGAAGAGCAGGTCAGTTTCACTCACCTGTGGAGTGGAGCCTGAGGGGTGGGTGTTGCCTTCTGACACACTTCTGGTATGTTAGGGGGTGTGGCATATGCAAATGAGTTATGCAAATGAGTTATGCTAATGAGCTCCTGCACCTCTTTTTCTACAAAATGACCCCTGCCTTTGTATATGACGCAGATATCTGATGCAGAAGGTCCTAGGCTCGGTCCCCAGCATCTCTGGTTAAAATGGATTGGGGAGTTGGTGATGTGAAAGACCATTCTGCCTGAGACCCCGGAAAGCCACGGTCTGTCCAGGTAGACAATACTGGCCTTGATGGACCAGTGGTCTTAATTAATTCGAGCATCTGTTTGACATGCAGAAGGTCCCAGAATCTCGGTCCCTAGAATCTCCAGCTAAAAGGATCAAGCAGTAGGTGAAGTGGACGACTTCAGCCTGAGACCCTGGAAAGCCACTGCTAGTCAAGTAGACAACAGTGAACTTGATAGACCAAGATAGATCAGTAGAAGGCAGTGCCATGTGTGTTCTGGGAAGAAGCGACGGATCAGTGGTAGAGCATCTGCTTGGCATGCAGAAGGTCCCAGGTTCAGTCCCCGGCTTCTCCTGCTAAAAAGGAGTAAGCAGTGGGTGATGGGAAAGACCTGAGACCCTGGAGAGCCTCTGCCAGTCTGAGTAGACAATACTGACCTCGAAGGACCGATGGTCTGATTCCGTGTAAGGCAGTTTCATGTGTCCATCAGAAACCATGGAATATCATACAATTATGTTTGCTCAGCCCCGGCTTCAGAATCCTGATGCCTTGTATCAGCAGTCGAAGGATTTCCATTCCAGCTGACGTCGCCAAGAGGGATGGGCGAGCTGTAGACCTTCAGTGCATTCCCTTTGATTGTTAATATCTTTGCCACAGCACACTGGCACGGGAATGAATTAAAGGTGCCGGTTATTTCAACTCATTTTGCTTTCTGTGAGGCCGTCCAACTTCATTTACTAAATCGGATGTGACAGGGGAGGGTTTTACCGCCATCCATTCGCATGCTCGCCTCTTTCCTGAACACTTCGTTACGTCGAACAGAAAAGAGTACTGAATATTTCCCTGACCAATGAGATCCCGTCTCTCTTCAACCAATGGCTTTTCCCTTTTCATGCCAGGGTAGCAATGCATTTCCAGAGGAGGTTATCCATTATAAATACCGCATTCTTTGCACCTCAAAAAAGATATTCTAGCTTTGGAAAAGATGCAGAAAAGGGCAACTATAATGATTAAGGGGATGGAACTCCTTCCCTATGAAGAAAGGTTAAAGAGGTTGGGGCTCTTTAGCTGGGAGAAACGAGGGCTGAAGGGTGACAGGATAGAGGTTTACCAAATTATGCATCGGACAGAGAAAGCAGAGAAAGGAGTACTTTTCTCCCTTTCGCACAAGACAAGAACTCGGGGCACTCCATGAAATACCGGGCATTGCACGCCGTGGCTGACTGGCTCAGATCAAGCAGGCTGAAATTGAACCCGGCGAAGATGGAGGTCCTGTGCCTGGGGCGCTGCGGCCTGGGGCGGGGGGTCTCACTCCCAAGCTTCGACGGGGCGCCGTTGGTGCCTGCGTCGAGGGTTAGGAGTTTGGGAGTGCTCCTGGAGCCCTCCTTGTCAATGGAGGCCCAGGTAGCAGCCACTGCTAAGTCGGCCTTTTACCATCTGAGGCTGGCGAGGCAGTTGGTTCCCTACCTCGACCGTGATGACCTAGCCACAGTGATCCATGCGATGGTCACCTCGAGGCTAGACTACTGTAACACTCTCTACATGGGGCTGCCTTTGGTGCAAATCCAGAAGCTGCAGCTGGTGCAGAATGCCGCAGCCAGGTTAGTGACGGGTCTCTCAAGACAGGACCACATCTGACCTGTGCTAGCGGAGCTGCACTGGCTGCCTATAGCATACCGAGTTCGCTTCAAAGTGCTGGTTCTTACCTCTAAAGCCCTATATGGCCAGGGTCCAACATACCTTAGGGACCGCCTTTCTCCGTACATACCCCAGAGAGCACTACGGTCGGGGTCAGAACATCGACTGTGTGTCCCGGGCCCCAGGGACGCCAAGCTTGTCAGAACAAGGACCAGGGCCTTCTCGGGGGCGGCTCCTGTCTGGTGGAACAAGCTCCTGGAGGAGATCAGGGCCCTGCGGGATCTGATGCAGTTCCGCAGGGCCTGTAAAACGGAGCTCTTCTGCCAGGCTTTTGAATAGGAGCCGCCACCGGTGATACCACCCATCACCTTAACATCTGTGATGACCCTGGTCCTGTACGGCCCTGTATGGCCCTGGCGCGGAGGGGAGGGGGCTGAGCCTGCCATCAAGTCACCATCTGAAGTGGTATTTATGGAAGCTTTTCTATGTATTAACTGTATTTATTGTGAATGTTTTATGGATTTTATAGGTTTTAATGTTTTGATTAGGCCATCGGCCCACGTAAGCCGCCCTGAGCCCACTTGCGGGGAGGGCGGGATAAAAAAATCCCAAAAATAAAATAAATAAATATAAATAAATTAAGGAGCAGTAGGCGTCAAACTGATCAAAGGAAGTCCTTTTTCACCCAAAGATTCATTGACGTGTGGAATTCACTGCTGCAGGAAGTGTTGGCGGCTACAGGCATGGACAGCTTCAGGAGGGGATAGGATAAACATCTGGAGCAGAGGTCCATGAGTGGCTATGAGCCACAAAGTATAGATAGGGACTCTCGGTTTGGGGCAAGTGATGCTCTGTCTTCTTGGTGCTTGGGGGGGGGGGCAACACTGGGAGGGCTTAGTGTCCTGGCCCCACTGGTGTAACCTTGGGTCAGTTACAAGTTGCTTCAGAGATGTTCTCTCATGAGCAGTCCTTGAATGAGCTCTCTCAGCCCCACCTACCTCACAGGGTGTCTGCTGTGGGGAGGGGAAAGGAAAGGAGATGCTGCTTGAGGGGAGGGCAACAGCGGGAGGGCTTCTAGTGTCCTGGCCCCACTGCTGGACCTCCTGATGGCACCTGGGTTTTGGCCACTGTGTGACACAGAGTATTGGAGTGGATGGACCACTGGCCTGATCCAACATTGGCTTCTCTTAGGCTGTTATGGGGGAAAGAGAGAACCTCCAACAGCGAGCAGGAATTGAAATATACTTTTCTGATTCTATTCTGTAGGAGAATCCACTGGGGACATGTACACTGGACACATCGCAGATGTATTGTATTTGTTTTTTAACTTTATTGAGAAGATCCAGCCTCTGGGGGCGTGCAGAGTGTTTTACAGCCATTCTTAGGCAGGCTGTTCCTCCTGTATGCAGCCAAGGGTTCCAGATCTTTTAAAAACCAAAAGCTACTACCTTCTGAAATGCCCAACACACACATGAAGCTGCCTGATCTTGAATAAGACCCTTGGTCCATCAAGATCTACTCAGACTGGCAGCAGCTCTCCAGGGTCTCAGGCTGAAGTCTGTCCCCATCACCTCCTGCCTGGTCCTTTTAACTGGAGATGCCGGGGATTGAACCTGGGACCTTCTGCGTACCACACAGAGGCTCTACCACTGAGCCACAGCTCCTCACATGATGCTGCCTTATCCTGAATCTACTCAGACTGGCAGCGGCTCTCCAGAATCTCAGGCAGAGGTCTTTCACATCACCTCCTGCCTGGTCTTTTTCAACTGGAGATGCCGGGGATTGAACCTGGGACCTTCTGCATGCCAAGCAGATGAACCCATGAAATGGCCTTACACAGAACTAGATCCTTGGACCATCGAGGTCAATATTGTCTACCGAGACTGGCTGCGGCTCTCCAGGGTCTCAGGCAGAGAGGTCTTTCACATCGCCTACTCCCTGGTCCTTCTAACTGGAGATGCCGGGGATTGAACCTGGGACCTTCTGCATGCCAAGCAGAGGCTCTGCCACTGAGCCACCGCCCCTCTTTACAGCTCTCCAGGGTCTCAGGTGGAGGTCTTTCCCATCGCCTCCTGCCTGATCCTTTTTAACTGGAGATGCCGGGGATTGAACCTGGGACCTCCTGCATGCCAAGCAGAGGCTCTGCCACTGAGCCACAGCCCCTCTTTACAGCTTTTAGCTGGAGATGCCGGGGATTGAACCTGGGACCTTCTCCATGCCAAGCAGAGGCTCTACCACTGAGCCGCAGCCCCTCTTTACAGCTCTCCAGGGTCTCAGGTGGAGGTATTTCCCATCACCTCCTGTCTGGTCCTTTTAACTGGATATGCTGGGGATTGAACCTGGGACCTCCTGCATGCCAAGCAGATGCTCTACCACTGAGCCACAGCCCCTCTTTACAGCTCTTCAGGGTCTCAAGTGGAGGTCTTTCCCATCACCTCCTGCCTGATCCTTTTAGCTGGAGATGCCAGGGATTGAACCTCGGACCTTCTGCATGCCAAGCAGAGGCTCTGCCACTGAGCCAAGGCCCCTCTTTACTGCTCTCCAGGGTCTCAGGCAGAGGTCTTTCACACCACCTACTGCTTGGTCCTTTTTAACTGGAGATGCTGGGGATTGAACCTGGGACCTTCTGCATGCCTTGCAGATGCTCTTCCACTGAGCTACAGCCCCTCCCCAAGTCTCTTTTTCCAAGTCTCACTTCCAACTGTAGCTTCTTCTGTCCCCTCTTCCCCCCAAAAGGCTGCTCATGACTGCTGAAGGAAATGTTTTTCCTATGCGGCCAGGGAGGCTGTGATGCAACGGGGGAAATGTGCGGCAATCCCTCCCCCCTTGGCAAAAGAACTCCAGCTCCCCCTTCCTTTTGCAGCCTGCTGCGCGGCATCGCCCGTCGCCCCCCCCTGAGTGCACCAGCCATCAAGAGCGGCGTTTGGGGAGGCTGCGTTGGGAAGGGGGGGAACTGGCGCCGGTCCTGCTGGCAGATTCCCGTCCGTTTCTTCTTCTTTGGCTCCAAGCCGCTGCCTATAAACCAATCTGTACAAACAACAGTGAAAATACAAAAACAAGGCAAACGCTCACGCAGGCTTGCCAGAGATCTGGGCGGAATGCAGAGATCTGCTCAGCGTTCGAGCTGCTGACCAGCCTGTCTGAAGCCAGGCATCTCTTGACATCCCCTAGCCTAGACAAAAGCCTTTTTGTTGTTCAGTCGCACAGTCGTCTCCACGAACCACATCATGCGGGGCCCTCCGGTCCTCCATCGTGCTCTGGAGTTTGCTCGATTTCATGTTCACTGCATCGGTAACACTGTCTAACCATCTCATCCTTTGCCGTCCCCCTCTTCTTTGACCTTCCGTCTTTCCCAGCATCAGGGTCTTCTCCAGGGAGCTCCCCCTTCTCATTTGGTGGCCCAAGGATTTGAGCTTCAGCTTCAGGATCTGGCCTTCCAGGGAACAGTCAGGGTTGGTTTCCTTTAGGATTGGCTGATTCGATCTCCTTGCAGTTCAAGGGACTCTCAAGAGTCTTCTCCAGCACCATCATTCAAAAGCATCTATTATTCAGTGCTCAGCCTTCCTTATGGTCCAATTCTCACAGCCATACATTTACTACTGGGAATACCATGTCTTTGACCATATGGACTTTTGCTGGCAGGGTGATGTCTCGACTTTATATCATGCTGTCTAGCAGGGGTCATTTCGTAGAAAAAGAGGTGCAGGAGCTCATTAGCATAACTCATTTGCATAATTCATTTGCATATGCCACACCTCCTAACATACCAAAAGTGTGTCAGAAGGCAACACCCACCCCTCAGGCTCCACTCCACAGGTGAGTGAAACTGACCTGCCCTTCCTCCGTTCCCTTCCCCATCCAATACTTTGTGCAATAAAAATAAGCGTCAAGAACACACCCTCATCCTCTTCCTGCTCCCTTGAAACCACCAGGTTTCAAGTAGACTTGAAATATCCAAGACATGTGCACCGCCCATCCCTTTCTGTTCCCCTCCCCACAACAAGACACCCTGTGAGGTAGGGGGGCTGAGAGAGGTCTTTTGAGAACTGCTCATGAGAGAACAGCTCTGAGAGAACTTGTGACTGGCCCAAGGTCACACCAGCAGCTGCACGTGGAGGAGTGGGGAATCAAACCCGGTTCTCCCAGATTAGAGTCCAGCTCCTGACCACTACACCAAACTGATGGGGTGGAAGCTGCTGAAGCGTTGGTGAATTTCTCCAGTACTTATGTGCCATGTGCCCAGATAAAAAATGGTATACTTAGAAAATGTATATGCCACCTTGAGCAAGTCTCTGGAAAAGCAGCACACAGTCATAAAAGGAGCAATGACAAAATTATCAAGATTAAAACAAAACATTAAAAACAATAAAGACCCTAGCAGGGCTTTCCCCGGGGCGCTGCGCCTCTGCACTGCTCGGGGAAGCCGAGGAGGGGGCGGGGCTTGGTCATGTGCCCGCCCCCTGGGCTCCTCACTCCGGGAGCTGCACTCCTGTGCGCTCCTGCTCCAACGGACCCCTGCTGTCTAGCCATCGCTTTCCTCCCAAGGAGCAGGTGTCTTTTAATTTCATGGCTGCAGCCCTTTCCACACTTGGATCTCATCCCTGGTTTTATCAGAGTTCAACTCGCGACACAATACTGTGCATTTATCCCTGGCGATAACAGCATCCGTTTATCCCAGGACAAGTGTGGGGCAAAACCGGGGTGACTTCAGTGTAATGTGGAAACAGAAAATACTCTGAGATAATTACAGGGGTGAACTCGAGTGCAGTGTAGCATGTAAGTTCAGGGACAGGGTTGAACCAGGATTTAAGGTCTAGGGCGGAATCACCCACTTTCTGTAGCGATCTTGGATCCCAGGAGCATGAAGTCTGTCACTGCTTCCATGACTTCCCCTTCTATTCGCCTTAGGCATTTCTGAGATAGCCTAGTCTAGAACAAAAAAGAGTCCAGTGGCACCTTTAAGACCAACAAAGGTTTATCCAAAGTATAATCTTTCATGCACATTTTATTTGTTTGTTTATTTTTCAAATTTATATCCTGCCCTCCCCGCGAACGGGCACGAAACGTGCATGCACACTTTTTCAGATACAATGGAATGGGAGGTATTGTTCAAACTTATAGACGGGCTGAACAGCAAGTTAACAGGTAACAGTTCTGTGTGCAGTTCTGGTCACTGTGTACAATTCTGGTCACCACACCTCAGGAAGGATATTATAGCACTCGGGAAAGGGCAGAAAAGGGCAGCTAGAAGGATAAAAGGGTTGGAACACTTTCCCTGAGGAAAAAGGTTAAAGCGCTTGGGGCTCTTTAGCTTGGAGAAACGACAGCTGAGGGGTGACGTGATCGAGGTTTGCAAGATTATGCGTGGGATAGAGCAGGCGGAGAAAGAAGTCCTTTTCTCCCTTTCTCACAAGACAAGAACTCTTGGGCACTTCATGAAACTGCTGAGCAGTTGGGTTAGAATAAATAAAAGGAAGTCCTTCTTCACCCGAAGACTGATTAACACGTAGAATTCACTGCCACAGGAGGTGGTGGCGGCTACAAGCATGGACGGCTTCCAGAGGGAATTGGATAAACATCTGGAGCAGAGGTCCATCAGTGGCTGTTAGCCACAAAGTATAGATAGGAACTCTCAGTCTGGGGCAAGTGATGCTCTGTATTCTTGGTGCTTGAAGGGGGGGGGGGGGTCAACAGTGGGAGGGCTTCTAGTGTCCTGGCCCCACTGCTGGACCTCCTGAGGGCACCCGGTGTTTTTGGCCACTGTGTGACAGAGTGTTGGACTGGATGGGCCACTGGCCTGATCCAACGTTGGCTTCTCTTATGTTCTTCTGTTCTTAAGATGTTTTAAGATATGCAAAGAAGACTAAATAACAACCACCGGTACTTCCCTTAGCGCCCACCAAGCTTTTCAGATATTGCAAATATTATGGCCTTTGGAGATTGTCTGGGTCTTGTCACCCCACACAGAGAGGTAGCTAGGGTTGCCAACTTCCAGGTGGCACCTGGAGATCTTCTGCTGTTACAGTTGCTCTCCAGAAGACCAAGATCAGTTCCCCTGGAGAAAATAGATGCTGGGGAGGATGGTCTCTGTGGCATCATATCCCCACCAAGGTTTCTCTCCTCCCCAAACTCCATCTTTCCCAGGCTCCATCCTCAAAATCTCCAGTTATTTCCCAACCCAAAGCTGGCAACAGTAGAGGTAGCCCACCAGAACCACTCAACACTCAGTTGTTAAGCTCTGGATCTGGAG
Source organism: Lepidodactylus listeri (assembly GCA_029233225.1). Lineage (NCBI taxonomy): Eukaryota > Metazoa > Chordata > Lepidosauria > Squamata > Gekkonidae > Lepidodactylus > Lepidodactylus listeri. Next base: position 5,446,565 of record JARCFY010000004.1, on the reverse strand, counting down.
AGAAAAAACTCACTCAAAGAAGAAGAAGAGAAGAAGAGATTGGATTTATACCCTGCCCTTCACTACCCAAGGGAGTCTCAGAGTGGCTTACAGTCTCCTTTCTCTTCCCCTCCCCACAACAGAGACCCTGTAAGGTAGGTGGGGCTGAGAGAGCTCTTTTGAGAACTGCTCTTGGGAGAACAGCTCTGAGAGAACTGTGACTGGCCCAAGGTCACACAGCAGTTGCATGTGGAAGAGTGGGGAATCAAAACCCGGTTCTCCCAGATTAGAGTCCACTGCTCTTAACCACTACACAAAACTGGCTCTCAGACCAACTATTTTCCCTTCCCCTCCCCACAGCAGGCACCCTGTGAGGTAGGTGGGGCTGAGAGAGCTCTTCCCAGAACTTTCCTTGAGAGAACAGCTCTGACAGAGCTATGGCTTGCCCAAGGTCATCCAGCAGCTGCAAGTGGAGGAGTGGGAAATGAAACCCAGTTCTCCCAGATTAGAGTCAGCGCACTTAACCACTATACCACGCTGGTCATTTGCTAGTTTCTGCCAACTCTTGGGCTAAGACAGCGTCAGAAAAGGATAGCAGGGAGGGGGGGGGCAAATAATGCAAGTCTCCGTAAATACAGTCTGAGTAGAAAAGTCATATTTCATACAAAAGCAAAGTCAGTGAACTGAGTCTGGTGGCAAAAGGGATATTCAGAGAATTGCTGCCTCTCGGTATCAATGTTAATTCTTATCTGCCATGGTTAACCGAGGGACCAACAATTCATGAATTTGTCTCGCCCTCTCTTAAGGCAGTTCTCAGCCTCTGGCCGCCACTCCGTTTCATCACAGGGTCACGCACTGCTAGCTGGTGGCTGGGGACCTCCTGGGAGTAAAACTGATCTGCAGGCGACTGAGATCAGTTCCCCTGGAGAAAAGGACCGCTTCGGAAGGCGGACTCTATGGCACTATACCTTGCTGAAGTCCCTCCCCAAACCCCGCCCTCTTCAGGCTCCACCCCCAAAATCTCCACGCAGTTCCCGACCCAGAGATGGCAACCCGACTCAGAGTTACGAGACGGAGAGAAAAAAATCTTTCCGCTTTCCCCGCACCGTGCATCTATATACCTAATAGCCAAGGCACCCCCTGCGTGCGGATATCTAAATCCACACATTGGGGGCACCTAGGGGGCAGAGAGATTTTCCTGTACACTTGAAGGGACTCCCCAGGTGTGCAGAAAAATCCGAAAAGTTAAAAACAATATTCAGGGGATACTTAAATCCCCCCAAAAGTAAAAGAGTGTTCCCTGCACAAGCAGGGAACGCTCTGGGAACTGTCCATTGCCGCCACTGGGGGGGGAGAAGGCTTGGCAGGCCGGCCTTGCTGCTGGGGGGGGAGGGAGAAGGCTTGGCTGGACAGCTTTGCCACCACCGCTGCCACTGGGGGGGGAAGGAGAAGCGCTCACCTGCTGCCGCGTCCTCCTCCTCCAGAGCTGCTCCGTCTTCAGCAGGCCCTGAGCTGTGGGGAATACTCCCACCCCCCCATGAGTATCATGGGTCCCACTTCTTGTTCTTTTGTAGACCTCCGCTGCATCCTAGTTTTCTGGGCTAAAAAGCCCTCAAATACTTCCCTTTCCAGGAAAGGCTTCTGACACCCCTCGTGCTGTTTGGGTTGCCCTCTGCTGCCCCTTTCTGACACGATCCTCCTTACCCTGCTTTCTTGTGGTCCTGTCTGTTGAGAAAAGTAACGTTAAAAAGCCTTCACAATTTACTACGAGGGGGAAAAATGGAAGCCGAATGGCATCTATCGCCGCATTCCGCAATACATCAGTCCTGCTTAGAACATAATGGCGGCATAAGTCATGCGAGGTGCTCGGCTCTGTGTCAGGCGGGGAGGTCTACTTTGCACAAGGGAGGCTTGAAGGAGGAGCTGCAGAAGCCGACCTTGGCTCCAGTCGCAACTCCGGCTTCGGCCTCTCTGCCTCGCAAATGCCGAAAGGAAAGCAGCCCCAAGCGGTATCAGTGGGACAGAGGCCTTTTTTAGATTTGTTGGTTTGGAGTGATGCGGTCATCCTTTTCAGAAAGGCGCATGTATCTACAGAGAGTAGGGTTGCCAGCTTCCAGGTGAGGCCTGGAGATCTCCCAGAATTACATTTAATATCCAGATGACAGAGTCCCCCTGTCGATAATGGCTGGTTTGGGGGGTGGACTGTATGGCATTATGCCTTGCAGAGGTCCCTCCCCTTCCCAGGCAACTGATAACAAAGCTCAAGACAATGTGTCCACCTGGACTGAATGGAGACCTAGGTTTCTTGTCTCGTTACCTATGCTAATTTCTCCACGCCTGCTAGCCCTCTGCGTATCACACTTCCTCCAATCACACCTTCTATTGTCATTTGCCTGCTATTGTCATTTGGCATCTGAAATCACTCCACTTTCCAGTATATAGGACAGATGCCCTCACAGTCTAACTGCATCTGAAGAAGTGAGCAGTGACTCACAAAAGCTCATATCCTACCACAATTTTGTTAGTTTTTAAAGTGCTACTGGACTCTTACTCGTGTCTTAATGATGTTGCTGTTATTGCTGGGGGTGTTTTTTTGGCTTTTAATGGCTTTGAAATATAATTTTACCATTTATGTTTTTTTAGTGAGAAAGAATCCTATGCATATGAGAAGAGAAACATAAACATAGAATTGAAAGTCACAAACTGGCGTAACTTTTGCATTACTGGTTTCCAGACTGGTTCAGTAATTTGTGCGACTTTCCTTTTCCTTACAACTGTCAATCTGATCAACTGATTAAGTCTCTGTAAACTTCTTTTGTGCCCGTTCTTGAATTCCCAGAGCTGTTCTCAGTTTCCAAGTTATAAATGTTGCGAAATAAACAAACACGCATTTGAAGAAGGAAGGGATGGGTGCATCCAATGGAAGACGTTCTCCGTCTGGTCCCCGGCTGAGTGCCGCCTCTTGTTCCTGTTCTGTTCTCTGTCCCTTTTTGCTTTTCACCATCACGGTTGGGCTTAGCAGGATAGGATTTGATGAAAGGGAGAAAGTAAGTCCTTTGAAAAGGCATCGAGTTCATTCCCAGGACCTCTCCATCTGTCTTTTCCTCACTCCTTTAGAGGCGGGGGTTGTAAGCCTTACTTCTCCCCTTTGTGACCTTTTCTTTTCTCATCCCAGATATAGTCTTTCTCTCATGCTTGGTGAGAAGGGGAAATAATCACTGCCTGGAAACAGCTAAAATGGCCAGGATCTGGTTTGTGGAGAACATAAGGAGAGCCCTGCTGGATCAGACCAGTGGTCCATCTAGTCCAGCATCCTGTCTCACACAGTGGCCAACTAGTTCCTCTGGAGGGCCAACAACAGGGCATAGAGGCTGAGACCTTCGCCTTAGGTTCCCACCTGGCTCTGGGGTTCAGAGGCTTAGTGCCTCTGAATGTGGAGGTTCCCCTCCCCAGTCACCATGGCTAGGTCCCTGACTGACTACAGCATCCAGCAGCCTGAACTCAGGGCTTCCGTTTTGGACTTCTGTCATGCAAGCCCAAAACGGCACGTGCATTTCACCAAATGCTGCAGCTGCAGGTCTCCCCCCTTCCATTTAGCAACGTGTTGTCCCCAGGGAGTGCATGCCAGGGTGATGCATCCCTACTAGTGCATGCCAGTCTGGTGTAGTGGTTAAGTGCGCGGACTCTAATCTGGGAGAACCAGGTTTGATTCCCCACTCCTCCACTTGCACCTGGCTGGATGACCTTGGGCAAGCCATAGCTCTGTACCAGCTGTTCCCTCAAGGACAGCTTGGGAAAGAGCTCTCTCAGCCCCACCTACCTCACAGGGTGTCTGTTGTGGGGAGGGGGAGGGGAAAGGAGTTTGTAAGCCGCTCTGAGACTCCCTTGGGGAGTGGAGGGCGGGGTATAAATCCAATCTCTTCTTCTCTTCTTCTTCTTCTATTCATGCCAGAAAACCAATGCTCCCTCACACTGGACTGTGCATCCCCATGCAGACGCCCTGCTAATAGGATAAATAATAATTCCGTGTTCTGTGTACTTCCCACACAGTCCAAGTGATCAGAGGAAAGAAAGGCTGGGGAGACGGGGAGATGTGCCAAAGACTGGAAGATGAGATTTTCTTGTGTGCTTGTGTGAACTTTTGCTCACACTCCAAAATGGCAAATATTCAGCAAAAACATAATATCTGGGAAGTTCAGCCTTACGCTAATTCTTGCTTCGCAATCTATATACTAATTGCCAAGTGCCCCCTGTACATGTGGATATCTAAATCCACACGTTTGGGGCACTTGGGGGGGCAGAGAGATTTTCCTGCACACTTATCCTAAATCCTAAACATTTTTTAAAAACTATACAGGGATATTTAAATCCCCCCAAAAGTAAAAAAAGTGTTCCCTGTGCATACATAGAGAACACTTTGGGAACTCTGCGGCTAGCCAGTGGCTGGGAGGCATCCAGTCCTTGCTAGGGCTGCCAAGTCAGCCCGGGGGCGGGGGATCCCCCGCTATAGGGGTTCTCGATCCACCGGCTGGCATTCGGCCGGCGGGGGGAACCCCGCCCCAGAAGTCGTCCGGTGAGGACGACTTCCCCCGTGTTATGACGTCACCCGGAGGTGACGTCATTACGTTGGGGGCGTTTCCAGGGCGACGCTCTGGCAATCGCCCCAAAACTCTATGATACCATAGAGTTTTTGGGGCGATTGCCAGAGCGTCGCCCTGGCAACGCCCCCAACGTGATGATGTCACCTCCGGGTGACGTCATTACATCGCTGTGGCGCGCGCGCAAAGCGCACACGCCAGAAGAGTTCCCGGGGGGAGAACAACTCCCCCCCGCCGTTAAGTAGACCCTACTTGGCAACCCTAGGCCTTGCCTCCAGTGTCTGTGTGTGGGGGGGAGATCAGCGGTGGGCCCAGCACCTGGGAGGCATTTCGGCCTGGGAGGCATCCAAAGTGTCAACACTTTGAGAGTTTTTCCTACCAATGATCGGTTGCCCGTCTGTGACTGTTTGAGTATATAAGGGACTTGTTCCCGCAGGTCCTTACGTTTGAGATTACCCCAGGGTCTTACTCTTGAGATTTTTCCATATGAGTTATACATATATGCAGTGATTTGAAGAAGGACACACGAAACGAAGCGATTGAATCCGGACTCCTCGTCTCAGCTCTGCTTTTGAAATCTTTATTGTATAAATTTCAGTCTTTATTGCATAAATCACAATGTGGAACATTGTGGTCCTGATGTCTGTACAACAGATGTAGCATTATAACTGATTTTGTGCATAATATACACTTTGTGGTATTGGCATATCTTCTCTGTGTTATTGAAACAGTATCCTTTGTGTTACGATCAGTTCGTACTGTGCTATCGCTGTGTGTACCCAGCCCTAAGTTAGCACCAAGCTTCTAGTCCTTATAGTTGCATTAGAAAAAGTATGAACGTGTTAGCCATGCCTGCCGAAGGCATGAGTATCTCTCGGTGGCACGGGGGGGGGGGGGGGACAGAGAGAGAGAAAATGGCCTCCCACCTGTGAGGTCCTGAGCAAATAGTTTGTCTTCTCTTCCTTTGCTTTGTTCGGATCTCTCAAATATGTTGTGTGCATTTCCTCCCCCCCCCCCCCCCGTGTTTCAAGAAAAAGCAAAAGGATTTGTGTAGCTTTGGCCCTTCTCCAAAATTCTGTGGAACACACCACCTGGAAGGAACAGAGACATCTGGAAAAATCCTTCCCGGATCTCTGAGGAAATTACAAAAGAAATACCGGATGATTGGAAAGAGAAGCCTTTATGGGATTCTTTCGTTATCAGCCAATTTTACTTTGAAATATTTTTTTTTTCCCTAAGTAACATATGTTCAGGATTTTAATAGGAAATCTTTGGGTGCTGGGCGGTTATTTATGAACTTCATAAAGGAAGAGAATTTAGAAAACTTCCCGGGGAGACAAGAACATGAAGGCAAAAAGAACCAGATTGAACGGAGTTCGATAAATGAGGCCGGTGGTTGGATGGAATTAGGATCACTAGGTGCTACCTGGCTGCTGTTGAGGGGGGGGGGCTCTAGGGTCTGTCCTGGGACAGTGACATCACGTTGTGATGTCATCACGTTGCCGACATTGGGGGAATGATGCTCTAGATTGGGGACAAAACTCTATGGTTTGAGCCCAACTTTATCATAGAGTTTTGTCCAAAAACTAGAGTATCACCTTTCCGACGTCAGCGATATGATGATATCACTTCCAGGTGATGCTTTGGAGAGTGGATTCTATGGCATCGCACCCCACTGAGGTCCCTCCCCTCCCCAGACTCCACCCCCAAATCTCCAAGAGTTTCCCATCCTACATCTGGCAACCCTACCCCCTGCCCATCACCCACCGGTGGCCAAGGGGGACATGGCAACCCTAAATTCTGCCTATAGTAATTCTCTGTATTCAGGCAGTGCTTTACTTTTGTTATTGTTTTTACATCAATATACCAAGTGGAGGGCCACGGTGGCTCAGGGGTTAGGTTGCTGAGTTGCAGACTGGAAGATCGGTAGCTCAGCAGTTCAAGACCCGAGTGCCGCGTGACGGAGTGAGCTCCCGTCTCTGGCCTCCTGCCAACCTAGCAGTTCGAAAGCAAGAAATTGCAAGTAGAGAAATAGGTACTGTTTTGGTGGGAAGGTCACAGCATTCTGTGTGCTTAGTCATGCCAGCTGCATGACCACGGGAAAAGTCTTCAGACAGCGCTGGGCCTTCAGCTTGGAAACGGAGATGAGCACTGCCCCCGAGAGTAGGATTCAACTAGCTTCCAAGCAAGGGAAACCTTTACTTTTATACAAAGTGTAACTTTGTAATTAGAAGAAGAAGAAGAAGAAGAAGAAGAGATTGGATTTATACCCCGCCCTTCACTCACTTGGAGTCTCAGAGCAGCTTACAAACTCCTTTCCCTTCCCCTCCCCACAAGAGACACCCTGTGAGGGAGGTGGGGCTGAGAGAGCTCTCCTAAAGAGTGCCCTTGAGAGAACAGCTGTGACAGAACTATGGCTTGCCCAAGGTCATCCAGCAGGTGCAAGTGGAGGAGTGGGGAATCAAACCCGGTTCTCCCAGATTAGAGTCCGCGCACTTAACCACTACGCCAGACTGGCTCTCCAGACTTTGGAAGTTAAGGCAAAGTTCAGTTCTGTAAGAACCCCAGTGGTTACATAAAGTGACTAAGGGCGACTCTACATCGGCTTTTCTCGCCATTGTTTTACCCAAAGGTGCAGCTCAAAACCGCATTCAAATACCCTGGGGACACACCGTACTGACTGTGAGGTCAACCCCCCCCCCACCCCCGAACGGCATGCGGTGTGGAGGGTACCATAAAATCCGATGATTAAAGAAAGTGAAAGCGGCCTGCAGTGTTGAGGGGAATTTCTGTTCCAAGAGGGGCTTGGCAAAACAGCAGAGGGAAAAGCCAGTGTGAGGACTTGTCCATTGATTACAAGATTCACGCTTCAACTGCTTCATTAGTATCTGCAGTAGCCTCCCAATGCTGGTGGTCAGCAGTCAGCACAGGGACTCCTAGCTGAAGAGGCTTCCTCCGGCTTCCTCCTCATCCAGAAACCCCAGAAACGAGGGTGGGTCATCCACTTGGGTGGAATATTTGCTTATTCACACTGGAGGGAACAGGAAGGCAGGGCCCCCATATCCTTCAATTGTTTTCTCTGCTCCAGCTACACCTTTTGGTAGCCAGGTGGGAGAAGAGTTGGGGAAAGCAGCCATCATCAGAGGGCGGAAGGAGTTGCCGCCGACATACGAGCAGGGGTCATTTCATAGAAATAGAGGTGCAGGAGCTCATTAGCATGACTCATTTGCATAACTCATTTGCATATGCCACCCCCCCTAACATACCGGAAGTGTGTCAGAAGGCAACACCCACCCCTCAGGCTCCACTCCACAGGTGAGTGAAACTGACCTGCTCTTCCTCCATTCCCTTCCCCATCCAATACTTGGTGCAATAAAAATAAGCGTAAAGAACACACCCGCATTCTCTTCCTGCTCCCTTGAAACCACCAGGTTTCAAGTAGACTTGAGATACCCAGGACATGTGCACCACCCATCCCTTCCCCTTCCCCTCCCCACAACAAGACACCCTGTGAGGTAGGTGGGGCTGAGAGAGGTCTTTTGAGAACTGCTCATGAGAGAACAGCTCTGAGAGAACTTGTGACTGGCCCAAGGTCACACCAGCAGCTGCATGTGGAGGAGTGGGGAATCAAACCCAGTTCTCCCAGATTAGAGTCCAGCTCCTGACCACTACACCAAACTGATGGGGTGGAAGCTGCTGAAGGGTTGGTGAAATTTCTCCAGTACTTACGTGCCATGTGCCCAGATAAAAAATGGTATACTTAGAAAATTTATATGCCACCTTGAGCAAGTCTCTGGAAAAGCAGCACACAGCCATAAAAGGAACAATGATAACATTATCAATATTAAAACAAAACATTAAAAACAATAAAGACCCTAGCAGGGCTTTCCCCGGGGCGCTGCGCCTCTGCACTGCTCGGGGAAGCCGAGGAGGGGGCGGGGCTTGGTCATGTGCCCGCCCCCTGGGCTCCTCCCTCCCGGAGCTGCGCTCCTGTGCGCTCCCGCTCCAACGGACCCCTGCATACGAGTGAACAGGAAAGACCACCTCCAGTGCTCCTTCGAGACTGTAGGCGTGTAGTAGGGATGTTCAAAAAAAAAAATTCAACCCGATTCGGATCGGGCCGAATCAGGCCACATCTGTTCCATCCACTGGATGACCCCCGCATGCCTGTCTTGGCAATACAAGCCAATTGGGGAGTCATCTGGATCGGCCGAATGTCAGTTTTGGCCCATTATGCCTTAAGGGCCATTGAAGTCAATGGCAAAAACTCTCAGGGTATATGAGGGGCTGGAGGGGAAGGGGTTTGAGGGAGAGGCTCCAAACTCACAGGGTAGCTGCTGGAGCCTCTCCTCCAAATACCTACCAAGTTTCAAGAGGGTTGGACCAGGGGGTCCAGTTCTACAGGCCGCCAAACAGGTTGCCCCATCCCCTCCATGGTTCTTTATGGTGGAAAAAAAAATAATCTGATTTGGCCCAAAAGGGGGCCGAACGGACATCCCTAGAGTGCATACAGAGCTTTTGAATTCTGTGTGCGCCGCTTAACAAAAGGTTGTTGCTCCTCAAACGCACGGTGTTTTTCCTTGCATGTTGTACACGCATCGAGGGAGAGCTGTGTAGATAGACGCCGTCCGCTGTGTGTGGAAATTACTGGCGCGGCGGATGGAAATTACTTCTGTGAGGAATGGCGCAACAGGGGAATCGGAGGAAGCCCTTTTCTGAATGGGGCTGAAGGTTTCTGGAGCCTGACATTTTGTTGCCGGCCGTGACCAAGCCCCTGCTAACTGACGTGGCAACGTATTTATAATGGACACTCACATCCTTGCAAGCAAAAAATATATATATACAGGGGTCCGTTGGAGCAGGAGCGCACAGGAGCACAGCTCCAGGAGTGAGGAGCCGAGGGGGCGGGGACATGTCCAAGCCCCGCCCCCTCCTCGGCTTCCCCGAGCAGTGCAGAGGCGCAGCGCCCCGGGGAAAGCCCTGCTAGAGTCTCTATTGTTTTTAATGTTTTGTTTTAATATTGACAATTTTATCATTGTTCCTTTTATGACTGTGTGCTGCTTTTCCAGAGACTTGCTCAAGGTGGCATATAAATTTTCTAAGTATACCATTTTTTATCTGGGCACATGGCACATAATACTGGAGAAATTTCACCAACCAACATTGACCACTCCTTTAGCACCCCCTTAGTGGCTAGAGATAGCAAACGGACCTTCTATAGGTTTTTTTAGGGATGGCATCAGATCTATCCATCCTCCTAGGTACCACCTCCCAATAAAAGCTGCTCCCCAAAAGTTCCAGGTTAGATCCGAGTCCCAGTTCCTGCTCTAGTTCCTTCCTTGTCTCCCATCCTCCCTCACGGACCCCTGGGTGCACCACTGGGGTCCACCACGTGGTCTTCTGCTGGTTCAGAGCCACGATCCCTTATCTTCTTCCCAAGGACTTCTCATCCTCATTTTCCAGCCGGATTCCACTGCTTTTATAGAGGTAAACATCACCCCTGACGGAAACCATCAATAACCTGCTCATGCAGACGTCTCTCTAACTTCTATCTAACTTCCTAGTACTGTATGCATGTACGAATGACAGGACAGCAGTGTCCTGTACAACCTTTTGTTATATTTCAGTAAACAAACTATCTTATACTCTTTAAATTGAGTCTGTGTCAGTTCCTCAGAAGTATCGGTTAGCGCCGCCTCTGTATACACTGGTAAAAGGTCCCGTAAGCCTACTGTGTATTGATAAGAGCTGTTATTCCCCCATAAAATTGATAAATAAGAAAGCAGTCAGGCTAACATATGAATCTGTCTAGTTTCAGTCAGGAGAGCCCCAGTTAGGTGTAGTGGTTAAGAGCAGGGGACTCTAATCTGGAGAACCGGGTTTGATTTCCCCCACTCCTCCACATGGAGCCAGCTGGATGACCTTGGGTCAGTCCCCGTTCTCTCAGAGCTGTTCTCTCAAGGGCAGTTCTCAAGAAAGTGCCTCAGCCCCACCTCCCTCCCAGGGTGTCTGTTGTGGGGAGGGGAAGGGAAAGGAGATTGTAAGCCGCTCTGAGACTCCCTTGGGTAGTGAAAGGCAGGGTATAAATCCAATCTCTTCTTCTTCTTCTTCTACCTCGCAGGGTGTCTGTTGCAGGGAGAGGAAGGGAAGATGATTATAAGCCTCTCCAAGACTCCTTCGGGTAGTGAAGAGCAGGGTACAAAAAACAATTCTTCTTCTTCTGTTTTTAGTACCCTTTAAAACAATGGCTCAAGTAGTGGCGGTGGCGGTGGTGATAGTAGTGGTAGTTCCCCCCATCTCTTTTATCCTCGTAACAAACCTGTAGGCTTGGTTAGGCTGCTGGGTCCTACCTCACCTTGCAAACTTTGAGGCAGAGTGGGGATTTGAATCCATTGCCCTGCCCTGAGCTTCTTGGAAGAAGAGCAGGTTTCAGAATGGATGCAGAATCCCTCCATGTCAGGGACACAATACTGTTCTCGGGTTAAGGGCCGACAACTGTGCCTCAGTGTTCTTCTGTAAAATGGGACCAGCGGCTTCTGATGGGCATATAGCTCATACACTTCCTTTCTTGCTGAGACTCAGGACTGATCGCGAAATTAGATGACAGTACAGATCCATACAGGTGGATTGTTCGTCTCGTTGGTTTCGTCATCTGGAAACATTTGCCGTTTCCATTACTTTTGGTGGTGTGTTTGAAACCGGGTAGTGCTGACCCCAGTGTTGTCTGCCAAGCCACGTTGCTTTAAAGGGTTATGCAACAGAACATGAGAGAAGTCAATGTTGAATCAGGCCAATGGCCCATCCAGTCCAACACTCTGTCACACAGTGGCCAAAAACACCAGGTGCCCTCAGGAGGTCCAGCAGTGGGGCCAGGACACGAGAAGCCCTCCCACTGTTGTCCCCGCCCCTCAAGCACCAAGAATACAGGGCATCACTTGCCCCAGAGTGAGAGTTCCAATCTGTATCGTGTGGTTAATATAGCCACTGATGGACCTCTGCTCCAGATGTTTATCTAATTCCTTCTTGAAGCTGTCCATGCTTGTAGCTGCCACCTCCTCATGCGGCAGTGAATTCCACGCGTGAAGAAGGACTTCCTTTTCTCCATTCTAAACTGACTGCTCAGCAATTTCATGGGGTGCCCACGAGTTCTTGTCTTGTGAGAAAGTACTTGCTCTATCCCATGCCTAATCTTATAAACCTCGACCATGTCACCCCTCCGCCAACATTTCTCCAAGCTAAAGAGCCCCAAGCGCCTCAATCTTCCTTCCATGGGAAAGTCTTCCAACCCTTTTATCATTCCAGTTGCCCTTTTCTGCACTTTTTCCAATGTATCGTTGTAAAATAGTATAGCTGCAATGTTCGATGGCGTTTTTGCATCCTTTTTTTATTTCATTCCCGTGAATCTCTCTTTGCATTAAGCCATGTGGCTAAACTAGCCCATCTAAGACAGGACGATCAGGACAGAGAAACCCTTCGGAAGATGGTTGAGCGGCTGTAGAGAGAAAATCTCAGCCGAGAACCTGGCTGCCCTTGCAAAGAGCTGGGGAAAGGAGAAGGGAATTCTGCCTCTGTAGCCGTTATAACCCCTTTCCCCTCTACCTCCTTGTCCTGGCATGAAGAGCGGCTGCGGATAAGAGACGCACAAATGTCTCTCGCGCCCTCCCCTTCCTCCCTTGGATTCCCATGATGTCAGCCATCATCGCCCCCGGGCAACGATAGAAAGCCATCCATGACATGTCATCGGAGTCAGAAAGGGTAGCAATATATTCAACCCAATCACAGATACAATAATTCAAGACGGGATTGGAACGGAGAAGGCCATCGCTTAAGAGGGAAGCAGACGGAAATTAGGCAAAGCAGACCAGTGTAAACAGTCAGGTATCGCTGAGCAAAGAAGCAATTTCATCTGGCGTCTGTAAGAACGGGTGGCAGGTCGGTAGCTGGGAGAAAGGCCTTTACCAAGTCAAGAACTACTAGAAAAAAGCTCTCTCTCTCTCTCTCTCTCTCTCTTAGGGTTGCCAGCTCCAGGTTGGAAAATGCCTGGAGATTCGGGGGGGGGCAGGGGAGGGGGGGTTTGGGGAGGGGAGGGGAGGGACCTCCGTGGGGTACAATGACACAGAGTCCACCTTCCAAAGCAGCCCTTTTCTCCAGGGGGCCCCCGACCTAGACAGTCTAGGTTAGCCCGATCTCATCAAATCTCAGAAGCTAAGCAGGGTCAGCCTTGGCTCTTATTTGGAAGGGTGACCTCCAAGGAATACCAGGGCTGTGATGCAGAGGCAGGAAATGGCAAACCAGCTTTGAAACATCTCTCGCCTGGTGGAATGAGCTGCCATATGAGATCAGGGCCCTGCGGGACCTTTTATAGTTCTGCGAGGCCTGTAAGACGGAGCTCTTCCGCCAGGCTTTTAGTTGACGTGGTGGGCGTGTTCCCCCCACTGGGCCTCCCCTTCGGGGGGGGGGGAGATCTATGTTTACCACCTAGGAAACAATGCTCCCTCTAAGTGGTGGAGTCTTGTGAGCAAAAATTCTACTTTGTGAACTACCGGCATTAAGGTTGTGAGCCAGCGATTTGGCTGCTGCATTAATTAGTTTGCTCCGGAGCTGTCCTTCCCGAGCTGAGACAAAAATGTGTGAGCCGGAGACTAAAAAACTGTGAGCTAGCTCACACTAACTCAGCTGGGAGGGAGCACTGCTCCGAAGCCAATCTGGAAAACCTCATCTGTTGAGACCCTGATTAGCGCGTAGGAATTTAGTTGTATTTTTATTGTTGTATTTTTATTTTAAAGTTTTTGTTTCTGATAATGGATAGAACTTGCTCTGAGCCTGCTGTGCAGGGAGGGCGGGATACAAGTCTTAGCAAAATTAAACTAAATTAAATTAAAAACAAGTCTCGCTCGCCACCTAGTGGTGCGTAACGCTAAAAGAGCCAGAGCTTCTGGCTGCCAGACAATCTTAGGATCTCCTAAGGCCATATGATCATCATAATATGAATAGCAACTGTAATAATCTCCAGTGGAACCGATCTCTGTAACCTTGAGACTAGTTGTTATTCTGGGACCTGGAGACTGGCAACCCTTCTCTCTCTCTCTCTCTCTCTCTCTCTCTCTCTCTCTCTCTCTCTCACTGGAAGCCAGACAGCTGATTTCTAAAGGGGGAGGAGAAAAGGCAAGAAGGGCCAAGAACCGGGTTTGATTCCCCACTCTTCCACTTGCACCTGGCTGGATGACCTTGGGCAAGCCATAGCTCTGTACCAGCGGTTCCCTCAAGGACAGCTTGGGAAAGAGCTCTCTCAGCCCCACCTACCTCAAAGGGTGCCTGTTGTGGGGAGGGGAAGGGAAAGGAGTTTGTAAGCCGCTCTGAGACTCCAAGTGAGTGAAGGGTGGGGTATAAATCCAATCGCTTCTTCTTCGCTTCTTCTTTGTTTGGTTTGTATGATTTTGCATTATTTTTTTTTCAACTGCAGTTCACCTTTTATGCATTAGCTCTATATATTGGGGAGGGGAGGCTATGTATCAAAAGGCATAAGAAATGGCCATAGCACTGGCTACAACACGTGTCAATGTTTTAAAGCCACGGAACACAGTTTTGAGTCCAGCGGCACCGTTAACACCCACAAAGTTTTATTAAAGGTATAAGCTTTCGCCAGAAGTTACTGCACAGACTGCTGGATTCTTGTCCTTAAGATTTGGGCAGCAAAGAACCACTTTCAATACTGATGTGTTTTAAGATTGGCCAGTGTAATGTTATCTTGTTTTTTTTACTGTCTCATATGCCAAGAAAGGTTTTATTGTATTGTATAAGCTTTCATGTGCACGCGCACTTCTTCAGATACAATGAAGTGGAAGTCAGCCATCCATACATATAGGTAGAGGGTAGGCAGCAAATTAGTATACGGGGGGAGGAGGAAGAAGAAGACGAAGTAGAAGAAGAAGTTGGATTTATACCCCACCTTTCACTGCCTGAAGGAGTCTCAGAGCGGCTTACAATCCCTTCCCCTTCCCCTCCCCACAACAGACACCCTGTGAGCTGGGTGGGGGTGAGAAAGCTCTTACGAGAACTGCCTCTGAGAGAACAGCTCTGAGAGAACTTGTGACTGACCCAAGGTCACACCAGCAGCTGCATGTGGAGGAGTGGGGAATCAAACCCGGTTCTCCCACATCAGAGTCCGCGCTCTTAACCACTACACCAAACTGGAAACTGGGAGAGAGAGCCTGGGGAGGGCAGGATTTTTGGAGGGTAGGGACCCTTTAGCATAGTACACTAGCTTCAAATCCACCCTCCAAAGCAGCCATTTCCTCCAGGAGAAAATGTGGCCTGCTGATCAGTTCTAAAATCGGGAGATCTCCAGTTTCCACCTGAAAGTTGGCAACCCTCCTGAAAGAGCCTGCAAGTCTGCAGCAGGATTCTGATTTTTGCGGTGACTCTCAGCCCGAGGCGCGCTCTGAACCCGCAGCCTTGCAGAAGCCCGATAGAGGCCGGCAACCCTCAGCCACCGTCTCCCGTTTTCCGGGAATAGACACAAGCTGAAACAATCTGGCCAACTTCCTTCTTCTCCGGGCAGCAATTTCCTTTCATATTTCTCCTACTTAGGCAAGGCGGGCTGAACGACAGGCGGGGAAGAGATATTATCTCTGGTTCATAAACATCTTGAACATTTGGAAGCTTTTAAGCAGATGCTCTGGCTGGCAACGTCTTTTCCCAGGCAGCCACCTGCAGATGCCGAGTTTCTCCCCCCCTTATTACGTTCGCCTCCCATGAGCTGCCTTTACAGGTGGTGGCTGAGAAATTGCCCCCCCCCCCCATCTTCCTCCTCCTCCTCTGTGTGTTTTTTAAATCCTGAACTGCTCCAGCCTCTCCGCCGCCCCAGCGAGTCAATTTGTTTAACAAATATGGACCTGCACAAACAGAAAGAGAGGCTCGAGGAGGAGAAAGGAGAACTATGTGGGCTATGTGCCAAAATCAGTGCAAAAAAAAAAAATAATCGTGTATGGTGTGGATCATAAGAACAGAAGAGAAGCCAATGTTGGATCAGGCCAGTGGCCCACCCAGTCCAACACTCTGTCACACAGTGGCCAGAAACACCAAGTGCCCTCAGGAGGTCCAGCAGTGGGGCCAGAACACTAGAAGCCCCTCCCACTGTTGCCCCCCCAGCCCCTGGAATACAGAGCCTCACTTGCCCCAGACTGAGAGTTCCTATCTATACTTTGTGGCTAATAGCCACTGATGGACCTCTGCTCCATATCTATATATCTAATAGCGAAGGCCCCCCCCCCCCCCCGGTGCGGATATCTAAATCTGAGCTAGGGGGCCCTTGGGGGGGGGGAGAGGTTTTCCTACACACAGAGGGCACTCCCACCGTGTGCAGAAAAATCCGAAAAGTTAAAAAAAACCCTTCAGGGACCATAGAATCCCCCAAAATACCTTTTGAAATGGCCTCAGCTCCAGGCGTCAACTGTGAGGAGATTAGAATGTTTGGGGGGGGGGGGAGAGGTTCCAACTGTTTCTGTCAGTCAAAGGCAGGGATTTTACTGGCAGCAGTCTAGGGTTGCCAAGCTACCCCCCCACCCCGGCCACCAGCAGCGGATCCAGAGCCAGGCTGGGAAACTACTGGAAATTTGGGGGTGGAACCTGGGGAGGACAGGGACCTCAGTGGGGTACAATGCCATAAACTCCACTCTCCAAAGCATCCATTTTCTCCATAGAAAGTTATCTCTGTAGTAACTCAGTGTTACTGAGGGGGAGAAGGGAGGAAGCAAAGGTACGATGAATGGGATAACCATCCCGCAAGTTTCTTGTGGGTCGACTCCTGACAACTGTCAAGTGCAGGGGGGCACTTGGGGGGTGGGGTGGGGTTTCTACACATGGGGGGCACTCCCCCCATGTGCAGAAAAATCCTAAATGTTTAAAAAACTTTTCGGGGGATCTTTAAATCCCCCCAAAAGTTAAAGCGTTCTCCGCGCATGCGCAGAGAATGCTGTGGCCGCTGTAGGGGATGGGGTGGGAAGCGGCGTGATGAGGACTCACCGCCGCCGTTTGCGGGGGGGGAGGGAGGGAAGAGCCTCAGCGGGCAGCAGGTCTCTATGCCTCTGCCACCGTTTTGAAAGCAGGGAGGGAGGGGGGAAGCCTCAGTGGACGGCGGGTGTCCCTGCCGCCGCCGCCGTCGTTTTGAAGGTGGGGGGAAGCCTTGGCAGGCAGCGGTCTCCCTGCTGCCACCGCCTTACAGGGGGGGAGGAGCCTGTGGAGGAGGGGGAAGGGGGTGAGCGGCGGGCCCGGTGAGAGGCGCCGAGGCCCGCCGGGAGTCTCTGGAGGGGGAGGGGGCGTGCTCCTTCTCTTCCCCCCCCAAGGGAAACACGAGGGCAGCGGCAGCGGGGGAGGAATGGTAAGGCCCATTTGGCTCTGCACCGGAGGGGCCTCGCCGGGGCAGGCTGCAGTGCAGGGGGGGAAGGGGGCGGAGGAAGGAGGAGCAGTTGTCAGCTTCTCCCCCCCGCAAATATCGCGCCCCTCCCCTTGTGTTTCTCCAATTCCCTCTTGAAGCCGTCCATGCTTGTAGCCGCCACCCCCTCCTGTGGCAGTGAATTCCACGTGTTAATCACTCTTTGGGTGAAGAAGGACTTCCTTTTATCTGTTCTAACCCGAATGCTCAGCAATTTCGTGGAGTGCCCACGAGTTGTTGTATGGTGAGAAAGGGAGAAAAGGACTTCTTTCCCTACCTGCTCTATCCCATGCATAATCTTATAAACCTCCATCATGTCACCCCTCAGCCGTCGTTTCTCCAAGCTAAAGAGCCCCGAGCGCTTCAACCTTTCCTCATAGGGAAAGTGTTTCAATCCTTTAATCATTCTGGTTGCCCTCCTCTGCACTTTTTCCAATGCTATAATATTCTGTTTTGAGGTGTGGCAACCAGAAATGTACACAGTACTCCAAATGTGGTTGCACCATCGATTTATACAGGGGCATGATGATCCTGGCTGATTTGTTTTCAATTCCCTTCCTAATAACAGAGGGAATTTGTGCAGAGGGAAGCATCCCCCCTTGGTTTGGCCTGGCTCATGAGGCCTTTGTGGTCAGCTGCTTCTTTCTGTTACACCAAGCTTGTTTTTGTCACCAAAGAAATTCCTGCCTGCAAACTGTGGTCCCTGTAATGAAAGGACAGAATCTCGGGGGGAAAAGATCGAAAGAGCAAGAGCCAAGTCCAGCAGCACCTTAGAGACTCACAAGAATTCCAGGGTAAGAGCTTTCAAGAGTCCACTCATTCTTCAGAGAGCCAGTTTGGTGTAGTGGTTAGAAGCGCAGATTGCAATTTGGGAGAACCGGGTTTGATTCTCCACTCCTCCACATGCAGCTGCTGGTGTGACCTTGGGTCAGTCACAAGTTCTCTTGGAGCTGTTCTCTCAAGAACAGTTGTCTCGGAGCAGTCTCAGCCCCACCTACCTCACAGGGTGTCTGTTGTGGGGAGGGGAAGGGAAAGGAGATTGTAGGATGCTCTGAGACTCCTTTGGGAAGTGAAGGGCCGGGTATAAATCCAGTCTCCTCCTTCTCCTCCTCCTTTTCCTCCTCCTCCATCAGAAACAAGTTGGAATGGAGATCGCTGAGCCCTTATATTCCAGTCAGAAGGTGGGAGAGGGTGTTGCAAAGAAAAAAGAGTCAGGAGGCAAAGGTAAAGGTAAAGGTTTCCCTTGTTTGAAAGCCAGTCAAATACAATTCTAGGGACACGGTGCTCATCTCCGTTTCCAAGCCGAAGAGCCAGTGCTGTCCAAAGACATTTCTGTGGTCGTGTGGCCGGCATGACTAGACACCGAGGTGCACGAAACGCTGTTACCTTCCTGCCAAATTGGTTCCTATTTATCTACTTGCAATTTCTTGCTTTCAAACTGCCAGGTTGGCAGGAGCTGGAGCCAGAGACGAGAGCTCACTCCGTCATGCGGCACTCGGGTCTCGAACTGCTTAGGGGATCTCCATTACTGCTTGTATCAGATGAAGGGAGCTTTGACTCTCAAAATCTTATGCCCTGAAAAAATTGTTGGTCTCTAAGTTGCTACTGGATTTGAATCGAGTTCTTGTTGGCGTCTACAGTCCCATTCAGGTGACAGTAAGGGTGAGACTCTCATGTTCTTTAAGACTTCTCAGTTGGAAGCCTGGACTTTGCTGGTTCAACACACTGGAAGACCAGCGTGTGCTTCAGCCTGGACGGCACCCGTGCAGAGCGGGCTCCCGTTCTCCATGACCTTGACTTCCTTTTTCCATCTTTATTAATGTAGATGTACCCTGCGTTGTTGCTGCATGCCACAAACCAGCCCTTCAATCCATGATTTCTTTTTTCTGTCCAATAGCCCTGGTCATGACACAAACCAGCCCCTCAGTCTGTGATTCCCTTTTTCTGTGCAATAGCCCTGGTCATGCCACAAACCAATCTTTCAATCCATGATTCCCTTTTTCTGTGCAATAGCCCTGGTCATGCCACAAACCAGTCTTTCAATCCATGATTCCCTTTTTCTGTGCAATAGCCCAGGTCATGCCACAAGCCAGTCTTTCAATCCATGATTCCCTTTTTCTGTGCAATAGCCCTGGTCACGCCACAAACCAGTCTTTCAATCCATGATTCCCTTTTTCTGTGCAATAGCCCAGGTCATGCCACAAACCAGTCTTTCAATCCATGATTCCCTTTTTCTGTGCAATAGCCCAGGTCATGCCACAAGCCAGTCTTTCAATCCATGATTCCCTTTTTCTGTGTAATAGCCCTGGTCACACCACAAACCAGCCCTTCAATCCATTATTTCCTTTTTTCTGTCCAATAGCCCTGGTGATGCCACAAACCAGTCCTTTAATCCATGATTCCCTTTTTTCTGTGCAATAACACTGGTCATGTCATAAACTCACCTTTCAGTCTGTGATTCCCGTTTTCTGTGCAATAGCCCTGGTCATGCTACAAACCAGCCCTTCAATCCATGATTCCCTTTTTTCTGTGCAATAGCACTGGTCATGTCATAAACTTGCCCTTCAGTCCGTGATTCCCTTTTTCTGTGCAATAGCCCTGGCCATGCCACAAACGTGCCCTTCAGTCCATGATTCCCTTTTTTCTGTGCAATAGCACTGGTCATACCATAAACTCATCCTTCAGTCCATAATTTCCTTTTCCGGTGCAATAGTCCTGATTCTGCCACAAATCAGCCCTTCGATCTGTGAATCTCTTTTCCTGTGCAATAGCCCTGGTCATGCCACATGTGAGACAGTTACATGGGGCCTGCATCATTTTTAAGCCACCAACCTGGGAGCGGCTCACCAACTTAGTGCGGTGTGGCTTGCATAAAACTTCAGCCGGTAAACATGGAAGAACACAATATATGACCGGTATTCTGTGTTTAGCTCTGTGGGTCATACGGCATGTAAGCGTGGTCTAGTTTGAACATTGGGCAAGATTTCCTGACTACAAGAGGGCTCCCACAGTGGAAGAACCTTCAGGCATGTTACTGCAGTGGAGCATTTGTGATAAACAGCATTGCCTGGATGCTGAGTACAAAACCCGAATGATTGAATTTTATCAGTAACGCTGGGGATTGGATGGAGGCTTCCAAGGGTGCTCACAGCATCTACCGACTTGAAAGCATTCGCGAATGCATGGAGTGTCACCTGTCGAGGACGCTTCAGGCGTAGCCCTATAGCTGCGAGTGAGAACCGAGAGCTCATTATGTTGATTGAGGCGGTGGGATTCTTAGTTGCCCCCAACTGCCACTTGGATCCTTAACTGTTGTGCTGTCCCCTTGGTCTCGGAGTGGAAGGAAAGCAGTTGTCTGTTGATGGGGCCTTCCTCATCACTGGCTCCATCCTCATCTGCCGGAAGCGAAGAGTCATAAGCTGCCCTTCCTGCTGTCCTCAGATATCCCCTGTATTACCCTAGATTCGAATCCAGTACGCCTTAGAGACCAACAAGGTTTTCGAGAGAAGTGGCCCTGAGCTGGATAGACCAGGTGAGCCAGATCTCATCAGATCTTGGAAGCTAAGCAGAGTCGACTCCTGCAAGTACTTGGATGGGAGACCTCCTTGGAATACCAGCAGTCGGGAGGTGGGGGCAGGCTTTATTCAGCCAGTTTGGTGTAGTGGTTAAGTGTGCAGACTCTAATCTGGGAGAACCGGGTTTGATTCCCCACTCCTCCCACTTGCACCTGGCTGGATGACCTTGGGCAAGCCATAGCTCTGTTCTCTCAAGGACAGCTTGGGAAAGAGCTCTCTCAGCCCCACCTACCTCACAGGGTGTCTGTTGTGGGGAGGGGAAGGGAAAGGAGTTTGTAAGCCACTCTGAGATAAACTCCATGAACCATTTCCCAACAAAATTAGAAGGTTCGGAGTAGATTTCTGACAGATTTAGTCTATTAGTGATTTTCTCTAGAATAAGGTGAACCCATATTTTGTTGAGCCAGCAAGATCTCGTGGGAGCCGTGTCTGATTTCCATGTGGAAGCAATCAATGTTTCAGCAGCTACAAGTAGGCTAGTAATTCATTCACGATGAAGCACAGGGATATCGGTCGAGTTCCAAAAGTCGAAGAAGAGCGGGGTCGGTTTGAATGGAATGTCATATCCCGTGATAAGTTGTATTTGTTTTAAGACACCTTGCCAAAATGACATGATGCACGGGCATTGCCACCAGCAGTGCACAAAGGTGCCCACTCCGCCACATTTTTTTTTCCAGTATAGTTCTGAGTGTCAAGACGTCATCTTGGTCTTCCCGCTTTTATGAGGTTTCATGTCCATATACTTGTCCAGCAGCCGAAATCTTGCTAATGGCCTCTTCTGATGTGACATCCAACTTCACGTGGAGGAGCTGACTCATGTGTACTGTGTACTACGTTGTGCACATACAGATGGGTACCACATCTGGGAGAATCTGCTTCCCTTTGTCCACACGTGAACACACACGAAGGTGCCTTACACCCTCGGTCCATCAAAGTCAGGATTTACTCAGACTGGCAAAAGCGCTCCAGATCTCAGGTCTTTCGCGTCACCTCTTACCCAGTTCTTTTTTTAAAGAGGAGTTGCCAGGGATTCAGTTTGAAAGAGCCAGTTTGTGTAGTGGTTAGGAGCCCAGACTCTAATCTGGGAGGACCGGGTTTGAGTCCCCACTCCTCCACATGCAGCTGCTGGTGTGACCTCGGGTCAGTCACGAGTCCTCTCAGAGCTGTTCTCTCAAGGGCAGTCCTCAAGAGAGCTCTCTCAGCCCCACCAACCTCACAGGGTGTCTGTACTGGGGAGGGGAGGGGAAAGGAGATTGTAAGCTTCTAAGAACATAAGAGAAGCAGTGTTGGATCAGGCCAATGACCCATCCAGTCCAACACTCCATGTCACACAGTGGCCAAAAATACCAGGGGCCCTCAGGAGGTCCACCAGTGGGGCCGGGACACTAGAAGCCCTCCCACTGTCCCTCCCCCCCCCCCAACCACCAAGAATACAGAGCATCACTTGCCTGAAAGTTCCTATCTACACTTTGTGGCTAATAGCCCCTGATGGACCTCTGCTCCAGGTGTTTATCTAATTCCCTCTTGAAGCCGTCCATGCTTGTAGCTGCCACCACCTCCTGTGGCAGTGAATTCCATGTGTTAACCACTCTTTGGGTGAAGAAGGACTTCCTTTTAGCTGCTCTGAGACTCCTTTGGGTAGTGAAGGGTGGGGTATAAATCCAATCTCCTCCTCCTCCTCTTCTTGATCTCCTTCTTTTTCTATCTGGGACCTTCTGCAGGCAAAGCAGAGATACTTCGACTGAGCCACAGCTCTCCCACCCTCCCCATGCTATTTGGAGCCACTCACCATGTCTTTAGAAGAAGAAGAAGAAGAAGAAGAAGTGATTGGATTTATATCCCGCCCTTCACTCACTTGGAGTCTCAGAGTGGCTTACAAACTCCTTTCCCTTCCCCTCCCCACAACAGACACCCTGGGAGGTAGGTGGGGCTGAGAGAGCTCTGAGACAACTGTCCTTGAGAGAACAGCTGGTACAGAGCTATGGCTTGCCCAAGGTCATCCAGCCAGGTGCAAGTGGAGAAGTGGGGAATCAAACCCGGTTCTCCCAGATTAGAGTCCGCGCACTTAACCACTACACCACACTGGCTCTCTTTAGGTGACCCCCCTCCCCCATGGAATATTCTCAAGAGGCATCGGTTGACTTTAGTCGGTCAAAGGCATCAGTCCAGCGTTGTAGCCCTTGTAACCCGTTGCCTGGAAGGATCTTAACGCTTTCCTCTTTAAAAAAAAAGAAATCAGTTGCATTTGGAAGGACAGCGACAGAAAGATATGAGCAATATCTGTTTGGCATCCACCTACGCTTTCCCTTGGACGACAGAAGCTGGATTTGTTGTTGTGTGAATTAGAGATGGTCAGGAACAATAGGGTTGGAAGTCCCTTTGAAAAGGCATGACAGGAGCCTTTTGTCTTCCTGTATGGGACGCAGAGAGAGGAAGGGACTGGTGTAACCACTCATCTGAAGGTCAGCCCTTCGCACAATGCCAGAAGTTCCCCAGTGCATTTTGGTCTGAACCCGTCTGAGACAGATAATCCCAGCCACTCGGCCCCGGCCCCTTCCTTTTGATAAGGCTCCCTTTCTTCTCTCCATCCTCCCTGACCTTGCGCTTCCTCTCCCTGCGAGAGATGTGCGGACACATCTGCTGTCTTCTTGTGTCTGGTTTGTCAACGCACTCCCGGAGGGCCAGCAAAACGCATGTAAGTCTGGGAACCTACCACCACAGCGGCCGGCGGGACCGATGCCACAATCGCTCGCTCGTGGCCCAAGGGGTGGGACGGGTCCCCCCCATCCGTGGAGGGATTTGTCCGCGGTAGACTGGCTGGCTGGCTGCCAGCTGTGAAGATGCAGGTGGAAGCGGAGAGGTGCTTTCTGTTTCTCCCAGTGGTCTTCCTTGCGGAAGGTGTTTCGGAAGGAGCCCGAAGGGGCTGGTTTCGACGCGCGGAGGGTTTCGATTCATCGCAAGGATCTGCACTGCGTAGTCTCCATCAGGATGGCCCTCCTGATTCTCATATTCTTGGCAAAGCAGCACTCGGGTGTCAGAGAGGTGACAGCACCGTTTTCATAGAAGTCATCGAATCACAGAGCTGGAAGGGGCCATACAGGGCATCACCCCCCTGCTCCATGCAGGATCAACCTAGAGCAGGGGTGGCCAACCTGTGGCTCGGGAGCCACATGCGGCTCTTTCACACATATTGTGCGGCTCCTGGCAGGGCGGCTGGGGAAGCAAAGGGGAGGCATGCTTTTTCTCTCTTTCTCCCTTCCTTCCTTCCTTCCCTCCTCCCTCCCATCTATTTGCTTTCCTAGTTTCTCTCTCTCTCTTTCTTATAACTGGTTTTCCTCGTTTGTTTTTATTTTTGGCAGTCCCGTTTAACGTTAATAAAAAGCAAATTTGCATATTTTTAAAAATAAAAACGTGTGTGTGGTATTTGTTCCTGTCTTGCGGCTCTCAGACATCTCTATGTGGCTCTTGCGTTTATTCTATGTGGCTCTTACGTTAAGCAAGGTTGGCCACCCCTGACCTCGAGCATCCCTGACAAGGGTTTGTCCAGCCGCTGCTTGAAGACTTCCTGGGAGGGGGAGCTCACCACCTCCCCAGGCAGCTGATTTCACTGTGGCACCACTCTGACTGTCAAAAAAGGTTTTCCTAAGGTCCAGCCGGGACCTTCCCACCCTTAAATTTGGTGTCGTGGGAGAGCCAGTTTGGTGCAGTGGGTAAGTTAGGGTTGCCAAGTCCCTCAAGCTTACCGGCGGGGGGGGGGGAGCCCTCTGCTGGCCGGGAGCTTCATCGGTGCGTGCGTGCGCGCCGGCTGACGTCAGCATGTTGGGGGCCTTGCCAGGGCAAAGGAGCTCCTGCTACAAAATGAGCCCTGAGAACAATAACTAACTGCCGTCAAGCTGCAGCCAATGAAGGTGGTTTGCCATTGCCTGCCTCTGCACAGCAACCCTAGGCTTCCTTGGTGGCTTCCCATCCAAGTACTAACGAGGGCCCATCCTGAACCCACCAATCTGCCTTCTACCGAATCAGACCTTTGGTCCACCAAGGCCAGTATTATCTGCTCAGGCTGGCTGCGGCTTTCCAGGGTCATAGGCAACGCTCCCTCTAAGCTGTGGAGTCTTGTGAGCAAAAGTTCTCCTTCGTGAGCTCCTGGCCTTAAAGCTGTGAGTGAGCGATTTGGCTGCTGCATCAATCAGTTTGCTCTGGAGCCCTCCTCCCTGAGGCGAGACAGAAAACGTGTGCGCCGGAGGCTAAAGAACAGTGAGCTAGCTCACACGAAACTCAGCTTAGAGGGAACAGTGGCTGCAACCCATGCTCCCTCCAAGCTGTGGAGTCTTGGGAACAACACTTCGACTTTGTCAGCCACTGCCGTTAAAGCTGTGAGCAAGTGGTTTGGCTCCTGCACGGATTGGTTTGCTCTGGAGCCATCTTTCCTGAGCTGAGACAAAATTGTGTGTGCTGGAGGCTAAAAAAACCGGGGGCTAGCTCACACTAACTCAGCTTAGAGGGAACACTGGTCACAGGCAGAGGTCTTTCCCCTCACCTATGCCTTGGTTCTTGACGAGAGATGGTGGGGATCGAGCCTGGAACCTTCTGAGTGGCAAAGAAGATGCTCTTTCACTAAGCCATGGCCCCGACATAGCTTCCAAGCTCTGATAAAATCAGGTTAGTCTGGGCTATTAAGAAGAAGAGATTGGATGTATACCCCCGCCCTTTACTACCCAAAGGAGTCTCAGAGCGGTTTACAATCTCCTTTCCCTTCTCCTCCCCACAACAGACACCCTGTGAGGGTAGGTGGGGCTGAGAGAGCTCTATCCAGAACTGCCCTTGGGAGAACAGCTCTGAGCGAACTTATGACTGACCCAAGTTCACGGCAGCAGCTGCAAGTGGAGGAGTGGGGAATCAAACCCGGTTCTCCTAGATTAGAGTCCGCACTCTTAACCACTATACCAAGAAGAAGAAGAAGAAGAAGAAGAAGAAGAAGAAGAGATTAGATTTATACCCCGCCCTTCACTCACTTGGAGTCTCAGAGCGGCTTACAAACTCCTTTCCCTTCCCCTCCCCACAACAGACACCCTGGGAGGTAGGTGGGGCTGAGAGAGCTCTTTCCCAAGCTGTCCTTGAGGGAACAGCTGGTACAGAGCTATGGCTTGCCCAATCCAGCCAGGTGCAAGTGGAGGAGTGGGGAATCAAACCCGGTTCTCCCAGATTAGAGTCCGCGCACTTAACCACTACACCAAACTGGCTCCCCACACCAAACTGGCTCCCCAAGCTTTCATCGTTGTTAAAAAAAAGAAACCCTGACAGAACATTCTAAAACGTACTTGATAATTAGTAAGAAAGCGACCAAAGCAAACGGCGGAGCTGTTGGAAGCATTACCGCCCAGCAGAGTCTCAGTCGTTGCTCATTTCTCTTCCAAAATCTCCGTTCGAGCAGGCTTCCCTTCATCTCCTCTGGAGAGAGCTCCGAAGACAGCGGAGGTCACGGCTTGAAAAGTTTCATTCTGTATTTCAGATGCTTGCAAAACTCTGCATACTTTGGAGCATTTCCCAAAGATGCTCAGGGGCTCGGTGCCCCCGCGCTGAAGCTTTCTCGACATAACGGTTCATCAGACTCTGCAAGGATGAAAGGTTGCAAGGACCGGTTGGGCACATCAGTTGCACATTACAATGAAGCAGGATTACGGCAGGGTTGCCGGCAGTGTTCCCCCTAAGCTGAGTTAGTGTGAGCCAGTTCGCTGTTTTTTAGCCTCTGGCTCGCACATTTTTTTTGTCTCCGCTCAGGAAGGAGGGCTCCAGAGCAAACTAATTTATGCAGCGGCCAAATCGCTCGCTCACAACTTTAATGTCAGTAGCTCACAAAGTAGAATTTCTGCTCGCAAGGCTCCACAGTTTAGAGGGAGTATTTGGTTGCCGGGTCCCTCCCGACCACAGGTGAGGGGTAGGGTTGCTAGGTTGTGGTTGAGAAACTCCTGAAGATTTGAAGTTGGGGCCTGGGGAGGTCAGGGAGGTACAATGCGATACAGTCCACCCTCCAAAGCATCCATTTTCTCCAGGAGAACTGATCTCTGTCATCTGGAGATGAGCTATACATCCAGGGGATCCCAAGGACCCACCTGGAGGCTGGCATCCCTAGTTTGCAGCCATTTACTCTAAGGTTTAGCAAAGGACCAACAGAGGAACAGTCACTTCAGAACGGGCCTTTGAGAATGGACAGAAGAACGTAACAGAAGCTATGTTGGATCAGGGCAACAGCCCATCCAGTCCAACACTCTGTGTTCCACAGTGGCCAAAACCCATGGGCCATCGGGAGGTCTACTAGCAGGGCCAGAACTCCAGAAGCCCTCCCACTGTTGCCCTTCCCCCAAGCACCAAGAATACAGAGCATCACTGCCCCAGACCTAAGGACATAACAGAAGCCATGTTGGATCAGGCCGATGGCCCAGCCAGTCCAACATTCTGTGTCACATAGTGGCCAAAAGCCAGGTGCCATCAGGAGGTCCACCAGTGGGGCCAGAACTCCAGAAACCCTCCCACTGTTGCCCCTCCCCCAAGCACAAAGAATACGGAGCATCACCACCCCAAATTGGGAGAATCATGGGCAAAATGATGGGGGAGGGCCTGTAGCTCAGTGGCAGAGTATCTGCTTGGCATGCAGAAGGTCCCAGGTTCAATCCCCAGCACCTCCAGTTAAAAAGGACCAGGCAGTAGGTGATGTGAAAGACCTCTGCCTGAGACCCTGGAGAGCTGCTGCCAGTCTGGGTAGACAATACTGACCTTGATGGATCAAAAAGGCCTGATTCAATATGAAGCAACTTCATGCATTTGGGAAAAGTCTGAGGCTCGTGGTAGAGTCTCTGCTTGGCACGCAGAAGGTCCCAGGTTCAAACCCCGACATCTCCAGTTCACTTAACCTGTGTAGCAAATGATGCGATCCAGTTTGGTGTAGTGGTTAAGTACACTGACTCTAATTTGGGAGAACCAGGTTTGATTTCCCACTCCTCCACGTGCAGCTGCTGGATGACCTTGGGCAAGCCATAGTTCTGCCAGAGCTGTTGTTGAAAGAGCTCTCTCAGCCCCACCAACCTCACAGGATGTTTGTTGTGGGGCGGGGAAGGGAAAGGAGTTTGTGAGCTGCTCTGAGACTCCGAGTGAAGTCTCTTCTTCTCTTCTTCTTCTGAAAGCGCTCAGCCTGAGACCCTGGAGAGCCGCTGCCAGTCTGAGTAGACAACACTGACTTTGATGGACTGATGATCTGATTCAATATAAGGCAGCTTCATGTGAGGGACTGTGGCTCAGTGGCAGAGCATCTGCTTGGTGTGCAGAAGGCCCCAGGTTCAATTCCCAGTATCTCCAGTTGAAAAGATCAGGTAGTAGGTGATGCAGAAGACCTTTGCCCGAGACCTTGGAGAGCTGCTGCCAGTCTGGGTAGACAATACTGACCTTAAGAACATAACAGCATAAGAGAAGCCAGTGTTGGATCAGGCCAGTGGCCCATCCAGTCCAACACTCTGTCACACAGTACTTGAAGAGATTGGATTTATACCCCGCCCTTCACTACCCAAAGGACTTTCCGAGCAATTTATAATCTCCTTTCCCTTCCCCTCCCCACAACAGACACCCTGTGAGCAATGATCCCTCTAAGCTGTGGAGCCTTGTGAGCAAAAATTCTATTTTGTGAGCTACTGGCATTAAAACTGTGAGCCAGCGATTTGGCTGCTGCATAAATTAGTTGGCTCTGGAGCCATCCCTCCTGAGCTAAGACAAAAATCTGTGAGCCAGGGGCTAAAAAACTGCACTAGCTCACACTAACTCAGCTTAGAGGGAACACTGCCTGTGAGGGAGGTGGGGCTGAGAGAGCTCTCTCGAGGACTGCCCTTGAGAGATCAGCTCTGAGAGAACTTGTGACTGACCCAAGGTCACATCAGCAGCTGCATGTGGAGGAGTGGGGAATCAAACCGGGTTCTCCCAGATTGGAGTCCACGCTCTTAACCGCTACACCAGACCGGCTCTAGTAGAAGACCTCCTTGGAGAGAGTGTCGATCCTGTTGTTGCTGATATTTTGTGTCTCTGTTGAGTGACATGTCACTGTAACAAATGCCTGCTAAGCTATTTGAGGCTTAGGGTCAAAATCTTTTAACCCTGCCACCCCCCCCAACTCCCCAACTTTAGCTTTAGTGCTTAAAAATGTCCTTTCTTTCAAACAGCTACGACAGGCCCACCGAGGCCCATTGGAATGCGAGCTGGTGAATGAGTTCCTCTCAGCCCATTGGTGGAGGGTCAAACGAAGGACCCCCAGTCCTGATTGGCTGACGTAATCACGTGACCCCCACCGTTATCGGCGTCCCCCCAAGTTCTCGGGTCCACGGCATCAGGCAGAGCGGAAATGCGTTGCCAATTTGTACTCATCTACCAGTCGTGACCTCAGGCTGGTTTTGTTTCCCCTCGTAATAATTGGAGGGGGGGGCGGGAATGGAAATAATTCACAGGACGCAGTGGGGGAGAGCTAGATTTATATTATTATTTAAACACCCGTCTAATTGGGGCAATTATTTATGTATTATTCATCTCGCCTTTGTTTTCGGATTCCGCCGTTAACCTCGCATGCAATTTTAATGACCCTCAGGTCAGCGATCGGGGCTCATGTACTTGGGAGAGACGTTAATTCACCAGAGTAAGCATGTCAGCACCCCCCCCCCCCCGCGCCCCCCGCTCCTGTATGAATAGATCTCCAGGCAGTTCTGATTCTGCACCAGAAGGTTTTTGTGTCGGGCGCCGATGGGGCGAGCAAGCGTTTCATTCCAGAGATGCAAACGGCCGTGCGGTTCACTTCCTCGGAAGAGGAGGAGTGGTAAACACCCTGTTCCGTGTTTCTTCTATGAGCGTCACAAAGAACCATCTATTGCGGAGGTCCCCATCAATGTTCCCTCACGGGAGATTTGATTGACTGTGCAGATTTTTTAAAAAAGAAAATGTTTCTTTGGCAGCAGCTGCTACCAGTGCTCCCTCTAAGCTGCGGAGTCTTGTGAGCAAAAATTCTACTTAGTGAGCTACTGGCATTAAAGTGTTGAGCGAGCAATTTGGCTGCTGCATCAGTTAGTTTGCTCTGGAGCCCTCCTTCCTGAGCTAAGGCAAAAATGGGTGAGCAGGAGGCTAAAAAACTGTGAGCTAGCTCACACTAACTCAGATTAGAGGGAACACTGGTCCCCACCTCTTCTGGTGTTTTTTAAAAGTGGGAGGGGCCAGGTGGGGCTTTTGGCCAGCAAAGCTTCTGATTGGCCACGGGAGATTTGATTGACTGTGCAGATTTTTTTAAAAAGAAAATGTTTCTTTGGCAGCAGCTGCCACCAGTGCTCCCTCTAAGCTGCGGAGTCTTGTGAGCAAAAATTCTACTTTGTGAGCTACGGAGTGAGTGATTTGGCTGCTGCATCAATTAATTTGCTCTGGAGCCATCCTCCCTGAGCTGACACAAAAATGTGTGAGCCGGAGGCTAAAAAAAACTCTGAGCTAGCTCACACTAACTCAGCTTAGAGGGAACACCGGTCTCGACGTAGAAAGGGGATTTGTATTTCTGCCAGAGGAAGTTGTGAACCAATGCGGTCTTACCCTCCAGTGTTTCCATGTAAAAGCAGCGCCGTTTCTTCCTGACCTCGGAGCGGACGAGCCCGACCGCGATGAATCCTCCTTTCCTCCAACGTGGATGCTGAACTGAAAGGAGCCTCGCTAAGTTGAGTAGGCCCATTTGCCGCTCATCATAAAGTTGGCTTGGGCAAGTGGCGGAAGTATTAAGTGATAAAAGGGAGGGAGGATCAAAAGTGACAGGCGGCAGATGCAAGGAGAGTTAATTTGGTGTGCTAACCCTCCAAATTCCATTTTAATGAACTTAGCTCGCTTGCGCACCATGCAGTGAGAAACTGCTAGGTAGGAGATAGCGAGATGGGGGGGGGGCGCCTTCCAGAAATAGTATGGTGCAGAAGCACAGGCTGCCAACGAGAAGCAGCGGCCCCCGCAGAGCTTCCTTGCATCGAGCAGAACATTGGCGCGCGCCAACCGTCATGCGTCGGATTATGCTGCCGGTGGCAACTGCAGCAAGACGAATGGGATCTGTTGAAAAGCTGGTCTTCGCCAAACAGAATAAGACTATATGGGAGGGAGAGCATTAAGCATGGTTTCCAAAGAGCATTCTGGAATGGAAACGATGGGTAAAGATAAATCCAGTCATTCTTACTTTTTCTCATTGGGTGTCTTCTTCCACTCGGGCTATTGGCAGCCTTGCCTTGTCTATTACATGTATTATAAATACTACAAATCCCATGATGCAGTGAAGCCTGTTATACAAATCTGTTTTAACAAATTATTATATAATATATTATATATATTATATTATTTGAGGCTTCCAGGGCACTACTCTTGGGGTTAGCGCATTCCTTCCTCTCGAAATCCCCAGGGACTGATCCAGCACATTCTCACACTGAGCAGAAATTTCCACTGCAACTCTGTTCCGTGATTCCAGATCACTGGGATTCAAGAGTAGATTTATCTGGGGGGATTTGAAGCAGCGCTAAATTCTGTCGCTTCAGCCTGCAGCGACGTCTAGAAGAGGCTGCCAGATTATTTAATTTAAAGCAATGACCCATGAAAAGCCAATATGTAGCTGACATTTGGCTCCAGCTGCTTTTGGAAGGGGGGGGGGGGAAGCGCTCTAATCTGAAAACGTTCAGACAAGGTCTCAGACTATACTACACATTCAGGGGAAGGAAGCCCCAAATACTCCCCCTGAAATGTACAGCATTGGAATCTGCTTCAAGGGATTCCAGGGCATAAGAACATAAGGGGAAGTCATGTTGGATCAGGTCAGTGGCCCATCCAGTCCAACACTCTGTGTCACGCAGTGGCCAAAAACACCAGGTGCCACCAGGAGGTCCAGCAGTGGGGCCAGGACACTAGAAGCCCTCCCAATGCTGCCCCCACCCAAGCACCAAGAAGACAGAGCATCACTTGCACCAGACTGAGAGTTCCTATCTATACCTGGTGGCTAATAGCCACCGATGGACCTCTGCTCCAGATGTTTATCCAATTCCCTCTTATAAGAACATAAGAGAAGCCAATGTTGGATCAGGCCAGTGGCCCATTTTGCCTGGCTGAGGACTCTCTCTTCTCCAAACCCTGACCTTCTCCGCGCCATCCCTAAGCTCTGCAGGCATTTCTCAACCCGGAACTGGCCACTCTATCTGAGAGACTTCTTCTCAAGCTGCTCTGGATAATGTATGGATGAAAGGGACTGTGAGGTCAAGGCCAAATTTGTGGCTCTTTTCCACATGACCCTTGGCCAGCTTTGAGGGGGGGATGATGCGTAAGAAGCATCCATGTGTTTCACCCCGCTGTAGGGTACCTGGTGGAACATAAGAACATAAGAGAAGCCAAGGTTGGATCAGGCCAGTGGCCCATCCAGTCCAACACTCTGTCACACAGTGGCCAAGAATACCAGGTGCTCTCAGGAGGTCCAGCAGTGGGGCCAGGACTCTAGAAGCCCTCCCACTGTTGCCCCCCCCCCCAAGCACCAAGAATACAGAGCATCACTTGCCCCAGACTGAGAGTTCCTATCTACACCTTGCGGCTAATAGCCACTGATGGACCTCTGCTCCATATGTTTATCTAATTCCCTCTTGAAGCCATCCATGCTTGTAGCTGCCGCCACCTCCTGTGGCAGTGCATCCCATGTGTTCATGACTCTTTGGGTGAAGAAGTCCTTCCTTTTATCCGTTCCAACCCGACTCCTCAGCAATTTCATGGAGTGCCCTCGAGTTCTTGTCTTGTGAGGAAGGGAGAAAAGGACTTCTTTCTCTACCTGTTCTATCCCATGCATAATCTTGTAAACCTCGATCATGTCACCCCTCAGCCGTCGTTTCTCCAAGCTAAAGAGCCCCAAGCGCTTCAACCTTTCTTCATAGAGGGGCTCATGAAAAGATAGGGTTGCCAGGTCCCCCTGGGGGGCGGGGAAAACCCCGGTCTATTGGTCCATTCCCCGCCGCCCCGGATTGGGCCGCCAAGGGGAACCCAACCCCCCAAATTCTGGGATTGCTGAAATGTGCCTGGCACATTGTGGGGGGACGCTCTATCATTTGAGGGAAAACTCTATGGTTTTCTCTTGAATGGTAGTGGTCCCACCCCCAACGTGCCCAACGCAATGACATCACTTCCAGGAGACGTCATTGTGGTGCGTGTACTTTGTGTGCACACTACAGATCTCCAGGGCGGGGCCTGGGACTCCCCTGCTAAAACCTAGGTAAGACTTGGCAACCCTATGAGAACAAGCCAAATACTTTTGTATTACCAGGGGTCCTTTGGGGCCAGAGCGAGGCGGAACGAAGCTCCGCCAGCTCAGGAGTGGCCACTAGGGCAGCCACGGGCCGAATCAGATTCTCTGATCTGATTCGGTCCGCTGCCGAATTGCCGCCGAATTTCGGCGGCAACTTTAAAAGTGACTGGAGGGGACACTTTTCCCACCATAAAGAACAATGGAGGGGATGGGACAACCTGTTTTGGGGGCCCGTAGAATTGGACCTCCTGGTCCAATCTTCTTGAAACTTGGTGGGCATTTCGAGGAGAGGCCCCAGCAGCTACCCTGCAAATCTGGAGCCTCCCCCTCAAGCCCCCTTTTCTCCAGCCCCTCATATATCCTATGAGTTTTTGCCATTGATTTCAATGGCCCATAGGGTATAATGGGGCTGAAACTGACATTCGGCCGGTGATGTCAGGGGATGTGGCATATGCTAATGAGTTATGCTAATGAGCTCCTGCACCTCTTTTTCTACGAACGGACCCCTGTGTATTACTGAAGTCAGGCATGAGGTTTCTGTACCAGTTCCAAAGGAAGATGCTTTCGGTACCATGTAACAAATTGACTTTCAAAGGGGGAGCGTTATAGAGGGAGCTTCATGGAATGGTCTCCACTTCTTGATTTTCGGACTGGAAAACAGCAAGTTTGGAGAAGTGGAGGAGGTCATAAATTACTCATTATCTTGCCTTTTTTAAAAAAATCCTGTTCCTTCCTCCCCCCCTTTGCCAGCAGCTGTTTCCCCTCCTTTCTAATAATAGGAATGATCAGCCTGTAAAAATAACGACATCGCAATGCTATATAAAGAGGTGGCTCAGTGTTGCCCCAGCGAAGGCAAGTGAGGGCACTGGCAATGAATAAACAAATGTTGTTCCAATGGAGTGCGAAAGATTGTCGGAAAGGAAGGGAGGACAAATCCGTTGGATTACCCTCTTAGTGGCGCTTGGCTACGATGCCTCTCTGAATATGGATGAGGCCTAGAAGAAGGATAATCTGCCAGAAGCGGTTCTTACTAGAAAAAGTAAGTGATGGCAAGGGGTCAAAGGTCACCTTTCTCACTGGCTAATGAAAGAATTCCAGGTGGCGAGAGTTTTCTCTCTTTCCTTAATGCCAAGGGTGAAATTCTCACCCTCCTCGCCATGTTATTTACCTTCTCTTTCGAGAACATGAAGAGACTTCTTTCTGCCGCCTTTGCCAGGCAAAAACTGGGGAAAGACGAACACCCGCAAGTGTACGATTTATTTTAGGGAACCGTCTTTTCAACCATCCTCTATAGCTACTTAAAGTTGTTGTTGCAAAGAAAACACAGACTTTCAGGGGGAACCTGTCCACTGTGACTGCATTTCCTAGTCTAAGACATTCCTTATTTCCACACTGAAGATTCCAGGTTCATCCTGGTAGAGTTGCCAACCTCCAGGTAAGGCCTGGAGGTCTATTAGAACAGGCCCTGAGTTTTAGTCTACAGGAATCAGTTCCCCTGGAGATAATGGCCACCTTGGGGGGGGGGGGGAGGCTATAGCATTGTACCTCAGGTTCTCCCCTCCCCAAACCCCACCTTCCCCAGGTTCTACCCCCAAAATCTCCAGGTATTTCCCAACCCAGAGCCGGCAACTCTAATCCCTGGCACCACCAGTTGAAATGCTCTTATTAGGAACATATGTTGATAAAGTCATGGCATATCATGTTGCCAACTCTGGGCTGGGACATTCCTGGAGATTTTGGGCTGGAGTCTTGGAAGGGCAGGGTTTGGGAAGGGGAGAGACCCCAATGGGGGACCATGCCATAAAGTCCAGCCTCCAAAGCAGCTATTTTCTCCAGGGAAACTGATGCAGGTAATCTGGAGATTGGTTATAATCCTGGGAGATCTCCAGGCTTCACCTGGAGGCTGGGAAACCCACTGTGAGACCCTCAGTAAAGGTGGCAGAAGCTGTTGGCATGGTGGAGTTGAAAAGCCAAGCCGGCCTGGCGGGAGGGAGGGAGGATGTGGTCCCAATCCCTGGTGCAAGTGGTGGCCCCAGCAGGAAAGAAGACAGGACGGAGGTCTGAGCATCTGTTCTTCTTTGCTGGGACCCTGAGTGATGTTGAGGGTATCAGTAGGGTTGCCAGCTCTTGGTTGGGAAATTCCTGGAGATTTGGGGAGTGGAGCCTGAGGAGGGGTGGGGTTTGGTGAGAGGTCAGGGGAGGGACTTCCATGGGGTATAACGTCACAGAGTCCTCCTTCCAAAGCCGAATCAACCTTAATGATTAATGAGGTGGCAGATGTCTCAGCCAGATTGCCCTCACCTGCTAGCTGGTTGCTATAAAAGAAACTCCAGTAGACTCCAGCATCTGTGTATGTGGGCAGTCAGTGGAAGACCTTCCCCGCTATATCTCGGCCTGTCCTTTATATGTGGAACCCAGGGCCAGATTTCTAACAAAGATATTGACAGCCCTATACCCCCGTCTGATTATGATAATATGGCCTTTATGCTCCCGGATGAGGACCTCTGGCTCTCTTTGCCTTGGCTGCTAGAAAAATTAGAGCAAAGAAATCAAATAGTACCAAATAGTACCAGTTTGGTGTAGGGGTTAAATGTGCAGACTCTAATCTGAGAGACCCCGGTTTGATTCCCCACTCCTCCACTTGCACCTGCTGGATGACCTTGGGCAAGCCATAGCTCTGTCAGAGCTGTTCTCTCAGGAGCAGTTCTGGAAAGAGCTCTCTCAGCCCCACCTACCTCACAGGGTATCTGTTGTGGGAAAGGAAAGGAGTTTGTAAGCTGCTCTGAGACTCCTTCAAGTAGTGAAGGGCAGGGTATAAATCCCATCTCTTCTTCTTCATTGCAACCAAGTGAATGATTTTAAAAGGTCTTATCAGTTTTAACTACTAGAGAAGAAGAAGGAGAAGAAGAAGAGAAGAAGAAGAGATTGGATTTATATCCCGCCCTTCGCTCACTTGGAGTCTCAGAGTGGTTTACAAACTCCTTTCCCTTCCCCTCCCCACAGCAGACACCCTGGGAGGGAGGTGGGGCTGAGAGAGCTCTGAGACAACTGTCCTTGAGAGAACAGCTGGTACAGAGCTATGGCTTGCCCAAGATCATCCAGCAGGTGCAAGTGGAGAAGTGGGGAATCAAACCCGGTTCTCCCAGATTAAAGTCTGCACACTGAACCACTACACCAAACTGGCTAGAGGTCGAGATAGTTTTAACAGGTGTTTTATATGTTTTAGTACAGGTTGGATTCTTCTATTATATGTTAACAGCACCAACTTTTTGAGAGTGTTTTGACATTGTGAAGGCCCGTGGCCATGTACAATAAAAGAATACCCACCTACCTTTCTTCCAAAGCGGCCATTTTCTCCGAGGAAACGGAGTCCTGTCGCCCGGAGATCAGTTGCAATCGTGGGAGGTCTCCAGCCCACTACCTGGAGACTGGCAACCATAAGAAGCAGGACTGCTGCAAAGTAAAGTCGCCCTCCCCCCTCAAGGGGCAATTTGAATTTTGGCAGGCGACACGGGCAGAGGAAAAAATATACGGGTCGAACATTTCCGCTTGGTCTGTCAGACAGCAGCTATAGTTCCTGAGCGTCCCCATCTATGTTTAGCCAGGAGTTGGGAATGAAA
Organism: Lepidodactylus listeri; assembly: GCA_029233225.1. Taxonomy (NCBI): domain Eukaryota; kingdom Metazoa; phylum Chordata; class Lepidosauria; order Squamata; family Gekkonidae; genus Lepidodactylus; species Lepidodactylus listeri. The sequence continues at coordinate 5,410,047 of JARCFY010000004.1, read as the reverse complement.
CATTTCCCCCCGGATGTGAAACTGAAAAGAGGCTGAAACTTTCCCATATCGGAGGCATCAGTCAAGAACTTTGTTATTCCGCCAATCGATAGCTGCACAATTGAGAGAGAGAGATGCCGAGACTAGGCCGCGGGTCCCACGGCGGCGGCGGTATGTGGATAGTTAAGGAGTGTGTAACAGCGTGATCCATCTGTCCCATGGCATTGCGCATAAAAATGCTTCCCCGTCTTCCCATTCAGCGGTGGAGAAAGCTTCCATGGATTCCGTCACCGCTTGGCAGAAAGGAGGGCTGTGTTCCTATCCCACACCTGGCTCTAATTTATTCTCTAGGTATTGTAGAGTGTGGGTTGTTTTTTTTCAGGATTGTACTTGCAATGATACCGCGGCAGAATTTATTAACGGGATTTTCAACCCGGCTTTGGAAAGGGTTTACTTAGCGCCAGATAGAAAGCATGAGCTGGAGTGGAGTTAAAGGCTTGCAGAGAGAGTAGGGTTGCCCAGTCTAACCAGCGAGACAGGAGTTCCTTGCGTGCACGAAGCAAGCGCGCGCCGGGATGATGTCACCATCTCTGCCGTTACAAAAGCCTCTCCCCCCGGCCTGGCTCCTCTGCACCCCTCTTCCCACCCACTCCTCCCTCCCCCTCTCTCTCTCCGGGGGCAATCCGTGTGACTGCCCAGCGTGGCGCCATAGAGTTTTCAGAGCGATTGCTAGAGCGTTGCCCCAGCAATGTACCCAGCATGATGATGTCACTTCCGGGTGGGCAGTTGCCCAGATTGCCCCTGGGGAGAGAGAGAGAGAGAAGAGGAAGGGAGGAGTGGGTGCGGGGGGAGCCGGGCGGGTGGGAGAGGCGGTGGTGGTGGCTTCTTGGGAGCCCTAGTGGCAGGCGACGGCCGGGGGCCTGGAGGGCGGGGAGGCGCGGCGGTGGGCGGCGCTCCATTTCGCCCAGAAAATTTCAGGGTTGGCCCATGCCCCCGAGCCCCCGCATAGTTGACGCCTATGCCTACTCCTGTTTTATGGGACTTACCCCTGGTTTGCAGCCTCCAGCACACTTGGGGTCAGTTTTTTCCAATGTGACTGTGGTATAGTTTTGCAAGAACAGCTCATGTTCCTGAACAATGAGGTCAATCTAATAGAACAAAGTTTGACTCCAGTGACACCTTCGAGACCAACAAAGTTTAATTCTGGGCATGAGCATTTGTGTGCATTAAGACCAACAAGGTTTCATTCTGCGTCTCAGCTTCCGTGTGCATGCACACTTCAGAAGTTTAATTCTGGGTAGAAGCTTTCATGGGTGTGCACGCTTAAGAAGTGGGCACACAAAAGCTTCTACCCAGAATTTAACTTTGTTGGTCTTAAAGGTGCCACTGGACTCAGACTCTGTTCTGTCGCTTCAGACCAACACGGCTACCCACATGAGTTCAATCTGTTAGGTTTGCCAGTCTCCAAGTGCTCCAACTTGTCTCCAGACAACAGAAATCAGTTCCCCTAGAGGAAACGATTGTTGTGAAGGGTGGGCTCTATGCCATTATATCTTGCAGAGGTCCCTGCCATCCTCAAACCCCACCCTCCCCGGGCTCCACCCCCAAATCTCCAGGAATTCCCCAGCCCAGATTTGGCATCCCTGCTTCCTCCTGTTCCAGCCCAGTCTACTTCCTTCTGTCCGAGTTCCTTTCAATCGTCATCCGCGTTGCGGCACGTTGATTATTCTGTAAGCCTGTGATTGGGCATTCAGGTAAGCTTTGCAAGAGCTGAGCTGCCAATTCAGCCGTGCCACCTGACCTGTGCTGTTCGGCAAGAAAACTTAAATAATGGTGGTTTCGTTTGTGCCCGGCCTCCCCCCTCCCCCTTCGTTACAGGGAAATCACACCTTGAGGTGGGAAACTGCCATAATTCTTTCAGGGTGGTTTTTTTTTTTTAATACTAATTGGCGCCAGCAGGGTTTGCGTCCAATGGAAGAAATTGCACTTGCAGCCACCCATTGCTGAAATTAGGTGTTTTGAAACACACTGAAGTTTTAAACGTGTGGCCGTAATTATCTCCATAGGAACACGGTGGGTGAGACTGAAGGGAAAGGGAGACAAAGAGACCGGAGGAGAAAACAGACAAAAGCAAGCCGGCTGACAGAAGGAGGAAGCAAGCCAGTTATCGGCAGGCTGGCTTATAATATTCACAGTTCCCTTTATTGACTTTATACTCATACACATGCCCAGTGTGGGTATTGGGGCTGTGGTTTTAAGAGGCAGCCCGGTGCAATGAGGAAGGGGCTCTCTCCCCTTTTGCCCTTTCGGCATTTTTTCACTGAACAGGCCCCCCCTCCCCACCAGATGCTTTTGGCCCTGATTGGGGGGGGGGGGAGGGAACGCACAGGTAGACATCAATTTATTTATTTGGAAATGCATATTTTTATTTCCAGCCCGCAAAGCAATTTGGCCGAGTCTGATCAGGATACACAAAATCGCGGTAAATAATGAATGCCCCAATCAGAACGGTAAAGCCGCGGGATGGGAGAATATAAAGTCTCAACAGATTTTGAAAGAAAAGAAAAAAACAAAGGAGGGGGGGGGGAGAGCCAAACAGGCTTCAGTAACCCCAGGGGGTGGTGAAATAAAAACACGTTTTCCAGTCTGCCAGCAAACAATAGCTATGGCCCTTGTTTAACTCCGTAGTAAACAGAAAGGGGGTAATGGGGGGACGGGGTGTTCCGGGGAAACGGCAAAGAGAACCATTCCGGAATTCTGTTTCACCTTCTGTTACTGTCCCTTTAAAATGACAATCCCGGCTGCTCCCTTGCGTGACATACAAAAAAATGTTAGTCAAAAGTGATCCTCGGGGGTAGGATGGCCATGGGTCAGTGGGAGATCACTAGCTTCGGTTGAAGAAGATCCCAGGTTTGTTTCTGGCACCTCCAGTTGTTTCTGTGGTTGTTCAACAGTGGAATTGGCTGCCTGGGGAAGTGGTGAGCGCCCCCTCCCTGGCCATCTTTAAGCAGCAGCTGGACAAACCCTTGTCAGGGATGCTCTAGGCCAGGGGTGGGCAAACTTGCTCAGCGTAAGAGCCACCTAGAACAGGGGTGGCCAAACTTGCTTAACGTTAAGAGCCGCATAGAATAAACATCAGATGTTTGAGAGCCACAAGACATGAACAAATATTACCTGCTTTTATTGGAAAATAAGCAAATTCGCTTTTTATCAACAAATGAGACTGCCAAAAATCAACAAATGAGACTGCCAAAAATAATAACAAAAGGGGTAAAAGCAGATACTGATAATGATATTAATTTGTCCAATGATCTTTGTTTGCTAATGATACTTAGCTTCCCCAGCCGCCCTGCCGGAAGCCACATAATATATGTGAAAGAGCCGCATGCGGCTCCCGAGCCACAGTTTGCCCACCCCTGCTCTAGGCTGATCCTGCACTGAGCAGGGGGTTGGACTAGATGGCCCGTATGACCCCTTCCTGCTCTGTGATTCGATGATTCAGTGACTTCCATTTCTCCTAGATCCTGTGGTACACTATACTGTCTGCTCTTCCAAGAGAAAATGGATGCTTTGGAGGGGGGCAGGATTGCCCTCTTGAAGTACTTGAAGGGCTGTCACTCGGAGGAGGGCAGGGAGCTGTTCCTGTGGGCAGCAGAGGAGAGGACTCGCAAGAAGGGGGTTAAATTAAGAGCGGAAAAGGTACCGGCTGGATATGAGGAAACACTTTTTGACTGTCAGAGTTGTGCCACAGTGGAATCGGCTGCCTCGGGAGGTGGTGAGCTTTCCCTCCCTGGCAGTCTTGAAGCAGCGGCTGGACAAATCCTTGTCGGGGATGCTCGAGGCTGATCCTGCACTGAGCAGGGGGTTGGACTAGATGGCCTGCATGGCCCCTTCCCACTCTGTGATTCTAGCAGGGGTCCTTTCGTAAAAAAAGAGGTGCAGGGGCTCATTAGCATAACTTATTTGCATATGCCACACCCCCTGACGTCACCGGAAGTGTCATAAGGCCACACATGCCTGACGTCAGGTGTGTCAGAAGGCAAGAAGGGAGGGAGGGGGAAGGAAGGAAAGGAACAGGAAGGAAGGAAGGTAGGTGGGGGAGAAAGAGAGAAGAAAGAGAAAGAAAGGAAGGAAGGAGGGAGGAAGAAAGAAGGGAGGAAGGGGGGAAGGAAGAAAGAAAGAAAGAAACAGTAAGGTAGGTAGGTAGGTGGGGGGGAGAGAGAGAGAAGGAAGGAAGGAAGGAAGGAAGGAAGGAAGGAAGGAAGGAAGGAAGGAAGGAAGGCGGGAGAGAGGGAGGAAGGAAGGAAGGGAGAGGGGAAGGACAGGGAAAGGAACAGGAAGGTAGTTAGGTAGGTGGGGAGAGAGAGAGAGAAGGAAGGAAGGAAGGAAGGAAGGAAGGAAGGAAAGAAGGAAGGAAGGAAGGAAGGAAGGAAGGAAGGGAGAGGGGAAGGAAGGGGGAAAGGAAGAAACAGGAAGGTAGGTAGGTAGGTGGGGGGAGAGAGAAGGAAGGAAGGAAGGAAGGGGGAAAGGAAGGAACAGGAAGGGAGGGGGGAGGGGAGAGAGAGAGAGAGAAGGAAGGGAGGAAGGGACGCTTCTCACCCCACTGGGGCCGGCATTTCCTCCCCCCCCTTGCTTGGGCCCCAGTGGCTTCTTCACTGGGGGGGGAAGGGAGGGGGCTTCTTTTTCCTGGGGCCGGCGGAGCGCCGCCGGCCCCAGGAGTATTGACTGGGGGGGAGGAAAGGGGCTTCCCGGAGCCGGCGGCGCTCTGCCATGGCCCCGGGAGCAGTGGGAGGGGGGAGGGAAAGGATCTTTCTTTCCCTTCACCCCCCCCCGTCCATGCTCCCGGGGCCGCCCATTTTTTAAAAAAAATGTTGCTTCAGTAGATGCTGCCTCCACAGCGCAAGGATCTTCACTGTGTGATCGCAAGCAAGCTGCAGTAGCTATTTGGTGGTCTCCTGTAGCAGCAGGGTTGGCAAACCCCCCCAGTCCGGTTTGCCATTGCCTGCCTCTGCATTGCAGCCCTAGACTTCCTGGGCGGTCTCCCATCCAAGTACCATCCAGACCCTGCTTAGCTTCTCAGACCTGATGAGATCAAGCCAGCCTGGGCCACAAATCGAAGGGGGGGGGGAGGAGGAGGAGGAGGAGGAGGAGGAGAGATTGGATTTATACCCCACCCTTCACTACCCAAGGGAGTCTCAGAGTGGCTTACAAACTCCTTTCCCTCCCCCTCCCCACAACAGACCCCCTGTGAGGTAGGTGGGGCTGAGAGAGCTCTGACAGAAACTGCTCTTTTTCAAGAACAGCTGGTCCAGAGCTATGGCTTGCCCAAGGTCATCCAGCCAGGTGCAAGTGGAGGAGTGGAGAATCAAACCTGGTTCTCCCAGATTAGCGTCCGCGCACTTAACCCCTACACCGAACATGGCTTCCTTTGTGCATGGCGCATGCGACACCAGATTATCCTTGACATCCCGTGTTGCCCAGAACACCCCAGGAACAAACATTTCCAGGCCTATGCGCAAACCCCGTTGATCTTTGTCATTGCCTAGCGCCCACGCAATCCGAAACGGGGATGAGAATTGGAAAGGATTTGGCAAGCCGGAACTCCTGGATTAGAAGGTCAAAGGAACTTTTCTTTTCTTTCTTTTTAAGTCGTGTCTTTCTCAGTTTCGTTTTGGGAGTCCAAACCTCCTCCCCGCCCTTCGGCCCCCTTATTTCTTATTATTTCTATGGAGAACAAGCTGCCGTTGAACAGTTCAATTATGTCACTCCCGACACTTTCAAATGAAGCCGTTTCAGGAGAAACATATTTCATTCCCGAGCCTCTCTTGAGCTGGGCTGTGTGTGTGCGCGTGTGGATTTGCATCTTTGAAAAGGACAGTCGGAAGGAGAGAATTGTGCCACGCTTTTGTATCTGAGCTGTGTCTTCATTTGTTCCCCCCTTTAATTTTGTTCTCCCCCCCCCCCTTTGGAGATTGCTTTTGTCGGCTTCGACCCTCGTCCTGTGATTCGAGCTGAAACACCAAAGCACCCATTTCTCTTGACAAATTCCCCACCACCACCATTAGGACGGAACTCATATTCCCCCTTTTGCACACAGCCAAAGCCTCCGATGATTAGCTCAACAGCAAACCAAAAAGCTGGGAAGGGTGGCCATCTATTTTAATTAAAAAATCTCCCGCGATTGATTTTTTTGCATGCGTAAAAAAGCAAGAAGCTTCGACTCCCCCCTACACACCTCCATTCAATGTCCGACGTGTGCGTTCCTCGCTACAAATAGGCTTTTTGATCATCTGTTGGGAGAAGATGAAAATAAAATATTTTACTTGCTTGCAGCGTACACTTCTGCACGCAAATAAAGTAATCACAGTTGAGTGGGAGGGGGTAGAGACTCCAGATTCTGTCCTGAGGAACGCACAGTATCCGTCCTTCCTAGGAAAAGAGAAGGGGAAGTGGATACTTTGTAATGCAGTTGCCGCCATGTATGCATATTGAAAAGGAGTCGAAGAATGATCGAGCATCACGGTTTTTGTAGAAGGGCATTAAAGGGGACCTCAGTGGCCTGGATGTCAACAAGGATGCATCTCATATATCCCTTTGGATGGGGAGGTTTCAAAGAAGAAGAGAAGAAGGAGATTGGATTAATACTCCGCCCTTCACTCGGAGTCTCACAACAGACACCCTGTGAGGTAGGTGGGGCTGAGAGAGCTCTGACAGAAACTGCTGTTTTTTTCAAGAACAGCTCTGACAGAACTATGGCTTGCCCAAGGTCATCCAGCAGCTGCAAGTGGAGGAGTGGAGGAGTGGAGGAGTGGGGAATCAAACCCGGTTCTCCCAGATTAGAGTCCACGCACTTAACCACTACAACACTTAACCACTACAACAAGCTGGAAAGAAAGATGTATCTTGTCATTTTGGATGGGGAGGGGCCGTGGCCCAGGTGGAGCCTGGGGAGGGAGGGGTTGGGGAAGGGAGGTACCTCATTGATAGATAATGCCATAGAGTCCACCCTCCAAAATAGCCATTTTTTTCCCAGGGGAACTGATCTCTGTTGCCTGGAGATCAATTATAATTCTGGGAGCTCTCCAGGCCCCACCTGGAGGCTGGCAGCCCTACTCGTGCTACCAGTGAGGTTATTATTTTTACCCCACCCCTGCTTGGAGCTTGGACTGGGGAGACTGCAGGAAAAAGCTGGGGGGACTGCAGGAAAAGATGTTGTAAGGCTGCAGAAAACAGTGCCACGAATCGCCAGTACAATTTACACAAGTCTTTAGTGAAATCTGAGCATGGATTTTGGCTGGGACTCTGCCGCCCTCCTGGGAAAGTCATTTCTCTGCTACGACTTTGGAAAGTTGCAGCCATTACATTTGTTAACAGGGAGCTCAGCAGACCAGTGGCAGATAATTTATTTATTTACTGCCCTTCAACGCCGACTTCCTTTTTAAAAAAATGTTCAAGGCGGCTTTCCATCAAAACAGACAATAAGCAATTGGAGACAGTGTGATTAGTAGAACGAGCGCAGTTAAAATTATTATAATCCCGGGCGTAAACATCAAGCGGACATCCCAGCATCCTAATTGTCTTTGGACGCAACTGATCCAAGGCGGCTGGCACAGCCTTGGTATCTGGGAGGCATTTTTGCTCTTGAAAATGGAGGTTTGAGCTAGTTGCTGTCACTAACCACCACTGACTGACCCACAAATCCTTTCTTATGACATCAGTCGGCAGTGGGCTCTGACCCAAATGGTCCAGGCTAGCCCGACCTCATCAGATCTTGGAAGCTAAGCAGGGTTGACCTAGGTTGACCCTAGGGCTTCTAGTGTCCTGGCCCCACTGCTGGACCTCCTGAGGGCACCTGGTGTTTTTGGCCACTGTGTGACACAGAGTGTTGGACTGGAGGGGCCACTGGCCTGATCCAACATTGGCTTCTCTTATATTCTTATTAGTACTTTGATGGGAGGACCACCAAGGAAGTCCAATGTCACTATGCAGAGGCAGGCAATGGCCAACCATCTCCGTTCATGTGTTGCCTTGAAAGCCTTATGAGGCTGCCATAAGTCCTCTGCAACTCGACAGCCCTTTCCACCATCTGCGGAAGCGAGTGACATCTTAGTTGTGAGGGTTCAGTCCATAAGTTGATTGTGTGCTGGTGGAATGTCCTTGAGAGCCAGTTTGGTGTAGTGGTTAAGTGTGTGGACTCTAATCTGGGAGAACCGGGTTTGATTCCCCACTCCTCCACTTGCACCTGCTGGATGACCTTGGGCAAGCCGTAGCTCTGTACCAGCTGTTCTCTCAAGGACAGTTGTCTCAGAGCTCTCTCAGACCCACCCACCTCACAGGGTGTCTGTTGTGGGGAGGGGAAGGGAAAAGGAGTTTGTAAGCCGCTCTGAGACGCCAAGTGAAGGGCAGGGTATAAATCCAATCTCTTCTTCTTCTCTTCCATCTGCTGTGAAGCTACCATCTTGTTCGTTGGGTCATCCTAATTTCCAGCACTATGGAGAAGGCAGGAAACAAGTTGGTCTTTTCACTTCCTTCACATGACTCGTAATTTTGTCGTTCTCTACAGTTCTGCCCCCCCCCACACATGCACACAGTTTCTGTGTTTGCAAATTAGAAAGCCCTGAATAGCCTCTCCTCGTAGGAAGATGCTCTGCCCTTATGACTGTCCAGCCAAACTGACAATGTTCCTTTCCCTCCCAGAAGAGGACCGATAAATTGCTTTGTTCCGTGAGCAGCTGAACTTTTGGGGGTGGAGAACAGAAAGCAGAGTGTAAAAAGGCCCAGAGCCATTTCGCCCCCTGCTTTCTGCTCCCCGTGAAAAGTGGCAGGGAGCAGAAAGCAGGGGTCACAAACCAACATATTGTTTCACAGTTCAGCCACGAACTCCGAACCAAGCCACAGAGATGTGGTTCGTGCCCATCCCGACCCAACTCCCCTGCTGCCCATCTCCTTGTTGTGAGCCACTGGGCCCCATACTCTGTTGTCTGGCTGCGATGGAGGGAAGGGGAGGATTGTTTAAAGAATTGATTTGGCCAGAAGCATTGCTATAAAAAGGCATTTCTACCCGCAATGTCAGAAGTGACGGCGTTTATGGGCGAAATTTATTTCCAGCTCCCCCATCCTAGATTTGATAGGTGAAGAGATGGATGCTGTAAATTTTCGCCTGAGCTCCGTCCATAGTGACTGATGTCTGCTTAATGGCATATATCAAATAAGTTTCTGATCAATGGTAGCCAATTTTGGAGAGATTCTCGCCTCCTAAAAGTTGACAGCCACGAGCGGAAAAATTACGGCTGCGGGAAGTTGCCAAAGCAACTTTCACAGCAAGCCTGGACTGACCGCTTGCAGACAGGATTTCCCGACTCTTCCATGTTTTATGCCCACAGCCACTTTTGTTCTGCAGTTTCCGTCGAAGGGGAAAAAAGGCAGGATTCAAAAGCACACAGAAGAATTAAAAATTTATAGCAGGAAGGGTTCTGCATCCGAAAAAGAAACAAAATCGTGTAATCCCTTTCACTGAGGCCAGACCAAAAGGAACACAAAATGTTGTGCGTGCTTTGAGGTTCTAAAGAACCCTTTGTCAGGCAGAAGAAGAAGAAGAGATTAGATTTATGCCCCGCCCTTCACTACCCAAAGGAGTCTCAGAGTGGCTTACAAAGTCCCCTCCCTTCCCCTCCCCACAACAGGCACCCTGTGAGGTAGGTGGGGCTGAGAGAGCTCTGGCAGAAACTGCCCTTTCTCAAGGACAGCTCTGACAGAACTATGGCTTGCCCAAGGTCATCCAGCAGCTGCAACTGGAGGAGTGGGGAATCAAGCCCAGTTCTCCCAGATTAGAGCCCGCGCACTTAACCACTACACCAAACTTGTTTCAAAACTTTATGAAAAAGAGGAACGGCAAAATTTCCCAGACTTAGCTCTTAAGATCCAGGCGTGTCAGCCTCGGAGGTTGCATACTAGCAAGTTCATTGTCATTCCTAGACATCATGGGCTGTATGTGATGTCACTTCTGGATAATCTCATGGAAGTGATGTCACAGGAAGTGATGCCACTCCTGCTTCCAGGTTCCACCCCTACAAAGCTCCTGGGATTCAGAAGTGTGGCTAGGGTAGCCCTCCACCCCCCGATGGGGACAGAGGCTCCCCCACTTTGGGGGGGCCCAATCTGCCAATTGCCAGCTGGCTGGCAGTGGAGCCCCACCACCTAAGAGCCCCATTGCACCCATTATGCCTGGCGCAATGATGTCACCCAGCAGTGATGTCACCGCACTGGGCATGCCATGCAGGGGACACTCTAGCATTTGTGTTAAAACTCTATGGTGACCATAGAGGTTCCCAGGACTCATTTCGTAGCAGGAGCTCCTTTGCATATTCGGCCATATACTCCTAATGTAGCCAATCCTACAAGAGCTTACAGAACTCTTCTTACAGGGGCTACTGTAAGCTCTTGGAGGATTGGCTACATCAGGGGTGTGTGGCCTAATATGCAGAGGAGCTCCTGCTCCGAAATGAGCCCTGGAGGTTCCCCCCCCCAAAAAAATGCTAGAGCGTCCCCTGCACCATGTTCCTGGCATGATGACATCACTTCCTAGTTGTCATTTTCAGCTGACCTGTGTAATGTTAGAGCAGAGGTACCCCACCTTTTTGAGCCTATGGACACTCTTGGAATTCTGAATAGGGTGGTGGGTGTAGCCACAAAATGGCTGCCACAGGAGGCGGAGCCAGCCACAACATGACCATCACAGCTTCCCTTCAGTCACACAGTGAAGAGCCTTGTGCTGCGGTGGCAGCTGCTGTCAAAGCGATGGTTTCAAACAAATCTGCGCAGTCAATCAACTCTCCAGTGGTCAATCAGAAGCCTTGCTAGACAAAAAAAACCCCACCTGTTTCCACCCACTTTTCAAAAACACTTGTCGGGGACCAGGAAAGGTGTTGGCAGGGGCCGTGGCAGCCGTGGGCACCGTGTTGGGGATCCCTGTGTTAGATCCTTTTCTCCTTTTCTAGCCTGGGTTACCTGTAACAGCCTGATTCTGTGTCCCACCACCCATCCCCAGTCTTTGGACCCTGTGAATCCCCCTAACCTTAAATACAGCCAGCATCCAGTTTCGTGAATCCAAGCCTGACTGGCAAAGCATTGCCAAGAGGTGCCAGAGCAGGGGGGTCTTCTGAGATTTTCAAAACTGGCGTGAGATGCTTGTTGCCAGCCCTTTCCATGTGGGTGCCTGGTTGTGACGGAACAGGCCCGCTCGGACTTCCAGCCCCTGTTCTGCCAGCCCCACTCCTTGGCTTGCGCCAATTCCTGGAGGGCGCTGTTCCACTTCCTTCCACTAGGGTACGCTGCCACCACTGTCCTGTTGGGGTCTTCCTGCCAGGAGGGACGGGCTCCTGACACCCCTTCTCAGACAGAGGCCATGCCTCTGGTCTCCTGCTACCCAGCGTCTGGTTGCCACAGGTCATAATCGCACCCCCTGTCCCCAGTTTTAAAATGTCCCCTAGCTAGACGTTGAAGGAGAGCAGGCAATTCCAAGCTTAGAAAGTTACAAAATGTTCTAAGGAAGTTTCATCCTGCCTCCAGCTAGACAGCCAGGCCTAGCCACATGTTAGGGCTGCCAAGTCTGCCCGGGGGCGGGGGAATCCCCTGCTACAGGGGTCTCCAATCCGCCGGCCCGGATTTGGCCGGCTGGGGAACCCCACCCCCGAAGTCGTCCGATGAGGATGACTTCCCCAGCGTGATGATGTCACCCGGAAGTGACATCATCACACTGGGCACGTCGCTGGGGCGACGTTCTATCAATCGCCCCGAAACTCTATGGTACCATAGAGTTTTGGGGCGATTGCCAGAGCGTCGCCCTGGCAACGTCCCCAATGTGATGATGTCACTTCCGGTGACATCATCATGGTGCGCGTGCTTTTCATGCACGCCTAGAAACTCCCGGCGCTGAGAGGACTCCCCCCTGCCGAAAGAACGTAAGTACTTGGTAACCCTACCACATGTTCAAGATGGCCGCCAGCCTGCTGACCAGAGCTCAGCAGCCCGGCCTCTTCCAAGGACTAGCATCAAGAGACAAAAGACCCTCCCTCCTGGGAGCAAGCACTTTATTAAACCTCTGATCCCGCCCATTCTACGTCACACTCTCCGCCCCCTTTCACCTGATTCGCCCAGGTCACCCAAGTGGACCCCGGGCCATCCAGGTGCATCATGGGAGCCTTCCTTGCAGGCATTCTGGGAAATCCCCTGGCAATTCCTGAGACCAAATCCCTCAGTTCCAAGCTATTTGCATAACCATGGCTGGTCCTCGACCTCACTTCCTGCCCTTTCAGGGAGAAGACGGAAAAACCAGGAACGCTTTAAAAAAAACTCAGAGTGAAAACTCCGGTTGCGGGGCGGGTTCCTCCACACTGGCCTTAGCAGAAGTTTTGCTCGGCCTGAGTGCTGCCACCTTGCTACCCGATGCATCTTGGCGCCACATCTCTGTGGTTTAATTACCTCCCCTTCCCCGGAAAGGCATGCATGATCGGCAGGATACAGGCAACCCTGCGCATGCCGTTTTAATACATATGGATGTGGACTTTTACATATCAGTTCTATGGGGCTCCGAACTTCAAAAGGAACCTGGATAATCACAGCAGAAGATATCGGAGATCAAACAGAATATCTTTTAAACAGATCTGAGAAGATTAATTTTCATCCAGTGTTACTGCAGGAGATTTTCTTCTCTCCCCCCCCCCCCTCTCTTTTTTCGGCTCTTCCATTCGTTTCTTTGATCTGCTTTGATGTCTTCCTCAGCTCATCTTTCAAATGAAAATCTATTTAAAATCTTCTCTCTCTCCCCCCCCCCAGCTTCCCCCTCCAAAAAAGTCATTCACACTTCCGAGGGTAAGAAACTCATGCAAGTCAGAACCCCCCCCCCCCTCTTTCCACCCGTCTCCATTTTGCCTGGGACATCTCTCTGCTAGCAGGAAGATGGGATAAGAAAACAGGAATGCCAGTTCAGGAGAGACACAGGGAATTACTCTTTCTTCCCAATGGATGATTAGTCACTTACGGGACTCGTGGCCACAAAGCAGGGCAACGGATATCAGCTTCAATGGCTTTTGAAAAGGATTTGGCAAACAGAACCCCCATGTTCAAATGCAGTATACCGCAGAATGTGAGATATTGGGGATAAGCAGCGGGGGGATATGCATGATCTTGTTGGCACAAAATATAGAAGATAAAAACATAAAGAGAAGCCAATGTTGGATCAGGCCAATGGCCCATCCAGTCCAACACTCTGTCACACAGTGGCCAAAAACACCAGGGGCCCTCAGGAGGTCCAGCAGTGGGGCCAGGACACTAGAAGCCCTCCCACTGTTGCCCCCCCTCCGAGCACCAAGAATACAGAGCATCACTTGCCCCAGACTGAGAGTTCCTATCTATACCTTGTGGCTAATAGCCACTGATGGACTTCTGCTCCAGATGTTTATCCAATCCCCTCTTGAAGCCATCCATACTTGTAGCTGCCACCACCTCCTGTGGCAGTGAATTCCATGTGTTAATCACTCTTTTGGTGAAGAAGTACCTCCTTTTATCCATTGTAACCCGACTGCTCAGTAATTTCATCGAGTGCCCACAAGGAGTTCTTGTACTATGAGAAAAGGAGAAAAGTACCTCTTTCTCTACCTGCTCTATCCCATACATAATCTTATAAACCTCGATCCTGTCACCCCCTCAGCCATCGTTTCTTCAAGCTAAAGAGCCCCAAGCGCCTCAACCTTTCTTCGTAGGGAAAGTGTTCCAACCCTTTTATCATCCTAGTTGCCCTCTTCTGCACTTTTCCCCAATGGTATAATATCCTTTCTGAGGTGACCATTGCTATTTGTCTGCCTAGGAATGGATACCCACAATTCTGGTTGTCTAGCGGGACGCCGAGAACTTAATACAGATAAATTTATTAAATAACCAAATAAAAAGAGGTGGGTTTCGTTTGATGAGGCTGCAGGATATGTTTCCACTGACCAGTCCATTGCAGTGGTCATATAGATGAGGGATCCCTTCTCTTCAGATAAACTCTCTAAGACACATTTCCTGGTGACCGCCAAGTGCTTTTAAAAATTGGATGGGACTTTCACCCAGCAGGGCTTCTGACTGGCCATGCAGATGAAAAGGCATCCTGTTCAACAGAGCTTTAGCATGAGATGTTGAGGAGTTACTCTTAGAGCAGTATATAATCTTGATCCCTGATATTCAACAGCTGCCTCCTCCTCTTCCCGCAGGCATTTTGCGGTTGCACCCAGTGTCCCCTCTAAGCTGAGTTAGTGTGAGCTAGCTCACAGCTTTCTTAGCCTCCAGCTCACACATTCTTTGACTTAGCTCAGGAAGGAGGGCTCCAGAGCAAACTAATTTAGGCAGCCGCCAAATGGCTCGCTCACAACTTTCGTGCCGGTAGCTCACAAAGTAGAATTTTTGCTCACGAGACTCCATGGCTTAGAGGGAGCATTGGTTGCACCCATCACCCTATGTCAGAATTCCAAAGGAACCCACAGGCTCAAAAGGCCTGGAGACTCCTGCTCTAAGCCAAGTAGGACTTCTGACTCTTCGGGGGGGGGGGGGGGGGGGCTTTAGAGATCAATACAAATGAAGGGACAGAGGGATGCCACCCTGTTTCAGAAATGGGAAAGACATTTTCCCACCTGCGCTGTGTCCTACAAAAAACTGGCCCATGAAGTTTTCCCCGGATAATCACACAGCACTGTGGAGTATGAGGTTGCAGTCTTGTGTCTAGATTTTGGACAGTACATCCCTTTAGAACAGGGGTGGGCAATTGTTTTGGCTCGGGGGCCACTTTGTGGGAGCGGAGGTTAGCGGAGGGCTGCACCTTTTAAAATGATTGCATTCATCAGTTAACTTTGCATTTCAGAAAAGGTATAAATTGTATCATAAAAATCAATAAATATAAATTAAATAAAATAGTGGTAGTTTTATTCCATTTATTTATTGTGCTAATTTCATATCATCTATAGCTGCAAGCACATTTAATTTTAGAATCAGTTTAATGAGACAAATGTACCCTATCACCCTTTTCTACCGTTTTTTTGAAATCAGGAGTGAGATTGCTTGTTGAGATTCTCATCACAGCCTGCAAGTTAATGTCTGTCAAAGAGCATCTATATTTACTCTTGTTGATCTTCATGCAAGAAAAACTTTGCTCACAAATATATGTAGACCCAAATATAGAGAACATTTTCCCAGCAAATTTCTTCATCCATGGCAATTTTTTCAGCGGACAAAGTTTTGTAAAAGTCAACTAATGTCACAGCATTAAACCTTTCTTTCCCAGTGTGATCTGACTGCATGTCAATAAGTTCAAGCTGCAGCTCCTCAGGTGCTGTATCAATATCAGCAGTGATGGGATAAGACAGCAAATTGAATTTAGGCTCAATTTTCTTGAAGTCCTGAAATCATCTTGGCGGGCCGCAAAAAACTTTGTGGAGGGCCGCATGTGGCCCCCGGGCCGCCATTTGCCCACCCCTGCTTTAGAAGACTGATTCAAAGAATGAGTTTATTTCTTCAAATCAGTGTGTGAAATCCGAGGCCCCGTTCCCCCGCGCTTCCTCTTGGCCATTGTTGCCCCTTTTAGGATTGCCAGGAGACAGTTCCGTAGTCACAGAGGAAGGCAGAATTCACAGAATTCCCTTGCAGTACAGTGCAAACTCTGGAAGGGCCCAGGTTCAAAACCTAGCAACTCCATCTCCTCTCGTTTCCTAGTTCTCCCTCTGCTAACCCTTCTGCTCGCCTCTCAAAACTGTTCTTGTTTCTACAACCTGTGTACGAGTTTAATCCTACACAAATAGAAGAGGAAGAGGAGGAGGAGGAGATTGGATTTATACCCCCGCCCTTCACTCGGAGTCTCAGAGCAACTTTCAAACTCCTTTCCCTTCCCCCCTCCCCATGACAGACACCCGGTGAGAGAGATGGGAATGAGAGATCTCTTTCAAGAACTGTTCATGAGCGAACAGCTCCGAGAGAACTATGGCTTGCCCAAGGTCACCCAGCAGCTGCAAGTGGAGGAGTGGGGAATCAAACCCAGTTCTTCTAGACTAGAGTCCATGCACTTAATCACTACACCAAACTGACTCTCGCTACACCAAACTGGCTCTCAATGACAACTTTTCTTTCCCTCGCTGAAGCTAGGCAACCTGCCCATGTTTGGACAACGTTGATCCCCGAGCAGTTGCAGTGTCTGTGAACATTCCATATCGACAGACAGCAACTCAGCTTATTGGTGCCGGAGTCCCACATGATGTGGATTGGTCACCACAGGAAGTCATTACAGACAGAGCACATTACACACGCAGGACACCAAAAACCTCTTTGCAGCTCGCAAAGGTGTCTCCACTAACTGGACACCCAACAAAATCCCAACGGAGTTCTGAGAAACCTTTCTGTCCCGCTGCCCTCCTTTTTCGTTTTGTTTTGCTGTAGGAAAGTAATTTTTTTTCCGATACAGCCCCTTCCTACGAAGTTCAGAGCAGCATTATCCTGCCAAGCCAGTTGGGCCGATCGCAGGCCGAGACACGGGGTGCCGGAAATTCAATCCTGGATTTCCCAAATCTAATCGAAATGGCACTAGGCTTGATTAATAATGTATCGCTTTATTACGGATACGATGCTGCCGACCATCACAGCATCTGAATAATTGATCGGCCGAGAGAAGCGGCTCGTCCTTTGCTAAAGCGGAGAAAGTTTGACTAG
Organism: Lepidodactylus listeri; assembly: GCA_029233225.1. NCBI lineage: Eukaryota > Metazoa > Chordata > Lepidosauria > Squamata > Gekkonidae > Lepidodactylus > Lepidodactylus listeri. The sequence goes on along the minus strand of JARCFY010000004.1, from coordinate 5,393,340 downwards.
AGTGTTACCAGGGAAAGCTAGGTAAACGGATTAAAATAGATTTCCACTCTCGACCCTCTACTGTCTTGACTGGAAGGGAAAAGTGACTGGGGTGGGAACGGAGCAGGGAAAGGATGGAGGCAAGCGTCAGGATAAATCCTTTGGAAGTCTCTAGACAAAGAAGGGGGAGCTGTGGCTCAGTGGTAGAACATCAGCTTGGCATGCAGAAGGTTCCAGGTTCAGTCCCCAGCATCTCTTGTTAAAAGGCTCAAGCCTTGGGTGTGATGTGAAAGTTGTAAGAACATAAGAAGAGCCTTGTAGGATCAAGCCCATGGTCCATCGACTCCAGCATCCTGTCTCACACAGTGGCCAGCCAGTTCCTCTGGAGGGCCAACAACAGGGCATAGAGGCCGAGGCCTTCCGAAGAGCATCAGAAGTGTCCTGCTGGGTCAGACCAGGGGTCCATCTACTCCAGCATCCCGTCTCACACAGAGGTCAACCAGTTCCTCTGGAGGGCCAACAACAGGGCATAGAGGCAGAGGCCTTCCCCTGAGAAGAACATCAGAAGAGCCCTGCTGGGTCAGACCAGTGAGGGTCCATCCAGTCCAGCATCTTGTCTCACACAGTAGCCAACCAGTTCCTCTGGAGGGCCATCAGCAGGGCATAGAGACTGAGGCCTTCCCCTGAGAAGAACATCAGAAGAGCCCTGCTGGGTCAGACCAGTGAGGGTCCATCCAGTCCAGCATCCTGTCTCACACAGAGACCAAACAGTTCCTCTGTAGGTCCAGCAACAGGGCATAGAGGCCAAGGCCTTCCCCTGATGTTTCCTCCTGGAACTGGAATCCAGAGGTTGACTGCCTCTGAATGTGGAGGCTCCATTTAGTCACCATGGCAAGTAGCCACTGATGGACCTGTCCTCCATGAAGCTGTCTAATCCCCATTCAAAGCTGTCTAAAAAACTCTCTGCCTGAGACACTGGTGGGGTTGCCAGCTCTGTGTTGGGAAATGTCTGGAGGTTTGGGGGCAGGATCCTGGGGAGGGTGGGGTTTGGGGAGGGGAGGGGAGGGGAGGGACTCAGCAGGGCATAATGCTATAGAGTCCACCCTCCAGAGCAGCCATTTTCTCCAGAAGGACTGATCTTGGTCATCTGGAGATCCGCTGTAATAGCGAGGTATCTCCAGGTGTCACCTGGAGGGTGGCAACCCGGGAGAGCTGCTGCCCATCTGAATCAACAATGCTGACCTTGATGGAACAAGGGTCTGATTCAGGAGAAGGCAGCTCTGTGTCTTTTCATGTGATCAGCATGAATTCTGACTTCTGTGACCACCATATAATTGTTTCCTGGAACCACTTAGTGTTCGTAGATTTACCGCAGACTAGATGGGGGCATGTGTGTGTTGTGTTTGTCCGTTTGTTTGTTTTCATCTCAGTATTATTAGATTGGATGGGATTCCAATGGAACCTTCTAAAAGACGGTTAAGAACATAAGAACATAAGAGAAGCCAATGTTGGGTCAAGCCAGTGGCCCAACCAGTCCAACACTCTGTCACACAGTGGCCAAAAACACCAGGTGCCCTCAGGAGGTCCAGCAGTGGGGCCAGGACACTAGAAGCCCTCCCACTGTTGCCCCCCTCCTCAAGCACCAAGAATACAGAGCATCACTCGCCCCAGACTGTGAGTTCCTATCTATACTTTGTGGCTAATAACCACTGATGGACCTCTGCTCTGTATGTTTATCCAATTCCCTCTTGAAGCCGTCCATGCTTGTAGCCGCCGCCACCTCCTGTGGCAGTGAATTCCATGTGTTAATCACTCTTTTGGTGAAGAAGTACTTCCTTTTATCTGTTCTAACCCAAATGCTCAGCAATTTCATCGAGTGCCCACGGATTCTTATACTGTGAGAAAGGGAGAAAAATACTTCTTTCTCGACCTGCTCTATCCCATGCATAATCTTATAAACCTCGATCATGTCAATGAGATTAGGCTAGTCTGGGTCAGGGCATCCAGACCCAACTCAAAAGAAAGCCACAGAACTTGCCCAGCTCTGGCAGAATCTAGAATGACCAGGATCCTTAGTTCAAGTTGGGTAGCTTTGTCGGTCTGCCTGTAGCAGTAGAAAAGAGCAGGAGTCCAGGAGCACCGTAAAATCTAACAAAATTTGCGGCGGTGGAGGAGCCTTCCTGAGCCACCGTTCACATCTTCAGATGTCTGAAGAAGTGAGCAGTGACTCATGAAAACTGACACCCGGCCACTAATTTTGTTAATCTTTACGGTGCTGCTGGACCCTTGCTCTTTTCTAGGACAGAGGACAATCAGAGACAGAGACCCGGGGTGGGTGGGGTTTCCTTGGTGAGTAGGGACCATTGGAACCTAGGATGCCATTCCATAATCACAAACCCCAAGATGGTCAGGCTTTTCCCTGCATCTAAATAATGGACAGCTGGAATGTGAGTCTATTGGTCCTATAGAATCTTAGAATCATAGAGTTGGAAGGGACCTCCAGGGTCAACTAGTCCAACCCCCTGCACAATGCAGGAGATTCACAAATACCTCCCCCCCGACACATACCTCCAGTGATCCTTCTTCCATGCCCAGAAGATGACCAAAAAACCTCCAGGATCCCTGGCCAAACACACCTGGAGAAAAATTGTAAGTGGAGAGGTGATTTCAGATGCCAAATGACAACAGCAGGTGAATGACCATAGCAGGCATGATTGGATGAGGTGTGCTATGCAGAGGGGTAGTAGGCGTGGCAAAATCAGCACCGGCCATGAGACAGGAAACCTAGGTCTCGATTCAGTCCAGGCAGATGCACTGTCTTGAGCTTCAGTCGCAATTCAGCAGTCCCTCCTTTCTCATCTCCCTTTTAAATTCCTTTGTGAGTGAACTGCTACTCCTGGGTCAGCAAGGTTCCCTAGAACTTTCTCCCCAGCAACCCTGGCTCTATCATCTACCCTCATAGTGTACCAGGGCTGCAGAAACCACCCTTCCTAGCTGCAGAGGAAGAGAGTAGCAGTTCATCCCACCACATTAAAGACTGCGTAAGGTACATCAGCCTTACCTTCACCACTAATCCAGAAACTGCAGCTCTCTTTGTCTTTTTCCAACATAGAACAGAAAGGGGGGGGGGGGAACGGGCAGTTAATGCCACAGCCACCCGCCAAAAGACGAGTTGGCAGAAAAGAGGTTACTGTAACAGGGAGCAGGATATATTGGCAGAAGGGTTTTGGTTTTTTTTTTGCTTTACCCCCTTTCAGTTTCTCGCTGGCGGTTAAATAGAAAGCAAGACCTCCCGCCTTATTACTATCATTGTGCTGCGATATTGCATTAAAGGAGTTTAGGGTTTCAAATTGAATGTCAAATATAATATTGCAGGGGAAGCTTGAAGAGTGTGCCGGCGAGCGGATCGGCTCTAGTGGTCTGTTATCGCCTCTGCCCGCGAGCATGCTGAACAAGCGATCCGCTCTCCGGCCCGGCAACTTATCTTTGCTGGCTGCGTGAAGCTTACCGGACTGGAGAAGAGGGGAATGGATGGGTGCCGGGGCAGAGGAAGGCCGGGTACGAGCAGATGGAGTGGATCAGAAGGGACTTGATTCAGGATTTGCAGCAGCAGCAGAAGAGATTATTATACCCCGCCTTTCAGGTGAATAATCAGGGTGGGGCTGAGAGAGCTCTTACGAGAACTGCTCCTGAGAGAACAGCTCTGAGAGAACTTGTAACTGATACACAGTCACACCAGCAGCTGCATGTGGAGGAGTGGGGACTCAAACCCGGGTCTCCCAGATTAGAGTCCACGCTCCTAACCACTACACCAAACTGGCCCTCAGTCTCAGGAGCCAGTCGTGGTTAATCAGCTCGGGGCCATTTCAGAGAGGAGGGTGATTCCTGCAGTCGAAGTCTAGGGAGCAAATAGAATGATGTCATCCTATTGCTCAGCCAATCAGATTTGGCTGCAGGATGAGATCAGTGAGGGCAACCAAGGGCAGCTGAGGGTGAGGGTAATTTATGCAAACTGTTTTACGAGAGAGCCAGCCATGGAGACTTGCTGAGGGACCTTGGGCGAGACATCCACTGTCAGCCTAACCTACCTCATAGGGTTGTTGTGAGGACAAATGGAAGAGAGGAGAGTGATGTGAACTGCTTTCGGTCCCCATTGGGGAGAAAGGAAGGGTATAAATTAAGTAACTAAGTAAATACGAAGGCTGTCTTTATGTGTGCTGGGTGTTACGTGATTTGAATCCCCACTTTGTCGATGATGCTTGCTGGGTGACCGAGGGAGAGTCATATATTCTCAGCCTAACCTACCTCACAGGGATGTCGTGATAAAAATTTTTTTAGAAGAGAACAATCTAAGCTGCTTTGAGATGCCCCAGTATGGGGTACAAATGAAGTGCAATAAATAAAATTAGAAATTATTCTGAGCATAGAGAATTGAGGACAATACTTCATTTCTTTTGACATCTATCTTTATTTTTGTCAGTGCTTTAGGTTCCTCATTTTTTGTAATTCGCTTTGTGTTTGTTTTTCTATGAGTGTAATACACAATTTTAAAAAAATAAAATAAGGTATGCAGTACTTGTACACATGGAAGTGACATAGGGTGGCTCTAGGAACTGCAGTAAACTCTATGGTTTTACCATAGAGTTTCCGGTGTTTCCTAGGGCTACCTATGGCACTTCCATTGTTTTTACCAGAATTGCGGTGATGCTGCAGCCAGTTTGGTGGCCCTCACATATCCTTGCTCACAGCCCTTCCATTGGTTACCATGAACCTGGCAGCCTTTCCACCAGCAGAACAAGTATGTGAGATGGAGACTATAACAGACACATAATGCTTCATGCAGATGTATTGAGGCATGAATAATGTTCAAAAATGCATGTGTTTTATGAAGAAATGGTTGGTTTAAGGAAACAAAAGCAGTGGGGAAATAAAGGGCCATGAGTTCAGTTTGTGCAAAGTGCAATTGATTACTCAGATTTGGAGAAAACAGCAGGACAAATGTGAAATCATCCTTATGAGGAATAAATGGTTTTTTTAAGAAAATCAAGCCATGTATGAATAGCTAGTGAGATTAAGAAGGCAGGAAGCTGAACTATGAATCAGGAAATCCTCATTTTGAATCTCATGAATGTCGTGAACTTACTGGGTGGTTTTCGACAACCCATTCTCACTGCCTCATGTACTCACCAGAAGTTCTTAGGGGGAAGTAACAAAAGGTTGCTCTAGGAATGGCAGAAAACTCTATGGTAAAACCACAGAGTATCCAGCAATTCCTAGAGCAACCCTTTGTAAAGCCGTAGAGTCTGCGTCCATTCCTAGAACTGTCTCCGAAGTGACAAAGGATAGTTCCAGAAAATCCTGGAAACTCGCCACATAACAGGACCTGAAGGGGAGGATGCCCTGCCTCCCTGAGGAGCTTGGCAGCCCTAGTTATCCTCAGTCTCCATCTCCGGCAACTGCAGTATGGGAATCATCCTTCTGTCATTAATGGGGCTGCTATAGAGATTGATGAAATTATGCATGTGAATTTCTCCAGAGAAGGCATCATTTTTCAGGTGGGCAACCAATTATTGATTTCAAGCATTTGCAGAATTCGAGAGACCAGCAACTGCCCTGACTTGGAAAGCCCAGGCAAGCCTGATCTCATCCCATCTCAGAAGCTAAGCAGGGCCAACCCTGGCAAGTACTTGGAAGGGCGACCTCCAAGGAATCCCAGGGCCAGGTACGCAGAGGCAGATTATCAAGCGACCTCTCTGAAATGTCCTAGCCCCACTAGGGGTCACCAGAAGTCACCCTGACTTGCAGGCTCACAAGCACACACGCATACACACTCATGCACACATAAAATACTCACCCCAAAAAATTCAAGAGAGAAAGAGAGAAGTCCCTTCCACGCTTGGATTCCATCCCGGCTCTTATCAGAGTTCAACTCGTGACACAATAGCTTGCATTTATCCCTGGTTTTAACAGCATCCGTCTATCCCGGGTCAAGTGTGGGGCGAAACCAGGGTGACCTCAATGTAATGTGGAAATAAAAAATACCTCAAGATAATTACAGGGGTGAATTCAAGTGTAGTGTAGAATACCAGTTCAGGGACAGGGATGAACCAGGATTTAAGGCCTAGTGAGGAAAGGACCAGAGAGAGAGAGACCAGAAACTGGATCTAGGCCCAACAGGATGTATCAGGAACACTGGGGGAAGAGGAGTCGACAGACGTCTTGGAAAAGGTCTCTTCTTTTATTCCCCCCAGCACCTAAAATTCAACCAGCTTGGTGCTGAGCAAGTTCCTGTAGGGATGAAGTGCCGCAGCTGAGGAGCCACAACTAAAAAGACACACACGCCCTGTACCAAGAGGAAACTCATCAATCAGTTCTGACAGGGCAGTTGCCCTGTACTTGAAGTTACATGAACACACACATCAAGCGACCTTCTACTGAAGGTCCATTTAGGTCAGTATTGTCTGATCAGACTGGCAGTGGCTTTCCAGAGTCTCAAGCTAAGGTCTTTCCCATCACCTGCTGCCTGGTCCTTTTAGCTGGAGATGCCGGGGACTGAACTTGCGACCTTCTGCATGCCAAGAAGATGCCCGACCACTGTGTCACAGCCCCTCACTTGAAGCTGCCTTTGACTGAATCGGAGCCTTGGTTCATCAATGACAGCCTTGTCTATTCAGACTGGCAGGGGCTCTCCAGGGTCTCGGGGTGAAGTCTTTTGTGACACCCACTTCACAATCCTTTAACTGGAGATGTCGGGGATTGAACCTGGGACCTTCTGCATGCCCAACAGATGCTCGACCACTTATTCACGGCCCTGCCCCACGTTGAATTGCAGGAGGCCACATTCTTTTCAGTGTGCTGCTTAAGTGGCCAAGTTCCATTTTAGATGATGGGGGGGGGGTTAAATGAAACCAGGTTAAGTTTGTGTTTTACAGCCCTGCTGTTAAACTAACATGGTGGGAGCCCGACGCTCAGCTGACAAGCATTCTCCATTTAGGGACACACTCACAGAGCCTTCTGAACATCCATCAATCATGGAGATAATTTTCCATCTCATCAATTATGCAAATTAAACCACACACACACACACAAAAAAAAGCTATGTTCAAATAGCGTTCAGGGTCTGACATAAACCCAGGAAAGCGAGGAAATTTACAACAAGGGCTGGGGGGCCTTCTTCCGTAGACTCTGAGGAGTTCCCAAACAACCAGAGGTAAACCTACCATTGCCACTATAAACCAGAGGGGTGGGTCAGAGCTCTCTGCTACAAAGAGACTGCAGGAATCCGAGCCTCTAGGGCATGGCCACACGAGCGAGATAATCCAGGGGGGGAGCGAGGCTATTTTGCTCCGGAGCAATTTGACTCGCAGTTGTGCAATCACACAGGTCAGTGAAGCTGCCGGCGCAACTAGCTGCTGTGGGATCAGATGCAACCATGGGCGAGTTTTTTTTGGGGGGGGGGTAGTTGATTTCCAATTCACTTAAAGGGGGGATCGATGAATCGCTTCTCCACCCAGGGCTTCCAATGGCAGTATGCGATGAAGTGCATACTGAGAAGGGGGGGGGGCAATGGCATGGGGTCGGGATAGCCTGATCAGACTAGGGCTGCCAAGTCAGCCCGGGGGGCGGGGGATCCCCCGCTATAGGGGTTCCCGATCCACCGGCCGGCATTCGGCCAGCGGGGGGAACCCCGCCCCCGAAGTCGTCCAGCGTGGACGACTTCCCCAGCGTAGTGACGTCACCTGGCGAAGAAGGACTCCCCCCTGCCAGTCGGTAAGTTTGACTTGGCAGCCCTAGATCAGACTATCCCCGACGCCACAAGTTTGCGCTGGAGTGATCACACGGGGAAAGTCCGGCTGTGGCCCGCAGCAAACCGTTTGCTACTGCATTTTCCCCAGTAGCTTTCTATTCCACTTCTCCGGCATTTCCAGTTAAAAGGACCAGTTAGCCAGGTTTATAAGATTATGTGTGGGGCAGAGCAGGTAGAGAAAGAGGTATTTGTCTCCTTTTCTCACAATAGAAGAACTCGTGGGCACTCAATGAAATTGCTGAGTAGTCAGGTTAGAACGGATAAACGGAAGCACTTCTTCCCCCAAACAGTGATTAACACATGGAATTCACTGCCACAGGAGGTGGCAGCGGCTACAAGCATGGACGGCTTCAAGAGGGAATTGGATAAACATTTGGAGCAGAGGTCCATCAGTGGCTGTTAGCCACAAGGTATAGATTGGAATTCTTAGGCTGATTTTACACCTCCCCTCTAAAGTAGTTTGACTGCTGTCTTTCCCTGTGCTGATTTCACAGTGGTGTGAAATTTCACTCCAGGGGGTCTAAGTGCACTAAGAAACCACAATTGTTTGAAGCAGAATAAAGCGGTATAATACTAGCTTGACCACAGGAGAGCAATTAGTAGATATGGACATTTCAGTGGCAGCACGGTTTCATACCGCACAGAGGTATGGGCAGGTTTTTTTGGAACTAGAATGATTCCAGCGGGAAAGTCAGATGTAAAATCAGCCTTAGTCTGGGGCGAGTGATGCACTGTATTCTTGGTGGGAGGGCTTCTAGTGTCCTAGCCCCACTGGTGGACCTCCTGAGGGCACCTGGTGTTTTTGGCCACTGTATGACAGAGTGTTGGACTGGGTGGGCCATTGGCCTGATCCAACATTGGCTTCTCTTATGTTCTTACAAAAGATGCCAGCTCTGGAGTGCAGAGGGCCCCGGGTTCAATCCCTGGCATTTCCAGTTAAGGACCAGTCAGTAGATGATGTGAAAGAAGTCAATGGTTCTTTGGTAGAGCATCTGCTTGGACTGCAGAAGGCCCCAGGTTCAGTCCCCCGCATCTCTGGTTAAACAGATCACGCAGTGGGTGATGTGAAAGACCTCAGCCTGAGGCCCTGCAGAGCCACTGTCAGTCTGTGTAGACAATACTAACCTTGATGGAGCAAAGTATAAGTCAGTATCAGTCAGTTTCATATGTTCATTAAGGAGAGGTCTTTGGCATGTCCCATTCAATGGGCAGTGGCAATTTCAGTATCAAAGAACAGAAGTCAGGTGCTTCAGTGGTGAACGAGTTGGAGCAGAGCCAGGAAAAGCAGCCGTCGAAGAGGGCCGCGTAAGATCTTGGTCTGATGCTGTCAGGTTTAATCGGGCATGCCGCCTTGCATCAGGCGTGTTGCTCTAAGCTTCTGGGAGGAAGGGCATAATGACAAGGAGATCGATTGTGCAAAAAAAACCCCACAAAACCCAACTGGTTTGGCTGAACCTTCGACAGAGTGCTCGGAATGACCGAATGAAGCCCAAATAAACGGGAGCGCAGAAGGGACTGAGAATGCTTGGAGCCTGATTTATTTGGAAGTCGTCATGATTTAGGAATCAGCTCCTCCAGAGGAATATAGAAGCGGGATCCGCTGCCTTCGGATCCATCCTGCAAGTCTTTGCAATTGTCACGCTTTGCTCCTAGTTTTATTTTTTTTTTCCTCCTCCGAATAGCAACAGCCTACGGGTTTGTGAAGGGTCATGACAGATGTATGGCTTGATCTTTGGGATTCTTTAAAAAAAAAAAATCAATTTGCTGCACCGGCGTTAAGATCTGAACATTCCCAGGTACGAGGGTGGTAATCTTCCAGAACGTATTTTGCCAGAAGTTCGTTTTCTAAAGCTCCGGAGAAAGGGTACATCGTTTTCAGGCTCCGCCTCCTGCCCCTGGTCCGCGCCCCCTGTAGCCGTGGTCCTCCCTAGCTGAGGAGGCCCCGGGTAAGGTTGTGCTGGGAAATGCAGAGGGATTAGGCCTCAGATATGGCACTGGGGCGGGTTAAACGTCACCCAAGCTTCCCTTTCAGCCTCCAGGGGCCAAGTCACTTAGCAGCAGTTTTCCCTCTCTCTCGCAGCCGCTAGACTTGCAACTCCCTGGCTCATCCTCCTCGGCCCATCCGTTCTCCACCTTTTATTCCTGCAGCCCCTTCCCAGAGCTCCCCTCGCCCGGGCCCACCCCCAATCACACCCCTGGTCCCGCCCCCGTTTATTAGAGGAGACGCTGAGCCGCCTCGTCGGAAGCTTCAGGCCTCTCTCCTCTGCGACCCCGCCTCTCCCAGGGCTGTAGCTGCCGGCTCTTCCCGTGCGGGGATGTCCCCTCGTTGCGTCCCGGGTCTGGGCGTTCCTCCTCCCTCTCCGCCGAGCTCTGCTCCGCCCGCACCGCAACCAGGCCACTCCCCACTGCCGCGGGAGCACCGCGGGCCGTGAGGCGCCGCTCTGGCCCAAGCGGTAACGGGGCTCTTTGATGTTGGGGCTCCCGCGTCGCGGGACGGCGCGAGGGTCTCGGGAGCGCTTTGGACCGCAGCGGGGCCAGCTGGGCTCGGGACGTACTCGTCTGCCTTCGGGGGTCTTGCCGGCGGGGTAAGTGCTTGTGCCGGTTTTGGGGGCGTTGACGAGTCCCGGGCCCGCGGGACGGGACAATAGTCAAAACTCGCATTGCTACCTACCCCCTAAATTCAGGAAGATGAAGCTGCCTTTATCCTGAGTCAGACCACTGGTCCATCAAGGTTAGTATTGTCTACTCAGACTGGCAGCGGCTCTCCAGGGTTTCAGGCGAAGGTGTGTCATGTCATGCCTTTCCTGACCCTTTTAACTGGAGATGCTGGGAATTGGACCTGGGACTTCCTGCGTGTCAAGCAGATGCTCAGCCACTGAGCCATGGGCCCTCTCTCTATGGTTATTTTCTCCTATGGTCTCAGTGTCAGAGGAATTGCACCTTATGGTCAACAAAGCCAAGACAGACACTGAAAATATTAGCTCTCTGTTTCATCCCCATCTGTTAAGGTGCTGCTGAACATAAGGACATCAGAAGAGCCCTGCTAGATCAGACCAGTGGTCCATCAAGTCCAGCATCTTGTCTCACACAGTGACCAACCAGTTCCTCTGGAGGGCCAACAACAGGGCAGAGAGGCCGAGGCCTTCCCCTGATAAGAACACCGGAAGAGCCCTGCTGGATCAGACCAGGGGTCCATCGAGTCCAGCATCTTGTCCCACACAGCTGCCAACCAGTTCCTCTGGAGGGCCAACCATAGGCGTCAACTATGGGGGGGGGCTCGAGCCACCCCTGAAATTTCCCGGGGGGGACTGAGACCCCCCCGGAAAATGGTGCGCCCTCCACCGTGCCTCCCTTGGCCCTTCCTAGGGCTGCCACCACTGCCGTCTCTCTCCCCCCCCGCCTGGCCACTCCGACCCTCCCTCCATCCGTCCAGGGGCCAGCTAAGCAAATGCCCAGCTGGCCCCTGGACGGACAGAGGGACGGAGTGGTCAGGTGGAGGGGAGGCGGTGGAGACATGGTCCTGGCGGGCTGGCGCGCAAAGCGCGCGTGCTCAGAAGAGCCCCCCTCTTGGAGTTTTTTAACTCTACGCCCCTGGGGCCAACAACAGGGCATAGAGGCCAAGGCCTTCCCCTGATAAGAACCTCAGAAGAGCCCCACTGGATCAGGCCAGTGGGGATCCCTCTAGTCCAACATCTGGTCCCACACAGCGGCTTCTGGAGGGTCAACAACAGGGCAGAGAGGCCAAGACCTTCCCCTGAAAAAACATCAGAAGAGCCCTGCTGGACCCTTTCTGCACTGACAGCTCACTACAGAGAATTCGAGGAGTCAGGCCTTAAGGGCTGGCTTCACAGTCACATGCATTCCCTCTGCACTGGTTTCCCCTCTTCCAGTTTATTTATTTTTGTATTCTGTACATATTCTGCATCTACAAGCAAAACCTGCATTTTTTGAGCTAACTGGCTGCCAGCCCCTCCCTCCCTCCCTCCCTCCCTCTCTCCGTGATTCTGCAAAAAGAAAGTGAAGGGAGGGGGAAATCCAGACCGACACATGCAAGACTGACACATTATATTTACTAATTCCTTCTTACGCTCTCTCTGGCTTTTTTAAAGTTAGCCTGAGCGGGAGGACTAGTCCTCTTTTGTCTTTGGAGAAGGAGGGAAAGAAAACAGAACAGGGAGAGAGCGTCAACCTAAAGAGAGAGAGGCAGAAATGGGGGAGGGGCAGTGAGCATTAGAAAGGATTAGTGATCTGAAAGTGGAGGAGAACAAAGAATTGCTGCAAAAGGAGCAAAAGGAGTTTTGGTAGCTGAGGGGCAACAGTGTGCTAGAAGTGGTCTGAATCCCGTAAAACAAACGCAGAAACAAAAGAAAGCCCCGAAACAAAGTGAAAGTGACAGCGGGAGGGAATGCAGAATGGAAGGATAGGATATGCTCAGAGACCGAGGCAAAATATGGGTGCAGAAAGGGCCTTAGTACCTCTGCATGTGGAGGTTCCCTTCAGTCACCATGGCTAGTAGACATTGATAGATTCACCGAGGAGAAGTCTATCTAATCCCCTTTTTAAAAGCTGTGTATTCCTGTGGCCATCACGACATCCTCTGGCAGCCGTTTCCACATTTTAATCACTCTGTGTGTAAAGTAGTGTTTCCTTTTGTCTGTCCAGAACCTACTGCCCACCAGCTTCGTTGGATGCTCTCGAGTTCTTTGTTTCAGCCGGAGTTGTGTATTCCCTGCTTCGTTCAGCTGCTGCCAGTGAGGCGGTCCAGAAGCGAGGAAATGCATGTTACAAAGTCAAGGCCCAAGACAGTTATATTAAGCACTATGTTTTGGAGCAAGACTGATCTATCCATTCAGCGCCCATGAGTGATTGCCTAAGGTGCCAGAGAAGGAGGTGCCAGAAAGGTTTTGTCACCTCCTTAACCACCCTGGTATAAAAGTTTAGAGAGAATCCTACAGTGTCACTATGATGATAATGGAATCATCGAGTTGGGAGGGACCTCCGGGGTCATCTAGTCCAGCCCCCTGCACAAGGCAGGAAATTCACAACTACCTCCCTCCCCCCACACCCCCAGTGACCCCTGTTCCATGCCCAGAAAATGGCAAAAACCCTCCAGGATCCCTGGCCAAACAGGCCGGGAGAAAAATTGCTGCCAGACCTGAAAGTGGCGATCAGCATTTCCCGCCGTGTAAGAAAGGGCCATGAGAACTAAGAAGAACAAGAACAAGAAGAAGAGATTGGATTTATACCCCGCTCTTCACTCACTTGAAGTCTCAGAGCGGCTTACAAACTCAGAGCGCCCTAACCCCTCCCCACAACAGACACCCTGGGAGGTAGGTGGGGCTGAGAGAGCTCTGAGACAGCTGTCCTTGAGAGAACAGCTGGTACAGAGCTATGGCTTGCCCAAGGTCATCCAGCAGGTGCAAGTGGAGGAGTGGGGAATCAAACCCGGTTCTCTCCCAGATTAGAGGCCGCACACTTAACCACTACACCAAACTGGCTCTCAACATCAAACTGGCTCTCAGCTAAGCCCTGATGCAGCCCTTTCTGCCCTCTCTCACATGATCTAAGTTCACAGGATCAGCATGGCTGATCTCATTTCCAGTTTTCTGCTGGAAGTGACGTTATGCATTGGCTCGACACCGGTGAGCCTGTGCCTGCCCCTACATTTCTCCTGGTGTGTTGTCAGCCACAGCTACCGACCCTAATGCCAATGACCTGGAGGCAGCAGCAGGGGAAAGTTGAGACTGATTTCCTCCCTCGGTGGGCCTTCCAGGGCTTTTAGTCAGCCAGTGTTGGAAACAAACTGGGCTGATCCAGTATGGCTCTTCATGCAGTCTTTTCTTTTAGCTCTCCCTGATGTTTAAAAAAACCCCAGAAAATAGCTTGGCAGTGATCATTCGGGAGTAGCGACTTGTTGGTGTTGCACTGTGCATGCAAGCCTGCCCGATAGTTTCCTGGGGATATCTCTTAGCTGGCATATCCATGGGTCTCTGTGGTCCTCCGACACTGTTCCATGCTGCAGCTGCGCATGCTGTGAGTACTCCACTCCCACAGACCCAGAAAAAGAGAGAGAGAATGTGACAGAAGACAAGTTAGATGGATAACATTGTCCTGTTTCATTTGCGCTTTTCCCTTGCTCATAGACAAGAAGGAGAAAAAAATCTGTCTTGCTGGGCCAACGGAGAAGTTGATCCGTGAGGCCTTCCAAGTCTGGTCTTTTGCGTTTGTCAAAAAAAAACACAGGCCCTTTTAAAGTTCTGACCCAAAGACTTCTGCATGTCGGACCTGGCGAGAAGACGTCGTGTCTTCTCTTCTTTTTCTGGCCTGTGTTCTCCCAGGAGCCACAAACTTCTTTCTTCCTGCCGCCAGGCTGCCTCAAACTGTCACCTTGCTCGTCTTGGGAATGCAAATCACCCGACGCCCAAGAGCAAGCCTGTCATCGTCCGTGATAAACTGGGGAGGAAATGACACAGACATCTGTGTCCCTGTCATGGTTTGTCGACAGAGGGTGGGGAGGGGGGAGGCGAAGATCTTATTTATGGCCCTGCAGCTTGCCACAACTGTCCTCCTCCTCATCACAGCCCCGGGGAGTTTGTAATCTCTTAAGAAAAGCATCGGGTCACCCGTTGGCCACCTGTAGATGGGGGCTGGTTGTGGGGACCGATTCTGATGACAGGTAAGACTAAAACCTCAAGAGCCTCTTGCAGGGGGTGAAAGAGGAGAGCGCAAAAGTTGGCTTGAAACTCAACATCAAGAAAACTAAGACTGTGGCATCCGGCCCCATCACTCCTTGGCAAACAGAAGGGGAAGTCGTGGAAGCAGAAGAAGAAGAAGAGAAGAAGAGATTGGATTTATACCCCGCCCTTCACTCACTTAAGAGTCTCAGAGCGGCTTACAAACTCCTTTCCCCTCCCCTCCCCACAACAGACACCCTGTGAGGTAGGTGGGGCTGAGAGAGCTCTTTCCCAAGCTGTCCTTGAGGGAACAGCTGGTACAGAGCTATGGCTTGCCCAAGGTCATCCAGCCAGGTGCAAATGGAGGAGTGGGGAATCAAACCCGGTTCTCCCAGATTAGAGTCTGCGCACTTAACCACTACACCAAACTGGCTCTCTACACCAAACTGGCTCTACACCAAACTGGCAGTAACAGATATCACATTCCTGGGATCCGAGATCACTGCAGACGGTGACTGCAGCCATGAAATTAAAAGACGCCTGCTCCTTGGAAGAAAAGTGATGGCAAACCTAGACAGCATAACAAGAAGAAGAAGAAGAGATTGGATTTATACCCCGCCTTTCACTACCCAAGGGAGTCTCAGAGCAGCTTACAAACTCCTTTCCCTCCCCCCCCCCCACAACAGACACCCTGTGAGGTAGGTGGGGCTGAGAGAGCTCTTTCCCAAGCTGTCCTTGAGAGAACAGCTGGTACAGAGAGCTATGGCTTGCCCAAGGTCATCCAGCCAGGTGCAAGTGGAGGAATGGGGAATCAAACCCGGTTCTCCCAGATTAGAGTCTGCGCACTTAAACACTACACCAAACTGGCTCAAAAAGTAGAGACATCACCCTTTCAACAAAAGTCCGTATGGTCAAAGCCATGGTATTCCCAGTAGTAAATGTATGGCTGGGAGAGTTGGACTGTAAGGAAGGCCGAGCGCTGAAGAATAGATTTTTTTGAATTATGGTGCTGGAGAAGACTCTTGAGAGTCCCGTGGACTGCAAGGAGATCAAATCAGTCAATCGTAAAAGAAATCAACCCTGACTGTTCCCCGAAAGGCCAGATCCTGAAGCTAAAGCTCAAATACTTTGGCCACGAAATGAGAAGGGGACACTCCCTGGAGAATACTGGGAAAGACTGAAGGTCAAAGAAGAAGGGGACGGCAAAGGATGAGATGGTTGGACAGTGTCATCGATGCAATGGACATAAAATTAAGCGAACTCCAGAGCATGACAGAAGACAGGAGGGCCTGGTGTGATGTGGTCCATGGGGTCGCGAAGAGTCGGACTCGACTGTGCAACTGGACAACAACAACACTAAATAGGCTTTGTGATCTGGTGGTCCCATTGTGTGTGTGCAGTCTCCTGGAGAGTTTTGGTTAACCACCTTGGATCCGGCCCATGTATGGCGAGCATCATACATGCCTTCCTGACACAGAGGCTAGACTCGGGCAATGTGCCCACCTCACAGCATGCAGTTGGCGGGGGGGGGGGGGGTCCATGACTTTCTTATGACATGATGCGTCTCCACAACCCAAGGGATAGCACTGATCAAAGTGGGATAGATTGCGTTACCTGTCTTTTGCGCCTGCACAGTCAGAAACACCTATCTGAAAAGCCATTGTGATAAATGACCGCAGGCTTACCTTGTTTTCAGTGGTAGGCTCCAAAAGCACACAAAGACACCCAAGTAGTAGATCTCAATTTAAAAAAAAAAAATTCCTTACACCTTATAAAGTATTAGAAGAGGTAGTGGTA
Source organism: Lepidodactylus listeri (assembly GCA_029233225.1). Lineage (NCBI taxonomy): Eukaryota > Metazoa > Chordata > Lepidosauria > Squamata > Gekkonidae > Lepidodactylus > Lepidodactylus listeri. The sequence goes on along the minus strand of JARCFY010000004.1, from coordinate 5,377,083 downwards.
GCAAGTTGGGAGGCTGTGAGAAACAGGTAATCGTGCAGAACAGACACATCTGACTTTGATTGGATGAGCCCAAACAGCTTGCCAAACTCATGCCTCCCGACTTGCAGCTGGTGAGCAGCTAGTGAGACAAACTGCCAGACGCCCAAGCAAGTCTAGTTCTGCTGATGAAACCTCTTTGTTGGTCCGGTTGGTTCTCTTTTAACTCCCCATTTCACCCAGAGCTTGCTAGCGCCTCATACTCTTGTTGTTCCCCAGGTTTGGCGTTCAGAATCTTCTGTTACCGCGCCAATGTTATCTTTTTTTTCTCTTTGCTCTGCAATGCCCTGTTTATTATAAGATAAAGCTAAAACAGAGAGCCCTGATTTTCTGCTATGGCAAAAGGGGGAAAAAACCAGAAATTGTTTAGGTGGAAGGATTCTGTGGCCTAAACATGGATTTTGCATCTTCAAGTTCTGGGACAGGGGTAGGGTGAGCTGGTTCCTTCACTTAGTTTCAAAGATGCTCTAAAATTACTTGAACTACCAAAGATATTAAAGGCTATACTGAACAATATCGTGCAGAAAAGTCCCAAACACCTTCAGCTGATTCTGCACTGGCTTTTCCCTTCATTGTTTTATGAAACCCATGTTGGAACAGGAATTTCCCCCTGCATTGCATGCTGCTTTCACTTCCTTTGATCATCGGGTTTTACGGTAGCCTCCACACTCCATGCTGCTTTCACTTTTTTGGGCTGTGATCACACGCACCAGAAAAAACAGGGAGGGGGAGCAAGGCTGTTTCCTCCAGAGGAATTTGACCTGCAGTTGCACGATCACACCTCCCTTTGAAGCTGTGGGCACAGTCCGTCAGGGTGTGATCAGACGCAACTGTGGGTGAGGGGTTTTTTTTGTCCCATTTTTTCCCCATGCGCTTAAACGAGGGATCAATGAATTGCACCTCCTTACCGAGGGTTCCCTATGAAGTTTACAGTGATATGCATACTGCGAGGGGGGAGAAGCTCGGAGTCAGGGTGGCCTGATCAGACCATCCCAATGCCGTGAGAGCGCACTGGAGTGATCAGACACGGGAAAGTTTGCCCGTGGCCCATCGCAAACCATTTGCTACCGGATTTTCCCCAGCGTCTTTTAACTTTGCTTCTGAGGTGGAACAAAATGAGTTGCCGATGGCTGCGGGGCACTTTCCAAATGTTGTTGTCTGATCGCGCCCTTTAAATCTGCCCGGCATTCGCACCTATGCTGGGTCTAATTGTGCATACGATCACAGCCTTTGATCATCAGATTTTATGGTACCTTCTGCATAGATTTACGGCCATTCAGGGGTGACTTTGCAGTCATAAGAACATGAGAGAAGCCAAAGTTGGATCAGGCCAGTGGCCCATCCAGTCCAACACTCTGTCACACAGTGACCTAAAACACCAGGTGCCCTCAGGAGGTCCAGCAGTGGGGCCAGGACACTAGAAGCCCTCCCACTGTTGCCCCCCCCCCCCCAGCACCAAGAATACAGAGCATCACTTGCCCCAGACCGAGAGTTCCTATCTGTACCTTGTGGCTAAGAGCCACTGATGGACCTCTGCTCCATATGTTTATCTAATTCCCTCTTGAAGCCGTCCATGCTGGTAGCCGCACGAGGTATTTGACATTGCCCCGAGGTATTTGAATGTGGTTTTCGGCTGCACTTTTCCCTCCCAGCTGAGAAAGTGTGGAGCGAGTGCTAGGTGCGGAATTGCCACTTGGTGATTCTTTTCCCTTTTTTACCCCCTCAGTGTCAATTAGTTTTTCTGTCACCACCCCACCTTCCCGGTCCTGAGTCTTGAAATGCACACTGTCCACCCTTGACCCAAAGCACTCTGCCTTTCGGGTTCTGTGCGGTGCCAGTCATAAAGCAGCCGCTCAACAAACGCAGACCAGAGAGTCCCCGGCTTAGCCACTGAGGTTCGTCCCGCAGGGATGCGTCTCCCGAACAAGAGCCCGCATGATGGATCTTTGACACCGTCGGCGGTTTCTCTGCCTTATATTACCTCTCCTTCTGAGAACAGATTCAGAGAAATCACATTAAAGAGAGTCCTACCAAACAGGTGGCTAAAAGGTCTCCGTGTTTATTCATCAAAATCACTGGAGATATTTTCTTCATGGAGCTGCAAAGGACTGGGAGCTAAACCATCCATCATGCTGTGGGAGAGAAGCACCTTCATGCATTCTCTCTCTCCCCCCCCCCCCCTTCATCTCTCTCGGTCTCACCTTACTCTTGTTGAAATGGATAGAAATTCATCTTTCTCTCCAAAGAGCCACATGGCTGCAAAACAGTTGGCTCTTAAACAAGCTGCCTGTGTGGGTTGTATTTGTCATGCTCTCTCTCTCTCTCTCTCTCCCCATCCCTCCATACACTCCCACCCCCCTTTTTAACTTTCTTTCTGTCCCAGCTTTCTTCCCAATGGGGACTCAAAGCAGCTTGTGTCATTCTTCTCACCTCCATTTTATCCTCAAAACAACCCTGTGAAGTAAGCTAGGCTGAAAGGGTGTGACTGGCCCAAGGTCACCCAGCAAGCTTCCATGGCAGAGAGAGGATTCGAACCCAGGTTTCCCAGATCCTAGTCCGACACTTTAACCACTGTGTGTGTCTAAAGGGCTGTCAGGTCACAGCCAACTTAGGGCAAGCCCAGCAAGGAGCTTTCAAGGCAAGGGAGAAGCAGAGGTGGTCGGCCATTGCCTTCCTCTGCAGAGTCTTCCTTGGTGGTCTCCTATCCAAGACTTATGGTGACCCCAGCAAGGGGCTTTCAAGGCCAGTGAGAAGCAGAGGTGGTTGGCCATTGCCTTCCTCTGCAGAGCCTTCCTTGGTGGTCTCCCATCCAAGACTTATGGCAACCCCAGCAAGGGGCTTTCAAGGCAAGTGAGAAGCAGAGGTGGTTGGCCGTTGCCTTCCTCTGCAGAGCTCCCTTGGTGGTCTCCCATTCAAGACTTATGGCGACCCCAGCAAGGGGCTTTCAAGGTGAGTGAGAAGCAGAGGTGGTTGGCCATTGCCTTCCTCTGCAAAGCCTTCCTTTGTGGTCTCCCATTCAAGACTTATGGAGACCCCAGCAAGGGGCTTTCAAGGCAAGTGAGAAGCAGAGGTGGTTGGCTGTTGCCTTCCTCTGCAAAGCCTTCCTTGGTGGTCTCCCATTGAAGACTTATGGAGACTCCAGCAAGGGGCTTTCAAGGCAAGTGAGAAGCAGAGGTGGTTGACCGTTGCCTTCCTCCGCAGAGTCTTCCTTGTTGGTCTCCTATCCAAGACTTATGGCGACCCCAGCAAGGGGCTTTCAAGGCAAGTGAGGAGCAGAGGTGGTCTGCCATTCCCTTCCTCTGCAGAGCCTTCCTTGGTGGTCTCCCATCCAAGACTTATGGCGACCCCAGCAAGGGGCTTTCAAGGCAAGTGAGAAGCAGAGGTGGTCTGCCATTGCCTTCCTCTGCAGAGCCTTCCTTAGTGGTCTCCCATTCAAGACGTATGGAGACCCCAGCAAGGGGCTTTCAAGGCAAGTGACAGAAAGAGAGGCCACTGGAAACACATGAACTCCCTACCTAAACACCAGTTTTTCTCACAGATCTTCCATCTCATTCTTTTCCACTGATTCCCACCAACGAAACTCCCCACTTCCAGTGAATAAGTGTAACAGTGCACTCCCCAGCTTGTCAGCGTGGGCTGTGGCGCCTGAACATTTGCTCACGGCCGTTAAAGAGATCGTGACACTTCAGGGGCCGATAAGGGAGTTAACTCTCGTTTGCTGGACCCATTCCAACTCGAGCAGCCACTCCAGACTGCTTGCCGGTTGAAGAGCTGGTGTTCTCCACCGCCACACGGCTCTGGAGTCTTTTTAGCATAAAGCATGGAACCAGATGCGATGATCTGTCCCTGATGCGGCTGAAATCAGGAGGGGATGGGGAGACAAGTGATCCTGAAGGAGAGGCAGGCCAATTGAAGAGACGGCCGTGTGATTTGGGTTGATTTGGAGGCAGGATCACCCCAGGCGTCAAGACATGCCAATGGTGCAATGGCAATGGTGCAATGCAATAAAATGTCTGCGGTAGGGTGCTCTATATTGTCTTCAGTCCCAGTCTCACTGGGCCAAACAAGATGCTAAAAGGAACACGCAACTAGCATGGAAAGCTCTTATTGTCATGTGACGAAGAAGAGATTGGATTTATACCCTATCCTTCACTACCCACTACCTTGCCCTTCACTACTTTTCTCCCTTTCTGTTTCCAAAACTTCCGCTTCCTCCCGCTGGCGGTATTTAATGCTGTTTTCCCACCCTCTTTGAACGCAGAGAAAGAGGCGAATGCCCAGTGGACGTTTCCTTTATTAAATGAAATGGACAACAGTGGAATAAAAAGCCAGTCATCTCGTCGTCCGGCCTAATTATATGGCGTGGTGTCAGGAATCCCAGAGGCTTTTCACTTTAGCCTTAAAAAACCCAAAACAATTAGTCCGTGGCTATTTTCGACTCGCTTCTGTATTGCCATCGCTACAAACGAGGAGGCATCCGGAGATCTGTGCCAGCCCCCTCTGAAGGAGTCATTCCTTTCCGTGGGACCCTGAAAGGGAATTGGGTTATTTCTTTTTTGCGGACCAAAGCTCTGACATAGGAGAGGGGGAGGAGGGTATGGGTTTATTTATTTTTTACTCGTTTGAGTGTGCTATCAGTGCCCCTCAAGAGTCAGGCAATGGAGGATCTTCGCAGATAGGCCTTGGGGGGTGATTTAGACGAGGGGCCGATACAGTAAATGCAATTTGTTTTAATTAAAGCGATGGCCTCTTGCATAATTCATGGGGCTGCTTCTCAAATGACCATGCGAGGCAGTTGGGGAGAATTACAAGTCAGTCTCATAAATCCCATTAACTATAATGCAGCAAATGTTGCAGGAAACTGAACGAGAGGGAGGCGGGAAAGGGATCCATCCGGAAACATAAAAGCAACATTTTGGTTCATGTGATAAATAACAGCTTGGAGATGTCCATGTGGCCCGACACGACCGTTCGCTGTGAGTGACAGATAGCCCCTCAGTGAGGAGCAACCTGAGACAAAATGGCAGGAAATGGGGAAGGCGATGAGGGACCTCTTCTACAGGGGTTGGCTGTTGTCTCCTCAGCTGGCCACAGGAGACTGGACTGAATAGACTTTTGGACTGATCTGGCAGGGCCCATCTTGTGTCATGACTTTGTGATTTACGGAGACAGCTAGATTTGAGTCCAGTAGTGCCTCAGAGACCAACAAGATATGGGGGGTATGAGCTTTTGAGCATCAAGGCTCCCTTCATCAGTTTGGTGTAGTGGTTAAGTGTGTGGACTCTAATCTGGGAGAACCAGGTTTGATTCCCCACTCCTTCACTTGCACCTGCTGGATGACCCTGGGCAAGCCATGGCTCTGTAAGAGCTGTCCTTGAAAACGAGCAGTTTCTGTCAGCGCTCTCTCAGCCCCACCTACCTCACAGGGTGTCTGTTGTGCAGAGGGGAAGGGAAAGAAGTTTGTAAACCACTCTGAGACTCCTTTGGGTAGTGAAGGACGGGTTATAAATCTAATCTCTTCTTCTTCTATGTCATGAGGTTGATGGACTTCCACTTCATGGGGCTGAATGTAGTTCCATAAATTGGAGTGAGCGATTTGGCATGCCTGGACTTTTGGAAGGGGGGCGGGAAACGCTACATCACTAAGGATGTATAGGTGTTATCTCCTTGAATGGGATGCCTCTCTTTGTCTTAACCTGGAAGCTGCCCTCTGACCCCTCCTCTCTTGCTCGCTTTGTCCTCCCCCACTCTTCACATGGCCTTCCATGGAAACACACGTCTCTGCAGGTCTCGCCTGTAAAGACAATGCCCTCATACTTCCACACTTGTGATGCCAGACAAGCTGGTCATTTAGAATCATAGAATCATAGAGCTGGAAGGGACCTCCAGGGTCATCTAGTTCAGCACCATGTGATAGGGAAAGTTCTCTTTAGATTCGGCTTCTCGCTCTCCTTTTGTCTGCAACCTGAATGTGAACTGGATCTACTCGAGTGAATGTGAGTTTACCTTGTTTTTCAGTATACGTCTTGGGAGATTTATTTCCCGCACCCAGGATCACGCTTCTATGACTGGGCAAAACTCTGCTCTATTAACCCCATATCCCAGTACCATGACGATAGTTCTAGAGGGTAGCTGTGCTAGTCTGTAGAACAACTAGGTTCGAGTCCAGCAGGGCCTTAGAGACCAAGAAGATTTGGAGGGCATCGGCTTTTGAGACCCTAAGCTCCCTTCGTCAGATGCCCATGGGAGCTTTGACCCTCCAAAACTCATACCTCCCCGGATCTTCTTGGTCTTCAAAGGTGCTCCTCCTGGACTTGAACCTAGCTCTGAACCCTCTGAAGCTATAGAGGTTTATCTGCGGCTTTGCTCAGGATTGCCTTGCTGACGGGGAGAATCAGGAGCTCCTAGAGCACCCGTCCCATAATGCTTTGGGGGCCAGGAACTGCCTTTCTCGGAGACAAACACACTCGGATTGTCTTCGAATGTTCTTTTTCCACAGAAAGGCAGTTCTTGGTTTCCAAGGCACTATGGGACTTTTCCGAACGATTCCCAGTGAAGGTTGAGAGCAGGTCAGTGAGTCTGAAGGTGTTCTGTCATTCATTCGGTGAGGAACTCCATTGCTCTTCTCATCTTTGGGAAAGTCAGATATGGGAACACTGGATGACGATACCCAAATTACCGGGGAGGGCAGGATCCAGCCAGAGCACAACACATTTCGGTTCCCGTGGTATCGTGGAAGAGACTGGATCATGTGCTAGCCTCTCTCTTCGGAATCGGTGGGTTTCTGAAGTGTTTATTTATGCCTGGATGGTTTCTGGAAAGCTTAAAACTTAAGATGCGTATGAAGGAGGCTTGAGAGAAATGACTGCGTTTCTCAGCCGTGCCTAGCCCACTGGGTGAGGAATTCAAATAATCTGTGATGTATATGTTTCAGCCTCAATGACAAATAAGAGGGGAATGCTGTGGGATGCTAGGATTCTCCCTTGGCAGTGGAACATTTAGGTATCCTATATCTATCTATCTATCTATCTATCTATCTATCTATCCACCCACCCACCCACCCATCCATCCATCCATCCATATCTCTCTCTCTCTCTCTCTCTCTCTCTATTTATGTATCAATCATCTATCTATCTATCTTCTATCATCTGTCATCTTGCCACTATTTTTCTGTGGTTTTTCTGCTAATTTTATGTCATGAATTTTATGCTAATTTATGTATGTTGTTGTTTTAAACTGTTGTGAGCTGCCTTGAGCCGACTATGCTGGCTAGGCGGGATACAAATCTAAATGAATAAATAAATCTATCTTCTATCATCTGTCATCTAGAAGAAGAAGAAGAAGAGATTGGATGTATACTCCGCCCTTCACTCACTTAAGAGTCTCAGAGCGGCTTACAAACTCCTTTTCCCTTCCTCTCCCCACAACAGACACCCTGTGAGGTAGGTGGGGCTGAGAGAACTCTTTCCCAAGCTGTCCTTGAGGGAACAGCTGGTACAGAGCTATGGCTTGCCCAAGGTCATCCAGCCAGGTGCAAGTGGAGGAGTGGGGAATCAAACCTAGTTCTCCCAGATTAGAGTCCGCGCACTTAACCCCTACACCAGACTGGCTCTATCTATCTATCAATCATCTATCTATCTCTCATCTATCTGTCTGTCTGTCTTCTATCATCTGTCATCTATCTATCTATCTGTCTTCTATCATCTGTCATCTAAGCTGGAAGCTAAGAAGGGCTGGTACTTGAAAGGGAGACCACCAAGGAAGGCTCTGTAGAGAAAGGCAATGGCAAACTACCTCTGCTTCTCACTTTCCTTGAAAGTCCTTTGCTGTGGTCACCAGAAGCTGGAAGCTAAGCAGGGTTTGGTACTTGAAAGGGAGACCACCAAGGAAGGCTCTGCAGAGGAAGGTCATGGCCAACCACCTCTGCTTCTCACTTGCCTTGAGAGCCCCTTGCAGTGGTCACTATAAGTCATCTGCGACTGGACACCAGTTTATGCACACTATGTTAACATTTCTTCAGTTGCATAGAGACTAGGGATGGTGCAACTTCCCCGGCAAACATTTTCAGTGGTCAGACTGACCATGTTCAAAGGTAGCAACCAGTGACTGTTTGGTTTATGCTGAACCATGAATACCTGCTAAACCGGTTTGCATTGGTTTCCCCAAAAACCAGGCATGCACAAAGGCGCTGCTGCTCCAAACCAACCAACAGCCATCAACTTCACGAAGGACTGCATAGCCAGACATTGAAGGGCAGAGTTTTATTGAAACACAATATTTGTTGATGACTGCTCTTTATGATTTGTGAGCGATCTAATTCTGTATTTTAGCTATCATCTGAACCTCAATGGCATGTAGGATGTCTCCAGATAAAGGGATCTCCGGCAGAAGGACTTGGAAAGATCTCTGCCTGCCTGAGACCATGGAAAGTCAATGTTGGACAGAATAGGCAGTGCTGGTCTGGAAGTCCCGAGGCGGTTACACATGTCCGTACTTTGAGCAATCGTTCCTAGGATTCAGTTAACCACATTAGTCTGAATAATATTTGCACCAAGAGCACGAAATGCCAATAGGAGAGCCTTTTCCCTTAAAAGGAAACGGAAAAAATGATCGAGGAAGTCACATATCGGACACATGGTCGATATCCCCATATTCAACGGGCCCAAATAAATCGGGCTGATTGCTGGCATCTAATAAGTTATTGACCAACAATTGTACAGTAGACAAGCTGAAAGATGTCTAGACGCATTTAGAGGAAATTCATAAGCAGCTGTCTATATTTCGGGTGGACTCACATGTCAACCCAAAAGCTATTTAGTTTATTCAATTCCTGACCTGGTGGGTCACTGCATCAGTCGGGCTGGATGTTTTTGCGGTGTTCTAAAAGAGGCCACCTTGACCATTGATCCTAAAGTATTTATTTATTTATTTATTTATTTATTTATTTATTTATTTATTTATTTATTTAAGCACCCGAATACCACCTTAAAACAGCTACAAACTGGCGGGCAAAATCGGTCCAGGGCCAGATGTAGATCTCAATACTGGGCGGCCTCTACCCGAAAGCCTGGTGGAAGAGCTCCGTCTTGCAGGCCCTGCGGAACTGTAAATAGTCCCGCAGGGCCCTGATGTCATCCGGGAGCTCATTCCACCAGTACGGGGCCACCACAGAGAAGGCCCTGGACCATGTACCCGCCAGCCGGGCCTCCCTTGGCCCTGGGAGGGTCAGGCGATTTTGCGAACCAGACCGTAGTGCTCGCTGGGGAATATATGGGGAGAGGCGGTCCTTCAAGTACTCCTTGAATCGGCTGCTTGCTCTGAGACATGGCCAAAGAGCTTCTTAAAGTCATTCTTCTGTTTGAAGAACTACTGAAGCCTGGGCAGGGTCCTCTCTTAGTGGCCCTCAGGCATCCTTTCAATACATATTGTAGGCAATGTTCCCTCCTTTCTTTTGTCACCCAATGAGAGCTTGCCGTCCCCGTTCCCTGCCTCAAAGTATGTCAGGCAAGAATAATGAAATGCGTCGTTCATGTTCACACCTCTGGGTCACCTCTGCTTTCGATTCTGTCAGTCAACTCTGGCGTCCTGTGGCAAAAAAAAAGAGTTGTCTGCCATCCCTTGGCAACTAGGGGCATGATGCGTTCACAATGTGGAGGGAGGCAGCCGCTCCCCTCGGCTCTCACTTTCACCTCAGGAACATGACTAGGTATGACAAGGCCAGGAGCTCCGGAACAGGCCGTACCTGGAATCTCCACAACCAAGGCAGCGATGGGGCCCTCCTGGGACACCTCCTGCGGCAGAGAGAGCTGTGAAAAATTGAGTCGTAACTCAGAATAGAAATATTCTGCCGATGGCTGGGTCCTTTCTTGACACAGAAGTGACAGTGGCAAACACACATTGACGGAGGATTGGCCTTCATTTCCAAATGGGTCCTCCATGTTCAGAGACAGATGCCTCTGCTCAAAGGCAAGGTCTCCTGGGTGGTTGTTCTTGAGAAGAGAATTCTGGAGGAGAGGTCATGGTTCGCTGGTAGAGCATCTGCTTGACATGCAGAAGGTCCCAGGTTCAATCCTTGGCATCTCCAGTTCAAAGAACCAGGCAGGAGGCGGCGTGAAAGACCTGTCCCTGAAATCCCAGAGAGCTGCTGCCAGTCTGAGTAAACATTACTGACCTTGATGGAGCAGTGGTCTGATAAAAGTATAAGGCAACTCCGTGTATTGAAGTCTGAGACTGGTCTAACCTAAGGAGACAAATTTTTTATGTTCTTGTGTCTGGATGATTTCTTATAATGTACCCAGGCTTAGTGAAGTATATGAGAGAAATGCAGTCTATGATACACCTCTCCAGCTACCCCTCTGAAATAGCAGGTTGCATGCTATGTTATGCTTCATTGCTCATGGGCATGCATTTTCCTTGCATGCAATTAGAATTAAGGTGCATCTCCCGCTCTAACCATTCATGGCCTATCTAGACATTGTTGTGTTCACAGTTGGTGCTGATGCATACCTTCCATAAGAACCTAAGACAAGCCATGCTGGATCAGACCCGTGGTCCTGTCCCATGCAGTGGCCAACCAGTTTCTCTGGAGGGACCCCAACAAGGCATAGAGGCTGAAGCCTTCATAAGAACATCAGACGATCCCTGCTAGATCAGACCAGTGGTCCATTGAGTCCAGCATCCTGTCTCACACAGAGGCCAACCAGTTCCTCTGGAGGGACAACAACAGGGCACAGAGGCCGAGGCGTTCCCCGGATAAGAACGTCAGAAGAGCCCTGCTGGATCAGACCAGTAGTCCATCTTGTCCAGCATCCTGTCTCACACAGAGGCCAACCAGTTCCTCTGGAGGGACAACAACAGGGCACAGAGGCCGAGGCCTTCCCCGGATAAGAACGTCAGAAGAGCCCTGCTGGATCAGACCAGTGGTCCATGGAGTCCAGCATCCTGTCTCACACAGAGGCCAACCAGTTCCTCTGGAGGGACAACAACAGGGCAGAGAGGCCGAGGCCTTCCCTGGATAAGAACGTCAGAAGAGCCCTGCTGGATCAGACCAGTGGTCCATTGAGTCCAGCATCCTGTCTCACACAGAGGCCACCTAGTTCCTCTGGAGGGACAACAACAGGGCACAGAGGTCGAGGCCTTCCCCGGATAAGAACGTCAGAAGAGCCCTGCTGGATCAGACCAGTAGTCCATCTTGTCCAGAATCCTGTCTCACACAGAGGCCAACCAGTTCCTCTGGAGGGACAACAACAGGGCACAGAGGCCGAGGCCTTCCCCGGATAAGAACGTCAGAAGAGCCCTGCTGGATCAGACCAGTGGTCCATCTTGTCCAGCATCCTGTCTCACGCAGTGGCCAACCAGTTCTTCTAGAGGGACAACAAAAGGACCTAGAGGCTGAAGCCTTCCACTGAGGAGAATGCAAGAACATAAGTGGCCACCAGCAGTAGTTAGGGAAGATAGGACAGCCAGATCTGGGTTGAGAAACTCTTAAAGATCTGAGGATGAAGCCTGTGGAGGACAGGGGGATTCAGTGCCATAGAGTCCACCCTCCAAAGCATCCATGTTCTCCAGGGGAACTGATCTCTGTAGTCTGGAGATGAGCTGTAATTCCAGGGGATCCCCAGGTCCCACCTGGAGGCTGGCATTCCTACACTGGTCTAATCTAGTGGGGCTCTTCTTATGTTCTTGGTCTTCAATGGTTTGAAGAGTCCTTGGTCTTCTCCAGTTTAAACAAGCCCAATTCCTTCAGCCTTGCTTCCGAGACCCCCAACCATCTTCATTGCTCTCCTCTGAAGAATCCATCCCATTGATAAGTTTAAGATGGGTAGCCGTGTTAGTCTGTTTGTAGCAGTAGAAAAGAGCCAGAGTCCAGGAGCACCTTAAAGATTAACAAAATTTGTGGCAGGGGAGTGTGAGGCTTCTGTGCTACCAGCAAATGATCAGGCCTTTGTTGGTTAAAACGTAGTCCTTTATTCAAATACTGGAACAGGTCTCGATGTTTGTTAGAGATGCCATACAAAGAAGGCTTGGGGTTAATATACCTGCAAACATGAATGCTTAAACATTTACTACCAATCAGCATACAAGAAAAATGCGGGAAGACAGAGGGCCTGTTTGTTCCCACCGTAGGTGCGAAAGGCATAAACATTCCCCTTTTGGCCTGTGTGACCCAGTTGTGCTAAGTCCTAGGCAAAACATTCAAACCACGACAATAAAATAACCTTCAAGGCTAGAAGCATTCAGATAGTGTCCTGGGAGCCTGGAGCGAAAAGGGGGAGGGAACAGGAACAAGATAGCTGCTGTTTATATGACGTGTTGGTATGCAGGAACCCATCTCCCGCCTAAAGAAGTAACATTAAGCAGACAGGCAATTGACACAAAGGAGGCAATAAACCATATGGGGAGATAACAACTACAAGGAAAACGAAAGTAAAAACCAGAGCAACCTTCAGCAACATATATCTGTGTCAGATTCAATGAAAGAAAGAAACATTCAGTAATAAAAGAAATCATTGTGCATACAGAGTAGAATCTGACAGGGAGGAGCTTTCGTGAGTCACTGCTCACTTCTTCAGATAACAGCAAGAACGTGAGTCTGTCTGTCCTTACATCTCAAGATTGATGGCTGAATGTGGTGCCTTCCGTGGAGATAGATCAAGAAGAGCAGCTGTGTTAGTCTGTCTGTAGCAGTCAAAAAGAGCCAGAGTCCAGTGGCATCTTAAAGACTAACAAAACTTGTGGCAGGGGAGGAGCTATCCAGAGTCACTGCTCTCAAAAGCTCATACCCTGCCACATTTTTTTTAGTCTTTAAAACGCTACTGGACTCTTGCACTTTTCTGTGGATAAGTTAGTTTGTTTCCCGTGTAGGGCATTTTTAAAGGACCATTGGACCAAACATGGCCTCCAAAGCAGTTGACAATGGCAACATGAAAACCAAGCGCAATGTATAACATACCTCAAAAGAGAGAGATCAAGATGGGTAGCCATGTTAGTCTGTCCGTAGCAGTAGAAAAGAGCCGGAGTCCTGTCGCACCTTCGAGACTAACAAAATCTGTGGCAGGGGAGGAGCTTTCATGAGTCACTGCTCACTTCTTCAGATAACTATCATGAAAGCTCATACCCTGCTACAAATATTGTTAGCCTTTAAGGTGTTACTGGAATCTTGCTTTTTTCTGTTCCTCAAAAGTGAAATGCGGGGCAGAGAATGATCAGAGACAGTAGTGAAATTCCGCAGTAGTGAAATTCCCCGCACTGACATTTTAAAAACTGCACATTATGTGAAACTTTCCACGGTAGATTTTTCCTCATCGGGGCAGACCAGAATTTTCCTCCTTTTTACCCCACATTTTTGGAATCCTCAGTTTCAGCGAGTTTCAAAAACACAGGGTAAGAAGGAGAAAACTTTGGGTCTGCACCTGGTGAGGTAAAATCTACTGCGGAAATTTTCACATAACTCACAGTTTTGAAAACGTCCGTGTGGGGAATTTCACTACTGCAAAAATGATCAGAGATCCGAAAGCAATGTTCCCTCTAAGCTGTGGAGTCTTGTGAGAAAATATCCTACTTTGTAAGCTACAGGCATTGAAGTTGTGAGCAAGCGATTTGGCTGCTGTAGAAATTAGCTTGCTCTGAAGCCATCCTTCCTGAGTGAAGACAAAAAATGCGTGAGCCAGAGGCTAAAAAGCTGAGCTAGCTCACACTAACTCAGCTTAGAGGGGACACTGCGCGAAAGCGAGCAGGAGGGGGTTTCCCTGGTTAGTAGGAACTGCCAGCTCCTAGGACGCCATCCCATAATCACGAGCCCCGAGTTGGTCAGGCTTTCCCCTGCGTCTAAATAATGGGCCGTCAAAGCGATCAGCATTTTTAAGGGGTCTCTCCTGGAATAATAATTGTCTAATTGTAGCCCTCGATTGTACCCCTCAGTGTCGGCAGGTTGGCAAATAATTGCGTTCTGCAAAACCCTTTTCAGGCAGCGTGGCGGAGCGTGTCTCTCTCCATTTGCCGTCGGCCTGTCTCCTCCGCCATAGGCAGAGCCTTCTTCAGGGAGACAAATTAGCTCTCCCTGGGTGAGAGGGAGAGACAAGTGCGAGAGTGTCCCTCTTTCTGCCTCCTTCCATATTTTTAGTCTGTCTTCTGCGGAGACGCCAGGGCTGTCATTCGCACGAGGCATCCGCCATCAGAAATTACACAAAATGGCATGGTAACCAGGCGCTGAGGGGGAAAATACACAATAATAAGTGATTTGTGTGGGCCGCTGAGCGTTATTGAATGTCTCCCTGTTAAAGGCTTGTGTGAGTTGGGGGGGGGGGGGGGAGGACAGCGACAGAAAAGGGATTTTTCCTCACAAACGCTCCTGTCGAAATACAGCGAAAGGAGAAGCAACTTCTTTCGCTATTCGTTTTATTTTATTTTCACCCTCCCTTTCTCCAAAAGGGAGATTTCCCCCGGCCCTGGGCATCACAAGTTATAACTTTATGTGAGAGAACTGTCCATGTTAGAACATGAGAACAGTCCTGCTAGGCCCAGCTGGGGGTCCATCTCGTCCAGCGCCCTGTCTCATACGGCAGCCAGTAGCCATCATAGGCCGCCCCCCTGCCCGTGTTCTAATTTTATAGCCAGCGTAGGTGCTGGAAATATTAAATGGCCAGAAGGGTGCTTAGCTGAACGATGCAGAATACGTTGGTTTGTTCATATCTGGACTGCAGCCATCGGAGAGAGAGCTGGGGGTCCAGGGTTCAAGTCCTGTCTTTGGGCGCATCCATACATGCTCAGTGATGCAGTTGCAATCCACTTCAGCAATCATTTGCAAGTGGATTCTGGATATCGCACAGTCAAATGCAGTTGCAAAGTGCATCGAAAGTGGAATGACAGTGCATTATTTAACGTGTGCCCGGTAATCGTTCTGTGGGCCTGATTTTCTCAGTGCCTCTCTTTGCCTCAGTTTCTCATCTGGGTAAAATCGAGTACTCCCATGGATTTCTGAAAGCACTGGGGGGGGGCTGTGAAAAGGGTTTGGGCGGGGCTTGTGTGTCTTACAAGCCAGGGGCGGAGTCAGTCTCTGTCACAGAGTTGCCATGTATCTGGCATCAGTAAGCAAGGGTTGCCAACCGCCAGGTGGTAGCTGGAGTTCTCCTGGGGTTATAACCAGTTCCCCCTCTAAGCTATATAGTCTTGTGAGCCAAATTCTACTTTGGGAGCTATTGGCATTAGAGTTGTGAGTGAGCGATTCAGCTACTGCGTAAATCAGTTTGCCCTCCTTCCTGAGCGGAGACAAAAGGGTGTGAGCCAGAGGCTAAAAAACTGGGAGCTGGCTCACACTAACTCAGCTTAGAGGGAACACTGATGACAACGGGTCTCCAGGAGACAGAGCTCAGTTCGCCTGGAAAAATGGCCACTTTGGAAGGTGGATGCTATGGCATTATACCTCACTGAAGTCCCTCCCCTCCCCAAATCCCACCCACCACAAGCTTCACCCTTTAAATCTCCAGGTATTTCCCAACTCAGAGTTGGCAAACATCAGCATACCCTGAGGTGGGCCAGCTGCGAGAGTCCCAGGTTTCTCGCAGGGCCCTCTGCTAGAGTTCTGGCCCCCATGCCTCCTTCCACATGCACTGCCCAGCGCCACTGGGGGAAGTCCCACAGGCACCTGTGAACATGGGCAGTGGGAGTACTTGTGAGCAGACAAGGGCAGGACACATGAGCAGGGAGAGGGCATGGAAGGGCTGTGGCTCAGGGGCAGAGCCTCTGCTCGGCATGCAGGAAGTCCCAGGTTCAATCCCCGGCGTCTCCAGCTAACAGGATAAGACAGTATTTTTATTGATTGATTTAGATTTATATCCCGCCCTTCCTGCGAGTAGGCTCAGGGCGGGTTACACCGATAAATTACAATCAACAAGCGATTAAAAGTAGATACTAAGCAATAAAAACAGTTAAAACAGTTAAAAGATGGGCACGGCAGCAATTACATGTTCAGCCGAACTGTAAAGATCTTATCAGTAGCGGCCTATCAGTAGCAGAAATGGCAGACACTGTAGTGGGGAGGCCAGTTAAATGGAGGCCAATAAAGGTGATGGGAAAGACCTCTAAACTGAGACCAGGGAGAGCTGCAGCCAGAGTGAGTAGACAGTACTGACTGTGATGAACCAAGAGTCTGATTCAGTAGAAGGCAGCTTTGTGTGTGTTCAGCTAAGTGGGAAGGAGGGAAGGAGTGCCCAGTGCTGGGCAGAGGAGGGGAGGGGAGCTTTCTGCCAGGGGGCTCCCAAAACCTGGAACCAGCCTTGGTTTACCACACTGGGTAATGTGAGAGGTATGGGACATGTGGTCAGGTCTTCCACACCAGCACATTTAATGTCACTGATGGAGCAAGCGACTCAGTATTTATCTGATTCTCTACTAAGGCGCCATTATCACTCACGGCGCTCTCTCTCCGCATTTGGGGTCAATGAGTGCCGGAGGTTAATTACACATGGCATGGCAAATCGCATCCTTTGATTTTGTCCTCTAATGAACTTAAGGCCCGTCCTTTCTGTTTGATGACCCCGCCCCCAGCTCCGACATTTAAAGGCAAGCAAGACACTGTCTCCATCCATAGCTGTGTTCAGTGCCCTTTCACACCTGGAAGAATCCACCACTCACGAAAGAAGTCTTCCGCTAGTGGAAAGTGGCCATCGGAGAGTCTGCCACAAGTAGGAGGTTCTGCCATGAGCTAGATCTTTGAGATCAGTTCTAGTTTAATAGAGATTAACCTACGGCTGACAAGCCCCCGCTTGTGAGAGTCCTGCAGAGTCCGTTAACAACAAGTGTCCTAGAGAAGGAAGTCTTTATTGAGAAAGGTCTGCTATGGTCATCTGCACTTCTTGTGTTAGTAATGGCTGACACAGCCCCAAGCAGGACAATTATACAGAATTCAAAAAGGGGTCTGGTAATGCATTGCAACCAATCACCAAGGCAAAGAAGAGGTGCTCAAAATACTAGTTTACGGTTCCCAGGGAAAAAGCGGGAAGAATTAGAGTCAGACAGGAGAAGAGATACACGGGCAGGCACCAGCAGTCTCCCAAGGTCAGAGCAGCTTGGAGAGCGATAAGCATGCCATGAGAAATATAACATAACATTCCACAGACCCAACATCAAGGGTTCACTCATCCCACCTCCCGGGCAGGAGATGGCAGCGTTAGCTGACACCGCTGGGGGCAGAAGACTCCCCACCTGAAGATGCTGCCTGCCCGCCCCCCATGATCAGCTAACTGGTGGGGGGATGTAGCAGCAGTTGGGAGAAGCCTCGCCCAATTTGGCAGTGATGTGATGGGGGGAAATTACTCCCAGGGTATACCAAAAGTGATGTTATTCTATCGGGGGCGACACAGTACGCTCTGGTATTCGGGGCAAAAACGGTATGGTCAAAACAGCTTCTGCCATAGAGTTTTTGCCCAAATACCAGAGCGACCCACATCACCAGGGACACGATGACATCACCTCTGGCATGTGCCAGAAATAACACCGCCATTGTCACTGGCAATGTCTCTACAACACCAAGCTAGGTCTCTCCCCACTGCCAATAAGCTCCGCACACCACACCTTTCCAGTTGCCAAAGCTCTAGATAATCCAGAATTGGGCCACCAATCAGAGCTACTCCTCCGCCCCCAGCTAGGCCGCCTTTCAATAAACAAGTAGAAATTCAACAGGTGTGCCTTTTTTTAACATGGAAGAACTGTGAAATGCACCACCTGTGGAATTTCTACCCAGCTGCAACTTGGCTCTGTTGCAACAAGAGGGAGGGCATCCTTGGGGGGGGGGAGGTTCAACCGTGGCAGACAATGTCACCGTGTCAGATGGCGTCTTCTCCTCTTGGAAGTCGAGTCCTCCCGGCTCCTCCGAACAGCGGCAGCTGGAAGGAAAATAACAGTAAAATTCTATCGCGGCAATAAAGCCCATTAGCCATCTGAACACCCATTTCAATCAAATAATGCAGCCCATTCATATTTAAACAGGAAATATTGTTTAATGTTTATGGTAATGACCGAATCAAATTTTAAAAATTAAACATGGAATTAAACATTAAAGAGAGGCTCCAGAGTTTGGGGGCGGGGGACGGCAGAGGGACAGCTTGTTCCGGTGGAGTCACCGTGCGGTGAGAGATATCAAGAGGATGAAGTCAAAACGGGAGGCATGTTTTCACAAAGAGTTTTACGCTGCGTGGAATGTCCCCCTCCCCACGTTTCTGTGATTGTTCAGAGGGAAAGTGGAACTGTGAAGATGGTGGCTGCGTGGCTTTCTCCCGACACTCATTCTAACCACAGGTGGCGCTTCCTGCCCTCACTCTCAATTGGCATTGTGATGTCATCCCGTAGCCAGTTGGCTCCATAGCATTCTGGCACTGTTGTGCGATCCCTGATTGGCTGGGATGAGTTAAGACTGCGCAGGGGGAATAAGTAACCAAGCAATACTGGAGAAGGGAAATCACTCTGAACAGGGGAAGGAAGGAAGGAAGGAAGGAAGGAAGGAAGGAAGGAGGGAAGGAAGGAGGGAGGAATGAAGGAAGGGAGGAGGGAGGGAGGGAGGAAGGAAGGAGGGAGGGAGGGAGGGAGGGAGGGAGGAAGGAAGGAAGGAAGGAAGGAGGGCGGGAGGAGGGAAGGAGGGAGGGAAGGAAGGAAGGAAGGAAGGAAGGAAGGAAGGAAGGAAGGAAGGAGGAAGGAAGGGAGGAAGGAAGGAAGGAAGGAAGGAAGGAAGGAAATAAGTACAATCAAGAGTTTTCCCCCAGAAGATATTCTGCCTGCTCAACCTTTTCCCGGTTTACCTTGAAAATATTCTGCAGACTCAGTGATATTGAGTGCAAACCCCTCTGATATCAGAGGGTGGCTACCTCACCTCTATTGAGGCAAGGTGTTTGTCCCCACAAACCCCAGTGAGGGTAAATCCAGTCGTGTGGACTTACTGTATATGGTACCTTTTGTGGAGAGAAACCAAGGCGGGTAGCCGTGTTAGCCTGCTGTAGCAGTAGTAAAGTGCAAGAGTCCAGTAGCATCTGAAGAAGTGAGCAGTGACTCCTGAAAGCTCATACCCAGCCACAAATTTTGGTAGTCTTTAAGGTGCTACTGGACTCTTGCGAGAGCCAGTTTGGTGTAGTGGTTAGGAGAGGTGGACTCTAATCTTGGAGAACAGGGTTTGATTCCCCACGCCTCCACTTGTAGCTGCTGGCATGAGCTTGGGTCAGTCGCAAGTTCTCTCAGACCTGTTCTCTCAAGAGCAGTCCTTGAAAGAGTTCTCTCAGCCCCACCTACCTCACAGGGTGTCTGTTGTGGGCAGAGGAAATCCAGTCTCCTCCTCCTCTTCCTCCTCCTTCTCCTCCTCCTCTTCTCTTGCTATTTTCTACTGTATTCCGCATTTGCCCCTCCCTCCCACCAAGGAACTCAGAGTTGCATCCAAGATTGTCTCCCGGCCTCCATTTAATCCTCACAGCAACCCTGGAAGGTAGGTTAGGCTGAGATAGGAATGAGTTGCCCAGCGTCACTCCATGAACTTCAGGATGAACAGGGACTGGAACCCGGGTCTCCACAAGCAAACTCCACTGCTCTAATTGCGGCGCCTCAATCTCCCCCCCCCCCCCCCGGTCCATGCAGACCGAAATTTCTGGGTTTTTTCCACATTCCTCAAACGAAACGAATGCTGCGAATTCTTAGGAAAGGAATCGCCGTCCCTTAAAATAGTGCTGCATATTGGATCTTAGACTTTATCGCGCACTGCCGTAGTGCCGCTATTATTGCATTGCTTCTGTTATTATTATGTTTGCAGTGTTTTCTTAAACCGTAATAAGCACAAAGGCTTGCCTGAAGCTTTACGGTCTAATCTGACAAATGAAGGAAAGAAATGTTCAAAATTAGTGAAAAGGGAAATAAAGATGGGGGGGGACAAACAAAAAAAGAAAATGAGAAAGCAACTGGGAAATGGTGTAGTTAAACCGAGTGCTTCTCTCTGTTAAGTGCTGTGAAGCTGTTTGTGACTAGAGGCAACCCGATGAATTCATGGCCTCCAAAACGTCCTATTGTTAGCAGCCTTGTTTGGGTCTTTCAAACTGAGGGTCGTGGCTTCCTTGATGGCATCAATCCATCTCGGGTCGGACCTTCTCCTGCTGCCTTCAGTTTGGTGTAGTGGTTTAGTGGTTAGGAGCTTGAACTCTAATCTGGGAGAACTGGGTTTGATGTTCCCCACTCCTCTTCCACATGCAGCCCGCTGGGTGACCTTGGGTCAGTCACAAAGAGCTGTTCTCTCACAAGCAGTTCTCAAAAGAGGCTTTCTCGGCTCCACTTACCTCACAGGGTGTCTCTTGTGGGGTGGGGAAGGGAAAGGAGATTGTAAGCCTTTAAAGCCCTATATGGTCAGGGGCCTGCCTACCTGAGGGACTGCCTTTCCCCATATGTGCCCCAGAGAGCACTGAGGTCAGGCTCACAACATCACCTGACTCTCCCTGGTCCAAAAGGAGTGCGGCTGGTGACCACCAGAGCCAGGGCCTTCTCGGTGACTGCTCCACACTGGTGGGATGAGCTCTCAAAAGACATCAGGGCCCTGTGGGACTTATTATAGTTCCGCAGGGCCTGCAAAATGGAGCTGTTCCACCAGGCTTCCGGTTAGGCGCCACCACTGACGGACGGGCCACTGGAACTTCTCTGGCTTGGGATTTATGGGGTGCTGCACCCATTCTGGGATTTGTTTTGATCTGCTGCCATCATCAGTATGTTTTTATCTGTGATTTTATTTATTTATTTATTTATTCTATTTGTATCCTGCCTTGCCAGCGAACCGGCTCAAGGCGGCTAACAATACACAATACCATAAAGGTTTATAATATAGAAACCGTTAAAAACATTACAATACAATTACGAAAGATACAATTATGAAAGATGGCGACTTCAGAGTTTCCCGGCAGACAAAGGCTGCAGGGATACACCAGCAGGACCAGGGTGATGTTAAAAATCAGTTCTCCACCCGATGGCGGCTCCTATTTGAAAGCCTGGCGGAAGAGCTCCGTCTTACAGGTCCTGCGGAACTGCAATAAGTCCCGCAGGGCCCTGATGTCATCCGGGAGCTCGTTCCACCAGTAAGGAGCCACCACCGAGAAAGCCCTGGCCCTGGTACTAGTCAATCGGGCGTCTTTCGGACCGGGGCCAGTCAGGCGATTTTGAGTGCCTGACCTCAGTGACCTCTGGGGCCGATATGAGGCCAATATGGGGCCGATTTTACTAGTAATGTGTTGTTCTTAACTGATGTATTTATTGTTTGATATTTTAACCTGTTAGCCACCTTGAGCCGGCCTGCCCAGCAAGGCGGGGTATAAATATGAATAATAAATAAATAAATAAATAAGCCACTCTGAGACTCGTTTGGTTAGTGAAGGGTGGGGTAGAAATCCGATCTCCTCCGCCGCCGCCTTTTCTTCTTCTTCTTCTTCTTCTTCTTCTTCTTCTTCTTCATCATCATCATCAACTTCTCCTAATATGATTGTCCAAAATGGTATAAATCCAATCTCTTCTCATCTTCTTCTTCTTTTCCACTGATTCTTGCCTTCTCAGGATATGATCAAAGCACATTCATCTCAGTTTGGTCATTTTAGCTTCTAGGGAGAGTTCAGGCTTGATTTGTGTTTTTGGTGGTCCACGGTATCCTTAAACCTCTCCCCCAACACCATGGGTGCTTTCACACACACACTAGATCATTCACTTTCAGTCCGCTTTCAATGCACTTTGCAACTGGGTTTTACTGTGTCAAACGGCAAAGTCCACTTGCAAACGGTCGCTGAAGTAGACTGAAATGGCGTTATTCCGCATGTGTGAAAGCACCCCACTTTTCAAAGGAATCAACTTCCTTCCGGTCAGCTTTCTTCATTCTCCAACTTTCACACCTGGACATAGTAACAGGGAAGAGTAAAGGTAAATATTTCCTTCCTCAAAAGCCAGTTGAATATGACTCCAGGGGGCGGTGCTCACTTCCGTTTCCAAGCCAAAGAGCCAGCGCTGTCCGAAGACTTCTCCTGGCCGGCATGACTAATCGCCGAGGCACACGGAACTCTCCCCAACGAAGCAGTACCTATTTATCTACTTGCAATTTCTTGCTTTCGAACAACTAGGTTGGCAAGAGATGGGGCCAGCGACTCCATCACACAGCACTAGGGTCTCAAACTGCCTTCCAGTCTGCAGCTCAGCATCCTAATCTCTGAGCCACCATGGCCCCTTTTTAATGGGGAATACTGTGGCACAAATTATGTTGATCTTAGTTTCTCCAGTGGCCCATCTGTACACTTTCCCAGCTCCTTCCTGGCTGCCCTTTTCAGTTTCAATCTCCTGATTTCTTGGCTATAGTCTCCCTCTAATGCTCCCTCTAAACTGTGGAGTCTCGTGAGCAAAAATGCCACTTTGTGAGCTACCAGCATTAAAGCTGTGAGCGAACGATCTGGCTCCTGCATAAATTAGCTTGCTCTGGAGCCATCCTTCCTGAGCTATGACAAAAATGTATCAGCCGGAGGCTAAATAATCTGTGAGCTAGCTCACGCTAACTCAGCTTAGAGGGAGCACTGCTTTTGGTTGATGATGGAGACAAGGAATAGAACATCTTGGGCAATTTCAATTTCTTCTCTGTCAGTCTTGAAGCTGTGCAACCTTAAAGTGTTTTGAAAAGGGGAGAAAGGACTCTGGGGAGGGAACGCCGAGCAGCAATGAGTTCCAAGTATATGGGGCAGGAAGAGTGAAAGAGCCGAGCGATTTTGACCGAGAAATGTGAGATCCAGAACAAAAAAAAACAAGGGACACAAAGAATTTGACAGTGTAGGAGGAACGCAGAGTGATGAAAGAGAAGCCCAATTCAGAACTTCAGAACAGAAGAAGAAGAAGAAGAAGAAGAGATTGGATTTATACCCCGCCCTCCACTCCCCCAGGGAGTCTCAGAGTGGCTTACAAACTCCTTTTCCCTTCCCCTCCCCACAACAGACACCCTGTGAGGTAGGTGGGGCTGAGAGAGCTCTTTCCCAAGCTGTCCTTGAGGGAACAGCTGGTACAGAGCTATGGCTTGCCCAAGGTCATCCAGCCAGGTGCAAGTGGAGGAGTGGGGAATCAAACCCGGTTCTCCCAGATTAGAGTCCGCGCACTTAACCACTACACCAAACTGGAACAGAAGAGAAGCCAATGTTGGATCAGGCCAATGGCCCATCCAGTCCAACACTGTCACACAGCGGCCAAAAACACCAGGTGCCCTCAGGAGGTCCAGCAGTGGGGCCAGGACACTAGAAGCCCTCCCACTGTTGCCCCCCCCCCCCAAGCACCAAGAATACAGAGCATCACTTGCCCCAGACCAAGAGTTCCTATCTATACTTTGTGGCTAAGAGCCACTGATGGACCTCTGCTCCAGATGTTTATCCAATCCTCTCTTGAAGCCGTCCATGCTTGTAGCCGCCACCACCTCCTGCGGCAGTGAATTCCACATGTTCATCACTCTTTGGGTGAAGAAGGACTTCCTTTTATCTCTTCTAACCTGACAGCTCAGCAATTTCATGGAGTGCCCACGAGTTGTTGTATTGTGAGAAAGGGAGAAAAGGACTTCTTTCTCTGCCTGCTCTATCCCTTGCATAATCTTATAAACCTCAATCCTGTCACCCCTCAGCCATCATTTCTCCAAGCTAAAGAGCCCCAAGCGCTTCAACCAACCCTTTTATCATTCCAACCCTTTTATCATTCTAGTTGCCCTTTTCTGCACTTTTTCCAATGCTATAATATCTTTTCTGAGGTGTGGCGACCAGAACTGTACACAGTACTCCAAATGAGGTCACACCATCGATTTATACAGGGGCATTATGATACTGGCTGATTTATTTTCTATTCCCTTCCGCTTCAGAGAGTGCTCCGTGAACACGTAGGGGAGGGAGCTGGGCCCATCCAAACTGAGAACCAGTTTGGTGTAGTGGTTAAGTGCGCGGACTCTAATCTGGGAGAACCGGGTTTGATTCCCCACTCCTCCACTTGCACCTGGCTGGATGACCTTGGGCAAGCCATAGCTCTGTACGAGCTGTTCTCTCAAGGACAGTTGTCTCAGAGCTCTCTCAGCCCCACCTCCCTCACAGGGTGTCTGTTGTGGGGAGGGGGAGGGAAAGGAGATTGTGAGCTGCTCTGGGACTCCTTTGGGTAGTGAAGGGCGGGGTATAAATCCAGTCTCCTCCTCTTCTTCTTCTTCTTCTTCATCCCCCATTACGCCTCTGCATGTTCGGTGGATAGTGTCGACAGAGCCCTAAGCTGGGGAGTCTGAGGAGGGGAGTGATTGCAGCAGAGATGCAACAGTTCAAGCATAGGCTTATCCACAGGATCAGGAGACATGCAAAAGACAAAGTCTCGGTTAGGAGGACAGGGCCTCTGCCCGTGGAGCTGTCTATCCGTAAAAAGCAAACTGCAGTCTGGTGAAGCCTCAATGTGCCTCGGAGTCGTGCAGGGGAGGAAGAGAGGGTTTAACCCTTTACCTCCACTCAGTCCCACTATTCCGTATGACATCACTTTCGGGTGAAGGTTTGGAGAATGTGGCATCACTTCCGAGTGATGCTCTAGGAATCCATACAATCGCTATGGCCTGCCACAGAGACTAGGGAAACTCCTAGCAGGTCACCCATCGATGCTTCCCCCTGTGGCTGTTTTTCCTCCTGATCATCAAATCATTGAGGGCAAGGGACTGGGGCTGGGGGGGGGGGGGGGTTGCCTGCCATGGGGAAAAGCTCAAAACAGGAAGTGGGACTCAATGGCAGTCGCAAGGTTTTTCTTCTGTTTCCATGTTTGTGCTCCATTGCACTGGAGGGAGCGGGCATTTCCTGAGAATACCGCTGTTCGTCCTCTGTCCTGAAAACAAATCAGAATTTTACTTTCTCTCTCCGCTCCCCACCTAGAAAAGACCCCCGAGCTGACCTCCTCCTTCTCTTGCAAAAAGGCTGCCTGCCCAGTTTGGTTTATTGGCAAGGCAGAGCCGGCGGAAGCGAGCCAGTGCTGAAAAGACAGAATAAATTAGGCGGGCCAGCCCAGCCGAACGGCCAAGACGGATCTTAACCTGTGACTACCGTGCTCATCCTTCCACCGTGCACTTTAAATTGGATTGGTTTCCTTGCCGAGACTGTCAAGGATTTTCATTTGTTCTGCTTGACATACAGATGTACAATTGGTAAACTGCATCTTATCTTCGTAATTGTCTACACTCCTAAGCCGGTGCCTCCTTATTGACTTCAAATGTCGGTTCTCCCATCTGATCCCGCATCGGCACCGGCTCTTCCCCCTCCTCCCTTCCTGGCCTGTCTCGGAGTCCCGATTTCTGGCCAAAGCAGATCTCTGAATATTTATGGTTGCCAACCTCCAGGTGGGGCATGGAGATCTCCCAGAATTGCAACTGGGGGGCAACAGTGGGAGGGCTTCTAGTGTCCTGGCCCCACTGCTGGACCTCCTGATTTTTGGCCACTGTGTGACACAGAGTGTTGGACTGGATGGGCCAGTGGCCTGATCCAACATTGGCTTCTCTCATGTTCTTATGTTCTTCTATTATCCAGGCAGCAGAGATCAGCTCCTCTGGAGAAAATGGCCACTTTAGAAGATGGACTCAATGGCATTATACCTTGCTGAGGTCGCTCCCCTCCTGAACACCACCTTCCCTAGGCTCCACCCCACAAAAAAAAAAGTCTCCAGGAATTAACAACCCATAGCTGGCAGCCTGAGGACATCACAGATGAATGCACAGGGCTGAAAGCACAGAATCCTGTTGTTCCAGCTAGAGAGACAACATGGATTCAGCCCCTCAGAGACCTGGGTTCCAATCAATCCTCCCTCTAAGCTATGGAGTCTTGTGAGCAAAAAATTCTACTTTGTGAGCTACTGGCATTAAAGTTGTGAGCAGGGCTCATTTCGTAGCAGGAGCTCCTTTGCATATTAGGCCACACACCCCTAATGTAGCCAATCCTCCAAGAGCTTACAGAGCTCTTCTTACAGGGGCTACTGTAAGCTCTTGGAGGATTGGCCACATCAGGGGGGTGTGGCCTAATATGCAGAGGAGCTCCTGCTATGAAATGAGCCCTGGTTGCGAGCAAGCAATTTGGCTACTGCATAAGTTAGTTTGCTCTGGAGCCATCCTTCCTGAGCAAAGACAAAAATGTATGAGCCGGAGGCTTAAAAAAACTGTGAGCTAGCTCACACTAACTCAGCTTAGCGGGATCCCTGATTCCAATCCGCAGCAATCCGTGCTGGGGGACCTCGGGACCACCACTTTCTCCCAACTTAACCTGCCACAAAGATTTACTGTCAGGATAAAACAGAGGAGAGGAGAACCACCCCTGATAGGACGGGCTGCCAACCTCCAGGTGGGGCCTGGTGAGCTCCCAGAATTTCACCTGCTCTCCAGATCACAGAGATCAATTCCCCCTGGAGAAAATGACAGTTTCAGAGGGGAGAGTCTAGGACATTTTCTCCCACTGAGGCCCTTCCTCTCCCCAACCCTGCCCTCCCAAGCTCCGCTCCTAAATTCTCCAGGAATTTCCAACCCGGAGCTGTAGTGACAGGGTTGCAGCAGAGATGGGATGCCATAGAGACTATCTTCTGTAGCTTGCCTGTTTCTGTTGTCTGTGGAGATCAGTTGTAATTTCAGGAGAACTCCAGACCTACCCTTGATGTTGGTAGCCCTACACCCTAAGCACTTTGGAGATGATGTGGGTCTCATAAAAATGCTCCCCAAATGGGCGTGCATGAAATTTGCGGCAGCGTACAGCTAGCAAGTGTGAGCGTAGCATTTTCAAAGATGCTGATTGATATTGCTTTTTAAATGCTGCCTGTCCTCCAGTAAGCTCAGTTGCATCCCCACCAATGTTTCCTCTAAGCTGTGGAGTCTTGTAAACAAAAATTCTACTTTGTGAGCTACTGGCATTAAAGTTGTGAGCGAGCGATTTGGCTGCTGCACAAATTAGTTTGCTCTGGAGCCATCCTTCCTGAGCTGAGACAAAAATGTGTGAGCCAGAGGCTAAAAAAACTGTGAGCTGGCTCACGCTAACTCAGCTTAGAGGGAACACTGATCCCCACCACAGTCATGCAGGTAGGTAAGGCTCAGAGACCATGACTGCTGTAACGTCTATGGTTGCCAACCTCCAGATGGGGCCTGGGGATCTCCTGGAATGACAGCTGATCTCCAGGTGACACAGGTCATTTCCCCCGCTGACCATCTCATGGGTGGTGGGGGAGGAACAATGTATCCATTCACGAACCACCATGAACAGCTTGAAAGTTCATGGAAAGTGTGTGCTATTTGGCCTGCCACGAACTTCAGTTCGTGAACCACGAACCTTACAAAATTTGTCATGAACTTAGTTCCTGAGCTGGTTCGTGCCCATCCCTAGTTCTGTTAGCCTTTCTCTCAGGAGTCTCTGTGCACGGGGAAAAGTAGCAATTCAGAAAGGGCTTGCTCTACATCCATGGGAGTAGAGCAGCGTCAGGAATCCAGAAGCAGGAAGAGCTCCAGGGATGCACTTTGCTTTCAGGTGTGTCCGCACATCTCTACCCGGCTTCAGATAATGGAGTTCCCCAAAGACACTGCAGAGAACAGAAAGTCTGTGTTTTTAAAAAAAACATTAACTGCCAAAACTGTGGAGGGACCCTTGAGTCACCCGACTCTATGGAAGGCACACCAGCAGATCCCGCTGGTGCGTCTCTCACGTGCTTGTGAAAATTGCCGGCCTGCTCTCGCGCCTCCCGAGCTTCTTCAGGCACAGATCAGTATGCAAGGTTGTACTGGGCGAGGGACTGTGGGAAAAGTACCTGGAGGGAAATCCAATGAACATTGAATGAGTTGACCTGTGGTCGCGTGCTGGCGTAGGAAATCTTAAGTACCAGAGCCTGCAAATTCCGCACAGAAAAAGAAAAGCAGTCCTGGGGCAAATCCCCTTGTTTATGCATCTCATGTCACGGAACTCAAGTGAACAGAGGGTCACCAAGAGGGCTGCTGTGCAGGCATTGGCAGGGTTGCCAATTCCAGCTTGAGAAATTCATGGAGACTTGAGACCGGAGCCTGGGGAGGGCGGGATTCGGGGAGGGACCTCAGCAGGGTGAAACTCAGCCAAGGCAGCTGTTTCCTCCAGGAGAGCCCTTTGATTTATTTTATTTTATTTTATTCACTTTATTTTATTGCTTTCGATTTGTATCCTGCCCTCCACGCCATGAGGTTCAGGGCGAGTGACAATGGGAATACAATATCATCAAAACAATTTAACAATGAATAGTTAGAACAGTTAAAATAGAACATAAGAACATAAGAGAAGCCAATGTTGGATCAGGCCGATGGCCCATTCAGTCCAACACTCTGTCATACAGTGATCAAAAACACCAGGTGCCCTCAGGAGGTCCAGCAGTGGGGCCAGGAGACACTAGAAGCCCCTCCCACTGTTGCCCCCCCAAGCACCAAGAAGACAGAGCATCACTTGCTCCAGACTGAGAGTCCCTATCTATACCTTGTGGCTAATAGCCATCGATGGACCTCTGCTCCAGATGTTTATCTAATTCCCTCTTGAAGCCGTCCATGCTTGTAGCCACCACCCCATCTTGTGGCAGTGAATTCCATGTGTTAATCACCCTTTGGGTGAAGAAGTACTTCCTTTTATCCGTTCCAACCCGATGGAGTGCCCATGAGTTCTTGTATTGGGAGAAAGGGAGAAAAGCACCTCTTTCTCTACCTGCTCTATCCCATGCATAATCTTATAAACCTCGATCATGTCACCCCTCAGCCGTCAGTCCTCCAAGCTAAAGACCCCCAAGCACTTCAACCTTTCTTCATAGGGAAAGTGTTCCCACCCTTTTCTCCTTCTAGTTGCCCTTTTCTGCACTTTTCCCAATGCTGTAATATCTTTTCTGAGGTGTGGCGACCAGAACCGTACACAGTACTCCAAACAGCAGGTAGTACAGTACAGCACTCTCAAACAACTGAGAGGTGATATGATAGCCATCTTGGTTCCACTGTCGAAATGTTCTCACCGTTAGGTCACTGACAAAGTGAGCTTTGACTCACGAGAGCTTATATCCTGGGGGATATTGTTGGTCTTTAAGGTGTTACTGGACTCCATTGTTGTCCACTAACTTTTCCTCTGATGTTCAGCCAAAACCTACTCCTGTGTAACATATGCCCAGAAGAGCCCAGGGAATAAGTCTTTGTCCTCTTCTATGGGACAGCCCTTTAAACAGTTGGACCAATCTATCTCAACCTGATCTACCTCTCAGGGTTGTTGTGATGATGAAACGGAAGCATATGTACCACCCTGAACTCCCCAAAGGAACAGTGGGATCCAAATGACTGTGGTCAGTCTCCTGCCTTTAGCGCTTAACGTCCAGGGCAATGCCCCAATGGAAGGTTTTAACTTTTTCCCATAGAACTCATTGGGAGCCATGGAGAACCAACCCACTCCTAGTCTGCAAAGTCCCGCTCAGTCATCTGCATGGTGTCACGTTTGGGTTTGGGTGTCACGTTTGGGTTCCATTCCCCAGTGTGATACACATCAAAGTAGTGGGTTTTGGGCTATCTGAACATGAGTCAGCAGTGTGACGCGGCAGCTAAAAAGGCAAATGCGATTTTGGGGTGCGTCGACAGTGGTCTAGTGTCCAGATCCCGCCGAGTGATTGTCTCACTTTACTCTGCTCTGGTTGGACCTCACATAGAGTATTGTGTTCAGTTTGGGGCACCACAATTTAAGAAGAATATAGACAAGCTGGAACGTGTCCAAAGGAGGGCAACGAGCTGGTGAGGGGTCTGGAGACCAAGTCCTGTGAGGAAAGGCTGAAGGAGCTGGGTGTGTTTAGCCTGGAGAGGAGACAACTGAGAGGCGATATGATCACCATATTCAAGTACTTGAAGGGCTGTCATATAGAGAATGATGCAGAGTTGTTTTCTGTTGCCCCAGAAGGTCAGACCAGAACCAACAGGTTGAAATTAAATCAGAAGTGTTTTTGGCTAAACATTAGGAGGAACTTCCTGACAGAGTGGTTCCTCGGTGGATCAGGCTTCCTTGGGAGGTGGTGGGCTCCAGTGTTCCCTCTGAGCTGCATTAATGTGAACTAGCTCATCGTTCTTTAGCCTCCAGCTCACACGTTTTTGTCTTCGCTCAGGAAGGCTGGCTCCAGAGCAAACTAACTGATGCAGCAGCCAAATGGCTTGCTCACGCCTTTAATGCCAGCAGCTCACAAAGTAGAATTTGTGCTCACGCTAACTCACCTAAGAGGGAACACTGCATCCAGTCCCGTGTGTTCAACCTGAGCTGGTGCAGGAGATGTTCCTGCTAGATTCTGTCGACTGCTGAGGACAGTTCCAGGACCTCTTCGATTTGTATCTCCCGGCCCCTTAAGACAGGCTGTCTGCAGCCTTCGTTCAGCGTCTTTGACGCTCTTTGCCAAGGCCTTTCCCCTTTTCCCGCACCTTTCGTTAACAGAGGGCCAAACACTCCAGTGGACGCTCCAGCTGAGACCCAAGCTGTAGGCAGGGCATGAGACAGAAGAGCTTGAAAGGTGAGCAGCTCTCGGTTCTCCAAAGACATCTGATGGACCTTGGGGCAACTGTCAGCCTGAATTAATATTCCTCCTTCTGCCTCAACTGACTCCTGGGTTATTTTATTTTATTTTTAAATTAAATACTGGATTACGAAACCCCGCACTGCCCTCCCTGCTTCCTTCCCCTGTTTCCCAGCCCCTTGGCATACCCACAATTCACCTGTCCTGTAAGGAAGCGTATCCTGATTCGTCCTGACAGATGTCAGCAGCGATCACATCAGGGGCTCAGCTGTGTCACCCAATGATATCGTACGGTGAGATCGGCCCTGGACCATATTACACCCTCGCCAGCCCTCAAGGGAGGTGGGCAGGGCTATGCTAATTAGATCTGACTTGCCATGACCTATAGAAAAAGGGAGGTGAAAAGCGTCAGGGGTCTGAGAGCCATCTTCCCATACAATGCAGCCAGAGATATACCAGACAGCCTTTAACTGAGGTATTGCCTTCTGTAGAAAGGGATTATAACTTGGGCGGAATTCACAGGGCATGGAAGAGATGGGAAAGGAGGGGAAGAGGAGGAGGAGGAGGAAGAGGAGGAGGAAGATTGGATTTATACCCCGCCCTTCACTACCCGAAGGATTCTCAGAGTGGTTCAGTCCCTTCCCCTTCCCCTCCCCGCAGCAGACACCCAGTGAGGTAGGTGGGGCTGAGAGAGCTCTTTTGAGAACATCCAGGTTCAAATTCCACCTTGGTTTAGGCAATATCATCTGCCTTTGGCCATGTCTTTGCCTCTCACCTTCACTCACGTTCACGGGATGGAGAAAGTGGACACCGGAAGCTTTTTCTCCCTCTTCCGTAACGCTAGAACTCAGGGACGTCGAACGAAGTTGTTAGGAGATAGGTTCCGGAGAGCCAGTCTGGTGTAGTGGTAAAAACCGCAGACTTTAATCTGGGAGAACTGGGTTTGAGTCCCCACTCCTCCACACACAGCCGCTGGTGTGACCATGGGTCAGCGACAAGTTCTCTCAGAGCTGTTCTCTCAGGAGCAGTCCTCAAAAGAGCTCTCTCTCTCAGCCCCACCTACCTCACCGGGTGTCTGTTGTGGGGAGGGGAAGGGAAGGAGATTGTAAGCCGCTCTGAGACTACAAGAGAAGGGCAGGATATAAATCAAATCTCCTCCTCCTCCTCCTCCTCCACTTCTTCTTCTTCTTCTTCTTGTACTTCTTTGTCTTCTTCTTCTGGAAATACTTCTTTAATCCATGAGGAATCAAACTATGGAATTCACGGCGAGTAGGGAATCATAGCCACATACACAGATGACTTTAAAAGGGAATGAAAGATGCATAGACAACAGGTTTATCAATGGCTGGTAGCCATGGTGATGAAAGGAAGCCTCCGTCTTCATCTACTACCTTTCTCCACCCTTCATGCTGACTGGCCTATTCTCCATGAACACATCTAACCTTTTCCTAAGAGCCATCTAAAATGTTGGCTCATATCTTGCAGCAATGAATTCCATGCATTTCTGATATGATTTCTTTTGCCTTTCCTGCAGTCTATCGCAAATCTGTTTCCTTGCATTCTCGTTCTAGCAAAGAGGGTGGGGGGAGAACCCCTCCCTGTCTTTCTCTGCACACAGTTCCAGAATTCTCCACAGGCAGCAAACCCTGGAAAATATATCGCATTTAATATATTCTCACTTTCTGAAGGCCCATACAAAAATCCCAGCCTGTCATCTGCTTGAATATACAGGGCGGCATCTGCTCTTTGCTGGGACCTTAATTTCTCCTTCTTGTCTTCAGATGGGAAAAGCTGTCTAAAGGCTCTTTCCAGGGTTCACGTTCCAAATCAGAGTGCAATTAGAGCACCCGGTTGTCTGAAATCGTTAACGTCCCTAACAAGGACCAGCTCCAGCAACCTGACCAAGGCAGGCGAATCCCAGCCCCCTCCCCCCAACTCTCTCCTGGCAGGGTGGGTATGAATTAAGCATGAATGGGCTGTCACTTTTGCCTCCACAAAGGGAAGAGGTGACCTGAACTTTCGCGTTCAGCCCATCGGCACCCAGCTGGAGATACACACACACACATCCAACCCCCATCTTCCAATAATGAACCTCCGGGCTGCATTCAGAAGTCAATTTGGTGTAAGAAACTCCTCCAGCCAGAATTAGATGTACTAATTAGAAGAGGGAAACCATGTTCCTGGAGACAGCCGGGTCATTTTTTACATGCTTGGGAAGAAAGAAAGGAAGGAAGGAAGGAAGGAAGGAAGGAAGGAAGGAAGGAAGGAAGGAAGGAAGGAAGGAAGGAAGGAAGGAAGGAAATAGATGGGGACAGAAAGAAAAAGAAAGAAAGAAAGAAAGAAAGAAAGAAAGAAAGAAAGAAAGAAAGAAAGAAAGAAAGAAATGACAGGGGAGGGAGTGGGGAGGGAGGGAGGAAGGAAGGAAGGAAGGAAATAGATGGGGAGAGAGGAAGGAAGGAAGGAAGGGAGGGAGGGAGGGAGAGAGAAAGAGAAAGAAAGAAAGAAAGAAAGAAAGAAAGAAAGAAAGAAAGAAAGAAAGAAAGAAAGAAAGAAAGAAAGAAAGAAAGAAAGAAATGCCAGGGGAGGGAGGGAGGGAAGAAGGAAGGATAGATTCCATAATGCAAGACTTCATCATGAATAGATGGAAGAAAAGAAGAATTGGGGGAAGAAAAGTTATTTTTTGGCAAAATGAAAAGCTGTCAGCCTCGCTCTGGGCAACAGCATCCCATCAGCTAGAGGCAGAGATGTCATTTGTGAGGCAGACAGGTGACTGACAGGGGTTAAAAGCTTCCAGCTTCCTTTCCCGCATCGCCTCCTTAACAAGAAGCAGAGTCCTGTCCCTCACCCAGATGCTGTTTTCAGTTCTGTGGTTGCAAAGCTTTCTGATGGAAAAGCTGAACCAATTGCTCTGGTTTCTTTCACTGAAGTTGTTGAAAGGACTTTTGAGGTGGCCTCCCCACTGGTGGCCCTCCGTGATTGCCATGTTCATCACATGTGTAGGATGTTCCTTGACCCAAGCACAGTGCATAGATGAAACTCTGTCTTAAAGTCCTTGTTGCTCTCCTCTGCACCCACTCCATTCTGTCCACATCCTTTTGGAAGTGAGGCCTCCAGAACTGCACACAATAATCCAGGTGCAGCCTGACTAATGCAGTGTATAGCGGAACTATGGCATCTTGCAATCTCACGTTGGGTCATCCTCTTTTCCTGCTGCCTGCAACTTTCCCCCGCCTTATTGCCTTTTCCAGTGAGTCTTGTTATCTCATAATGTGGCCGAAGTACGAATGCCTCAGTTTAGTCCTTTTAGCTTCTCGGGAGAGTTGTGAAGTTGCAGCAATGGAGAGAGTGCTTCCAAGCATGTACAGAAGGCTTTTCTCTCGCTGCAGAACAATCTGCTCTCAGACTTCGGTACACCTCGGTGGCCTAACCTGGTGGCTTTCTAGGTTAAGAGGGTGGACGAAACAGTCATTCGTGAGACTCAGGGTGCTTTCACACATGCTAAATAATGCCATTTCAGTCCAGTTCAGCCACTGTTTGCAAAGTGCATTGAAAGTGTGTCATTTAGTGTGTGTGGAAGCACCCTTACTCTTTTTGGAAATGGGGCCTTGGTCTGGGCTTTCTAATTTTAGTATCGTAGCCATGTTGGTCTGCAGTAGAACAGCTAGATTCGAGTCCAGATTTTCGGGACACAAACTCTCGAGAGCCAAAACTCCCTTCGTCATTGGGTCTGACGAAAGGAGATTCGGGTCTCGAAAGTTTGTACCCCGAAAATCTCGTTGGTCTCTAGGGTTCTGTGGGACTTGAATCTACTGGGTCTGGGCTCTCCTCATCTGTCCCCAAGCCCTACTATAACTCCAGCCTCCGTGTATTATTTCCCTGACGAGTGTTCTCCAAACCTGTAATGATGCGCTTGGCGGCGACAGCCCACCGATTCCCACCCAGCAGCCCACTTTATTGGTTCCCAAGAGTCATCTTCCTTCTCAGCTTTGTGATTTAATTGTTTCTGCATTTGAGAATTAATTGCTCTGTTTGGAATAACGTTTTCATTAAAGGGCGGGGTTCGAACCCACAAGCTGTTTCTCTTTGTTGGGGAGTCAAGGATTTGGCTGTGGCTGTACTCGCACCCCGGTCTATCCCCCCCCCCCCAAGCTCCTGCCTGGTTGTTCCATCACCCATTGGCATTTCCAAAGCGAGGGAAGGCATGGCTCTGTCTCGAGTTGTTTGGCTCCCGGCATCCGCAGGCTACATTTCGCTAGTTAATGATGCATTTGCCAAGGGAATACAGGTGCAGCTCAATCGTGCATGCCGTAATGTTGCGTCTGACCCATTGAGTGTGATTTAAATGGGTTTCACTTGGCTACAACGCGGCATTAGAAACACTTTCGCACTTTACAAACCACAACATTCAATTAAGGGAACGGAAGCAGGAGATGAATAAACATCATATTTCCGTGCGTTTTTTTCCCCGAGTTTAATTGTATCGAATTATCCAATTGGTTCCTCCAATAAACACGGCGCAGCTGACGATCAACGGGTGGTGTTTTTTTGTTTGTTTGTTTGTTTTTAAAAATCCCTTTTCAGCGCCGTTGTTTTCAAACCCCTCCGTTTGTTTAAAAGGCTCTGGGTTTCAGGCGCCATGGCTTCCCTCTCTGTTCACTGCTCTTCTCCTGAAATGGGGGGAAGAGGGGGAGCTTTGGGCGCTTGACAAATGGTGTAAAAGGTTATCTCATTTGGCTGTCACTCCCGCCGCTCGTCTCTTGGCAGAAATCCTCTTTGCAGAGCCTTAAAAGCCTCGAATTGGACAGGGGTATTATTTTAATCAGACAAAGGGGGTGTGAAAAGGTGGCAGGAGAACTGAAGAGGCAACAGATTGGGGGGATCGGTAATCACCGAGGCAGTCGTAGGCCGTGAACTGGCAGGGCTTGTGAGGGGACTGTACTCTGGAAACCTGCTTCCAATGCCAGTTCTTGACCCAGACCTACATGGGAGGTGCTGGAAATGGAAAGCGGATAGAGTGGACATGGGGAGGGGGCTGCAGCTCAGGGGCGGAGGGCCCCAGGTTCACTCCCCCTGCCATCTCCAAGTAGAGAATCTCAGCCAGCAGGTGATGGCAAAGACACTTCTCTGGCCGAGGCCCTGGAGAGCCACTGTCCATCAGAGTTGACAGAACTACACTAGATAGACCAACTAGGTTTAAAAACATAAGAACATAAGAGAAGCCAATGTTGGATCAGGCCAGCGGCCCATCCAGTCCAACACTCTGTCACGCAGTGGCCAAAAACACCAGGTGCCCTCAGGAGGTCCAGCAGTGGGGCCAGGACACCGGAAGCCCTCCCACTGTTGCCCCCCTCCCAAAGCACCAAGAATACAGAACATCACTTGCCCCAGATTGAGAGTTCCTATCGATACCTTGTGGCTAATCACCACTGATGGATCACTGCTCCATATGTTTCTCCAATTCCCTCTTGAAGCCATCCATGCTTGTAGCCACCACCACCTCCTGTGGCAGTGAATTCCACATGTTAATCACTCTTTGGGTGAAGAAGTACCTCCTTTTACCTGTTCTAACCTGACTGCTTGGCAATTTCAGGGAGTGCCCACGAGTTCTTGTATTGTGAGTAAGGGAGAAAAGGACTTCTTTCTCTACCTGCTCTATCCCATGCATAATCTTATAAACCTCCATCATGTCACCCCTCAGCCGTCATTTCTCCAAGCGAAAGAGCCCCAAGCGCTTCAACCTTTCCTCATAGGGAAAGTGTTCCAACCCTTTTATCATTCTTGTTGCCCTTTTCTGCACTTTTTCCAATGCTATATCTTTTTTTGAGATGTGGCGACCAGATTCCCCGCTCCTCCACATACAGTTGTGGTGTGACCTTTGTTCAGTCACAAGTTCTCTCAGAGCTGTTCTCTCAAGGGCAGTTGTCGAAAGAGCTCTCTCAGCCCCACCTACCTTCCAGGGTGTCTGTTGGGAGGGGAAGGGAAAGGAGTTTGTAAGCCGCTCTGAGACTCCTTTGGGTAGTGAAGGGCGGGGTATAAATCCAATCTCTTCTCTCTTCTTCTTCTTCTTCTTCTTCTTCTTCTTCTTCTTCTTCCTCAGCATCCCTCAACTGATGACACTGTACATTTTGAGAGAATTGGGCATAGGTACACTGGCCCTGTTCCCTATGTGGGACTTCTGGCTCGTGAGCATAAACTCTACATATGTACACAGAGTGCATGCAAAAGCTCTGTTCCTTTGAGAGGGAATGCTGCTTTTGCTAACATTCCTGGCAGTAGGGAGAGAGCCATTCCACATATCCTCAGTTAGTGCAGACCCTATGCACACAAGCCAGCGGCTGCACAGGGGCGCGAGCCACCCCACTCGTGCCTGCTTCCCCTCTCCACACATTGATTTGAATGTGCACAAAGTCGTCTGTGGAGGGCTCGTATGCGGCAGCTTCGCACGAGGACTCTAAATTTGCCTTCCTGTACGCTAACAGTGTTCCGTGCGCCTCAGCATTTAGTCACGCCGGCCACATGACCACAGAGAAGTCTTTGGACAGCGCTGGCTCTTCGGCTTGGAAACAGAGATGAGCACCGCACCCTAGACTTGGATTCGACTGGCTTTTGAGCAAGGGAAACCTTTACCTATAGTTGGGCCCTTATATCGTAGGTGTTGAGAAAGAAAGTCCTTTCTGTGTTCAGGACCATGAAGAGCAGCTGCCAGCCACAGGAGGAGACAGCGCCAAGGTAATTGACGCAGTATAAGAGCAAGATTTGAGTCCAGTTGCGCCTTAGGGTCATTTTACACCTCCCCTCTAAAGTAGTTTGACTGCTGTCTTTTCCTGTGCTGATTTCACAGTGGTGTGAAATTTCACTCTAGGGGGTCTAAGTGCACTAATCAACAGCAATTGTTTAAAGCAGAATAAAGCCGGTTGAATACTAGCTTGACCACAGGAGGGCAATTAGTAGATGTGGACATTTCAGTAGCAGCACGGTTTCACACCGCACAGAGGTGTGGGCAGGTTTTTTTGGAACTAGAATGATTCCAGCGGGAAAGTCAGATGTAAAAACAGCCTTAGAGGCCAACAAGATTTCTAGCTATAAGCTCTCAAGAGTCAAAGCTCTCTTAGTTAGTTACCAAAGAAGGCATCTGGTTCTCGAAAGGTTATAGCCCAGAAATCTTAGAATCATAGAATCATTTTTTTAATCATTATTTTATTGAACTTATGAATTGTCCACCCTGCAGAGCAGAGTTGGAAGGGACCTCCAAAGTCACTTAGTCCAACCCCCTGCACAATGCAGGAAATTCACAGTCTCCCCCCCCACACACACACACACCCAGTGACCCATACTCCATGCCCAGAAGATGACCAAAAACCTCCAGGATCCCTGGCCAAACTGGCCTGGAGAACAACTGGTCCCTGACCCCAAAGTGGCCTGGGCGTGTAAGAAAGGGCCACAAGAACTAGGCACTGATTCAACCCTTCCTGCCCTCCCTCTCGTGATCTTGTGAGGGGAGCCAAACTTGTTCAGCATAAGAGCCACAGAAAATAAAAGTCAGACGTCTGAGAGCCGCAAAACATGAACAAATATTACATGCATTTTTTTATTTAAAGATATGCACATTTGCTTTTTTAGTAACATTAAATGAGACTGCCAAAATAAAAAATAAAAAAGGGTAAAAACAGATATTGATAGTGTT
Organism: Lepidodactylus listeri; assembly: GCA_029233225.1. NCBI lineage: Eukaryota > Metazoa > Chordata > Lepidosauria > Squamata > Gekkonidae > Lepidodactylus > Lepidodactylus listeri. The sequence goes on along the minus strand of JARCFY010000004.1, from coordinate 5,338,829 downwards.
ATTTATTTGTCCAGTGGTATTTATTTGTTTGATATTTATTTGTCTAAGAGAGAGAGAAAGGGAGAGGGGGAAAGAAAGAAAGAAAGAAAGAAAGAAAGAAAGAAAGAAAGAAAGAAAGAAAGAAAGAAAGAAAGAAAGAAAGAAAGAAAGAAAGAAAGAAAGAAAGAAAATAGATGGGAGGGTTTCATAGTTTCCATAGATATGGATAAAATGTGGTTAAATGCTGAGGAAAAAATATTCAAAAAATTTACAAATTGCTCCTAGACTATAAGTTACATGAAGAATGGGTTAAGCCAAATATGATATCATGGGCACGTTTCTTAGGACATAATATTGATCTAGAGTCATGGGAGAAGGTGTGAAAAAGAAATATCAAATTTACTAAAGCAACTACCTTTAAAGAGAATTTTTATAAAATGTTTTATTTATGGCATCTTTCCCCTGAGAAACTTTTGAGATTTTCTAAAACAATCTCCAAAACCTGTTGGAAATGTAAAAGTGACACAGGTAATTATTTTCACATGTGGTGGTCCTGTCAGAAAACAAGAAAATTCTGGCTTTTTATACAAAAAACTTTGCAGGAAATAATGCAATGTGAAGTACCTTTGTTACCCGAGTTATTTTAACTTAATATTCTCCCAGAAATTTTTGAACAAAATGATAAGAGAATTATGATTAATATTAATACAGCGGCGAGATTGTTGTTTGCAAAGTACTGGAAATCGGATAGGATACCTTGCGAGCAAGAAATTGTAAAGAAACTTTTAGAAACTGTTGAAATGGACAACTTGTCTCTTCGTTTAAAAAATAAGCAAGCAATAATTAAATCAGTATGGGAAAAAAATTATTATTGGTACGACAGTAAATATCTGAATGCTATGGACTAAGCAGTACAATTGTAACCCGGTTTGCTTTCTGTACATCTATATACTTTTGCTGGAAAATGGATATTTTATGTAAAATGTAAATAAAAGTATTTAAAAAAAATAGATGGGAAAGAGGGAGAAAAAGTATGCTTCCTCTTTGCTTCCCCAGCTGCCCTGCTGGGAGCCGCACAATATGTGTGAAAGAGCCACATGTGGCTCCCGAGCCACAGTTTGGCCACCCCTGATCTATAAGATGCTGCTGGACTGAAATCTAGCTGGAAGGGAACCTCGACTCTCAAAAGCTTATACCCTGGAAATCGTGTTCACCTCAACAGTGCTACTGGACACGGCTTTTGGTCTTCTCCTTCAGACCAACGTGACCACCCACCACACCAGTATCAGGCAGACTCACAGAGTCAGTAGTAATGTAAATAAGCCGATATCATGTGATACATGGACATGTCCAATGTGGAGTAGTGGGAACGCAGCGCTTGCTTTTGAAGGCAGTCCTTTCCGCCAGTTCCCATTCACGTCTCTTTTTTTAAAAAACCTTTTGCTTCAGGAAGCGGACTTGTTAGACGCCGGTGTCGAAGGAGCGAGCTGTTAAAACGACATCAGGAAAATCAATCTAGCTCGTACCTCCGCTGACTAATGAGTACCGGACTTCCGAAAAGCGGCGGGTCGAGGGGTGCCTTTCGACGGCCTCCACGTCAGGGGTGGGTGGGTGCAGTGAGGCTGTCGCTGGCGGATTTGAAAAAAATACAGAAAGTCCTCTGCTTGAGAAGGAGCTGAGCTAGCCTGCTGTTTCCCTGGGGAGGGGGATTTTTCATTTAGGCCCCCTCCCGAGGATATCTGGCAGTGTCCCTGAACCAGAGTCCTGTGTCTGCGAGTATCATATGCCCTGCAGATCTTAGAGACAGGCTCCGTGAGATGCTTTCCCAGGAAGGCCAGGGCCAGCTTTCAGTGGGCCCTGGCAAAGAGTTCCTGTGGGCCCTGCCATCCTCTGCCTGCCATTGTGCCCCCCAACTCATAGATCCCTACCCGCCAGCCTACTTACTACTCTCCAAATGCCTGGCCATACATCCTTCCCCCAACCTCTGACTCATTTTCCTCTCCGCCCAGTGCCCACCCACCTTTCCCTGACTATATTGGGCAGCTTAGGAGTGCGGGTGGGAGGAGGGGAGACTCCACGGCTTAGAGGGAGCATTGCCCACAACCTGTGTCCGACAAATGGAAACTCTGACTCTGCGTTGTGTTCGAATCAGCACGGGAACGCGCCACTCACGCGGCATCTCCCGCACAAGGGAAGAGTATTTTTTTTTTAAAAAAGAAAGAAAAAGAAGAAAACTATATATCTGGCTGCCTATTAATTTAAATCTAGAGCCAGGAAGAAGTCAACGAACTGTAATTTATGAGCTGTCAAGGCCTGAAAAATCCCTTTTGACACCGTATTTTCAGTTATTACATGCCTTCCTGCGGGGCGACAGCGTCGTTCTGCAGGGAGCCTTCCCGTGAAACACATAAAGGCCGAGGGCGAAAAAGGGCTTTCTTATTATCTGTTCGCTTCCCTCCTCCTCCTCCCCCCTCCCGTGCCTTTCCATCAGGTCCCCATCTCTCCTCTCCACTCCTTATCCGTGTGAAAATCTGACACAGGGAAGGGAGAAACAGCCCTGGTTTCCCCAGGGGCCCGAAATTCTCAAAAGGAACGTTCCGATTTCTCTGGGGTGGCGTTTGCCAGGATCGGGGGCGGATCTCCCTCTTTTTGACAAATACCCCCGTATATCCACAGCTCTTCTGGATGAGATGAGGACAAAGTTCCCGGAACTCATTTTCATCTTTCCATTTTGGACGTGGGGGATTTGTATAAAAATGCAAGACCCCTCGATCTCTGGGCACAGAACAGGGGTCACTGGGGGAGTGTGGGGGTAGCTGTGAAGTGCCTGCATTGTGCAGGGGGTTGGACTAGATGACCCTTGGTGTCCCTTCCAGCTCTATGGCTCTAACCCCTCCCCTTTTCCATTGAAACTCTGGTTTCACAGAGCTGTTGCAGAGAACACACATTTCAGAGTATGTAGTGATAGCCACAAGCATAGACGGATTTGGAACTGGGATTAGACAGATCCAGGAGGACAGGTCTATCAGCGGCTGCTAGCCATGGTGACCATGTTCAGCAGCAGTCACTTTCTGAATCCCTGTTCCAGGGGGCAACATTAGGGAAAGTCTCAACCTCTCTGCCCTGTTATTGGACCTCCAGAGGAACTGGCTGGCCACTATATGAGACAGGATACGGGACTGGATGGACCACTGGTCTGATCCAGAAGGGCTCTTCTTATGTTTTTACCAGGAGAAGGCCTTGGCCTCTCTGCCCTATTGTTGGCCTTCCAGAGGAACTGGTTGGCCCCTGTATGAGACAGGACGCTGGACTAGATGGACCACTAGTCTGATCCAGCAGGACTCTTCCTATATTCTTTACATAAGGAGAAGGCCTCGGCCTCTCTGCCCTGTTGTTGGCCCTTCAGAGGAACTGGTTGGTCCCTGTATGAGACAGGATGCTGGACTAGATGAACCCTCACTGATCTGATCCAGCAGGGCTCTTCTTAGGTTCTTTGAAGGCCTCGGCCTCTATGCCCTGTTGTTGGCCATCCAGAGGGACTGGTTGGCCACTGGGTGAAACAGGATGCTAGAGTAGATGGACCACAGATCTGGTCCAGCAAAGCAATTCTGATGTTCTTGAGTGAGGCCTGGGATCCCCAGCCTGTGTCCTAATACTTGCAGTGAGTTTTAGGCCCCTGGATTGGGGGTTCTCCTCAATTTCTCTGTGTGCAGTGCCCAATCTGGACAAATACAGATAGCAATGGAGACCTGAGAATCCTTATATCCCAGTCTGAAGGAAGGCGGAGTGTTGCAAAAAAAAAAAAAAGCAGGGGTGTTTCAAAGAAGGTGTCGCTAGTTTGCAACACCCCTCCCACCTTCAGACTGGGATACGAAGTCTCACGGTTCTCCATTCCAACTTGTATCTGATGAAGGGAGCTTTGATTCTCAAAGCTCATACCCCAATAAAATCTTGTTGGTCTCTAATGTGCTCCCGGGATCAAATCTAGAGGCTCTACTGCAGACCAGCACAGCTACCCTCTAAAACTGATCCCACCCAGGTTCCCCACACCGTCGCCATCATATGACATGGACACCTGAAGCGATCTTATTTTGAATAAGACCCTTAAGAACATAAGGGAAGCCAATGTTGGATCAGGCCAATGGCCCATCCAGTCCAACACTCTGTGTCACACAGTGGCCAGTAATACCAGGTGCCCTCAGGAGGTCCAGCAGTGGGGCCAGGACACTAGAAGCCCCTCCCACTGTTGCCCCCCCCCCACCCCAAGCACCAAGAATACAGAGCATCACTTGCCCCAGACCGAGAGTTCCTATCTATACCTTGTGGCTAATAGCCACTGATGGACCTCTACTCCAGATGATTATCTAATCCCCTCTTGAAGCCGTCCATGGTTGTAGCCGCCGCCACCTCTCCCGTGGCATGTATTGTCTACTCAGAATATGTAGAGTATTGTCTACTCAGACTGGCAGTGGTGCTCCAGGGTCCCAGGCAGAGGTCTATCACATCACCCACTGCCAGATCTTTCAGCTGGAGATGCTGAAGAATGAACCTGGGACCTTCTGCGTGCTAAGCAGATGATCTACCACTGAGCTACAGCCCTTACCTTGCGCACCGGGGCCAACATAGCTATTTCCCAGTGATACTCAAAGCTGTTGTTGCCGCCGCTGCAGGCTTCAGCTCCCAATATTTCAGCTGCCTGGAAAAAATCTGCAGGTTCACCTCAAGTCCAACTTGCTTCTGAGTCTCTTGGGGGAGGGACGGGGGCGGGGGGGGGGGGATGCCAGGCTCCAACCCAAAAAACTAACGTCATTTATCCCTTTATTTCCAATGTTTTATCCCCCCACTTCTACACGCACAATTGCTCTGTAATTTGGAATACTCGTTTTCTTTTTTTTCCCCCTCCTCTCCTCTCCGCCTCCCCTCTCGCTCCTAGATTTGATTTCTCACTTACAGCCCATAAACCTGTTTACCACTCGACAGCCACTTTGAATGTGTTCCGTGAAATGCGGCTCCGACGAGGATTGTTCTTTTCGAACCCGAGTCTCAGCAAACCCCCCTCCGGGCCCACCCCCACCCCACCCGCTGAGCTGAGTGGTGGTGTTTTGCATTGTTTGGAAAAGGAAAAGAAGCTGAGAGGGGGGAAACCTTTTGTTTTAACGTCGTGTTTTGTAACTAACATGGCGACTCTGAATGCTATTGCTGGCAAGCTGCTTTTCGGATCGGTTTCGTGAGAAGAGCCCTGCTGGATCGGACCAGCGCTCCATCTGTAATCCAGCATATTGTGCTGTCCCCCAGAAGGCCACAAAGCAAGGCACGGGGGCCAAAGTGCCCCCCTTTGTCCTCCTATGCAAATGTTTTTCTAAGGTACACTACTACTGAATATGGAGGTTCCATTTAGTCCTTTCATGCTGATTCAGTGGCTCACTGTGAATTTAGGCAGATGGTGAGAGGGAGAGCAGGTAAGGATGATTCAGTTCTCAGCTCTCGCGGTCCTTCCTTTTATACCCAGGTTAATGCCAGTTCAACTTTGGGGGTCAGGAAGGAATTTTCCTCCAGGTCAGGCTGGCCCAGGGATCCTGAAGGTTCTTTGCCTGCCTTCGTCTTGGTAGGGCTGCCAGCTCTGGAGTGTGAAATTCCTGGAGATTTGGGGGGTGGAGCCTAGGAAGGGCAGGGTTTGGAGAAAGGGGAGACCTTGGTGGAGTATAATCCTATAAAGTCCACCTTCCAAAGCAGCCATTTTCTCCAGGGGAACTGATCTCTCTTACCTGGAGACCCATTATAATTCCTGGAGATCTCCAGCCACCACCTGGAGGCTGGCAACACTACCTCTTAGGCACACAGGAGGGATCACTGGGGGAGTGGAGGAGTGGCTGTGAACTTCCTGCTTTGTGCAGGGGTTGGACTAGATGACCCTAGAGGTCCCTTCCAGCTCTATTTTTTCTGTGTTTCTAGTCATCTTGGCTAACAGCCACTGGTGGACCTACCCTCCATGAATTTATAGAATCATGGACTCATAGAGTTGGAAGGGACCTCCAGGGTCATCTAGTCCAACCCCCTGCACAATGCAGGGAATTCACAAATACCTCCCCCACACACACACCCAGTGACCTCTGTTCCATGCCCATAAGATGACAAAAAAAACCTCCAGGATCTCCCGCCAAATTGGCCTGGAGAAAAAAAAAATGCTTCCTGACCCCAAAGTGGCGATCAGCATTTCCCTGGGCGTGTAAGAAAGGGCCATGAGAACTAAGCACTGAGGCAGCCCTTCCTGCCCTCCCTCTCACGATCTGCCCAAGTTCACAGAATCCGCATTGCTGTCAGATGGCCATCTAGCCTCTGTTTGGAAATCCTCCAAAGAAGGAGAGCCCACCACCTCCCGAGGAAGCCTGTTCCACTGCCCCTGTATAAATCGATGGTGCAACCTCATTTGGAGTACTGTGTACAGTTCTGGTCGCCACACCCCAAGAAAGATATTATAGCAGTGTAAAAAGTGCAGAAAAGGGCAACTAGAATGATAAAAGGGTTGGAACACTTTCCCTGCGAAGAAAGGTTGAAGCACTTGGGGCTCTTTAGCTTGGAGAGACGACAGCTGAAGGGTGACACAATTGAGATTTATAAGATTATGCCGGGGATAGAGCAGGTCGAGAAAGAAGTCCTTTTCTCCTTTTCTCACCATACAAGAACTCGTGGGCACTCCATGAAATTGCTGAGCATTCGGGTTAGAACAGATAAAAGGAAGTCCTTCTTCACCCAAAGAGTGATTCACACGTGGAATTCACTGCCACAGGAGGTGGCGGCAGCTACAAGCATGGACGGCTTCAGGAGGGGACTGGATAAACATATGGAGCTATTAGCCACAAAGTATAGATAGGAACTCTCAGTCTGGGGCAAGTGATGCTCTGTCTTCTTGGTGTTTGGGGGGGGCAACAGTGGAGGGCTTCCTCCCTCCACTGCTGGACCTCCCTCCTGAGGGCAGCTGATGTTTTTGGCCTCTGTGTGACACAGAGTGTTGGACTGGATGGGCCACCGGCCTGATCCAACATTGGCTTCTCTTATGTTCTTATGTTCTTAAGCACTCTGACTGTCAGGAAGTTCTTCCTAATCCCCCTTGTCTAATCCCCCTTGAAAGCCAGTTAAACTAGTGGCCACATCTTATGGCAGTGAATTCAATCCGTTCTCTCTGCACTGCATGAGGAATTAGGGCCGTTTTTGTCTGTCCTGAATCTTCCATCTTACAGCTTCTTGCTGGCTAATCGAGCAGGAAAGGGAACACGCGTCTTTTGCAGACGGCATCTCCCTGAAAATCTGCAGAGGAGACCAGACCCATGATGTCTTCACCTTCAATGACAGGGTTGCCAGTTTCAAGCTGGGGAATTCCTGGAGATCACGGGGATGGATCCCGAGAAAGGTGGTGTTTTGGTGGGGGGGAAGCCTCAGTGGGGTATAATGCCGAAGTTGCCTTCTACTGAAGCAGAACCTTGGTCCATCAAAGTCGGTATTGTCTACTCAGCCTGGCAGCAGCTCTCCAGAGTCTCAGGCAGAGGTCTTTCCCATCACCTGCTCCCTTGTAGCTGGAGATGCTGGGGTTTGAACCTGAGACCTTCTGCATGCCAAGCCGATTTATTTATTTATTTATTTGTTCCATTTATATCCCGCCTAGCCAGGGGGACCGGCTCAAGGCGGCTAACAAATTCCAGCACCTTATAGGTTTACAATAAAAAAACATTAAAATACAAATACAAAATACATAATAAAATTCCCATAAAATTTCCGAAGATGGCGACATCCGAGTTTCCCGGTTAGCGAAGGTGGCGGGGGTACTCCCCCCAGGACCAGGGCGATGTTAAAACCAGTTCTCCATCCGATGGCGGCTCCTATTTGAAAGCCTGGCGGAAGAGCTCCGTCTTACAGGCCCTGCGGAATTGCAATAAGTCCCGCAGGGCCCTGATGTCATCCGGGAGCTCATTCCACCAGTAAGGAGCCGCCACCGAGAAAGCCCTGGCCTTGGTGCAAGTCAAACGGGCTTCTTTTGGACCGGGGCAAGTCAGGCGATTCTGTATGCCTGACCTCAGTAACCTCTGGGGCTGATATGGGGAAAGGCGGTCCCTCAAGTAGGCAGGCCCCTGACCATAAAGAGCTTTAAAGGTCAACACCAGCACCTTGAACCTGATCCGGTATGCTATAGGCAGCCAGTGCAGCGTCCGCAGCACAGGCCGGACATGGTCCCTCAACGAGAGACCCGTCAACAGCCTGGCCGCAGCATTCTGCACTAGCTGCAGCCTCCGGATCTGAGACAAGGGCAGCCCTAAGTAGAGAGCGTTACAGTGGTCAAGACATGAGGTGACCATAGCATGGATCACTGTGGCTAGGTCTTCGCGTTCGAGGAAGGGGGCCAACTGCCTAATCAACCGTAGGTGGAAAAAGGCTGCTTTGGCAGGGGCTGCTACCTGGGCCTCCATCGTCAAAGCGGAGTCCAGGAGCACACCCAAACTCCTGACCCTCGGAGCTGGCACCAATGGTGCCCCACCGAAGGACGGAAGTGGATGCCCCAACCCCGATCCGGTCCGACTCAGGCACAGGACCGCCGTCTTCAGAGGATTCAATTTCAGTCGACTCAGTTGAAGCCAGCCCGCAACCTCCTGCAGTACCCGCTCCAGGTCATCTGGGGTAGAGCCGGACTGGCCGCCCAACAGCAGATAGAGCTGGGTGTCATCCGCATGTTGGTGACAACCCAGCCCATGCCTCCTGACAATCTGGGCGAGGGAGTGCATATAGATGTTAAACAACATCGGGGACAGAACCGCCCCTTGAGGCACACCACACACCAGTGGGTGCCTCTGGGAGGTCTGTTCCCCGAGCGCAACCCTCTGTCCCCGATCTTGGAGAAAGGAGGCGAGCCATTGTAAAGCAAGCCCCCGTATCCCCGCATCGGCGAGGCGGTGGATCAGCAACTGGTGGTCGACCACATCAAAAGCCGCCGACAGATCTAACAACACCAGTGCTGCCGTACCGCCTCGATCCAGATGTCTTCGGAGGTCATCCATGAGGGCAACCAAGACCGACTCCGTCCCATGACCTGGTCGGAAGCCAGATTGAAACGGGTCTAGCATGGAGGTGTCATCCATGAAGCTCTGCAACTGTATCGCCACCGCCCTCTCCAGTACCTTGCCCAAATAGGGTAGGTTAGACACCGGCCGATAGTTGGCCAATACAGCCGGGTCCAAAGATGGTTTTTTAAGGAGGGGACGGACCATCGCAACCTTGAGCGCCTCCGGGAACCGCCCTTCAAGGAAGGGCTTGTTAATAATCTCCCGAAGCGCACCACACAACCCCTCGTGGCAAGCTTTTATAAGCCACGAGGGGCAGGGATCAAGGCTGCACGAGGTTGGGCGTACAGTCAGGAGCAACCTGTCAACCTCCTCAAGACTGAGAGGGCTGAAATGATCCAAGGTGGAACCAGAAGACGTGCATGGAGCCTCAAGTTCATGCACTGTCTCAACTGTGGCCGGGAGATCACGGCGGAGCAGCAAGATCTTATCTGCAAAATAGCTCGCAAATGCCTCACTGCCAATTTCCAATTCCCTATCATTTAATGTGCTCTGTGGCACTGTAGTTAAAGACCTAATAGTTCTAAATAATTGGGCCGGGCGAGAGCTAGCAGATGCAACCTCAGCCGCATAGAATTGCCTCTTAGCGGCCTTGATTGCCATCTCATAGGATCTCATAAACGTCCTATAAGATGCTCTTGATACTTCGTCGCGAGATCGCCGCCACCGTCTCTCTAGCCATCTGAGTTCCCGCTTCATCAGCCTCAGCTCCTCGGTAAACCAGGGGGCCAGCTTAGAGCGGGGGCGCAGAGGGCGTCGGGGAGCGATCTCATCGATGGCCGCCGAGAGCCAGTTATTCCAGCCCTCGACCAGCCCATCTAATGAGCCGCTGGAAGGCATGGGTTCCCGCAAAGCCGTCAAGAACCACTGTGGGTCCATCAGGCTCCGCAGGCGAGCTAAAATACGCTCGCTACCCAAACGGAGTTGGGGGGACACCATCAGACGAGCCTTCAGAGCATAGTGGTCAGACCATGGCACTGCCGTAGCAGTCAACTGCCCCACCGTAACCCCCGCCGCAAAGATCAAGTCGAGCGTATGCCCGGCCTGGTGTGTAGGAACCTGTATCAATTGGGTGAGCCCTAGTGCCGCCATGGAAGACACCAGATCCCTCGCCGGAACAGAGGCCGCATCATTGGCATGGACGTTGAAGTCACCCAAGACTACAAGCCTTGGGTGCTCCAAGGCCCAGCCCGACACAGCCTCGACCAGCGAGGACAGGCTATCGGCTGGTGCGTTGGGAGACCGGTACACCAGCCAAATAGCCAACCTCTCCCCAGCTTCCCACACCAGGCCCATACACTCTATGCCCGCAAGCCTCAACAGCGGGAGTGCCCTGTAGGAGTAAACCTCCCGAATGAACAGTGCCACTCCTCCTCCCTGGCCCTCAGTCCGTGATTGGTGGAGGACCGAGAACCCGGGTGGAGCTAACTGAGAGAGAGCCACTGTCTCTCCCTCTTGCACCCAGGTCTCTGCACCCAGATGCTCTGCCACTGAGCCCCAGCCCCACTGCGTGGCTCTCCAGGGTCTCAAGCAGAGGTCTTTCCCATCACCTCCGGCCTGGTCCTTTTAACTGGAGATGCTGGGGTTTGAACCTGAGACCTTCTGCATGCCAAGCAGAGGCTCTGCCACTGAGCCACAGCCCCACTGCATGGCTCTCCAGGGTCTCAAGCAGAGGTCTTTCACATCACCTGCTCCCTGATTCTTTTAACTGGAGATGCAGGGGATTGAACCTGGCACCTTCTGCATGCCAAGCAGATGCTCTACCCCTCCAAAGCAGCCATTTCCTCCAGGGCAACCGATCTCTGTAGTCAGGAGAGCACTTGTAATCTGGGGAGAATTCTAGGCCTCATCCGGAGGTCAGTAACCCCAGCCAGTCAGTTGGTAGGGTTGCCAGTTCCAGGTTGGGAAGTACTTGGAGATTTTGAGGGTGGAGCCTGAGGAGGGTGGGGTTTGGGGAGAGGAGGTACTTCAGTGGGATATAATGCCGCGGAGTCCACCTTCCAAAGTGGCCATTTTCTCCAGGACTCAGGGCTCATTTCGTAGCAGGAGCTCCTTTGCATATTAGGCCACACACCCCTGTAAGAAGAACTCTGTAAGCTCTTGGAGGCTTGGCTACATTAAGGGGTGTGGCCTAATATGCAAAGGAGCTCCTGCTACAAAATGAGCCCTGCTCCAGGTGATCTCTGTCGCCAGTTGTAATCCCAGGAGATCTCCAGCCAGCATATGGAGGTTGGCAACCCTATCACTCAGAGAGGCAACAGGAAAATGCTGAGAATGATGAGACACCATGTTGTGCTTCACCTTCTCGTTGGGGACGTGTGTCAACCATGTGCTCCCTACAACTGAGCCAGCTTAGTGTGGAGGTTAAGAGCGGCGGACTCTAATCTGGGAGAACCAGGTTTGATTCCCCACTCCTCCGTGTGCAGCCAGCTGGGTGACCTTGGGTCAGTCGCAGTTCTCTCAGAGCTGTTCTCTCAAGAGCAGCTGTCAAAGAGCTCTCTGAGCCCCACCTCCCTCACAGGCAATGCTCCCCCTAAGCTGTGAAGTCTCGTGAGCAAAAATTCTACTGGTATTAAAGTTGTGAGCGAGTGATTTAGCTGCTGCATAAATTAGTTTGGTCCGGAGCCAGCCTTCCTGAGCGGAGAGAAAAAATGTGTGAGCTAGAGGCTAAAAAACTGTGGGCTAGCTCACACTAGCTCAGCTTAGAGGGAACACTGGCTACAGCTTGATGGCGCTGTTCACAGGGTGTCTGTTGTAGGGAGGGGAAGGGAAAGGAGATTGTAAGCTGCTCTGAGACTCCAAGAGAAGGGCAGGGTATAAATCCAGTCTCCTCCTCCTGAGCCAGTCTGGTGTAGTGGTTAAGTGCACGGACTCTAATCTGGGAGAACCGGGTTTGATTCCCCACTCCTCCACTTGCACCTGGCTGGATGACCTTGGGCAAGACATAGCTCTGGACCAGCTGTTCTCTCAAGGACAGCTTGGGAAAGAGCCCTCTCAGCCCCACCTACCTCACAGGGTGTCTGTTGTGGGGAGGGGAAGGGAAAGGAGTTTGTAAGCCGCTCTGAGACTCCAAGTGAGTGAAGGGCGGGATATAAATCCAATCTCTTCTCGTCCTCCTCCTCCTCCTCCTCCTTCTCTTCCTCCTCTCCTTCTTCTTCTTCTTCTTCCTCTTCACACAAAACAAGAAAAGAGGAAGGTCAAGATGTATAGCCATAGGTGTCAACTATGGGGGGGCTTGAGGGCTCGAGCCACCCCCGAAATTTCCCGGGGGGACTGAGCCCCCCCCCCCCGGAAAACAGTGCTCCCTCCGCTCTGCCTCCCTCAGCCCTTCCTAGAGCCGCCACCGCTGCCATCTCTCCCCCCCGCCTGGCCACTCCGACCCTCCCTCCCTCCGTCCAGGGGCCAGCTAAGCAGATGCCCAGCTGGCCCCTGGATGGACGGAGGGACGGAAGCAGGAGTGGTAAGGCGAGGAGGAGACAGTGGCGGTGGTGGTGACGGTGGGGACATGGTCCCGGTGGGCAGGCACACTTCGCACGTGCGCACTGAAAAGCCCCTGCCCCCCTGGGAGTTTTTAAACTCTACGCCCCTGTGTATAGCTGACCCGTGTTAGTCTGTCTGTAGCAGGGGCGGGGGGGAAGCAAGCGTCCAGCAGTACTTTAAGGACTAACAAAATTTGTGACAGGGTATGAGCTCATACACGAAAGTTCCTCCCTTGCCACAAATTTGGTTAGTCCTTAATGTGCTATGAGACTCTTGCTCTTTGCTACTAATCAAAGAGGAGGGGAGATTCCATCAAGCAGATGGGCCCTGACCAATGCGCCCTCTAAGCTGTGGAGTCTTGTGAGCAAAAAATCTACTTTGTGAGCTACTGGGCATTAACGTTGTGAGCGAGCCATTTGGCTGCCGCACAGATTAGTTTGCTCTGGAGCCCTCCTTCCTGAGCTAGGACAAAAATGTGTGAGACGTAGGCTTAAAAACTGTGAGCTAGCTCACACTAACTCAGCTTAGAGGGAACATTGGCCCTGACCCTACTCTGAAGTCCAGGTCCGTCTACTTTTCATAATAGCCCCATGGAAAGGCCACAACCGGCCCCGGCAACACTCCCTCAGGTTCCCCGCCCACCCTGCAGGGTTGGGCCGCAATAGTCATTCCGCAGACGCCAAAATGAATTTTGCGAAACGGTGAAAAACAACAACGCGGGACAAATTATGCAAACGAGGACGAATTATTCAAATCGGCTAGTTTTGCATAGAGCACGCTGTTTGCAGAATCCCGCGGTGCCGCAGCTAGAAACGTAGATCCGAGCCTGTTGCTTAAATGAAGGAATAAGCCGAAATGTGCACGTTTACAGTGGGCACTGTATCCAACCCGTGGCCATTTTCCACCCCGCCCTCAAGCTGCCAAATCATTTTTCCCCGGAACATCAGTTTTCCCCGATGCAGGAGGCGTCCCTCGTACCAGCTTGCCAGCACCACCGTTTCTTTAGATTCCATAGCGTGGTAAGCCAGAAGTGATATGAGCCTGTCATGGATTAGCCAGCTCTGGGTTGGGAAATACCTCTGGATCCTTGGGAAGGTGGGGTTTGGGAAGGACCCCGGTAGGGTGCAATGCCATAGAGTCCACCTTCTAAAGAAGCCATTTCCTCCGGGGGGAACTGATCCTCGTCATCTGGGGGAGGGCCTGTGGCTCAGTGGTAGAGTATCTGGCATGCAGAAGGTCCCAGCTTCAACCCCTGGCATCTCCAGTTAAAAGGATCGGATAGGAGGTGATGTGAAAGACCTCTGTCGCTCAGTGGTAGAGCCTCTGCTTGCCATGCAGAAGGTCCCAGGTTCGACCCCCGGCATCTCCAGTTAAAAGGATCGGGTAGGAGGTGATGTGAAAAACCTCTGTCGCTCAGTGGTAGAGCCTCTGCTTGGCATGCAGAAGGTCCCAGGTTCAGTCTCCAGCATCCACAGTTTAAAGGACCAGGCAGGAGGTGAGGGGAAAGACCTCAGCCTGAGACCCTGGAGAGCTGCTGCCAGTCTGAGCAGGCAAGACGGACCTCAAAGGGCCAAGGGTCTGATCTGGTATGAGGCAGCTTCAGGTGTTCATTTCCTGGAATGATAACTGATCTCCAGATCTCCAGATTACAGAAATGGTGTCATTCATTCAGGGGTCCTTTCGGAGAAAAAGAGGGGCAGGAGCTCATTAGCACAACTCATTAGCATAACTTATTTGCATATGCTACACCACCTGACATCACTGGAAGTATTTCAGAAGGCAAGAAAGGAGGGAGGGAAGGAGGGAGGGAGGGAGGGAGGGAGGGAGAAGGAAGGAAGGAAGGAAGGAAGGAAGGAAGGAAGGAAGGAAGGAAGGAAGGAAGAAAGAAAGAAAGAAAGAAAGAAAGAAAGAAAGAAAGAAAGAAAGAAAGAAAGAAAGAAAGAAAGAAAGAAAGAAAGAAAGAAATAGGACAGTTACTAATCCAAGCCTCAGAAATACTACTGTTCTGGGAGGATAGCTTCAGTGGTGGCTGAAGCCTTCAGAAGGCTGGTCGGAGGAACAAGGACCTTTCCAGGGGACGGAGTCATTTTGCTGCAGCCATGACACAAGCAGGCGTTCCCTTGTGGAGGTGGGGGGCTGGCACCAACTCCCGAAGCGGAGCTCCCCCAAGCTCCTGCTCAAAGTGACCCCTGCATTCATTCATTCATTCATTCATTCATTCATTCATTCATTCATTCATGGGATGTAGCGCCCCCCCCCCCAATATCCAGTCATGCTGAGTCACTCCCTCCATCCCACTGTATATGTCCAACCACTGATTCCATATCAAGAAAACAATTGTGTCTTGTCTCGCCAGCTCTGGCATCTCTATTATCTATTATCTATTTACAAAATTTGTATCTTGTGCACAACCGAAGCCGCCTTATACTGAGCCAGGCGCTCTGTCCCTCAAGATCAGTAGCATAAGCCCCCATCGAACATGCATCGCAGCATTCAAATGAGAAAGGTCCACATAAGAATAATGACACTCCGGCACTTAGCGGCCAAATAAATAGACCTCCCTTGCCGCAGGAGGATTGGCTGGCTCATTTCCCCGCTGCCCAAAGGTTAACCTTCTTTTCCTCAACGAGTAGGTTTAGCGAAATCCTGGTCGATGCCGGGGCAGGAAAATGCCTTTTGCCGAGGAGAGGGAGGAAAGTTGATATCCATGCGCTGAATCCCCAGTTTGCCTCTCCCTCAGGCTTAGAGCAGGTAAAAACAATCTTGCAATGCACAACTTTTTTTAAAAAAAAAAACTGACTTAAAATGCACACAGATCTACAGCCGTCATCTCTGCAAACGGAGCCCAAGAGCAGCCAACAGGGCGGGAGGCAAGAATTTGGTTGCCAACATCCAGAGGGCAACTGAACTGCGTAAATCAGTTCTTGTAATGTATGTAATGTAAGGACCACATGGCCACTGCTGAGCACATGGCCGGGCTAGAGCCGGAGCTTCGATCCTCCAGACAATAGCCCGGCTGGATCGTAAGTTTCCCCCTATGGGAAGCAGAGTATATTCAAACGATCCTATGACTTACAACGGTGGGAAAACTGACCTATCTCACAGATTGGGTGAGGTCGGGGGTGTGGTTTCACTGTGTATATAAGCAGGCCCCCAACCTCTGTTCTCCATGTCATCTGATGAAGAAGAAGAAGAAGAGATTGGATTTATACCCCGCCCTTCACTCACTTGGAGTCTCAGAGCGGCTTACAAACTCCTTTCCCCTTGGCCTCCAATGGAAAGTTTCCAAGTTCCTAGCTGGGGTTGCCATAAGTCTTCAATGGGTGATCATCAGGGAAGGCTCTGCCGAGGAAGGCAATGGCAAACTACCTCTGCTTCTCACTTGCCTGGAAAGCCCCTTGAAGAACTCGTGGGCACTCCATGAAATTGCTGAGCAGTCGGGTTAGAATGGATAAAAGGAAGTCCTTCTTCACCCAAAGAGTGAAGAAATTCACTGCCGCATGAGGAGGTGGCGGCTACAAGCATGGACGGCTTCAAGAGGGAATTAGATAAACATCTGGAGCAGAGGTCCATCAGTGGCTATTAGCCACAAGGTGTAGATAGGAACCCTCAATCTGGAGCAAGTGATGCTCTGTATCCTTGGTGCTTGATGGGGGGGGGGGCAACAGTGGGAGGGCTTCAGGTGGCTTCAGGTGGCCCCGCTGCTGGACCTCCTGATGGTACCTGGTATTTTTGGCCACTGTGTGACAGAGTGTTAGAATGGATGGACAGCTTCAAGAGGGAATTAGATAAACATATGGAGCAGAGGTCCACCAGTGGCTATTAGCTATGAAGTATAGATAGGAACTCTGGGTCTGGGGCAAGTGATGCTCTGTATTCTTGGTGCTTGAGGGGGGGCAACACTGGGAGGGCTTCTAGTGTCCTGGCCCCACTACTGGACCTCCTGAGGGCACCTGGTGTTTTTGGCCACTGTGTGACAGAGTGTTGGACTGGATGGGCCACTGGCCAGATCCAACATTGGCTTCTCTTATGTTCTTATGCCATAAGTCTGGGATGGGAGACCTCCAAGGAAGGCTCTGCAGAGGAAGGCAATGGCCAACCCCCTCTGCTTCTCACTTGCCTGGAAAGCCCCTTTGTGGGGTCCCCATAAGTCTTGGATGGGCAACCACCAAGGAAGGCTCTGCAGAGGAAGGCAATGGCCAGCCCTCCCCCCCCCCCCCCCCGTTTCTCACTTGCCTGGAAAGCCCCTTGCTGGGGTCACCATAACTCAGTTGCAACCTGATGGCCATTGGCACACATGTTAAGCAGAGTGGAACATCAATCTGATGCCTTTTGATCCAGCCTTTCCTCCAGGGCAAGGCGTAGCATTCTCCCTTCCCTGTTTCATCCTTGCAGCCACCCCATAAAGTCATTTAGGCGACTGAGAGATTCCCTAACCTTATCTCAGCCCAGCCAGGTACAGCAGGGGTTTGAACCTGGGCCTTCCAGCTAATAACCTAACACTCCCGTCACTATGTGACTCTTGATCTCCTCCCTCTATGTCTTTTTTGTGTCCCCCTCCCATGGGTGTTTTTGTCAGGATTCCTGCATGGAGCAGAAATGTCTGCGTAGGAGCTGGATTCAAGCCCAGTAGCACCTTCGAGACCAACCAGATTTTAAAGGAAAGGGCTTTCAAAAGTCAGAGGTATCTGACAAAGAGAGCTTTAACTCTTGGAAGCACATGCGCTGAAAATCTTGTTGGCTTCTAAGGTGCCGCTGGACCCGAATCTAGCTTTTCCACTGCAGACCAGTACAGTTCTGCTCAAGAGTAAGGGGTATCTCATAAAGGGAGCTTTGCAGGCCCATAGCTACAGTGGGGCATCTTGGGGCCCGGCCCCCCAACTTACTACCAAGGCCCCCTGACGTCCTATCCAGTCCTAGTGCCTCAACTTCCATTTTTAAATTTTATTTGTTGTGCTCCCTTGGGGGGGTGTCTTTCAGGGTGCCCCCTGACTTATTTAAAGCCCCCCCAATTAAAAAATTCTGGCTACGGGCCTGAAGCTTTGACTATTGGAAGCTTATACCCTGAAAATCGAGTTGGTCTCTAACATCCTCCTGGTCCGCTTCTACTGCAGATCAGCAAGGCTCCGTTTCAAGACTCAAAAGATTTCTGACGGAAGGAGCTTTGACTATCAGGCGCTTATACCCTGGAAATTTTGGTGGCCTCTAAGGTGCTACTAACTGGACTCAGATCTAGTTTTTCTACTGCAGACTGGCACAATTATTCTCTTGATATATTTAAATCACACTTGCCAGGGAATGAAAGAAATATGTTCTAAGTTTAATGAAGGATATCACCTTTGGCTTCATTTCGCTTTCTTTCTTTCTTTCCTTTTTTTCTTTCTTTCTTTCTCTCTCTCTCTCTCTCTCTTTCTTTCTTTCTTTCTTTCTTTCTCTACCCAAGATTTGTAGAAAGATCTGTCTTGCCCATTTACAGCTCTAGTCACCTGATTTAAGTATCCAAAGATAGGCTGACTTTGCTGTTAGAATATAAGATTATTCAATATCCCCAAGGATATTCAATATCATTTCAAGCAGGAGCTCGGGGGAGCTCAGCTCTTGGAGTTGGTGCCAGCCCCCCCCCCCCCCGGGCAGGGGAACGCCTGCTTGTGTCATGGCTGCAGCAAAATGACCCCGTCCCCTGGAAAGGTTTTTGTTCCTCCGACCAGCCTTCTGAAGGGTTCAGCCACCACTGAAGCTGTCCTCCCAGAATAGTGGTATTTCTGAGGCTTGGATTAGTAGCTGTCCCCTCTCTGCCAGCTCTTTCTCCCTCCCTCCCTCCCTCCCTTCTTTCTCTCTCTCTCTCTCTCTCTCTCTTGCCTTCTGAAATACTTCCAGCGATGTCAGATGGTGTAGCATATGCAAATAAGTTATGCTAATGAGTTATGCTAATGATCTCCTGCACCTCTTTTTCTACGAAATGACCCCTGGATATGCCACTGAACTAGTTATGCCTCCTGTATATTTATTGAAATAGAAAAGGTGGGCAAAAGTAGGAACCAAATACACGCTGATCTATGCAGCAAATAAAAATATGTCCATTTGAGGATCAATTTATGAAATACAAGAAATATTCCAATTGTGTTGTATATTGCTACGCAGTTGGAGACTTTCCTGTTTTACAGATTGTTACAAGTAAGGAAGTTAAGTACAGAAATTGAACAAAGACCCCATTTATGAGCAACCTTTTCAGGAAACCTGAGATTTGGAAATATTAGGCAAAGGTGAATTTGCAGCTTTCTTTCTACCTCTCTCCTTCCTTCCTTCCTTCCTTCCTTCCTTCCTTCCTTCCTTCCTTCCTTCCTTCCTCCCTCCCTCCCTCCCTCCCTCCCTTCCTCCCTTCCTTCCTTCCTTCCTTCCTTCCCTCCTTCTTTCCTTCCTTCCTTCCTCCCTCCCTCCCTCCCTCTCTCCCTTCCTTCCTTCCTTCCTCCCTCCCTCCCTTCCTTCCTTCCTTCCTTCCTCTCTCCTTCCTTCCTTCCTTCCTCCCTCCCTTCCTTCCTTCCTTCCTTCCCTCCTTCCTCCCTCCCTCCCTCCCTCCCTCCTTCCTTCCTCCTTCCTTCCTTCCTTCCTTCCTTCCTTCCTCCCTCCCTCCCTCCCTCCCTCCCTTCCTTCCTTCCTTCCTCTCTCCCTCCGGACAAGCTTACAAAAGCACAGAAAAGGGGCTAGTTCTTTCTTTCAGGATATTTTTTTAAAAAATGGTATTCTGTATAATTCAAAAACTGGGGAGGGGGGACTCTCTTTTTTGAAGGGGAAAAAAAAAAAGGAATTAGTAAAAGAATTGGCCAAAAAAGAAAAAGTGGGAAATGCGGGAGAGAAGCGTGTGGATGAATTTTAATGCAATCAGAAAGCTGTAATAATGGTAATAAAGGAATACATTCCGACGTCAAGAGGAGGCAGGCCTGCGAAGCCAGAATCTCAATGAGGCCCAGGCGAGCCGGGCGCTCCCTCCTTCCCCCCAATGAAGGAAATGGAATTTTTAAGCACGGGCGAAAGAGGGATTAACAATTGGCAGGTCTCTCGGCCTTTTGTCTTTTGGCGAATCCCATTTAATCACGGCCTTTAATATTAAGGAGGCGGAGGACCCAGCATGCCCGTCTCCGGCTTGGGGGGAAGCCATGAATGATACAGCGAGCTGGAGTGCGATAAGGCCTCTGCGGCCCAGGCAACTTTCGGGAAGTGTTTCAATTATCTCAGCCCAAGTCTTTAAAAACTGGAGTTTAATTCGATCCGAAATGGCATCGCAGCTCCGGCGCAAGGAAAATATGTCTCTCTCCCTCTCCCGACTGCCACCCTTTCTTTCTTTCCCCTTTTAATCGCTCTTCCTTCTGTGCAGCGTGCCAGCCGTCGCAGGAGAGGGAGGCCGGAATGGCACCGTGTATTAATGTCAAGGCCTGTTTAGGCTTCCAAAGGTTGCTTCCCCCCCCCCCTTTCGCAAACACCTTCGAGTCACCCGTTGAAATGAGTTTAGGTGCTGAAACTTATTTCTCTGGCACACCGGCTTCGTGTGGCTGACCCCACCGAGTAGGGCTGCCAAGTCAGCCCAGGGGGCGGGGGATCCCCTGCTAAAGGGGTTCCCGATCCGCCGGCCAGCATTTGGCCGGCGGGGGGAAACCCACCCCCGACGTCGTCCAGTGAGGACGATGTAATGACGTCACCGGAAGTGACGCAGCACGTTGGGGGCGTTGCCAGGGCGACGCTCTGGCAATCGCCCCAAAACTCTATGATACCATAGAGTTTGGGGGCGATTGTCGATGGGCGCGTGCACCAGAAGAAACTCCCAGCAACAGGAGGACTCCTCCCCGCCAGTGAGTTTTCAACACTTGGCAACCCTACCATCGAGGGTGTCAAGAATCTCGGAAGGTTTCCTCCAAAGAAGAGCAAAAATGCTACGGCTCCACTGCTTATTATATATTATTTATCTATTTGTTGGACTTTTAACCAGCCCTCCCCACCAAGGCAGGCTCAGGGCGGCTTGCCTAAAACCAATCAAACAGTACACATTCCAATGTAAAATCCATAACAGACGATTTAAAACAGTTGAGATAACGATGGCGGTGCGATGTGAGAAAGCGCATTTGAGGACGCATTCAGCAGTGCTGCCACTCTGGTAACTTCGAACTTTAGGCCGACACAGAGTGTGGCTGGTAAGATGCCGCTCCTATCGGAATGCCCGCAGGAAAAACCCCGTCTTCACGGCCCCGTGGAACTGTGGGAGGTCGTGCGGGGCCCTGATCTCACCAAGGAGCTCGTTCCAATAGGTCGGCGCTGCTAAAGAAAACACTCTGGCCCTTGGCGATGATGTCATCACATTGGGCACGGCGCGGTGACGTCGTCACATTGGGCATGTCGCCGGCCGACGCTCTAGCAATCAGCCTAGAAACTCTATGGTACCATAGAATTTTCAGGCTGATTGCTAGAGCATTGGTCGGCGACATGCCCGGCGCGATGACGTCACCTCTGGGTGACGTTATCGTGTCAGGCATGTCGGCCCGAATCGGGCACTTTGGGGGCAGGGTTCCTCCCGCCAGCCTGATTCAGACCAGCGGATTGGGGGCCCTTTTGTCGGGGAACCCCTGCCCCACTGGCAGCCCTAAAGTCAGTATTTAACACATGGAGACACATGTCTCTGCAGGTCTGTCTGGTAGAGACAATGCCCTCATCTGACGCCGGACAAGCTGGCTGCATGTGACAGGGAAAGTACTCTTTCGATTAGCCTTTTCTCTTTCCTTTCAACTGCAACCTGAATGTGAACTGGCTCTACTTGAATATATGTAAGTTTACCTATTTTGCAATATACTTTTGGGAGATTTATTTCCCGCTCTCAGTATCATGCTTCTATGACTGGGTAAAACTCTGCTATATTAACCAAATACCCCAGTCACTGGCAACCCTAATAACTGGGCAGGGAGGCTCCCTTTGGTTTGGTGTGATGGTTAGGAATGCGGACTCTGATCTGAGAGAACCGGGTTTGACTCCCCACTTCTCCGCATGCAGCTGCTGGTGTGACCTTGGGTCAGTCACAAGTTCTCTCAGAGCTGTTCTCTCAAGAGCAGTTTTTGAAGGCGCTCTCTCAGCCCCACCTGCCTCACAGGGTGCCTGTTGTGGGGAAGGGAAGGGGAAGGAGACTGTAAACTGCTCTGAGACTCCTTTGGGTAGTGAAGGGTGGGGTAGAAATCCAATCTCTTCTCTTCTTCTTCTTCTTCTTTATTCACAATGTTAAGCAACCCAAAACCCATTCCGGGAAAACTTTGACTGCCTCAGGTACCGCCCCCCCCCCCCCCAATCTGTTGTGGGGTTAGTTGGATGACTTTTGATTGTGGTATGTGTAAAAGGCCATCATGTCACAACTGTCTTATGGCAACTCTGCAGGCTTTTCAAGGGAAGAGACGTTCAGAGATAGTTTGCCATTGCCTGCCTCTGCGTAGCAACCCTGGACTTCTGTCACGGTCTTCCATCCAAGCGCTAGCCAGGGCCGATGCTACTTACATTCCAAGATCTTACAAATTGCAAACTGAGACTATGTTTTAAGGATGATTAGTAATACCGAAAGAAGCTCTTAGGCCATGCACGCAGGACCATTTGCACCATGCATTAATAAATCTGGAATAATGACCAGTCCCTGGCTGTGTACTCTGTCGTCTGGGTAGCAGTGTGGGTGAACAAGATTTTGGGGTACGGGTGGACTGTAAGTTCAATATGAGCAGCCAGCGTGATGCAGCGGCAAAAAAGGTGAATGTGATCTTGGCGTATATCAACAGAGGCATAATCCAAATCACAAGATGGCATAATTCCCTCTGTACACTGCATTGGTCAGGCTGCACCTGGAGTCTTGTGTGCAGTTCTGGAGGCCTCACTTCAAAAAGGATGTGGACAGAATGGAGCAAGTGCAGAGGAGAGTGACAGGGATGATCGGGGGGGCCTGGAGACCAAGAAGCCCTGTGAGGAAAGGCTGAGGGACTTCCACCTGGAGACGAGGAGGCTGAGGGGGGACAGGATCTTTTGACACTTGTCTTTGCCACAGGCTGAGGGGTCTCTTTTAGCAGAATGTCTTTCAGTGGAGCTGTTCAAACCCAAGTTCAAATCCTGACTCTGCCATGGAAGCTCGTTGGGTGATTGCGGCCCAGTCATACACTCTAACCTACCTCCCAGGGTTGTTGTGAGGATCAAATGGAGGAGAGGAGAATGATGCAAGCCACTCTGGGTCCCCATGGGGAAGAAAGTCACAGTATGAATGAATTTAATAAACAAACAAAGTTGAGGTCTGCTAATTGTGAAGCATGGAGAGCCAGTTTGGTCTTGTGCTTAAGAGCGGTGGACTCTAATCTGAAGAACTGGGTTCGATTCCCCCCTCCTCCACATGCAGCCAGCCGGGTGACCTTGGGTCAGTCAGGAGTTCTCTCAGACCTGTTCTCTCAAGAGGAGTTCCCTCAGAGCTCTCTCAGCCCCACATACAAATAACATACAAATTGCAAGATGTCATAGTCCTGTTGGACACTGCATCGTTCAGGTTGCACCTGGAGTCTTGTGTGCAGTTCTGGAGGCCTCTCTTCCAAAAAGATGTGGACAGAACAGAGCGGGTGCAGAGGAGAGCGACGAGGATGATCGGGGGCCTGGAGACCAAGAAGCCCTGCGAGGAAAGGCTGGGGGACCTGGGAACATTCAGTCTGGAGAAAAGAAGGCTGAGGGGGGACAGGATTGCCCTCTTGAAGGATCTGAAGGGCTGTCCCTTCGAGGAGGGCAGGGAGCTGTTCCTGTTGGCAGCAGAGGAGAAGAAGACTTGCAATAATGGGTTTAAATTAAGGGCGGGGAGGTACCGGCTGGATCTTAGGGAAAACTTTTTGACAGTGAGAGTTGTGCCACAGTGGAATCAGCTGCCTGGGGAGGTGGTGAGCTCCCCCTCCCTGGCAGTCTTCGAGCAGCGGCTGGACAAACCCTTGTCAGGGATGCTCTAGGCTGAGCCTGCACTGAGCAGGGGGCTGGACTAGATGGCCTGTAGGACCCCTTCCGACTCTGTGTGATTCTATGATTCTAACGTGGCCTCCTTTCTTCTGTCTCTGGCTGTTATGTCGTTATTCCGGGAGGCTTCCATTTTCCTCCTACACCTTGCTCTCGGCTCTGTACACATGCCAGGATTATACGAGAAGCGGAGAGCCATCTATATGATAATGCGGATGCACACCTATATCATTTTTCGCTCTCGCCCCCTGTGGTTCTGTCCACCTTTGTGTCACTGGTCAGGTGGAGGGACTAGCCCCTATCTTCTCCCAGCCCTCGGGCTGCATTAATTGGCGCTTCTCACCTCTGCCCCCCCCCCGCCGCCGTTTGCCGTCCACGTGTGGCGCCCTGTTCTCCCGACTCGTCTGACACCTCTGCCTCACAACTTCTCGTCAAAACAGAACATTTAAATACAAATAGAACAAGGAATAATTTAACCCCTGTTTGCACCCGGAAAGGTGCCGGGGCTTCCTATAAACACCAGGAGCAAGGTTTGAAAACACTGCATATTGAATCTGACAGGTTCGTGCGCGCAGCTGGCCGCCACAAGCACAAAGAAGAAAAAAAACACAGGCTGATGCAATGAACCAAATATGCTAGGAGGCTACCTGGAAACAGGGTTGCCAGCCTCCAGGGGTGGCCTGGAGAACCCCCAGAACAAAAACGGATCTCCAGACGACAGAGCTCCGTTCCCCTAGAGAAAATGGCTGCTTTGGAGGATGGGCTGTATGGAATCATACCTCACACTTCAGACCCCACCTACCCCAGGCTCCACCCCAAACCTCCCAGAATTTCCCAACTTAGTTGGCAGCCCCAGAACTGCTTTATCTAGCAACCAGGGTCCAAGGACTGCCTCCAAGAAGAGTTATTTCCCATGAGGACAAAAGGAACCCTACAGAGACCTTGAACTGGGGACTCTAAGAACTGCCCACCATGGCAGCTTGGAGTAGGGTTCCCAACTTCCAGGTGGAGCCTGGAGATCTCCTGGGGTGACCTGGTCTTCAGACAACAGAGGTCAATTCTCCTAGTGAAAATGGCTGCTTTGCAGTGTGGATTCTCCTGAGATTCCTCCCCTACCTAAAGTGTACCTTCCTCAGGCTCTACTCCCAAATCTCCAGGAATTTCCCAATGCAGGGTTGGCACCCTAGCTTGTAGTCCAGGGTTAAGTTGCCTATTTGGGCTCAGGACTGAAGGTAGTTACTTAGTTGTTATAAACATCATTCTGAGACATCATCAGAACAAAGGAACGACTGACCTGCAGACGTGCAGGTTAGGAAAAAAGCTACTTTTACTTGTTGTGCTGTAAAAGGAAAAGCCAAAATGTCTCTTACCAAAGGCAGCTGAGAAACAACAGTCATGGGGAAAGATTCAGGGAAAACAGTGAGCCAGCCATGTTTGCAAGAGAAAGTGTATTAAACTGGAAGATTAAAAAAATCCCAAACTGACTGCACAGCGCTTTCTTTCACCCAACTTTTCCATACTGTTAAAAAAAATCAGTTCCTTTCTTGTACCCTCAGGTTTTTTTCTCTTTATGTACAACACAGGAGAAATGAGATTACCATTCTGAATTACCTGTATAACTAAAGAATGATTGGTCAGCAGAGGTACAGGATAGAAAAAAGCTACTTCATCCCGAAGTCCTGGACAACAGCAGATGTCATAAGAACATAAGAAGAGCCCTGTTGGATCAGCCCAGTTCTCCATTTAGTCTAGCATCCTGTCTCACATAGTGGCCAGCCAATTCCTCTGGATGGCCAACAAAAGTACATAGATGCTAAGGCCTTCTCGTGATGTTGTCTCCTGGCTTTTGGATTCAGAGGCTTTGTGCCTCTGAATGTGGAGGTTTCCCTCAGTCACCATGGCTAGTGGCCATCGATAAAACTTATCTTCCATGAATCTATCTAATCCCTTTTAAAGTTGTTTGTTCCTGCAGCCTTCACTACATCATCTGGCAGCGAATTCCACATTTTAATAACTCTCTGTATCAAGTAGTATTTCCTTTTGTCCCTCCTGAACCTATTGTCCATCAGCTTCATTGTATTCTAGTTCTAGTATTTTGGGAGGGGGGATTTTCTTTGTCAACTCTCTCCACCCTACGCATAATTTTATAAACTTCTATCATGTCCCCCCTTACTTGTCTTTTTTCTAAATGGAAAAGTCCTGGGCTATTCAGCCTTTCCCCATAGGGAAAGTGCTCCAGCCCCCTAATCATCTTCATTGCCCTCCTCTGTACTTTTCCCCAGTATTGATACCAAAGCATTCTGTAAAGGTTCATCTGAACGTCAAACATGTTTGGCTAAATTTTGGGAAAAGAAGAAAAACTTCACAATCATAGATTGGGTACTTAAACGACAAGAATTTTGCATACTAGATAAAATTGCAGACCCCGTCTCAAAAAGAAAATGACCCTTACACATCAACATTTGTGACTGTTTGGTTCCCTATCTTAGACTATTTGCTGTCTTAAGGAGGAATTTAAATCTGTAGTAGAAAGTATGAACATTATATATTACGGTATTTTTAAGATTAGGTAAAGGTAAAGGTTTCCCTTGCTCAAAAGCCAGTCAGATATGACTCTAGGGACGTGGTGCTCATCTCCGTTTCCAAGCCAAAGAGCCAGCGCTGTCCGAAGAAGTTTCCGCGGTCATGTGGCTGGTATGACTAGATGCCGAGGCACACAGAACGCTGTTCCCTTCCCACCAAAGCGGTACCTATTTATCTACTTGCAATTTCTTGTTTTTGAACTGCTAGGTTGGCAGGAGCTGGGCCAGAAACGGGAGCTCACTCCGTCATGCAGCACTCGGGTCTCGAACTGCTGAACTACTGACCTTCCGGTCTGCAGTTCAGCATCTTAACCACTCGAGCCACTGCAGCCTTTTTAAGATTACTTCTCCTTAAAAAACAAGTCATGGATATTGTTTTTTACCTACCTTATTGGCTGAAGTAAGCTATACTACCAATTCACCTATATGGTAACATGGTTGTTGTTAAATTTTAGTTGATATGCATATATATGTATGTATTTGTTCATATATTATATAAAAATAAAAGGAATACGGGGGGAAACATGTTTGGCAGCCATAATTTCATTCTTCAGTTTAAAAGAAATTACTTGAACCATCAATGTTTGGGTTGCGCCTAAATACTTTAAAAAATGCTTTTACACCCCTGCAAGGCGGACATCTTTTTGCATATCCCCATTGAAAACATGAAAGCCTGGGGAGAAATAAGAATTGACCAGCTGGTTCCTCAATCCATCTGATTTTAGTAGCCTGTCTTATCAGAGCGGGTTAATGCGCACATTCCTTCGTTTATAATAAAACAAGCCTAGAGAATTTATTTATTGACAAGTATTTATTCAAATTGGTTACATCTGTTCTGTAAATGTCTCCAGAGGAAGTAGGGGGGAGCCTCATTGCTCACGAACGTTTACATAGTATTTAATGAAGTGTAACTTAAGCATTTACGTGTCATGTGGGAAGAGGAGTCTTATACGCGTAGTGGAAAGGTTTTTTAAAAAAAATAACAAGTCTATGTAGTGTGATTGTAAAACTTGGATAAATCCAGGTGGGTAGCCATTGCTAGTCGGAAGCGGCAGAACAAAGTTGGAGTCCAGCAGCACCTTTAAGGCCAACAAAGTTTTATTTTGGGTAGAAGTTTTCGTGCGTACGCAGACTTTTAGTGTGCGCATGAAAGCTTATAGAGAGCCAGTTTGGTGTAGTGGTTAAGTGCGCGGACTCTAATCTGGGAGAACCGGGTTTGATTCCCCACTTCTCCACTTGCACCTGGCTGGATGACCTTGGGCAAGCCATAGCTCTGTGCCAGCTGTTCTCTCAAGGACAGCTTGGGAAAGAGCTCTCTCAGCCCCACCTACCTCACAGGGTGCCTGTTGTGAGGAGGGGAGGGGAAAGGAGTTTGTAAGCCGCTCTGAGACTCCAAGTGAGTGAAGGGCGGGGTATAAATCCAATCTCCTCTTCTTATTATTATTATTACTGATTTTAACTGGTTTAACCTTCCCTCTTTTTTGGAGAATTCTCGGAATAGTAGTTGTTGCAAGGGGTACTGGGGAGCTCCTGTATTCATGTCACGAAACTACAACTCAGCCAGGATCATCATGCCCCTGTATAAATCGATGGTGAGACCTCGTTTGGAGTACTGTGTACAGTTCTGGTCGCCACACCTCAAAAAAGATATTATAGCATTGGGAAAAGCACAGAAAAGGACAACTAGAATGATAAAAGGGTTGGAAAAGTTTCCCTATGAAGAAAGGTTGAAGTGCTTGGGGCTCTTTAGCTTGGAGAAACGACGGCTGAGGGGTGACGTGATCAAGGTTTATAAGATTATGCATGGGATAGAGCAGGTAGAGAAAGAAGGACTTTTCTCCCTTTCTCCCAGTCCAAGAACTCGTGGGCACTCCATGAAATTGCTGAGCAGTCTGGTTAGAACAGATAAAAGGAAGGACTTCTCCACCCAAAGAGTGATTAACACATAGAATTCACTGCCGCAGGAGGGGGTGGCGGCTACAAGCATGGACAGCTTGAAGAGGGAATTGTATAAACATATGGAGCAGAGGTCCATCAGTGGCTATTAGCCACAAAGTATAGATAGGAACTCTCAGTCTGGGGCAACTGATGCTCTGTATTCTTGGTGCTTGGTGGGGTGGGCAAAAGTGGGAGGTCTTCTAGTGTTCTGCCCCACTGCTGGACCTCCTGAGGGCTCATGGTGTTTTTGGCCACTGTGTGACAGAGTGTTGGACTGGATGGGCCACTGGCCTAATTCAACATCGGCTTCTCTTATGTTCTTAACTCCCTGGATTAGGGTTGCCAACTGCAAGGTAGCGCCTGGAGATCTCCAAGAATTATAACTGAATTTTCACTCAACAAAGATCGGGTTCCCTGGGAAAAAATGGCAACTATGGCATAAGAACCTGCTGAAGCCCCTCCCCTCCCCAACTCCTCCCTTCCCCAGGCCCCCCCCCCAAATCTCCAGTAATTTCCTGTCCAAACCTGGCAACCCTGCTCAGGATTCTTTGAGAGGAACCTGGGAATATCAAAGAAGAAGAAGGACACTGGATTTATACCCTGCTCTTCACTACCCGAAGGCGTCTCAGAGCCACTTACAATCTTCTTTCCCTTCCCCTCCCCACAACAGACACCCTGTGAGGTAGGTGGGGCTGAGAGAGCTCTCTCGAAAACTGCCTTTGAGAGAACAGCTCTGAGACAACTTGTGACTGACCCAAGGTCACCCAGCAGCTGCATGCGGAGGTGTGGGGTATCAAACCCAGTTCTCCCAGATCATAGTCCGTGCTCCTAACCACTATGCCAAACTGGCTCTCAAGGTGATATACTATAAAATGAGAGTTAAGAGACAGCATGGTGTACTGGTTAAAGTGTCACGTTAGGATTTGGGAAAACCAGATTCGAATCCCCACTCTTCCGTGGAAACTTGCTGGGTGAACCTTGGGCCAGTCACATATATTCAGCCTCACCTACCTCATGGGGTTGTTGTGAGAGTAAAATGGAGGCGAGGAGAACGATGTGAGCTGCTTGGCATCCATTGGGGAGAATGGAAGGATGTAAAGGAATCAAATGAAGTGATGGCTGCAGTAATAAACAACTACAAAAGGGATTAGATAGATTCAAGGAGGATAAGTCTATCATGTGGCTACTAGCCATGGGGACTGAAGGGAAACTCCACATTCAGAGGCACTGAGCCTCTGAATCCCAGAGCCAGGAGGTGACATCAAGAGAAGGCCTCAGCCTCTCTGCCCTGTTGTTGGCCCTCCAGAGGAACTGGATGGCCACTGTGTGAGACAGGATGTTGGACTAGATGGACCCTCACTGGTCTGATCCAGCAGGGCTCTTCTCATGTTCTTATGAAGGCTCTATGCCTTGCTGTTGGACCTTCAGAAGAACTGGTTGGCCACTGTGTGAGACAGGATGCTGGACTAGATGGACCACTGGTCTGATCCAGCAGGGCTCTTCTGATGTTCTTAAGAAGTCCTCGGCCTCTCTGCCTTGATGCTGGCCATCCAGAGGAACTGGCTGGCCACTCTGTGAGACGGGATGCTGGACTAGATGGACCCTCACTGGTCTGATCCAGCAGGGCTCTTATCGGGGGAAGGCCTCGGCCTCTCTGCCCTGTTGCTGGCCCTCCAGGGGAACTGGTTGGCCACTGTGTGAGACAGGATGCTGGACTAGATGGACCACAGGTCTGATCCAGCAGGGCTCTTCTTACATTCCTAAAAAATGCCTGAGTCCCACCACTTTCGAAACCGGATTTCCTTACAAGTGAAAGTGTTCACACCACCGAAGGGTAGGGAAGCTGGAACTGCTTTGCTGCTGCTTCTCGACCCACCGATTTATCCGGGGGAGTTGGCCTTTTGTCATCCGCAGTCCCCGGAGACGTTGCCCTCCCAAAACTTGCCCTGGCAGTGGCTGCTCTACTGAGTTTGTTCTGCTTTCCCATTCCTTCTGAAATATGGTAAGCATCTCTTTATTTTGTTCCAGAAGACAGAAAACTCTTTGTGGGCATGCTCAACAAACAGCAGTCAGAAGACGATGTGCGCAGGCTATTTGAGGCCTTCGGGAACATCGAGGAGTGCACGATCCTTCGGGGCCCAGATGGCAACAGCAAAGGTAAGCCCGGCAGGTAGGGGTGCTGGCCTCCAGGTGGGCCCTGGGGATCCCCTGGAACTATCGCTCATCTCCAGACTACAGGGATCAGCTCCCCTGGAGAAAATGGCTGCTTTGGAGGGTGGACTCTGTGGCATTATGTCCCACTGAGGCCCCTGTCCTCCCCAGGCTCCACCCCCAAATCTCCAGTTTCTGAACCTGAATCCGGCAACCCTACTCCCTAGGGTTGCCAAGTCCTACCTTAGCTGCAGCGGGGTGGAGTTCTGGTCATCTCTGGGAGTTCTTTGGCATGCGCGCAAAGTGCGCGTGATGCAATGACATCACCCAGAAATGACATCACCGCGCCGGGCACATTGGGGGTGGGACCACTATCATTCGAGGGGAAACCATAGAGTTTTCCCTAGAATGATAGAGCGTCCCCCCCCACAACATGCCGTGACGTCTCCATGATCGCGCCAGTTTGGGGGTGGGGTTCCCCCGGCGGCCCAGTCTGGGCCAGCAGGTAACAGACCCATTGAGGGGGGTTTCCCCGCCCCCCAGAGGGACCTGTCAACCCTACCACCCTCCTATCCCCCA
The DNA here is from genome assembly GCA_029233225.1 of Lepidodactylus listeri. Lineage (NCBI taxonomy): Eukaryota > Metazoa > Chordata > Lepidosauria > Squamata > Gekkonidae > Lepidodactylus > Lepidodactylus listeri. The sequence goes on along the minus strand of JARCFY010000004.1, from coordinate 5,308,018 downwards.
CCCTTGAACAAGGGTGGCTCAGTCGTAGGGTTGCCAGGTCTGGGTTGGAAACTAACTGGAGACTTTGGGGGTGGAGCCAGGAGAGGGCGGGGTTTGGGGAGGGGAGGGGCCTCAGCATGGTACAATGCCATAGAGTCCACCCTTCAAAGCAGCCATTTTCTCCAGGGGAACTGATCTCTGTCAACTGCAGATCAGTTGTAAAAGCGGGAGATCTCCAGGCCCCACCTGGAGGCTGGGAACTCTACTCAGTAGACAAGACTCTTCCCTTGGAGAGGCCCAAATAGGGTGCCATCTCTGGGTTGGGAATTTCCTGATGCCTGGGAGGTGGGACGTGCCATCCAGTCCGCCCTGCAAAGCAGCCGTTATTCTCCAGGGGAACTGAGCTCTGTAGCCTGGAGATCACTTCTACTTCTGGGAGATCTGCAGTCATGGGCAGTCATGTTACGGTTGCCAACCTCCAGGCGGGAACTGGTGATCTCCCGCTGTGACATTTGATGTCCAGACTACAGAGATCAATTCCCTGGGAGAAAATGGCCGCTTTGGAAGGCGGACTCTATGGTGTTGTAGCCTGCCGAGGCCCCTCCCCTCCCCAAACCACACCTTCTCCAGGCTCCGCCCCCCCAAAATCTCCAGGTGTTTCTCTGTTCCAAGCTAGCAACCCCAACCCATTTCCAGACCCCATCTTAGCTGTAATATCTAGTTTGAGCTGGACTGCCAATTCTACTTTGCGAAATTCCTGGAGATTCGGGAGTGGAGTCTTGGGAGGATGGGCTGTGGGGAGTGGAGGGACCTCCCTGGGGTAGAGCGTCATACAGTCCACCCTCCAATTTTCTCCAGGGGAACTGATCTCCACCCGGAGGCCAGCAACCCTGGGCAGAACTGTTCATTCAGTATTCCAACTCCCATTAAATATCACAAGCAGTATGACCCTTAGCTAACCAGGGGTCTAAATCCTGAAAATTGACTCTTGAATATTCATTGGAAGTATAGCAAGGGTTGCTGACTCTGGCTCCGAGAAGTCTTGGAGGATTTGGGGATTAGGGGAGCCAGGTCCTGCCAGTGCACAGGGGATCCCCTGGTTTCCAGCACTTTCCCCCCTGGCACTGCCCACCTGGCTGGCAGGGGAGAGTTACTGCCCCAAACGCAACATCCCTACATCACCCGGAAGTGATGTGGGCACGTCGGTGACATTGGGGGGTGATGCTCTGGTTTTGGGGCAAAACTCTATGGTAGAATTAGCATCAAACCATAGAGGTTTGCCCAAAAACCAAAGCATCGCCCCCTATATTACTGATGCACAAATCTGTGCCCTATGTGACCCCTTGGTCGCATTGGAATCACACAGTCTGAGTCCAACGAGTTAGATGAATATCTGTTTAACTAATTCATAACAGGGAATACAAGCCTGATGAGTGCCTTAGCACTCCAGCAATTCCAAGGCTGTATTCTGCCATAACCAGGAAGGGTAGAAGGTCTTATACCCCAAACAATATCACATATAGTTTACACATTGAAGAATCTCTAATTGGTACCAGGCAGTTAACATCATGCAAGCATAGTTTGACTTTAGGTCTTACTATTGGTCTCTCCTTATACTGGTCAGTTATGTCAGTGGTGTATTCACTTATCTGGTTTCCAGGACAATGGGAACATTAGAGAACAGTGGGTTCCTTTCTGACCTCCGTATGGAAGGTTTGTTGATAAGGGGTTACGAATCACACTAAACTTGCCCTCAGCATTCTTGCCTCTTGCGCATTCCATTTCTATCGCATCCTAATTCCATCTTCAGAGGCTTTTAACAATACTTTTGCTTAATATGGCTTCTTATGGCTTCTTATGGCTTCAGCCAGTTTGGTGTAGTGGTTAAGCGCGCGGACTCTAATCTGGGAGAACCGGGTTTGATTCCCCACTCCTCCACTTGCACCTGGCTGGATGATCTTGGGCAAGCCATAGCTCTGTACCAGCTGTTCTCTCAAGGACAGTTCTCTCAGAGCTCTCTCAGCCCCACCTACCTCACAGGGTGTCTGTTGTGGGGAGGGGAAGGGAAAGTCATTTGTAAACCGCTCTGAGATTCCAAGTGAGTGAAGGGCGGGGTATAAATCCAATCTCCTCTCTTCTTCTCTTCTTTTACAAAAAATGCAATTATTAAATATATACGTTCTGCTACAAGTTTCTTTAATCAGAAGCTTCTTGGTTACATACCAGGATCTGGACCTGTTATGATTAAACCTTTGAAGGCACCATGTCAATATATATCTATCTATCAAGGAGGAAGTGTCAGAAATCACATTCAGAAATCACATTCTTTTCCCCTTGTCCTACATCACTGATGTGCCTACGTCACATCCAGGTGACGTAAACATGTCACCCCCAATGCCCACGACTCACCTATGTCACAGTTTGCTCCATCCCTCCCCTCTCCCGGAGTACCCCAGTAAGTCCCTCGCTGGCTTGTCTTTCGGACCTGGCAACCCGGTTGGGGGTGGAGTCTGGGGTGGGTGTGGTTTGGTGAGGGACCTCAGCAGGTACAATGCCATAGAGTCCACCCTCCAAACCAGCCAGTTTCTCCTGGAGAGCTGATCTCAGTGCTTTGGAGATCTCTTCTAATGCCTGAATATCTCTCGTCTCCACCTGGAGGTTGACAAACCTCTGTACAGGCTGCAGTCCACGAGAAGCCACGGAAAGCCAAGGCCAGCCGCAGCAATCGCAAAAGCAAAGTCACTAACTGTGGGCCAACCCACCCGTCCCTCTCAGAGACTTGATTCACATGTTTTGTGCAGTAGGGGGGAAACGTGCAGTAGGAACTATGTCTGTGTACAGAGCACTATGTAGGGTAAATGTGCATAACAAACCCACGCCTGACTGCTTGCTACTGTTCTACAGCAGCCACCCCATGAAAGCCAGTCTGGTGTGTGGTGTGGCAGGTTTTAGATTAGGTTCCGAGTGACTCAGGTTCAAATCCCCACCCTGCCATGGAAGCTCATTGGGTGACATATAGATGATGGCGCGGAGTTGTTTTCTGTTGCCCCAGAAGGTCGGACCAGAACCAGTGGGTTGAAATTAGAAGAGTTTTCGGCTAAACTATAGGAAGAACTTCCTGACAGTTAGAGCGGTTCCTCAGTGGAACAGGCTTCTTCGGGAGGTGGTCAGCTCTCCTTCTTTGGAGGCTCTCAAACAGAGGCAAGATGGCCATCTGACAGCAATGCCGATTCTGTGAACTGAGGCAGATCGTGAGACAGAGGGCAGGAAGTGTTGCCTCAGTGCTTAGTTCTCTCGTAACCAGGGGTTTGTTGGAGCAGGAGCGCACAGGAGCGCAGCTCCGGGAGTGAGGAGCCCAGGGGGCAGGCACATGACCAAGCCCCACCCCCTCCTCGGCTTCCCTGAGCAGTGCAGAGGCGCAACGCCCCAGGGAAAGCCCTGCTAGGGTCTTTATTGTTTTTAATGTTTTGTTTTAATATTGATAATTTTATCCTTGTTCCTTTTATGACTGTGTGCCGCTTTTCCAGAGACTTGCTTAAGGTGGCATATAAATTTTCTAAGTATACCATTTTTTATCTGGGCACATGGCACATAAGTACTGGAGAAATGTCACCAACCCTTCAGCAGCTTCCACCCCATCAGTTTGGTGTAGTGGTCAGGAGCTGGACTCTAATCTGGGAGAACCGGGTTTGATTCCCCACTCCTCCACATGCAGCTGCTGGTGTGACCTTGGGCCAGTCACAAGTTCTCTCAGAGCTGTTCTCTCATGAGCAGTTCTCAAAAGACCTCTCTCAGCCCCACCTACCTCACAGGGTGTCTTGTTGTGGGGAGGGGAAGGGGAAGGGATGGGTGGTGCACATGTCCTGGGTATCTCAAGTCTCCTTGAAACCTGGTGGTTTCAAGGGAGCAGGAAGAGAATGAGGGTGTGTTCTTTACGCTTATTTTTATTGCACAAAGTATTGGATGGGGAAGGGAATGGAGGAAGAGCAGGTCAGTTTCACTCATCTGTGGAGTGGAGCCTGAGGGGTGGGTGTTGCCTTCTGACACCCTTCCGGTATGTTGGGGGGTGGTGGTGGCATATGCAAATGAGTTATGCAAATGAGTTATGGTAATGAGCTCCTGCACCTCTTTTTCTACGAAATGACCCCTGATTTTATGACTTTGGCCCAGTCACAAGTTCTCGGCCTAACTTACCTCACAGGGTTGTTGTGAGCTTAAAACAGAGGAGACTGATGTAAGCCACTCTGGGTCCCCGTTGGGGAGAATGGTGGGTTATAAAGGAAGTCAATATATAATAACAGTAGCTGAAGGTGGAGGGTGGATTTCCCCATATATACCCCAGAGAGCACTACGGTCGGGGTCACAACATTGATTAGTTATCCCAGGCCCCAGGGCGGCTACCAGGTCCAGGGCCTTTTCAGTGGTGGCTCCTTCCTGGTGGAATGAGCTCCTGGAGGAGATCAGGGCCCTGCGGGACCTTATGCAGTTCCACAAAGCCTGCAAGATGGAGCTCTTCCACCAGGCCTTCAACTAGGAGCCGCCCACCACTACCATCAACAGCCACCGTTAATACCTGTGGCGTAGGCTGGCCGTAGTTGTGACCGAACCATACTACCTTTAAAAACTGTCGCCTGTGGAGTGGGGTACTCTGGGCCATGTATTATATGGTATGCCATCTTGCCTTAATAATTACTGTGAGCACTTTATTTGTAACTTTATTGTTTTAAATGGTTTTAAACATTTTATGGATCTTGGCACATTGGCCAAGCAATGTGAACCGCCCTGAGCCTGCTTGCGGGGAGGGCGGGCTATAAATGCAACAAATAAATAATAAATAATAAAAGGCAAGTTGGTTAGTGAGCGGGAAAGAGAGAAGGAAACAGGGGGGAACAGAGGATATGGGGGCTGCCAGGAGGAGGGAAATGGCGTGGGAAGAGGATACAGAAGAAACAAGGCGCTCCTTGCAAGTCCTTGCTGTTGGGGTGAATGTTTAAAAAATTGCCTTGGAAGCACAATGCTTTTTCACAGTAGCCCTAATTGTTCACATTAAGGGCAAATGCAATTCAAACAAAGGGCAAAGATGACCTGACTCCAGTGGTAACAAGAGCAAGAAATTTTGCTTCCAAAACTAGAAGCATGTCTTATATGACATATTCAAGCGGGTACATTTAACTTATTACGAACAGACTAACTACGAAAAGGTTAACTCGCTACAGCTCCACGCCAAGATGAGCCTGCCGTATGGCGGGGAGGGCGGGATATGAATCACACGAAATAAATAAAAGAAAGAAAGAAAGAAGAGAAGAGAAGAAGAGAGGTCTACAAGCACAGACGGCTTCAAGAGGGATCTTGATAAACATCTGGAGCAGAGGTCCATCAGTGGCTCTTAGCCACAAGGGATAGATGGAACGCTCTGTCTGGGGCAAGTGATGCTCTGTACTCTTGGTCCTGGGGGAGGGGCAACAGTAGGAGGGCTTCTGGAGTTCTGGCCCTGCTGGTGGACCTCCTGAGGGCACCTGGGTTTTGGCCACTGTGTGACACAGGGTGTTGGACAGGATGGGCCATTGGCCTGAACCAACATGGCCTCTCTTAGGTACTTAGGTCCTAAATAAGAGGAAATAGAAGGCAAAAGCAACAGCTAAAGAGGCTCGGTGTCTAACCCATGAGAGAGAACCGTGAGAGGGGCCCACTGCCAAGTGTACCTGCATGAAAGAATTCTCTTAACGCTTTCCCTCCCAGAGACCCTTGCACGCAGAGCTGCAATCTCCAACACTTGTGGGTCCCCCCCCCCACTGTGCAGCTGGGCCCAGTTCGGGGGGCCAGGCTGGCCCCGCTTTACTGAGCCAGGCTTTTCCCTGAGAGAATCTGCCAGAAGGGGGAAGGAGGGAAATCTGTAGACAGAGGGCCAGATAAAGGTAGGTTGGCTGGTGGGTGGGAAGGAGAGAAGGAAGCAGGGAAGCGGGAGAGGCCGCAGGGGCTGCCAAGGACGGGAAAGAGGCAATAGTGGGGAGGAGGAAATGAGATGCTCCCCCTCCAGAAGTCTTTGCAGTTTCCCTGCTTCTTGCGAATAATCGGTTCCGATCTAATTTGTAACATTTTATCTTTGGAAGCCGTTTTAATTTGCAATTGAATGTAAGGTGTGTTGGTCCAGGCCCTTTCCTCATGTAGGTGTCTCTTGTTTGCAGGGCTCATTTCGTAGCAGGAGCGCCTTTGCATATTAGGCCACACCCCCCCTAATGCAGCCAATCCTCCAAGAGCTTACAGAGCTCTTCTTACAGGGGCTACTGTCAGCTCTCGGAGGATTGGATACAGCAGGGGTGTGTGGCCTAATATGCAAAGGAGCTCCTGCTACGAAATGAGCCCTGCTCGTTTGCCACGGCACCTTTCCCCACAGATCCTTGCGGCCAATCACGCATTATCTCTTTTTCTTGACACTCTGTCATTAAACTCTCAGATTTCATAGGTGAAATGGTCTTCAGTTCAGATGTGCAGTTGCCCGTACGATTCACAAGATTGTGCCAGCTCAGCATGCTTAGAGTCACCCAATTCATGGAGGTTTTTTGGGGGGGGGCTGAACCTGGGGCAGAGCTCAGCCAGGATGCGATGCCGTCGACTCCACCCTCCAACGCTGTCGTCTGGCGATCAGTTGTAACTCCAGGCCCCGCCTTGAGGCTGTAGCAACCCGAGCTGCAGTGTTGGGAGAGTCAAGTAATGAAACAACTACCAGAATTACAAGCCCGCTTCTACTTGCACGAAGTCTTCTAAAAAGGGGGGGAGAGCTTTCATTTATAGTTGTGTTGATGCTTATTGCTGGTCCTACAAAAGACACATTGCGCAGCTGAGATTCATGGACGGAGCGCTCCTGTCATCAACACAACTATAAATGAAAGCTCCCCCCTCCTTTGGAAGGCTTTGTGCAGGTAGAAGCGGGCCTGTAATTCTGGAAACTCCCGTTGGGCCTTGACTTTTAAAATACTGGTGCAGAATTGACTGGTCATTGTTAAATTGAATGAATTGAATGTTATTGTTATTCTGAACATACTGAATATATGTACATGACAAGGATGTTATAAACAGCACATAATGCACTTTATAGAATGATAAGGTACAAATAGAACATGTTAATTTGCAAAAATTTCCTGCAGTGTATATTTTTTGTTACCCACCTTGAGGCTGGCAACCCTAAATGTGGGAGATTGCCCCCTGGACAGAGCTCCAAAATCAGAGGCGATGGGCTCTGTCCTAAATGGAGAATCTTCCGTTCGGTTTGGACGGGAGAGCCATCCTTCACCTGGCATTAAATATTGATCTGCTTGTATTATATCATCACCGGCGAGCACGGGCAGATGATACAAAGCCTTCTGAGGCAGTTCATATGTCACCTGCTATTTTGACAGGCGGCAACGTGAACAGACATCATTTCTGTAACACGGCAGAGAGAAATCTTCATCACTGTAATGGATGAGAGGAGAAAGTTGCATTAAAGGGGACTGGGGTGACCGGAGCTTTAGCTGCAGAGGGTGTGAAATGAAATGCCGCAGAAAAATTGAACACAGGATATTCAGGAACAGTGGCATCCAACAGACAGCAGCTCTCTGTGCTTCAAAACTCAGGTCCTTCCCTCCCCAGCTCCCACCACTGCTCTTAGGAACAATGGGAGCAAATGGACAACACAGCATCATTTTCACAGGGAAAACCAGAAGTGATGTCATCATGTCATGCAACACTCTAGGAATCCTCCTCCCAGATCTCTGTGGTGAAAACCATAGAGATGAGGGATTTATGGTGAAAACCATAGAGATCAGAGGGATTCCTAGAGCATTGCAGGTGGGTGGCAACCTGAGTGAGCGTCTTCTTAGTCATGGCACCAAAATTAGGGAACTCCCTTCCCAGGGATATTGGTTGGTCCCCCTCTATCACTGTCTACTGCCAGTGGGTGAAGACTCTAGTTTCTCTTGGAATCCTCCCAGTTGTTTTGGGATACAGGCAGAGCAAGACAACAGAGCTAGATCACAGTCCAGAGTCCAGTCCAGGGATCCAATACCAGTCTAGCGGCAGTTAGAGTTCATGGGTTGTTCAGGAACACAGAGTCAAGGCAGTCCAAGGTCACTGATCAGCTAGGTTCGGGCAGATCCAAAAAAGGTCAGTCCAAAGATCACAGGAGGCAGGCAGAGTCCAGAGTTGTGGTCACAAAGTTCACAGGGCTGTGATGAGTTGCTTCCACAATCTGCAGTTCTCCAGGTCTGATTTAGGTCACGTTCATACGGCTCTTTTGAGCCATATGGATTTAAAGTGCACGTCCAGATAACAACATCTGGGAATTGTGCCGCTTCCGTGAGTAGCCCATCGATCCCCGTCAGGGATCCATACTTAAAAGATAGTGGTGAAAGTCCAGTCCTAAGCTGGCCGACGGGCCAATGGCAGACTTTCCCCCATCTAGTTGTTCCACCAGCACACAATCAGCCCGTAGGGATGGTCTCCAGACCATCCCGAATGACCGCCATTTTTAAAAAGTCTTAGCGATTCGTGCATAATCGCATAAACGTGTGACGTTGGCAGAGCTGTGCTCAAACAATCCAAACACTTTAATGTTTCTGAAGGTCCCGTAATATTTATGCACTTTGTTAACTGAAATGGTACCTAAAAGAAGGTACCGCTGGCGGTGCTTTTACCATTTAAGTCCGCGCATGCACAGAAAAACAAGTAGATGATGAGGCACATATGCACATGTGCAAACAGGATTTTTTTAAAAAAAAAGTCAATTGCACAGCTCCTTGGGGTGGATGCCGTCTAGACAATCCACCGTGGAATCACGTGTGGTAAAGCGATTCACGGGGGAGCTGTCTGGTTGTGCGACGCTGGATCAAAATGACGTAGATCAAACCAGAGCCGGGCCAATGGCAGGATTAGCTGCCCATCTGAACGCACCCTTATATAGGCATTCCTTACCAAGCCTGATCTACAGCCATCTGCTTGGAGGTGCTCCTGCACTTACTCAGAACTGCTATTGTTAAGCAGCTGGCGCCAAGCCACGAGGCAAGCACTCTGTCTGTGTGTCCTTAAGTCTTGCCGGAGCTTTTCCCTTTGCTGTTTAATTGGGGGGGGGGGGGCTTGGTGGGCTGCTTTCCTGCAGTTGTGCTTCATTGGCTACTTCAGAGCTAGGCATGGTTGGGTCGAGGTCAGCTGCCAGCTGCCACTTTAGGTGGTTCAGAGCTGGCTGTGTGTGGCCCCGCGACGCCTGAGAAGTCTTCAGCCACGCTGGACTCAGGCTGGTCAAACTGGTCCACCACACCAATGTCTCTTATAAAGACCATAAAAGCCAGGGAGGTTCCTAGAGTGCTGTGTGATGCAGTGGTATCACTTTGGGGGGGGGTGTTTCTCTGGAGGTGATGTTGCGGCATTGCGGCATTGCATGACACCATTCCTCCCTGTCTCTGCCCCCCTCCAAGCCACCCAACCAGTTTCCAAGGACCAGCAACCCGAGCCTTAAGGTCTGCCGGTTCCAAAACTGGGCCAAGAAATAGACTGGGACCATATGGAGATGGAGCAAGATGGTAGCGATAGGGTCCTTATGGCCTGCTCCAGTTTTGGTTGCCAACCTCCAGGTGGGACCTGGCGATCTCCTGGAATGTGCTGCTGCTAGGGATTAGGGCCCTGCAGGACCTTTTACAGTTCTGCAGGGCTTGTAAGACAGAGCTCTTCCACCAGGCTTTTGGTTGAGGCAGATCTCATCTGGCCCCTCCTGTTAGCATCCTGTTACCTCTCTGTTACCATCTGTACCGTGGCCTTCAGTTTTCGAGGACACAGAATGATAACCGCCTTGGTACTTATAATCTTGAATCCCTTAAAGCAGGGGTGGCCAACCTGTGGCTCGGGAGCCACATGCGGCTCTTTCACACATATTGTGCGGCTACTGGCAGGGTGGCTGGGGAAGCAAAGGGGAGGCATGCTTTTTCTCTCTTCCTTCCTTCCTTCCTTCCTTCCTTCCTTCCTTCCTTCCCTCCCCCCTCCCATCTATTTGCTTTCCTAGTTTCTCTCTCTCTCTTTCTTTCCACTTCTTTAATTCTTTCTTTCCATCTCTCTCTTTTTCTCTCTCTCTCTCAATATCATTAGCAAACAAGTAATATCATTATCAATAACCGGTTTTCCTTGTTTGTTTTTATTTTTGGCAGTCCCATTTAATGTTAATAAAAAGCAAATTTGCATATTTTTAAAAATAAAAATGTGTGTGTGATATTTGTTCCTGTCTTGCGGCTCTCAGAAATCTGACGTTTATTCTATGTGGCTCTTACGTTAAGCAAGGTTGGCCACCCCTGCCTTAAAGGGTTTAGCCCTTCCTGACTTTAATGGTCCAACACGAAGGCACCGCCGTAATAGTAGTGATGCAGTTTGATTGCCATCATTTAAGGGTTAACTTTATGGTTTTGATCTTGATTTTATTGTTTTCTGTTAAATGTTGTAACCCACCCTGAGCTCGCTTGTGGGAAGGGTGGGCGAGAAATTGAACCAAATAAATGAATAATTCATAAATTGATCTCCAGAATGCGGAGATCAGTTCCCCTGGAGAAAATGGCTGCTTTGGAGGGTGGACTTTATGGCAATCCCCAGACCCCCCCGCCCCGAGGCTCCACCCCTAAACCCCCCCCTGCTCCAGGCAACATCCTCTGCCGCCATGATGGAAGTTACGTCTTTTTAAAGTGGAAGTTCTGATTTGTAGAAATCCACCTGGACTGGAGCTTGTCTGAAAAGATAGCAAGCCACAGAAGTAAGTTGGGGAAGCGGTTTGGTAAAGCTGACCCCAAACATACCAGAGTATGAATCCTCCCACCCGCCACTCCACTTGAAGCCTGTTCTTATTCTATTCTCTCTCTCTCTCTCTCTCCTGCAGGTTGCGCATTTGTGAAATATTCCTCGCATGCGGAAGCCCAGGCGGCCATCAATGCCTTGCACGGAAGCCAGACAATGCCAGTGAGTCCTAACGTTTTTGTCTGTTTATCCCGTGAAGCCCTCAGCACCTGGCATTTTCTCCTCCGACTCGAAAGCCCAGCGGAGTCTCCGCACAGCGGAATTCTACTGACTGGCTGCAGGAGGAATAAGCTCCCACGGAGGCTCGTTAACTTAGAAAAGTAGCAGAAGTTCTTTATTGTCAGAGAGCCCCATACAAATAGGAAAGGCAGACTCCGGGTGCATTCATACGGCTCTTTTGAGCCGCACCAGGCACGAGCGCCTGATGGATTTAAAGTGCACGTCCAGAGAACATCTGGGAATCGTGCCGCTTCCGCGAGCAGCCCGTCAATCCCCATCGGGGATCCGTACTTAAAAAGATAGTAGTGAAGGTCCAGTCTAAAGCTGGCCGACCAGCCAATGCTGGACTTTCTATCATCAGGTCGTACCTCCAGTGCACAATCAGCCCATAGGGCTCCAGACCATCCCGAACGGCTGCCATTTTAAAAAAGATGTGCACATAACAAACATGTGACGTCCCCAGAGCTCCGCTCAAGCAATGCGAACAATTTAATATTTCTGATGGTCCCCTGAACTTTATTAACTTCATTAACTGAAAGGGTACCTAGAGGCAGGTACTATTGGTGTCACTTTTACCATTTTAGTCCGCGCATGCGCAGATAAACAAGTTTATGGTGAGGCGCATATGCATATGCACATACAGGATTTTTCTTTTAAAGCCAACCGCATGGCTCTTTATGGTAGATGCCATCTAGGCAATCCACCGCGGGAGTCACGCGTGGTAAAGCACTTCACAGGCGATCTGTCTGGTCCTGTAATGCTGGATCAAAAAGATGAATCTCAAATTACAGCCGGGCCAATGGCGGGATTAGCTCCCTGTCTAAACACACCCTACGAGCGTCTAGCAATCTATCTAAACTGGGATGGAGCTGGATTGTAGAAAGTCTGTCCGGCTAGGGCTACCAACCTCCAAGCGGTAGCTGGAGAGTTCCCGCTATTGCAACTGATCTCCAAGCAATAGAGATCCGTTCAACTGGAGATAATAGTCACTTTGGAAACTGGCCACTATGGCATTAGACCTCACTGAAGTCCCTCTCCTCCCCAAACCCCAACCTCCTCAGCCTCCACCTCCAAAACCTCCAGGAATTTCCCAGCCCGGAGCTGGCAGTCCTGTGCCCAACCCCTATGGTGGACAGATGAAGAGTTTGCCAGTTTGCTCTCTCTAAGCTGTGGGTTCTTGTGAGCAAAAACTCTACTTTGTGAGGTCCTGGCATTCAAGTTGTGAGCGAGCCATTTGGCTGCTGCATAGATTAGTTTGCTCCGGAGCCATTCTTCCTGAGCTAAGACAAGAATGTATGAGCCAGAGGCTAAAAAAACTGTGAGCTAGCTCACACTAACTCAGCTTAGAAGGAACACTGGCCTGGACTCCACTGGCCACCATCACGAATTGTGGGTAGGTTTGCCAGATCCAGCTAGGGAAACTCATGAAAATTTGGGGATGGAGCCAGGGGAGGACGGGGATCTCAGTGGAGTACAATGTCACAGAGTCCACCCTCTAAATCCATCCATTTCCTCCAGGGGAACTGATCACTGTGGTCTGGAGATGAGTTGTAATTCCAGAGGAACTCCAGGTCCCACCTGGAGACTGGCAGGCAGTGAAAGGAAGGAAAGAGTGCCTGAGAGTAACATTCGTGCTAACAAAGGGGCACCTGCATGGCCAAAGGAAAGATCTAGCCCTTTGCTAGCTCTCGAAAACCTGGACTAGCAATAAGAACACAAGAGAAGCCTTGTTGGATCAGGCCAATGGCCCATCCGGTGAAACACTCTGTAGCTGCAATCACACACACTAAATAATCCACTTTCAATGCCCTTTCAGACTGGGTTTTGCCAGTCCACACAGTAAAAATCCAGTTTGAAAGTGCCCTGACAGTGGATTGAAAGTGGATTATTTAGTGTGTGTGATCACCAGAGTTCCCTCTAAGCTGAGTTAGTGTGAGCTAGCTCACAGTTTTTTAGCCTCCGGCTCATACTTTTTTGTCTCAGCTCAGGAAGGATGGCTCCAGAGCAAACTAATTGATGCAGCAGCCAAATTGCTCACTCACAACTTTAATGCCAGTAGCTCACAGAGTAGAATTTTGCTCACAAGACTCCACAGCTTAGCGGGAACATTGGTGATCACAGCCCCTGTCATAGAGTGGCCAAAAGCCAGGGGCCATCCGGAGGTCCACCAGTGGGGCCAGAACTCCAGAAGCCCTCCCATTATTGTCCCCCTAAGCACCAAAAGCACAGGGGAAAAAAAGGAGATTGTAAGGTGCTCTGAGACTCCTTCGGGTAGTGAAGAGCGAGGCACAAATCCAATCTCTTCTCTTCTTCTTCTATAAAGAAATAAATGCAGAGGGCAAGAAAGTACCTTAAGCTGCCTCTGGGCCCTATCCAGAATCTCTGTTCATAAGGTCTTGAAATAAAAAGAACTGGAAATGTTGGGAAAAAGTAGAACATCTCGTTCCAGCTCCTAGTCGTAGAGTGTTCCCAGAGGGCTAGAGTTCCATCTCTTGGTACAGTGGAATGAATGGGGGGGGGGGGTTGTTGCAAAGTAGGGCTGCCAACTTCCAGGTGATAGCTGGAGATCTAACCTGGGATTACAACTGATCTCCAGACGACAGAGATCAGTGCCCCCGGGGGGGGGGGGAGTTCGGCCATTTTGGAAGTTGGACCCTGACATCACACCCCATCAAAGTCTCTCTTCTCCCATAACCCCGCCCTTCCCAGGCCTCACCCCCAAAGTCTCCAGGCACTTCCCAACCCAGGGCTGGCATCCCATGTATGCTTTTTTTCTTGCATTTTGTTGCAACTGTGGACCAGCTTTATCAACTGGATGTTTTACAAACGATGTTATCCGCTCTGAGTCTGGTTTCTGAGGAGAGCGGGTTATAAATTCAATAAATAATAAAGTAATAATAAATAAAATATTTCAAAGCAGGAAGAAGAATTGAGCGTTGCTGCCCTAGCAAGGGCCCAATCCTTTCCCCCCAAAAATTATTAAAGCGCAACCAGACACGGCCGGAACCTGTGTACAGCACAAACAGCATGTTTTTAAAAAATGAAGGAAGAGAATGCACAAAGCTATTGTTATGCCTCTCTTATCCATTCATTTCTAACAGCGTAGAGGTTTTTAAAAAAAGAATGCAGCCAATGGTTGCCAATTTTTGTCATCTGAAATATTCTTAGAATTTTGAATGGCTGCTGATTTTACTATTGGTAATATTCCCACATCTTGAAGAACCCCGGAAGGTCGGACCAGAACCAACAGGTTGAAATTAAATCAGAAGAATTTTCGGCTGAACATTAGGAAAAACTTCCTGACTGTCAGACGGGTTCCTCTGTGGAACAGGCTTCCTCGGGAGGTGGTGGGCTCTCTTTCATTGGAGATTTCCAAACAGAGGCTAGTTGGCCATCGGACAGCAATGCTGATTCTGTGAACTTAGGCGGATCGTGAGAGGGAGGGCAGGAAGGGTTGCCTCAGTGCTCAGTTCTTGTGGCCCTTTCTTACATGCCCAGAGAAATGCTGTTCGCCACTTTGGGGTCAGGAAGCCATTTTTCTCCAGACCAGTTTGGTCAGGGATCCTGGAGGTTTTTCGTCATCTCCTGGGCGTGGAACAGGGGTCACGGGGGATGTGGGGAGGTATTTGTGAATTTCCTGCACTGTGCAGGGGGTTGGACTAGATGACCCGGAAGGTCCCTTCCAACTCTATGATCCTATGATTCTGGAAAGACTTTCTGGAGGTTCGTGGCAGTCACTGTAAGGGCCCTAGTGATGGACACTGCTCTTCCACTTGGCCTCCGAGTAGGGAGCCGCTTTAATAAATCGAGACCCTGGCCCCAAACTAACATCATCAGTCACATGTCAATGTTAGACTCAAATTACCATCATCATTGACATGTTAGTGTTAGACGCTGCTGATGCCCGCCATCGCCCACGAACAGTGCTAGCACTTTACGCTGTGCTTTATAATTGTGTTGTTGTGGTTCTGTCTAACTCTGTGTTTTTGTGTTCTAATATGTTTTATGTAAGCCGTCCTGGGCCTGCCTTGGCAGGAAGAGCGGGATACAATTAGAGTGAATGAATGAATGAATGAATGAATGAATGAATGAATGAATGAATGAATGAAGGATTCTTACTTGATGCCGTAATGTGACAGGGTCTGGGGTGATGATCTTAATGGATGCACTAGCTCATACAAAATGAGGCAGTCCTCTGAATACCTGGTCCCCACTCAAAACAGAGCTTTCAAGTTTAAAACCAGCACCTTGAATCAGATTCAGAAGAGAATTGCCAACCAATGTAATCGAGGGAGTCCTGGTTGGTTACACACACACATCACTCTCTTTCCTGACAGGAGGCACGTAGTTGCCTTCTAAACCATTTGAAACATCTCAATTATCTTCAAGGGCAGCCCCATGTAGAGCTCATTGCAGTAGTCAAGTCTAGGAGTTCCATTGGGCATGAGGCAGCAGAGCAGGATTCAACGCACCCAGTAGGGCGAGAGAGTCCAACGTATGTAAAAACAGGAAGACTCATGGCATTAGTACCTGTACAATACGCACTACGCCTTCAGAGGGTATGCAAACATTCATTACCGCACGTGATCTCCTTGTCTGCAGTGTTCAAAAATGCAGCGCTTTGATTGACAAATGTGATGTCCTTGCAAAAAAGATACTATTGGGGCAAAAAAAAACACGCTTGCCAGCGCCGTGCTTTGAATAGAAAAAACAAGACCACACACGATTGTGAGGAAAAGTCTCTTAAAATCAGGAGGCTGAAGCATCATCTTTCTTAAGAGAGGAATAAGAAGTCAGGGTTCTCAAGCTTTAGGGGGGGGGAGATGATTAAGGGGAGACAAGCTAGAGGTGTTGGATATTATGGATGATGTGACAGGAGTGATGAGGGAAAAATGATTCACTCTCACAGACCCTAGAGAATGCGCCAGTGTAACTGATTGGCAGAAAGTCCAGGGCAGACAAAGGAAGCGCTTGTTCACAAAACGTATAATTAACTTACGGGATTCTGCTTGCCCAATATGGGCAGCTTGTGACCCTGGAGAGCCAGTTCAGGGTTTTGAACAGAGGGGGTTGTATTGGGACGGGGGTGAGCTCTCTTCAGATATTCAATCTGAGGTTGTTGGACACACATGGAGTCAGGAAGCGGAATCCGGGTGGCAGGGAACGTTCATGAGACTGTCAGAATCAAGGATGCTTGGATTTGTACATATCTTTTGTGGTTTTCCTTTTTTTAAGCTTCCAGTTATGGTTAAGGAGATAAGAACGTAAGAGAAGCCGTGCTGAATCAGGCCAGTGGCCCATCCAGTCCAACACTCTGTGTCACACAGTGGCCAAAACCCATGTGCCCTTAGGAGGTTCACCACCTCCAGAATCCCCCCCATTGTCCCCCCAAGCGCCCAGAATACAGAGTATCACTGCCCCAGACATAAGAGCATAAGAGAAGCCATGTTGGATCAGGCCAATGGCCCATCCAGCCCAACACTCTGTGTCACCCAGTGGCCAAAACCCAGATGCCCTCAGGAGGTTCACCACCTCCAGAAGCCCTCCCACTGTTGCCCCCCAAGCACCAAGAATACACAGCATCACTGCCCCAAACATAAGAACATATGAGAAACCATGTTGGATCAGGCCAACGGCCCATGCAGTCCAACACTCTGTGTCACACAGTGGCCAAAACCCAGATGCCTTCAGGAAGTTCACCACCTCCAGAAGCCCTCCCACTGTTGCCCCCCAAGCACCAAGAATACACAGCATCACTGCCCCAAACATAAGGACATAAGAGAAGCCATGTTGGATCAGGCCAATGGCCCATGCAGTCCAACACTCTGTGTCACACAGTGGCCAAAACCCATGTGCCCTTAGGAGATCCATCAACTACAGAAGCCCTCCCACTTTTGCCCCCCAAGCAGCAAGAATACACAGCATCACTGCCCCAGACATAAGAACATAAGAGAAGCCATGTTGGATCAGGCCAACGGCCCATGCAGTCCAACACTCTGTGTCACACAGTGGCCAAAACCCAGGTGCCCTCAGGAGGTTCACCACCTCCAGAATCCCCCCCATTGTCCACCCAAGTGCCCAGAATACACAGCATCACTGCCCCAGACATAAGAGCATAAGAGAAGCCATGTTGGATCAGGCCAATGACCCATGCAGTCCAACACTCTGTGTCACACAGTGGCCAAAACCCAGGTGCCCTCAGGAGGTTCACCACCTCCAGAATCTCCCCCATTGTCCCCCCAAGCGCCCAGAATACACAGCATCACTGCCCCAGACATAAGAGCATAAGAGAAGCCATGTTGGATCAGGCCAATGACCCATGCAGTCCAACACTCTGTGTCACACAGTGGCCAAAACCCAGGTGCCCTCAGGAGGTTCACCACCTCCAGAATCCCCCCCATTGTCCACCCAAGTGCCCAGAATACACAGCATCACTGCCCCAGACATAAGAGCATAAGAGAAGCCATGTTGGATCAGGCCAATGACCCATGCAGTCCAACACTCTGTGTCACACAGTGGCCAAAACCCAGGTGCCCTCAGGAGGTTCACCACCTCCAGAATCTCCCCCATTGTCCCCCCAAGCGCCCAGAATACAGAGTATCACTGCCCCAGACATAAGAGCATAAGAGAAGCCATGCTGGATCAGGCCAATGGCCCATTCAGTCCAACACTCTGTGTCACACAGTGGCCAAAAACACCAGGTGCCCTCAGGAGGTCCACCAGTGGGGTTGATTATTTGGTTATTTCTTTGAGAACTGTTTTACATCTGTTTTACTACTGGCCGTGCCAGCCTTTCTCCCAATCCATCCTCAGTCTCCCCCACTGAGGGGTCTGGGAGGGTGTGATCTCCCAGCCCGATGCCTTGGCGTTTGCTTCCTGCCAGCCTCAGGCGCCTCGGCATCCTCGTTGGCGTGCCGCTTTCACCGCTGCTCCCCAGCATGATTGTGCTGTTCAGGTAGTCCTGCTCTTTACCGCCGCCCACCAAGCTCCAGACTTCCCCAGGCTCTCTGCCACCATCTTCCCCACTCTGGAGCTGCCTTCCACGCTCCCAGCCTCACTCTTCGCCCCCAGGCTCGGCGAGTGGTCTTCAGGCCTGGCCCTCTACCTTGGCCTCTTCTTGGCTGGTTGCTCCACAGGGGCTGGAGGGTGATGAGCCCCCCACAGCCCCACCACCCTAAGACTTAGGGTTGCCAGCTCCAAGTTGGGAAATACCTGAAGATATGGGGCGGGGGCACCTGAGGAGGCTGGGGTTTAGAGAGGGGGAGGGCTTCAGTGTGGTATAATGCCATTGAATCCACCTTTCAAAGAGAGCCAGTTTGGTGCAGTGGTTAAGTGCGCGGACTCCAATCTGGGAGAACCGGGTTTGATTCCCCTCTCTTCCACTTGCACCTGCTGGATGACCTTGGGCAAGCCATAGTTCTGTCAGAGCTGTTCCTGGAAAAGAGCAGTTTTTGTCAGAGCTCTCTCAGCCCCACCTACCCCACAGGGTATCTGTTGGGGGGGGAGGGAAAGGAGCTTATAAGCCTCTCTGAGACTACCTTGGGTAGTGAAGGGCGGAATATAAGTCCAGTCTCTTCTTCTTCTTCTTCGAGGCCATTTTGTCCTGGTGAAGCGATATCTGTCACCTGGAGATCAGTTGTAATAGCAGAAGGTTGAGAAAAAATATATAACTCACCGAAGAAAAAAACGCTATTCTATAAATTTTAGCGTATTTTGTGATGCTTTTTATATTGCAGATATCTATTGTAAGTAACATGCATTGTATAAAATACATTTCATAAGTTTGAGTAAATATATATAGGTCTGTGGTCAAAGACAGTAGAGAATGGCGCTACTACAATACAAAATATGAGGGGGGGTTTCCTCAGGAAAAAGGTGGGTGCAGAAGCAAAAAGGGGGTGGGGGCAGGGGTCCGTTGGGGCCGGAGCGAGGCGGAACGAAGCTCCGCCAGCTCAGGAGTGGCCAGTAGGGCAGCCAGGGGCCAAATCAGATTCTCTGATCTGATTCGGCCCACTGCCGAATTGCCGCCGAAATTCGGCAGCAACTTTAAAAGCGACTGGAGGGGAGGGGGTTTGAGGGAGAGGCTCCAAACTTGCAGGGTAGCTGCTGGGGCCTCTCCTCGAAATACCCACCAAGTTTCAAGAAGATTGGACCAGGGGGTCCAATTCTACAGGGCCCCAAACAGGTTGCCCCCATTCCCTCCATTGTTCTCTATGGCAGGAAAAAAGTAACACTTTTTCCCAGCATAGAGAACAATGGAGGGGATGGGACAACCTGTTTGGGGGCCCGTAGAATTGGACCCCCTGGTCCAATCTTCTTGAAGCTTGGTGGGTATTTTGAGGAGAGGCCCCAGCAGCTACCCTGCAAGTTTGGAGCCTCTCCCTCAAACCCCCTTTCCTCCAGCCCTTCATATACCCTATGAGTTTTTGCCATTGATTTCAATGGCCCATAGGGTATAATGGGGCTGAAACTGACATTTCCTTTCTGACACACTTCTGGTGATGTCAGGGGACGTGGCATATGCTAATGAGTTATGCTAATGAGTTATGCTAATGAGCTCCCGCACCTCTTTTTCTACGAAAGGACCCCTGGGTGGGGGGAAATATAAATTCATCAGGTTTGTCAAATAATACGAATTATTACGTACAACAAGCAAAATCGGATATACTACCAAATACATTACATGTTTCAAATATAGAAACAGACATTAAAACATCAATATTACATAGTTTTGGGACAGAGTCTACAATACAAAATCTTGAGGTAAATCTTCAGTTCTCTTAAAGATCTGTTGGGCTTTAATGACTGGAAATGCCGGTTTCATATCTCTCCTTGCTCTCTCCGTCCCACTCAACTCTCACTGAACACTCCAAACCGGGTTATGTTCCTGGATTCTTTTAGTGGTGTTATCACTTTAAGGCACCTTAATGGAGCTGTGAAGGGGGATAAAAAATGGACCAAAAAGCCTTTGTTTTTCCAAGCTCTTCGCCAACACATATAACTTCATCCACTATCATCCATTAAACACAGGGAAAGAAACTTCAATGACACGGACCACAGACCTCTATATGGTTACTCATGCTCATGAAATGTATTTTATACAATGAATGTTATTTACTTATAATAGATATTTGCAATGTGAAGAGCAACACAAAATGTCTTAAGATTTATAGAACAGTGTTTTTTCTTCGGTGAGTTATATATTTTTTTTCTCTATGACTGATTTCCCACAGCCGCTGCTCCGTCCCCGCTCTTCCCTTTGCCCCAATCATGCCAGGTTCCCACTATTTTCTGCACAGCCACATTTTGTCCCGCAGCTTTGCCCAATTTTCACTGCATCTACTTGATCATCAAAAAACAGGATCGAGTAGACACGGCGGAAATCGGGCGAAGCTGCGGGGCAAAATGCGGCAGTGCAGCAAATTATTGGAAATTGACACGATCAGGGCAAAGGGAAGAGCAGGGGCGGAGCAGTGGCTGTGGGAAATCGATCTATATTTTTTTTCTCCAAAGCCTGTCTGTGGGTTTTTTTATAACCTGGAGGTTGGTAACCCTCTCTAGACTAGATCACACTATCTCTGAAAGGGAGTACAAGAAGAAGAAGAAGAAGAAGAGAAACTTCCCCTCCTCCCACCCTACCTATCCCCGCTCATCGGGGGGGGGGGTCACCATCCTCTTGGAGGGACACGGGGATCCCCCAAACTTAGAGCTCATCTCCAGACGACAGAGATCAGTTCCCCTGAAGAAAATGGCTCCTTTGAGGGATGGACTCTATGGCATTATGCCCTGCTGAAGTCCCTCCCTTCCTTAAACCCTACTGTTTCCAGGCTCCACCCCCAAATTTCCAGAAATTTCTCTGTCCGGAGCTGGTAACCCTAGGCCTCATCCTGTTCCAAAGTTGTTCCCATAGCGCAGGCACTCTGAGTGGCGCTCGCCTCGTCCTCGTCTTCCTCCGGCGGCAGGCATCCATCATCATTCTTGTCAGGTCTCAAGCCGTTTGCTCCTTCGGCAGGCTCCCGTTCCTCCACAGCTGTCACAGTTATTGCTCCGCTGTGACTTCCTGTTCACACAACATATGTTACCAAACAGTTTCCCCAAAAAGCAATTTTCTTGGATGGAAGTTTTATTTCTCACCTTCTTCACTTCGGGCACAAGGGTGCTGTGGAACCCCAACATGTTACTCTGGGTCTTTTTGCCTCAAGAATGCAGACTTGGTCATGTCGCATCTCTGGGATGCGTCAAGGTCAGGGGGCAAAAGTCAGGAAACCACCTTTGTCCATCCCTTGCCTTGAAAACCCTATGGGGTTGCCCTAAGTTGGTTGTGACTTGATGGCACGTTCCACCACCACCATGCCACAGGGTATATCACAAAGTAGGTATCACACAGAGACACAAACACATCCATCTTGAAACTGGGTGGGGTGGGGTGGATAAACCTTTGAAGAGCAATTAAAGTTCAGGAAAAAAAATAGGAGGGGTGCCAGTTTGGTGTTATGGTTAATTGTGCGGACTCTGATCTGGGAGGACCGGGTTTGATTCCCCACTCCTCCACATGCAGCTGCTGGTGTGACGTTGGGTCAGTCACAAGTTCTCTCAGGAGCAGTTCTCGAAAGAGCTCTCTCAGCCCCACCTGCCTCACAGGGTGTCTGTTGTGGGGAGGGGAAGGGAAAGGGGATTGTAAGCTGCTCTGAGACTCCGTCGGGTAGTGAAGGGCAGGGTATAAACCCTATTTCTTCTTCTTCTTTTCTGTCTGCCTTTTCCCCATTCAAAAACGGGCTGCCCAAGAGTTGCCAAGTCCCTCCTGGCAACTGGGTGGGGGGTTATGGGGGGTTATGGGGGACTTACCAGGAGCGGGAGGGAGGCCCAGGTGACGTCAATGGCAACAGGGCGATATCACTTCCGGCGTGCACCGGAAGTGACATCAACATGTTGTGCTGACGTGGCAACACTCTGGTATTTGGGCAAAAACTCTATGGTAAAAATGGCTTCCACCATAGAGTTTGTGCCAGAAACCAGAGCGTCACCATGACGGTGACAACGTGGTGACATGACTTCCGGGGCATGCCAGAAGTGATGTTGCCACATTGCCGGCAATGTACCCACCCTTGGTATATCTCCAACCAGCTGATCAACAGCAAGTGGACAGTGCCTGGTGGTGAGTGATGAAGAAGAAGAAGAAGAAGAGACTGGATTTATACCCCACCCTTCGCTCAGAGTCTCAGAGCGACTTACAATCTCCTTTCCCTTCCCCTCCTCTCCCCACAACAGACACCCGGTGAGGTAGGTGGGGCAGAGAGCTCTTTTGAGAACTGCTCTTCTCTCTGCTTCTTCTCTCTTCTTATGTCTGGGGCAAGCGATGCTCTGTCTTCTCGGTGGTTGGGCGGCCACAGTGGGAGGGCTTCTAGTGTCCTGGCCCCACTGGTGGACCTCCTGAGGGCACCTGGTGTTTTTGGCCACTGTGTGACATGGAATGTTGGCCTGGATGGGCCACTGATCTGATCCAACATGGCTTCTCTTATGTTCTTCTGCCTTAGGAAAGGAACTTCCCCCTCTTTTGCGAGCTGTCCCTCCCACTGTTGCTCCCCCAGCACCAAGAAGACAGAGTGAAGGGTGGGGTATAAATCCAACTCCTACTCCTCCTTGTCTTCCTCTTCTTCTTCTTCTTCTTCTCTAACAGTTGCTGATGGACCTCTGTTCCATATGTTTATCCAATGCCTTCTTGAAGCTGTCTATGCTTGTTTCCTGCAGCAGTGAATTCCACAGGTTCATTACTCTTTGGGTGAAGAAGGACTTCCCTTGATCTGTTCTAAGCCTGCCACTCATTAATTTCATTGAGCGCTCGGGAGTTCTTGTATTGTGAGAAAGTGAGTAAAGGACTTCTTTCTTTGCTTTCTCCGTCCCATGCGCCACAGTGCGCAAAACCGCTGAATGGGCAGAAATCCCCCTACAGAGGAGGGGCACGGATGTCCTCAGTAATCAGGGGGTGGCCGAGGTGCGATACTCTAGATTGGCCCTGATTTTTTAAACAATTATTTTGATCTAAACAGTTCCAAACCCAGGAAGCCTCCATGTAAATGGAAATCAGTGGGGCTTGTAATTAGATTTGTGTACACTTTCATAAATTGCTCGGCGGCATCAAAGGCTACGGCACACACTTCTTTCTATATCCTTCTTTCTGTTAATTGAACAGTTGATGTGTGGATGGGAAGTGTTGGCTGGGTGGACGATTATTTACAGACCCGCTGACGGCTGCACTGTGAAAATTAACAGGAACAGAGACAGCCCCGTCACGGCTCCCTCACCAGAAGGGATCTGTTTCAAATTGGATTGTCGCTTCGGCGGGAGAAACTTCCCTGGTCTTTTCAGTCTCCACCCAGATACACACCAAGGTTTGCAAAAAAAAAAAATCCCAAAGGGAAGAGACTTCAGCCCCTCCCACTGACACGGAAGTCCCTGCCACGCCCCGAGAAATGCAAAAGCGACAAACCCCAGAAATGTTAAGGCTAGCCATTGCTTCCAAAGGGAACGCCAAGGAAGCACCAACTATAGAACTATGGTTCAATAAACTATGGGCACAACTTGTGATGGGAAAGATTGTGGATGGTCTAAACCCCCACACCTGTGGTGATATGAACAGCACATTTGTAGTTATCTGGCTCCCGATACGGCAATATCTAGCAGAAAATCAGATTAGTCCATCTAATGTATCCGGACTATCGGGACTGGATGCATTTTTGAGTGTTTGGTAGTTAACTGTCTCTTGAGGGGGTTATGCTCTGGCTTAATGCTCTTCATAGTATGCAGGGGTCATTTGGGGCCGGAGCGAGGCGGAGCAGTGCTCCACCAGCCCAGGAACATTCCCAAATGGCGGTGGCAGCAAGCCCCGCTCCCAGCTCCCAGCGGGCCTGTGGAGAAAGCGAAGTGAGAAGGGGCGGGGTATATATCCAATCTCTTCTTCTTTCTTTTGGAGCGCTGCCCAATTCTAAAATGGATAATTTTTTTGCTTGATTTCTGTATCTTGAGCCCCAAGAACTGCAATTGGAGACCAAGAGGAAGGAAGCCTATAGGTCTAACAGCATGTTACGTTGGCCATGCATGATCGTCATAAGGTTGCCAATGCTGGGTTGTGAAATTCCTGGAGATTCGGGGGGTGGAGCCCAAAGAGAGCAGGGCTTGGGATTAGGGGAAGGCCTTCAGCAAAGTCTCATGCCATAGAGTCTGCCCTCCAAAGGGGAACTGGTCTCTGTCACCTGGAGATTGGCTGTCGTTCTAGAACATCTCCCGGCCCCACCTGGAGATTGGCAGCCCTGCTGAATAGATGTGCGGCCACCAGTGGCCAGAGACAGGGTTTGTGACATCCTTAAACAGTCCGGGAGGGGTTACGTTTGAAGGCTTCCTGCTAGGTTTTAAACCGTTGAGGGCTGAAGGAGGTATTGCTGAAGCAGCTTGCGTCTTGCATTTGCTCGGAACCCAGCCCCAACCCTAGCTTAGATTTGGGTCTAAGCTCTACCTGCTTTGCGTCCTCTACCTCTTTTGCTTGATCCCACTGAAATTCCTTTAGGGCCCCCAGCTTCTCGTAACTAATCACTTGGTTGTGAACCTCCAGGTGGAACCTGGAGATCTCCCGCTATTACAGCTGATCTCCAGACTATAGTTATCAGTTCCCCTGGAGAAAATGGCTGCTTTGGAGGGTGGACTCTATGGCATTGTACCATGCTGAGGCCCCTCCCCAAACCCCGCCTTCTTCTGGCTCCATCTCCAAAGTTTCCTGGTATTTTCCATCCCACACCTGGCAACCCTAGATTGGGGGGGTGAGGTCAGAGGGAGCTGGCAAACTTAACACTACCTTGGTACCTGGAGGTTCCACTTGGCTTTCCCAGCTACTAGCTGCTGAGAAAAACATTCTCCCATAAATGTGTCTACTTGCTTTGTGAAGCAGTCTGGCTTCATGGCCATCACCACATCTTGTGGCAATGAGTTCCCTAAATTCCTTTTGTTTTAGCTAATCCTTCTGCTGGCTTGTTTCCTTTGCCACTCCAGCTTTCTCCTTGTGTGTGCACTGAGTGAGCCTCTCCAGTCGGTGGTCCCACTAAACTGGAGAGCCAGTTTGGTGTAGTGGTTAGGAGTGTGGACTCTAATCTGGGAGAACTGGTTGGACTCCCCACTGCTCCACTTGTAGCTGCTGGTGTGACCTTGGGTCAGTCACAAGTTGTCTCAGAGCTGTTCTCTCAAGGACAGTTATGGAAAGAGCTCTCTCAGCCCCACCTACCTCACAGGCAATGTTCCCTCTAGGCTGTGGAGTCTCGTGAGCAAAACTTCTACTTTGTGAGCTACTGGCATTAAAATTGTGAGTGAGCAATTTGGCTGCTGCATAAATTAGTTTGCTCTGGAGCCATCTTTCCTGAGCTAAGACAAAAATGTGTGAGCCAGAGGCTAAAAAACTGTGAGCTAGCTCACACTAACTCAGCTTAGAGGGAACATTGGGTGTCTGTTTTTAGGAGGGGAAGGGAAAGGAGTTTGTAAGCCACTCTGAGACTCCAAGTGAAGGGTGGGGTATAAATCCAATCTCTTCTCTTCTCTTCTCCTCCTCCTCCTCCTCGGCTCCTAGGGCTGCCAACCTCCTGGTGAACCCTGGAGGTCTCCCAGAATTACAACTGATCAGTTCCCCTATAGAAAATGGGTTCTTTGATGTGTGGACTCTAGGGCATGGTACCCCAGTGAAGTCCCAAAACCCCAAGCTGCACCCCCAAATATCCAGAAATTCCCAAACTTGCATCTGGCAACCGGATTGGCTCCTCGGAATTGCATCAGCTTCCCCACTGGCCACCTGTGTCGTTAGCACCTTACATCACAATCATGCCCTTTAATCCATCCTCCTTGTGCACATGCCCGCGTGTGAGTTTTTTCCGCTAATCCCTAGGACAACTATTCTCTCTTTCCCCCCCTCCCTCCCCATTGTTCCATAAATGAACTAATAAATCAGATGTTCCGAAACCCCGGAATAGAAAGCTCGGCAGCCCGGCCGCTTGACAGGGGGTATGAATCATCCCAGCATTGAAGACGGCCTTTTGGGGCATAAAGACCTCATCTGAGCTACTTTTCCTCTCTAGTCACATCTCGGTAACGGAGCAGGCATCTGGCAGGACAGCAAAGAGGCCCGGGGGGACTTTGCAGGCATCTTTTTTTCCCCCTCTCTCTCTCTCATTCTTTTTTTTTTTGCACTTCTGTCTGTTTTCTGCTTCCCTTCAAAGTCTTTCGCCAGGGCAGAATCCATTACCTCTAAAAGGGATAAGTGGGGGGTAGCCGGTGGCGGGCCTCACAGCCTCGTGGATGACAAAAACAGAACTCATCGGTGCTGTAAGGTCCCTCTATCAGTTGAAAGGGAGGAAGAAAACTAAATCAGCAGAGCTGGGAAGGCAGGGAGGGGAGGCGACAGAGGGAAAAGAAGGTGGAGAGGTGTGCACCTGTGTGCTAGGATTTCGTGGTGTCCCTATTGGGATATTGGGTTAATATAGCAGGGTTTGCCCAGTCCTAGTGGCTCAAGCGGTTAAGATGCTGAACTGCAGACCAGAAGGTCGGTAGTTCAGCAGTTCAAGACCCGAGTGCTGCATGACGGAGTGAGCTCCCGTCTCTGGCCCCAGCTCCTGCCAACCTAGCAGTTTGAAAGCAAGAAATTGCAAGTGGGTGAATAGGTAACACTTTGGTGGGAAGGAACCAGTGTTCTGTGCACCTCGGCGTCTAGTCATGCCGGCCACATGACCACGGACACGTCTTTGGACAGTGCTGGCTCTTCGGCTTGGAAACAGAGATGAGCATTGCATCCGTAGAGTTGGATTTGACTGGCTTTCAAACAAGGGAAACCTTTACCTTTACCTTTTACTAGAAGTGTGATATTGGGTGCAGTAAATAAGAAATATATTGCAAAAGTAAAACTTTTTATTTATCCAGGTTGGTGCAGTTCACATTCAAGTTGCAGTCATAAGGAGAGAGAAAAGCCTAATCTAAAGAATGCTATCCCTATCATAAGTGGCCAGATAATCCAGCTGTCGCTCAATGGTAGAGTATCTGCTTGGCATGCAGAAGGTCCCAGGTTCAGTCCCCGGCATTTCTGGCTAAAAGGACGAGGCAGGGGGTGATGTGAAAGACTTCTTCCTGAGGAACGGTGCAGAGGGGGTTCTGTGGGGCTTCTTCTGCCCGCCCACCTCAGCGGGCAAGCAGAGGAAGCCAGGAGGAGGCATTTAAATGCCTCTCTGCACCTCCCCCCCCCCCCGCCCTTCCTAGCTTGAGTGCCTTGGCTAGCGGGCGAGCTAGGAACAGTGTGGGGGAGCTCTGCAGGGCTTTTTCCTTCTCTTTAGAGTTGCGCCACAGTGGTGGCGCGACTCTAGAGAGAAGGAGCACAGGGGTGGGTTTTGCCACAACCGCCATTTGTGCTGGTTCCTGAACTCCCGGTGCAGTGCTCCGGCACGCTCCGGCACCAAATGATCCCTGCTGGGTGTGTGGTAAGTTTGTATAGTTAATTATTTTTTCAGAATTTGAAAGAAGAAAAACATTGAGCGTATTGCATTCCCAGATCTTGGTATGTACAGCCTGTTTTAAAAATATATATATATATATCCCACAGCCAAAGGTTGTGGATGTATTCAATTAAACATGCAACGGTTCAGCCTTCCAATTATGAGCTTTGAACCTCCCATACAGATTCTGACCTTGACCTGCCTCCCTCAATCCCATGCTGTAACAGAAACCTTCTGAACTTCTTGACCCAAATGGTGTCTTGCATTCTTCCTGAATTGCCAGCCTACACTGATGGAATTTTGATCATTCTTATCTTGAACGCTGATGGTTGCCAGTTGGCAACCCTAGAGCGATGTTTTGAGAATATTGTTTCTTCCGACTCGACCGGGGGGGGGGGTGGATTCTGGTGGGGTAGCATTGATCACACACCCCCTTTCCTCTGTAAAGATCCAACTTTTCTCACAGATAACGGAACTTCACAGTCCTTGGGCCTGGACTGCAACCTCCCCTGCTGCCTCATTTTTAACTTCCACTTCTCCTTTATTAAGAACCGAATCCAAAACCGAGTGAAGTCACTGGGGGAACTGTCGAGTGAACTTAGTGCTCGAGGTGCAGAGCCGTGGAATAAAGCATTCCTTTTCTCAGGTCCTCCCAAAACAGCTGTGAGATATCTGTCTTCAGATTGAAGAAACGATCGTGAGTTTTACTCTTTGGAAACTCTTTCTGTTGCCTACACCAGGGGTGGCCAACCTTGCTTAACGTAAGAGCCACATAGAATAAACGTAAGAGCCACATAGAGATGTCTGAGAGCCGCAAGACAGGAACAAATATCACACACACGTTTTTATTTTTTAAAATATGCAAATTTGCTTTTTATTAACGTTAAATGGGACTGCCAAAAATAAAAACAAACGAGGAAAACCAGTTATAAGAAAGAGAGAGAGAGAAACTAGGAAAGCAAATAGATGGGAGGGAGGAGGGAAGGAAGGAAGGAAGGAAGGGAGAAAGAGAGAAAAAGCATGCCTCCCCTTTGCTTCCCCAGCCGCCCTGCCAGGAGCCGCACAATATGTGTGAAAGAGCCGCATGTGGCTCCCGAGCCACAGGTTGGCCACCCCTGGCCTGCACAGACTGAATCAAACCCGCTCCCAAAATGCTAGAACTAAAGGGCGTCCAATGAAGCTGATGGGCAATAGGGTCAGGATGGCTGAATGGAAATACATCTCGCAAGTGTAGACACTGCCCCTAATAATTTGCTTGAAGGGCCGGTGTCAGGCCCGTAGCTATGGTGGGGCTTTGGGGGGGCTCTGCCCCTTTTGTAAAGGCACAGCCCCACTAGAATTTCTCCTGTAAATATTTTTTTTCAATCATTTGAAAACATTTTGTAAAGATGTGTGCTCCTTTAAGCAGAGTGGGGTGCTGTAGTTGGCTAATTCCTGCACTGAGCGAGGGGGTAGGAGTAAGGGCCCTCTAGGGTCCCTTCTAACTCTGTGTCAAGAAACTGGTCTCCCTTAAGAGAGTATTTCCTGCCTAATTGTTAGCTTTCTTGACTTGAAAATTCATCACCCCCACCTGCTGGCTTGTGATCAGAACTGTTGCATAGGCTGGCAGAAGTGATTAACTTGCAGCAGCTGAGAACTGTCATCTAAAGTGGTTGACAGCTTTCAGTTTGGAGACCTATCCTGATAACAGCTTTCTATTGGCTAAATGGCTTTTCTTTCTGCACTGAGAACTTCAGCCCCACTGGGAAAAAATCTGCCCCACAAGCCACAAAATCCTGGCTAAGGGCCTGGCTGGAGGCCACGGCTTGTTGGTTGAAGTAGAGTCGGCTGTGATTGAATCCATCTAAGACGAAGGTTCTGTGATCGGGGAGGGGGGATTCAGGATTGGGTGCCAACTCCCAGCTCTGGATGGTGTGCCACTGACACAGGCATCCAATGTTAAGAGCCTGGGCATTCTTCTAGATGTTTCCTTATCGATGGAGGCTCAGATCATGAATGTTGCCAGACTGGCATTCCTTCAGCTTCCCCAGGTCAGGTGACGGGTCCCCTTCCTGTCTCGCCCCGACCTACCCATGGTAATCCATACAACGGTCTCCTCTAGGCTAGACTACTGTAACTCACTCAATGCAGTGCTACCCTTGAGACTGACCTGGAGGTTACAACTGGTCCAGAATGCGGTGGTGCAGGTCCTTACGGGAACCCCACAGTCAGCACACATCCAACCAGTGCTCTGCCAGCTGCACGGGCTCCAGGTTGAATACCAGATCAGGTTCAAGGTTTTGGTATAACCTTCAAGGCCCTAAACCGTCTGGGACCAATGTACCTTCAGGACCGCCTCACCTGGTATGTCCTCCGAAGAGCATCATGCTCAGCTGAGAATAATCTTCTGGAGATCCCTGAGCTCAGAGACGTCTGGCTGTCCTTGACCAGAAACAGGGCCTTTTCAGCCCTGGCTCCAACCTGGTGGAACTCTCTGCCAAGCAACATCCATACCCTGCGGGACCCAGTTCAGTTCCGCAGAGCTTGTAAGGCAGAGTTGTTCTGCCAGGCTTACGGCTGAGGACAGCAACAGTTTTTAAGCAATGGTTTTAACCAACCGTCTTAATCAGCCAGCTTCCTTTTCCATCCACTTCACTCTTTGGGATTAAGAATAATTGGTTTTTTGGCGTCTTTTGGAATGATTATTGTACTTTTTGTGTTTTGAATTATTTTAAATTGTATTTAAATCCAGAATCCTGAATATTACAATAACAATAACATTAAGAGGAGGAGGAGGAGAAGTCATCCCCCAACTGTGAAACGTTAATATTTTGTGACTATGGCAAATCTCAGGCAGGGAGACATCGGTGGCGATGGACAGGTGGATGAACGGGGAAGCTGTGAGAAAGCAGAATGCGATTACCCATGTGCAGTCATCTTTTTTGCACAGTTGAGCATCTGAAAACTGTTGGAATGCAGGCAACAAGTTTACTGAACATTCAGTTGCACTGATCACAAGGGGTGAACAGACGGAGAGCCAAAGCGAGAGATGACTGAACAACACGTTCCTGGTGGAAGGAATGCAGGATTGCAGGGGGAAACCTCTCTTGAAGATCTCCACACTGTGTACATTCAGCCTGACTTCAGCACAAAATCTATGTGTGTGTGAGCACTGTTCAGCACCCTCTGCCAAGCCTTTTGCATAAACCAGGGGTCCGTTGGAGGGGGAGCACACAGGAGTGCAGCTCCGGGAGTGAGGAGCCCAGGGGGCGGGCACATGACCAAGCCCCGCCCCCTCCTCGGCTTCCCCGAGCAGTGCAGAGGCGCAGCGCCCCGGGGAAAGCTCTGCTAGGGTCTTTATCGTTTTTAATGTTTTGTTTTAATATTGATAATTTTATCATTGTTCCTTTTATGACTGTGTGCTGCTTTTCCAGAGACTTGCTCAAGGTGGCATATAATTTTTCTAAGTATATCATTTTTTATCTGGGAACATGGCACATAGGTACTGGAGAAATTTCACCAACCCTTCAGCAGCTTCCACCCCATCAGTTTGGTGGCATATAATTTTTCTAAGTATATCATTTTTTATCTGGGAACATGGCACATAGGTACTGGAGAAATTTCACCAACCCTTCAGCAGCTTCCACCCCATCAGTTTGGTGTAGTGGTCAGGAGTTGGACTCTAATCTGGGAGAACCGGGTTTGATTCCCCACTGCTCCACATGCAGCTGCTGGTGTGGCCTTGGATCGGACACAAGTTTTCTCAGAGCTGTTCTCTCATGAGCAGTTCTCAAAAGACCTCTGTCAGCCCCACCTACCTCACAGGGTGTCTTGTTGTGGGGAGGGGAAGGGAAAGGGATGGGTGGTGTACATGTCCTGGGTATCTCAAGTCTACTTGAAACCTGGTGGTTTCAAGGGAGCAAGAAGAGAATGAGGGTGTGTTCTTTACGCTTTTTTTTGCACAAAGTATTGGATGGGGAAGGGAATGGAGGAAGAGCAGGTCAGTTTCACTCACCTGTGGAGTGGAGCCTGAGGGGTGGGTGTTGCCTTCTGACACACTTCTGGTATGTTAGGGGGTGTGGCATATGCAAATGAGCTATGCTAATGAGCTCCTGCACCTCTTTTTCTACGAAATGACCCCTGTGCATAACCAATAAATGTATGGAGTAGAGGTACATCAGTGGCTATTAACCATAAGGTATAGATAGGAACTCTCGGCCTGGGGCAAGTGATGCTCTGTATTCTTGATGCTTGGGGGGGGGGGGGACAGTGGGAGGGCTTCTAGTGTCCTGGCCCCACTGCTGGACCTCCTGATGGCACTTGGTATTTTTGGCCATTGTGTGACAGTTTTGAACTGGATGGGTCATTGGCCTGATCCAACATTGGCTTCTCTTATGTTCTTATGTTCTTATGACCAGTTCATTGTGCTACCAAAAATATCGATGATAAATCTAGGGCCAGCTTTAGGAATATGTTCCTTAAGACTCTGCCTGTTAAGGACTGCAAATGTTCTAGGGGAGAATATCCAAATCCTGACCAGTTACAACCAGTGTTCCCTCTAAGTTGAGTTAGTGTGAGCTAGCTCACAGTTTTTTAGCCTCCAGCTCACAATTTTTTGTCTTTGCTCAAGAAGGATGGCTCCAGAGCAAACTATGCAGTAGCCAACTCACTCACTCACAACTTTAATGTCAGTAGCTCACAAAGTAGAATTTTTGCTCACGAGACTCCACAGCTTAGAGGGAACATTGGTCACAACACACTGTAACGCTGGAGAGGGAATGAAATCCAGGAAGGAAAAACACAAAATCTTACGCCCCAGAAAGAAAAACCACAGCATAAGTATGACTCGCCCTAATTCAGACGCGCCGGAGCTCTTTGTGAATTACTTGGCAAGAATAGGATGGGCCTCCTGGTTCGTAATCCTTTGGGACCTATTCATTTTGCAATATACCGTCTTTAACTTCCTGAGGCAATTGCTCTTGCAAGCAGGTTGCTTTTCGGCCTCCTCCTGACAACTATTGTTCTCCTAAAGAGAACACGATTTACCTGCTGTCTCGCCACAGCCTTCCTCCTCCCGTAAAGCTTATGCGTCGTTTGTGTTCGGGAGGGTCACGCGTTCCATGTAGCTGATGCTTCGGGGGGGTGGGAACTAGGGCAAGGTGGGGGCATTAGTGGGCGGGCAGATTTGTTTTCGTGGCTTTTAATGAAATATCAATGGATGGATATTTTATTTTGCTGTGAATATGAAATTTCGCCAGCGACCTGTCAAGCTCTCATTTTCAAGAAGAACTTTATTTCACACCTCGAGACAGGCTAGGAAATTAGTTTTTTTTTTTTCCTCTTCCCCCACCGAGGTCTCTCATTAGGGATTACAAAGTGAGCATGGTGCAAGAGCAATTCTGCCTCCATTTTTATCCTCCCCTCCCAGTGCCGGGCTCCAGGACGCCAAGCTCGCCTGACAGAGGGGAGCGATAGATTACCGGGGAAGGAGTTACATTCGCTGGGCCTGCTGGCAGGAGAGCGATTGGGATGCGATGAGCTCCAACTTTTTCCCTGCTGGTTACGAGGCAAATGCTTAAAAGGAGACTTCATCCCATTCGGCTGTTTCGATCGGGAGCGTTCGGAGTCAATGAAAATGTTCGTCTCAAATTGGCTGCTCGGCCCGGCTCCAATCTCCGAAGTATACTCTGTGTGGAATGACGGCCACGCGCCAACCGACTCCTGACTCCTCTAACATGCAGGTAGCACAGGCAATAGAGGGTCTGTAGCATTCCTGACATGGGCACTAGAGTTCATGGTAGCCTTGCCAGCCTCCAGGTAGGACCTGGAGATCTCCAGCTTTTACAGTGGATCTCCAGATGACCACGATCCGTTCCCCTGGAGAAAACTGCTGTGTTAGAGGGTGGAATCTGTGGCATTGTCCCTCCCCACCCTCCCCAGGCTCCACTCCCCAAATTTGCCGGCATTTCCCAACCCAGAGCTGGCCACCCTGACTAGTGGTCCTGGCTGTGATGGGCCATCCACCCTGCAATTTGGTGCAGTGGTTGAGAACACGGACTCTGATCTGAGAGAACCGGGTTCGATTCCCCACGCCGCCACATGCAGCTGCTGGTGTGGCCTTGGATCAGTCACAAGTTTTCTCAGAGCGGTTCTCTCAAGGGCAGTCTGCGAGAGAGCCCTCTCAGCCCCACCTACATCACAGGTAGTGTTCCCTCTAAGCTGAGTTGAATGTGAGCTAGCTCCAGTTTTTTAGCCTCCGTCTCACAGATTTTTGTCTCGGCTCAGGAAGGAGGGCTCCAGAGCAAACTAATCTATGCAGTAGCTAAATTGCTCACCCACAACTTTAATGCCAGTAGCTCCCAAAGTAGAATTTTTGCTCACAAGACTCCACAGCTTAGAGGGAGCATTGCTCACAGGGTGTCTGTTGTGGGAGGAGGAAGGGAAAGGAGATTGTAAGCCGCTCTGAGACTCCTTCGGGTAGTGAAGGGTGGGTTATAAATCCAATCTCCTCCTCCTCTTCTCTTTCTCCTCCTCCTCCTCCTCCTCCTCCTCCTTCTCCCCCCCTTCCCACCTCATCTGCACTATGCTCAGAAACTAGAAGCAAAACCACTCTGGCACACAAGTGGGGTGATAGGTATTGGAGTCAGGAGTCCATGGAACAGTGAAACAGCTAGATCTTTATTGCCAGTCCGGATGAAGCATACAACCCAGGGCTCGAAGCCCTCCTTTTATGCTGGTCAGGGACAATCCCCTGACCTCGCCCAACTGGCCTGATAGGCTCTTATCAGTCTATTTACATTTCATAGGTTCCCTGGGAGAAACCTAGGTACAGGATTGGTGGCCGGTTTGAATCCACCTGGCCTTTGTTCTACCTGGCTGAAGCTCAGGTAGTTTCTTGGCCATGTGCTCTGGCCATGCTCTGGCCATGTGCTCTGGCCATGTGGTCGCCATTACGGGAGCACATGGCGACCGCATGGTCAATACATAACATGGGTGCTGCTTACATGAAAGCACGTGATGCCTGATTAACATGTGGAACTCATTGCCACAAAATCCCACCCTCCCCAGGCTCCACCCCATAACCTCCAATTATTTCCCAACACAGAGCCGGCGACCCTAATGTAAGAGGTTCATTGCCTCTGAACACGGAGACTTCATTTGGCCATTCTGGGCTAACCACCGTTTTCTATGGGAATCAGCCCCTGTGACTGGCAAGCGGTTTGAAACCTCCGGGTCAGCCGGCGGGTTTGCCCAACTACTAAAATACCCTGCCTGCCTCTAGCACAGGCCCTGAACGCCAACCCCCCGCCAGATCCAAATCGTTCACCCACTTCCAGCAAAGCTCAGAAGGGGATTTCCTAAGGTTGGGAAATGTGTGTCCTAGCTCCACACATAAGACATTTGCAGAAGTTAGCAGTGACTCATGAAGGCTCCTCCCCTGCCACAGGTTTTGTTAGTCTCGAAGATGCTCCTGGACTCTGGCTTTTTTCTACTGCTGCAGACAGGCTAACATGGCTTCCCATCTTGATTTAACTCTAGACGTGTATGGTTGCCTAAATTCCCTGGCTTACCCTTGAAGTTTCGCTTTTGGGTGAAGGATTGAGCTTAATTCCTGGTCACTTTTGATGTGTGTGTTTGTGTGTGTGTGAAAGAGAGAGAGAGAGAGAGAGAGAGAGAGAGAGAGAGGTCAAGTCCCAGCAAGGGGCTTTCAAGGCAAGGGGTAAGCAGAGGTGGTTTTCCATTGCCTTCCTCTCCCTTCCAAGTACCAACCCCGCTTAGCTCCCAATATCTAACAAGAGCAGGCTCAGCATTCCCTCTAAACTAAGTCAGTGTGAGCTAGCTCACAGCTTTTTAGCCTCCAGCTCACACATTTTTGTCTTGACTCAGAAAGGATCGCTCCAGAGCAAACTAATTTATGCAGGAGCCCAATCGCTGGCTCACAACTTTAACACCAGTCACTCACAAAGTAGATTTTTTGCGCACCAGACTTCACAGCTTAGAGGAAGCATTGAATTCAGGCGATAGCCTTGGTGTTCTCTATCTGCAACCAGTATCCAAATGAAATTAAAGTATGGCATCATTATACTTGATTTTCAGCATGTCTTTTATTCACAATTATTCAATACAACCCGGTAGCTGCAAACACTGGAATCGCTTTCAAGCCAAGCATCCAAGATTCCCTAAAAGCAGCCAGTTTTCTTCCTCGTCGCCAATCTGCACTCGCCAAAGGCCTCTTTTGCTGTTCCACAGCAGTGCCCAAGAAAAGAAACCATCGAGAGTTTCTCCACCCCTGCTCCCCCGCCCTGCTGCCCGACTCGCTTTCCACGGCCTCGGCTTCCGACATTTCTGCAGTTAGGCCGAGGTTGTTAGATCCGGTTCCCCAACAGTCCAGGATTAATTAAGCGAATCTTGA
Organism: Lepidodactylus listeri; assembly: GCA_029233225.1. Classification (NCBI taxonomy): domain Eukaryota; kingdom Metazoa; phylum Chordata; class Lepidosauria; order Squamata; family Gekkonidae; genus Lepidodactylus; species Lepidodactylus listeri. The sequence continues at coordinate 5,272,108 of JARCFY010000004.1, read as the reverse complement.
GATCTCATTAAGGTCCGGGTCTGGTGATAATTACCAGGAAATGTATGCATTAAAAATATTCATTTGTCAATGCAGTGTAATTAAGAGCCCCATTTGGAAGGGAAGGATCGATACCCGTGTCGTGAGATTTTGGAGGGGGGGGGAGAGAGAAGAGAGGACGGTATTAAGGCAGAGTTTTGCTTCTGGACGCGAATCGAAAAGCTTGCTGAAGATCAGAGAGGAACTTCCCCGCATTCTTTTCTCTGCATAACTCGTGTCTCGCCCTTTGCGTCCCTGAGCTGATTCTTGCTTTTTGCCTCTTACTCTTCCCTTTGTTTAGCTAAACCGTTTGTTTCCTGATTCTGTCCTGCATTGTTCAAGTGGGTTATAGATTTATTAGAGTGAGACAGAGTGACAGGTCAGAGAGAGAGAGAGAGAAAGCAAGGAGAGGCTCATCCCCTGTGAAAGCCACTTCCTCCCAGAGTGTGTTTAGTAATCCAGGGTACACAACGCTGATTATGAAACCCCTTTGTGCGGCGGTGCGGGGGGGGGGGGACTGGCTTCCTTACCATGTTAACAGGGGCTGCAGTGGGGCAAGTGGTTAAGAAGCTGAACTGCAGACCGGTAGTTCAGCAGTTCGAGACCCGAGTGCTGCACGACGGAGTGAGCTCCCATCTCCAGTCCCAGCTCCTGCCAACGTCGCAGTTCGAAAGCCAGAAATTGCAAGTAGATAAATAGGTACCGCTGCAGTGGGAAGGTAACAGCGTTCCGTGCGCCTCGGCGTCTAGTCATGCCAGCCACATGACCACGGAAACGTCTTCGGACAGCGCTGGCTCTTCGGCTTGGAAACGGGGATGAGCACCGCATCCCTAGAGTCGTATCCGACTGGCTTTCAAGCAAGGGAAACCTTTACCTTTACCGTTAACATGTTAACCCCTCACCTCTTTATGCCTTATTACTGAGCCTCTGGAGAGGCTATTGTCTACATCTTAAGCAGGAGCTCGGCTAGTTCCAAGCTCTTCCTGATCAAGGACAGTCTGCTGTCCCCCCAGCAATGCAAAATAGGCACACAGTAGCGCTGGACTTGAGGGTTCAAGGCGTCTGTACAGGATTCGAACTCAGTACCGAAAGGGATAGGCTTGCAGGGGCAACACAGAGAGGCCTGGATTCAGAGTTCGGCATTCCAAGCAGCACATGGCCGTTGTGGGTCCTGATGCTGGGTCCAGCCTTGTGCAGAGCATTCTCTGAGGTTTTATGGCACAGTGAGCTAGAGAAAGATAAACTGCAAATATTGATCAAACTGAAAGCCAGAAGGGAAATCTGGAAAGACTGACAAAGGTGTGTCAGTTAAGGGTTACCAAGACATGGCTGGAAAATTCCTAGAGATTTGGGGGTGGAGCCAGGAGAGAGGGGGGAGGGGTGGAGCCTGATGGGGTGGGGTTTCAGGAAGGGGGTGGAGCCAGGGGAGGGTGGGGTTTGGGAAGGGGTGGAGCCTGATAAGGGTGGGGTTTGGGAAAGGGAGAGACCTCAGTGAGGTATAATGCCATAGCGTTCACCCTCCAGAGCAACTATGTTCTCCAGGTACAATGGGACCGAATCTATCGATGACATTTTTATACCATCCTTCCAGGAATTTAGGCTTCTTCTCTGCCCCACCCCCCATCCTAACCAGTGTTCCCTCTAAGCTGAGTTAGTGTGAGCTAGCTCACCACTTTTTAGCCTCTGGCTCACACATTTTTGTCCTAGCTCAGGAAGGATGGCTCCAGAGCAAACTAATTGATGCAGCAGCCAAATTGCTCACTCATAACTTTAATGCCGGTGGCTCACAAAGTAGAATTTTCGCTCACACGACTCCGCAGCTTGGAGGGAGCATTGAAACCCCACCCTCTCTCCCCTGGGCCTCAGGTCAGTAGAGACCAGCACTAGGGGTGCTAACTCTGGTTTGGGAAATTTCTGGAGATTTGGGGTTGGCACCTGGGGAAGGCAGAGTTTGGGGAGGGGACGGAGCTCAGCTGGGGGATGATGCCGTAGAATCCAACACCCACCCACCCACCCTCGAAGCTGCTAGTGCCACCAAGGAGACTGATCTCTGTAGGCTGGAGATGAGTTGCAATTTTGGGAGGACTCCAGACCTTGAGGGCCCAACTGCTTCTCATGGCAGTTGGGACCAAAGTAGGATTGTCAACCTCCAGATGGAGCCCGGAGATCTCTTGGTATTACGATTGATCTCCAGATGACAGAGATATATCAGTTCCCCTGAAGATACTAACTAGGGTCGCCAGTCCCCAGTTGAGGGCAGGGGATCCCCTAGTTTGGAGGCCCTCCCCCCACTTCAGGGTTATCAGAAAGCCGGCGGGGGAAATGTCTGCTGGGCACTCCATTATACCCTATGGAGACCAGTCCCCATAGAGTATAATGGAGAATCAATCCATGTGTATCTAAAGCTCGGGGGGGGGGGCGCTTTGTTGAGGTAGAGGCACCAAATTTTCAGCATAGCATCTGGTGCCTCTCCACGATCCCCGCCCCCAAATCAGGAGGTCCAATTCTGTGAGCCCCAAAAGAAAGGCGCCCCCATCCTCCATTTTTTCCAATGGAGGGGAAGCATTTAAAAGGAACGCCGTCCCTTTAAATGTGATGGCCAGAGCTCCCTTTTGAGTTCAATTTTGCTTCTTCCCTTTCCTCTCCCGGAGGCTCCTGGAAAGTCCCCTGCCAGCTTGTCAGCCGCACCTGGCAACCTGAAATGGTACCGGTGTGTGTGTGTGGCTTGGGTAGAAAATGAGTTGAGAGCAACCGCTGTGTGAGAAGCACAAGCTCCTAGCATGGACTCAAAGGGACCTTCTGGATATCCAGGGTGGACCTGGAATCGACATCACAGGATGTGACGTCACAAAAGTGATGTCCCATCCTTGCTCCTGGCTCCACCCCCAAAGTCCCCAGATATTTCCTGAGCGGGTCCTGGCAACTGTAGTACTAATATCCATGGAGGGCAGGATCTATGCCATTATACTCCATTGAGGCCCCTCCTCTCCCCAAACTCCACCCTCCCCAGGCTTCACCCCCCACAATCTCCACATGTTTCCCCACCCGGATCTGGCGATCCTAGACCAAAGGCCTATTTCCCTCTTCTCTCCTCACGGATCCCAAATGAGCTCTTTCCCCTCCTTCTACCTTGTTTTCTTTCTTCCCTCTCCCTTCCTGCAGGGGGCCTCGTCGAGCCTCGTGGTCAAGTTTGCAGACACGGACAAGGAGCGCACCATGCGGCGCATGCAGCAAATGGCGGGGCAGATGGGCATGTTCAACCCCATGGCTATCCAGTTTGGAGCGTACGGCGCATATGCACAGGCAGTAAGTGTAGACACGGCACGGGGAGGGCGGGGGGGGGGGGGTCGGTCGGCTTCTTCATGGTGCACACCGCAAGAATTCCAGCTCCCGCGCATTCCCCAAGCAAGAGGGACCTATGAGCCTCGCTATGAAAAAGGAACAGGACCAATTGCACAGCATCCAGCCTTTCTGGGCCTTGCCACTTCCAATGGCCACTGAGAGCCAGCATGTTGGAATGGTTAACAGCGGCAGCCTTTGATCTGGAGAGCCAAATTCGATTCTTCTCCTTGCCGTGAAGTCTGCTGGGTGACCTTGGACCAGTCAGGCCCATAGCCAGGATTTTGTGGCTTGTGGGGCAGATTCCCCCCCCCCCCCCCCCCCCCCCCCCCCGGTGGGGCTGGAGTTCTCAGTGCAGAAAGAAAAGCCATTTAGCCAATAGAAAGCTGTTACCAGGATAGATCTCTAAATTGCAAGCTGACAGCCACTTGAGATGACAGTTCTCAGCTGCTGCAAGTTAATTGCCCCTGCCAGCCTAAGCAACAGTTCTGATAACAAACTGGCAGGTGGGGTCTACAGTCAAGAAAGCTAACACTTAGGCAGAAAAACTCTCTTAAAGGAGACCAGTTTCTTGACACAGAGTTAGAAGGGATCCTAGAGGGCACCAACTCCAACCCCCTTGCTCAGTGTGGTGATTAGTCAACTATACCACCCCACTCTGCTTAAAGGAGCACACACCTTTAACAAAAATGTTTTAAAATGAGTGAAAAAAGCATCTACGGGAGAAATTCTTGTGGGGCTGTGTCTTTACGAAAGGGGGCAGAGCCCCCCAAACCCCCACCGTGCCTACAGGCCTGGGTCCGGTCATGGTTCTCTCAGAGTTCTTTCAGCCCCACCTGCTTCACAAGGTGTCTGTTGTGGGGAGAGCAAGTGTGGTGTAGTGGTTAAGAGCGGCAGCCTCTAATCCACTCCTCCCCCCCCGCTCCTCCTCCACATGAAGCCTGCTGGGTGACCTTGGGCCAGTCACGGTTCTCTCAGAGCTCTCTCAGCCCCACCTGCCTCACAAGGTGCCTGTTGTGGGGAGAGGAAGGGAGAGGAAGAAGGCTACTTAGGGTCGAGAAAGTGGGTATGAAAACCTTGTTGTTGTTGTAAGCAGGGCTATTTTGGGGCAGGAACGCACAGGAACGGAGTTCCGGCTGGCTCCTGAGTTGGCCACACCCAGCAGAAACTCATTAGCATGATAGGCCACACCCAAAAGCAGAAACTCATTGGGATTAGCTACATTTGGGGTATGTGGCCTAACATGCAAATTAATTCCTGCTACAAAAAAAGCCCTGGGTTTTGACAACAAACAAGGTAAACAGAATAAGAAGCAAAAGGTGGGCGTGGCTGGTTGACCACTCTTCTGGTCGCGTGGGGGTGTGCCCTAATATGCTAATAAGCTGCGGTGTCAGGGGTGTGGCCTAATATGCTAATTAGTTTCTGCTGTTGGGTGTGGCCTATTACGCTAACGAGTTCCTGCTGGGCTTTTTCTACAAAAAATAGCCCTGGTTGTAAGGAAATACGTTTTTCAAAGTTTCCAGGTGCTAATATTGTATTTATTTAGAAAGAAAGCCCACCCCCTCCTGAGGAAGCCTGTTCCAATGAGGAACCGCTCTGTCAGGAAGTTCTAATGTTTCGCCAAAAACTCTTTTGATTTAATTGGTCCGTTGGTTCTGAGGCAACAGAAAACAACTCTGCTCCATCCTCTATATGAACAGTCTTCAAATACTTCATGGTGGTTATCATATCACCTCTCAATCATCTTCTCTCCGGGCTAAACCTACCCATCTCCCTCGAACTTTCTCCACCGGACTTGGTCTCCGGACCCCTCACTATCTTCGTTGCTTTCTTTTGGATGTGTTCTAGCTTGTCAACACCCTTCTTAAATTGCATTGCCCCAAGCTGAACACAGTACTCCAAGACCATTTCCTCAGTAGTGAAATGCCCTGCATTGACGTTTTTAAAACTGTGTTAAGTGACATTTTACGCAGTAGATTTTTCCTCAACAGGCAAAAAACACAACCTTTTCTCCTTCTTACCCTGTGTTTTTGGAATCCCTAGTTTTGGCCAGTTCCATGAAGAGAGTAAAGAGAAAAGTTTCAGTTTGCCCCTGGTGAGGAAAAATCTACTACAGAGAATTTCACATAACGCGCAGTTTTAAACACGTCAGTGCGGGGAATTTCACTACTATGGAAATGGTCCTTCTGATACCCGAGTCTCAAAAGGGAGCCATGCTGGTGTGCAGTGGAAGAGCTCGATTCAAGTCCAGTAGGACCTTATTGATTGATTGATTTCTTCATATTTATAGCCCGCTCTTCCCGCAAGCGGGCCCAGGGCGGATAACATTTCATCAATACCATGAAAAACCCATTTCATTAATACAACAAATAATTAAAATGCTAAGACACTGTCGTATACATTAAAACAGTGGTCACAGCCCTACAGTAGAAGAATTAACATTTGCAAGAGCTCCTGGCTTGTGGTAGATGTAAATAATCGCCAGCAGTTGTTAAATGGGTAACAAGAACCTTACAGACCAACACAATTTTGCGGGTATGAGCTTTTGAAAGCCAGTGCTCTCTTCTTCAGTTACCTTTGAGTCTCAAAAGGGAGCCATGCTGGTGTGCAGAGGAAGAGCTGAATTCGAATCCTGCAGCACCTTAGAGGCCAACAAGATTTCCAGGACATAAGCTTTCGGGAGCCAAAGCCCCCTTTGCCAGATAACCACAAAGAAAGCTTTGAGCTCGGACGAGGGAGTTTCGACTCTCAAAATCTCATACCCTGAAGATCTTGTAGGTGTGAGAGTCCTACAGAGTCAGCCCACAACAAGTGTCCTTAAACAAGAATGCTTTATTGAGAAAGGTCTGCTATGGTCATCTGCACTTCTTGTGTTAGTAATGGCAGGCAATACTGAAATCAGGACAATTATACAGAATTCAAAGAGAGGTCTGGTAGTGCATTGTACCAATCGTTAGGTCAGGAAAAAGGCACTTAAAATACTGGATTACAGTTCCCAGGGAAAAAAGCAGGAAGACTTATAGCCAGACAGAAGAAAAGATACATAGGCCAGCACCAACAGTCTCTCAAGATCAGCGCAGTAGGGAGGGCAATAAGCATGCCATGAGAACTATAACATAACATTCCACAGTACTGACGTCAAGAGTCCGGCCATCCCACCTCCCAGGCAGGAGATGGCAACATTAGCTGACAGTAGTTCTCTGAGGTGCTACTGGATTAGAATCCAGCTAATCTGCAGACCAACATGGCTACCTCCCGAAAGTCCAACACACACGCCTTACCCCCGTCCTTTTAACTATCATCTTCTACCAAGTATTAGGTCAATGGTGAAAGAAGGTTTGGCTGGCAGCCTCACCCATTTTCCTGACTTACACAAATCCCCACCAAGCTAGGAAGAGCACGCTGTGCCGAATCACCCCGGGAGCGGCAGAGTTCTCTCAATGACAGGCTCACATTCCAGTGTCTGACACTGGCAGGTCCAGAATGCCCCAAGAGCCCTTTTTTCTCAATCGGACCAGTTATCTGTGTCATCCTCCTATCTGTCTTCATCTCCAAATTGTACGAAAAGAAAAGGACCGAAGCGATACCGCCTCGCTGGGTACCGCAGGTCCCCCGTTCAATCCACACCAGACCACTGGCTGAAAGATACGGAGGTGATTGGCACTCCAGAAATACCAGCAAGAGATGGAAAGATAGGAAAAGGAACAGAGAGGCAAGGAGAGAGGGAGGGGGTGCCACCAAATGGTTTATGCCAAGTTAAAGATAGAACGGAAGGCCGTCAGGTCTTTGATGCTGTACAGACATCCTGTTCTCCCGAGACAGGAGCTAGGGGGTCAAATCCAGTATCAAGTAAAGCAAGTCTTTTCTCTAAAGAAACCAAAACAACTATTTTTATTGTCTCAGAAAACATTTTTAAAAATATTGGCTACACTTCTGTCTTCCTCCCTTGTAACCTATCTGACAACGGTGTGGTTTTGCTTGCTGAAAAAATCATCTAAGTGTCCATGTTGAACATTCACCAGCTCTCCTCCCTGCATTCGATTACTCACTAGATGTTTTCAAACAGCTGACAGTGACATTTGACATGTTACGGTTCTGGCATTTTATATTTGACTGAGCCAGGTTGAGTCCAGTCACACCTTAGAGACCAATTGTATTTTCGGAGTATCTGACAAAGGGCATCTTGACACTCGAAAGCTTATACCCCCAAAATCTCAACAGTCTCTAAGGTGCGACTGGACTTGAATCGAACTCTTCCACTGCAGATCAACCGAGCTACCTGCCTGAATCGAATATTCGGCAGTATTTGATATCTGACAATATTTGGGATCGAACAGCTTCAACTGCACACGAAGGGCCAAAATCAGACATGTTTATTGAAATTCATACTTATTTGCCCACCCATTTAAATTAAATGCAAGCCTAAAGAGCTAGTATGGTGTAGTGGTTACAGTTTCTGACTAGAATCATCGAATCACAGAGTTGAGAGGGGGGCCATCCAGGCCATCTAGTCCAGCCCCCTGCTCAGTGCAGGATCAGCCTAGAGCATCCCTGACAAGGGTTTGTCCAGCCACTGCTTCAAAACTGCCAGTACTGAGGGGGAACTCACCACCTCCCTAGGCAGCTGATTCCACTGTTGCACAACTCTTACTGTAAAGAAGTTTTTCATAATACCTAATACCTTAATTTCAACCCGTTATTGTGAGTCCTCTCTGATGCCAACAGGAACAGCTCCCTGCCCTCCTCTAAGTGACAGCCCTTCAAAGACTAAAAGAGGGCCATCCTGTCCCCCCTCAACCTCCTCCTTGGAAAACATCCCCAAGTCCCTCAGCCTTTCCTCTTAGGGCTTCTTGGTCTCCAGGCCCCCGATCATCCTTGCCACTCTTCTCTGCTCCCGCTCCGTTCTGTCCACATCCTTTTGGAAGTGAGGCCTCCAGAACTGCACACAAGACTCCGGGTGCAGCCTGACCAATGCAGTGTACAGAGGGAATTATGCCATCTTGCGATTTGGATGTTATGCCTCTGTTAATACACCCCAAGATCACATTAGCCTTTTTTGTCGCTGCATCACACAGGCTGCTCATATTTAACTTACCGTCCACCCATACCCCAAGATCTTGTTCACACACACACTGCTACTCAGAAATGATTCCCCCATCCAGTATGCGTGTTCCTCATTTTTGTTACCCAGATGTAGAACTCGGCACTTATCCTTGTTAAATTGCATCGTGATCACATCCACCCACTTTTCCAGCCTGCTCGGATCTCGTTGAATTCTATCTTTACCTTCTGGTGTGTTCGCTGCTGCTCCTTCCAATTTGGTGTCATCTGCAAATGTAATGAGTAGCCCCTCACCCAGGTCATTTATAAAAATATTGAAAAGTTCCAGGCCCTTGAAGACTTGGGTTCCAGTCCTTTCTCACACATGAAGAGGAGGACTCTTGGGCCAGACAGTCCCTCTAACCCTCGCAGTTAGTTGCAGAAGGTAGCCATGCTGGTCTTCAGTAGAACAGCTCGATTCGCATCTACTAGTGATCAATCCTAAATCAGTCAATCCTCAAAGAAATCCACCCTGACTGTTCCCTGGAAGGCCAGATCCTGAAGTTGAAGCTCAAATACTTTGGTGACCAATTGAGAAGGGAGCACTCCCTGGAGAAGACCCTGATGCTGGGAAAGACTGAAGGTCAAAGAAGAAGGGGACGGCGAAGGATGAGATGGTCAGACAGTGTCGTCGATGGAACAGACATGAAATTGAGCAAACTCCGGAGCGTGATGGAAGATAGGAGGGCCTGGTGTGATGTGGTCCATGGGGTCATGGAGAGTCAGACTTGACTGTGCAACTGAACAACAACAACTGAACAACAACTGTGCAACTGAACAACAACAAAATGCCCTAGGGACCAAGAAGATTTCTGGGGAATGAGCATTTGAGAGTTAAGGCTCTCTGACAAAGGGAGCTCTGACTCTTGAAAGCTTTAGTCCCCAAAAAACCTTGTTGGCCTCTAAGGTGCTCCTAGCTGTTCTACCTCACAGGGTTGTTGTGAGGCTAAAATGGACCAAGAAGCTCCTTGCATTCCTCTCTAAGCTCCCAGCAGGAAAAGTGAGATAAAAATGCATTCAGTTGATAGATTATTTTTTGGGTAGAAAACGCAACACTGGAACAAAGGAAGCCAGGTCCTGCCCCCTCCGCTGCCTTCCCTTTCAGCACTCGGTTGCTGGAAACGTTTTGTCCCATTCCCCCCCCCCCCCCCCGCCCCAGCAAGTTTGATTCTGGAAACGAGGTGGGTGGCAGTCAAATGCTTGAAGCCTCCAGTCGCGGGAAAATAAGGAGAGTCTTTATCTCCCTCCACCTGCCTACTCTGTCAAAAATAGGCACGTATCCTGCCAGTTTGGCACATGAATAAATACATCTTTACTTCCCGCCCACCCTGTCTAGTTTGCTCCTGGCTGTGACTGTGTTTCAGAAAACCTGATTTTAAGCAGGAGAATCTGTTTCAGATATGGGGGGGTGGAATGGTATAGTATAGCCTGATATCATCAGATCTCGGAAGCGAGGCAGGGTCTGTACTTGGATGGGAGACCACCAGGGAAGACTCTGCAGAGGAAGGCAATGGCAGACCACCTCTGCTTCTCACTTGCCTTGAAAGCCCCTTGCTGGGGTCGCCATAAGTCTTGGATGGGGGACCACAAAGGAAGACTCTGCAGAGGAAGGCAATGACAGACCACCTGTACTTCTCACTTGTCTTGAAAGCCCCTTGCTGGGGCCACCATAAGTCTTGGATGAGAGACCACTAAGGAAGGCTGTGCAGAGGAAGACAATGGCTAACCACCTCTGCTTCTCACTTGCCTTGAAAGCCCCTTGCTGGGGTCGTCATAAGTCTTGGATGAGAGACCACCAAGGAAGGCTCTGCAGAGGAAGACAATGGCAAACCACCTCTGCTTCTCCCTAGCCTTGAAAGCCCCTGGCTGGGGTCGCCATAAGTCTTGGATGAGAGACCCACTAAGGAAGGCTCTGCAGAGGAAGACAATGGCCAACCACCTCTGCTTCTCCCTAGCCTTGAAAGCCCCTTGCTGAGGTTGCCATAAGTCTTGAATAGGAGACCACCAAGGAAGGCTCTGCAGAGGAAGACAATGGCCAACCACCTCTGCTTCTCCCTAGCCTTGAAAGCCCCTGGCTGGGGTCGCCATAAGTCTTGGATGAGAGACCCACTAAGGAAGGCTCTGCAGAGGAAGACAATGGCCAACCACCTCTGCTTCTCACTTGCCTTGAAAGCCCCTTGCTGGGGTCGTCATAAGTCTTGGATGAGAGACCACCAAGGAAGGCTCTGCAGAGGAAGACAATGGCCAACCACCTCTGCTTCTCCCTAGCCTTGAAAGCCCCTTGCTGAGGTTGCCATAAGTCTTGAATAGGAGACCACCAACGAAGGCTCTGCAGAGGAAGGCAATGGCAGACCACCTCTGCTTCTCCCTTGCCTTGAAAGCCCCTTGCTGGGGCCACCATAAATCAGCTGCAACTTGACAGCACTCACGTATGCTATATTGTCTATGCATAGCATATGACTGTGGGAGGGAAGGGGGCATGGTGTAACCCAGTCTCATTAGATCTTGGAAGCAAAGCAGGGTTGGGGACTTTGATGGGAGACCACCAAGGAAGTCCCCGCAGAGGAAGGCAAGGGCCAACCACCTCTGCCTAATCACTGGGTTCCAACCAGTGGGTTGTGCGATGCTCAGAGCATTTGGCAGTCCCTAGAGCATTCCATGTTGTCGTTTCCGGTTTACGCCAGAAGTGATGCCAACGCACCAGTCCCCCCCTCCTCATGGCTCCCAGAGGTTGCCAGCTGCAGCCTGGCGGGACTAAGGATCACACATCTGGGGAGGGGGTGCAGAGGAAATTGTATATCCACCCCACTGCCCATTCCCCTTTCACCGTGACAATTATTAAGGGTGATGATTTTGCAGCATGAAGTGGCTACGACAAAAGGGTATGAAGCAGGAGCTCCTTTGCATATTAGGCCACACACCCTCCAAGAGCTTACAGAGCTCTTCTCACAGGGGCTGTTGTAAGTTCTTGGAGGATTGGCTACATCAGGCGTGTGTGGCCTAATATGCAGAGGAGCTCCTGCCACGAAATGAGCCCTGGTATTAAGATCTGACATCTCTCTCATACAAGCTGCTTTCTGTGGCCTCAGAAAGTCAAACTGGAACCAGCGGGGTGAAATTTACCGTAGTTTTTGCTCCATAAGATGCACTTTTCCTCCCCAAAAAAGTGTGTGTGTGGGGGGGGGAAGTGTGTGCGTCTTATGGAGTGAATATGGAGCTTTTCTTACCTGTAACAGGGCTCTTTCTTCAGCAGGAACGCAGGGGAACGCCATTCAGGCCGGCATCCCAGCCTTCCCTGCCCCTCCCTGCTGGGCCTGAGCTGTTAAGACTTAAAAGGGAAATGGCAGGAAAAACCCCACCAGGCTAAGTACTCTTTCCCTTTAAGTGCTTTTCCCCTTTAAGACAGCCAGCAGCAGAAAGCCCCGCCCACAGATTAAGCTCCGTGGCTACTTTGCACCGAAAGGCCTGGCTTTGCATGGCATGCCGAGGTCTCTCTTCTTTCCTTTCTCTATCTTTCTTCCTTCCTTCCTTCCTTTCCTTTTTTCTGTCTGTCTGTCTTTCTGTCTCTCTCTCTGTCCCCACCTTTCTTTCTTCCTTTCTCTTTCTCTCTCTCCTCCTCCTTCCTTCCTTTATCTCTCTCTCTCTCTCTCTCTCTTTCTTTCTTTCTGTTTCATTTTTTCCTGTTTTCCTTCTCTAAAAACAAGGTGCGTCTTATGATCAGGTGTGTCTTATGGAGCGAAAAATACGGTAATCAAAAAGAGTTTTCAGCTGAACGTAAGGAAGAACTTCCTGACAGAGCGGTTCCTCAGTGGAACAGGCTTCCTAGGGAGGTGGTGGACTCTGCTTCTCTGGAGGTTTTCTAACAGAGGCTGGATGGCCATCTGACAGCACTGTGGATTCTGTGAATGGAGGCAGATCACGAGAAGGGAGGGCAGGAGGGGTTGCCTCAGTGCTTAGTTCTTGTGGCCCTTTCTTACACATCCAGAGAAATGCCGATGGCCACTTTGGGGATCAGGAAGCAATTTTCACCAGGGATCCTGGAGGGTTTTTTTGCCATCTTCTGGGCAGGGAGCAGGGGTCACTGGGGGTTTGTGGGGGGAGTATTTGTGAATTTCCTGCATTGTGCAGGGTGACCCCCGAGGTCCCTTCCAGCTCCGTGATTCTAAGCATAGACAGCTTCAAGAGGGAACTGGAGAAACATATGGAGAAGAGTTCCATCGGTGGCCATTAGCCACAAGGTAGAATTGGAACACTCTTGTCTAGGGCAGCGATGCTCTGTATTCTTCTGGTGGACCTCCTAATGGCACCTTGGCTTTGGTCACTGTGTGACACAGAGTGTTGGATGGGATGGGTCATTGACCTTATCCAACATGGCTTCTTATGTTCTCTGTCTTCTTGGTGCTTGGGAGGGGCAACAGTGGGAGGGCTTCTGGAGTTCTGGCCCCACTGATGAACCTCCTGATGGTACCTGGGTTTTGGCCACTGTGTGACACAGAGTTGGACGGGATGTTACATTGTTCTGATCCAATGTGGTTTCTTATGTTCTCTGTCTTCTTGGTGCTTGGGGGACCAACTGTGGGAGGGCTTCTGGAGTTCTGGCCCTGCTGGTGGACCTCCTGACGGCAGCTGGGTTTTGGCCACTGTGTGAAACAGAATGTTGGACGGGATGGGCCATTGACTTTATCCAATATGGCTTCTTGGACGGGATGTTCCATTGGCCTGATTCAACATGGCTTCTCTTATGTTCTTATCTGGAAAATATTATGAATCTATGCAAAAGCAGAGCTTTCAGTCCCCAACTGTGTTTGTGCATCAGCTTGGATTCTGTGTGGCAAGACTGAGATGGTGTATTGCTGGTCTTCCCAGGAAGGCTGCAGAAAGGGGGCCCTGAGCACACCAGGTTGGAGTCCCCTCCCCTTCTGCCAGCGAAACCCCCTGGGTGACCTTGGGCCCATCACAAACTCTCAGCCTGGGCTACCTCGCAGGGTTGTTGTTGTGAAGGGAACCAGCAGAGGGGGGAATGATATTCTGAGCCACTTCTGAGTCTCGACTCTGGGGAGAAAAGCAGGATACGAAGAAACAAATGCAAAATGCTCCAGCCTTTTCAGTTGCAGCGATCTAGAAACTTCCGGCGTCTCCTCCCTCCCTCCGGCATCTCCCCCTTTCCTCCTTCCCTACTTTTCATCAACCTGCCCCGGGTGGAGAGAAACTTTTCCTGCTCTTGGCACTTGGAAAGTGTAGAGAATGCAGAAGGGGAGAATTGGAACCGCACCAGGCCTCCTGATGAAAATAGCTGAGGTGGGATAACTTCTTTAACACTTAAGAATCATTTAAAATCACATCTGAGTTGTAAATGGAGCTGGCAATCGCCAGGAAAGGCTTGGCGGAGAGCCAGCCCGGGAGGAAATTGCCTCGTTCCCCCGGAACAAAGGGGTGTGATCCCCCAGCGTCTTCCCCCCTCTTGAGCACAATGTGCAATTACTCCGTGTAGCCATGAATGGAAGCCGCTCGGCTCCAGAGAGTCCCCGAGCCAAGAGGAGGGTCCCACCAGGTAGATGGTACATTATAGAACATGTGAACAGCACACTCGGGGGGAGGGGGTGTACCAACGTCTACAGATCCCCTCTGGAACCCCTCCAGGGAGACTGCCTTCTGCCACTGCCTTCCTTCTAATAATAATGAATCGTTATTGTGTGTCATTGTGTGTAGAATAGCCAGGAGATCCTAAGATTGTCTGGCAGCCAAAAGTTCTAGCTCTTTTAGCGTTATGCACTGCGCGGTGGTGAGCTAGACTTGTTTTCAAGGCAAGAGACGTTACAGAGATGGTTTGCCATGGCCTTCCTCTGAGTCATGCCTCTGATATTCCTTGGAGGTGGCCCTAACAAGTACTAGCCAAGGTTGACCCTGAACATACGAACGTAAGAGAAGCCAGTGTTGGACCAGGCCAGTGGCCGATCCAGTCCAACACTCTGTCACACAGTGGCCAAAAACACCAGGTGCCCTCAGGAGGTCCAGCAGTGGAGCCAGGACACTAGAAGCCCTCCCACTGTTGCCCCCCCTCAAGCACCAATAATACAGAGTATCACTGCCCCAGACACAAGAACATAAGAGAAGCCAGTGTTGGATCAGGCCAGTGGCCCAGCCAGTCCAACACTCTGTGTCACACAGTGGCCAGAAACACCAGGTACCCTCAGGAGGTCCAGCAGTGGGGCCAGGACACTAGAACACAAGAGAAGCCAATGTTGAACCAGGCCAGTGGCTGATCCAGTCCAACACTCTGTCACACAGTGGCCAAAAATACCAAGTGCCATCAGGAGGTCCACCGGTGGGGCCAGGACACTAGAAGCCCTCCCACTGTTGCCCCTCCCAAGCACCAAGAATACAGAGCATCACTTGCCCCAGACACAAGAACATAAGAGAAGTCAGTGTTGGATCAGGCTAGTGGCCCATCCAGTCCAACACTCTGTCACACAGTGGCCAAAAACACCAGGTGCCCTCAGGAGGTCCAGCAGTGGGGCCAGGACACTAGAAGCCCTCCCACTGTTGCCCCTCCCAAGCACCAAGAATACAGAGCATCACTTGCCCCAGACACAAGAACATAAGAGAAGCCAGTGTTGGATCAGGCCAGTGGCCCAGCCAGTCCAACACTCTGTGTCACACAGTGGCCAAAAACACCAGGTGCCCTCAGGAGGTCCAGCAGTGGGGCCAGGACACTAGAACACAAGAGAAGCCAATGTTGAACCAGGCCAGTGGCTGATCCAGTCCAACACTCTGTCACACAGTGGCCAAAAATACCAGGTGCCATCAGGAGGTCCACCGGTGGGGCCAGGACACTAGAAGCCCTCCCACTGTTGCCCCTCCCAAGCACCAAGAATACAGAGCATCCCTTCCCCCAGACACAAGCACATAAGAGAAGTCAGTGTTGGATCAGGCCAGTGGCCCATCCAGTCCAACACTCTGTGTCACACAGTGGCCAAAAACACCAGGTGCCCTCAGGAGGTCCAGCAGTGGGGGCAGGACACTAGAAGCCCTCCCACTGTTGCCCCCCCCCCCCCTCGGTCAAGCACCAAGAATACAGAGCATCTCTTGCCCCAGACTGAGAGTTCCTATCTATACCTTGCGGCTAACAGCCACTGATGGACCTCTGCTCCATTTGTTGATCCAATTCCCTCTTGAAGCCGTCCATGCTTGTAGCCGCCACCACCTCCCGCTCATAGCCGCCACCCCCTGCTTAGCTTCCAAGATCTGACGAGATCTGATTGGGCTAGCCTGGGCTTTCCAGGTCAGGGTTCCTTCTCATTGGCCTGTAATTGCAACTCAGGGATAGGAGTTACATGTTTCTCCTCTCTTTCATTTTATCCTCACAACAGCCCTGTGAGGTAGGTTAGGCTGAGCATGTGCGACTGGCCCAGGGTCATCCAGCCAGCTCTCGTGACAGAGGGGGGGACTTGAGCCTGGGTCTCCCATTACGCTAGTCGGACACTCTAACAGCTACACCATACTGGTTCTCCAGGGACATAAATCCAAGAGAACACTGCCAGTTAGTGGGCCTTATGCTGTGCTGCTGAACCGAAACAGAACAACAAGAAGAGGAGGAGATTGGATTTACACCCCGTCCTTCACTACCCAAAGGAGACTCAGAGCGGCTTCCAAACTCCCTTCCCTTCTCCTTCCCACAGCAGACACCCTGTGAGGTAGGTGGGGCTGAGAGAGCTCTTTCCAGAACTGCCCTTGAGAGAACAGCCCTGACAGAGCTATGGCTCGCCCAAGGTCATCCAGCAGCTGCCCGTGGAGGAGTGGGGACTCAAACCTGGTTCTCGCAGATTAGAGTCCGTGCTCGTAACCACGACACCAAACAGGTGTCCTTCCATCCTCTGTGCCAGTTTGGTGTAGTGGTTCAGTGCATGGACTGCAATCTGGGAGAACCGGGTTTGATTCCCCTCTCCTCCACTTGCACCTGGCTGGATGACCTTGGGTCTCAGACCTCTCCTTTGCTGGGAATAGGACAGAGGTGAGGATGAAACCCTGAAATGCCAGGCATATACTGCAGGAAAAGTGGGGTTTGGGCCTGGACTCCTCATCCCCTTCTTAATTGAGAACCATCTTTGCTATTTTCGTTGTGAAAGAGTGACCAAAGAGGCATCATGGAATAGAGAAGAGAGAAGAAGAGAAGAAAAGAGAAGAGATTTATACCCCGCCCTTCACTACCCAAGGGAGTCTCAGAGCAGCTTACAAACTCCTTTTCCCTTCCCCTCCCCACAACAGACGCCCTGTGAGGTAGGTGGGGCTGAGAGAGCTCTGACAGAAACGGCTCTTTTTCAAGAACAGCTGTGCCAGAACTAGGGCTTGCCCAAGGACATCCAGCAGCTGCGAGTGGAGGAGTGGGGAACCAAACCCGGCTCTCCCAGATTAGAGTCCGCGCACTTAACCACTACACCAGACTGGCTCTCTATAGATGCAATAGGGTTGCCAGCCTCCAGGTGGGACCTGGAGATCCTCTGTGGTTGCAGTCATCTCCAGACAACGGAGAGCTGTTCCCCTGGAGAAAATGGCAGCTCTGGAGGGCGGACTCTGTGACCTGAGACTCTTCTTTTTGATGTAGTGGTTAGGAGCCCGGACTCTAATCGGGGAGAACCGGGTCTGATTCCCCACGCCTCAACTTGCACCTGCTGGCGTGACCTTGGGTCAGTCACAAGTTCTTTCAGAGCTGTTCTCTCAAGGGCAGTCCTCAAGAGAGCTCTCTTAGCCCCACCTACCTCACAGGGTGTCTGTTGTGGGGAGGGGGACGGAAAGGAGATTGTAAGCCACTCTGAGACTCCCAAGTGAAGGGCAGGGTATAAATCCAATCTCCTCCTCCTCCTCCCCCTCTTCTTCTTCTTCTCTGATGCCTGCCCCCCTCCCACAGGTGGACAGAGGTACCAAAAAGAAATCACCGAAACGGAAGGAAGGAGATGGCAGATTTTTCTGAAATAGCAGGGGAAGGGCATTCTGTATCTCCGGAGGGAGGCAGGTAGCATGGGCCCCCTCCTGTCAGGCCAGGAGATGCCGGGACGTGACCCGCGGCTTATTTTCCGTGCCCCCGTGTCAAAATGAGCTGCCGCTCGGAGAGGTTTTACAGGAGAGAGCCGTGACCCTTACAGCGAACCCTGCTCACGTCCCATAAATGTTCCCGGAGATAAATTCTAAAGGCCGGCTGCCTTCATGGATAATTCTTCGCTGGTTGCCAGGGCCACAGGTCTTCCTATCCCAAGATGTTCAACATGCACCGAAGGGAGAACTCAACATTTCACATGTCTTTTGCCCAGATTCCTGCGCTTGTACAGTTGCCAGCTCTGGGTCGGGAAACGCCTGGAGGTTTGGGGTTGGATCCTGGGGAAGGCCGGGTTTGGAGAGGGAAGGGACAGTCGAAAAAGAAGGGCAAGGAGAAGAAGAGGAGGAGGAGATTGGATTTATACCCCGCCCTTCACTATGCAAGGGAGTCTCAGAGCGGCTTACAATCTCCTTTCCCTTCCCCGCCCCACAACAGACACCCTGTGAGGTTGGTGGTGGGGCTGAGAGAGCTCTCTTAAGAACTGCCCGTGAGAGAACCGCTCTGAAAGAACTTGTAACTGATCCGAGGTCCCACCGGCAGCCGCGTGTGGAGGAGTGGAGAATCAAACCCAGTTCTCTCAGACTGGAGTCCGCACTCCTAACCACTACACCGAACTGGCAAAATGAACAGGTGAGGCTGCCTTAAACTTTATCATCCCCGGGGTCCATCAAGGACAATATTGTCTACTCAGACTGGCAGTGGCTCTCCGGGGTCTCGGGCTGAGGTCTTCCACGTTAGCCACAGCCAAATCCTATAAGTGGAGATCCCAGGAAATGTCAGACAACTGGGTTCTGCCACTGAGGCACGGCCCCTCCAAAGCAGCCATTTCCCCCAGGGGAACAGTTCTAGGAGATCAACTGTAATAGTGGGAGATTTCCAGGTGCCATCTGGAGGCTGGCAGCTGTATGAACTTGGCCCCCTCTGTGAACCACCACCCTTGGGAGACCGCAGCCGCAAAGAGGAGTTCCTCCGAGAGCCGGTGCCATCTCAAGACACCCTGCCAGGGCAGAAATAGATTCTGTGTCTTACTGCTGCCCTCCATTATTGCCGGGAACATTCTTGTGTATGTATAGAATTTATCCCAGACCTTTCCTTTGCTGGGAAGAGGACAGAGGTGAGGATGAAACCGTGAAATGCTAGGCATGGACTGCAGGAAAAGTGGGATTCGGGCCTGGACTTTGTATCCCCGTCTTAATTGAGAACCATCTTTGCTGTTTTTGTTGTGAAAGAGTGACCAAAGAGGCATCATGGAACAGATGCAGTGGGGTTGCCAGCCTCCCGGTGGGGCCTGGAGTTCCTCTGTGGTTGCAGCTGATCTTCAGACAATGGAGAGCTGTTCCCCTGGAGAAAATGGCAGCTTTGGAGGGAAGACTCTGGGACCTGACACTCCTCTGTTCGGTGTGGTGGTTAGGAGCCCGGACTCTAATCTGGGAGAGCCGGGTTTGATTCCCCACTCCTCCACAAGCAGCCGCTGGCTTGACCTTGGGTCAGTCATAAGTTCTTTCAGAGCTGTTCTCTCAAGGGCAGTTCTTGAAAGAGCTCTCTCAGCCCCACCTACCTCACAGGGTGTCTGTTGTGGGGAGGGGAAGAGAAAGGAGATTGTAAGCTGCTCCGAGACTCCTTCCAGTAGTAAAGGGTGGGGTATACATTTAATCTCATCCTCCTCCTCCTCCTCCTCCTCTTCTCCTTCTTCTTCTTCTTCTTCTTCTTCTTCTTCTCTGCAGTCCCTCCGCTCCCCTCCCCAAAACCTCCCTTCCCTGGGCTCCATCCCCAAATCTCCAGGAATTTCCCAGCGCTAAGTTGGCGACCCTTCCTTTCTTCCATTGCATTCCCCCTTGACAACCAGCTCACACTGTGCCACTCCGGATCTCTCAGAAACAAGTGGGTCCCATCCCTCCACCTCCGCCACCTTCCCCTCCCTCCTTTCATTGGTGTACTTTACGAAAATCACTGGCTCGCTGAACAATCCGGAGCGCGAATCCCAGGGAGGCGAGAAGGGACGGATGCGCTCCGTAAAGAGGGCAGCCGCTATTGTGCGGCGCTCGGAAAGGACTTCTAATCACTCCATCAGTAATTACAAAGAAGAGTAAATCGCTAATTAAAATGTGAAAGTGTCTTGGCACGGCACACAGTCAGAAAAAGGGTAATTAACAATCAAACAGGAAGCCGCCACCTTGACACCCAGATGATGCGAGCTGAGATACAGGAAATCGTGGCGTGGTCCGGCTCGTCTCTTCCCCGCCTTTGTTTCAAATGGATCTGCGGGCCATTTTTAAATGTGGGGAATTCATTGTGGGGGGATATTTTCCGCAACCGCCACTGCAACCAATTAAAAGTTGCAGGCGAGAAGGACTGAAGGTGGCCACCATATCTTCTGACTGTCCTGTCTCCTGTCTAGAGATGCCAGCCTCCAGATGGGACCTGGGGATCCCCTGGAATTACAGCTCATCTCCAGACTACACAGAGGAGGAGGAGGAGGAGATTGGATTTATACCCCACCCTTCACTTGTAGTCTCAGAGCACCTTACAAACTCCTTTCCCTTCTCCTCCCCACTACAGACACCCTGTGAGGTAGGTGGGGCTGAGAGAGCTCTTTTGAGAACTGCTCCTGAGAGAACAGCTCTGATAGAACTTGCCCAAAGTCATCCAGCAGCCACAAGTGGAGGAGTGGGGAATCAAACCCAGTCCTCCTAGATTAGAGTCCGTGCGCTTAACCACTACACCAAACTGGCATTCTGGAACTCCCTTACGGCACATTCCCCCAGAAAAAAAAGCTATGAGCGTGGGCAAGTGCAAAGTAAAGCACATTGGAGCCAAAAATTTCAACTATAAAGATACATTGATGGGGTCCGAACTGGCGGTAACTGACCAGGAGAGAGATCTTGGAGTCCTGGAAGATAATCCACTGAAGATGTCAACTCAGTGTGCGACTGCAATAAAAAAGGCAAATGCTACGCTGGGGATTATTAGGAGTGGGATTGAAAACAGATCAGCCGGTGGCATAATGCCCCTGTATAAATCTATGGCGCAGCCTCATTTGAAATACTTTGGATAGTCCTGGTCACCACCACCGCATTGGAAAATGTGCAGAAAAGAGCAACTAAAATGATTAAGGAGGTTGAAGAGAGGTTGAAGAGGTCAGGACTGTTTAGCTTGGAGACATGACAATTGACGTGTGGCATGACCAAGGTTTACAAAATTATCCATGGAATAGAGAAGGTAGAGAAAGAAGTACTTTTCTCCCTTTCTCACAAGACAAGAACTTGTGGACACTCCATAAAATTAATGAGCAGTAGGCTTAGAACAGTTCAGAGGAAGGACTTCTTCACTCAAAGAGTGATTAACACCTGGAATTCGCTGCCACAGGAGGTGGTGGCAGCTACAAGCATAGACAGCTTCAGAAGAAGATTGGATAAACATCTGGAGCAGAGGTCCATCAGTGGCTATTAGCCACAAGGTCTAGATAGGAACGCTCAGTCTGGGGCAAGTGATGCTCTGTATTCTTGGTGTTTGGAGGGGGCAACAGTGGGAGGGCTTCTGGAGTTCTGGCCCCATTGGTGGACCTCCTGATGGCCACTCAATTTTGGCTACTGTGTGACTCAGAGTGTTGGACTGGATGGGCCATTGGCCTGATCCGACATGGCTTCTCGTATGTTCTTATGTTCTAAACTCTGACACCATTGTGTAGCTCAGGGGTCTCCAACCTTTTTGAGCCTGTGGTCACCTTTGGAATTCTGACACAGGGGGTAGGGTTGCCAGTGCTGCGTTGGAAATTCCTGGAGATTCATGGGTAGAGCTTGGGAAGGGCAGAGTTTTAGGAGAGGAGGCACCTCAGAGGGGTATAATGAAGTCGAGTCCCGTCCCCCCCCCGAAAAAAGTAGCCATTGTCTCCAGGGGAACAGATTTCAGTAGCCTGGAGATCAGTTGCAATCCCAGGAGATTTCCAGGCCCCACCTGCCATTTGGCAACCCTAAGTGGTAGGCACACCCACAAAATGGCTGCCATGGCTGGTGGAGCTAGCCACGAAATCACTGCCACCCAGGACAAAGCTAACTACAAAATGTCAGGAAGTGAAGTTAACATGTAAATGTAATGATAACTCAACATTCCGAGTAGAAGCACTGTTTAACCTTTGCGTCGGCACAGCCAATCACAAGCCCTGCTGGTCCACCTGGCCCTGCCCACTTCCTAAAAGCACATGGTGAGGGCCAGAAAAGGTGGTGGGTACCATGGCGTCCATGGGCTCCACGCTGTAGACTGCTGGGGTAGCCAGTCTGCACTGGCCTCCTGCCGAGGGGAAAAGGAACTAGGGATCCCGGGCCCCTCAGTGGGGGTCCTCCACTTTTGGGGCCCACCTCTCCACCACCAGCCAGCTGGCCAGCAAGGGGGAATTACCCCCAAACCAGGGAAGAATGCAGAAATTAAATTTGACATGCCCACGTGACCCGGAAGTGACATGGGGACGTTGGGAGACGATCCCCTGGTTTGGGGGCAAAGCTCTATGGTGGTAGTAGAAGAAGAAGAGATTGGGTTTATACCCTGCCCTTCACTACCTGAAGGAGTCTCAGAGCAGCTTACAATCACCTTTCCCTTCCCCTACCCACAAGAGACACCCAATGAAGCAGGTGGTGCTGAAAGAGCTCTCTCGAGAACTGCCCTTGAAAGAACAGCTCTGAAAGAACTTATGACTGACCAAAGGTCACACCAGCAGCTGCAAGTGGAGGAGTGGAGAATCAAACCCGGTTCTCCCAGATTAGAATCCGCGCTCCTAACCACTACACCAAACTGGGTCTCTGTAGATGCTAGTTCTACTGTAGAGTTTTGCCCAAAAACCAGAGCATCACCCACTGATGTCTCTGACATGCCTACATCACTTCTGGGTCACATAGGCACGTCGCGTTCATTTTCGGTGGTCCTCCCTGCTACCGGTAAGTTCACCCCCTGCCGGCAGGTCTGAGGGACTGGGCAACCCTATCTGGAACAGCAGAGAAGAGCAAGAGTCCCTAGCAAGATTTTGGGTGGGGAAGAGTTTTTATAAGTCACTGCTCACTTCTTCAGCAGTGACTCACGAAAGTAATCCGTGACTCACGAAAGATTGAAGAAAGATTGAAGCACTTGGGGCTCTTTCGCTTGGAGAAATGACGGCTGAGGGGTGACATGATCGAGGTTTACAAGATTATGCATGGGATAGAGCAGGTAGAGAAAGAAGTCCTTTTCTCCCTTCCTCACAAGACAAGAACTCGTGGGCACTCCATGAAATTGCTGAGCAGTTGAGTTAGAATAGACAGAACAGATAAAAGGAAGGACTTCTTCACCCAAAGAGTGATTAACACATGGAATTCACTGCCACAGGAGGTGGTGGCAGCTACAAGCATGGACGGCTTCAAGAGGGAATTAGATAAACATCTGGAGCAGAGGTCCATCATTGGCTATTAGCCACAAGGTCTAGATAGGAACTCTCAGTCTGGGGCAAGTGATGCTCTGTCTTCTTGGTGCTTTGGGGGGGGGAAGAGTGGGAGGGCTTCTAGTGTCCTGGCCCCACTGGCGGACCTCCTGAGAGCACCTGGTGTTTTTGGCCACTGTGTGACTCAGAGTTTTGGACTGGATGGGCCATTGTCCTGATCCAACACTGGCTTCTCTTATGTTCTTATGAAAGCTCTTCTCCTGCCACAAATTTTGTTAGTCTTGAAGGTGCTCCTGGACTCTGGCTCTTTGACGAACACGGTTGCCCATCTTGATCTGTCTTCCAGAAGTTCGGCCCTGTCGCTCCGCAAGCCAGTGCTTCATCCTGCTTTTGATGCAGTCTCTGAAAAAGACTGATGGAAAGTAGAGACCACGGCGGGGGGGAGTAATTTTGGACACTGCCAAAATTTACTGTCGCGAAAAGCGTGCCAACTTAAAGTGCTCCAGAGCGGCTTGCCATGTTTATTTCCGATCAGCCGTCACTAGGAACGATCGTATCAGTCTCACGCGGAGGCCATTTCTGTGAAGGCTTGCACAGGAATAAACACGCACTGGTGGTAACAGCTGGTATTTACCGCACAGGGCAAGAGCTCGGAAAACAAACAGGGCTCCCTTCCTGGAGAACAAAGGGGGTACCCAAACTGGGTAAATCCCGGCAGTCACCACATGGGGGCAGATTCAAGAAGAATATTTATCGTTTTGAACTGAAAAGTCGGGCCCGAGAGGAGCTCTCCGGCCGAATGCAGAATCAGTGAGATTCTTTTGTTGGGAGAAGATCCGGATTGTGCTGAGGGAACAGGCCAACAGCCCATCGAGCATAATGGTCCAACACTGAACAAAGAGAGAAATGTCCAGGTCTCCTAGACCTCAGGTTAATCAGGCATGAGATGTTTTGGCTGGATGCATTTGAATACATCCCTTCCTCTTCCCCCTGTTATGGCCCAAAGGTTTCAGAGTGCGGCAGAGATCCTAATTCAGATTCACAGTGCCTCAGCGAATTTGACAAAGCTGAGAGGTCGCAGCTGGCTTACAGCAAGCCAGTGAGGTACATAGGAACCTCCACGCTTAGAGGCACTCGTCCTCTGAATCCCAGAGCCAGGAGGCGACATCAGGGGAAGGCCTCAGACTGTGCCCTGTGGCTGGCCCTCCAGAGGAACTGGTTGGCTCCCGTGGGGGACAGGGAGCTGGACTAGGTGGACCCTCACTGGTCTTGTCCAGCAGGGCTCTTCCGATGTTCCTTTCAGTGGAAGGCCTCGGCCTCTCTGCCCTGTTGTTGGCCCTCCAGAGGAACTGGTTGTCCACTGTGCGAGACAGGAGGCTGGACTAGATGGACCCTCACTGGTCTGATCCAGCAGGGCTCTTCTGATGTTCTTCTCAGGGGAAGGCCTCAGCCTTTCTGCCCTGTTGTTGGCCCTCCAGAAGAACTGGTTGTCCACTGTGTGAGACAGGAGGCTGGACTAGACGGACCCTCACTGGTCTGATTCAGCAGGGCTCTTCTGATGTTCTTCTCAGGGGAAGGCCTCAGCCTCTCTGCCCTGTTGTTGGCCCTCCAGAGGAACTGGTTGGCCACTGTGTGAGACAGAAGGCTGGACTAGATAGACCCTCACTGGTCTGATCCAGCAGGGCTCTTCTGATGTTCTTCTCAGGGGAAGGCCTCTGCCTCTCTGCCCTGTTGTTGGCCCTCCAGAGGAACTGGCTGGCCACTGTGTGAGACAGAAGGCTGGACTAGATAGACCCTCACTGGTCTGATCCAGCAGGGCTCTTCTGATGTTCTTCTCAGGGGAAGGCCTCGGCCTCTGTGCCCTGTTGTTGGCCCTCCAGAGGAACTGGTTGGCCACCGTGTGAGACACGAGGCTGGACTAGGTGGATCACTGGTCTGATCCAGCAGGGCTCCTCTGACGTTCTTAGGTTTCAGTTAACAGCATTTGAATCAAGCTCTCCCAAGTTCCATTACTTTGATTGTCTTGCACCTATGGTACAAATACTGGTTATTTCAGGATCACATGGAATTGTGCGGATATTTATCATTGGGGAGGCAGAGAAAGAGAGAGAGCGGAACTCTGGAACATTCGGTAATGGCAGGGAGCGAATTCTGCAGATGCAGCTTTCAAGGGTTAAAAAATCTCAGCTACCAA
Organism: Lepidodactylus listeri; assembly: GCA_029233225.1. Classification (NCBI taxonomy): domain Eukaryota; kingdom Metazoa; phylum Chordata; class Lepidosauria; order Squamata; family Gekkonidae; genus Lepidodactylus; species Lepidodactylus listeri. The sequence goes on along the minus strand of JARCFY010000004.1, from coordinate 5,246,962 downwards.
AATTCACTCTTTTGCACAACTATTAATGGGCGAGGGTCTCTCCTGCACCTGTTTGGCCTGATTTAGGGAAGTTTCCTAAGAGTCTGGGGGTCTCTCCTTCCAAGTTTCACAGGTGTTGAAATGCCCTTTCGGTCCTGAGGCGGGGAGAAAAGTAATTTGGATTTCACTGTGACAGGGCTCCCTAACCCTTTTTCAGCCTGCAGGCACCTTTGGAATTCTGACACAGCATGGTGGGCCCAGCTTCATAATGGCTGCCACAAAATGGCTGCCGTAGGAGGCGGAGCCAGTTACAAAATGGTCGCTGTGGCTTACCTTCTGTCGCACAGTGAAGATCTGTGTGCTGCGGTGTCAGCTGCACCAAAGCACAGCTAATCAACTCTCCAATGGCCAATCAGAAGCCCTGCCAGACAAAAGTTCCACCAGGCCAAACACCACTTTCTAAAAACACTTGGTGGACACCAGGAAAGATATTAGTGGACTCCGTGGTGACCACAGCCATCATGTTTGGGTCCCTTGCATTATGACAGTGACTGTGCAAAATCACAGTCTGGTGTTGTGGTTAAGAGCACGGACTGCAATCTGGGAGAACCAGGTTTGATTCCCCACTCCTTCATGTGAAGCTGCTGGTGAGACCTTGGGTTAGTCATAAGTTCTTTCAGAGCTGTTCTTTCAAGGTCAGTCCTCAAGAGACAGCTTGGGAAAGAGCTCTCTCAGCCTCACCGACCTCACAGGGTGTCTGTTGTGGGGAGGGGGAGGGACTGTAAGCCACTCTGAGACTCCTTCAGGTAGTGAAGGGCAGGGTATAAATCCAATCTCCTCCTCCTCCTCAAGACTGGAAATGAAAAGGCCCGTAATCCCACCTTTTAATGAAAGTCTGCCACTGAAAGGAACTTTCTCCTTTCTCACTGTTCCTTTCTCCACTAATGCTCCAGCAGCCATTCCTTTCCCGGTACAACTTTCCTCCTTATTCTGGCCAATCAGGAATCACATATGGGATATGATGACATCATAATGCTAGGTTGCAAATCACATTTCACTAGGTGCTGGTCAGTTGTGGCAATGGGGTCAGTGGTGACTGTTAGGTATGGTGATTCAAAAAAAGCAGAGTTAGATTAATGCAGCCAGACACATGTGTATTTGTCTATAAAAAGAAACTTTACTAAAGATTAGTGTCAGACTCTTGAACGAACTTACTCCCAACAACACTCTCTTGGCAGTGATTTGTTTACTGAGAGACAAAGAGGTTCCAAGCTAGGACGATCTGTGACAGAACTGGCTCCTTTGGCCAGGTATAATTCAAATGACCCCCCCCCTTGTGACCCGTCCAATCACACCATCTCATTCAGCCCGCCAACATCTACTGTGCATCGTTAACTCTCCCACGAGCACCTGGAAGCCTAGCATTGCTCTATCTAGTAGTGTCTGTTACCCAAGGTCACAGCAAGTTTTTTTCCCCAGTGAGGTGAGGCCCCGTTTAGTCACAGTTGCAATCGAGCATGCACTATTCCCAGCGAAGCAATCATCACACCCCCACATGCACATGCTCATCCCCTCTCCCACCCAGAACAAACAGGATGATAGCCATACAACCAGATACAATGCAGAAATATATGGCAAACGAGATCCAAGTTTGACAATCAGGTAAAGGTACTTGAAGAACAAAAGTAAAGTAAATCATCCTCACTAGCTCTAAGCTACATGTTGCTTCTCTCAGAAACTTAACTCAAGAGAAAACTTTTAAGCAGGGCTTTTTGGGGGGGGTGGTAGAAAAAACCCAGCAGGAACTTATTAGCATAATAGGCCACACCAAACAGCAGAAACTCATTAGCATACTAGGCCACATCCCTGACAGTGCAGCTCCCTCCCAGGATAGGCTTTCCCAGGCGTCCCATGTCTTATGGAGCTCATGGGGAACCCGAGGGAAGGAAGGCAGTTTCTGGATCAGCTTCCCCAAGTGCCCAGAGACCCCAAGGAGGGGAGGCAATTTAAACTGGCTTCCCAAGGCACCCCACGGCTTGCAAGGTGCCTGGGGAATCCGGGGGGGGGGGAGGCTGTAGGTGTGTGCGTTCCTGCCCAAAAATAGCCCTGCTTGGAAGGAGAGGGACAACAAAGAGCAATAAACAGAAACCCACAGCTCTCTCCCTTGGCTCATCCCCAAACTATTGATTATCCAGCTGGAGAATCCCAACACTAGCTGATTACGCGTTCTATCATCTTGCTCTAGTGCAGCGGGGTCAAACTCATTTGTTAATGAGGGCCGGATCTGATATAAACGTCACTTTGTCGGGCCGGACCATGCATGTCATGAAATGCAAGAATAACAAGCAGGATACACAGTAATAGGGTTGCCAGCCTCCAGGTGGGGCCGGGAGGATCTCCTGCTTTTTCAACTGATCCCCAGCTGACAGAGATCAGCTCCCCTGGAGAAAATGGCTGCTTTGAAGGGTGGACTCCATAGCATTGTACCATGCTGAGGCCCCTCCCCTCCCCCTCCCCTCCCCTCCCCTCCCCAAACCCCACCTTCTCCTGGCTCCACCCCCAAAGTCCCCAGGTATTTTCCAACCCGGACTTGGCAACCCTACACAGTAATAAAAGCAGCATGGCCAAAAGCACTGTACAAACACGCAGAAACTTGCCAGTACTATGTGACAATTACTGCTTAAAGTAAAATACACAACTTTTAATATACTATTATTCATACACTCAAAGTTCAATAATAGGCAGATTGCCACACTATATGTAATATAATACCAAAGGAAGGTCAAAAGACCTAAACATTGATCAAATGGTGACAGAGCAATAAGTCACAGAAGGGTAGTTAATACAGAAGTTCCAAAAGCGGTCAAAAGACCTAAGCTGAGTCAGGCAATATCAGAGCAGGGAAACCGAGGTGAAGCTGCCAGCTGGAGTCCTTCGTTTCGCTGAAACTTCCTCAGTGAACTGCATAGTATTTTTCTTAAAGTGAATGAAGAGTACTGGACTCGGGAGACCAGGAACGGTGAAATCATGAAGCCTTTCTTGAGTGATTCAGCATGCCCAGGAGATGGTCAGAACAAGCATGCTTCCAGGGCCCTCATTATATGCTGGCCAGAGCCACACCTCCAGCCGCACCCAAAAGACCTGATAGGGGCTTAACATATGCGCATGTTTGTCATAGGTTCACTGGAGGAGCCTTTGGTCGCATTGGCTCCCCAGGGAGAACCTAGGTCCCACATTGGTGGAGGCTTTTCAATCCGGATGTCTATTGTTCCTCCAGATTCAAGCTCCCCTCTCTGCCTGACCATGTGCTCTGGCCATGCGGCGGGCGCCATTACCTGGGAGCACATGGCAGGCTGGTTGCTACACAGAGCATACGACATTACATTGAGACTGCAGAGAAATTAGAACAGGAAATGTTTTTCAGAGGGGCAGCTATTATAGGTCCTTTTCTGGTGATCCACTCTTTCTTGGCCGGTGCAAACATGGGTAAGGTAGGGTTGCCAACCTCCAGGTGGCGCCTGTTATTACAATTGCTCTCCAGACAACCCAGATCAGCTGCTCTGTAGAAAACGGAAACACTAGGTACCGGAGATACAAGCTTTATAAAGGACGCGGGCAAACCCAATCAACAATATTATTTTTTACTCAAAATACACTCAAAAGCAATTGATTCCTAGCGGTGAAAGCAACTGATTTACTGGGGAACTCATAGATCTTCCAACAAATTTATTTAGTCATATGCAAGATTAGGTTTTTTTTTTTCCAAGGGATGCCATAAAAGGGGGAGTACCTTACATTTCCATACATACCAGTCGCTTGAGGGCTGAGTAAGAGACCCCGAAGGCTGATTCTGGCCCCCGGGCCTTATGTTTGACACCCCTGCTCTAGTGGGGGAAAGATGTGTAGACAATTCTATGGGCTTTCTACCTGGAAATTAGCTTGCATAACCAACAGGAAAGGCTTTCATGACAAGCAAGAAGAGAACCGCAAATGACCCAACAGAGACCCCTCGCCGGGGCTGCCCAGCCAGTGAATGCGTGATATTTTTTCCCTGTTTTCTTTGTTCCAGCTGATGCAGCAGCAGGCTGCCATCATGGCGTCCGTGGCCCAAGGCGGGTACCTAAATCCCATGGCGGCTTTCGCAGCGGCTCAAATGCAGCAGATGGCAGCCCTGAACATGAACGGCCTTGCCGCCACGCCCATGACACCGACCTCAGGTAAGGGGGGCCAGCCCGGAGATCTTCCAGTATTACAGCTGATCTCCAGATGACGGACATCCGTCCCCCTGAAGAAAATGGCAGCTTTGGAGGGTGGACTCTATGGCATTGTACCCTGTGAAGGTCCTTCCACTCCCCAAACCCTGAGGTGGGACTAGGGTCTGGGGCCTGAAGATCTTCTGGAATTACACCTGAGCTCCAGGGAACAGTTCGGTCTCCTGTAATTATAGCCAATCTCCAGGTGATGGAGATCCGTTCTCGTACAATTTGGTGTAGTGGTTAAGTGCACGGACTCTAATCTGGGAGAAACGGGTTTGATTCCCCACTCCTCCACTTGCACCTGGCTGGATGACCTTGGGCAAGCCGTAGCTCTGTACCAGCTGTTCCCTCAAGGACAGCTTGGGAAAGAGCTCTCTCAGCCCCACCTGCCTCACAGGGTGTCTGTTGTGGGGAGGGGAAGGGAAAAGGAGTTTGTAAGCTGCTCTGAGACTCCCTTGGGGAGTGGAGGGTGGGGTATAAATCCAATCTCTTCTTCTCCTTCTTCTTCTTCTTCTTCTAAAGAAAATGGCTGCTTTGGAAAATGAACTCTGTGGAATTATGCCCTGCGGAGTTTTTTTTCCCTTCCCCAAACCGTGCCCTTCCCTAGCTCCACCCCCAAAACTCCAGAAATTTCCAAACCTGGAGTTGGCAACCCTGTCAGTTCCCCTGGAAAAAAAAATGGTAGCTTTGGAGAGTGGATTTCTAGGGAATTATATCCTGCTGAGGTCCATCCCCAAACCCTGCTCTCTCCAAGCTCCAACCCCAAATATCCAGGAATTTCCCAGTCTGGAGCTGGCAATCTTCATCTACCACCAATGCTCCCTCTAAGCTGTGGAGTCTTGTGAGCAAAAATTCTATTTTGTGAGCCACTGGCATTAAAGTTGTGAGCAAGTGATTAGGCAAATGCATAAATTAGTTTGCTCTGGAGCCATCCTTCCTGAGCTAAGACAAAACTGTGTGAGCCGAAGGCTAAAAACCTGTGAGCTAGCTCACAGTAACTCAGCTTAGAGGGAACACTATCTACCACTTGTGATTGGTTGCCGTTATTTTAGTGTATTATAGGATTGTTAAAATTTTAACTGTATGGCATGTTGTTAATGAATGTCGTTGTGAATGTTGTTATCTACCCGAAGCCCTGTTATACAAGGGAGGGAAGGCTAGAAATAGAATGATGAATGAATGAATCCTAGATGGAGCACACTCCTGACTCCAACTGGTCTAACTCATTCCTTGTGTTTTCTCCTCCCCTCCACTAGGTGGCAGCACGCCTCCAGGCATCACTGCATCAGCCGTGCCTAGCATCCCTTCTCCCATTGGGGTAAACGGTTTCACTGGCCTCCCGCCACAAGCTAATGGGCAGCCCGCCGCAGAAGCTGTCTTTGCCAATGGCATCCATCCTTACCCAGGTATGACAGACCAGCCTGGCGTCCGTATTCTTCAACCTTTACCGTCCTGCCGACATTTTTCTATACGGCCCTTTCCGTAGGTTTGGGTTACGCTCCAGGTCACACGGCCTCACGGACCGACCGAGTTGAGAATAGTCGCTCGCTTTTTCGACAGTTGCCCAAGCGGGTGACAACTTTTCTCACGATGACTGCTGACTCTCCGGAGCTGATTTTGTATCGAAATAAAACGATTGATTGATTGAGTGAGTGAGTGAGTGAGTGACAACATTTAATTGGAAACAACAGTTCTACTAAAAACTGGAATGATTTATAAACTTAATGTAGGGTTGACAGCCACCAGCCGGGGGGGTGGGGATCCCTGGGCCCCGCCCCCTGCCACCAATCAGCTGGCTGGCAGGGGAGCTTAGCAGCGGGGGAGGCAGGCCTAGCCCACGGTTGCCAGTGACGTGGTAATGTCACATCTGGTGCTTTCTGGAAGTGATGTCACCGCATTGCCGGCGTCATGGTAATGCTCTGGTATTTGGGCAAAGACTCTACAGTAGAAGTCATATTCACCATAGAGTTTTTGCCCCAAAACCAGAGTGTTACCATGACACCGGCAGCATGATGACATCACTTCTGGTGCACGCCTCTCGCTCCTAGTGAGTCCCTCCCCCACGGGTTACCAGGATGGACCTGGCAACCCTAACTTAACAACAAGTATATCAGGTCGAGGGACGGGGGTGGGGTGGGGGGGTGTTCTCCAGGTCAGATTGGCCAGTAAACTGTTAGGGAAAGGGGGTCTGAGTCCCTGGCACGTGCAGTCTTTTGGAAATATCTGTTCTACTGGTATAAGCCTGCATTGCTCTGGTGTTTGGATTGTAAAATGCCTGTTTATTGACTGCTTCGTAGTAGTGGTGGTGTAGTAGTAATGGTAGTAGTACACCCACTTTGTGGCTCTAAATTAAGTGTCCCCAACCTTTCTGAGCCTGCTGAAGTTTTGGAATCGTGACACAGGGTGGCGGGCACAACCATCAAATGGCTGCCGCGGGAGGTGGAGCCTGCTGCAAAATGGCTGCCGCGGGAGGTGGAGCCTGCTGCAAAATGGCTGCCGCAGGAGGTGGAGGCAGCTACAAAATCTCAGGGAGCAAGGTGGTACTTAACTCTAATAGTAACAGTGCAGGCAGAAACTCTGCTTGTCAGGTTGCCTTTCTAAAGGAACATATTGTTTAATAGTATTTTCTTGCTCACATGCAGCTTGCCTTCAGTCATGCAGTGCTGCAGTGTCGGCTGTTGCCAAATCACCGTGTGTTTTTTTTTAATCTGGAAAGCCAATCAGATCTCCAGCGGCCACTCAGAAGCCCTGCTAGCGAAAAGCTCCCTGACTTTGCCCACTTTCTAAAAACACTTGGTGGACACTTGGAAATAGGGTTGCCGTCCCCCTCGCGGGGGTGGGTTTCCCCCTGATCTGCCTGCCGGCCAGCTGGCCAACAGGGGAAGCTCTGCCCCTGAAGAGCTCTGTGGTTCCCAGCATTCTGGGTGCAATGGCATGTGTCACCACGCCGAGCACTTGGTGCAGGGGACGCTCTAGTGTTCAGCCAAAAACTCTGTGGTCGCCATAGAATTTAAGGCCAAATGCTAGAGCGCCCCTGCAACGTGCCTAGCGTGATGACATCACGTGAAGCAATGAATTTGGCCAGCAGTGGTTAAGTGCCCAGACTCTAATCTGGGGGGACCAGGTTTGATTCCCCACTCCTCCACTTGCACCTGCTGGATGACCTTGGGCAAGCCATAGTTCTGTCAGAGCTGTTCTCGAAAGAGCTGTTCTCGAAAGAGCTCTCTCAGCCCCGCCTACCTCACAAGGTGTCTGTTGTGGCTTCTTCTTCACATTATTGTCTGGTCAAAATTGCCCCACCCCACTGCTTACCAAGCTGCAGAGGGAAAAATGCAGTGTGTCTGTAACTTTTCCCCTGTGGGAAATGTGGTGGATCTGAACAGGCAAAAACTGGGGATGCCAAAAAAGTTCATAATGCCTTTGTTTTGGAGAGCCGGTGAGCCGGGTATAGTAGCTGGGACATCAGAGTACGAACAGGGACATCTAGATAGAAATACCCACTCACCTGTTGGCTGAACTTGGGCCAGTTGTTTTCTTTCAACCGAACCTACTTCTGGGTTGGGAAATTCCTCAAGATTTTGGGGGGTGGAGTAGGGTGGTCAGGTCCCCCGTGGACACCAGCAGCGGATGCTGGGTAGGGTTGCCAGATCCAGGCTGGGAAACTCCTGGAGATTTCAGGGTGGCAGCTGGGGAGGACACGAACCTCAGTGGGGTACAATGCCATTGAGTCCACCCTCCAGTGTATCCCTTTTCTCTAGGGGAACTGATCTCTGTATTCTGGAGATGAGCTGAAATTCCAGAGGATCCCCAGGTCCCACCTGGAGGCTGGGGTCCCTAAGGTGGAGCTTGGGGGCGGGCTTGGGGGGAAGTGTTGGATCAGGCCAATGGCCCATCCAGTCCAACACTCACAGTGGTATTTTTGGCCACTGTGTGACACAGACTGGATGGGCCACTGGCCTGATCCAACATTGGCTTCTCTTATGTTCTTATGGGAAGGTCCTCAGAGGGGTTTAATGCCAAACAATCCACCTTCCAAGGCGGCCATTTTCTCCAGGGGAACCGATCTCTGTCACCTGGAGACCAGTTCTAACTCCGGGAGCTCTTCAGCCACCACCTGGAGGCTGGCAACCCTATGAGACGCCAGTGGGACGTACCTTCTCTCACCCTTCCCTCCCCCAGTCCCAGCCTTTGGGAAACCGAACCCGGCAGCCCCAACTGCCAAGGACGGCGGGCGCCATTTTCTGCCGGCTCAGCTCGCCCGTCCCCGTTGTTGTCGTTATTGTTGTGTCTGAATGCCTAATTAATTACAACAGTAAACGCGCACTTCTTTAATCACTGCATCAGCTGTCCTAATCAATCTTCATAATACGGAATCCGGAGTTTGGCACCCATGAATTTTAATCTACATAAATTTCATAGGGCCTCTTGCAAAGCTTGTTGTACCAAATGATATAATTATGGATATAGATTAGGCTTGGGGAGAGTGATTTAAATTGGATTTAAGCAGAAGGTGACGCTGGCCCTCCCCCTCGCTCCGTTATTTATTTATTTTGATCCTGACCTTGCAGAAGTGGCTGCCGGGGGATCTTGCGGCCGCCCCCGATGCTCACGGACCACTGCTGGCACACCAGAACTGCCTGGAACGTGGAAATCATAGTGACCCAGCTATGGAGTTGTCGGGCATCAGTCAGCAACCTCTGGGAGAAATTGGGGTGGGGGGTGCGGGGGATATCAGTAGATGCTCTAAAATTTACACAAACTCTACGGTTCTACTGTAGAGTTTTTGTAAATTCTAAAGCACCTATTGTGTGACTTCCTTTTTTTAACTCGAAGTGACATTGGTGCACAATCCAGCAACCCCTGGAGAAAAAATGGGGGGGGGGGCCATCAATGGACACTCTAAAATGTACAGATGTCCTATGGTTTTACCATAGAGGTTTTTTAAAAAAATTCTAGAGCATCCATGATGACACTTCCGTCTGCTCTGGGCCCTCTCCGTCCATATCCCTCTTACAGTCTTGTGTGCTCACAAGCAGTCTGCTCCCAATTCAACACTTCTTCCGGATATTCAAGTGTTTCAGACCACCGGTCTTTCCTCAGGAACAGATCCTGTATAGGAATCTCACATTCAATGTTACCTTCAAGTTGACGCTTTCATTGATTTATTTTTCTGTCAATCTTCTTGGCCGAGGTCTCCTCCCTTATTTTCGAGCATACTATGGATGCTGCCAAAGTCAAATGGACCCAGACTAGGCCTCACTGAAGTCCCTCCACTCCCCAAACCCTGCCCTCCTCAGCCTCCACCCTCCCAAATCTCCAGGAATGTACCAACCCAGAGCTGGCAACCCTGAAGTTCCAACCAGGGATGACCCAACTTAGCTTCCAAGATCTCATGAGACCAGACTAGCCTGGGCCATCCAGGTGACGGCAAAAGATATACAAAGGGGGGTTGCCGTTGCCCATAGGTGTAGACTACGGGGGGGCTCGAGGGCTCGAGCCTCCCCCAAAATTTCCCGGGGGGGACTGAACCCCCCGGGCAAATGTAGTGCCTGCCGCCACGCCTCCTGGGGCCCTTCCAAGGCCAGCAGCTGCTGCTGCCGGTGCCTCTCTCCCCCCCTTCCATCCTTTCCTCTCCCTCCCCCTTTTCCCAGCGAAGGGAGAGGGAAGGAGTGGGGGGGGGAGAGAGAGAGGCCTCCCTCCCTCTTTTCCCGGCGAAGGGAGAGGGAAGGAGTGGGGGGAGAGAGAGAGAGAGGCCCCGGCAACAGCGGCTGGCGGGCCTCGGAAGGGCCCGGGGAAGCGCAGAGGTTTCCCAGCGGCGGGGGGAAAACATCGCCCCAGCGAGCATGCGCGCAAAGCACGTGCGCTAAAGAGGCCCCCCCCCGGATTTCACAAAAGTCTACGCCCCTGCCGTTGCCTGCCTGTTTTGAGGTGGCAGCTCTAAGTGTTTTCAGTGGTGCCCATGCGTTTGCGGAAAATGGGGTTGCCAGCTCCCCCCAGCCACCAGAAGGGGATGCAGTGTTCCGGTCACCAGATCCAGGCTGGGAAACTCCTGGAGGTTTGGGGATGGAGCCTGATGAAGATAGGGATCTCAGTGGGGTACAATATCCCTGACTCCACCCTCCAAAGCCGCCATTTTTCTCCAGGGGAACTGATCTCTGTCGTCTGGAGATGAGCTGTAATTCTGGGGGATCCCCAGGTCCCGCCTGGAGGCCGCCATCCCTAAGGGACCTTTGCAGTGGAGAACTGGACACCTTTCCTTTGTCTCCCTGTAAGTCACCCCATCTCGGTGATACTGTCAGTCGATAACTGTATCCCCCGGTGTTGATTTGCTGCGGCTGAGCTGGGGGGGGGGGGGGGGTTTGGCCCTGGGCAGGGGCTCGGGGGAAAGTGACCTGAGCAGCTCCGACTTTCTTTGAAGGACTTGGGAGTCCTTCCCTGACTCCCGCCTAATGAACAAGCCAGGCTGTCTTCGTTTAAATTTATATTTATGGTCTTGGAAGAGGTCACTGGCTTGTTTTATGCCTCCAGGTTTATGGAAGGTTATCTGTCACACTGTGTCATGCTGGCCGGGATCTCCTTGCAAAAGAGGAGACTGTATCTGAGAGAGACTCTTTCCCACTAGGGTTGCCAGCCTCCAGGTGGGGCCGGGGGATCCCCCGCTTTTACAACTGATCTCCAGCTGACAGAGATGAGCTCCCCGGGAGAAAATGGCTGCTTTGGAGGGTGGGCTCTATGGCATTCTACCATGCTGAGGCCCCTCCCCATGCCAAACCCCGCCTTCTCCTGGCTCCACCCCCAAAGTCCCCAGGTATTTTCCAACCCGGACTTGGCAACCCTATTTCCCACTGGGATACGGGAATGATGGAACTAAGAGCGAGGTGGCTTCTTTCCCTCGGCCAGGTGCCCGGGATGAAAGTTCTTGCTCCTGGCCAGCAAGGATTGTGACTTCTCCCATCTTTTTTTTTTTTAGTAGATCAGTGCTGTATTCTGATTTTTAACAGCAAGATCCCAATGACTGTATGTCGGGATACCCAACGTCCCAACGTCTTTCTGGAAGTCCACCAAGCCGCCCTGAGCCTGCCTTGCGGGGAGGGCGGGGTATAAATGAAAACAAACAAACAAACAAATAAATAAATGTGTATTTAGGAAGTGGGAAGGGCCAGGTAGGTTTTTGGCCTATCAGGGCTTCTGATTGGCCACTGGAGATCTGATTGACAGTCCAGATTAAAAGGGGTCTGTTTAAACAGAGCTTTTGCCTGAAATGTTGAGCAGTTACTATTAGAGAGCCACTTTGGTGTGGTGGTTAAGTGTGCGGACTCTAATCTGGGAGGGTCGGGTTTGATTCCCCACTCCTCCACATGCAGCTGCTGGTGTGACCCTGGGTCAGTCACAAGTTCTCTCTGAGCTATTCTCTCAAGGGCAGTTCTCGGGAGAGCTCTCTCAGCCCCACCTACCTCTCAGGCAATGCTCCCTCTAAGCTGTGGGGCCTCGTGAACAAACACTCTACTACGTGAGCCACCGGCATTCAAGTTGTGAGCGAGCTATCTGGCTGCTGCATCGATTAGTTGGCTCTGCAGCCGTCCTTCCTGAGCCGAGACAAAAATGTGTGAGTGGGAGGCTAAAAAACTGTAAGCTAGCTCACACCAACTCAGCTTAGAGGGAACACTGCTCCCAGGGTGTCTGTGGTGACATATCCAAACCCACAGAGTTAATTGTGCACCAGTCACTCGCCAAGCACGCTTAAAGATTTCAAAGGGGAGAAGCTGTGGCTCAGTGCTAGAGCATCTGCTTTGCGCGCGAAAGGTCTCAGGTTCGACCCCTGGCAAGGGACCAAGTCTCCCGTGATGAGGAAAACCTCTGCTTGAGACTCTGGAGAAGGGCTTGCCAGCAGTGCTCTGTCCGAGCTGCGGAGTCTTGCGAGCAAAAATTCTACTTTGTGAGCTATGGGCATTAAAGTTGCTTTATGATATTTTAACTTTGTTAGCTGCCTTGAGCCAGCTTGCCTGGCAAGGTGGGATAAGAAAGAAAGAAAGAAAGAAAGAAAGAAAGAAAGAAAGAAAGGAAGAAAGGAAGAAAGGAAGGAGGGAGGGAAGGAGGGAAGGAGGGAAGGAGGGAAGGAGGGAAGGAGGGAAGGGAGGAAGGAAATACACGGGAGGGAGGGAGAAGTGGAAAGAAAGGAAAAGGAAGGAAGGAAGGAAGGAAGGAAGGAAGGAAGGAAGGAAGGAAGGAAGGAAGGAAGGAAGGAAGGAAGGAAGGAAGTTGTGAGTGAGCGATTTGGCTGCTGCGTAAATGAGTTTGCTCTGGAGCCATACTTCCTGAGTGAAGACAAAAATGTGGGAGCCGGAGGCTAAAAAACTGTGAGCTAGCTCACACTAACTCGGCTTAGATGGAGCACTGGTTGCCAGTCAGGGTAGACAAGACTGACCTTGATGGACCCAGGTTCACTACAAGGACGCTTTGTGTTTTCATATGTTCATGCCCCCATGAATTGTTTTCAGCCAGCCTGGAGTCAGGAACACCCCCTTGCAATATGCATTTCTGCCTATACGTGGAACAGGCCCACAGCCAGGTTTTTGTGGCTTGTGGGGCAAAAAAAATTCGGGGGGGGGGCTGCCATTATTTGACATAATGAAGGGGAGCAATGCACCCTCCTTTCCCTCCCCTCCTGCAAGTAAAGGGCCCTCCAGCTGAACTGCGGGCAACATTCTTACTGCTGATCAGCTGAATGGCCCTTTATCAGCTGAATGGCCAGTTTGGTGTTGTGGTTAAGGGCGCGGACTCTGATCTGGGAGAACCGGGTTTAACTCCCATCTCCTCCACTTGCAGCTGCTGGATGACCTTGAGCAAGCCATAGTTCTGGCACAGCTGTTCTTGAAAAAGAGCAGTTTCTGTCAGAGCTCTCTCAGCCCCACCTACCTCCCAGGGTGTCTGTTGTGGGGAGAGGAGGGGAAAGGAGCATGTAAGCCGCTCTGAGACTCCAAGTGAGTGAAGAGCGGGATATAAATCCAATCTCTTCTTCTTCTAAATCTTGCAGGAGGGAATGGAGAGGGACCCACACCAATGCTCCCTCTAAGCTGGGGAGTCTTGTGAGCAAAGATTCTACTTTGTGAGCTACTGGCATTAAAATTTATTGTGTACGAAATATGCTAGTAGCCGCCCTGAGCCGCCGTGAGACGGGAGCGCGGGGTAAAAAAAATCCAATAAATAAATAAATAAAATTGTGAGCCAGCAATTTGGCTGCTGCATAAATGAATTTGCTCTGGAGCCCTCCTTCCTGGGCTAAAACAAAAACGTGTGAGCCAGAGGCTAGAAAACGGTGAGCTGGCTCACACTAACTCAGCTTAGAGGGAACACTGGTCCACACACGCACACCCCACTTCTTCTCGAAAGCATTTAAAGGATCCCTTTGGGAAGAAGCGGGGGGGCTTTAAGGAAAGGGGCAGAGCCCCCAATAGCCCTACCGTAGCTACAAGCCTGATGTGGAATGGGCGGGCTTTGGAAAACACAACAGGAGATCCAAAAACCCCGGCCAGCCTTTGTGGCGTGTACTGGCTGCCTCTTCTAAGGCAAGCCAAGGGTATCCGGGATTTCTTTTTTGACTTTGCCCTCCCTGCGTCTGAGTCACCAACTCTACTTCCATAGACAGGAGAGAAACAGTGAGAGGAGGAGATGGGGGGGAGGAGGAACCCCCACTATTCCCTAAAGGACGGTCTTAAAAGTATGGAGCCGGAGGGACTGTGTCGATATAAAACGGTGCGGCACCAATAAATGCAAATGAAACTCATAACAAGAAGTGAAATATTAGGGCCAAGGTGACTGCAGGGGAGAGGGAGGTCCAGCCAAGCTTTCCTTTGCATGTTTAATTGCCGCAGAGAAAGAGACAGCTGTACCTTTCATAAGAACGTAAGAGAAGCCAATGTTGGATCAGGCCAGTGGTCCATCCAGTCCAACACTCTGTCACACAGTGGCCAAAAACACCAGGTGCCCTCAGGAAGTCCACCAGTGGGGGCAGGACACTAGAAGCCCTCTCACTGTTGCCCCCCCCCCAAGCACCAAGAATACAGAGCATCACTTGCCCCAGACTGAGAGTTCCTATCTATACCTTGTGGCTAGTAGCCACTGATGGACCTCTACTCCATATGTTTATCCAGTCCCCTCTTGAAGCCGTCCATGCTTGTAGCCGCCACCCCCTCCTGTGGCAGTGAATTCCACGTGTTAATCACTCTTCGGGTGAAGAAGGACTTCCTTTTATCTGTTCTGACCCGACTGCTCAGCAATTTCATGGAGTGCCCACGAGTTCTTGTCTTGTGAGAAAGGGAGAAAAGGACTTCTTTCTCGACCTGCTCTATCCCATGCATAACCTTATAAACCTCGATCATGTCACCCCTCAGCCGTCGTTTCTCCAAGCTAAAGAGCCCCAAGCGCTTCAACCTTTCTTCATAGGGAAAGTGTTCCAACCCTTTTATCATTCTAGTTGCCCTTTTCTGCAGTTTCTCCAATTCTGTAATATCTTTTTTGAGGTGTGGCGACCAGAACTGCACACAGTACTCCAAATGAGGTCGCACCATCGATTTATGCAGGGGCATTATGATCCTGGCGGATTTGTTTTCAGTTCCCTTCCTAATAACCCCCAGCATAGCGTTGGCCTTTTTCACTGCAGTCGCACACTGTCTCGACATTTTCATTGAGTTATCTACTACCACTCCAAGATCTCTCTCTTGGTCAGTCTCCGCCAGTTCGGACCCCGTCGACGTGTATTTATAGTTAGGATTTTTGGCTCCAGTGTGCATCACTTTGCACTTGGCCACATTGAACCCCATTTGCCACGTAGATGCCCACTCGCCCATCCTCGACAGATCCCTTTGGAGTGCCTCGCAATCCTACCTGGTCCTCACCACCCTGAACAACTTAACAACTTTCGTCCCATGCCCGTTTCTCTCAGTGCTCACCATGTCCAAACTCTGGCCAAAGAGCCGCTTGAGGAAGCTCAGAGAAAAAGGCCACCAAACAGCATGGCAAAATGAGCCACTGAGTAACAGGTAGGGTTACAGATCTCCAGGTGGGACCTGGAGTTCTCCCAAAATCT
The DNA here is from genome assembly GCA_029233225.1 of Lepidodactylus listeri. Taxonomy (NCBI): domain Eukaryota; kingdom Metazoa; phylum Chordata; class Lepidosauria; order Squamata; family Gekkonidae; genus Lepidodactylus; species Lepidodactylus listeri. Next base: position 5,231,641 of record JARCFY010000004.1, on the reverse strand, counting down.
CCAGACTTCTGAGATTGGTTCCCCTACAGGAAATGGCAGCTTCAGAGGGGCATGCTCTGTGGTATACCATAGAGTCCAGGTGAAATGCCTCCTCAAGGTGGGGACATGAGAAAGGCTGATCGAATTTTGCATGGGGTGGAGAGAGCTGACCAAGAGAAATTTTTCTCCGTCATCCAGAATACTATAACTCGAGGCCATCTGATGAAACTGATGGGCAGCAGGTTCAGAATGGACAGCAGGAAATACGACTTTACACAGAGAGTGATTGAGATCTGGACTTCGCTGCCAGAGGATGTAGTGACGGCCACAGGAACAGACAGCTTTAAAAGGGGGATTAGATAGATTCATAGAAGAGGAAGTGATGTCATTGTATCAGGGACATTGCGCCCTGACGCTCTGCACGCCGGGGCAAAACTCCATGATTTGGTGCTGGTTTTACCATCGAGTTCTGCCCAGAAACGAGAGCTTTAAACGGGGATTTGATAGATTCATGGAGAAGAGGTCTATCAGTGGCTACATACGGCCCCGAGCTCCTTGAAGGGAGGGGCCCTGCTGCTCCTGGTAAGTCCCCCTGGGACCCTAGTACCTACAGGCCCACCTCTCACATTACAAACCCCAGCCCTTCTTCAGTCATCCTCTTAGGGCCTCTTGCTGGTACGCAGTCCCAGGATGGTTTGGTTAGCTTTACCAGGGGAAGGGCTTTCTCAGTGATGGCCCCTACCCTGTGGAATGCACTCTCTGCTAAAAACTTGTGGCAGGGCATGAGCTTTTGTGAGTCACTGCTCAGAATCTGAAGAAGTGAGCAGTGACTCGCAACAGCTCATCCCTGCCACAATTTTTCCCCCAGTTTTTAAGGTGCTACTGGACGCTTGCTCTTTTCTACACCTATAAGAAACCACAACATTCCAAAACCAGTGGGGGGACACTTTAACCTTCCAGGGTATTCAGCTGCTGACCTAAGAGTAGCAGTTCTCTTACAAAAGAATTTCAAAGCGAGATTAGAAAGAGAGACTGCTGAGCTGCAACTGATAATGAAGCTCAATGCATCCTCCTGGGCTGAATTGAGACCTAGGTTTCTTCTCTCATTCTTCTCATTTCTTCTCTCTCCCCTCTGAATTTTGAGATTCCCCTTCCAATAGGACCGATAGCTTCATACCTAACATCTCTGCAGGTACCTCAGCAACGCAGAGCGTTTACCCTGGCCAGATGCAATGCTATGCCATCAGCCATCTTATATGGCAGATTCAACAAGGTCTCGCACCTGGCCAGCTATTGCCCATGCAGGAAGAACTGTGTGGAATCAGTTACTCATGTTCTTTTGCACTGTGACTTGCATGTAGATCTAAGGAGCACACATTTACATTCTCTGTTAACTAGTATGGGTGCTTGTTCTGATGCACTCAAGGTGCATAGACTTCTAAGAGATTCCAGTCCGGACACCATGGAGAAGGTGGCCAAGTTTCTTTGTTTGGCCTTAAAGTTGCGCCAAAGGTTCTTTTAGAATTTTTATATCTGTGTTTTTAACAGGTTTTAACATGTATAAATTGTTTTCCTAATTTATGCCAATAAAGGCTGACTTGACTTGATTATTAATGGCTGTTATTGTTATTTGACCTCTGAAATCACTTCAGCCTCCAAGGTATAAGGACGGACGGACTCACATTCTAGCTGTGTCTGAAGAAGTGAGCAGTGACTCACTAGAGCTCCTCCCCTGTCACCAATTTTGTTAGTCTTTCAGGTGTCATTGGACTCTGGCTCTAGTGACTCATGAAAGCTCCTCCCCTGCCACATATTTTGACAGTCTTTAAGGTGCTACTGGACTCTCACTCTTTTCCACTGCTACAGACCGACTAACACGGGCTACCCATCTCGATTATTCTCTGATGACACCCGTGCCCTGCAGGACTTGCTTAGTTCCTGCCGGACTTGCAGGGCTGAGTGGGTCAGGTTGGCCTTTGGAGGCGTTATGATGTGGAGTCACATATCTTTATAAGGTGTACATATTATTTGATTTTGTTGGTGGTTGACATTTATTATGATGTTGTTTAAGTGTCGCAAGTCGCCGCGAGTCCCTCTGGGCGAGTGGCAACTAAAAAAGTCCTAATAAATAATTTAAAAAACCCAGAGATGGGTCCCACTGAAGCAGAAATGATGCCATTTGCTGTGGATAAGCTCAGCTAAGGCCGCTGCCTCTAATGACTCTCTCTTTCTCTCCCTTGTGTCTTTGCAGCACAGAGTCCGACCGCAGCCGACCCCTTGCAACAAGCCTACGCGGGAGTGCAGCAGTATGCAGGTCGTTAGTATTAACACTTTCCCCCAATAAATCTTTTGTTTCTCTGGCGTCCCCTACAGGGGGCACCTTTCATTACCGAGGTGCAGTCAAGGGATCTCACAAATGTACCATGCCAATCCCTCCCTCCAAGGGGATACTTTTCATTGGATGTAAGTGTCCCCCGTCGGAGGATATTAAATCCCCACTGCTTCAGCTAGATACACCTAACTTTAAAACTTCGTGGCTGGGTTTGTAGGCATGGCATGAAGACCTTTTGCGTGTGTCAAGTTCTTCTGACTTACGGCGACCCTATGAATGAATGATCTCCCGAACATCCTCTCATTAGCAGGCTTGCTCAGGTCTCCCAAACTGAGGGCCATGGCTTCCTCGATTGAGTCAATCCATCTCATGCCGGATCGTCCCCTTTTCCTGCTGCCTTCAACTTTTCCTAGCCTTATCGTCTTTTCCAGGGACTTTTGTCTTCTCATAATGTGACCAAAGTACAATAACCTCAGTTTAGTCACATTAGCTTCTAGGGAGAGTTCCGGCTTGGATACCATTTACAAACATGAACACATTTTACAAGTTTTCAGAATCATAGGCATGCAGTGAAGACAGCATCTGGTAAACCTCTGTTGAAGGGAGGGTCCGTGGCTCAGTGGTAGAGCCTCTGCTTGGCATGGAGAAGGTCCCAGGTTCTGTTACACCTCCCCAGGGGAGGGAGGGCTAGAGGAAGGAAGGAAGGAAGGAAGGGAGGGAGGGAGGGAGGGAGGGAGGGAGGGAGGCAACACACAAAATTACACGGAGTCAGCAGTCAGTCTAAAAACTAATAGGTATTTATTAAAGGAAATACATGCTTGAGAGTGCAGGTAAGAGACAGATATAGATTACCTATTCTAACTAGCTGGATGGTATTGGATGCTGGACGCATGTCCAGCCTCCATCTTCTTGCCTGCGAGGGGGGGGGGGACAGAAGCAGAGGAAATTGCCCCTAAGATAGCATTCTACTTCAAAGGAAAGTATCAGATAGCAGGAAGGAAAGGATGCTCTGTGTGTCCTGACCTCTCTATCTGTCTAAACTCTCTGGTGCCATCTTCTCAGGTCTGAGACAGGAGACAGCGCCAAGTCCTCCACTTCTAACAGGGAGGGAGGGAGGGAGGGAGGGAGGGAGGGAGGGAGGAAGGGAGGGAGGGAGGAAGGAAGGAAGGAAGGAAGGAAGGAAGGAAGGAAGGAAGGAAGGAAGGAAGGAAGGAAGGAAGGAAGGAATTTTATTTCTCAGTGCAGACTACCATGTCTTGTTCTAAATTCCAAACGTTAGGAGTGTCAGTCTATGGCAGGGGTCAGGGGAGATACTTAGCTACCCATTTTCACAGAAGTGATACAGGAACCGAGGAGGATGGGGTTGAGGAGAAAAGAAGCTGGTACAACTCAGAGGGATATATTCATGTGGACCAGGATCATGACAATCTCGACTACTTTCAGTACCAATCTTTCCCCGGGTTGCTTGAGCTTTTCAACAGCTAGATAAAATTGTTCTAGGTGAAGTTGCCTGAATAAAACTGTCCACTGAGGAAAAGATTACCATAGTCTGCTTTCTAAGGTAGATTTCCCCCCCTTCCACAGAGAGCAACCCAAAAATATTCCTCTGTGAGGGAAGATATCTGAAGATGTTGAATTGAGGCACGTTGGGTATTTCACAGTGTTCCCTCTAAGCTGAGTTAGTGTGAGCTAGCTCACAATTTTTTAGCCTCCGGATCGCACATTTTTGTCTTAGCTCAGGAAGGATGGCTCCAGAGCAAACTAATTTATGCCGTAGCCAAACGGCTCACTCACAACTTTAATGCCAGCAGCTCACAAAGCAAAAATTTTTGCTCACAAGCTTAGAGGGAGCATTGCTCCAGAGCCAACCAATTTATGCAGGAGCCAAATCACTTGCTCACAACTTTAGTGCCAGTAGCTCACAAAGTAGGATTTTTGCTCACAGGACTCCGCAGCTTAGAGGGAGCGCTGTTCACAATCCTTGCTCACGTGAACACTCCTTTTGCATAGGAGCAATGTCAAGTCCAGACTAGGGGGGAGGGGCTGTAGCTCAGTGGCAGAGCATCTGCTCTGCATGCAGAAGGTCCCAGGTTCAATCCCAGGCACCTCCAGTTAAAAGGATGAGGTAGGAGGTGATGGGAAAGACCTCCCCCTGAGACCCTGGAGAGCCGCTGCCAGTCTGAGTAGACAATATTGGCCTCAGTGGAGCAATGGTCTCCTTCAATATAACGCACCTTTGCGTGTTCACATGAGACTTGGAAGATTACAGTCAAGATCCCTCAGGAATGTGCCTTTTTCAAACACTCAACACTCCCCTCCCCCATGTGCTTTTAGACCTGGTACAGTTCTATGACAGGATTATACCCCATATGAAAAAAAAATGCATTTAAACAGGTTCTTGGTGTCCCTTTGTGGTGTTCAGACAACAGGTTCCTAACTGCCAGTGGTAACAACAGCAGTCACCATCTGCTGTCAAGGAACAACTGCTGTCACCCAGAGGCTGAAAATTTAAGAACGTTAGAGAAGCCATGCTGGATCAGGCCCAATGGCCCATCCAGTCCAACACTCTGTCTCACACAGTGGTCAAAACCCAGGTGCCATCAGGAGATCCAGAATCCCTCCCACTGCTGCCCCTCAAGCACCAAGAATACAGAGTATCACTGCCCCAGACATGAGACCATAAGAGAAGCTGATGTTGGATCAGGCCAGTGGCCCATCCAGTCCAACACTCTGTGTCACACGGTGGCCAAAAAGCACCAGGTGCCATCAGGAGGTCCAGCAGTGGGGCCAGAACTCCAGAAGCCCCTCCCACTGTTGCCCCTCAAGCTCCAAAAAATACAGAGCATCACTGCCTCAGACCGAGTGTTCCATCCATATCTTGTGGTGAAAAGCCACTGATGGACCTCTGCTCCAGATTTCTATCCATTGACCTTCAGTCATCATCAAAGCCTCCACTGGCTTGTAGTAGTTTCTGCCCTTCTCTTCCTGGGAAGTTTCATCAGTGAGGAGTGTTTGCGCTGTGAATTAACAGTTTGTCTAAGGAATTCCACCTAAGGAATTCCCCTCCCCCAGCATCTATGGCAAACTGAGCTGAGCGAGGTGTGACGCCATCTTAGTCCAGACACCACCGAGCAAGTTTCTCCATCAGTCGAAAGGCAGGGCTTTTCAGTGGAGTCCATTTCCACCTTCCATCTGTTGTGAGATTCCGTTCTGTCTGCAGTGAGATTTGAGTCCAGTGGCACCGTAAAGACCGAGGATATTTCTGGGGTATAAGCTTTTGAGAATCACGGGCTCCTTTCGTCAGATTTTGAGCTTTGCCTCTTCGGAGCCTACACCCTGGAAATCTTCTTGGTCTTTAAGGTGCTACGGGACTCAGATCTTGGTCTGCTATGGCAACCCAACGTGACTGAAACGGTCTTGAGTAACTGGGGAGTGCAATCCTGTGGAGTTTATGGTTGCCAGGACCGATGTCCATGCCAGCGGGTGGTGTGAGGGAACCTTCCAGGAGCGGGGCGGAGTGACATGACACGTTGGTGTCTCGCAGAAGTGACATCATCACATCGGGGGTGTCAGGCAGCCACGCTCTGGTTTTTGGCAGAACCCTATGGCAAAATCGGCATCAAACCATAGAGTTTTGCCCCCAAACTACAGCATCACCGTGAGACATCCCTGACATGATGACATCACTTCCATGTGACATCTGCTCGTCAGCAGTGTTCCCTCTAAGCTGAGTTAGTGTGAGCCAGCTCACAGTTTTTTAGCCTCCAGCTCACACGTTTCTGTTTTAGCTCAGGAAGGAGGGCCCCAGAGCAGACTCATTTATGCAGTAGCCGAATCACTCACTCACAACCTTAATGCCAGCAGCTCACAAAGTGGAATTTTTGCTCACAAGACTCCACAGCTTAGAGGGAGCATTGCCCGTCAGGAACATTGCACGGGGATGTTGCTGTCTGGAGTGGGGTTTCCCGACCGACCAGCTGGCCAGCAATGGGCAGAAGCCCCAAAACCCAGGGGCTCCCCCACTCAGAATTGAGAAACAACAACCCTAGCAGAGTTATTCCAGTTTACGAACAATTAAGTTGATGGGCTGAAACCGCAGTAATTCCTTTGAGGATTGCATAGCAAATTGCTTAAATAAAAAGAAATTAACTATGCTATCCGATACAAAGTTATGTCTGTTGAAGTGGGGAGGGGGAGATCCAGTTTTTCAACATTTGCCAAGTTCTTCTGGGCTGGGGTTGCCACCTCCCCCCTGGTTACCAGCAGGAGATGGGGAGTGGTGGGGCTCCCAGCTCCACACTGGGAAACTCCTGGAGATTTGGGGATGGGCCCTGGAGGGAGGACAGGGACCTCAGCGGGGTATAATGCCGTAGAGTCCACCCTCCAAAGCAACCATTTTCCCCAGGGGAACTGATCCCTGTAGCCTGGAGATGAGCTGTAATTCCGGGGGATCCCCAGGTCCCACCTGGAGGCCGGCATCCCTATTCTGGACCCATCGTGAGATGCCCCCCTTTTAATCTAAAGGCTTTATGTATTTATTTATTTATTTATTTATTTATTTATTTTTGAGATTTATATCCCGCCCTCCCCGCCGTACAGCGGCTCAGGGCGGCTCACAACAAATATAAAATAAGTAATATCATAAAGCATTAAGATTTAAAACAATTAACTCTATACAAATGGGGTCTCTTCAGCTCAGAATATTATAGCAGTATCCAGATGTAAACCTTATGGACGGCCACAGTGGCTGGCGGATAAGATCGAAGGATCGAATCAAATGATCGGGCCAGGGCCAAGATGGAAATGTGGGTGGCCCTTACTTGAACGCCTGGCGGAAGAGCTTCGTCTTACAGGCCCTGCGGAATTGTAGAAGATCCCGCAGGGCCCTGAAGTTATCCGGGAGCTCATTCCACCAGTGCGGGGCCGCCACCGAAAAGGCCCTGGCCCTTGTCGTTTATTCTAATTACTCTATTACTCTATTAATCTAAAGAGGTTTTATTCTTGCTTGGGCAAAAAGCCTGGTCGTGCAAAGGTACTGAAACATCTCCTCCTTTCTTGTCTCTCCCTCTGTCTCCAATAGCTGCTTACCCTGCTGCCTATGGCCAGATCAGCCAAGCCTTTCCACAGCCACCTCCCATGATCCCACAGCAACAGAGAGAAGGTGAGTCTCTCCGAAAGGAAATTGTGCCGCTGGGGAAAGTGCTGAGGAGAGCAGACGGGATGATCCGGGGGTTGGAGCCCCTGCCCCCTTAGGAAAGGCTGAAGACTCGGGGACTTTTCAGTTCAGGATAGAGACAACTAAGGGGGGGACATGAGAGAGGTACTACAGAATTATGCATGGGGTGGAGAGGGTTGACAAAGGGACCTTTTTCCTCCCTCTCCTAGAAGACTAGAACCCGAGGGCATCCAATGAAGCCAAAGGGCAATAGGCTCAGGAAGGAGAAAAGGAAATATGACTTTACACAGAGAGTGATTAAGATGTGGAATTCGCTGCCAGAGGATGTCGTGGTGGCCACAGGAATAAACAGCTTTAAAGGGGAATTGGATGGATTCGTGGAAGATAAGTCTATCAATGGCTACCAGCCATGATGGCTGAGGGGAACCTTCACATTCAGAGGCACGAATCCACTGAATCCCAGAGCCAGGAGGTAAATCAGGGGAAGGCCTCACCTTCTATGCCCTGTTGTTGGCTGTCCAGAGGAACTGGTTGGCCTCTGTGTGAGACAGGATGCTGGACTAGATGGACCCTCACTGGTCTGATCCAGCAGGGCTCTTCTGATATTCTTCTCAGGGGAAGGCCTCGGCCTCTATGCCCTGTTGTTGGACCTTCAGAGGAACTGGCTGGCCAATGTGTGAGACAGGATGCTGGGCTAGATAGACCACTGGTCTGATTCAGCAGGGCTCTTCTGATGTTCTTATGAGTCTTTGGGATGCTGCTTTGACCACAGGCTGAGTTTTTCCTATAGTCCCAAAAGAACTAAACTGGCAACCTGGAAGTGCTTTTGTCCTGGCTGGACACTTCCTTTGGAGGCCATGCCTGTGACAATACGCATGGGTAGAGATGATCCTGGACATCCACTTGCAGTTGCATAAGACAGCTGAGTCCCCTTGGGAACAATCTGGAAAGAAAGGGACAGTGGGACAAAAAACAGTGGAAGGTGAGAAGATAGAGGGTATCCACGAGGCTTGTTAGGTCCACCCGTCAAGAGGCTGTGGGGGGAGGGGCCAAGGCTCATTGGGAGAGCATCTTCTTGGCATGCAGAAAGTCCCAAGTTCAATCCCCACTTACTCCAACTGAAAGGACTAGACAGTTGGTGATGTGAATGATCTCAGTGGCTTATTAGTAGAGCATCTGCTTGGCATGCAGAAGGTCCTAGGTTCAGTCCATCGAGGGTCTGATTCAGTATAAGGCAGTTTCATGTGTCCATGTGACCATCTCATCCAGGTTCCTGTTTACCTAGGGAGGGGCTGGCTTGCAGAAGGTCCCAGGTTCAATCCCCGGCATCTCCAGGTAAAAGGACCGGGCAGGAGGTGATATGAAAGACCTCTGCCTGAGACCCTGGAGAGCCGTTGCCAGTCTAAGTAGACAGTACTGTCCTCGATGGACCAATGGTCTGATCCAGTACAAGGCAGCTTCATGTGTATGTATCCAAGGAAGCTCTTCATAATTCCGTATCCATATCTGATACCCTTTCCTTTGTGCTATCCTCAAAGATCGACCAGGTCTTAAGTTTTAACCAAGCTTCAGCAGTCACAGACTGGTTCGGGGGGGGGGGGGGACAGTTTTCCTCGTTGCACATGTCCTCCCGACTCACCGGCCTGAGTCACGTGGAACTCTTTTGCTCTGTCGAGTTACTACAGAAGGCCTGACCTGCTCTTTGCTTGGGAATCTGCCTTGGCCGGCAGAGAGTCAACTGTAGATGCATTGGAGAGGGTCAGGACTGCATAGTCTTTTGATCCCTTGGGGTGCTCAGTTCCATAATTCACTTGGCTGAGCAGGTAACTGTGCAGGGGAGGGGGGGGGAGCCAATTCATTAATTAGCCCAGTCCATCGAAACCCTTCCCTTTCACCCCAATGTTCAGAATAAACCCTGCCACAGCCTCCTGGCCCTGAGGGGATCCGGGCAATGGCGTGGATTGGCCATTCCTTTGAGCAACGTCGTGGGGAAAATTATGCATAGCAGGTCTTCATCAGAGCTTCATTTCCCATTAATCCAAAAAGAAAATGTGGAGGGAGCAAGGGCCTTCAATCACTACGAGGCCTAGGAATTTTAATGAGCTTTAAATGGGCATCTGTCAGAATCCTGACTCGGCGGAACTACCCCTGCCAGCCAGGCGAATGAGTAATGGCCAATAAAGGGGGGGGGGACACCTCCGTGAACTCCTCTCTCTAACGGGAAAGGCAAAGTTGTAATTTGCTGTGTTATGACACTATAATTATGCCCTGATGAAGAAAGTGAGAACATTAAAAAGAGCCTTCTCGCCCGCATTGCATGGCCCTCTGGCCCCGGCTCCCCCCATAACAAGGACTAAATGGGTTTAACTCTTGATCTGCTGGGCTTTCATGGCAGCTTCCACATAGGGCATGGCGAGTTTGGAATCCCTTCCTCCCTCCCTCTCCCCCCTTCCGTTCCCTTCCCTTCCCTCCCTCCCTGCCTCCCTCCCTTCCTTCAAGTTCCTTTCTTTCCACTTCTCCCTCCCTCCCATATATTTCCTTCCTTCCTTCCTGTTCCTTTCTTTCCACTTCTCCCTCCCTCCCATGTATTTTTTTCTTTCTTTCTTCTTTCCTTCCTTCCTTGTTCCTTTCTTTCCACTTTTCCCTTCCTCCCATGTATTTTCTTGCTTGCTTGCTTGCTTCCTTCCTTCAAGTTCCTTTCTTTCCACTTCTCCGTCCCTCCCATGTTCTTTCTTTCTTTCTTTCTTTCTTTCTTCCTTCCTTCCTTTCTTCCTTCCTTTCTTCCTTCCTTCCTTCAAGCTCCTTTCTTTCCACTTCTCCCTCCCTCCCATGTTTGTTCTTCCTTCCTTCCTTCCTTCCTTCCTTCCTTCCTTCCTTCCTTCCTTCCTTCCTTCCTTCCTTCCTTCCTTCCTTCCTTTCTTTCTTTCTTTCTTTCTTTCTTTCTTTCTTTCAAAAAGGGCAATGTTCTGGACAGGACTTACCGCCTGCACTCAAAATTAATCGGACATATCTGTTTATTTTATTCCTTGACTCTATTTTTATTTATTTTATGTGCATCTCGCCTTTCACCCCAATGGGGATTCCTCTCCTGTTTGATCCTTACAACAGCGTTGATGTAGCAGCAAGAAAGAGCACAGGTCCAGGAGCACCTGAAAGACTACCAACATTTGTGGCAGGGGAGGAGCTTTCGTGAGTATCTGAAGGCGTGAGCGGTGACTCTCGAAAGCTCCTCCCCAGCCACAAATGTTGTTAGTCTTTCAGGTGCTCCTGGACTCTGGCTCTTTTCTGCCACTATGGACAGACTAACATGGCGACCCGTCTTGATCTGTCTGCTGTGAGGGAGGTGTTGTGTTCCAATGGCGACCGCCATGCAGTCAGGCCATGCAGTCCGGGGCAAGCACATGGCCAGGCACAGTCAGAGCTTTGCTCCAGAACACAATAGACTGGCCGGATTGTAAATTAGACCTATTGGTCGGCCAGGATGCAAATAGGGGCCAATGACCTGGGGAAGACTTAACTGTATTAATTGTCATCCTATCAGAGTGTGTGGGCGAGGCTGGGAGCGTGGTTTAGGTGTGCATATAAGCAGACTCCCGAACCCAACTCAGACATGTGTTCAAGAACCTCCTAATAAACCATGAGCTGACTTTGCCTGAAGGCATCTCTTGACTGAGTACTTTACAGTAGGTTGGGCTGAGAGTGTGTGAGCGAGCTTCCATGGTACAACTGGGGATTCCAAACTGGGTTTCCCAGATCATAGTTCGACACTGTAACCACTATACCACACTGTTTGTTGTGAGCTGCAAGAGTAGCATTGTGGGGGGGGGGGGGGTCTTGTTTGTTTTTTTGTACTTAGTAGTGTGCGTGTTATTCAAGACATTTAGGCCATCCTATTACCAGATCCCAGAGAATCAGTGGAAGAGCCTCTGTTTTGCATACAGAGGTTTGATCCCCAGCATCTCCAGTTCGAAGGACTAAGGATGAGGTGATGTGAAAGACCTCTGCCTGAGATTCAGGAGAGCGGCTGCCAGTCTGAGTAGACAATACTGACCTTGCTGGACCAAGGGTCTGATTCAGTAGAAGGCAGCTGCATATGTGTGAGTCTGCATAACGAACAAAAAACTTAACAAAGCAAAAGTGGATGCACAAATTTCTGGAAGCATCTGCCAGTGTATTCTCACGTCCGTAAAAATGTGATAGGGTTTTTTGCACATTTTTTAATGTTTAAAAGGAAAGCGGAAAGGGGGCAAACATTCCCCACACTCAATACTAGGAATGGGCATGGATCAGAAAAAAATTGGTTCATGTTGGTTCATGGTTTGTGGCCAAACCATGAATCGAACTGGGAGGTTCGTTTACAAACCGAACAGGTTTGTAGCCCCAAACACCCAAAAAAACCCAGCTAAGCAACATGGAGCAGTACCGCTCAGCTATTTTTCAGGCTGACTTCTGCAGTCCCTTTAAAGTTTAAAGGGACTGTGCAAGACAGCTTGAAACAGCAGATCTGTGGGGAATGGCTCAACTGTTTTTGCAGCTTTCATGGGAAACAAAGCAGGGGTTTAAAGGGACTTGGAGTCTCTTTAAACCCCTGCTGTCTGCTCTGTCCACGAACTACCACAAACTGCTCGAAAAAGTCATGGAAGTTTGTGGCGGTAGATTCATGATGAAATTTTGCTTCATGGTTCAGTTTGAGCCCATCCCTACCCAATACCCCAAAGAAGAAAAAGCAGGTTTGAACTTCAGGTGAAATTCTAGCCTGGACCCATTGTAAGCAGTGGGTAGGAGATGTATGCAACCGGTACAAAGGTTTTTATGCAGCTAGGCAAAGAATGTTTCATATAAAGCCAGGTTGTTTCTGAAAAATAAACAGATGGGGGGAAATGATGAATAATAGAAACTGAACATAAAGATTATCTTTTTTTCTGTTGTTTAATCTTCCATCCTGTTCTTTTTCCTTGCTTGTTTCCTTCTTCCCTTCTTGGTTTCCCAGCTTTCATTCCTTCCCTGTAATTTTCTTTCTTCTCTTCCCTGAGATTTCCCCCTTTAAGACCAACAAAGTTTAATTCTGGGTATAAGCTTGTGTGTGCAATGCACACTTCTTCAGATACATTGGAACAGATTTCCGCAAGCCTTACATATAGATGGAGAGATGGTAGGGTGAGTTAGTTGCCAGGAAGGGCTAGCTAAGAGTCAAGATGCATAAATAACTGGGGGATGGGTATAGCTGAGGTTGGATTATCCTTGCTTAAACCCAGGTGCCACTGGAATAAAATTTAGTTCTCCCAACTCTTGTACTTGTATGCTAATTTTTTGCCACTCACAGATCTTACCAATTGCTTTAATTCAGTCTCAGCTATACTTTCCAGGACTTTCTTTTTTTAAGAGAAGAAGAAGAAGTGCTGGAACTCTCAATCTGTATACTGAAAACTCATGAACTTTTAAACATTTTTTAAAGACTTTGGTCGAAGAAGTTCCGGAACTCTGTTCTGCCGTGTTCCCCCAGAAAAAAACAGCTATGCTTCTTGCCCCAACACTTATGCGTCTTGACTCTAACTAGCCCATCGTGGCAACTAAACCCCACCCCTACCAATATGTGAGGCTTGAGGAAAACTGTTTCAGGGTAGCTGAAGAAGGATGCAGGCACAGAGAAGCTTAGACCCAGAATATATCCAGAATTAAACTAAGTTGGTCTTTGTTGCCACGCACCTCAGACTTTGTCCTTTCCTTACAGTGTGTGTGGACAATACGTACTCTCCAGGCCAACGCTAGACATAGACTGTGGCATATCAAAATATTATCAGGCAGGATACAAAGGCCTGACCAGAGCAAGGTTATGGTGTGGCTGTGATTTCCATCTGATAGCTTGTGAGATGTGTTGCCAGAACAAAACCCAGATCACTCACAGAAGCCCAGCTTGGTGTTGTGGTGAAGTGGCGGACTCTAATCTGGGAGAGCCGGGTTCGATTCCCCACTCCTCTACTTGCACCTGCTGGATGACCTTGGGCAAGCCGTAGTTCTGGCACAGCTGTTCTTGAGAAAGAGCCGTTTCTGTCAGAGCTCTCTCAGCCCCACCTACCTCACAGGGTGTCTGTTGTGGGGAGAGGAAGCGAAAGGAGTTTGTAAGCCGCTCGGAGACTCCCTTGGGTAGTGAAGGGTGGGGGATAAATCCAATCTCTTCTCTCTTCTTCTCTTCTTCCTTTCTGAATGAAAGACAATGCTCTAAGCCAGTGGTGGCAAACCTATGGCACGCGTGCCAGAGGTGGCACTCAGAGCCCTCTCTGTGGGCACGCACGGCATCGCCCCAGCACAGAGTTTGCATGATTGGACAGCAAAAATCACATTAATTGTTCAAAAGCAGGCCAAATGCAAACTTTTACCTTTCAATAAAAAGTTGTTTGTATCATTGAAAGCTCTGTTATTGTGTTTTTCTTTTAAGACAAAAGATGTTAATGTAGGAGTTGTTTTTTCTAAAACGAGAACCTCAGTATTCAGGTTAAATTGCCGTGTTGGCACTTTGCGATAAGTAAGTGGGTTTTGGGTTGCAGTTTGGGCACTCGGTCTCTAAAAGGTTCACCATCACTGCTCTAAGCCCTTAGGATTGCCAAATAACAGTTGATTAATTATTTAATTATCACATGACATTGTGTGTAGAATAGCCAGGAGATCCTAAGATTGTCTGGCAGCCACAAGTTCTAGCTCTTAGCATTGTGCTAGTGGCAAGCTAGACTTGTTTTTTAGGGGCTGAGAGAGCTCTGAAAGAACTGTGACTGGCCCAAGATCACCCAGCTGGCTCCATGTGGAGGAGTGGGGAATTGAACCTGGTTCTCCAGATTAGAGTCTGCCTCTCTTAACCACTACACCAAACTGGTTCTCACAAAATAACAGTTAAACAGTGTAGATAATATCTCCCAAAGCTTCAAACTCAGGAAGACAGTGCTGGGCAGAACTTTCAGAAGTCATAACTGTCGTGTTCATTATTTATTAAGCTTTGTTTTTAATTGTCTGTCCCCTTTCTGCAAACATGTGCCCAAAGTCATTCAGAGTACGACCAAACTATTCACAACCAGTGAAACAGTCTGATCAATAATCAAAATGTATATAATCTAAAACCTATATTGCTTTCCTTTTGCAGTTGACAATAAGTTGAGAACAGTTTTTAGTAGTTACAGTACAGTTTAACAATGCTGTTCCTGTCCCACACCATACAGTCAAGAGGTGGCAGACCATCAATTAAAAGCTTGCAGAAATTTGTAGGGGAAAAAACCTTGGCCCGGTGTAGAAAAACATCCAGGAAGGACATTCCATAGCCCAGGGGGCCACCGCCAAAGAGGCCCTATTCATAGAATCATAGATTCTAGAAATCATAGATTTCTGTTCTACTCTCCTCCATGACCATGGGACTCGGAGTGGATTACAACATAAATAGAGGGCTTTAAAAACAATTAAAAACCTGTACATACAATTCAAACAAGTAACCAGATGGCATATAACTGTAGAGGCCATCTAGTCCAACCCCCTGCTCAATGCAGGATCAGCCGAGAGCATCCCCGACAAGGGTTTGTCCAGCCGCTGCTTGAAGACTGCCAGGGAGGGGGAGCTCACCACCTCCCTAGGGAGCCCATTCCACTGGTGAACTACTCTTACTGTAAAAAAAATTACCTTATCTCAGTACAGTTGCCAGTTTCCTACCCCTAAGTATTGTATCTTTGCATCCTGACTTTGTTCTTGCTTTGCAAGACCCCTCCCAGCCAGTGTTCCCTCTAGGCTGAATTAAGTGTGAGCTAGCTCACAGTTTTTAGCCTCCAGCTCACACATTGTTGTCTTAGCTCAGGAAGGATGGCTCCAGAGCAAACTAATTTATGCAGCAGCCAGTGTTCCCTCTAAGCTGAGTGAGTGTGAGCTAGCTCCTCCAGCGCCTCCAGCTCGCACATTTTTGTCTTAGCTCAGGAAGGATGGTTCCAGCGCAGACTAATATATGCAGTGGCCCAATCACTCACTCACAGCTTTAATGCCAGCAGCTCACAAAGTAGAATTTTTGCTCGCAAGACTCCACAGCTTAGAGGGAGCGTTGCTCCCGACCTAAAAGAAGAAGAAAAGGAGATTGGATTTATATCCCGCCCTTCACTCACTTGGAGTCTCAGAGCAGTTTACAAACTCCTTTCTCTTCCCCTCCCCACAACAGACACCCTGTGAGGTAGGTGGGGCTGAGAGAGCTCTGAGACAACTGTCCTTGAGAGAACATCTGGTACAGAGCTATGGCTTGCCCAAGGTCATCCAGCAGCTGCAAGTGGAGGAGTGGGGAATCAAACCCGGTCCTCCCAGATTAGAGTCTGCGCACTTAACCAGTACACCAAACTGGCACTACACCAAACCTACCACTGAGATATAAGGACTCTGGGTCCTCCATTCCTACTTGTATCTGATGAAGGGAGCTTTGACTCTTGGAAGCTCATGTCCCGAACATCTTGTTGGTCTCTAAAGTGGTGCTGGACTGGAATCTAGCTGACCGCAGTCTTGGGGCAGGGAATTTTTTTTAAATCTGGGGGATACAATCGAGTGATTGCGCTCCTTCGCTCACTTTTGTCTTCTTTCTTTCTCTCTCTCCCCCCTCCATCTCCCACAGGACCCGAGGGCTGCAACCTGTTTATCTACCATCTGCCCCAGGAGTTTGGGGACGCTGAGCTGATGCAGATGTTCCTGCCATTCGGTAATGTCATCTCCTCGAAAGTGTTTGTGGATCGGGCGACAAACCAAAGTAAATGCTTTGGTGGGTAAAGATAACAAAACAATTAGATTCATCCAGGAAAGGAACTTTCTCTGAACTACTTTGACCGTTTGAGTTTATTATGATTATTATTATTTTTGCAAACTGCTGATTCTTTTTTTTTTCTCTTTTTTTTTCCGGTAATTTTACTTAGCTGGTTTTCCCCCTCGGTTTCCTTTTATTGATCTATCTTTTGTCCCCTCCCCACGGCTGCCTCCCCCACCCCCACCTGCTCCCTTCTTACTGTTAAATATTTTTAAAAACCCTGTGTGCCCTGTTACAGAGAGGATCGCTGATTCCGGGATACTTCGGGACGGAATCCCGAATCCTGGTCGGAAGGGGGGGATTGCCGTGTGTTTGCGGGAAGGGGGAGAACAGGGCAGGGGGCGGGGGGGAGCAGATGTCCAACCAGACCCCATGCAGGGGAGGGGCAGAGCCGCCCTTTGGTCAGGTGTGGTTTCTCAGCCAGCGGGTGAGGCGGAGGGTTGGCGGATCCGAAGCGAGCCGGAAGGCCGTTCCCTTGGCCAGAGACAGAGGTCTTGGGGTTCAGAGTTTACAAACGCATGTCGGAGGGTGAGCATGTGATCCTAGTGTTTTAATTCTCTACAGGTTGTCCCCATCTTTCCCCTCCCTCCCCCCCTGTGCTGCAGTGAAATGTTACGAATGCTCTGTTGTTATGTGGGGTGGAGTCTCCTCCAATTTCATTCATCCTTCCTCCTGCTCGTCCCTCTGCCATTCCATCCCCCCCCCCCGGCACCCAAACATCCCCCCGGCCCCCAGACCTTTTCTCCCTGGCACTTAATCCTCAGTTTAGCAGCCTCCAGGGCCTTTTCTTCCTCCTTCTCCACTACCAGCAAAAAGCACATCCGCACAACCTTTTCTTTATCGACTGGAGATAGCTTCCCCCTGTTCTCTGAGCGGGTTAATCCTGAGAGCGAAGTCAAAATCACGAAAGGCTGAAATGCTTTCAGAAACATAGGCCGAACCCATACGAGCAGATTAATTTTAGAACCAGTCTGCATTCTCTGAGCAGTTGTCTGAAATGTGAGTGGAGAGTGCAAGGAAAGAGCACGGATGTGCTGCGGTGGTGCAGCAGTGACGCAGCTCTGTAACTTGGGCCCAAGCCTTAATTTAACGATGTGGCAGAACATGTGGTATAGATATCAAGTTGGAAACACCCTTTCTAGGATTAATTTAACTTTAAAAGGCTCTGGAACAGTTGTGAAGAAATCAGATTGCCAACGTGACTTGGGCAATCCAAGATCAGAAAAGCGGAGTTCTTGTCATATAAAAGTCAACTTTGGCACTATGGTCCTTTCCGCATTTGCTCGCCACTCTGGATTTTCTCAGTGTTCAAGTCAAGGCAATTTTAGGTCAAATCTACATCTGACTTTCCCACTGGAATCATTCTAGTTTCAAAAAAAAAATCATCTATACCTGTTTTTAGTTTCAAACCATACTTGTTCTAGTTTAAAAATCACTGTCTACATTTGTTAATTGCCCTCTTGTGGTCAAGCTAGCATTACACTGCTTTAAACAGATCCTGTTGCTTACTGCTCTTCAGACCCAGGAAAAAAAAAACCAAAGTGAAATTTGAAACCAGTGTGAGATAAGTGTAGGAAAAGAACAGCAGTCAAACTACTTTGGAAGGGAGGTGTAGGTTTGGCCTAAGTCCACGGCAAAACAGCATCCAAATAACCCAGGGCAACAGCAGGCTGAAATGGGGCTGACCAATGAAGGGAGGTGATGTAATGCCGAACGGGGAGGAAATCTGGGATAAAAAGAAGGTTGAACTCGATTTTAGTACAGGATTGGGGGGGGGGGGACTAGATTCAAAAGAAGGTTGAATTCGATTTTAGTGCAGAATTGCTTGGAGGACACCGCGGGGAACATGGTTTAAAAGGAGAGTGCAGAAAGGGCCTGTCAGTGGAGCTTGGATGCTCCTGAGGATGCTGTAGAGTGTCATTTCTGAAACAGACTTGTCCTTTCCTGTGCCTTCACTGATTCAGAGTCCATAGAAAACTACAACTCCCATGCACCCTGGCCAGATCGGAACTCCCTGGTTCGTGAAACACTGAGGCTTACTTCTCCTACCTAGAGTAACAACAAAACAAAACTTCAGGGTGGGACTGGAAGTTCTCCTGGAATGACTACTGCCCTCCAGATTACAGAGATCAGTTTCCCGGGAGGAAATAGTGGCTTTGGCGGGCAGCCTGCGTTATACCATAGAGTCTAGGAGAAACAGAAGTCACAGAGTGATGTAACAGCCCTTCTGAGCTCCATTCCATTCCCAAACTCTGCCCTCCCCAGACACTGCCTCCAAATTTTCAGGAATTTCCTAAACCAGAGTTGGCAATTCTGTTCCTGTCTCCAAGGTGCCATCTACCCTGCCAGCAATCCTCTCTTCACAAGTTTGTTCAAAGGGGGAAGAGAATTAGCAAGAAGGGCCTTCAGGGTTGGTTTTCCATGATATCTTGGATGTGACCCAGGTTTCTCCACCCCCACCCCCATCCAAGGGTTTTTCTGCCTTCTCCTTTCCCTCCCTTGTAAGTTCCTTTTTCTTCAATGGGGGTTTCCTGTTCCACATGTGTGTTGCTCCCTCTAGTGGTCAATGTTATATTATATTGGTTTGTGTCCAACATAAAAACCTGCAGTTTAAATCTGCAGGGAGATAACGCTGGACATAAACCGATGTAATATTGAATTGACCACTAGAGGGAGCAAAGTATAACGAGGGGAGAAAACAAAGATACAGGAACCTACAAGCGAGGAAAATTAGAATGCAGAAAAGTCCCAAGAATCCACCAAGAAAACTAAAAAAAAACTCTGGACTCGGACAGGAGAAGCGTACCTTTCACAGGTGACATTGCCATTGCACAAGCCTGTTTATGCACCCTTCAAAACTGAGATTTCAGCAGACGCAGAAGCAATGAATGACATGTACCCAAACCTGGATAGCTCTTATAGCCTCAGCATAGATTTCAGCACTATTTTCATTCATGAGCCTTCAAAGGTCCCATGGTCTGAAAACTTCTTGGAAGACCAGGATGAATCCATCGTTCTTAAAAGATTCTGACCACCATGAACGAGTAACCACAGTGAACAAGAATTTTGGGACAGCTAGACAGAGAGAAGCAACAATTGCAATCTTGCTTTCGGTGAGCTTCGGTGCACTTATCAGCCAAAGGAGCCATGAACGTGGGAGATGAATATTTTTAACAAGGGTGAACAACTGTTATATAGGATCCAGTTTGAATCAGCTGGATTCAAGACCAGTAGCACCTTAGACACCAACAAGATTTTCAGGGTATGAGCTTTCCAGAGGCACAACTCCATTGGCCAGATAGAAGAGAAGAAGAGAAGAGATTGGATTTATATCCTGCCCTTCACTCACTTGGAGTCTCAGAGCGGCTTACAAACTCCTTTCCCTTCCTCTCCCCACAACAGACACCCTGGGAGGTAGGTGGGGCTGAGAGAGCTCTGAGACAACTGTCCTTGAGAGAATAGCTGGTACAAAGATATGGCTAGCCCAAGGTCATCCAACAGCAGCAAATGGAGAAGTGCATGGAAAAGGAGAGTTAACCCCCCACCCAAACTATTAGACTGAGATCTCAATGAGTAGTAGAAAAAGAAGAAGAGATTGGATTTATACCCCGCCCTCCACTCCCCAAGGGAGTCTCAGAGCGGCTTACAAACTCCTTTTCCCTTCCCCTCCCCACAACAGACACCCTGGGAGGTAGGTGGGGCTGAGAGAGCTCTTTCCCAAGCTGTCCTTGAGGGAACAGCTGGTACAGAGCTATGGCTTGCCCAAGGTCATCCAGCCAGGTGCAAGTGGAGGAGTGGGGAATCAAACCCAGTTCTCCCAGATTAGAGTCCACGCACTTAACCACTACACCAAACTGGTGTAGTACCTTATTGCCCAGCTAACCCTCAACCTCAGCAGTCAAGGAGATGGCCCAGTAGCTCTAGATCAGTGGTTCTCACTCGGCGGATCGCTGAGAGCCATGTTCGCATCAACCAAAAGAGCCCCATGACTGCTGTACACCCTGCGTAGCATCCCAAACCTCTATAAACGAATAATAGAGAACTGTAATATAACAGGGAGGGACTTTGGCTCAGTGGTAGAGCTTCTGCTTGGCATGCAGAAGGTCCCAGGTTCAATCTCTGGCATCTCCAGTTAAGAAGGACCAGGCAGGAGGTGATGGGAAAGACCTCTGCCTGTGACCTCTGAGTAGACAATACTGAGCTTGCTGGACCAAAGGTCTGATTCCAAATAAGGCAGCTTCATGTGTTCAATATAAGACTCTTAATTACCCCAGTACCTCTGAGCATGCCAGGGTTGCCTCTCCCCACTATTGTTAAACCTTCGCCAGCCTGCATGTATCTTCAGAGAGAAGGACTTGTAACACTTAACGACTTTTGAGGTGTCCAGAATGCTATTCTTAAAAATAACACTTCCCTGCATTAAAACTCCCCTTCAGGTTGAACTCTAGTGTCATGGAAGTGGGGTGGTTAGCACCTCTCTCTCGACTGAATTTTCAATTAGCAATGAGGTTCATGTTTTACGGGTTAGCATTCAACAGTGGTACGGCCCCTTCTACCACCTCATTCAGCTACATGTGTTGACTGAGATTCCCAGACCCCCGGTGGAGGCAGGAATTCCCCACTGACACGCCCCACCACTCAGCCGCCAATCAACTGGAGAACTGGCCCCAAAGAAGAGGTGCCTACGTCACTGCCCACGGAATGAACATCATGACTTCCAGGATGTTGGGGCAAGGCTCTGGTATTTGGGCAAAAACTCTATGGTAGAAGCCAAATTTACCATCGAGTTTTTGCCCAAATACCAGAGCATCACCCCAACGTCCCAGAAGTGATGGCGTCACTTCTGGGTCATTTGGGCAGGACATAGGCAAATCACTGCATGTCAGCAGAGCCTCCCTCCTACTCCCAGTAAGTCATAAGAACATAGGAGAAGTCAATGTTGGATCAGGCCAGTGGCCCATCCAGTCCAACACTCTGTGTCACACAGTGGCCAAAAACACCAGGTGCCCTGAGGAGGTCCAGCAGTGGGGCCAGGACACTAGAAGCCCTCCCAGCTGTTGCCCCCCCCCCCAAGCACCAAGAATACAGAGCATCGCTTGCCCCAGACTGAGCGTTCCTATCTATACCTTGTGGCTAATAGCCACTGATAGACCTCTGCTCCATATGTTTATCCAGTTCCCTCTTGAAGCCATCCATGCTTGTAGCCGCCCCCACCTCCTGTGGCAGTGAATTCCACGTGTTCATCACTCTTTGGGTGAAGAAGGACTTCCTTTTATCTGTTCTAGCCCGACTGCTCAGCAATTTCACGGAGTGCCCACGAGTTCTCGTATTGTGAGAAAGGGAGAAAAGGACTTCTTTCTCGACCTGCTCTATCCCATGCATCATCTTGTAAAAAAAAAACCCAGGAGGGACCTGTCAATCCTAATGTTGACCTAGCCTGGCTCTTGGAACCCCTGCGCCTCCATGGCCTTGAGATCACGGACAAGTGATGCCGTGTTTTCAAAATACAACTTTTTTTTAATCTCCGGCCTGTAGCCAGGATGAATGATCCCAATTCCTAAAGAAGCGTCCCACTTTCCCAGAGCCCTGGGTGGGTAGTGTGAGAGTGGTGCTCAGAAGAGCCACGGGTGACACGTCAAAGAACCACTTGTGGCTCTGGAGCCACTGAGTGAGTTCCACTGTTTGAAGTTGCTGGAGTTGGGGCCTCAGGAAGCAGGAAGCTGACAGATCTATTCCTGGAGCTCAGCAGAACTGCACCAATGCTGTTTGCGATGGAGGCATTTCGCAGTTGTTAATTCCGAACGCCCAGCAATTCGCCGGGACCAAACTTATCATTATTATCATGGGTTTGGAGCCTCAGCTGTTGTCAATGCACAAAAAAGGGGGAGAAAAGGCTTTTCTCATGGGGCCTCAGGAAACCAAACTTTGCACACCCATATCCCAAGCTGGAAGTATTATGAACACGTACATCTGTACTAAATCAGACCATCAGTCGGTCAAAGCTAGTACTGTCTCCTCAAACCGGCAGCAGCTCTCCAAGGTCTCAGACAGAGGTCTTCCACATCACCTCCTGCCCGGTCCTTTGAACTGGAGATGCCGGGGATTGAACCGGGGACCTTCTGCATGAGAAGAAGAAGAGGAGGTGGAGGTGGAGGAGGAGGAGATTGGATTCCTACCTCACCCTTCACCCAAAGGAATCTCAGAGCGGCTTACAATCTCCTTCCCCTTCCCACAACAGACCCTCTGTGAGGTAGGTGGGGCTGAGAGAGCTCTTTCGAGGACTGCCCATGAGAGAACAGCTCTGAAAATAACTTGTAACTGACTCAAGGTCGCCCAGCAGCTGCATGTGGAGGAGTGAGGAATCAAACCCGGTTCTCCCGGATTAGAGTCCATGTTCCTAGCCGCTACACCAAACTGGCCCTGCCAGTAAGCTACAGTCCTTCCCTTGGTTCAACAAGCACCGTATTGTCTGCTCAGACTGGCAGTGGCTTCCCAGCATCTCAAGCAGAGGGTTTTTCACATCACCTCCTGCCAGATACTTTAACTGGAGATGCCAGGGATTGAACCGGGGACCTTCGGCATGACACGCAGATGCTCTGCCTCCAAGCCACGGCCTTCTCCAGTCCCTGCTCACCAGAAGACTGCAAAGGGAGTGACGTCTTGTCTCAAACTCTGCATTAAAATAGAAGATCAACACGGGAATGCAAGTGAAATTGAAACTGAGGACTGTCATTAAAAATACATAGAGACTCTTACCTAAGGAATAGTTATCAGGTCAACTGGACAAGTTCAGGATCAACGTAATGCCTTTTTAAAGGCGGAAACTAACAAAACTCCCTCTTGCTTCATCCAGAATGGAGAGCATAGAATCACAGAGTTGGAAGGGACCTCCGGGGTCATCAACCCCCTGCACAATGCAGGGAATCCACAAATACCTCCCCCCACACAGACCCCCAGTGACCCCTGTTCCATGCCCAGAAGATGACCAAAAAACCTCCAGGCTCTCCGGCCAAACTGGCCCGGAGAAAAATGGCTTCCTAACCCCAAAGTGGCAATTGGCATTTCCCTGGGCATGTAAGAAAGATGTACTGTGAGATCTGAACACGAACAACACTGAAAGTAATGCCGTGGGGATAAAGGACCTCTGCCTTGGGGTGCTCATCCAATTTATGCATGCAGATCCTGACAGAGTGAGTGCGTCTCTCATAGAAGCCTGCCTTCCTCTCATTGGTGCAGTGGTTAAGTGCGCTGACTCTAATCTGGGAGAACCGGGTTTGATTCCCCGCTCCTCCACTTGCACCTGGCTGGATGACCTTGGGCAAGCCATAGCTCTGTACCAGCTGTTCCCTCAAGGACAGCTTGGGAAAGAGCTCTCTCAGCCCCACCTACCTCACAGGGTGTCTGTTGTGGGGAGGGGAAGGGAAAAGGAGTTTGTAAGCCGCTCGGAGACTACAAGTGAAGGGCAGGGTATAAATCCATTCTCTTCTTCTCCTCCTCCTCCTCCTCCTCCTCCTTCTCTTTCTTCTCCTCCTCCTTCTATTTCTCCTTCTCCTTCTTCTTATCCTTCTTTTTTTCCTTCTCCTCCTCCTCCTCCTTCTCCTTCTTCTTCTTCTCTTTCTTCTCCTGCTCCTTCTTCTCCTTCTTTTTCTCCTTCTCCTTCTTCTTATCCTTCTTCTCCTCCTCCTTCTCCTCCTCCTCCTCCTCCTCCTTCTCTTTCTTCTCCTTCTCCTCCTCCTTCTTCTCCTTCTTTTTCTCCTCCTTCTTCTTCTCCTTTTCCTTCTTCTTCTCTTTCTTCTCCTTTTCCTTCTCCTCCTCCTCCTTCTTCTCCTTCTCCTCCTTCTTCTTCTTTTCCTCCTCCTCCTTCTTCTTCTCCTTCTTCTTCTTCTTATCCTTCTTCTTCTCTTTCTTCTCCTCCTTCTTCTCCTTCTTATTCTCCTCCTCCTCCTTCTTCTTCTCCTCCTCCTCTTCCTATTTCTCTTTCTTCTCCTTCTCTTTCTTCTCCTTCTCCTTCTCCTCCTCCTTCTTATCCTTCTCCTTCTTCTCCTCCTCCTTCTTTTTCTCTTTCTACTCCTTCTCCTCCTTCTCCTCCTCCTTCTTATCCTTCTCCTTCTTCTCCTCCTCCTTCTTTTTCTCTTTCTACTCCTTCTCCTCCTTTTTCTCCTTCTTTTTCTCCTTCTCCTTCTTCTTCTCCTCCTCCTCCTCCTCCTCCTTCTTCTTCTCTTTCTTCTCCTCCTCCTTCTCCTTCTCCTTCTCCTTTTCCTTCTTTTTATTCTTCTCCTCCTCCTCCTCCTCCTCCTCCTTCTCCTCCTTCTCCTTCTTCTTCCTTTCTTCTCCTTCTCCTCCTCCTCCTTCTTCTTCTCCTCCTCCTTCTTCTCCTTCTCTTTCTTCTCCTTCTCCTCCTCCTTCTTCTTCTCCTTCTTTTCTCCTTCTCCTTCTCCTTATCCTTCTTCTTCTTCTCTTTCTTCTCCTTCTCCTTCTTCTCCTCCTTCTTCTCCTCCTCCTCCTCCTCCTCCTTCTTCTTCTCTTTCTTCTCCTTCTCCTTCTCCTTCTCCTTCTTTTTTCCTTCTTCTTCTTCTCTTTCTTCTCCTTCTCCTTCTCCTCCTCCTTCTTATCCTTCTCCTCCTTCTCCTCCTCCTCCTCCTTCTTTTTCTCTTTCTTCTCCTTCTCCTCCTCCTCCTTCTTATCCTTCTTTTTCTCCTTCTTCTCCTCCTCCTCCTTCTTCTTTTCTTTCTTCTCCTTCTTTTTCTCCTTCTCCTTCTTCTTATCCTTCTTCTTCTTCTTCTCCTTCTTCTTCTCCTCCTCCTCCTCCTCCTCCTTCTCCTCCTTTTCTTTCTTCTCCTTCTCCTTCTCCTCCTCCTTCTCCTCCTCCTTCTTCTTCTCCTTCTTTTTATCCTCCTCCTCCTCCTTCTTCTCCTTTTTCTTCTTCAATGCAGATCAGGTGCCTCTGATATACCAAGATGTAAAGTATAATATCAGCTCCCTTCCTCAGTGCTTTGCTGGTTCTTAGGGGGTTTCTGCGATGCCATTTTCAAAAATAATTGTTGTGTGGTTGATCAGCCCTGGCTTGGATGGCCCAGGCTAGCCTGATCTCCACAGACCCAGGCGGCCCTCCACGTCGGGGCAGTTGCATTGGCGTGAAGTGCCATCAAGTTGCAGTCAACTCACAGAGACCCCCCCCCTTGGGTTTTCAAGGCAAGAGAAGCTCAGAGGCGATCTGCCATTGCCTGCCTCTGCAAAGCAACCCTGGACTTCCTTGGGGGCCTCCCCTCTAAGTATTAACCAGGGCTGACTCTTCTTAGAGAGTCAGTTTGGTGTAGTGGTTAGGAGTGCAGACTCTAATTTGGGAGAACCGGGTTTGAGTCCCCACTCCTCCACATGCAGCCGCTGGTGTGACCTTGGGTCAGTCACAAGTTCTTTCAGGAGCAGTTCTCGAAAGTGCTCTCTCAGCCCCGCCTACCTCACAGGGTGTCTGTTGTGGGGAGGGGAAGGGAAGGGAGATTATAAGACGCTCTGAGACTCCTTTGGATAGTGAAGGGCCGGGTAGAAATCCAATCTCTTCTTCTTCTTCTTCTTCTTCTCTTCTGCAATCAGGGTAGCCTGGACCATCCAGGTCTGGGCTGTAGTGCAATAATAGCACAATGTCCAATATTGTATGGTTCTGGCTGAGAAAGGCAAGCGGGTTGTTACGTTAAAACAGAATTCAGCATTCAAGTGTGGAGAAGGAATGGCTTTTGTCCCTGACTTGTGCCAGGAAATACAGCTGTCTATTGTGGCCTGAAATCACAGGGGTTAGCAGGACTAGGTTAGGGTTGACAGGTCTTCTTTCTGGAATCTTCTGGCCCGTGTGCCATGATTATATCACTCGGAAGTGATATTATCGCGCAGGGCACATTGTGCGGGGGACACTCTAGCATATGAGGGGGGGAACTCTGTGGTTACCATAGAGTTTCCCCAAAATGCTAGACCACCTCCACACGACGTGCCCTGCACAATGACATCACCTCTGGGTGACATTATTGCACTGGGCACATTGGGCATGGATGGGCCTACTCAAGGGCGGGGCTTTCCTGCCGGCCAGCTGGGCAGTGGTGGGTTGGGGTCCCTGAAAGCAGGGGGACCCCCACCCCCATTGGGGGGATGGCAACCCTAAACTAGGGTTGCCCTTGCCCTGTAGACCTCCCAGAATTACAACTGATCTCCAAACGACAGAGATCATATCCCCTAGAGAAAATGGCTGCTTTAGAGGGTGGGCTCTATGATATGCCATAGGTTCTAAACGAAATACCTTCTCAAATTTTCCCCTCCACAAGTTCTTCCCCCACGTCTCCAGGAATTTCTCAGCCTAGAGTTGGCACCCCTAGGTGGGACCCTCCCAGGCAAGGGGGCTCACTTTGGCTGTCTTGCTTAGTCACACCTTCGTCCAAATCAGCAGGTGATGAGAACGGACAACTAGAGGAGAAGGCGGTTTGGTGGTCCACTCGGGGCCTTTGCGGAGTAGACCGCAAGAACGTGGCCAAAGACCTCGCTTCGAAGAAGGCCTCCCTCAGCCGCACACCCTGGCCTCTTCTTGACCTTCCGTGGAACATTTTAATCCATGCTGGTGCATCTTTTTAACCACGGCAGCTGTTAACGCCAATAACGGTGGGAGGGAAAACGCTCCAGTTGGATGGGAAGGTATGAATGAAAAATAGAGGCCCATAAAACTTCTCGCCCCTCCGCCCACGTCCTGTAATGGCTCCAAGCAATCAGGGGAGGTTTTCGGGAGGGGAGGCAGCCCGCCGGGAGGGGGGAGGGGGGGGGGAAGAGCCGGAGAAGTATTAGGGCCGTGAGCCACTATTCATTTTACAAACTATAATTAATTTGATGTTTAGATTAATTTCTGATGCGCTCTCAAAGGTGCACGGAAAGCATTTTTCCTTTATTATAATGTTGATTGCTTATTGGGGAGATAAATCTAACTGTCAGTTATGCACCGACTTCCCAAAAAACTTTCAGGCCTCGCAAGCATGTCTGCCGGAGGAACAGCTGTTTGCGGCTCGGCAGTTAAAGGGACAGGCAGGCCCTTTTCCCAGCCGCCCACGGTAAAGTCGGGCACGCCCGGCCCTCCTTCCTGGCGATTGCAAAGGTTATGCTACAGAAGAGATGTGGGGAAGCTATGAGTCGGTGGATTCTGGGCCCAGTCTGGCAACTTGCCAAAGAAAGAACATTTCTCGCCCTTGGAGTTAAGAAGCAAGGTCTGAAAATGTTCTGGCAAGGCCGAAATCAAACCTGGGCAGGACTTCCAGGGCTGGGGGCAGCCCTCTTTGATTAGGGTTACCAGGCAGTGACAACCGGTGGGAGGGATGCGGGAGAAGGGAAGTGTCCCAGGAGAAAACTTAAAAAGAAAAACAAGACTTTGTCTGCTTACGGAAGGGTCTTTCCATAGAGTTCCAGGCGATTCCTAGAGCTACCAGGAAGTGGCAACGGGTAGCTCTAGAAACTGTCAGAAACTCTGTGGTAAAAATAGGAGGGAAATAATCACTGTTGGTGCTGTGCAATTTAGGGTTGCCAAGTCTTACCTTAAAGAAAGCAGGGGAGTCCCGGTCCCTCTTTGGGAGTCCCGCACGTGCACAAAGCGCGTACGTGCCACAATGACGTCACCCAGAAGTGACATCATCATGCTGGGAACGTTGCCAGGGCGATGCTCTGGTAATCGCCCTAAAACTCTATGGTACCAGGGTGACGTCATCACGCTGGGCACATTGGCCTAATGGAGCCACTTCGGGGGTGGGGTTCCCCCCACCAGCCGGATCCAGACCGGAGTATTGTGGCCCCTTTTAGCAAGGGAATCCCCGCCCCCGCCCCCCCCCCCCGGCGGACTTGGCAGCCCTAATGCAATTCCATCACTTCCAGGGGGAAACCCAGAAGTGAGGTCATGGCACTCTAAGAATTGGCAGAAACGTTATGGTTTTACCATACAGTGTGCAGTGATTCCTAGAGTGGTGAGATGTCACTTCTGGGTTTTCCACAGAAGTGATGTAACACCTGTCACACACACCCCATGTCCCTGCCCCTTCCCAGACTCTTGCCGGTTGCCAGCTGTTGACGAGGGCCAACTCTGCATTTTTTACTAATTCATGTAATTTACTTGAGAGAGAGAGGAGCATTTTACATAAGACTGCCATAAACCTCCATAGATACCCACTACCATACAAATCCTACCAATTCACAGTGGCAGAAAAGGGACACAAATGAATAGCTGGTTGGAGAATATCATCTCCAGTTCCTCCCAATAGCAACTGATTGAATTAAGTGTAAATTAGACGTGTAACATGCAAGCTAGTTTCAGAGGGTAGCCATTTTGGTCTGTGGTAGAATAACTAAATTCAAGCCTGGGAGCACCTTACAGACCAACAAGATTTTGGGGGTATGAGAATATAAGAAGAGCCCTGCTGAATCAGGCCACTGGTCCATCTAGCCCAGCCTCCTGTCTCACACAGGGGCCAGCCAGTTCCTCTGGAGGGCCAACAACGGGGCGGAGAGGCCGAGGCCTTCCCAAGACGTTACCTCCTTCTCAGCCTCTGTGTTCCATTTTTGGCCCTCCAGAGGAACTGGCTGGCCACTGTATGAGATGGGATGCTGGACTAGATGGACCACTGCTCTGATCCAGCAGGGCTCTTCTCATGTTCTTACAAAGGCCTTGGCCTCTCTGCCCTGTTGTTGGCTGTCCAGAGGAGCTGGTTGGCCTCTGTATGAAACAGGATGTTGGACTGGATGGACCACTGGTCTGATCCAGCAGGGCTCTTCTGAGGTTCTTCTGAGGGGAAGGCCTCGGCCTCTCTGCCCTGTTGTTGGCCCTCCAGAGGAACTGGTTGTCCACTGTGTGAGACAGGATGCTGGACTAGATGGACTACTGGTCTGACCCAGCAGGGCTCTTCTGATGTTCTTCTCTGGGGAAGGCCTCAGCCTCTGTGCCCTGTTGCTGGCCCTCCAGAGGAACTGGCTGCCCCCTGTGTGAGACGGGATGCTGGATTAGATGGACTACTGGTCTGACCTAGCAGGGGTCTTCTGATGTTCTTAAATTCCTGGAGATTTGGTGACAGTACCTGGGGAGAGACTTCTGTTTCCCCTGGACTGGATGGTCCGCCACAAAGTCTTGCCCTCCAAAGTGGCCATTTTCTCCAAGGGAACTGATCTCTCTCATTTGGAGATCAGTTGTAATCCCAAAAGGACAGTTGTAATCCCAAACTGTAATCCCAAAAGCCCACACCCAGAGGTTTTGATGGCTTGGAATCCCACAAAGGGATGAGTCAGGGCTGAAGGAACTGAAGCCAAAGGCAGCAGGACCGGAGAATCTTGGAGTGGGCAAAGGAGGAACCAATGGGAGAGTGACTCCCCTGGAGGAATGGGGGAAAGACAGGAAGAGTCCCTAGTCATCCTACAGTGAGACAATTCTTCTTGCAGATACTATTCTTCTAAAGGTGTAACTAAGAAAGAACAAGGTGACCAGGCAGTGAAAACTAATCTTGCCTCTGCCCTACTCTCGGTCCTCTCTGTATCATTATTTCAGAGGGTGGTCATGTTGGTAGGTTTGCCAGCTTCCAGGTGGTGGCTGGAGACGTCCTGGGATTGCAACTGACCTCCAAGTACCGGAGTTCAGTTTACCGGGAGAAAATGGCCAGTTTGGAAGGTGGAATCTATGACTTGATACCCCACTGAAGCCCCTCTTCCCAAACCCAGTCCAGTAGCACCTTAGAGACCACCAAGTTTGGGGGGAATTGGGTATGCCCCCAAAGTAGGATCGCCAACCTCCAGGTGGGACCTGGAGATCTCCTGGAATTACTCTTGATCTCCAGTCTACTCCAGATCAGTTCCCCTACAGAAAATGGCAGCTTTGGAGGGTGGACTCTGTGGCATTATATCCCTTTGCTCCCCAACTTCTCCCCAACAACTAGTTCTTGTGGCCCTTTCTTGCATGCCCAGGGAAATGCTGGTTGCCACGTTGGGGTCAGGAAGCCATTTTCCTCCAGGCCAGTGTGGCTAGAAATCCTGGAGGGTTTTTTTGTCATCTTCTGGCTGTGTGGGGTGTGTGTGTGGGGGAGGTATTTGTGAATTTCCTGCCTCGCGCAGGGGGTTGGACTAGGTGACCCTGGAGGTCCCTTCCAACTCTACGATTCTCTGATTCTCACTCCTGCCGTCTTGAGGGTCCACCCCAATTATCCAGGAATTTCCCAACTGGGAGCTGGCAACCTTCGCCAGAAAGACGGTTGGTCTCTCATGAAGAAGAAGAAGAGAAGAGATTGGATTTATATCCTGCCCTCCACTCACTTGGAGTCTCAGAACGGCTTACAAACTCCTTTCCCTTCCCCTCCCCACAACAGACACCCTGGGAGGTGGGTGGGGCTGAGAGAGCTCTGACAGAAACGGCCCTTTTTCAAGAACTGCTGTGCCACAACTATGGCTTGCCCAAGGTCATCCAGCAGGTGCAAGTGGAGGAGTGGGGAAGCAAACCCGGTTCTCCCAGATTAGAGTCTGCGCACTTAACCATTACCCAAACTGGCTTATGTGCTACTGGACTCGAACGTAGACGTATCATAATTTCCCCCCTATGCAAACTCATCGAGAAGAAAGCAGAAACGTGGAAGGATTCTTACAGGTCATCCATAGGGCAGCATAGGGTTAAATTCTGAGTTATCTGCAAAGAGAAAATACCAAAGCAAGGGGGAGCCAGACAAACACATTCATGTATATTTGCAGGTGAGGAATGCCATTTATGCTGCTTCCAAGACTCAGGTTTTAACCAGAACAATGGGCCAGATGGTGGAGAGAAAGAGACGCAAATGCAGGGCCAGAGCAGATGGGTAGCAGGGTGGAAGGCCAAGAAGCAGCACCGCTAGGATTGCCAGCCTCCAGGTGGGGCCGGGAGAGCGTTGCCAGCCTCCAGGTGGGGCTTAGGGATTTCCTGGGACTGCAGATGATCTCCAGATGACAGAGATCGACTCCCCCCGAGGAAATACTGACAACTCTGGAGGGAGGACCGTATGGAATTCCGTCCCCGCCGAGCTCGCTCTGCTTTCCAGACTCCTCCTTCCGCAGGCTCTGCCCCTCAGATCTCTAGGAATGTCCCAAACCAGAGTTGGCAACCCGAGGCAGGACACAGAGGCCCTGCTCCTGAGAAGGAAGGTTGCAGGAGACCTTGGCTGGTGGTGAGGAGACCTTGGCTGGTGGTGACCCTCAGGGATTTCGCCTCTCCCACTCTGAGTACTTCCATTTGTAGCTCCCCCTGGAGCCATCTCCTCTGCAGGCCCCTCCATGAATCGTGGAATCATAGAGTTTGAAGGGACCTCCAGGGTCATCTAATATGACCTCCTGCACAATGCAGGAAATTCACCAATACCTCCCCCTCCGCACCTGCAGTGACTGCTGATTCCATGCCCAGAAGATGACCAAAAGCCTCCAGGATCTCCAGCCAAACCGACCTGGAGAAAATGGCTTCCTGACCCCAAAGTGGCAACCGGCATTTCCCTGGGCGTGTAAGAAAGGGCCACGAGAACTAAGCACTGAGGCAACCCTTCCTGCCCTCCCTTCTCACGATCTGCCTGAGTTCACAGAATCTGCATTGCTGTCAGATGGCCATCTAGCCTCTGCTCGAAAACCTCCAAAGAAGGAGAGCCCACCACCTCCCGAGGAAGCCTGTTTCACCAAGGAACCACTCTGTCTGTCAGGAAGTTTCTCCTAAACACCCTTGCCCCCCTCCAGTGCCTTGGGAACCTGTCCTCCCTGGTGAAATTCCCCCTTACTAAAGTTTGCTAATCTCCAGGTGGTGGCTGGAGGTCTCCTGGGATTACAACCCGTCTCCAGGCAATGGAGACCAGTTCTCCTGGAAAAAATGGCCGCTTGGAAGGCGGACTCTATGGCATAACGCCCTGCTGAGGTCCATCCCCCCCAAGCTCCACCCCCAAACCTCCAGAAATTTCCCAACCTAGAGTTGGCAACCCTATCCCCCCTTTGCCTGTCAGTAGAGATGCCAACCTCCAGGTGGTGGCTGGAGATGTCGTGGGTTCAGAACTGATCTCCAGACAACAGAGTTCAATTCAGCTGGAGAAAATGGCCACTTTGGAAGGTGGGCTTTGGAAGGTGAAGCCCCTCCCCTCCACGAACCCCACCCTCCTCAGGCTCCACCCCCCAAGTCTCCAGGTATTTTCCAATCCAGATCTATCACCTCATAAGAACATAAGAAGAACATAAGAGAAGCCAATGTTGGATCAGGCCAGTGGCCCATCCAGTCCAACACTCTGTGTCACACAGTGGCCAAAAACACCAAGTGCCCTCAGGAGGTCCACCAGTGGGGCCAGGACACTAGAAACCCTCCCACTGTTGCCCCCTTCCCCCCCAAGCACCAAGAATACAGAGCATCACTTGCCCCAGACCGAGAGATCCTGTCTATACCTTGGGGCTAGTAGCCACTGATGGACCTCTACTCTTAAGAACATAAGAGAAGCCAATGTTGGATCAGGCCAATGGCCCATCCAGTCCAACACTCCGTGTCACACAGTGTCCAAAAACACCAGGTGCCATCAGGAGGTCCAGCAGTGGGGTCAGGACACTAGAAGCCCCTCCCACTGTTGCCCCCCCCCCACCCCAAGCACCAAGAATACAGAGCATCACTTGCCCCAGACCAAGAGATCCTGTCTATACCTTGGGGCTAGTAGCCACTGATGGACCTCTACTCTTAAGAACATAAGAGAAGCCAATGTTGGATTAGGCCAATGGCCCATCCAGTCCAACACTCCGTGTCACACAGTGTCCAAAAACACCAGGTGCCCTCAGGAGGTCCAGCAGTGGGGCCAGGACACCAGAAGCCCTCCCACTGTTGCCCCTCCCCCCCAAGCACCAAGAATACAGAGCATCACTTGCCCCAGACCAAGAGATCCTATCTATACCTTGTGGCTAATAGCCACTGATGGACCTCTGCTCCATATGTTTCTCCAGTTCCCTCTTGAAGCCATCCATGCCTGTAGCTGCTACCCCCTCCTGTGGCAGTGAATTCCACATGTTAATCACTCTTTGGGTGAAGAAGTCCTTCCTTTTATCTGTTCTAACCCGACTGCTCAGCAATTTCATGGACTGCCCCCGAGTTCTTATCTTGTGAGAAAGGGAGAAAAGGACTTCTTTCTCTACCTGCTCTATCCCTTGCATAACCTTATAAACCTTGATCATGTCACCCCTCAGCCATCGTTTCTCCAAGCTAAAGAGCCCCAAGCGCTTCAACCTTTCTTCAGAGGGAAACTGTTCCAACCCTTTTATCATCCTAGTTGCCCTCCTCTGCACGTTTTCCAATGCTATAATATCTTTTTTGAGGTGTGGCAACCAGAACTACCCACCACTCTACCCACCACTGGGTAGTAGGCATGAATTAAACTCCCCCTCTGTCAGGGCCAGTTACGTCAGCCTTTCTTAGCTAGATGAGAGCCTACTGGGAGTGTCTCCAACTCCTGGCTGTGAAATTCCTGGAGATTTGGGGTGGAGCCTGGGGGAGGAGGGGTTTGAGGAGGGGTGGGACCTCTGCAAGATATAATGCCATACAGCCCACCCTCCAAAGCAGCCATTGCTTCCAAGAGAACAGATCGCTGTCATCTGGAGATCAGTTGTAATTCTGGGAGATCTCCAGGTCCCACCTGTAGGTTGGCAACCTTAGTAAGAAAAATCCTGATTTATGGGTTGTTGTTTTTTTAAAAAAAAATCTGGATTGTGTAGGTCAGCAAAGAGTAGGCCTAGACATCTTTTCGGTTCTTCCTGGAACTTCATCTGATGCCTCCTCCATGGATATTAGAGGGCAATTCTGCATCTAGAATTCGCTGCACGTTTTCTCAGCTGGGAGGGGAAAGTGCGGCACAAAACCACACTCAAATAATTCAGGGCAATGCCATAATGGCTGCAAAGTCACCCCTGAAGGGCCATAAATCTATGCAGAAGGTACCATGAAACCCGATGATCAAAGGAAGTGACAGCAGCATGCAATGCAGAGAAGAAGAAGAAGAAGAAGAGATTGGATTTATATCCTGCCCTCCACTTTCTTGGAGTCTCAGAGCGGCTTACGAACTCCTTTCCCTTCCCCTCCCCACAACAGACACCCTGTGAGGTAGGTGGAGCTGAGAGAGCTCTGAGACAACTGTCCTTGAGAGAACAGCTGGTACAGAGCTATGGCTTGCCCAAGGTCATCCAGCAGGTGCAAATGGAGGAGTGGGGAATCAAACCCGGTTCTCCCAGATTAGAGTCTGCGCACTTAACCACTACACCAAACTGGCTCAAACAGAGGGGAATTTCTCTTCCAAAGTGGGTTTCATAAAACAGTGGAGGGAAAAGCCAATGCAGAATCGCCCATAGCATCCATCCAATATAGTCCTCCACTCGCCCTTGGATTCCTCCACACACACTCGGTTCGAACGGCCAAATTGCAGGCAGGAAAGCATTGCTGGGCGTTCCCATCCATCTGTGCTGCGGGGGGGGGGGGGCATCATCATCCGTGGATCGGCCAGTTTCGCCGGACTCTCCCTTCGAATGAGAGTCCCCGTATTTTACACTTGGCAACTTTGCCGAACAAGGGAGATCGGACGCCCAGAGCTGCAGCCCTTGCAGATTTCTCGATCCTTTACTGCCTTGCTAAATCATTTATTTAATGTAGCCTTTTTACATAATCCCGGGGAGGGGGAAGAATACATAAAATAGATTTATCACAATGAATTCCCCCACACACACCTCGTCCTCCTACCCACCTTCTTCAGCCCGGTACATATATTTCTCTGATTATTAATTAACATGGACACGGAAGAAGTTCGGAGCATTTAACCTCTCATTTTCTCTCTGCCTCTTTGGCGTATCGGGAAGGGTAAGCCGTGTCCGGGCCTTTACAGGCTAAACTCCTTTGTGTTGCCAAGATTTTTGTTTTCAGCTAACACCTGCTCCTGTGCAGCTTAACCCACAAACAAGGGGGGGGGGTGATAAAGGTTGCCAATTCTGGGCTGGGAAATCCCTGGAGATTTGGGGAGCTTGAGGAGGGAGGAGTTTGGGGAAGGGGGGGAGCTCAGCAGGGAAGTGATGTCGTAGGGCCCATTCTCCAAAGCAGCCATTTCCTCCAGGGGAGCTAATCTCTCGAAGAAGACTTATTTGGCGACCCCATAGGGTTTTCAAGGCAAGTTATTAAACAGAGGTGGTACCTGTATGTAATGGCTGGCGAAATCTGTCTCCGTTTATCTGAAGAAGTGTGCATGCACCTGTCCCCATAGGTTATAATGGAGAATCAATCTGTGGGTATCTTGAGCTCTGAAGGGGGGGCTGTTTTTTGAGTTAGAGGCACCAAATTTTCAGCATAGCTGCTGGTGCCTCTCCTCAAAAAAAAAAACCACCCAGTTTCAAAAAGATTGGACTAGGTGACCCCATCTTCCATTATTCCCAGTGGAAGGAAAGCATTTAAAAGGAACAAGGTCCCTTTAAATGCAATGGCAGCTCACCTGGAAGCTGCCATCTTTGTGAGTGTGTCTCAGTGAGTGGTGACAACATGAACACTCCCTTCTTTCGGAGTCTCGGAGCGGCTTACAAACTCCTTTCTCTTCCCCTCCCCACAATAGACACCCTGTGAGGTAGGTGGGGCTGAGAGAGAACTGTCCTTGAGAGAACAGCTCTGACAGAGCTATGGCTTGCCCAAGGTCATCCAGCAGCTGCATGTGGAGAAATGGGGAATCAAATCTGGTTCTCCCAGATTAGAGTCCGCACTACACCAGACTGGGGACCTTCTGCCTTCCTTTTCTGTGGAGATGCCGGGGATCGAGCTAGGGACCGTCTGCACTCCAAGCAGATGTTCTACCACTGAGCCACCCACCTCCCCTAGTTAGATAGTATTCTCTTTTTCTTGGCCCTGCTTCCTGCTGCCGTTTTCTATCCAAGCATTAAGTCCCAAACCATTCACTACAACAAACTCATGTTTCTGCCCTTTGGTTGACACATTCCCAAATCTGAATTTATTATTTATTTATATTTATTTATTTATGTTTTGAACTTATATTCCGCCCTCCCCGCGAATGGGCTCAGGGCGGCTTCCATGGGCCTAGGGCCTAAATATTACATTAAAACACATACAATCAATTAAAAACATTCCTAGATGAATACATAATTAGTACATAATAAAGCTTCCAATAATATAACCCCTGGCGACCTAATGGCAGGTCCGAGCCCCGAGCCATCTTGCTTGGGCTGTGCTGAGTCAGGTTCCATCACAGCTAGTTAATATGATGGGTAGAATCACCGGCCTGACCGGTGTCTCCGGTGGCGGCTCCTATTCGAAGGCCTGGCGGAAGAGCTCCGTCTTACAGGCCCTGCGGAACTGCATGAGGTCCCGCAGGGCCCTGATCTCCTCCGGGAGCTCGTTCCACCAGATGGGAGCCGCCACCGAAAAAGCCCTGGTTCCCGTTCTGGTAAGCTTGGCATCCTTTGGATCTGGGACACTGAGTCGATGGTCTGATCCTGACCGCAGTGCTCACTGGGGTATATATGGAGAGAGGCGGTCCCTAAGGTATGTTTATAGGTAAGAACCAGCACCTTGAAGCGGACTCGGTATGCTATAGGTAGCCAGTGCAGCGCCGCCAGCACAGGCTTGATATGGTCCTGCCTTGCAAGACCCATCAGCAGCCTGGCCGCGGCATTCTGCACCAGCTGCAGCTTCTGGATTTGAACCAAGGGCAGCCCCATGTAAACAGCGTTACAACCTAGTCCAACCTATTAGCGAAGACACCCTGCGCCCTTCTGTTGAACATGCTCTTCAGACTTCCACTGCTCCTGCAGAACTGTGATTATCTGAAACCCCTCTTTTTAAACACAAGCTTTCCTCCTCCCTCCACATCCACCTTCCCATCTCACCTGCCCAGGATCCAGGGTTTTACCCACGTCATTCAAATATGTCCCTTTGTGTATCTCCCCCCACTTTCCAATCTAAAAATCTGATTACCGCTGACAATTCTGTGTTTGTGGACACATGAAGCTGCCTTATCCTGAACTGGACCACAGGCATAGACAGTTTTAAATGGAGATTAGACAGATTCATGGAGGAGAGGTCTAACGGTGGCTACTAGCCTCGGTGGCTCAAGGGAACCTCCATGTTCAGAGGCAGTCAAACTCTGGATCCCAGGGCCAGAAGTCAACGTCAGGGGAAGGCCTCGGCCTCTATGCCATGTTACTGGACTTCCAGGGGAACTGGTTGGCCTCTGCATGAGACAGGAGCCTGGACTAGATGGACCCTCACTGGTCTGATCCAGCAGGGCTCTTCTGATGTTCTTATCTTCTCAGACCCCTTGGTCCATCAGTATTGTCTGTTTGGACTGGCAACAGCTCTCAGGGTTTCCGGCAGAGGTCTTTCTAATCCCCTATGACCTCATCCTTTAAAATGGAGGTGCCAGGGACTGAACCTGGGGCCTTCTGCCTGTCAAAGCCCTGAGCCCCGGCCTTTCGCCAGTTCCTCTCCACCTTTGTACTGCTATCCATCTCAGCCGAGACTCCACTGGAGTCGGGGGTCTATTCGCACCACTACGCCTAACACCTGAGATTTGCTCAGCCAGTGACCCCTCCCCCCCATGTCTAGCGACATCTCTGGTGGTGCCCGCGCCCATCAGTTCCTCTGCCCACCCACTCTTCATATTCATCCTTCAAGTGGTCTTGTGTGTGGTTTGTTAGCCCCGCAGCCCCCCTTCAGCTGGTTGAACCCTGCGCCTTGCCTCGTGTTTTGACAGGTTTTGTGAGTTTTGACAATCCCGCCAGCGCCCAGGCTGCCATCCAGGCTATGAACGGCTTCCAGATTGGCATGAAGAGGCTGAAAGTCCAGCTGAAAAGGCCGAAGGATGCTAACCGCCCCTACTGAAGCATGGTGGGAAACACTGGATAAGCAAGGTCTAGCACAGGTAACTGCTGGGGGGGGCGGGCAGGGACCATCACCTGTCGTCCAGTAGCATCCCTTGTGTTGTGGATCCTAACTGTTCAATCTCTCAGGTTCTCTAACACCTTTCTTCTCCTCTAGAACCATACTAGAAGCATATCCATGAAACAGGATCTGGCCCTGTGAGCCTGACAGCTGGGGATTGAGTGGGGGAAACGAGATGGGTCTGGTGATCTCACGGTCACCGGGCCATCCGTTTTGCCACGCTTCTTCCTCCAACCGAAGGGAGTCGATGGCTCCCCCCCGAAAAATGAGATCAGCTTACCTATCGGGAGACTGTCTCTCTAACTGGGACTGACTTGATCGTTTGAAAAGAGTAGACAGAAAGGGGCAGTAGAGGAGGTCTGTGGCTTCCCGCATCATGGGGACGTCTACACAGATGGTACCCGGCCGTCATTTGAACGGGGCTGTTACCATCGCTGTGGGCTGAAATAAATGATGGGAGCAATCTGCTAGAGGTGCCTCCTTCACCAGCCCCGTTCAGATGACCGGGAGCGGCAGCTCTTCCGGAAGGGTGGGCAAGACGTAGCTGGGTGTTCTTACCGATGGTGTCGTGATTGAACTGTGGAATTTTTTTGTGGTCAGCGGTTGCGGAAAGACACGCGAGTTAGATTGTGGTTTTAATAGAGCAGGAGGGGGCGGTTCTGTTTATGACTCCAGTGCTGTGTTACAAACCCGTTGAAACATTTCCCATTCCTTGTCTGGAGAAGTTGTTACGATGTGATATCTTCTCACCGGGGGGGGGGAGAAGGGGGGGTGCTCCACCAGGTGGTCGGCACATTTATGTCTTGCAAAAGAGCAGTCGTCAGCTGACTGAGAACACAACTGCCAGAGGAATCTTCTTCAGGGCCAGTAGCCACTGGGGTACGGGGCTCTTGACCTAAGTGCCCATCCTGTTGGCCAGGGTTCCCCGACATGGTCCCCGTGGTGTCCACGGACACTTTTCCCGGTGCACGGCAAGTGTTTTTAAGTTGTGGGCGGGGCCGTGTGGGGTTTTTGCCCTGTAAGCCTTCTGATTAGCCATTGGAGAGTTGATTGACTGTGCAGGTTTTTTTAAAACAAACAAACGTTGATTTGGCAGTATCTGCCACCATCACATCTTCCATGTGTGACTGAAGGCATCTTCATTTTGTGGCTGACTCCGCCTCTTGCAGCAGCCATTTTGTGACTGCGCCTACCATACTGTGTCAGAATTCTACAGGCGTCTGCAGGCTCGTAAAGGCTGGGGGTGAGGGGTTTCCTGCTCTGTCGAGCACCCAGCTAGCCGTTAAGTGCCCCGACTGCTATTGCAACCTTCATCCTGCCCGCTAGGGATAATTATTACCTCAGTCTTACCTAGGAAAATGAGGGGAAAGTAAGGAGAAAAAGAAGTACATGTCCCAGATCGATGGGTTATAATAGTATCTATGTCAACAGTGCCAGTTTTGAGTAAAGGTACCGTAAGGAAGCATCTTCAATGTATACTGTCCTTTGCCTAGTCCTTTCTCCCCAAACCCCAACCAATCTCGTTTTCAAGAAAAGGATTAGAGTCCAGGCCCTTCAAGCTGAATGCAACAGCGATAAAGCTCCCACTGAAGTTCAGAGAAGTTGTTCCTGTGTCGAGGGCCTGGCACTGCCCCGATAAGAGCATTATGGCATGATCCACAGCCAAGACTGGTTGTTCTTGAGCAGCGACTGATTACGAAGCTGCAGAGAGACTTTCAGGGCCGAGTTCCCATAAGGGAGTTTTTGAGCAACAGTGAAACGTGACCAGCTTATCTGCCCTTTCTGCTTGCCCCTCGTGTCCTAATAACGAATTGTCTGGGATGAGCAATCCAGGGTCTGTGGCTTCTGTGCGTTCAGACAACACTCTGATAGCGCCCGTTATCCCATAACAG
This sequence comes from Lepidodactylus listeri, assembly GCA_029233225.1. Classification (NCBI taxonomy): domain Eukaryota; kingdom Metazoa; phylum Chordata; class Lepidosauria; order Squamata; family Gekkonidae; genus Lepidodactylus; species Lepidodactylus listeri. Next base: position 5,191,507 of record JARCFY010000004.1, on the reverse strand, counting down.
AATGTTTTAGCTCCATGACAGAATGTTTTAGATGTGAACTCGCTGATGCATCTTCGGGTTGAAAATAAGCACGCAGTGGACACAAGAGTTGTGTGTCTCTCTGGTAGTAAAATGGAGTCGTGAACTTTCCTTGGATGATAACTGGCGGTGATATTGCACGTGACCGATGTTTGCCAGGGGAGGCAGATTGTGGCAGGCAGGTGATGCGGGCTAATGGACCTCGCTGTTCCTCAAAATCCACTCTTTGTGCTTTGGAAGTATGACTCAGGAGTTGCTGACAGATATTCTGCTGTAGACAATCACACAGGGCAATCTTCTTTCTCATACCGACCCTGCACAGGAGGATAAAGCAGCTCTCTAGGGGTGTGTGCTCGGTATAAACTGAGCCGAAAAAATACCCCCAAAATGCCTTAATCAGTAATTTTTGGGTATTTTCTCAGCTGGTTAGCGAGTGGGCTACTGATTCTGCTATCCAAAAATGGCCTTCCCAAAAACATTCAGGGTATTTGGTACTGCTAAATATCCACAGTTATATGGCATTTAAAGGGCTCTCAGTACTTTTAAATGCCTTCAGTGTAAACTCTCAGCTTGGAAAAGGCATTTAAAGGGACTGTGAGCTCTTTAAATGCCTTTGGAGTACACTCACCACAGAGTCAAGTGGCTTGGAGAAGGCATTTAAAGGGACCATGAGCTCTTTAAATGCCTTTCCCCCTCCATTGGTGACAGTGGAGGAGCAGGGCACTTTATTCTGGGGCACGTAGAATTGGACCCCCTGGTTCAATCTTTTTGAAACTTGGTGTGTTTTTTGAAGAGAGGCACCAGCAGCTATGCTGCAAAATTGGTGCTTCAACCTCAAACAGTAGCCCTTGTTGAACCCAAGATACCGCCAGAACAATTCTCCATTATAGCCTGTGGGGACCATTGAGTATGGTTGCGGTCACACGCGCGAGATAAAGCAGGGGGGAAGAGAGGCTATTTCCTCTGGTGGAAGTTGATCCGCAGTTGTGCGACCACAGTCTTTTGAAGCTGCAGGCACAGCCCACCACTGCGTGATCAGACGCAACTGCAGGTGAGTCAGGGGTTTTTGGAATTTTTTTTGCCGCTTGTCTCCGATGCGCTTAAATGAGGGATCGATGATTTGCACCTCAGCCCTGAGGGCTCCCTATGCAGTGGGTGATGATGCGTATACTGAGAAGGGGAAAAAACAATGGCATGGAATCAGGATGGCCTGATCAGACCATCCCGACGCCATGAGAAAGTGCTGGAGCGATCAGACGTGGGAAAGTCTGTCTGTGGCCCGTAGCAACCCATTTGCTACCAAACTTTGAGGTGTATTTTAAATCCGCTTGTGCGGCGGAGCAAAACGGGTTGCCGATGGCTTCCGACATGTTGTTGTGAGCTCGCGCTCCTTTAATCCACCCGGCATTTGCACCTGCGTTGGGGCTAACTGTGCGTGTGATCGCAACCGTTGTGAACCTTTTTGTGTAGGGCAATCCTCTTATCTGCACAGGGGAAACCTCTTGAATAGTTCGCTTTTGTATAGTGGGGGCCCCAAAGGAGTCGGCACGGGTGCAGCCAGTTGGCACCCGCAGAAGCCCCTGCTGACTTGAATGAAGTTGTCATGGCGGAGCATAGGGAAAGCATAGGTGATCCTGTAAATAAGAGGGGCCAAGGCCGTGAAAGGCTTTGCAGATGATAGTCAATACCTTAAACTGAGCTCAGTCACCAGTGTCCAAGTCTTCTTTCTTTCTTTTTTCAAATTACGATGGATGTAATGTTCCCTCTAAACTGTAGAGTCTTGTGAGCAAAAGTTCTACTTTGTGAGCTACTGGCATTAAAGTTCCGAGCCAGCGATTTGGCTACTGCATAAATCGGTTTGCTTTGGAGCCATCCTTCCTGAGCCAAGACAAAAAGGTGTGAGCCGGAGGCTAAAAAACTGTGAGTTAGCTCACACTAACTCAGCTTAGAGGGAACACTGGATGTAACTCATTAAGAAGTTCTCCTGTGCAGGTACTTTGGAAAGAAGGATTTCCCTGGGGGTTACACTAGATGGGAGTGGGTGACGTGCAGCTTGTCCGCTCTTCACCCTTTGAAGACCACAAGTCTGACCGGGACGAAGTGTTTACAAAATGGCATGGGAAATCCTAAGTGAATTGTGGAGCGCTCCAAAGGGATCGCTTCAAAGGGACTGCATGGACTGATATCCAGAGCTGTCCCATGCACCGATGCCAATTACAAAGCATCTGCGCACATTTTCGAAAGGGCTTCGACATCCCCCTTTAGGTACAAAAGACATGTGGGGGTGTGTCTCATGTCAGGAAGCATCGGTGCTCACACAGAAAGGACTAAAATGAGACAAGGAAGGAAGGAAGGAAGGAAGGAAGGAAGGAAGGAAGGAAGGAAGGAAGGAAGGAAGGAAGGAAGGAAGGAAGGAAGGAAGGAGAATGAGAGAGAGAGAGAGGCTAAGTCTATCAATGGCCATGGTGGCTGAGGGGAACCTCCACATTCAGAGGCACTCATCCCCTGAATCCCAGAGCCAGGAGGCAGCATCAGGGGAAGGCCTTAGCCTCTGTGCCCTGTTGTTGGACTTCCAGAAGACCTGGCTGGCCACTGTGTGAGACAGGATGCTGGACTAGATGGACCATTGGTTTGATCCAGTAGGGTTCTTCTTCTTCTTCTTCTTCTTCTTCTTCTTCTGAAGGAAGGAAGGAAGGAAGGAAGGAAGGAAGGAAGGAAGGAAGGAAGGAAGATGATTCCAAAAGCCTTTGGAGCAGAGTTGTGCCAAACATTCATGTGCTTCAGTTTTTGCTGTAACCTTCCAAAGCAGCCATTTCCTCCAGGGGGACTGATCTCCATGGTCCGGAGATCAAGTGTAATTCCAGGAGATCTTCAGCCATCCTCTGGAGGTTGGCGACTCTGTCTCCCCTGAATTCTTCCTGGTATATCCAGCTGAGCCCTCTTTATAACTGAGTTTTGCCATACCTGCTGAAAAATGGGGACCAATGAAAGAGCTCTAAGGTTGCCAAGTCTTAATTTAGTATCAGCGGGAAAGTCCCGGGTGCGGTCCTAGAGACCTTCGGTGCGTGTGCGAAAATGTACCCGGCATGATGACGTCACCCGAAAGTGATGTCATCACATCAGGCACATTGGGGGCGGGACCTCTAGCATTCAAGGGAAAACCATAGAGTTTTCCCTTGAATGATAGAGCGACCCCCCCGCAATGTTCCCGGCGCGATGATGTCAACTCTGGGTGATGTCATCACACCGGGCACGTTTTCACGATCCCGGCATTTGGGTGATCCAGGCCGGCGGGGAATGGACCAATCGAGTGGGGGTTTCCCCGCCCCCTCAGGGGACCTGGCAACCCTAAAGAGCTCTGAGGTGGAGAAGGAACCCTATCTAGTTTTGTGAGTTTTTTTCTTCTCATCCAATTAGCTTCCTCATTTTTAAGAACATTTTCATTTCCTTTTTTTTTAGCACCTCACATTTTTATTTCCAGCCTGACAGTATCCTTTTTTAAAAATTACCAATCGCTTTATTACGGCAAAACACAGAGTTCCGTTCCATGCACAGCAATTTCAGTTTCTAATGGATGCGAAATCCCATTTGCTAATTATCATGGTTATACGAAGACTGGCACACAATAGTGCGCATTGATGGGAAACTGCAATAATTAATTACCACGTTCGCTTTCGAAATACAATCAGCAATTACCACGCCGCGGCAAAATTCCATTCAGCAATATTTGCTGCTCGTCCGTGTGAGGTTTTTTATTTCTTTCTCTTTATATTATGCAGGGGAGTGATTTGGCTGCATTGCCGTGCTGGAACCTTAATGAGCATGGGTAGGTTGGCAGAAGGCTCGGTTTGTTTGCCTGGGGAAAGCTAGACCAGTGGGTCACAAGCCAGGGGGTCTCGAATGGTGGGCACACCTTTTCTGGAAGACACAGGGCAATTCTGCGTCTGGCATTTGCTCCACATTTTCTCAACGCTGAGGAAAAGGTGTAGCTCAAAACCACATCCAGATATCCTGGGGAAACGCTGTACTGACTGCTGAGTCACCCCTGAACGGCCATAAATCTATGCAGAAGATACCATAAACCCCGATGATTAAAGAAAGCGAAAGCGGCATGCAGTGTAGAGGGTACCATAAAATCCGATGATTAAAGAAAGTGAAAGCAGTGTCCAATGCAGAGGGGAATTTCTGTTCCAATGTGGGTTTCGTAAAACTACAAAGGGAAAAGCCAATGCAGAATCGCCACTGTGGTCACACATACTAGATAACCCACTTTCAATCCACTGTGTGAACTGGCAAAATCCAGTTGGAAAGTGGATTGAAAGTGGATTATTTCATGTGTGTGACTGCAGCCACACTTTCACTCACAGTTACCAGGTCCTTCCTTAGGGCTGCCAGGTCCCCCGGGGGGGGGGCGGGGGTTTCCCCGCCAAAATGGCCCCCAATCCACCTATCTGGATCAAGCTGGCGGGGGGAACCCCGCCCCCAAAGTGCCCAGTTCAGGCCGACATGCCTGGCTGACACTCTAGCAATCAGCCTGAAATCTCTACGGTACATAACTTCCAGGCTGATTGCTAGAGTGTTGGTCTGCGACGTACCCAACGTGATGACATCACTTCCGGGCACGAATGTCCCGAAACGGGACCTACTCTCCCCCGCCGCACCAGGTAAACCACTTGGCAACCCTATCCTTCCCGGCAACTGGCAGGGAATGACGGGGACTTCCTGAGAGTGAAAGGGAGGCCCAGCCGAAGTTGCAGTGACGTGTCTGCGTCACTTTCAACACGACCCAGAAGTGGCATTATCACACAGCAATATCAAGGCCACACGCTGGTATTTGGGCAAAAATTCTGAGGTAAATCTGGCTTCTACCATAGAGGTTTTGCCCAAATATCAGAGCATTACCTCGACAGCACCAACATGACGATGTCACTTACGGGACACATTGGAAGTGTCATAGGCATGTCACTGCAATGTCCACTGGGCCTCCTCTTTTTCAGGGGAAGTCCCCCCCTGCCAGCCAGCTGATTGGCAGCAGGGCAGTGGGGCCCGGTAGCAGGGGATCCCTGCCTCCACCGATGAGGTCTGGCAATGCTACCACAGAGTGATAGGTGAAATGACAGCTGTCGCTTGGAGAAAAAATACAGCATCATGGTGGAGTAGATAGATTCATGGAGGACAGATTTATGGCTGGCTGGCCCCTGTGTGAGACAGGATGCTGGACTAGGTGGACTATTGGTCTGATCCAACAGGGCTCTTCTGAGGTTCTTCTCAGGGGAAGGCCTCGGCTTCTGTGCCCTGTTGTTAGACTTTCAGAGGAACTGTTTGGCCACTGTGTGAGGGAGGATGCGGGACTAGATGGACCACTGGCCTGATCCAGAAGGGCTCTTCTGAGGTTCTTCTCAGGGGAAGTCCTCCACCTCTGTGCCCTGTTGTTGGCCTTCCAAAGGAACTGGCTGGCCCCTGTGTGAGACAGGAGACTGAGCTAGGTGGACCCTCACTGGTCTGATCCAGCAGGGCTCTTCTGATGTTCTTCTCAGGGGAAGGCCTCGGCCTCTGTGCCCTGTTGTTGGCCTTCCAAAGGAACTGGCTGGCCACTGTGTGAGACAGGAGACTGAGCTAGGTGGACCCTCACTGGTCTGATCCAGCAGGGCTCTTCTGATGTTCTTATCAGGAAAGGCCTCAGCCTCTGTGCCCTGTTGCTGGTCCTCCACAGGAACTCTTTGGCCCTGTGTGAGACAGGAGGCTGAGCTAGGTGGACCCTCACTGGTCTGATCCAGCAGGGTTTTTCTGATGTTCTTATCAGGGGAAGGCCTCAGCCTCTCTGCCCTGTTGTTGGCCCTCCACAGGAACTGGCATGGAATGTAGTAGGCAACCTACCAAAGCTTACAGTCCGACCAACAGACTTTGCTTGCAGCTATCAGATCCAAGGCTGTCTGCGGTTCAAAAGAAGGGGAAAGGGGCAGGAAGTCCAGAGAACTTGGATTGGGTTTAGGCAGTGGACCACAGTGGACCACAGCTGAAGACAGTTCTGGGAAGGGAAAGGCCAAATATATCTGAAATTCTTTCCTCCGTAGTTACGTATTAGGGTTGCCATCTCAGAGAGGAGGGACCTCTGTGGGTTAGAATGCCACAGAGTCCACCCTCCAACGCAGCCATTTCCTCCAAGGGAACTGATCTTGGCCATCTGGAGATCAGTTGGAATAGCAGGAGATCTCCAGGTCCGCCTCGAGGTTGGCAATGCTATTGTTTATGGCAAACCCAGCTCTGGCAGGCTGTGTCTTGGTCGGGAGGGGCTCCAGAACTGTTCCTTTCTGGTTGTTTTTCAGCTCACATCTGCGCTCCCCGAGTGGCATTATCACCGGCAGGAGGAAGCTGTGGAGACAAAAGTCCAATTTTGAGTTGAAAGGGGACTGGAGAAGAATGGGTTAAGCTGGCTCCCCCCCCCCCCCCCCGTGCCCTTCCGCTGCTCCAACTGGCATCCTGCCCAAGGCAAAAGCAAAGTGAAATAAACACATCTCCACCTGGCTGATGGCAGAATGATCATAAGGAACGTGTCTATCAAGTCTCCCAGGGAAGGCTGTTCCGGAATCGGGGTGCCGCCACCAAGGAGGCTGTGTCCCAAGTGACCACTCGCAGCATGGCTGCTTGCAGAGTGACCAGTTGGTAGGCAGGGGCTCCAAAAGCAAAGCCTTTGACGGCCATGTCACAGCAATGCGGATTCTGTGGACTTAGGCAGCTCGTGAGAGGGAAAGCAGGAAAGGTTGCCTCAGTGCTTAGATCTCGTGGCCCTTTCTTACAAGCCCAGGGAAATGCTGATTGCCACTTTGGGGTCAGGAAGCCGTTTTTCTCCAGGCCAGTTTGGCTGGACATTGTGGAGGGTTTTGTTGCCATCTTCTGGGCATGGAACAGCGATCACTGGGTGTATGTGTGGGGGAGGTATTTGTGAATTTCCCGCATTGTGCAGGGGGTTGAACTAGATGACTCTGGAGGTCCCTTCCAACTGTATGATTCTAAGAGCTTAGGGTTTTCCCACCATAGTCCCTGCTGACACCTTTGCTTGGTGCCTGCCAAGTGATTTTTGACAGTGGTTGGGGCTGGCTGAGGCTTTTGCCCAGCAGGCCTTCTGATTGGTCACTGGAGATTTGATTGGCTGTGCAGATTTTTAAAAATGTTACTGTGGCGGCGGCATCCACTGCAAACACAAGGATCTTCACTGTGTGACTGAAGGGAAACTGTGGCAGCCATTTTGTGGCTGGCTCTCCCCTCCTGCGGCAGCCATTTTGTGGCAGCCATTTTGTGGCTGTGCCCACAACACTGTCAGAATTCCACAGGTGCCCAGAGGCTCAAAAAAGGTTGGGGAGAATTGTATGGGCAGAATTGTACGGGAGTCAGCAGTCCATCAGACAGACACCTGTTAGCCGAATTGCTTTAATTTAAGATGAGCAATTGGCAAAATACCGGGTTACAGCCAACTATACCAGGGTCCCACCCCTCCCAGGGAGTTCTCAAGGAAGGAGGCACGTGAGGCAGATAGCAAGTTAAATGCTGTTTACTAAATGATGTTGTTCAAGCACAAAACAGAATCTCTCTCACACACACACAGGTCTAAGGAAATTTAGATAGAAAATAGCACTGTTGCATTAGCAGGAGTTTCATTGATGGGTGATACTTTACCTATCCTGGAGATGGATCCAACAGAAGATTAGAGGGATTGGAAAGGAAAAATGGGGGAGCATGATCTAAACCTGCAGATACACGCTTCTTCCAGGCTGCGCAAGCCAGGGATTAAAGATGGAGGCAAGGTAGTGGGATAGCAAGCTGGACATAAGGGGGGGGGGGTAAAGCAGATAGGGGATGATGGCTCAAGCAGATGCATATCTTATAAGAGAGGCAGAATATGAGTGCTCGTGGTATCCCTTTCAACACCTTGGCTGCAGCATTTTGAACAAGGGGGTTTCCAGAAATCTTCAAGGGCCACCCCCTGTAGAGTGTGTTACAGTAGTCTTAATGCTGGAGTGCCCAGGGCATGGATAACTATGGTCAAAACTTTTTCTGAAAAAAAGGTTGCTATATCCTGCGCCATTCAACCATACCCTTGTTGGAGGGTATATACCCTCATAATATTACACTGATGGATATTAATAGCTAAGTATGTTGTTATATTTGTCCTTATTGACATTATTAGTCAGTAAGGGTGGAGAAGGGTGACCCCAGTAGATGTTGTTTGCCTAGACTTCCAGAAAGCTTTTGATAAAGTTCCTCATCAAGTGGGATAAGAGGAAAAGTCTTCTTGCGGATTAAAAACTGGCTAATTAATAGGAAACAGAGAGTGAGTATAAATGGGCAATTTTCTCAGAGGAGAGACGTAAGCAGTGGGGTACCGCAGGGGTCAGTACTTGGTCCGGTGCTTTTTAACTTGTTAATTAATGATTTGGAGTTGGGAGTAAGCAGTGAAGTGGCTAAATTTGCAGATGAGACGAAGTTGTTCAGGGTGGTGAGAACCAGGGAGGATTGTGAGGCACTCCCAAGGGATCTGTCGAGGATGGGCGAGTGGGCATCGACGTGGCAAATGGGGTTTAATGTGGCCAAGTGCAAAGTGATGCACATTGGAGCCAAAAATCCTAACTATAAATACACATTGATGGGGTCTGAACTGGCAGAGACTGACCAAGAAAGAGATCTTGGAGTCGTAGTAGATAACTCAATGAAAATGTCGATTCAGTGTGTGACTGCAATAAAAAAGCCAAATGTTATGCTGGGGGTTATTAGGAAGGGTACTGAAAACAAATCAGCCAGTAGCAGAATGCCCATGTACATGTATGGTGTGGCCTCATTTGGAGTACTGTGTACAGTTCTTGTCACTGCTCTTCAAAAAAGATACCATCGCATTTGAAAAAGGTTCTGAAAAGGGCAACTAAAATGATTAAGGGAATGGAACACCTTCCCTATGAAGAAAGGTTAAAGAGGTCAGGGCTCTTTAGCTTGGAGAAATGACGACTGAGGGCTGACATGACAGAGATTTACAAAATTATGCATAAAATGAAGAAGGGAAGAGAAGAAAAAAAGCTGGGTTTTATACGCTGCTTTTCACTACCTGAAGGAGTCTCAGAGTGGCTTACAATCGCCTTCCCTTCATCTCCCCACAACAGACACCCTGTGAGGTAGGTGGGGCTGAGAGAGCTCTGAGAGAAATGTGAATGACCCAAGGTCACCCAGCTGGCTTCACGTGGAGGAGTGGGGAATCAAACCTGGTTCTCCAGATTAGACTCTTCCGGTCTTAACGTCTACACCAAACTGGCTCTCAGAGAAGGTAGAGAAAGAAGTACTTTTCCCCCTGTTTCACAATACAAGAACTTGTGGGCACTTGATGAAATTAATGAGCAGTAAGCCTTGAAAAGGAAGTACTTCTTCACCCAAAGAGTCATTAAAATGGAGAATTCACTGCCACAGGAAGTGGTGGCAGCTACAAGTGTAGACAGAAGAAGAAGAAGAAGAGATTGGATTTATACCCCGCCCTCCACTCCCCAAGGGAGTCTCAGAGCGGCTTACAAACTCCTTTCCCTTCCCCTCCCCACAACAGACACGCTGTGAGGTAGGTGGGGCTGAGAGAGCTCTTTCAAGGACTGTCCTTGAGAGAACAGCTGGTACAGAGCTATGGCTTGCCCAAGGTCATCCAGCAGGTGCAAGTGGAGGAGTGAGGAATCAAACCCAGTTCTCCCAGATTAGAGCCCGCGCACTTAACCGCTACACCAAACTGGCTCAGCTTCAAGAGGGGACTGAAGAAACATATGGAGCAGTGGCTATCAGCCACAAGGTACAGAAGTGGCTATCAGCCACAAGGTACAGAAGGAACACTCTGTCTGGGGCAGTGATGCTCTGTATTCTTGGTCCTTGGGGAGGCAAGAGTGGGAGGGCTTCTGAAGTTCTGGCCCCACTGGTGGACCTTCTGATGGCACCTGGGTTCTGGCCACTGTGTGACACAGTGAGATTTTAAATTGTGATGTGGGGGGGGGGGGGTTACAATCACTTTATTCATGTTGTAGTTACCATATTTTGAAAAGTAGAAAAGAAGATAATAGTTCCCAAATGATTACTTCAAATAAGTGATCACTATGACCAGGGCTTTTTTTGTAGAAAAAGCCCAGCAGAAACTCGTTAGCATATTAGGCCACACCACTGACAGCACAGCTTATTAGCATATTAGGCCACACCCCCACGTTACCAGAAGAGTGGTCATCCAGCCACAGCCACCTTTTGCTCCTTATTCTGTTTACCTTGTTTGTTGTCAAAACCCAGGGCTTTTTTTGTAGCAGGAATTAATTTGCATGTTAGGCCTCATACCCCTAATGTAGCCAGTCCTAATGAGTTTCTGCTGTTGGGTGTGGCCTGTTATGCTAATGAGTTCCTGCTGGGTGTGGCCAACTCAGGAGCCAGCCGGAACTCCGTTTCTGTGCGTTCCTGCCCCAAAATAGCCCTGACTACGACAAATCTAATTTTAAATCCCCCTTCTATTTAAGATGTGATAATTGCTACTAACTAGGAGTATTCTTAACCTTCCAACCCCAAAAGAACATTTTCAATTTTCATCAGGTTTTTAAAAAAAAAAAAAAACAGTCCCAAAGAGGACGGACACCAAAGAAAGAGTACAAGCCCTCTAAAAAGTGGATATCTGGTGACCCTAATTTATGTTGTAAGCCACTTTGAGTTCTGCAAGGTGGCTAATAAATGTTTCAAATAAGTAAGCGGATAAATAATATTCTAGTACGTTCTGCCAGTTTGGACTCTAATCGGGGAGAACTGGGTTTGATCCCCCACTCCTCTACATGCAGCTGCCGGTGTGACCTGGGGTCAGCCGTAAATTCTTTCAGAGCTGTTCTCTCAAGGGTAGTTCTTGGGAGAGCTCTCTCAGCCCCGCCTACCTCACAGGGTGTTTGTTGTGGGGAGGGGGAGGGAAAGGAGATTGTCAGCCGCTCTGAGACTCCTTCAGGTAGTGAAGGGTGGGGTAGAAATCTCCTCCTCCTCTTCTTTTTCTTCTGTCATGCCTCAACAGCATCAGCAATTTCTGACTGTGACCCCCCCCATCCCACAAAAAATTGCAAGGAAAAAAAATACTCTGATTTGACAAGAGTACATTAAGATTACGAATATTCCTCATGGCCACAATTCGTTTCCCTCCCTCCCTCCCTCCCTTCTTGCCTAGCAGGAAAACCCGCATCGTAAAGCAACAGTTTAGGAGAGGGCCCTTTTCTCCTTTTGGCTTCCTGGGTTGTAGCCTTAAAAAGCCTGTCTTCTTGTGATTGAAAGTTACGTCTTCAAATATATTGAAGTCTCAGCAATGAAACAGTATGGGGTGGCTGTTCATGCTTAAACCGCGGCTTGTAGGAGAAGTGAGATTTGCAACGTTCATGAAATTTACTCTTCGGGGGCAGGAGGAGAACAGTGCCGTGGGGAACCAGTGGGAATTGTAATAAGCGAGTCGCAGAGCTTTCCATCAGCGCGAGCACCTTCAGTGGATCCCCTCACCGTTTTGGGAGGCGTGCACAAACGAGGCGGCCCCGGAATGCCGTCCCTCCTCCGCCACCATTATTTCCAGTGATATATCAGATGCAATAATTACATGTGTGAATAATTCATGGCGCACAGCGACTCTGGCCAGATCCGAGCGAACATCAAAACTTCAGCCTTTATAATTATGGGGCTCTGATACAGGGAGACGGAAAGCCTTGCGGAGTGGAAGAGGATGATCTTTCAACACCTTGTGACGGGACCTAGTCTAAGCAGAGGGGACATGCCCCTCAGCCAATAGGTTATACTGCCCTGTGCAGCATCTGTCCCTTTCGTACTTAATGCCTCCTCCAGATTTTATCTCCAGCTCTGCTAATATGAGGACTACCATGTTTTGCTTTGCTTTGCTTCTGCCTTGCCTCAACCCAGAGTTAGGTCCCCAGCAGGGGGCCGGCCAATACCTCCCCTAGTGCTTCCCCAGTGTTTTTGGAAAGTGGGCAGGGCCAGGTGGACCTCTTGCCCAGCAAGGCTTCTGATTCGCTGATGGCGATTTGATTGGCTGCGCAGCCGCTGCCACCACACCACAAGGAACTTCACAGTACAGTTCTGGTCGCCACACCTCAGAAAAGATGTTATAGCATTGGGAAAAGTGCAGAGAAGGGCAACTAAAATGATAAAAGGGTTGGAACACTTTTCCTAGGAAGAAAGGTTGAAGAGCTTGGGGCTCTTTAGCTTGGAGACACGATGGCTGAGGGGTGACCTGATCGAGGTTTATAAGATTATGCATGGGATAGAGCAGGTAGGGAAAGAAGTCCTTTTCTCCCTTTCTCACAAGACAAGAACTCATGGGCACTCCATGAAATTGCTGAGCAGTCGGGTTAGAACAGATAAAAGGAAGTCCTCCTTCACCCAAAGAGTGATTAACACGTGGAATTCACTGCCACAGGAGGTGGCGGCGGCTACAAGCATGGACGGCTTCAAGAGGGGATTGGATAAACACAAGGGGGGTCTGCGATACTCACAGGGGAAGAGAAGGAGCTGAGGTTCCCCCTGGGCCTGTTCCCCTGGCTCCCATCTGCCCCCCTGCTCCTTCCCTTCCTCTCCCCCCCACAAGCTGTGGCGGGCCTCAGCGGTGCTTGCTGGGCCCACCATTTCCCCCCCTCCCCCCCACGGACCACGGCGGCGCTCGCCGGGGACCACCGCTTATCTCCTTCCCCCCACGGGCCACAGCGGGCCTCAGCGGTGCTCACCAGGCCCGCCACTTCTCCCCCTCCCTCACACGGGACATGGCAGGCCTCACCAGCACTTGCCGGGGGCTGCCGCTTCTCCCCCTTCCCCCACAGGCCATGGGAGCACTTGCCAGGGGCTGCCACTTCTCCCCTTCCCCCCCCCCCACATGGGCCGCAGCGGGCCTTGGTGCTGCTCACCGGGCCCGTCGCTCGCCCCTTCCCTCCCCGGGCTTCGGCAGCTCTCCCCCCAAAATTTTTTATAACTTCTAAGATTTTTCTGCAAATGGGGGGGGGAGTTCCTCCCATCTGTAGAAAAACCTCCCTGCACCCCAGGTGCCCCCCCACACACAGATTTAGGTATCCGCACAGGGGGTCGCCTTCGCTATTAGATATATAGATACGGAGCAGAAGTCCATCAGTGACTATTAGCCACAAAGTATAGATAGGAACTCTCAGTCTGGGGCAAGTGATGCTCTGTATTCTTGGTGTTTTTGGGGGAAGCAACAGTGGGAGGGCTTCCTGCCCCCACTGCTGGACCTCCTGAGGGCACCTGGTGTTTTTGGCCACTGTGTGACAGAGTGTTGGACTGGATGGGCCACTGGCCTGATCCAACGTTGGCTTCTCTTATGTTCTTATGTTCTTATTGTTTTATTGAGTGTAAGAGGCAGCAACCATTGGGTTGGTGGCCCTTTCTCCTGCAGCAGGCATTTTGGGGCTCTGCCCACCATGGTATCTTAGAATTGAAAGGTGCCCACAGGCTGAAAGAGGTTGGGGACCTCTGATCTAGAGTCAGATTCAAATAACTCCTGCTTTTCTATTTTCAAACAGAAAAGGGCTATTGCGTCTATCTCCATCTATACCTTGCTGCAAGATAGAATCTTTGGCATTTGGTGCAGTGGTTAAGTGCAAGGACTCTAACCTGGGAGAACTGGGTTTGATTCCCCATTCCTCCTCTACATGCAGCTGCTGGGTGACTTTGGGTCAGTCACAAGTTCTCTAGGAGCTGTTGTCTCAAGAGCAGTCCTCAAAAGAGCTCTCTCAGCCCCACTTACTTCACAGGGTGTCTGCTGTGGGGAGGGGGAGGGAAAGGAAATTGTAAACTGCTCTGAGATGCAGAGTGAAGGGCGGGGTATAAATCCAATCTCCTCCTCCTCCTCCTTTTTCCAACTAAAAAAAATTAGCTTAATTAGTGGAGCGCTTCCTGAATTACCTTTATGACACACACACTCCACACGTGCAGATGGTCACTTTCCGCCACCAATATCCTTCTGTCCTGTCTACCTCCTCCATCTTAAAAAAAAATGTTTAAGAAAGGGTTTTTTGACCCTTCAAAACCATCTTTGTGTCCTGTGGTTTTAGTTGTTCTTAATCTGTGGATTTGGTTCTTCCAATCAACAAATATTGCCCCATATTAGAGCATCCAGTTTATTGCAGAACTAGTTAGAGTGCAGTAGAAAAGAGCGAGAGTCCAGGAGCACCTTAAAGACTAACAAAATTGATGGCAGGGGAGGAGCTTTCCTGAGTCACTCACTGCTCACTTCTTCAGATACAGCTTGAATGGGAGTCCATCTGTCCAATTTCTTGAAAAGTGGAGTGATTCCAGAATGCTATAGACATCCAGTAACGGATGTGCCAGTCACCAGCCTGTGTTCAAACTCGGTCATTCCATCAGAGTCAGACGGCCTCCCTACGGACCCATGTGATAGAAGGATGGATCAGTCTTCACATAAGAATTTTGGGACTTTTTCAGCTGTCTCAAGGGCTTCCATGGCAAGTTCCCTTTTTTCCAGGGCAGCCTATTCCTGGGCCTCAGATCTTTCATCAGTCGTCAATGACATTCCCAAAGAGCTTAAAGATGAGCTAAGGAAGATCGCTCTAGCAGCCGCCTTCTCGGCAGATTCATCCCTAGACACGATGCAGTTGTCTGCCAGGGCTATGGCATCCAGTGTTACAGCTAGACGCACCACCTGGCTACCCAACCAGGAAGTTGACCCTACCTCTCAGATTTGAGTGGCTAGCGTTCCTTTCAAAGGCATCAGTCTTTTGGGGGATGGCATGGATATGAAAAGATGCTTGCTCTTTGGGAGGAAAGCTATGGCAAACCTAGACAACATGATAAAAAGTAGAGACATCACCCTGCCAACAAGAATCTGTATAGTCAAAGCAATGGTATTCCCAGTAGTTATGTATGGCTGCAAGAGCTGGACTATAAGGAAGGCTGAGCGCCAAAGAATAGATGCATTTGAATTATGGTGCTGGAGAAGACTCTTGAGAGTCCCTTGGACTGCAAGGAGATCAAATCAGTCAATCCTAAAGGAAATCAACCCTGACCGTTCCCTGGAAGGCCAGATACTGAAGCTGAAGCTCAAATATTTTGGCCACCAAATGAGAAGGGAGCACTCACTGGAGAAGACCCTGATGCTGGGAAAGACTGAAGGCAAAAGAACAAGGGGACGGCAAAGGATAAGATGGTTAGACAGTGTTATCGATGCAACGGACATGAAGTTGAGCCAACTCAGGAGCACAATGGAAGATGGGAGGGCCTGGCGTGATGTGGTCCATGGGGTTGCAAAGAGTCAGACTCAACTGTGCAGCTGAACAACAACAACAAAATTGATAGATACCTGATAGAGGACAAAGACAAAAAAAGGCTCTACGCACATGCAAGAAGGAAGACAAACCCAAGAAACACTTCCATTCCTTTCACAATCCTAAGTGCAACACCAGCTTTCACTCCCAATGGTTACTGGAAGTCCAAGCCATCTGGGGGCCCCAGTTCCTCTTTCCACAGACCAAGCAACCAGCACTCATGAGGAGCAAAAAAGAGTCTTTCCACATGGCTTTGACAGCTGGCCAGTCCCAACAAACAATGGAGGCTGTCTTCAATTTTTCACAGAATGTTCGACATCATCTGTTGGCGACTGGTGGGAACTGGACACTGTGGAACTACGAAAACTTCATCACAACAGATTCATCCAAGTCCTGACAAATCAGTGCCCAAGGAAACACCTTTTCCTTCTTCAAGCTATCCAGCATCTTTTGGACATCGGAGCAATAGAACCGGTCCCAGAGGACCAAAAGTCATCAGGGATCTACTCAATCAAATCCATTGTTCCTAAGAAGAATGGAGATGTAAGAGCCATTTTGGACTTAAAGTGGCTGAATCACGGAATCAAGAAAAGAAAGTTCCAGGTGGAAACTCTCAAATCTATAATTTCCTCGAACCAGAAAAAGGACTTTCTGGCATCAATGAATCTGTCAGATGCTTATTTTCATATCCTGAATTGAGATTCTCACCAGAGGTTACTCCACTTCACCTACAATTGGAATAATTTCCAAAATCAGGCCCTTCCCTTTGGTCTCAAGACTGCACCAAGAGTGTTCACAAAAGTTCTAGTCTTGCTCATAGTTCTTCTGTGAACCCAGGGCATTTCCAGTTTTCCATACCTAGATGACATTCTCATCAGGTCCGCGTCACACCAACAGGGAGCAGAAGACATGGGAAGAACTCTCTGCTGCCTCCAAGACCATGGCTTCATTATCAACAGGGAGAAGAGATGTCTATTTCCCGCCCAGTGGGTGCTTCACCTGGGAGTCATCATAGACGTGGTTCAGGATCAGATTTTTCTGTCCCAAGAGAGAAGAGAGATTTTTTTTTCTCTCTGCTACAGGAGATTACTCAGCAGTCTCACACAGAGGTCATAAGAACATATGAGAAGCCAATGTTGGATCAGGCCAGTGGCCCATCCAGTCCAACACTCTTGTCACACTGTGGCCAAAAACACCAGGTGCTCTCAGAAGGTCCAGCAGTGGGGCCAGGACACTAGAAGCCCTCCCACTGTTGCTCCCCCAAAGCACCAAGAATACAGACCATCACTTGCCCCATACTGAGAGTTCCTATCTATACCTTGTGGCTAATAGCCACTGGTGGACCTCTGCTCCAGATGTTGATTCAATTCCCTCTTGAAGCCGTCCATGCTTGTAGCCACTGCCACCTCCTGTGGCAGTGAATTCCATGTGTTAATCACTCTTTGGGTGAAGAAGTACTTCCTTTTGTCTGTTCTAACCCAACTGCTCAGCAATTTCATGGAGTGCCCACAAGTTCTTGTATTGTGAGAAAGGGAGGAAAGTACCTCTTTCTCAACCTGCTCTATCCCATGCATAATCTTGTAAACCTCTATCATGTCACCCCCTCAGTCGTCATTTCTCCAAGCAAAAGAGCTCTAAGTGACAGTGTTGGACTGGATGGGCCACTGGCCTGATCCAACATTGGCTTCTCTTATGTTCTTATTAGGCCAGGGGCCTGGATCCCCCAACAGGCATAACTGTTCACTTGCTCAAGGAAGCAGTGACAGCCACAGTCTATGGGTCTTTCCCTTCCTTAGAGGTGGTCAGTTGGATAGTCACTTGGAAGTCAGACCTTTCCTTCATGAAACAATACTGTATTGACACAGTAGCCTCAGCTGATGCAGCCTTCAGTAGATGGGTCCTGCAGTGTAATTTTTCAGGCTACGGATCCAAAGTTTTTATCCTCCCAGGGGCATACTGCTTTTCTACGTCCCACATGTTCAGACCACCCCACCTTCTCGGTGGTCCTAAGGTGGGGCAGTCTCTTTCTCCCAGTCAGTTCCAGGGATGGCCCGTGGCCCGGATAAGGTATGCTGCTCGGGTCCCAGGAGACTGAGCATATTTCTGTAGGGTCCCCTGCAGGTCCTCAGTTTGATCTTTACCTGTTGTTCTCATACCTTGGAAGTTTTGTTGGTCTTCAAGGTGCTCCTGGACTCAAATCTAACATTTTTCTCGGCTTGTCGCAGATTGGAATAGGAGGTCACAAAGTAGGAATGAAGACAAGTGGCATAGCCATTGTTGAGGCATCTAAGAGCCCCAATGCGGGTTCCTAAACCGGAGGAGCCGAGACCTCGGTCTTAGAACTGGATAAAACTGAATTTGCTGTGATGACTCCATTTTGTACCTGGGGTGTCAACAGGAAACAGTAATAATGCCTCCCTTTCAGTCCCAGATGTGGATGGCACCAGAATGGGCTTTTAATGAGCACAACCTGATTATTGTCACGACCGGAGGCGAGTCGGCCCCGTTTATTTGCGTTCCGCGGCATGGCAGAGATCTGTTCTCAATCAGAATAATCCAATTTAAAGGAATGATTCATATTAGCGAACACATCTGTCTGAGGGCCAGAGCAGAAGCCTGGTGTTGGTTTAATAAATGACGTTCATTAAACTCAGCTGAAAATATAATCTGGAGAGACTGATGGAGTGAACAGAGCAAAGAATAAGCAAAAAAGAGCTGGCAATTATCAGCCGTCATTTGTTCTGCCGGCACGGCAAGAACCAGGGCTTGTTTGCTGAAATCTTAATTTCGTTTGGCTGAGGTGGAATCCATCAAAAAAAGCCCACACTGCAGACAATGTCCTCGTTTCTCAAAATCCGTCGGGGGAAAGTTAGCCATTTTTCTTGATCTGTCCTGTATCAGAACCAGAAATGTCGGGTTAGGGTGGAGAGAAAAAAGCTTCCTCGAGGAAGAAGCAGATGAGCTCTGTGTGCAGCTCTCAAAGATGGCCTCCCGGCCTCCCAAAGAAAGAGCCTGGCCATTATTAAGGGATAATTACTGCTGTAGCGGAGTCCATCTCCAGACAAGCACATTACCCGTTCCACATACTCCCACACAACCCTTTTCCACACAAGAGGGAAAACGGGGAACCGACACTGTTCCAGGCTAATGAAATCCCCTCAGCAGGCTCATTTCAGATCTATACCTCAACCCCGTGAGCGTTTTATTTATTTTTAAAAAAGAGACAATGGTATCGAGTGGCATTAGCAGTTTCCATACCCCAAATGTCACCTGTGGGCGTCATCTTTTTTCTTGCTGTAGTTTGGAATGGTGTATAGGATAGAGGTGGAGAACATGGGAAAAGACAGCCGATGTACTTCTTTATAAAGTCAAAGATGATTCGCCGGTGTGAGTATCCAATGAAGGTGACGGGCAGTAGATGGAGGAAGACAAAAGCAAATAAGAGTGATTAAAATGTGGAATTTGCTGCCAGAGGATGTAGTGATGGTCATGGGCATAGACAGCTTTAAATAGGGATGCCAGCCTCCAGGAGAGACCTAGGGATCCACAGAATTATAGCTAATCACCATATTCAGTTCCCCAGCAGAAAATGCATGCTTTGGAGGGTGGACTCTGTGGCATTGCACCCCACGGAGGTCCCTGTCCTCCCCAGACTCCACCCTCAGATCTTCAGGAGTTCTTCAGCCTGGAACTGGCAACCCTGGCCCCCCAACCCCCCCGCCATCAGCCAGGGGGGACCTGGCAACACTATTAAAATGGGATTCTACAGATCATGGAGGAGAGGCTTCAGCCCCTGTGCCCTCCAGAGTAAATGGTTAGTCACCATGTAAGGGCCAAACTAAATGCAACGGAGAGATCGGGGCCACCATGAGTTCACTGTTGCCCATTCTGAAGTGATCTTAAATGCCCCAGGGGGCTGATCAGGTGACACAGAGCTCTTCCCACCACCCTGTGTCTTTTCAAGTGCCAAAACAGTGGCTTGTGTGGGGGAAGGGAGAGCTCTTTGCCACAGGATCAGGCCCTTGCAGTGTCGTGGTTAGGAGCGTGGACTCTAATCTGGGAGAACCACATTTGATTCCCCACTCCTCCACATGCAGCTGCAGGCGTGACCTTGGGTCAGTCATAAGTTGTTTCAGAGCTGTTCTCTCAAGGGCAGTTCTCAAAAGAGCTCTCTCAGCCCCACCTACCTCACAGGGTGTCTGTTGTGGGAAGGAGATTGTAAGCCGCTCAAAGACTCCTTTGGGTAGTGAAGGGCGGGGTATAAATCCAATCTCTACTTCTCTTCTTCTTCTTCTTCTTCTACATTAAAATGCCATTCTCCGTCAAGTTTTGCTTGGATCCGATACAAGACGGACCTGCTGGTCTGATCCAGCAAAGCTCTTCCTATATTCTTAGGAAGGCCTCGGCCTCTCTGCCCTGTTGTTGGCCCTCCAGAGGAACAGGTTGGCCACTGTGTGAGACAGGAGGCTGGACTAGATGGACCCTCACTGGTCTGATCCAGCAGGCCTGAAATGTTCTTAGGACAGGCAGCAGAAGGGTGGGAGTTCATCAAGGTACCCGTTCCATACTTGCTGTCGATCTTTCCAATATTAAAAAGAGATGTCGCAAAGTCTCTGCCTCTCTTCAT
Organism: Lepidodactylus listeri; assembly: GCA_029233225.1. Taxonomy (NCBI): domain Eukaryota; kingdom Metazoa; phylum Chordata; class Lepidosauria; order Squamata; family Gekkonidae; genus Lepidodactylus; species Lepidodactylus listeri. Next base: position 5,171,539 of record JARCFY010000004.1, on the reverse strand, counting down.
GCAGGTCCTTTCAGCAGCACCTGTTGGATTTCAGCCATGCTGCTCTAATCAACAAGGTCTTCTTTGATACAGCAGAACCCTCCATTTTGTTTTTCCTGCCGATTTTTCCATCCCCCTTTTTGTGGCCTCTTCTCCCTCCTCAGCTGCATTACTAGGCTTTTTTTTTTTTTTAGTTTGTTTCCACGAGAGGCTTTAATATTTATGGGCTGAGAAGAGCAACCCTGAAGTCCCAAATGGTCAGACAGGGGAAATTGAGAAGAATAATGGCGAAGGAGGGAACCCTTGACCTCGTGGGCTTCCGGCACTGATTAGAGAATCACCCAGTGTCAGTCACCTATTCTTGTTGAGGGCAGGCTGGCTGTGAAGAGATTGTTCCCCCCACTTTCCCTTTGACCCTCTTTAATCAGATCACTGCTCTTCCGCCATAGTCACACAGCCATCATCCTAGCGGCCCTTCTGCATATGTATAGAGCATACCTATTTAAAAGCTACTGTGCCTGGTTTTTTTTCCCCTTTAGATGCATACAGGTGGGTGATCTACCTGATTCCGGGGTTCACCTGGGAGATGTGGGAGCCATTTCATTTGCAAATAAGATTGAAACGCATTTGCTCCGTTGGTACGTTTTGAAGGGCTTCCTATTTTAGGAGAGTCGTGATTTTTCTAAAATGACTGGATGCTCGACGGCTTTCCATGAAAATGTGCCTTCTGCATTTCTGAGAGCCAAATCACACATCTGCGTACAGCATTTCGTCGCTCATCTCTTGATGATGGGTGGTTGAATGGGTGAGTCCCCCGCCTTTAGAAAGCATTACATTTGGAGGGGATACGAAAGGTCTGCCTGTGGCATTTGAACTGCGATGGCTCGCTCACACATGAAATCATTGTGGGATGAATGTGTGTGTGTGTTTGTGTGTCTGACTTATGAATCCCAAGAGATGCCAAGTAGAGCCAGTATTTGATAAGACTGACAGGTCCTATCACCAAACTACCGTGGAAGATGATTTTTTGTTGGGTTGCTCAGTGTCATGCTGCAGAAATCTTTGCCTGCTGTGTGGGAAATGGGCGCATGAAATTGCCTGACAGACACCAAAGGGTGTTGGAGTTGTGAATAGGCATGAAGTCAACAAGTAGGCTTGCCTGCTGGTTTCACTCAGGGAGGCACCCATCCGTGGTAGGTTGACTTGTTGCTGCTGATGTAATGGCTGATGGAAATGAAGGCCGACGGCACCCAGTCGTTTCCCAGAATCATAGGGTTGGAAGGGGGCATCAAGGCAAGGGTTTGTCCAGCCACTGCTTGAAGACTGCCAGGGAGGGGGAGCTCACCACCTCCCTAGGCAGCCGATTCTACTGCTGAACTACTCTGACTGTAAAAACAAAAATAACTAATATAAAGCTGGTACCTTTCCACCTATAATTTAAAGCCATTCTTGCGATTCTTCTCCTCTGCTGCCAACAGGAACAGCTCCCTGCCCTCCTCTAAGTGACAGCCCTTCAAAGACAAAGAGAACAATCCTGTCCCCCCTCAACCTCCTCTACTCCAGACTGAACATTCCCAAACTCCTCAGCCTTTCCTCGTAGGGTTTGGTTTCCAGACCCCCAATCATCCTTGTCGCTCTCCTCGGCACCCGCTCCATTCTGTCCACACCCTTTCTGAAGTGAGTCCTCCAGAACTGCACCCGATACTCCAGGTGTGGCCTGACCAATGCAGTGTACAGTGGGACTATGGAACCTGGCAATTTGGCCCTCCAAGACTGCATTAGCCTTTTTTGCCGCTGCATCACACTGACTGCTCAAATTTAGCTTACAGTCCACCCGTACCTCAAGTTCTTGTTCACACACACTGCTACCCAAAAGTGTGTCCCCCATCCAGTCTGCGTACTTTTTGTTACCCAGATGTAGAACTTGGCACTTATTCTTCCTTAGTTGCAGCTTGTTCACATCTGCCAACTTTCCCACTGTATTCAGATCAGTTTCCACAGAGCGCTGAAGGTGGTTCAAGAGGTCATAGTTGCCAGTACTTTGACCCTTATCACATGGACACATGAAGCTGCCTTCTACTGAATCAAACCACCAGTCCCTCACAGTTCATACTGTGGCTCTCTGGGGACTCTGGTAGAGGTCTTCCATATCACCAAGTACCTGATTCTTTTACCTGGAGATGCGGGGGATTGAACTGGTGTTGGAATATGCAAGGTCTATCGTGCATAGATAAAGAAAATGACATGAACATCCTGCAGGGGGCAGCAGAGGGGACAACTAGTTAGCATAGTGAGATTAGGGACTTCCTACTATTTTCAAATAGTAGATCAAATAGAGATCAAATCAGTCAATCCTTAAGGAAATCAATTCTGACTGTTCCCTGGAAGGCCAGATACTGAAGCTGAAGCTCACTCTGGCCACCAAATGAGAAGGGGGCACTCCCTGGAGAAGACCCTGATGCTGGGAAAGATTGAAGGTCAAAGAAGAAGGGGACGGCAAAGGATGAGATGGTTAGACAGGTTGCGAAGAGTCGGACTCCTTTGTGACTGAACAACAACTATTTTCAAATAGTCTCCTGATTGGCTCAGTTGGGGTTTTTCCTCCTGTTACTGAGAACTGTTCATTGATTACTTCCTCCAAGCTAGTTAGACAGTTAGACTTCTTCCTCTCTCCTCTTCCTTACAAACTTTGTTCTCTTCTTAATAAACTGACTTAATTCTTTAAACAGCATGTGCTCCACTTTACTGCATATCTAAACTCTGCCAGCACTTGGGACCTTCTGTACGCCAAGCAGATGCTCTTCCGCTAAGCCACGATCACTCATCCTATGCTTTTCCCTGGAAATCAGATTTTTACTGTTTTGTAGCACTTCCAAAACCTTACCTTGTGACCAGTGCTACCAATGGGAAGAAAGTCACTGAGGCACACAGTTCTTCTGCCATATCGCTGTCAAAGCTTTTTTTCCGTTTCTAAGTGTTCATGGCTAAGAACTCCATCATGTTGAACAGGCAATATAAGTAGCCCCAAGAAAAACACAGCGCTTAAGGAGTAGCAGCAAAATGGGGAGGAAGCAGCACTCAATCTAGATGTCCTGAACAAACCTGGACATCTGTATGTTTTTATTACGACTCCTTTCCTTGTACAGCACACTAAAACTGACAACAGAAGTCTTCAATTGACTACAGTTTGGCATGCCATTCGAACAATATTGTCTCGTAACCGGGATTCTTGGCGGAAAGGGTCATGAAGTCACAGCCAACTTCTGGAGACCCTGGAGGGTTATCAAAGCAAGAGACTTATGGAGGTGGCTTGCCATTCCCTGCCTCCACGTATCAACCCTGGGCCTCCTGGGCTGTACTGGCTCAGCCAGTCACCACGGTTATCACGCACTGAAACTGGATACGTAGTCCGAAATCAAGTCAAACAACAGAGTCGAAGGTCAGAAAGCCGGGAAATCAGCCACAGGTTGCAGTAGCGGATGCTAAACAGCCAGGATCAGGTCTGAGCATGCACTGTTGCTTCCATGCTGAGGAAGGTGCGTGGGGGTGTTTATGACTAGGTCCTCCCTTCCCTGGGAGTCGATCTGCCAAGACTCACAGCCCCTCACATTGCCTTTGCAAGAGCTGCAGTCTGGCACTCTTCCATCGCTCTTGAACATCCAGCCGCTGGCGTGCCTTGCGTCTGGGACACTCAGGAGAACTTGGTAGGGATTCTGGCCTCGGGGTGTCTCCACCTGGGGGTGCTGGGCCAGGCTCTAGATCAGTCTCTCCCTCCAGTTGCACCTCCTGTGCAACTGCTGGGGCCTCTTCTCCCACAGGTGCTGTTAAGGGTTCCTCTGCTGGGCTGACTCCAAAGGAGGCCGGGTTGCTCCATGCTTCTTCCTCCTCTGAGGAATAGTCAGCCTCAGCAGAGCCAGTACCCACGGCATGGGCTGTCTCCCATACGAGTTCTAACTATGGCTGACCCATCTTAGCTCCCGTGATCTGACGAGATCAGGCTAGCCTGGGCCCTCCAGGTCAGGGCACTGGGATTCGAACCCAAATTTAATTCCAGGTATGAATCCAAGTTACTGAGGAAGAAACCAACCTCAAACACAAATTGCATCTGTCGGCTGCCTTTTTGTAAAGCACACCGGAGCTTCTGGATTATTATTTTTTTCCTGCTGCCAATATATTATTCAGAAAACCTCTGGATCTAGAGGTCTGCAGCAAGCCCCATGACTTAATAGGTTTGCCTCCTTCCTCCAGAGATCATTAATATCGTTTCCTGGTGGGTTGCAAATAGCATGTAGGTACTTATATAAGTTCTTCCACCTCAGCAAAGAAACCCATGTACATTAATCTTTGCATCAATAAGCTTTAAAAAAATAATCTTAAAATGCAAAGAGTCTATCAAATACACTCGGATTTCTTGCTTCCTTGAGAATCCTAACTCCGCTGATGCAATTATGGAAATTTCAGGAACATCGTTCAAAGTGGTGGTTGGGTTTTTTTAATAGGTTAAAAAAAATTAATAAAAGTTTAATAATTAATAGGCCTGTGAAAGCTTATTGAGCGATCTCGGGCTTCAATCAGTCTTGGAGCATACGGGGAAACTCCAATCTTCACCTTACTCTTCCTAGCTGGAGGTACATCCTAGATTCCGTGCAATTAAAAACGAGTCAAGAAATATTTTTTGTTAATTGTGCCATACACCTTGAAGGTAATTTCGAGCTGCAGGCAAAAAATAATCATGGCGCCAGTGTGCTAATTGAATGCTGAAAGACTGGAAGTTAGCTTGCTTCTGTGTCACCAGGCCAGGCTGTGAGCTACCGAGTAATCCCGTGTTGTAATGGGAATGGGCGGGAAGGCCAGATGGTATAGCCCGATCTCATCAGATCTCAGAAGCTAAACAGAGTTGGTGCGTGGGTCAGAGACCACCAAGGAAGGCTCTGCAGAGGAAGGCAATGGCCAACCACCTCTGCTTCTCATTTGCCTTGGAAGCCCCTTGCTGGGGTCTCCATAAGCCTCAGGTGGGAGACCACCCAGGAAGACTCTGCAGAGGAAGGCAATGGCAAACCACCTCTGCTTCTCACTTTCCTTGAAAGCCTCTTGCTGGGGTCGCCATAAGTCTTGGACAGGAGACCACCAAGGAAGGCTCTGCAGAAGAAGGCAATGGCCAACCACCTCTGCTTCTCATTTGCCTTGGAAGCCCCTTGCTGGGGTCTCCATAAGCCTCAGATGGGAGACCACCCAGGAAGACTCTGCAGAGGAAGGCAATGGCAAACCACCTCTGCTTCTCACTTTCCTTGAAAGCCTCTTGCTGGGGTCTCCATAAGCCTTGGATGGGAGACCACCAAAGAAGGCTCTGCAGAGGAAATCAATGGCAAACCATCTCTGCTTCCCACTTGCCTTGAAAGCCTCTTGCTGGGGTTGCCATAAGGTTCTGCAGAAGAAATCAATGGCAAACCATCTCTGCTTCCCACTTGCCTTGAAAGCCGCTTGCTGGGGTTGCCATAAGTCTTGGATGGGTGACCACCAAGGAAGGCTCTGCAGAGGAAGGCAATGGCCAACCACCTCTGCTTCTCACTTGCCTTGAAAGCCCTTTGCTGGGGTCTCCATAAGCCTCGGATGGGAGACCACCCAGGCAGACTCTGCAGAGGAAGGCAATGGCAAACCACCTCTGCTTCTCACTTTCCTTGAAAGCCTCTTGCTGGGGTCTCCATAAGCCTTGGATGGGAGACCACCAAAGAAGGCTCTGCAGAGGAAATCAATGGCAAACCATCTCTGCTTCCCACTTGCCTTGAAAGCCGCTTGCTGGGGTCACCATAAGTCTTGGATGGGAGACCATCAAGGAAGGCTCTGCAGAGGAAGGCAATGGCCAACCACCTCTGCTTCTCACTTGCCTTGAAAGCCCCTTGCTGGGGTCACCATAAGTCTTGGATGGGAGACCACCAAGGAAGGCTCTGCAGAGGAAGGCAATGGCCAACCACCTCTACTTCTCACTTGCCTTGAAAACTCCTTGCTGGGGTCACCATAGTTGACTGCAACTTGACGGCACTTTACACATACACACACACAATGGCAGACTTTCTGGTTTAAAGCAAAAACCCTGTTTGAGTTGACAGTGGGATTCGAATGTCATCTTTGCAGACCCGGTTTCACAACAAGGAAAGCACTGCATTTTTTTAAAGGATTTCCATAAAAGAAGAAGAGGAAGAGAAGAGATTGGATGTATACCCCGCCCTTCACTACCCAAGGGAGTCTCAGAGCGGCCTACAAACTCCTGTCCCTTCCCCTCCCCACAACAGACACCCTGTGAGGTAGGTGGGGCTGAGAGAGCTCTGACAGAAACTGCTCTTTTTCAAGAACAGCTGTGCCAGAACTATGGCTTGCCCAAGGTCATCCAGCAGGTGCAAGTGGAGGAGTGGGGAATCAAACCCAGTTCTCCCAGATTGGAGTCTGCGCACTTAACCACTACACCAAATTGAAACCCAAATGAAAAGTCTGTACTTGTGCAACGGCAGATGATTAAGGGACTTCTCTGTGCTTCTTCTGTTCTTGCACTCGGCTTCATTCTCTTCCACCTTTCTGGTCATTGCATAGATTTAGCCTTATGCCAGGAAGGATTCCATATGACTCTTCCTCTCAGCAACTATCTTTGGTTTGGTTCCGCCTTTTCTATTAGCCGTTTTTGGGCGGTGCTCACCACTCATTCTCAAAATTCAAAACACGCCTGCAGGCTCAGAAATGTTGGGGACCCAGGTGTAGACCACTGGTGCTCGTCACAGGTAAAGACCCTAGAGTGGATTGTGAGCCCCTATAGAACCCCCATAGAACTGCTGTTGTTTGTGAGGGCAAGTGATGCTCTGTATTCTTGGTGCTCGGGGGTGGGTCAACAGTGGGAGGGCTTCTAGTGTCCTGGCCCCACTGGTGGACCTCCGGATGGCACCTGGTACTTTTGGCCACTGTGTGACACAGTATTGACCCCGCTCAATTCCTCTACTTCTTTCAGAAGCAAAGGTGTGGGATGAACGGACCAACACTTAGAATAAGCTTGTGACTAGTGAGATTTTGCCTGATGTAATCATGGGGCTGATGATGGCAGAAGAATTGTTGGAATACAAGTTGCTTACATTTCAGCCATGATAGAGTTAACAGGATGCTACACTATCTAATGCAGTCAACCCGGGAAAGTTTGTGGGAGCTGTTTACCCTAATGAAGTGACCTGTAACCTTTGCATTGGTCAGCTAGCATCTTGTTTGTTGAAATGCTTTGCTCTTATATGCATGTATCTGCAGCCTTTATGGCCCTTTGTGTGAAGCAACGAAAACTGTGATAAAGAGATCCTTGCGCACAGAGTGGGGGAACCATCTTTAGCAGTGTAGCTGATGGGATGTATTAGAATGTAGTTAGCTGCAAGTATGTAACACTTAATTTCTTTTTTCTCTAGTAAAGATATTTTCTTTTAAATCCAAGCACGGCATGGCACTTGCGTTTTGGAATGCACCTGTCAATTTAAAACAAAATCCCCCAAAAAAATTCCCCTGTGGGACTGGGCCCTTAACACAGCTGTCCTCTTTCTTTTGCACGAGCGCAGAGTCCCACAGGGAAGTGTTTTTATGCCCATGAGTGTTTGAATTGGGCCACGGTTTTGTAGCTCCAGAAAAAACTCGAAATGACCAGGTTCTCGAGACGAGACCCCAAAGCGATTTGTTAGAAGGAGCTGCCACGCACTGCAGGCGAAAGAAACCGAAAGTGAAATGGACTTCTGGGTTCAGGGATGCTGCTTGGTGTTTTGCATAACTGTCAATCTGTCTCTGGTGGGTGGTAAGGAAGGGGTTGTTCATCACAACTACGAATTGTTGCACGCCATCTGATGTTGTTTATTGATGATTTGGAGTTGGGAGTAAGCAGTGAAGTGGCTAAATTTGCAGATGACACGAAAGTTGTTCAGGGTGGTGAGAACCAGGGAGGATTCTGAGGCACTCCAAAGGGATCTGTTGAGGATGAGCGAGTAAACATCAATCTGGCAAATTGGGTTCAATGTGGCCAAGTGCAAAGTGATGCACATTGGAGTCAAAAATCCTAACTATAAATACACGTTGATGGGGTCCAAACTGGCAGAGACTGACCAAGAGAGAGATCTTGGAGTCGTAGTAGATAACTCACTGAAAATGTTGAGACAGTGTGCGACTGCAGTGAAAAAGGCCAGCGCTATGCTGGGGGTTATTAGGAAGGGAATTGAAAACCAATCCGCCAGTATCATAATGCCCCTGTATAAATCGATGGTGCGACCTCATTTGGAGAACTGTGTACAGTTCTGGTTGCCACACCTCAAAAAAGATATTATAGCATTGGAAAAATTGCAGAAAAGGGCAACTAGAATGATAAAAGGGTTAAAATGCTTTCCCTATGAAGAAAAGTTAAAGCAGTTGGGGCTCTTTAGCTTGGAGAAACAACGGCTGAGGGGTGATATGGTCGAGGTTTATAAGATTATGCATGGGATAGAGCAGGTCAAGAAAGAAGTACTTTTCTCCCTTCCTCACAATACAAGAACTCATGGACACTCAATGAAATTGCTGAGCAGTCAGGTTAGAACAGATAAAAGGAAGTACTTCGTCACCCAAAGAGTGATTAACACATGGAATTCACTGCCACAGGAGGTGGTGGTGGCTAGAAGGATGGACGGCTTCAAGAGGGAACTGGATAAATATATGGAGCAGAGGTCCATCAGTGGCTATTAGCCACAAGGTATAGCTAGGACCTCTCAGTATGGGGCAAGTGATGCTCTGTATTCTTGGTGCTCGGGGGGGGGGGGGGGCAACAGTGTCCTGGCCCCACTGCTGGACCTCCTGATGGCACCTGGTATTTTTGGCCACTGTGTGACACGGAGTGTTGGACTGGATGAGCCATTGGCCTGATCCAACATTGACTTCTCTTACATTCTTATGTTCTTAAAGGGAGCTTTGAGTCTCGAAAGTTCACACCCCGAAAATCTCGTTGGGTCTCCAAGGTGCTACTTGACTCGAATCTAGCTGGTCAGCGCATGTATTTCAGCTGCTGGACTGGAGGGGCAGCTTAGTGAGTCTCTCTTCCCTTTTTAGATGGTGGCCGTGTTGGTCTACAGTAGAACAAGCAGATTCAGATCCAGTTGCACCTTAGAGACCAACAAGATTTTCAGAGACCAGTGACGAATCTTCAGACACAGGAATCTCTGTTCCTACTCGTATCTGATGAAGGGAGCTTCGTGTCTCACAAGCTCATACCCCAATAAAAACGTCTTGGTTTCTCAGGTGCTACTGGATTTGAATCCAACTCTTCTCCTGCAAACCAAAAGGGCTACCCTCCTGAAACAACAAGTAGTAGTTGTGATGTATGAATGACACTAGTAAGCTCGGCATTGACCCATGCTGAACGGCGTACATGGCAAAGACATATTTTATGTTTATTTTAACTGGACGGCATCGACTATTTCCACCGGGTTAAATGTTACCGTGCAAAAATGGAATGAATCTGCGAGTGTGGAGAAAAGGAGGACTTTAAGAGGGGAGACGGGCTTTGATTGGTTGGTCACAGAGTGTGAAAAGGTAGAGGAAAAAGAGATTATTGTTCCCTAGATAGCTGTGCAAAGTCCTCCTCTCGCTGACTGTACTTTATAGGGCCATCTTCCAGAGAACATGGTGTAGGCACGCAAGTCCAATGGTTTTTGGATGCCTGGGGACGAAAGCAACCATGAGGTCTCAGCCCCATTCAAGGCCCCTTGCAGAGAAGGATAACCATACGGACCGGTCTCCCACAGTTAACTAGAAATAGCCCATCCTTCTCCAAACCTGCAAGCATGGGCATGGCTGGGGCAAGTCTGCTTTTCAACCCAACGGGATGGTTGGCCGCCAATATATTTTCCAGACTTTGCAAAACAGTTTACCGGTGTCCGCTGTCATCCATCCGATGCATGCATTCTTTCAGCCGTCACGACATATTGTTCTGTTACTGGTCACTGTTTATTCTGTGTCCACATGAACTGTTGTATATGTCGGTGTGTCTCTCGCTAGGCCTCCTCCATTCCTTTTTTTTTTCTCCCCCCCTAAGAAAAACTATTTTAACCCTTTCTTTGTTTCCGTTTAGTCTTTCTTGATATCTTCTCTCTCTCCCTCCCCCTTATTCAATTGTGTGTTCATTAGAGCTTTTTTGGAACTATGCTGTGTTTGGTGCTTAATTCTTTTTTTTTTTCTTTATTCTTCTTTTTTGTTTTGTTTACGGTCTCTTTTTTGTTTTAATCTCTATCTTCCTTCCCGCCTTCCCGCCTTTTTTTCCAAACTATATATAAATATAAATATATATATATAAAAAAAATCTTTTCTTCTTTTGTCATTCAATCAATTTTTTTCCAACAAAATCAACCAAGAGCCAGTCAAAACCACCACAGTCTCGCGCTGAGCTAGGAAAAAGGGTTCACGTAATGACAGGAAAGTGGAGAGAATACAGTCCCCCAGTCCGTAAGTTCCAATCAACTCGAAGTTGACAGTGTGACATGATGGCGCCACGTAACAGAGCTGAGAAGTGGTTGCATGACATGCCGTCAAGTTTTCGTGCAGGTGCCGTGATTGAAGCATTTTTTCTTGGATGTTGTCTCAGTTGATGATTGGCCAGTCATGATCACATGTGCCTTTTCTTGACTATTGTGCTGCCACGGTTTTTATTGCTGTGCTCATTTTTTTTTTATTCTTTCTTCTTTTATTATTATTTGTTCGTTTTCTTTGATGCTTGCAGTGGTTTCTTTGTCGTTTGATTTCTCGTTCAGCGGTTTATGCTTCTCTAGATATCACACGGAAGTGGGGGGAACACAAATTCCCTAATGTTTTAAGGGAAAAAAAAACCTGGGATGGTTATAAATGTATGAAAAAAAATCTCGTAGAAAAAGGAAACGGGGGGAATGTGTGATTGGTTATCTTTTGCACTCTAAAATCTTGTGTTTTTTCAATGGATAATTGGGGGCCTTTTTCAATTGGTTTTTTTCTTTTCTTTTCTTTCTCCCTAAAGATATTTCTAATCCTGCTCCAAAAATTCAAATAGTTAATCACTATAGCCGTACAAAAAAGAAAAGAAAATAGCTGTCTTCCAAGCAAGCTAGAAAGTAAAACCAAGCGGCTACTAACATGCCTTTCCCAGAATTCTTAATTTTAAGGTTTCATAGTTCAATGTCTTTTACTAAAGCCATAGTTCTGGGGGAGGGAGGGGCATCTTATTTGAAGGAAATGGGAAAAAATATCCTGATTTCAAAAGCAAAATGCATTTTTTTCTCTTTTGTTTGGTTGGTTACAACTGAAAAAGGGTCCTGGATGAGTGTTTTCCTTTTTCTTTTTTTCCCCTTCTTATATTCTTCTTCTTCTTTTTGGTGTTGTAATTGTTTAGACCGCTGTGTATGGTTTGCTGTTTGTTCAATCAACAGTGTGGAAAACCTGCCAGCATGGTTTGATATAACGCATGACACTTCTCCCGCAGAGAAGAGCTTTTGCGGTTTCTAAGTTTCTTGATGTAATAAATCACCAAGCGTGTAAGAGAAACCTGCTTGCTAGCAAGAGATAAGAGCTAAGCCGTGATGATTAAGCATCCCTCCTTAAATGTCAAGTTTAGTTGGATCATGATTACATTTTTTTTATTTAAGAAATGTTAGCTTTAATTTTTTTTATGTTTCTTTTATTGCAAAGAGATAGAAGGTTTGTTCCAAGCCATTTTGATTTCTTCCCCCCCCAAAAAAAACCCCACCTGTTCAAAAGTGTTTCTTTCTGCCATTTGCAAAGGAAAATACTTTATTGGCAAGCCCACTGTCCACAGGAAGTGGAAAGGGGCCATTTGCACCTTTCTTCTGATATGCCGTAAGGGGACAACACCGTAGATGGTGATCTGACGTAAATAAGGAACATAATGCCGAAAGAAGAGCCCTGCTGGATCAGACCAGTGAGGGTCCACCTAGTCCAGCATCCCGTCTCACACAGTGGCCAACCAGTTCTTCTGGAGGGCCAATAACGGGGCAGAGAGGCCGAGGCCTTCCCCTGATAAGAACATCAGAAGAGCCCTGCTGGGTCAGACCAGTGAGCGTCCACCTAGTCCAGCATCCTGGCTGACTCAGTGGCCAGCCAGTTCCTCTGGAGGTCCAACAACAGGGCGTAGAGTAGGTTTCATTTGAAGATCTCTTGCTATTACAAAAATCCCCAAACGCCAGAGATCAATTCCCCTGGAGAAAATGGCTGCTTTGGGCTCTATGGCATCATACACCAGTGAAGTGCTTCCCCTCTCCAAATCCCATCTTCCCTGGGCTCTACCTCTAACATCTCCAGGTATTTCCCAACCCAGAGCTGGCAACCCTAGCACAGAGGCCAAGGCCTTCTCCTGGTGTTGCCCCCTGGCATTGATATTCAGAGGCTGACTGCCTCTAGAATGTGGAGGTTCCCTTTAGTCACCATGGCTAGCAGCTACCAATAGACCTCTCCTCCATGAGTCTTTTAAAGTTGTCTATACCTGTGCCTGTCACATGCAGATCTGACAGGTGCCGAGATAGATCTGAACACCAAAATTGGTATCTGGCCCAACAGCTGGGGGGGGGGGGGAATTAGCCATTAAAAACGTTGAGATCAAAAGGGGGGAAGGATCCTGTTGCATTTTTGAAACCCACTGGAGGGCTTCTACAAGTAGTTCTGGTGTGTACTAATTTAAGACAGGAATTTTTTTTTTACACACAGCTGCTTCCCCGTAAGCCCATGTTACTACAGAGCTCTGAGACATGCACAACAATGCTGTGGATCTGGGTCTCGGACGAATCTTTCCAACCGCGTGACACTGAAGGGGAGCGACTTGAGGGGGCGCTCTCATCGCTTGGAAAATGTAATGTCGAAGCACCCTTCATTTGGCAAACCCAAAAACACACCATAGGAGAACCCCCCACTTCCCCACCTCGAGCCCGGTCTAAAGCTCCACAGCAGAATCAAGAACCCGCACACTTTCCGTAGCCCTTTGACTTGTGAGCACTTCCTTGGGTAGCAGCATCTCACATGCAATGAGGACACATTGCCAGGGATGATGGGGAAGACCTTCCAACCCAGCAAATCCTGGCACAAGTAAGGAACTGTGGAAATCAGGCTGTGTATGTATATGTCTATTACACAGTACAAAGTTGGAGTCCAGTGGCGCCTCTGAGACCAACAAAGTTTAATTCCGGGTACAAGATTTCATGTGCATGCACACTACCTAAGCGTACATGCGCACAAAATCTTATACTCAGAATTAAACTTTGTTGGTCTTAAAGGCGCCACTGGACTCCAACTTTGTTCTGTTGCTTCAGACCAACACAGCTACCCACCTGAATCTGTATTACAGAGTGTTGTTTCTGAAACATTTCATTTTTTTTTCGTTCCGATCAGGGGTATCTCATTAGTCAGCTGACAGCACCTTCTCCCCAGCAAAGCCGATAGGAAAATATTACATCAGGAATGGGAGACGGATCATATCATTTGTCATTATAAAACCACTTTCGGGGACTGATCCTGAACCCATTAAGCAAAATTGGATTTAGTGTCCACAATGGGGACAAGACTGTCTTGGGAGCAGGTGTTCTTCTCAATTTGTTTATTTTTAGGTATGCTCTTTTGAACCTCTCTTCCTTCGTCCAGTATTCTCTGTCTTTCATTCTTTTTGTTTCTTTTTGTTTGTTTGTTTTTAGGATTTTTTTCCCCCCCTTAAGCCTGCATTGGTTTAATTTGCAGTGACCTTCTTCGTCTCTCTTTTTAGGGCATCAGCTGAATGGGCCGCATTTAGAGAAATATACATATATATATATTAAATAAATATATATAGGAACGAGAACTGTTGGATTACACCTTTAACATATCAGCAACTATCAGTCAAGCTGAAGACTTCAGATTTACTCTCTTTCTGATCGTTGAGAACTGAAAACATTTCTTCGAGAAACGTCACCGTCAGCTGGGTCCGGAGGACAATGCTTGAAAAACAACAACGACGAAAAAAAAGTATAACAACCAATCACAAGAGCAAGATCGACTAGGATTTCTGCAGAGACACTGATGTCACCGCAGCGACTTCTCTCCAAACAGGAAATGCAAACCTTGATACTGACAAAAAGGAGTGCCTGTTTGCCACCAAGGACGAGGTTGCTATGGAGACCCCATAGTACCTGTCACAAAGCATCTCTCTGTCATTCCTTAGCTATATAGGGACCAAAGGACATAACTTTTTATCGCAAAACTTGTAGCTGTATGTAAATTACAGAAGTTCTTTCCTTTTTCTCTTGAGCTGTTCCTATAACAGTTTTCGAGAAGCAATTATATGAAATATGTAAAAATTGAAAAAAAAACGCTTAAAAACGCTTTTAACAAATGGCAAGATAATAGTTCTTTGATACTTTGGGAGGATCTTTGGTTATACATTAATTAGAGTCTATGAAACTTTCATATGGTTTTCTGTATAATATGTATGGATCGAGTGGTTAAAGGGGCAGGTAAAGAAAGATATCTGTGAAAAGCAAAAAAATAAATAAAAATAAAAATAAAAAAAGACCAGTGGACCAGAAAGTAGAGAAGAAGGGGAAGAGAATGCTGATACAAAGTAGAAAGTAAATGAATTTGTAAATGCTTCTGACTCCGCCCCCTTAAAATTCTAATAGTTGTACAGAATTTAAAAAGAAAAAGTTTAAAATACCTATATTAAGGGAGGGGGAGGATTAGACAACATAAAAAGCAAAAAAAGCAAAAAATATATACATAGAAGTTAGCATTAATGCTAAAAAAACAAAGATGTTGTAGAACTGTAACTTTTGTAGAGTTTAGATTGAAATCAGTTCCTGCTCTCAGCCAATCGCTGTTGGAAGCTGTGTCTTATCGGGGAAGGGGGAGGGGCAAAGGCAACGATGGCTTAACTCGGCAGCTTTTTTAACTGCAAGCATTCCAGCTAGTAATAAGTAAAGAAATTAACCTAATAAGCCAACGGAAACAAAACTCTCAATTCCTGTAGACAATGCACCAATGGAAAACGAATGGCCGCCTTCCGATGAACTGTCGGAAGTTCGTTCATACTCGACGAAAGGTGAAACGAAACCACAGCTAAGATGCTTTCATATTTCCATGAGCTGTTGTAAGCACCCCCCACCCCTGTCATCTTTTTGCTTCAGTAGATTCCATATTTGCTCTAGAATCCTTCAGGACAAGGGGTGGGGCGGGGCGGGGCGGGGGTTTAGCCTAGAACCTTAATCTTAAAAAAACAAAAACCGCTTAAAAAAATAAAAACACAAAAAGGACAAAAAAAATGACAAAAAATGCAATCTCTTTGAAGAATTTCTGAAACTGTTTACAAGGAATTTTGAAAAACAGGGGGATGTTTAAAAAATAAAAAAGACGCTGGCTCTGTTTTTCTGTAAATAAATTTGCATATTTTGTAGGACTTTTAATTGTAATGATAGAGAAAAAAATCAAGGAAAACTATTTAATGAAAGCACGATATTTATCTTTGGTAAATGACTTTAGAGCAGTTTAAAAAAAATCGCTTTAAAATCTGAATCAGAAAAAAAATAGAAACAATGAATTATTTAAGAACACATATATTTTAAAGTATATCATATTTATTATAATTTATTTCCATTATGTTAAGACTTGGTTTTTAAGAGGTGTCCCCCCCCCCTCAGTTCATTAAATTGGACTGAGACAAATGACATGGTTCTTGCTGAATAATTGTTTGTCTGCCTTTTTGGTTTGTTTGGGGGAATTTTTTAAAGTTTTTTTAAAATTATTATTTCTTTCCTCCTGTTGGGCCTGATTTTGACGTCTCCATGCTGGCTTAACACCCCTTGGATTTCTCTGGTTGTTTGACTGGGATGAGACCATCAAAACCAGCCCAAATCCAGGGGTTTCACATGCTGCTGCAGTTCCGTATGACTGCTCTCTGATTCTCAATTCCCTAAAACTCCTTGTAATCTTCTGTAATTACTGAATGACGCTTACCAGCTTAGCCCTAAATAAAGCACAGTTTAAAAAAAAAGCGTTCTTTACTTCTCAGTGGGTTTTCCCCCCTTCTCTCCCCATTAACGTGTTTGCTTTGAGAACCAAATGAATCTCTTTCGATGCTTTCATTAATATACATTGTTTGAGTATCAGAACAAATCCCCTTTGTTATATAAAACACCTCTCGTTGGATTGACTTAACGGTGCTGTTTCGTGGGTATTCCACGGAGATTTACCTTAAACCTGGTAGGCTCGAAGATCAAACAGTGGAACAGACAATTTGGAGAGGCGGCCATTTGACCGGGGGAGGGGGGATTCATGCTGATAAGGCGGAAAGGACATTGCCCTGTTGATGGCTTTGGGAGGACTTCATAAAACAGGCTGTAGGGAAGAAACCCTGGGGAATCTGGGTAACTCCAAAACCTCTCCTTAACAGAATTGTGACACTGCCTTCCTGGATCCAGATGACAGTCACCGGAAAAGACAATAGTGCTAGGAAAAGTGGAAGGCAGCAGGACTAAAGGGGGACCCAACATGAGATGGATTGACTCAGTTGAGGAAGCCACAGCCCTCAGTTTGCATGACCCGAGCAAGGCTGTTCAGGATGGGACATTCAAGAGGACATTAATTCATAGGGTTGCCATAAGTCAGAAGTGACTTAACAGCACCTAACACATGCATGGATACTTCCTGGTTCTTCCAGTGACCCCCCCCCACACACACACACACACACACACACACTCCAGGAACAGGGAAAGGGCTGACGTGGTGTTGTTCTGAGACAGACCACTGGTTTATCTATATATCTAATAGCCAAGGCGCCCCCCGCATGCGGATCTCTAAATCCGCGCACTGGGGGCACCTAGGGGGCAAAGGGGTTTTCTTGTATACCAGGTGTGCAGAAAAATCCAAAAAGTTTAAAAAAATATTCGGGGATACTTAAAGTAAATATTTGGGGATACTCCCCCCAAAGTAAAAGAGCATTCCCTGCACATGCGCAGAGAACGCTCTAGGAAGAAGAGAAGAAGAAGAGATTGGATTTATACCCCGCCCTTCACTCACTTGGAGTCTCAGAGCGGCTTACAAACTCCTTTCCCTTCCCCTCCCCACAACAGACACCCTGGGAGGCAGGTGGGGCTGAGAGAGCTCTTTCAAGGACTGTCCTTGAGAGAACAGCTGGTACAGAGCTATGGCTTACCCAAGGTCATCCAGCAGGTGCAAGTGGAGGAGTGGGGAATCAAACCCGGTTCTCCCAGGTTAGAGTCCGCACACTTAACCAGTACACCAAACTGTCCATTGCCGCTACCACTGCCGCTGGGGGGGAGAAGGCTTGGCAGGTGGCCTTGCCGCCACTGGGGGAGGGAGAAGGCTTGGCAGGTGGCCTTGCCACTGCTGCTGGGGGGGAGGGAAAAGGCTTGGGGGGCCGGCCTCACTGCCGCCACTGGGGGGGGGATGGAGAAGGGCTCACCTGCTGCTGCTTCATTCTCCTCCGGAGCTCCTCCAGCTTCACCAGGCCCTGAGCTGTGGGGAATACTCCCCCCCCCCGTATTGCGGGTCCCACTTCTTTTCCTTGCTAGTACACCAACCAGAAGTCCTTCACATCACCTGCCACTGTATCCTTTACGACAGTGGTTCTTACCCCATGGAGTATAGTGACCCGCTTAAAAAAAAACGAGATTCAAGTCCAGGAGCACTTTAAAGACGAACAAGCGTCCTAGGGTATAAGCTTTCCAGAGTCAAAACTCCCTTTGCCACAGACGTTTTTACTCTCAAAAGCTTACAGGTTGGTAATGTTGCTGTTCCTTCAGGTGCCGCAGGACTTCTTTTTCTACTTCAGCCCAACATGGCTACCCAACTTTTAAAAAAGCAGAGCATGCACAGAACAATAAAACTGCAAAAACTGTGGGGCCCACTTGCACAGGCTTTGTAACCCACAGTCTGGGAAACCCTGGTTTTCCAGAGATGCCTGGAAGCAAACCTGAACCCTCCTGCGTGCCAAGAAACCCAATACCAATTGAGTGCAGGGGTTAGGAGCGCGGACTCTAATCTGGGAGAACCGGAGTTGATTCCCCACTCCTCCACAGGCAGCTGCTGATGTGACCTTGGGCCAGTCAGAAGGTCTCCCAGCGCTGTTCTCTCAAGAGCTGTCCTGGAAAGAGCTCTCTCAGCCCCACCTACCTCACAGCCAATGCTCCCTCTAAGCTGTGGAGTCTTGTGAGCAAAAATGTCACTTTGTGAGCTCCTGGCATTAAAGTTGTGAGCGAGCGATTTGGCTACTGCATAAAGTTTGTTTGCTCTGGAGTCATCCTTCCTGAGCTAAGACAAAAAAATGTGTGAGCCGGAGGCTAAAAAACTGTGAGCTAGCTCACACTAGCTCAGCTTAGAGGGAACACTGCTCACAGGGTGTCTGTTGTGGGGAGGGGAAGGGCAAGGAGATTGTAGGCCACTCTGAGACTCCTTCGGGTAGTGAAGGGCAGGGTATAAACCCAATCTCCTCCTCCTCTTCTTCTTCTTTGCTTTTGCAAGTTAAAATGTGGACTACTCCCACCGGTTGATGCATTACCAAAGTAGGTTGAATCTAATGTGGCGTAGTGAGCGCTAGGAAACCGGGTCTTCCAACTTCTGTGCAGCCTCCCCCCATGTCTTATGTATTTATTTAATTCATTTGTACCCCAACTTTCTCCCTAATGGGGACACAAGCAACTTATATCTTTCTCCTCTCCTCCATTTTATCCTCTCAGCAAGTCAGGGAGGTCTGTTAGGCTGAGAGGGTGTGACTGCCCCGAGGCCACCCAGCAAGCTTCCATGGCACAAGTGGGGATTCAAACTCGGGTTTCCCAGATACTAGTCCGACACTCTTAGCCACTACACCATGCTGCCTGTCTGCTGCACGCAGCTTTTTGTCTATGTATCTCTGCCTGCGGAAAGCAACCCATCATGCATTGGATGAAGTGGACTTCGGCAGCTTGTGAAATTCTTACCATGCAACATTTGTCTTTCTTTCAGGTGTCCCAAGGCCATTATTTTGGCCACAGAAAAGTAACACAAGTACTGATTTCAGCCTCTTTTTTAGCAAAAAAAAAAAATTGTATTCTTTGAAACGCATTTGCCAATTTTACCCTCGGTGATAAATGCAAATTAGATCCTTTTCCAATTAGTCTGTTCCTTCTTGGGGAAGCCAGCCAGACTGCCAGAATGAAATCTGGAAGTGTGAAGGATGGCAAGCACGGACATTTCAGCTTTCTACCTCACCTCTTAATTTATCGATAAATTACTGCAAAAGTCCCTTCATCTACTGGGCTGGTAATTTCGGTTTAAAGGGACGAGAAATCTGGAATGAAGGATAAGGTGAAATTCAGAAACCAGAAGCAGATTTCATTTTTTAGTGAAGGAAAGGATTCTTTTAAAAAAATACATTTTATTTAATCTCTCAAAGCATAATGCCACCAATACTAAAAAGACTCATGAAAATACAGTTTGTTGGCAGCATGTGGAGAAACATAACAAAAAAAAATAGGCACTTAAACACATCCACAAAGGCTCTAGCAGTGCAGTCATCGTAATGATTTAAAATTGCTCTTGCTACCCAGGCTGATGAAACAAAGAGGCAGATGGATGAAAAAAACTGGACTGAACTTCACAAACACAGTGACAACCAAACACGAAGTGCAGGATGCGGTAAACTATATTTGTCCTTTAAAAATCTGGCTTCCAGGGAACAACTAAACAAAAATGAACTACCATGGGTTAAGAAGAATGGATAAGGGCAGCTAAAATTCTCAATAAAATATCGCAATCTTCTTTCACAGACTACACAGCGGCTGTGACCACACTGGCGGCTTGGCGCAATATGGGGCCGCCTCTAATTGAACCAGTTGAAAGTATTGTGGGGCATATCAGCCACACAGCACACCCTGCTGCAGGGTTACCCACGGAGACATCCTGTGGTAAAGCATCCACATTATTGCAGCGCATCAGCCATGGAGCACACTGCCAAAAACTTTTCAAAATTCATGCGCGCACATAGTGTGCATGCATGCGCACATGCTCATATAGGCAATTTTTAAAAACAACAACAACTGTGTCCCCAGTGGCAGAATGGATCTGCAGGTCCAGACTGCCAAATCCATTCTGCGCACTCTCCGCCATGTTTAGACATCCGGCCATGCGCAATAAATGCGCGGGGAAACAAAAAACACCACTTCGGAGCTGGTGACTTTTTAACCCTGCTCCAAGTCATCCTCTGACGGGGTGAGTACGCCCGGGGAACGCCTGACAGCTGTGGTTGTGTGAACGGGCCCATTTAATCCGTTTGTGAGAAGGGCCTATATCGGGCCAAACTGCCAGTCTGAACACAACCAGAGAGGAGAGAACCATAAAGACAACAACAACGACAACAACAATGACAAAACAGTTACAAATAACATCATAATACTACCAAGTTATAACTTCTAAATTTTTCTACTGGCTATTATTTCCCCACTGGCATAGCACCCGTTGAACAGAGCGCCCTGCCTAAGCAGATGCTCAGTTGCCCCCATAGACGGAAGAAAGAGTCAGACAACAAACATGGGATTAACGGCCACTTTATTTATTAACAAAAACGTGGCAAGGGCTTAACCTAACAAGCAGCATGGCCAAGGCCTGGGGTTACCATTAACCCCACCCTTGCCATAGTATGGGCAACGCACCTGGTCCCCGGGTCGTAGCCCGCTATAAGCGGCTCGAACCCCAGACAGCCCAGCCTTGGCACATGCCTTGATGATCCCTCACACCCAGCCGCGAGGTCAGTGCTGAGTATCCCTCAACGAGTATCAGTGCTGAGTATCCCTCAACGGCACTCCAAAAGGCAGCCTGCTCCCCTCATCCCAGGCCGCAAGGCTGCAGTTATGATCCGAACAGGCCCCTTTCCCGCCAGGGTTGCTGATAGGGGCTTACCAAGCCGCAACAACTATTTACTAAACTTCCGCCCAACCATAAAGTGACAAATAAATGCAGACGCCACCCCGGCCAATTCCTCAATCCGTTGCTAGCAATGCAGGGTAGGAGAAAAACTCCCCCGTCTCGAGGCCAATCAGAGCAGAGGTAAAAAAATTCCTACCCAGCCTCCCTAAGAAACGGGACGACCAGCCAAAAGCCTCCATTACCTACAGGGCGGGAGGGTGGGTCGAGCACAAGGCACGAATGAGGCTGCTGGGGCTGGGGCTGTCCTTCAGCATGCTAGCCCCGCCCCCCCCCAGCAAAACCAGGCTGCGAATACAGCCAGTCTGATCAGTCCTCCTTACAAGGAGGCAACTTTGTCCCCCCCCGCCCCAGCCGGCCTTCGGCAGCTGCAGGGATCTGTCCATAGCTGAATCAGGGTCGAACTACAAAATACACCCAACACAGGTCAGTTCAGGGGTACATGACTAGACTCATCGTTAGAAGTACATCGGGGGGAACTCACTGGGGAGCCAGTTTGGTGTCGTGGTTAAGTGCGCGGACTCTAATCTGGGAGAACCGGGTTTGATTCCCCACCCCTCCACTTGCACCTGGTTGGATGACCTTGGGCAAGCCATAGCTCTGTCCCAGCTGTTCCCTCAAGGACAGCTTGGGAAAGAGCTCTCTCAGCCCCACCTGCCTCACAGGGTGTCTGTTGTGGGGAGGGGAAGGGAAAAGGAGTTTGTAAGCCGCTCTGAGACTCCCTTGGGGAGTGGAGGGTGGGGTATAAATCCAATCTCTTCTTCTTCTTCTTCTTCTTCACTTGCACCTGGCTGGATGACCTTGGGCAAGCCATAGCTCTGGACCAGCTGTTCCCTCAAGGACAGCTTGGGAAAGAGCTCTCTCAGCCCCACCTACCTCACAGGGTGTCTGTTGTGGGGAGGGGAAGGGAAAAGGAGTTTGTAAGCCGCTCTGAGACTCCCTTGGGGAGTGGAGGGTGGGGTATAAATCCAATCGCTTCTTCTTCTTCTTCTTCTTTTTTAACAAGTGCTTGTTCACTCAGCATGAAAAGGGGTGGAAAAAGCCCACCTGTTACTGCCCTTTCCACTAGCGAAAGTGGTGTGGGAAGGAATCCAAAAGCACCTTCTAGCCACTCCCCACACACCCTTACATTGCCATAGGGCTGCCAAGTCCAACTTGGGAAATATCTGAGGACTTTGGGGGTGGAGCCAGGAGACTTTGGGGGTGGAGCCAGGAGAAAGGAAGTGACATCATTTTGTGATGTCACATCCTGTTATGTTGCTGACACATGAACTCATGAAGTTTCCTAATACTGAATCAGGCCATTGGTCCATCAAGGTCAGTATTGACTACTCAGACTGGTAGTGGCTCTCCAGGGTCTCAGGCTGAGATCTTTAATGTCACCTATTACCTGATCCTTTTTTAGCTGAAGAGGCTGATACCTCCTGCATGTCAAGCAGATGCTCTATCACTGAGCAACGGCCCTACTGAATCCTTCCTCATCTCGGCAGAATATGAAGCACTAAGTGCTACAAAAGTGCTAAATATGATTTTCATATCATAAGAACAGGAGAGAAGCCACAGTGGATTGGGCCAACAGCCCATCCAGTACAACACTCTGTGTCACAACAGTGGCCAAAAATACCAGGTGCCCTCAGGAGGTCCAGCAGCGGGGCCAGAACTCCAGAAGCCCTCCCACTGTTGCCCCCCAAGCACCAAGAATTCAGAGCATCACTGCCCCAGACAAAGGGTTCCATTTAGACCTTGTGGCTAATAATAGCCACTGATAGACCTCTGCTGGATGGGGACACAGAGAGAGAGAGAGAGAGAGAGAGACAGAAAAAAGAAAGAAAGAAAGGGGGAGAGAGAGAGAGAAGGAAAAGAGCTGGCAGACCCCAGCAGCTTACCCCAGCAGCAACCTTGCAAGCCACATGCAAAAGCAGGCCCTTCAGTACAAAGAGCCTAGTCCCTCCTTAATCTCTGGGCGGGGCTCTCTTGCTCGCTCAGCTCTTAAAGGGGAAATGTCTGTTGAGGCTTTTTACTGCAGGGCAGGCTCTCTGCAGTTCAGGCCTGGCAGGGAGAGCCCAGGGCAGGCTCCGACGTTCCCCTGCTGGCAGCCATTGCCTCCCCCGGTGGCCAATTTTGAAAAAGCAGGGGTAAGCTTTAAAAATCGGTGTTTCCCCCGCCCTACCGGGGGACTTGGCAGCCCTACGTTGCCAAATGAACCAACATTTTCTCAGGTGAGTTCCCCCAATGTACATCGGAATTGCAAGTCCAGTCATGCACCCGTGCCCCGATGCATGTCAGGCATATCATGCAGTTATGCCCTTACAGTCTGCACATGTTCAGAGATAGTTTAATTCCTACAGTCTAGCGTTTGGGCCTGGTTCTAACATAAGAACATCAGAAGAGCCCTGCTGGGTCAGACCAGTGGTCCATCTCGTCCAACAAGCTGTCTTACACAGTGGCCAGCCAGTTCCTCTGGAGGGCCAGCAACAGGGCACAGAGGCTGAAGCCTTCATAAAAACATCAGAAGAGCCCTGCTGGGTCAGACCAGTGGTCCATTTAGTCCAGCATTCTGTCTCACACAGCGGCCAACCAGTTCCTCTGGAGGGCCAGCAACTGGGCAGAGACGCCAAGGCCTTTCCCTGATAAAAACATCAGAAGAGACCTGCTGGATCAGGCCAGTGGTCCATCTCATCCTGCATCATGTCACACACAGGGGCGAACCAGTTCCTCCGGAGGGCCAACAACAGGGCACAGAGGCCGAGGCCTTCCCCTGAGAAGAACATCAGAAGATCAGGCCAGTGGTCCATCTTGTCCAGCATCCCGTCTCCCACAGTGGCCAACCAGTTCCTCTGGAGGGCCAATAACAGGACATAGAGGCCAAGGCCTTCCCTTGATGTTGCCTCCTGGCTCTGGGAGCTAGAGGATTAGTGCCTCTGAATATGGAGGTTCCTCTCAGGCACCATGGCTAGTAGCCACTGATAGACTAATCCTCCACATATCTAATCTCCTTTTAAAGCTATTCCTGTGGCCATCACGACACCCTCTGGCAGAAAATCCCACCTCTTAATCACTCTCTGTGTAAAGCAGTATTCCCTTTTGTCCATTCTGAACCTACTGTCTATCAGCTTCATAGCACAGACCTGTGGGCTGTGCTCTTGGCATAACTTTGGAGTTGGGCAGGAGACGTAGGGTTGCCAACTCCGGGCTGGAAACTTCCTGGAGATTTGGGGGGTTGGAGTCTGAGGAGGAAAGGGTTCGGGGAGAGGGGGTATAATGTCACAGACCACAGCAGCAGTGTTTTCCAGGGAAAACTGGTCTCTGTCGCCTGGAGAGCAGCTGGAATTCTGGGAGATCTCCAGACCTGGCAACACTACCGGAGAAGAAAGAGAAAGGGTGTGTGTGTGTGTGTGAAAAATTAGCTTACTTTCTGAAGAGGTGCTGAGGGGAGAGAGCAAACAAGGGCTGAATTATTACTGGAGAAGCACCGGATATTGCACTCACCGGGCGCAGTTTGCTGGCTACGGAGGTGAGGAGCAGAGTTTAATTCCAACACGGAGAGATCCTGCGGTTTTTAGTACGGGTGGAAGATAAGGAGGGCTTGCTATGTAATTGTGTAAGGCCTGATTTATAGGTGAAGCCTACGAGGCAGAAAGAGTCCCTGGGTATCTATCCACAGGCTCAGCATCTTGTCTGAACCGGCCTGCTATCGATGCAAAACAGAACGAAAAAACCCTAGTGTGTGTGGTTGGTTAGCCCATCAGTGTGTCGCAGTAGCCGGGAGGGCGACGAGTGTTCCCTCTAAGCTGAGTTAGTGTGAGCTAGCTCACAGTTTTTTAGCCTCCGGCTCACACATTTTTGTCTTAGCTCAGGAAGGGATGGCTCCAGAGCAAACTAATTTATGCAGCAGCCAAATCGCTGGCTCACAACTTCAATGCCAGCAGCTCACAAAGTAGAATTTTTGCTCACAAGATTTCACAGCTTAGAGGGAACATTGACGAGTCCAGTGTTCCCTCTAAGCTGAGTTAGTGTGAGCTAGCTCACAGTTTTTTCACCTCCGGCTCACACCTTTTTGTCTTAGCTCAGGAAGGGATGGCTCCAGAGCAAACTCATTTATGCAGTAGCCAAATCGCTCGCTCACATCTTTAATGCCAGTAGCTCACAAAGTAGAATTTTTGCTCACAAAGCTCCATGGCTTAGAGGGAGCACTGGCGATGACTATTTAGCCTGCAGATTAATCAAGAGTAGCTATTAGAGTTCCCTCTAAACTGAGTTAGTGTGAGCCAGCTCACAATTTTTTAGCCTCCGGCTCACACATTTTTGCCTTCGCTCAGGAAGGGATGGCTCCAGAGCCAACTAATTTATGCAGCAGCCAAATCGCTCGCTCACCGCTTTCATGCCAGTAGGTCACAAAGTAGAATTTTTGCTCACAAGACTCCACAGCTTAGAGGGCGCATTGGTAGATACTGTTAAGAAATTCCGGGACAATACTTTGCATGGGTTGCAGCAGTTTAAGCCATATCCTAAGCGCGTGCCAAGATGCACAGACCTTTCCCTCCTTGGGTCCCATTTCAGTCGGGCCCCAGGGTGTACAGGGAAGGCCATAGCTGCTCAGGGGTAGAGGAAAGCACCCTGTATGTGCACAGTGGTGGTGTGTTTTGGCTTCCAATTCGTGTGCCTCAGTGTTCCTCAGCTGTGAAATGGGACCTCAAAATGGCATAATGATAAGAAGAGGAGAGTGGATTTATAACCCACCCTTCACTACCCAAAGGAGTCTCCGAGTGGCTTACAAACTCCCTTCCCCTCCCCACAACAGACACCCTGTGAGGTAGGTGGGTCTGAGAGAGCTCTTTCGAGGACTGCTCTTGAGAGAACAGCTCCAAGCGAACTTGTGGCTGACCCAAGGTCACACCAGCAGCTGCACGTAGGCAGATATGCTATGTCCTACATGAATTTGACTTGCCTCCATGTCAGGGGAACTGGGCACCAGTGTGGGGCATCGGTTAAGAGTGTCGGGCTAGTATCTGGGAAACCTGAGTTTGAATTCCCACTCCTGCCATGAAAGCTTGCCAGGTCAGGCAAGCCCAATCTCATCAGAGCTCGGAAGCTAAGCAGGGTCGACTCCGACAAGCACTTGGATGGGAGACCTCCTTGGAATACCAGAAGTGGGAGGCGGGGGCAGGCTTTATTCGGCTACCTCTCTGAATATCCTGCAGGCCTCCAGTAGGGGTCAGTCACCAGAGCTCTCGCCATGACTTCCAGGTGCACACACGCACGCACACACACAAAAGAAAAAATAACAAAGACAGCTCGCCAGGTGAACCTGGGCCAGTCACAATCTCTTGGTCTGACCTACCTCGCGGGGTTGCTGTGAGGATAAAATGGTGGGGAGAAGAGCCATGTAAGCCACCCTGGGCCCCCACTGGAGAGACAATGAAGTAAAATAAATAAATGAACAATTTCCACCCCCCAAATCTCTAGGAATTTCTCAATCCAGAGCTGGCAGCCCTCTTTACAAACCTGCCTTTGCATAATTGGTCGGCTTTCTAACGTATCCACAGCCTTACGTGCATACGGTAAAGAAATGCATTTTCTCCTGGGAGGTTGGCAAGGAGCACAGCCCCCATTTTGTGCTTTAATAGTCTTTTCTCCCTCTGGGCTGAGAATAGGTGAGGGGGCGGGGAGCGGTGTGATGGCTTTCCAGCTTCCTTGCATCCATAGGCTAATCAATGCTCCCTCTAAGCCGTGGAGTCTTGTGAGCAAAAATTCTACTCTGTGACCTACTGGCCTTAAAGTTGTGGGCGAGCGATTTGGCCGCTGCATTAATTCGTTTGCTCTGGAGCCACCCCTTCCTGAGCTAAGACAAAAATGAGAGAGCCAGATGCTAGAAAACTGTGAGCTAGCTCACACTAACTCAGCGTAGTGGGAATTTTTTGGTGGCAGCTCCCGTCTGGTGGAATGAGCTCCCGGAGGAGATCAGGGCCCTCGGGACTTAATGCAGTTCCACAGGGCCTGCAAGACGGAGCTCTTCCACCAGGCCTTTGAATAGGAGCCGCCGCCAATGATACCACCCACCACAAATGATATATGTGATGTAGCTGGCCCTAGTGTAACTCAGGCCTGGTGGCAAGGGGGCCCGGACCTACCATTGGGTTGCCATCTGAATAGAAGAGATCTGGAAGCATTTTTAGGGTAAACTAGGTTATTTATTGGTACTGTTTTTAGGTTGATTTTATCTCTTTTAATGTACTGAATTGGCTTTGTGCCCGTGTAAGCCGCCCTGAGCCCGTTCGCGGGGAGGGCGGGATATAAATCTGAAAAATAAATAAATAAACAAATAAATAATGGATCAAGCTAGAGACAATGTGGTGGGTCAAGCCCTCCCCCCCTTCTTCTAGCAAGGAACAGATTCTGGAGGACCTTGGGCTAGAACAGCTCCAGGGATAATTTCCAGGAAGGAGCTGGAGGAAAGGCTTTCTCGACCTGGGCTGACCGGGGTCAAGGGGGTGGAGTGCCAGACTTACCGGTAGCAAAAGGAGGCCGCCCACCTCACTGGCAATGCAGCGGCATCGCTTCCAGCACACACTGGAAGTGACGTCATCATGTTGTCAGCAACACAAAGGTGCTCTGGAATGTGGCCAAAAACTCTATGGTAAAAATGACTTCTACCATTGAGCTTTCGCCCAAATACCAGAGCAACCCCACATCGCTGGTGACATGATGACATCACTTCTGGTGTGCACCAGAAATGATGTCACTACATTGCCAGTGATGATGGCCTAGGCCTCTCTTTTGCTCCTGATAGGCCCCCCTGCCAGTTGCCAGGGAGTACCTAGCAACACTAACCCTGCCCTCCCCAGGCTCCACCCCAAAAATCTCCAGGTATTTCTCAACCCACAGTGGGAAAACTCACAGGAGCTCCTACCTTTTAGCTGAGATATATCACTTTTAAGGGACCCTTTAAGGGTCACCTCGATTCAGTTTACGTTTTTTCATCAGAGGGAACAGAACGGGCTGGAAAATTGACAGGATAATTCATGAACACATTCCCCGACCTTTCACCCTGATGGCCACTTTGCTTTAAAATAGAAACATAGTGCAGATACTTGATAGTGTTAACATAGATAACCTGCGTTCCTAGTCAAATAGAACAGCTGCTTTATTACACAGACTTCAACCAGAACGGAGTCTCAGCTGTCTGCAGGTCTATTAATGCAAATCCGTTTCCTGTTTCCTGTTGCTCGGCCAATTCTGTGTTGAAAAAGTCTGGGAAATTTGAGCAGAGCCCCTCTGAGAAGGCCCCACGAAGGAAGCAAATCTGTTTTCCCAAAGGAACAAAGGATTATCTGAACACTCGCAAAGTGAAGGGAGTTGGCTATTGTTCTGAAAAACAAGTGAAGACTGCCGCTCCTCTGAGCACCTGCAGAGTCCTTTCTCTTAGTCTTGAAAGAGGACAGCAAATAAATCCATAAACCAGTTTGCCGGTTTGCAAAGACATTTCTGCGGTGGCTCATAGCACTTTTGAGTTGGTACAGAGTCCTTGTTGGAACATGGATTGCTTTCTAAAAAAAAAAAAAAGGACAATCATTTAGAAAGTCAGGAAATCAGTCTCAAAATCCCTAACACAGAGATGTTTGCCTCAAAAAAAAATACACAACAGAAGTATACTTGTTTACATTTTTCTACCTGTGGAGAAATGTATTTTTTCTTTGAAGTTTTGAAATGAGCAAAACCTCCACTCTGAGGTTTCAACGTTCCCCACCCCCAGCAGGCAGGCAGGAAGTCAGTTCAATTGCTTTCCAGCTTACCTTCATATAAAAATGAATAGATCTAGCTAGAGACAATGGAGTGGGTTAAGTTCTTTCTTTTTAATGAATACTTTATAACTTAAGATGCTGGCAATGGTTCTCTGTACCGCATAGACCTCCACTGTCTTGGACATGCTATTTTAAAAGGAGCGCTGGGGAGAATCAGGCAGTTGGCAAGTGGTTATTCTTTCAGGGACGTTCCAGGCAATAAACTGTCCCCGTGGTGATCCAGTGCTAGGCAGCAGGAGACACAGAGGCAAGGCCTCAGATCTTGGAAGGTAAGCTCGGAACCCTGACCCTCCTGGTGGGCAGTTCCTTACAAAGGTCAGGTGGTGGTGGCGGGTTACCGGAGAGACAGAGAAAAGCCTCTCCAGGTGTTGGGAAAACTCTGGAAAATAGGGTGAAACAGGGCATGCAGGCCAGCGCAGGCCCGTTCCACCACATTCCGTGTCCCCAAATACTAGAACTCGAGGGCATCAATCGAATCTGATGGGCAGTAGGTTCAGGACAGACAAAAGTCAATACTTCTTGACACAGTAAGTGATTAAAATGTTGACTTTGTTGCCAGAGGATGTAGTGATGGCCACAGGCATAGATACGTAGTTTTAAAAGGTGATTGGACAGATTCATGGAGGTCTACCAGCCATGGTGAATAAAGGGAACCTCCAACATACAGAGGCAGTCACCCTCTGGATACCAGAGCCAGGAGGCAACATCAGGGGAAGGCCTCGGCCTCTATGCCTTGTTGTTGGCTGTCCAGAGGACGTACACAGAGTCGGTGGTCTCCGTAGCACAGCACTTCTTCATGTTGGCTCTGCATGCAGAATTCGGAACCCAGCTAAAAGCAGGTTTCCTTTTCATTCTGAGTATCACACACATTTCGGTCATTCCCAAAGCCTATGGAATGCACAACGATGAGGGGCGGGTGGGGTTTCCAAGCTCAATATGGCTTCTCTTGCTTCTGTACCTTCCTCACTGATTAAGTAACAGCCATGGCCAAGTAACATATCTCACGGCAGCAAATTCCAGGAGAGGATAAGGAGGGCCCTGCTGGATCAAACCAGGGGTCCATCTAGTCCAGCATCCTGTCTCACACAGTGGCCGACCAGTTACTCTGGAGGGCCAACAACAGGGCACAGAGGCCGAGGCCTTCCCCTGATAAGAATATCAGAGGAGCCCTGCTGGATCAGAGCAGTGGTCCATCTAGTCCAGCATCCCGTCTCACACAGTGGCCAACCGGTCCCTCTGGAGGGCCAACAACAGGGCACAGAGGCCGAGGCCTTCCCCTGATAAGAATATCAGAGAAGCTCTGCTGGATCAGGCCAGTGGTCCATCTAGTCCAGCATCCCATCTCACACAGCCAACCAGTTCCTCTGGAGGGCCAACAACAGGGCAGAAAGGCTGAGGCCTTCCTCTGATAAGAACATCAGAAGTGTCCTGCTGGATCAAACCAGTCCAGCCTCCAGTCTCACACAGTGACCAACCAGTTCTTCTGAATGGACAACAACAGGGCATAGAGGCTGAGGCCTTCCCTTCCTGGCTCTGGGATTCAGAGGTTAGTGCCTCTGAATGTGGAGGTATTTATTTATTCATTTATTTATTATATTTATATCCCGCCTTGCCAGAGGTACCCCTCTGTTGCCATGCGGCAACAGGGATGCCAGCCTCCCGGTGGGACCTGGGGATCCCCTGGAATCACAGCTCATCTCCAGACTACAGAGATCAGTTTGCACAAAGAAAAGGCATGCTTTGGAGGGTGGACTCTACTGCGGCATTATGACCGATTGAGGTTCCTGTCTTCCCCAGGCTCCATCCCTACATCTCCAGGAGTTTCCCAGTCTGGATCTGGCAACCCTCATCCCCAGCTGGCAGCCAGGGGGGACATGGCAGCCCTACAGTATCCTTTGTGAATCTATCTAATCTCCTTTTAAAGCTGTGTATTCCTATGGCCATCACTACACCCTCTGGCAGCAGATTCCACATTGTAACCACTCTCTGTGTAAAGTAGCATTTCCTGTTCTCCATCCAGAACCTACTGCCCTTTGGCTTCATGGGATGCCCTCGAGTTCTAGTCGTCTGGGAGGGGGAGAAAAAGTTTTCTTTGTCAACTCTCTCGATCCCGTGCATAATTTTATAAACCTCTATCATGTCCAAGGCTCCCTGTAACCTGTAGAGCAGGGGTCCTCAAACTACGGCCCGCGGGCCACATGCGGCCCGCAGAGGGCATTTTTCTGGTCCGCCGGGTGTGCCGCTGCCTGTCCTCCAATTCCCAGCAGCACACAAAGCAGCGGAAAAATTGCAGCCGACTCGTCCCGGGCCACATGACAAAGTCCCATGACCCCCTGCTTCTAGTCAGCCAGGAGGAGGCAAAAGGAAGACTGGAAGAGGATAAGTGTGGGGTGGCAGGCGCTCTGGCTGGCCCCAAGTCTCCTAACCGGCTGAGACGCCTCTCAGCCTGCTAGGAGAACTGCGCCAGTCCCAAGAGCCGGGCGGGGGTCTTTTTCGAGGCTTTTTGTGCTACTGGGAATTGGAGGGGGAGAGAGAGAGAGAGGTTTCTCTTTCCCATCATGATGCCTGCAGTAGTGGAGTTTCAGGGAGAAGCAGCTGGGGGCTCGCTGCCTTAAAAAGTTTGTGAGGATGCCGAGTTCTTTGTTTCTTCGGAGAGGGAAAGAAAACAGCCCCGTCAAGGGTGCCTTGCTTGCGCGCGCACCCCCCCCCCCCGGTGCGCCTTCCCTACCCGCAAAATAACATCTGAAATCTCCAACCAGATCTAGACTAACTGATGCCCACTCGCATCACTTGTTACGACTAGCAGTGACAAATATGGAACCGGACATTGGCCATCTCATTAGCCAAAAGCAGGCCCATAGTTCCCATTGAAATACTGGTAAGTTTGTTGATTTAACTTTACTTGTTCTTCATTTTAAATATTGTATTTGTTCCCATTTTGTTTTTTTTACTTCAAAATAAGATATGTGCAGTGTGCATAGGAATGTGTTCATAGGTTGTTTTTTAAACTATAGTCCGGCCCTCCAACGGTCTGAGGGACAGTGAACTGGGCCCCTGTTTAAAAAGTTTGAGGACTCCTGCTGTAGAGCCTTATGAGCCAAAATTCTACTTTGTGAGCTACTGGCATTAAAGTTGTGAGTGAGTGATTTGGCTGCTGCATAAATTAGTTTGCTCTGGAGCCATCGTTCCTGAGCTAGGACAAAAATATGTGAACCGGAGGCTAAAAAACCATGCACTAGCTTATACTAACTCAGCTTAGAGGAAACACTTTCTTCACCCAAAGAGGGATGAACACGTGGAATTCACTGCCGCAGGAGGTGGTGGTGGCTACAAGCATGGGCGGCTTCAAGAGGGAACTGGATAAACATCTGGAGCAGAGGTCCATCAGTGGCTATTAGCCACAAGGTCTAGATAGGTATAGAAGGCCGAGCGCCGAAGAATAGATTCTTTTGAATTATGGTGCTGGAGAAGACTCTTGAGAATCCTGTGGACTGTTAGGAGATCAAATCAGTCAATCCTAAAAGAAATCAACCTTGACTGTTCCCTGGAAGGCCAGAAACTGAAGCTCAAATACTTTGGTCGCCAAATGAGAAGGGAGCACTCACTGAAGAAGATGCTGGGAAAGACTGAAGGTCAAAGAAGAAGGGGACGGCAAAGGGTGAGATGGTTAGACAGTGTTATCGATGCAACGAATGTGAAATTAAGCAAACGCCGGAGCACAACGGAGGACAGGAGGGCCTGGTGTGATGTGTTCCATGGGGTCGCGAAGAGTTGGACTCGACTGTGCGACTGAACAACAACAACAACAACAAATAGATAGGAACTCTCAGTCTGGGGCAAGTGATGCTCTGTCTTCTTGGTGCTTGGGGAGGGGGGCAACAGTGGGAGGGCTTCTAGTGTCCTGGCCCCACTGCTGGACCTCCTGGTGGCCCCTGGAGTTTCTGGCCATTGTGTGACACAAAGTGTTGGACTGGATGGGCCGTTGGCCTGATCCAGCATTGGCTTCTCTTATGTTCTTATGTCTGGGACAAGTGATGCTCTGTATTCCTGATGCTTGGGCGCAGGGTTCAAGAGTGGAAGGGCTTCTGGAGTTCTGGCCCCACTGCTGGACCTCCTGAGGGCCCCTGGTGTTTTTGGCCACTGTGTGGCAGAGTGTTGGACTGGAGGGGCCACTGGCCTGATCCAACACTGGCTTCTCTGGTGTTCTTATGATTATGCCCCCCACCCCTGGTCGTCTCTTTTCTAAACTGGCCTGTCCCAGACGCTTCAGCATTTCCTCTTGGGGAAGGGGCTCCAGCTAGCCTCCATATATCGGGCATGCAGTACACACAGAACCACTTTCCTCTGTCGGCCCTGAATTTACAGCCCCTCCATTCCATCGTGTTTCCCCGCGACGTTTCAATTAATCGAAAAGAACCCACCCGGTCTGAGATTTCCGCCTTGGAGAAAAGATACCTGTCCTCTTTGCTTTTGCCCACACTGACCCGGGCAGATTCCTCGGCTGGGGGGAAAAAGCGCCCTCGTTCTGAAAACCTCCCAGAGTTGGGGGCCTGTTTACACCACCGCCTCCCTGCTCTTCATCTCCTCATTTGAATATGCTGTAAACTTGATTAATGTTGACTCTTAATCTCTTTTTTCTCTAGAAAGAACACCTGGAGCCGCTTTAGTCGGCTTCGGAATTGGGAAAGAAGTTTTGTTGGTTTTTTTAAACACCGCTAAAGTAATTTGGGCCAGGCCCTCCTTGTCTCTACCCAGGTCCTCCGACACGAACCCCTTCTTCTCCAGGCTCATGTACAAACACCAAGTGGGGTGTGCAGAACCCCAAAAGCGGTGAGCACACCTGAAGGCCCCGCTGCCTATTCAGACCAGTTGTGGAGATTTATGGGTCTGTTTAGTTGGCGCTGTTTGGAAGGACACCTGTCCAGCATCTTGTGTAGTGCCTCGTCGATTCTGCTGCCAACCTGCATTATTTACTCAACTGTCATCCAGTGGTTCCACTTTCAATCCATTTTCTCCCCTCCTTTACCATGCGCAGAGCCCATTTCCTTGCTCGCCAAGGGAGCTCACAGGAAATAAATCACGGCTGCGGCCAGTTTCCCTGGAATGGCTTCCCGGGAAGCATCAATCATCTTTGTTGAACCAGAAGACTTTCCTCATTGTAATTACACTAATGCCTCTGTAATTTCATCCTCGTTAGCAGCAATTGCGTGCGGTACTCCACCGGTGCCAGGAACGGATCCTTCCCAAAGCCCGTATCCCCTTCAATGACAGTGCTTCGTCCTAACATGGCATGGAAGTTTTCCGAAACTTTGTCAACGTGAGTTTTCAGAGCAATGGAAGCAAAGCAAAACTGGCACCCAGGCCTTGAGCTAGGATTGCCAGCTCTGGGTTGGGGAATTCCTGGAGACTTTAGAGGCGGAGCCTGTGCAGGGTGGGGTTTGGGAAGGGGAGGGACCTTGACATGGTACAATACCACAGAGTCCATCCTCCAAAGCAGCCCTTTCCTCCAGATGAACTGAACATCTAAAACTTCTGTGGAAGAAGAAGAAGAAAAGATTGGATTTATACTCCGCCCTTCACTACCCGAAGGAGTCTCAGAGTGGCTTACAATCTCCTTCCCCTTCCCCTCCCCACCACAGAAACCCTGTGAGGTAGGTGGCTTTCGAAGACTGCCCTTGAGAGAACAGCTCTGAGAGAACTGTGACTGACCCAAGGACACCCAGCTGGCTGCGTGTGGAGGACTGGGGAATCAAGCCTCTCAGATTAGAGTCCGCGCTCTTAACCACTACACCGAACTGGCTCTCAAGTAGTTTCAGATGGTGTCTGTATCGGTCTGCAGTAGACCAGCTAGGGTCGAGTCCAGGAGCACCTCGGAAACCAGCAAGGTTCTCAAAGTACAAGCTTCAATTCTCAAAAGCTTAACCCCAAAAACCTTATTGGCCCCTAAGGAGCTACTGGACTTTATTCCAGCTGTTTTATGGTAAAAAGGGGAGGGCGTGCCCTCAGCCTCAGTGGCTGTCTCATCTAGTACTTCAACGGACCAGCTAAAAAAAACAACAACCAGGTTCCACCATCCAGGCAGGATTATCAGGGGATCAGCACTGAGATCTGAACAGCCAGGGTACTCCAAATTCTGCCAGGACCTACAGTAATCAACTAGGTGGTTAGTTTGGTGTTAGTGGTTAGGAACGCAGACTCTAATCTGGGAGAACCGGGTTTGATTCCCCATCCTTCCACATGCAGCTGCTGGCGTGACCTTGGGTCAGTCACAAGTTTTTTCGGAGTTGTTCTCACAAGGGCAGACCTCGAAAGTGCTCTCTCAGCCCCACCTACCTCACAGGGAATGCTCCCTCTAAGCTGCGGAGTCTTGTGAGCAAAAATCCTGCTTTGTGAGCTACTGGCACTCAAGTTGTGAGCCAGCGATTAGGCTGCTGCATCAATGAGTTTGCTCTGGAGCCATCCTGAGACAAAAACCTGTGTGCTGGAGGCTGAAAAACTGTGAGCTCGCTCACACTGACTCAACTTAGAGGCAACACTGCTCACAGAGTGTCTGTGGTGCGGAGGGGAAGGGAAAGGAGACCGTAAGCCGCTCTGAGACTCCTTTGGGTAGTGAAGGGCCAGTTATAGATCCAGTCTCTTCTTCCCTTCTTGGCTGGGCACCATCAACTGCACTGCATGATACAGAAAATGGACATCAACTGCACTGCACGATACAGAAAATGGACTTTCTCAGCCCCTTGAGGCAGTGATGAAGGGTCGCACCTCTTGGATTTGATGATCTGTTAAAGTTATAGGACCTCTAACTTCTTCTTTTTTAAAAAAGGCAACCCGACAAAGTGGGGTTGCCAACCTCCAGCTGGGGCCTGAAGATCACCCGCTTTTATGACGGCTCTCCAGCTGACAGAAATCAGCTCCCCTGGAGAAAATGGCTGCTTTGGAGGGTGGACTCTGTGGCATTGTACCATGCTGAGGCCCCTCCCCTCCCCAAACCCCGGCTTCTCCCAGATCCACCCCCAAGGCCTCCAGGTATTTTCCAACCCAGACTTGGCAACCTTACACGGTGCCCACAGACACCACATTGGAGACCCCTGCTCTGGAGGAACTGATCTATGTTGTCTGGAGATGTAATTCCAGGAGGAGCTAGGGTTGCCAAGTCCTACTTATGGTTTAGCGGGGGGGAGACCCAGCCCTGTTCGGGAGTCTTCTGGCACGTGTGCGAAGCGCACATGCCGTGATGACATCATCCGGAAGTGACGTCATCGTGTCGGGCATGTTGGGGGTGGGACCTCTATAATTCGAGGGAAAAACCATAGAGTTTTCCCTCAAATGATAGAGCATCCCCCCCAAAAAATGTGCCCAACGAGTTGATGTCTCTGCAGCCCGCCAATCTGGGGGTGGGGTTCCCCACAGTGGTTCAATCTCTCTGGCAGGGAGCGGGCCAATCGAGCGAGGGACTTGGCAACCCTAGGAGAACCGTAGGCCCCACCAGGAGGTTGGCAACCCTATATTGTACATCTGGCTCTCTGTTGGGGGGGGGGAGTGTCCTACAGAACTTCCCCTGGATGAGGGCTGGTTTCACCTGCCCGGGGGGTGATCCATTACCCCCGTGGCACCCCCGGAGGATTCCCACTCCTTGCTCACCCTTGTGAGCCAGCCAATCCGCGCGCCCCACTCCATGTTTGCCCGCTCCTCTCGCCACCCTCCCCACGGAGCCGTTGCCGAGAGTAACGTGGTCCTGCGTTTGCTGGGGGGGGGGCAGCTTCCCGCTATTTACGTCCTGGCCCTCCAAGACAATATTTTTTCCTCACGTAAAGACAACACAAATGTTTCCCCGAGCCGTGCGTCATTTTGAGACAGCCTGTGTGGTGCCACCGGAGGGTTAAGATGCCTCCCCCCCACACACACACACACTCCGTGGCTGACACTTCCTAAATTATGCTCTTAACGAAGGTTGCATGGCTGTAAAATATCATGACGGCCGGTGGAAGGATGCCAGCCTGAGAGAGGAAGAGAGCAATGCTTCGAAGGCTGCCTGGGGTTTATAATTTTTCACTCCCTTCTTTAATTGCCAGGAGGAGACGGAGGGGAAGAAGGATGGACACAAAGCCGCTGGGGGCTCTCTCTTTGGGTACCTGGGGGCGGTGATGCTGTGTCTTCTTGGTGCTTAAGGGGTAACAGTGGGAAGGCTTCTGGAGTTCTGGCCCTGCTGGTGGATCTCCTGATGGCACCTGGGTTTTGGCCACTGTGTGACACAGTGTTGGACTGGAAGGCCCATTGGCCTGAGCCAGCATAGCTTTTCTCATGTTACCTCTGGGAAGTAGGGTGAGAAGACCCAGAACTCTTGATGTGCATCTGGTACCTGTGGCTCACCTCATGATGGGACTGTCACATCAAGAGAAGAAGAAGAAGAAGAAGAAGAAGAAGAGATTGGATTTATACCCCGCCCTTCACTCATTTGGAGTCTCAGAGCGGCTTAAAAACTCCTTTCCCGTCCTCTCCCCACAACAGACACCCTGGGGGGGTAGGTGGGGCTGAGAGAGCTCTGATAGAAACTGCTCTTTTTCAAGAACAGCTCTGACAGAACTACGGCTTGCCCAGGGTCATCCAGCAGGTCAAGTGGAGAAGTGGGGAATCAAACCCGGTTCTCCCAGATTAGAGTCCGCACACTTAACCACTACACCAAACTGGTGTTAGCCGAATTGCTTTAATTTAAGATGAGCAATTGGCGAAATACACAGGTTCTTGCCAATTATACCAGGGTCCCACCCCTCCCGGGAGTTCTCAAGGAAAGAGGCATGTGAGGCAGATGGCAAATTCAATGCAGTTTACTGAATGATGTTGTTCACGCACACGAAACAGATTCACACACACATACACACAGGCCTAAGAAATAAAGACAGAAAATAGCACTGTTGCATTAGCAGGAGTTTCATTGATGGGTGATACTTTACCTATCCTGGAGATGGATCCTTGTTCCAACAGAAGATTAGAGGGATTGGAAAAGAAAAATGGGGGAGCGTGATCTAAACCTGCAGATACACGCTTCTTCCTGGCTGCGCAAACCAGGGATTAAAGATGGAGGCAAGGTAGTGGGATAGCAAGCTGGACATAAGGGGGGGGGTAAAGCAGATAGAGGACGATGGCTCAAGAGACCGATTGCCTCTGTGCAAGGTCTTTTATTAGGTGGTCTTGGGGGTGGGCAGCGCTAACCACATCCCACTAACACACCTACTAGGCAGTCTGTCCCTTCTGACCCTACCATAGGTTAAAGGTGAACAAAAGGAGGAGGGCCGGGGAGTGGACAATATTGCAGAAACTATGATCTCACCAAGAGCTTACATCTTGGGCGAGGTCCGATGACTCACCGGGGCCACTGCATTGTCTATTAATGGCCCTAGCTCACTGGATGATGGCCCGGCCATTAGTTGCCAGGTAACCACATTAGCATAATCCGTTCAGGTATGTTGGAGGGGGCAGGGGTTGACCAGCATGGTGTGACAGAAAGAAACCTCATGGCAGAAGGAGTCTTTGTCTCTTTCTTTGTGAACTATCGAGGGTGCCAGCTTCCTGACATGGACTGGAGCTTTCCCCTCCAATGGCGAACGCACATGGCCCTTCCAATGCTAGCAACCCAAGTTCAAGCTTATGAATCTTAAATCCATAAGAGCACTTGAAGTGCCTTGCTGGTCAACACTGGCTCTCCACGCAAACAGTACATTGCATCTTGGCTCAGTAGAGAACCCCAGCTGTGCATTGACTGGATCTCACTTAAGGGGCTGATGGTGACACAAGTGCTCTGAGCCCTTTGTTTCTTGGCAGATATCTCAATCCCTATGTAAGAGGAATACTCAGATATGCACAAATAACTGAAGTGCAGATCGGTTTTTCCCGTGGCTGCCCTTGGGGAAGCACTGTGGCTCAGTGGAAGAGCCTCTGCTTTGCATGCAGAAGGTCCCACGTCCAGGCCCCAGTATCTCCAGTTAAAAGGCCCGTAAGGCAGTAGGTGATGTTAAAGGATAAAGGAACAGGCAGTGATATGAAAGAGTCTGACCTGAAACCCTGGAGACCCACTGCCAGTCAGTGTAGATAATACTGTCGCTGATGGACCAAGGATCTGATTCAGTATCTATACACTCCTCCGCATGCAGCTGCTGGTGTGACCTTGGGTCAGTTGCAAGTTCTTTCCGAGCTGTTCTCTCATGAGCAGTCCTCAAAAGAACTCTCTCAGCCTCACATACCTCACAGGGTGTCTGTTGTGGGGAGGGGAAGGGAAGGGAAAGGAGATTGTAAGCCGCTCTGAGACTCCTTTGGGTAGTGAAGGGCAGGGTATAAATCCAATTTCTTCTTCTTCTGTGGCAGAGCATCTGCTTGTCATGCAGAAGGTCCCAGATTCAATCTCTGGCATCTCCAGTTGAAAGGATCTAGCAGGTGGTGATGTGAAAGACCTCCGCCTGAGACCCTAGAGAGCCTCTGAAAGTCTGAGTAGACTTCGGCAGGGTAGGGCGGGGTATAAATTGCAAAATACATTTTAAAAAATAAAATATAAAATACTGACCTTGAGGGACCATGGCTCAGTGGCAGAGCATCTGCTTGGCAGGCAGATGGTCCCAGGTTCAATCTCCGGCATCTCCAGTTAAAAAACAC
This sequence comes from Lepidodactylus listeri, assembly GCA_029233225.1. Lineage (NCBI taxonomy): Eukaryota > Metazoa > Chordata > Lepidosauria > Squamata > Gekkonidae > Lepidodactylus > Lepidodactylus listeri. The sequence continues at coordinate 5,132,162 of JARCFY010000004.1, read as the reverse complement.
CAGACAGTAGGTGACGTGAAAGACCTCTGCCCAAGACCCTGGGAGAGCTGCCACTTGTCTGAGTAGACGCTTCTGACCTCGATGGACTGAAGGTCTAATTCAATAGAAGGCAGCTACATGAGTGTTCTCAATTGGGGGTTTTCTGCCCTGGAGACGTGTGTGACTTTGAAAATGAGCAGGAAACCAGGTTTCTGTTTTCCCCAGAATGGCCAGGATTGGGCCAGCCTGGTGTAGTGGTTAAGAGTGCGGACTCTAATCTGGGAGAACTGGGTTTGCTTCCCCACGCCTCCACACGCAGCTGCTGGATGACCTTGGGCAAGTCATAGTTCTCTCAGAGCTGTTCTCTCAAGGACAGTTGTCTCAGAGCTCTCTCAGCCCCACCTACCTCCCAGGGTGTCTGTTGTGAGGAGGGGAAGGGAAAGGAGATCGTGAGCCGCTCTGAGATTCCGAGTGAAGGGCGGGGTTTAAATCCACTCTCTTTTTCTTCTCTTAAGACATTATCAAGCCAACACAAACCAGTCAGACGCGTGATGAGGACACTCCCGATGGCCCTCCCTTAGCACATCCCCTGGAAATTTCCCCTGGAGAAAACGGCAGCTTCTGTGGGCAGACTCCATGGCATCACAACCCTATTTAGGTCCCTCCTCTCCTCGTACCCCGCCCACTCCGGGCTCTGCCTCGAAATCTCCAGGAATCTCCCAACCTAGATTTGGCAACCACGCAGTGTGTTGACATGAGCCAGATGTGTGAGCATTGTCCCTGACTCAGCTGAAATCCAGTTTCACAGGGTCAGGCCATGAACGTTCTCATGGAAAACATTCCCTGGTATGTCTTTTACGGCTTGGAAATTCCCCCCAGACGCTACGGATCCTACGTTTCCTGCAGACAATGGCCCCAGAACAATGGAAGTTTCCCCCCCCCAAGGGATTTATTGTAACGTCAGGTCTCTAACAATGGGTTCGTCGTGGAAGACACCTCCTCGCATGGTGGAGTGGTGGAGGAAGCTCTCAATTCGGGGATATAATGGATGCGAGATTGGAAAGCGTGGAGAGCTAAAAGACGTCGACAGCAGCTTTTCAGGGTCCTTAACCTTGATGAATAAATGAATAAATCCCCCCCCTTTTTTTAAATGGCACTGTTTCTTTTCAAGCTCTTTTCAGCATATTAATGATCGGGGGGGGGGGCTGACTTGCTAGGCAGCGCTTCTCCCTGGCACAGGCTGCCAAGTTTGGAGCCTGGAGAAGAGAAGAGATTGGATTTATATCCCGCCCTTCACTCACTTAAGAGGCTCAGAGTCTCTTACAATCTCCTCTCCCTTCCCCTCCCCACAACAGGCACCCTGGGAGGCAGGCGGGGCTGAGAGAGCTCTGAGACAACTGTCCTTGAGAGAACAGCTGGTACAGAGCTGTGGCTTGCCCAAGGTCATCCAGCAGGTGCATGTGGAGGAGTGGGGAATCAAACCTGGTTCTCCCAGATTAGAGTCCGCGCACTTAACCACTACACCAAAGTGGAGGGGGGAGAAGACGGAGGAAGAGAGCCGAGGAGGTCAATTCACCATCCCCAGAAGTGACTCATCTTCCTCCCCGTCCTTCCGGCATTGCACATTTCACTGCCTCTCACTTGGTGAGATACAACCCGAACCCCTTCCTCAGCGACATTATGCCTAATACCCAGAAGAAGTGGCATAGGGTAGTCTAGGAATCTCTGGACACTTTATGGTAAAACCATACTATCGCCTCTGATTCCTAGAGCTACCCTCCGTCACTTCCAAGTTCTTTTGTTGTTGTTGTTGTTTAATTGCTTCCATTATTTCACTAATTGTAATTGTATCTTTCAAAATTTTCCTTTGTGTTTCTATAAGTTTTAAAAATATTTTTACTTTGGTTAATAAATTCTATATTTTTTTCTTCGTTAAGTTCTTGATTATCGTATAATTTTGAAGACAAGTTTTCTATAATTTTTTCTCAGCTCTTCAGGGTTGTTTTTTTCCTCGCCTTGATCATCTCGCCTCGATCAACAATGATATTTGTTTGCTAATGATATTTCTTTGTCTAAGAGAAAGAGAGAGGGGGGTGGAAAGAAAGAATGAAAGAGATGGAAAGAGAGAGAGAAAGAAACAAGAAAGCAAATAGATGGGAGGTGGGGAGGATGGGAGGGAGGGAGGAAAAGCATGGCTTCCCTTTGCTTCCCCAGCTGCCCTGCCGGGAGCTGCACGATATGTGTGAAAGAGCCGCATGTGGCTCCTGAGCCGCAGTTTGGCCACCCCTGTATTATGCCAAAGGACAATTTCGACAAACTATAACGTTCTTATCCAAAAATCAGTTTACTGGAGAGCAGTGTTCCCTCTAAGCTGAGACAGTGTGAGCTAGCTCACAGTTTTTTAGCCTCCAGCTCACACCTTTTTGTCTTAGAGGGAGCATTGCTGAAGAGTATCAGTTTTTCAAAAATCTCACAGTTCCGCAGGGCCATGAAAACGGAGCTTTTCCAGCAGGCCTTCCGATAGCCTCCAAGCCGGCCTAGAGTTGAAGCTTTTTAGAGCGGTAGCACAGCCGACCGTGCACGAACGGTCTTTGTTCAGAGAACCGCCATCGATATCAATGGTTTTAAATGGTTATTATGTAGTGTTTTAGATATGTTTCGTAATGACTATTGTTTTATTGGTTTTATGTGAGCTGCCCTGAGCCTGCTCCAGCGGGGAGGGCGGGGTGAAAGTTGAAATAATAAATACATAAATAAATAAAATAAAAACCATCCATAATGACGCCATCCACACAACCAACTGTGCATACCAAGTCTCGTTTCATTCACAAACTTTGTCAGAGTGGGTAGCATAGAAATTTCAATATATATATATATATATATATATTAATTCATTTGGCAAGCCGATGGCAAAATCTCACAGTAACAGTCATCAAATCCACAGTCATCAAATCCACTGATCTCCCAGAATGACAAACGACCTCCAGGTGACAGAGATCCACTGTAGAAAATTTCAGATATCAGGTGGGATGTCAAAGCGAGTTGCCTTCCACCAATAAGCATTCATTTTGGAAGGTTCTGTGATAAAGAGGAGTGTCCTTGCTGGCTCTCTCTATGGCTGGTTTTGGCCGCCTGTATTGATGTGGCTCCTGAATATGCTCTCTCTCCTTTTAGTGAAAAGTAAGTTGCATTACAAGCCACTTCTGCACCTCGTGGCGATGAATTCCACAAGTTATGGCTGCCAGCCATTTTCCAGCAGCCCATGGGGAGGTTGTTGTGTGTGTGGAAGCTGACAAAAAACATCATGTGATGCTATGATATCACTTCCCCTGAACATCACTAAGCCGGGTGACACTCTGGGGTTTTCCCTGATCTCTATGATATTGATCAGGGAAATTCCTAGAGTGTTGCTTGGATGCAGTGACATCACTTCTGGGTACTGGTCTGGAAGTGACATCATGGCACTGTGCAGTGCCGGGTGACCTCTAGGATTTTCCCTGATCTCTATGATATCAATCAGGGAAATTCCTAGAGTGTTGCCCGGATGCAGTGACATCACTTCTGGGTACTTGCCTGGAAGTGACATCACGGCATTGTGCAATGCCGGGTGACACTCTAGGATTTTCCCTGATCTCTATGATATCAATCAGGGAAATTCCTAGAGTGTTGCCCGGATGCAGTGACATCACTTCTGGGTACTTGCCTGGAAGTGACATCACGGCATTGTGCAATGCCGGGTGACACTCTAGGATTTCCCCTGATCTCTATGATATCAATCAGGGAAATTCCTAGAGTGTTGCCCAGATGCAGTGACATCACTTCTGGGTACTGGCCTGGAAGTGACATCACGGCATTGTGCAATGCCGGGTGACACTCTAGGATTTCCCCTGATCTCTATGATATCAATCAGGGAAATTCCTAGAGTGTTGCCCAGATGCAGTGACATCACTTCTGGGTACTGGCCTGGAAGTGACATCACGGCATTGTGCAACACTATGGCCGCCTCTCTTTTTGCACCCCTAGCAATGGCCGGGTTGGATGCTGTCGTTGGGTGGATGTCCATCAGAGCAGAGAACAGAACAGCCCTGCCACAAATTGTTTATTCGCTGCCATGAAAGATCACTTTCTCTTGTTCACTCAGATTTATTGCCAGGCAGTTATTCTGGGTAACCCCAAGTTCTAGCAGGCAGAGAGATGGTAATTTCTCTCTGTTCACTCTTTTCCCATTCCGGCAGCCTGAGGTGCTATTGTCCAGCAAAAGATTCCCAGATCACTCCATCGGAACTGACAGGATGTATTTGGAAAACCCGCTATACATTGCCAGAAAGGAGGAGGTTAAATTTCACCCCCTTGGTGACATCAGAGCAGTTAAGCCAATCACAGCCCGAGGAGGCCAAGACAGTCCTGGAAGTGAAGACAGTTTGAAGAAGCAACAGTGACTCACGAAAGCTCACCCCCTGCCACAGATTTCATTAGTCTCTAAGGTGCGAGTGGACTCTTGCTCTTTCCTGTTGCCAATACCGTCTCTCTGTGACATCTGAGCAAACCCACCAGTGGCATCGAAGGAAACGGACAAAGGGGGAAGACCAGAAGTAGCTACAGAAAATGCAAATGTGAGAAGACCAGAGAGTGGAATCATATCGATGGAGGTTCTTTGATGTTCATGGACCACTGAACCACTGAGAGCCAGTTTGGTGTCGTGGTTAAGTGTGCAGACTCTAATCTGGGAGAACCGGGTTTGATTCCCCATTCCTCCACTTGCACCTACTGGATGACCTCGGGCAAGCCATAGCTCTGTGCCAGCTGTTCTCTCAAGGACAGTTGTCTCAGAGCTCTCTCAGCCCCACCTACCTCCCAGGGTGTCCGTTGTGGGGAGGGGAAGGGAAAGGAGTTTGTAAGCCGCTCTGAGACTCCAAGTGAGTGAAGGGCAGGATATAAATCCAATCTCTTCTTCTTCTTCTTCCTTGGAAGACAGTATTTCTGAATCTCTGTTTTGTTGTCAACAGGTCAAGACTCTTGGATAATTTCTGCAACATGTACAGCACCTAGCAACTCTCAAAATGTTATGTGCCATGGGTCCTAGCAGAGACGATATAAGAACATAATAATACATGAGAAGCCATGTTGGATCAGGCCAATGGCCCATCCAGTCCAACACTCTGTGTCACATAGTAGCCAAAACCCAGGTGCCATCAGGAGGTCCACCAGTGGAGCAGAATTCCAAAAGCCCTCTCACTCTTGCCCTCCAAGCACCGAGAATACACAACATCACTGCCCCAGACAGAGTGTTCCATCTATAGGTAAAGGTAAAGGTTCCCCTTGCTCGAAAGCCAGTCGAATCCAATTCTAGGGATGCAGTGCTCATCTCCGTTTCCAAGCAGAAGAGCCAGCGCCGTCCAAAGATGTTTCCATGGTCATGTGGCTGGCATGACTAGACACCGAGGTGCACGGAACGCTGTTACCTTCCCACCGAAGCGGTACCTATTTATCTACTTGCAATTTCTTGCTTTCAAACTGCTAGGTTGGCAGGAGCTGGGGCCAGAGACGGGAGCTCACTCTGTCACGCGGCAGCACTTGGGCCTTGAACTGCTGAACTACCAACCTTCTGGTCTGCAGTTCAGCGTCTTAACCACTTGAACCACTGCAGCCACTTCCATTTCAGCTAATAGCCATTAAGAACATAAGACTATAAGACCAATTTCCCACGAGGTGCTGCTCCGGCGTCATTCTTCCTTTGCCCCGATTGCGTGCTTGAATTTCCCACTATTTGCCACGGGGGGCATTTTGACCAGCGGCTTCTCACGATTTCCCCTGCAGCTTCACTGCTCCTGTTTTTTGAGGATCACTGAAGCCACAGAGGAAAGCAGGCGAAGCCACGGGTCAAAATGCACCCCGCGGCAAATAGTGGGAAATTCAAGCACGCAATCGGGGCGAAGGGAAGAACGATGCCGGAGCAGCGCCTCATGGGAAATCGGTCTAATAGAAGCCATGTTGGATGAGGACAAAGGCCCACCTAGTCCAACACTGTTTCACACAGTGGCCAAAACCCAGGGGCCAGCAGAAGGTCCACCAGTGTGTTCCATCGATACCTCGTGGCTGACAGCCACTGATGGACCTCTGCTCCATATGTTTATCCAGTTCCCTCTTGAAGCTCTCTATGCTTGTCGCCACCACCACTTCCTGCGGCAATGAATCTCATGTTTTGTGGATTAACCCTCATGAGGGAGGGGAAATTTATCCCCAATGGTGAGAAATCTACCCCTTGCGTTCTTTTTTTCCACTTCGCTTTTTCTGCGCAATCCATTCTCTTCGCAACATGACACTGTTCCCCCCCCCCGTTCTTTCTAGATCTTAAAATAATTCCAGCAACAATCAATATTTATTTTCCAATCTCCGTCTCTTCCACCATCCATCTCGGAGCCCAACGCCTTTGAAAGGGGAATGATTGACGATTTACTGAAAAACCAAGTTTAAAAAAGTATAAATAATTCCACGATTTGCCTGCTGTATTAAAGAGGGCATATGAAGGGAAAAAACCCCAAAGACCAAGGTTGCCTTTTATTATTAACAAGGAAAAAAAATTAAATTTAAATAAATGTAATATTTATTAAAATTTCCTTTCACGCTGTTACCTGAGGTTCATAAAACTTTTTGAGCTGTGTCAGCGCTCAGCTCCTTGGTACATCGAACTCCAGGGAAAACTATAAGCAAAATGCTTCAGATCAATGCAAACTACATTGCCATTACTCAAAAAAAAAGTGAATTTTAACTATTTTTGAAGGCCCCAGGACTCCACTAATCCAGATATAAAGACTCTTTTCACCTTCAGACTTCATGATTCCGGCTCCCCTTTCACCTCCTTTCCCTTCCCCGTCCGCCCCACATAAATGTGGGCCTCTACTCTGGGGGGACACAAAAGGGGAGGCAATGAATATACATCACGCTTAAACATCCATCCACTCACCTTCTTTGCATTTTCCCGTAATTTCCCCAGCTGGCTTCTCTCTGCTAATTACACCACAATTCCATTCTTGTTTTTCTTTCCCCCCCACTGCCACGTTCTCGTATTGCTTGGCGAGGAAAGCGGAATTAAGAAGCCGTAGAGAATTTCCTCAGGCCTCAATATTTGGGTGGGTGCTGGGGGGGGGGAGGAAACACCCTCTCAAAGCGCCTCTCAGCTTTGGCAGGGGGGAGAAGATGCCTGGGCACTGGGATTCTACATGAGATACACAAATGTATCAGCAAACACAATGACACACACATGCATCTTGGAGGGGCGGGTAGGTAACCAGATCAGGGCCTGCCCGAGTGTGCACACCACAGCAGCAGATGCTTTGGGCTGTGATATTTTGAGGAGCAACATGCAACGATCTATATACTAATAGCCAATTGCCCCCTGTGCATGCGGATATCTAAATCCGCACATTGGGGGCACAGAGATTTTCCTGCACACTTGGGGGACTCTTGTGGTGGGCCCAGCAGTTGGGAGGCATCCAGGCCTCGCCGCCGGAGCACGGGGGGATGAGGGAAGATTGGCAGCGGGCTTGCTGGCTGGCAGGTGTCCAAGCCTCGCCGCCAGTGCCCAGGGGGTGGAAGTTTACCTGTGGCCACTTCCTCCTCAACTGTGAGGTCCTCCCCTCCCCCCCCCCCACAAGTATCGCGGGTCCGTCTTCTTGTCTGTCCTAACAGCGAAAATGATTAAACTGAAGCTATCGTGCTTTAGCCCCATTATCAGAAGACAAGTGTCACCGGGAAAGACAAACATGCTAGGAAAAGTTGAAGACCCAACTTCAGATGGATGGACTCTGCCAAGGAAGCCGTGGTCCTCAGTTTGTGAGACCTGAACAAGGCTGTTAACGAAAGGAAGTTTAGGTGGTCGTTAATCCACACGTCTGTGTATGTTAAATGTCAACAGGTCACTTCTGACTTAGGGTGACCCTATGAATTAGTCCTTCAAAAATGTCCTACCATTAACAGCCTTATTCAGGTCTCGCAAACTGAGGGACGCGGAGTTCTTTATACAGTCAGTTCATCTCCTGATACATGTACACACGGAGCTGACCACTCATCTACTCGGATTGGAAACAGAACTCCAAGGTCTCAGGTGTGTATCAACAGAGGCATCGCATCGAAATTGCAGGAGGTCATAGCTCCTCTGTATACTGCCTTGGTCAGGCCGCACCTGGAGTATTCTCTGCAGTTCTGGAGGCCTCACTTCAAAAAGGATGTGGACAGAATGGAGCGGGTGCCGAGGAGAGCGATGAAGATGATGGGGGGCCTGGAGACCAAGAAGCCCTACAAGGAAAGGCTGGGGGACCAGCTGAGATGACAGCCTCAACACGCCGTCCCTGTTTCTTTATACTGAGCCACTGTTCCAGCGACGGTTCCCACAGCAACCATCTAAAAATGTCAAGAACAGGAGGAGGAGAAGGGTTGGTTTTATACCCTGCTCTTCACTACTCGAAGGAGTCTCAGAGCGGCTTACAATCGCCTTCCCTTCCTCTCCCCACAACAGACAGCCTGTGAGGTAGGTGGGCCTGAGAGAGCTCTGAGAGAACCGTGACTGACCCAAGTTCACCCAGCTGGCTTCAAGCGGAGTGGGGAATCAAACCCGGTTTTTTAGATTAGAGTCTGCCGCTCTTAACCACTACACCGAGCTGGCTCTTAGTCATAATAGCAGATCTCCAGGTGCCACCTGGAGTATAGCAATGCTAATCTCACCCTGCTTCAAAGAACTTAAGGCCACCTGCACCTTACAGCCAATCCCAGGTTTTTGCTGCTCACCTCAGCACTGAAAAGAGGGGGATGGAGAACATCATTAAACTTGGCTTCTCTCAGACTACATCCCGGCCTGGATGGCCCAAGCTGGCCTGATCTTGTCAGTCCTCAGAAGCTAAGGAGGGTCGGCCCTGGTCAGTACTTGGATGGGAGACCACCAAGGAAGTCCAGGGTCACCATGCAGAGGCAGGCAATGGGAAACCACCTCCGAAACATCTCTTGCTTTGACCAGGATCAGCCCTGGCCAGTACTTGGATAAGAGGCCGCGGCTTCCCAGGCGCCTGGGGAACTCGGGGGGGGGGGAGGCTGTAGGCGTGGCCAGGGGTCATTTCGTAGAAAAAGAGGTGCAGGAGCTCATTACCATAACTCATTAGCATAACTCATTAGCAGGGGTCCGTTGGAGCGGGAGCGCACAGGAGCGCAGCTCCGGGAGTGAGGAGCCCAGGGGGCGGGCACATGACCAAGCCCCGCCCCCTCCGCGGCTTCCCCGAGCAGTGCAGAGGCGCAGCGCCCCAGGGAAAGCCCTGCTAGGGTCTTTATTGTTTTTAATGTTTTGTTTTAATATTGATAATGTTATCATTGTTCCTTTTATGACTGTGTGCTGCTTTTCCAGAGACTTGGCTGAAGGTGGCATATACATTTTCTAAGTATACCATTTTTTATCTGGGCACATGGCACAAAAGTACTGGAGAAATTTCACCAACCCTTCAGCAGCTTCCACCTTATCAGTTTGGTGTAGTGGTCAGGAGTTGGACTCTAATCTGGGAGAACTGGGTTTGATTCCCCAGTCCTCCACATGCAGCTGCTGGTGTGACCTTGGGCCAGTCACAAGTTCTCTCAGAGCTGTTCTCTCATGAGCAGTTCTCTCTCAGCCCCACCTACCTCACAGGGTGTCTTGTTGTAGGGTGGGGAAGGAAAAGGGATGGGTGGTGCACATGTCCCGGGTATCTCAAGTCTACTTGAAACCTGGTGGTTTCAAGGGAGCAGGAAGAGAATGAGGGTGTGTTCTTTATGCTTATTTTTTATTACACAAAGTATTGGATGGGGAAGGGAATGGAGGAAGAGCAGGTCAGTTTCACTCACCTGTGGAGTGGAGCCTGAGGGGTGGGTGTTGCCTTCTGACACACTTCCAGTATGTTAGGGGGTGTGGCACATGCAAATGAGATATGCTAATGAGTTATGCTAATGAGCTCCTGTACCTCTTTTTTTAAGAAAGGACCCCTGCTCATTAGCATAACTGGCCGAATGTCAGTTTCAGCCCCATTATACCCTATGGGCCATTGAAATCAATGACAAAAACTCATAGGGTATATGAGGGGCTGGAGGAGAAGGGGTTTGAGGGAGAGGCTCCAAACTTGCAAGATACCTTCTGGGACCTCTCCCCGAAATACCCACCAGGTTTCAAGAAGATTGGACCACAGGGTCCAATTCTACGGGGCCTCAAACAGGTTGCCCCTTCCCCTCCATTGTTCTCTATAGTGGGAAAAAACGTTACTTTTTTCCCACCATAGAGAACAATGGAGGGAATGGGGGCAACCTGTTTGGAGGCTTGTAGAATTGGACCCCCTGGTCCAATCTTCTTGAAACTTGGTGGGTACTTGGGGGAGAGGCTCCAGTAGCTACCCTGCAAGTTTGGAGCCTCTCCCTCAAACCCCGTCCCCTACAGCTGCTTTTAAAGCTGCCGCTGAATTTCGGCAGCAATTCAGCAGCGGGCCAAATCAGATCAGAGAATCTGATTCGGCCTGTGGCTGCCCTACTGCCCACTCCTGAGCTGGCGGAGCGGCGCTTCACCTTGCTCTGGCTCCAAAGGACCCCTGGGTGTGGCCAACTTGGAAGCCAGCTGGAACTCTGTTCCTGTGCGTTCCTGCCCCAAAACAGCAAGCCATTGTTATGCTCTGACCTGGATAGTCCAGGCTAGCCCAGTATTGTTAGATCTTGGAAGCTAAGAAGGGTCAGCCCTGGTTAGTACTTGGATGGGAGAACTCCAAAGTCCAGAATCGCTATGCAGAGGCAGGCAATGGCCAACCAACTCTGATTGCGACTGCAATTTAAAAGGCCAATGCTATGCTGGGGATTATTAGGAAGGGAATTGAAAACAAATCAGCCAGTATCATAATGCTCCTGTATAATTTATTTATTTATTTATTTATTTTTGAGATTTATATCCTGCCCTCCCCGCGAATGGTGCAACCTCATTTGGAACACTGCATACAGTTCTGGTTGCCACACCTCAAAAAGGATATTATAGCATTGGGAAGAGTGCAGAAAAGGGCAACTAGAATGATAAAAGGGTTGGAACGCTTTCCCTATGAAGAGAGGTTAAAGCACTTGAGGCTCTTTAGCTTGGAGAAACGACAGCTGAGGGGTGACATGATCGAGGTTTATAAGATTATGCATGGGACAGAGCAGGTCGAGAAAGAGGTACTTTTCTCCCTTTCTCACAAGACAAGAACTCGTGGGCCCTCCATGGAATTGCTGAGCAGTCGGGTTAGAACAGATAAAAGGAAGGACTTCTCCACCCAAAGAGTGATTAACACATGGAATTCACTGCCACAGAAAGTGGTGGCGGCTACAAGCATGGATGGCTTAAAGAGGGAATTAGATAAACATATGGAACAGAAGTCCATCAGTGGCTATTAGCCACAAAATAAAGATAGAAACTCTCAGTCTGGGGCAAGGGATGCTCTGTCTTCTTGGGGCTTGAGGGGGCAACAGTGGGAGGGTTTCTAGTGTCCTGCCCCCAGTGCTGGACCTCCTGAGGGCACCTGGTGTTTTTGGCCACTGTGTGACACCGAGTGTTGGACTGGATGGGCCACTGGCCTGATCCAGCGTTGGCTTCTCTTATGTTCTTATGCCTCTTACCTTGAAAACCCCATGGTCCTGGAGTTGCTAACAGTTGGCTGTGACTTGGCAGTGTATGAACAATCATTAGGCGTGACCTGGATGGCCCAGGCTAACTTGATCTCATCCAATCTCAGAAGCTAATCAAGGTCAGCTCTGGTCAGTGCTCAGATGGCAGAGCTCCAAGGAAGTCCAGGGTTGCTACACAGATACAGGCAACGGTCAACTGCAGCTGTCCGTCTCTTGCCTCAAACTCTCTGCATGGTCAATGTAAGTGGGTTGCAAGGAGGAGGAGGAGGTCTCAGAGCAGCTTACAATCTCCTTTCCCTCCTCCTCCCCACAACAGACACCCTGTAAAGTTGGTGGGGCTGAGAGAGCTCTGACAGAAACTGCTCTTTTTCAAGGACAGCTCTGACAGAACTATGGTTTGCCCAAGGTCATCCAGCAGGTGCAAGTGGAGGAGTGGGGAATCAAACCCAGTTCTCCCAGATTAGAGTCCGCACACTTAACCACTACACCAAACTGGTCCATCTGGTCCAGCATGTGGCCAACCAATTCCTTCGGAGGTCCAGCAGCAGGGCATAGAGAGCGAAGCCTCCCCCAGGTAAGAATATCAGAAAAGAGCGATGGAGAAGGAGAAGAGATTGGACTTATACCCCGTCCTTCACTACCCAAGGGAGTCTCAGAGCAGCTTACAATCTCCTTCCCTTCCCCTCCCCACAACAGACACGCTATGAGGTAGGAGGGGGCTGAGAGAGAGCTCTTTCGGGGACTGACCTTGGGAGAACAGCTCTGAGAAAACTTGTGACTGACCCAAGGTCACATCAGCAGCTGAAAGTGAAGGTAGAGGAAGATAATTTATTTATTATATATTTAATTTGATTTATACCCCGCCCTCCCTGCAAGCAGGCTCAGGAGGAGGAGGAGATTGGATTTATAGCCTGCCCTTCACTTGGGAGTCTCAGAGTGGCTGACAATCTCCTTCCCTTTCCCCTCCCCACTACAGACACCCTGGGAGGTAAGTGGGGCTGAGAGAGCTCTCCCGAGAACTGCCCTTGAGAGATCTTGTGACTGACCCAAGGTCACACCAGCAGCTGCAAGTGGAGCAGTTGGGAATCAAACCCGGTTCTCCCAGGTTAGAGTCCGCGCTCCTAACCACACCACCAGACTGGCAACTTGATGGCACTTCCCACCGTATCTCAAGCTGTGCCGGCCAGGGGAGGAGCGTGTCCCACTGCCGAGCAAGCGGCCGGCCTGCATCCCTCTTCCTCATCCTCCTCCGGTCTGTGCAAATGGGATACGGCAGCGCTTTCTTGACTGAATCGTAAAGAGCTGTTTTCATGCAGCACCGTTTGCGCCGGACGCAAGTTTTATTGTCGCAGCGCTTGCCAGACTCCCTTCCCCGGCTCATTCTAACCAGGGAGTTAAAGTACTGGTGCAATTATAGTGATGAAAAATGCAAGATCGACTTCCATTCCAGCGGCGGCTCAAGCGAAGTTCAGACCATTTCGTTTAATATTCCTTTTTTTTTTTTTTTTTGCCTCTCAGAGTTTTATATTATTCGAAGTGAATTTGGCAGCCTTTGAAGAGGCGCTCAGAGATTCTCCCTCTTTCTGTTAAAACCCCCACATTTCTTCTTTCACTCTTCTTTTTCCGTTCCAAGACCCAGTAAGGTATGATTGGATCTCTCAAAAGTATTTCTAAAAGATTTAAAAACTTAACCTGTTGCCAACTAGGTGATTCTGACCTGTATCAACTGCTCCGGGGATCTTCGTTAACCTTAAAAATTGCTGCAGGAGGTATGATCTTCATCTCCCACTTGTCAAAAGAGCATAAGAGCCCTGCTGGATCAGACCAGAGAGGGTCCATCTAGTCCATCCTCCTGTCTCACACAGTGGCCAACCAGTTCCTTTGGAGGGCCATCAACAGGGTGGAGAGGCTGAGGTCTCCATAAGAACATCAGAAGAGCCCTGCTGGATCGGACGAGTGAGGGTCCATCTAGTCTAGCATCTTGTCTCACACAGTGGCCAACCAATTCCTCTGGAGGGCCATCAATAGGGAGTGTTGCCTCAAGTCCCCTCCCCATGGATACGACCAGTGAGGGTCCATCTAGTCCAGCATCCTGTCTCACACAATGGCCAGCCTGTTCCTCTGGAGGACCAACAACAGGGCAGAGAGGCAGAGTGCCTTCTGCTGATAAGAACATCAGAAGAGGCCTGCTGGATCAGAGCAGTAGTCCACCTAGTCCAGCATCCTGTCTCACACAGGGGCCAACCAGTTCCTCTGGAGGGCCAACAACAGGGCAGAGAGGCCGAGGCCTTCTGCTGATAAGAACATCAGAAGAGCCCTGCTGGATCAGAGCAGTAGTCCACCTAGTCCAGCATCTTGTCTCACACAGTGGCCAGCCAGTTCCTCTGGAGGGCCAACAACAGGGCATAGAGGCCGAGGCCTTCCCTGGATAGGAACATCAGAAGAACCCTGCTGGATCAGACCACCTAGTCCAACATCCTTTCTCACACAGGGGCCAACCAGTTCCTCTGGAGGGCCATCCAAAGGGCAGAGAGGCTGAGGCCTTCCCAATAAGAACATCAGAAGAGCACTGCTGGATCAGACCAGTGAGGGTCCATCTAGTCCAGCATCCTGTCTCACACAGTGGCCAACTGGTTCCTCTGGAGGGCCAACAACAGGGCACAGAGGCTGAGGCCTTCCCCCAAAGCTGCTCTGAAGGGCAGGACATAAATCCACTCTCTCTCTCTGAGGGACTTAGCAGAAGAACTTGACCACCAGGGACTTCCATTCTCTTTTGCATTCTGACTTATCCAATCTCTTATCCATTCTACTGGGGCCAATCACAAATGTTGGGAAGCCGCAAGCCATCATCCTAGATGATGATCCTCCTGGAGAGGAGATGACTGATATGATCACCATTATCAAATACTTGAAGGGCTGTCATATAGGGGATGGTACAGAGTTATTTTCTGTTGCCCTAGAAGGTTGGACCAGAAACGATGGGTTGAAATTAAACCAGAAGAGTTTTCGGATAAGCATTAGGAAGAACTTCCTGACAGTCAGAGTGGTTCCTCAGTGGAACAGGCTTCCTCGGAGGTGGTGGGCTCTCCTTCTTGGGAGGTTATCAAACAGAGGCTAGATGGCCATCTGACAGCCATGTTGATTCTGTGACCTTAGGCAGATCACAAGAAGGGAGGGCAGGAAGGGTTGCCTCAGTGCTTAGTTCTTGTGGCCCTTTCTTACACGCCTTACACAGGGAAATGCTGGTTACCACTTTGGGTTCAGGAAGCAAATTTTCTCCAGGCCAGTTTGGCCAAGGACCCTGGAGGTTTTTTTGTCATCTTCTGGGCATGGAGCAGCAGTCACTGAGGGTGTGTGTGTGGGGAGGTATTTGAATTTCCTGCATTTTGCAGGGTGTTGGACTAGATGACCCTGGAGGTCCCTTCCAACGCTATGATTCTATGATTCTACAATCCTCAACCTGTGAAGTCCATAATTTCTGGGTTCTCCTGCTGGAGGAAAGCTAGGATTGCTTCTTTGGAGGAAGAAACAAACGGGCACCAGGAACCCTCCACATTGGGGATCTCTGCATCAAGAATTTTCAAAGCACACAAATCACTCCCACTTTTCAGATGGGCAACAGAAGGTCAAAACAGGAGACTTCTCTCAATCCCTAGTGAGTAAAACTCAAGCAACAAAAAACTGTGGATCTTCAGGGCCACAGGGGAGCACAAGTTTAATGAAAAGGAGAAACCGGTGCCGCTCTGCCGAGGGGCTGTGCTTGGGAGATGCACCAGCCCAGGCTTGCTTGCCTTCCCGCGATGCCACCGCATGCTAATATAGCGGCAACCTTCCAGGCGGGCAATCCGGCTCCCGTTACGGAACGTTCAAATCAGCAACTTGAGAATTGCAAGGAAAAGTCTCTCGCAAGGCTCTGGAGGGGGAATTGTTGCCACAACCTGATTTGCAATTAAGAAAACAATAACTGCGATTAAAACAACTTGCTTTCTCAGGCTGGATACGCAATGATTAAATAAGAGCGAGAGCTCGGGGGGGGGGGGGGAGCAGAAGGAAAAACACACCCTGAGGCAACCGCTCGTCAGTCCATGGAGGCCGAACACAACCCTTCTGTTGGAAATGTATGAATTGCAAGGTCCAGATTCCAGTCATTATAGGGTTAATCTGTTTACCTTCAGTGCTATTGTTTAGACTGACCTGGAGGGAAACCTGGCAGACAGCCAATGCAAGAAAAGCCCGCAAATGTAAAGGAATATTGATTGGTTAATGTATCCAGGTGATTTCCTTCTAGGGGTCAAAAAGAAGCAGATTCCGTATTGTTGTTGTGTGGCCATGGGTGTGTTCAGACGGCGTGCTGGAGCTGCTTTAAATCACTTTAAATTACCCCACTTTTTTTACTCCGGACAATCGCGATCACACAGGATTGTATGTCGGGGGGGAGGGGTTGTTTTGTTTTTTCCTGAGTTTGCGCATGCGCATAGCCGCTCATCTGGGGATTTGAAAAACTACACCCTTGCGCATGTGCAAAAGCAGTAGAGCAAATCCTGCCACAGTTCCACAAGCACCATGGTTTCACCGCCGTGACAGAACATGTCCCTTCAAACTTTTCACCCAAAACTGGCCTCCATGGGATCCCGAACTCAAAACTAGTGGCCATTTAAACTTTTTTATATATAGACACAGGAGCAGAGCAGCACTTATACACATATTGCCAAGGCAAAAATAAAAATGGCAGGCGGAAAGCGGAAACCTCTGGCTTCCGCGGTGGGGTGTGTGTTAAAGACGTGGAAGTGGCTCGACGGCTGTAATGTTGGAGTGGGCAACTCAGCATGCACGGACATTGGGAGGTGCGACATCACTCTAAGGGTGCATAGGTGTTCTTCTTGAATAGGATGCTTCTCTTTGTCTTAACCTGGAAGCTGCCCTTTGACCCCTCCACTCTTTCTTTGCCCTCTCACTCTCTCAACATGGCTTTCCATGGAGTCACATGTCTCTGCAGGTCTGACTTGTAGAGACAATGTTCTCGTATTCCCACACATGGGATGCCGGGCGAGCTGGCCTTTTGTGACAGGGAGAGTTCTCTTTACATCAGTCTCCTCTGTCTGATTTTGACTGCAACCTGAATGTGAACTGGATCTACTTCAATAATTGTAAACTCAGGGCTAATCTAAACAAATAAATTTGTTCTGAGTGGTCAGGGATATAGCCAGGGCTATTTTTGGGCAGGAACGCACAGGAACGGAGTTCCGGCTGGCTCCCAAGTTGGCCACTCCCACCAGGAACTCATTAGCATAACAGGCCACACCCAACAGCAGAAACTCATTAGGACTGGCTACATTAGGTGTGTGGCCTAACATGCAAAGAAGTTCCTGCTACAAGAAAAGCCCTGGGTTTTGACAACAAAGAATGCTGGCTGGCGGATCGGGAACCCGTTTAGCGGGGGATCCCCCGCCCCCCGGGCTGATTTGGCAGCCCTAAGGTTGACAAGCTTGTGTCTCTGGCTCCCTAGGCTACTTCCGAATCAGAGTCACGAGCCAGTACAGTGGGGGGCGATGAGATCCAGCACAAAGGAAGAGAAGGGTAAGGAAGGGAGTGAACTGAGGGACAAATGCAGTCACCTCGAGACTGGACTACTGTAATGCTCTCTACATGGGGCTGCCCTTGTCGCAACTCCGGAAGCTGCAGCTGGTGCAGAATGTGGCGGCCAGGTTGCTGATGGGCCTCACTATGCAAGAGGACACCCGGCCTGTGCTGAAGGCACTGCACTGGCTGCCAATAGCATACCGGATTCGCTTCAAGGTGCTGGTCTTGACGTTTAAAACCCTATATGGTCTGGGCCTTCCTACCCGAGGGACCGTCTTTCCCCACATGTTCCCCAGAGAGCACTGAGGTCGGGGTCACA
Organism: Lepidodactylus listeri; assembly: GCA_029233225.1. NCBI lineage: Eukaryota > Metazoa > Chordata > Lepidosauria > Squamata > Gekkonidae > Lepidodactylus > Lepidodactylus listeri. The sequence goes on along the minus strand of JARCFY010000004.1, from coordinate 5,114,635 downwards.
GAATCGCGTAGCCCTTCCTGGGCTGAAAGATGCTCGACAGGCCTCTACCAGGGACGGGGCCTTTTCAGTGGCGGCTCCACACTGGTGGAATGAGCTCCTGGAAGACATCAGGGCCCTGCGGGACCTTTTACAGTTCCGCAGGGCCTGTAAAACAGTTCCTTTTACAGTTCCGCAGGGCCTGTAAAACGGAAGTAACATCAATAACAATGAAGGCCTGGAATATGTTGGATGTTACCTGCAGTCGCACTTTATGATTATACCATCGTGGTCTAGCAAGATATATTCGTTGGCGGCACTTTTATCAGTCACTTTATCTGCTTTTTATTTAGGATTATGAACTGTTACTTTAGGAGTTTTATTGAATAATTATTCTGTTTTAATGTATGAATTTTATCGATTAATGGTCTGTTTCAATGTACTTACCTTCTGACGTAAGCCGCTCTAAGCCTGCCTCGACGAGGAGGGCAGGACAGAAGCCGAATGAAGGAATGAAGGAATAAATAAAAAACCTTGGGAAACAGACTGGCCAAACGCATTTGACCGCCGACACGGCCTTGGGAAGGGTTTAGGCAACTGTGCGCGTCACCATCCAACACTGCACTGCATTGACCTTCCCGGACTCCCCCCACCATCACTCAAGAAGCTTACGGCCAAGCAGAGATAAGGACCACGGACTTTGAGGGCTTAAAGTTCACGCTGTTTAGCCCCAACGCCAGGCCGGCTGCCATCTGCTCAGCACAGCCAACACCGGCCGGCCGGCCCTCACAGCTGCCAACGGCTCAGTCGTTGCTAAGGCGATTCAGCCGCTGGAAGGGCCCTGGCCTGGCTAAGAGGCGGCCGGCCAGGCCAGTCTTCAGACAGAGCCATGCCAAGCTCCAAGCGTGTCTGCGCGAATCTCTTCGGCGGCAGCTGCTGCTTTCTGGAAGTCAACCCTCTTCTTCCCTCCACCCAATTAATACCTTCCTCTAAATCCTACGCAGCTCCCGTATTTCAATTTTCCAGCTCAGCAAGCCACTCGGGCCAAAGCCTGGAGGAGTCCCTGAAACTTTCTGCCAGTGGGTGATGGGACAAACTTCCGATGGACCCCCTTCCAGGAATGGTGCCTCCGGGAGAAATTGCATCCCACACAGAAAGCGATGGGGAGACACAGGGTGGATTGACCTGAGAGGGGCTCCTTCTCCCAAGCATCTACTGGACTACGTTCAACCTGGATGTGGCCTTCTGTGTTGCCCATTTATGCAAGGGAGGGTCTTACTCCACTTTTCAAAGAAGCTGTTATCGATACCCAGATATTCGGAAAGAGGGTTCCTATCAAAGCAGTTCTGAACTCGCCACAAAAATCTCATGCTCCAGATTAGGGGAACCCAATCTTTTTGAACCTCAGGTATCTGAGGAAGGGACCTTTGACTCTCAAAACCTTATACTCTGGAAGTCGTCTTGCTCTTTAAGGTGCCGCTGGACTCAGACCTTGCTCTTCTAATCCAGACTAACAAGGCCACCCACCTGAAACTCCCTTGAAAATCGGGTTTGTGTATGCAAGGGGAAAAAAAACATTTTGTAAACAATATGTTCATTTTAAAAGGCACCCCGTTAAACACAGCTTCTGACTGGAATGATGAAGGGTTACCTTTAGCGTTGTGCACAAACTCGATCCCTGATGTTCTGTGACTGGCTCCGCCTTTTGCGGCAGCCATTTTGTGGTTAACTCCACCTCCTACAGCAGCCATTTTGTAATTGTGCCCACCACCCTGCGCCAGAATTCCAGAGGTGCCTGCAGGCTGGAAAAGGTTGGGGACCTCTGCTGTATCGTACCTATGTTGTTAAACATGTGGTGCAGGAGAAGTTTCCAGATCACCTTTTGTCCGAAAATAGTCCTCAGAGGAATGAGAGAGCCATTCTCCATGTTTCTGGTAGTCAAAGGTTAATTCCCATGAAACCTGACAAATTTTCACAGTATGTTGCAGAAGAGAAAGGCCTCGCATGTAACAAATCTTCGGGGACTGCTTAATAATACAACATTATTTATTTAGGATATTTCAGTGCTGCCTCTTCAGAGGCCTGATCGAGGTGGCTTTCTATCAAAACCACATTGCCTTATTAAAGATAACTCAATAAAAACAAGCAATTGGAGAAAACCAGAATTTTTTTTTTAAAAAAAACTGCCCATAAAAATGAAGGTTGCCAACCTCCAGATGGGGCCTGGTGATCTCTGGGTATTAAAACTGATCTCCAGATGACAGAAATCATAAGAACATAAAGAGACTCCATGTTGGATCAGGCCAATGGCCCATCCAGCCCAACACTCTGTGTCACACAGTGGCCAAAACCCAGGGGCCATCAGGAGGTTTGCCAGCAGGGCCAGAACTCCAGAAACCCTCCCACTGTCCATCCCCCCCCCCCCCCAAAGCACCAAGAATACAGAGCATCACTTGCCCCAGATTGAGAGTTCCTATCTATACTTTGTGGCTAAGAGCCACTGATGGACCTCTGCTCCATATGTTTATTCAATTCCCTCTTGAAGCCGTCCATGCTTGTAGCCGCCACCACCTCCTGTGGCAGTGAATTCCACGTGTTAATCACTCTTTGGGTGAAGAAGTGCTTCCTTCCATCTGTTCTAAGATTAGTTCCCCTGGAGCAAACAGCTGATGAACTCTATGGGATTATATTCCATTGAGGGCCCTCCCCTCCCCAAACTCCACCCCCCCCATTGGTGCAGTGGTTAAGTGTGCAGACTCTAATCTGGGAGAACCAGGTTTGATTCCCCACTCCTCCACTTGCATCTGCTGGATGACCTTGGGCAAGCCGCAGCTCTGACAGAGCTGTTCTCTCAAGGACAGCTTGGGAAAGAGCTCTCTCAGCTCCAACCACCTCACAGGGTGCCTGTTGTGGGGAGGGGAAGGGAAAGGAGTTTGTAAACCGCTCTGAGACTCCAAGTGAAGGGCGGGATATGAATCCAATCTCTTCTTCTTCTTCTTCTCATCTCCAGGTATTTTCCGAACTGGAGCTGGCAACCCTAAGAAGACAACTATTAAAAATCTGGTAAGATAAAATACCTTATTAAAAGCCTGTGTAAAAAGATGCATTTCGGTCTGGCACCTAAAAGTAAAGTAGAATCAGGGTGTGTGTGTGTGGGGAGACATACTTGAGATGAGGTCTTGACCTGGTATTTTTTTTTCAAATTTAGCAGGCTTCTAGTCCTCCTCACAGTGAAGATGCCCTGGAAAGCACCGATCAATATATTCTATCGAATGATTTCATGAACTCTTGGGAGCCAGAAGGATATTGCTGCCGACCTCTCCAGGTGGCATCTGGAGAGCTCCCACTTTTACAGCTGAGCTCCGGACTAGAGATCTCTTCCCCTGGAGAAAATGGCTCCTTAAGAAGGTCCACTCTGTACCTAGCAGAGACCCCTCCCCTCTCCCCACCCTTCCTAGGTTCCGCCCCCCAAATCTCCAGGTGTTTCCCAACCAGAATTTGCATCCCTACATAAGATGAACAGGGCCGAATTGACTGTACTCCAGAGGTGGAATTTCTGCAGCATTCCTGGACTCTTCCCCTCTGGCCAGCAGAAGCAGAATCCCAACAGAAATGGGGGTGCCAACCTCCAGGTGGCACCCAGAGATCTCCTGGTATTACAATTGATCTCCAGGTGACCAAGATCACTTCCCCTAAAGAAAAGGGCTGCTTTGGAAGGTGGACGTTATGGCATTACACCCCACAGAAGTCACTCTCCACACCCTGCCCTCCCCAGGCTCCATCCCCAAAATAGAATCAGAGAAGGGACCTCACGTCTAGTTCAACCCCCCGCACAATGCAGGAAATTCACAAAAACCTCCCCCCCCCCTCCACACCCCCAGTGACTGCTGTTCCATGCCCAGAAGATGACAAAAAACCTCCAGGATCTCCAGCCAAACTGGCCTGGAGAAGGAGATTGGATTTATACCTCGCCCTTCATGTGGAGTCTCAGAGCGGCTTACAATCTCCTTTCCCTTCCCCTCCCTGCACCAGACACCATGTGAGGCAGGTGGGGCTGAGAGAGCTCTTTTCAGAACTGCCCTTTCAAAGGCAGCTCTGACAGAACTATGGCTTGCCCAGGGTCATCCAGCAGCTGCAAGTGGAGAAGGGAATCAAACCTGCTTCTCCCAGATTAGAGTCCGCACACTTAATCACTACACCAAACTGGCTCTCCTGATCCCGAAGTGGCGATCGGCGTTTCCCTGGGCGTGTAAGAGAGGGCCACGAGAACTAAGCACTGAGGCAACCCTTCCCACCCTCCCTCTCTTGATCTGCCTGAGTTCACAGAGCCAGCAAATCTCCAGGTATTTCCAATCCCAGAGCCTGCAACCTTTCAGTGGAACAGAGGCAGAACTTGGAGGGAACTGTCACGGCAGACCTTTGAGAAGACCTCTGGGCAGGTGATCAGAGACAGCAGAATAGACATTTGGAATGTACCTCCAGAGCTGGACTTAGGGTTACCAGCTCCGGGTTGGGAAACAACTGGAGGTTTTGAGGGTGGAGTCTGAGGACAGTGGGCCTTCGGGAGGAGGGGGACTTCAGCGGGGTATAATGCCATCGAGTCCACCTTCCAAAGTGGCCATTTCCCCCAGGGGAACTGATTTCTGTCGCCTGGAGGTCAGTTGTTATCCCAGATCTCCAGCCCCCACCTGGAGGTTGGCAACCTTAGCCAGACCATTGCCAAGGCCTTCACCCACCTGGATAATCATGCCCAATGTTAACTCCATGCCCGTGTTTCCAAAGACCCGCGGCAGCGATTGATTCCCTGAGCACGTGGTGCTTGAAGCTTTGCCGGAGACACCTGCGTGCGCCTCCATTGGTTCCAGCCTTCTCCTGTCATCCCACAGATAAATATATTCCATTTAAGCATGAGAGGTTTATGACTTAAAGGTCAAGCAGCTGTTTCTAGCTGTCAGATTTTCATCATGACAGTTTAGCAGATGGCAGGTGAAATGCGGCTTGGAGGAACGGAAGATCACTGTCTACCTGTCAAGGCGGGAAAAAAATAAAAATCTATTTGAGATCCGGACATGCCCGACGTGCTCCAGGTTAGCTGAGAGCATCACAGATGTGTGCGGAGGGTATGTGCATGTGTGTGTGTGTGTGTTCACTTTACCTTTGGAAGGTTGAGACGCATTTGCACAGAAGGTCCAGGGGTTTTTGCAGACAGTCGCAACAGAGCTACGTGCAAAAATAAAATTTAAGATTTGGCCTGCTTGGGCCCCTTTTTCCGGATTCTCTCTGAGGGATATCACTTTAGGTCAGTTGAGGATTCCCTGAAGGATTCCCGCCAAACCAGTTCAGCGCTCCAGCTGACAAATACAGAAATTATATCCAGTGTCTGAAACCAGGAAAAGGACACCTGGTATTGTGGGATGTTAAGATTCTGAGTTGGTAGACCAGGTTACCATTCCTGATTCGAGAGAAAATGTCACCCTTTAGCGCCCAATGCTACTTTCTTTGGGTTATTGCAGGGGTCTTTTCATAGAAAAAGAGGTGCAGGAGCTAATTAGCATAACATATTAGCATAACTTATTTGCATATGCCACACCCCCTGACATCACCGGAAGTGTGTCAGAAGGCAACACCCACTGCTCAGGCTCCACCCCAAAAATCTCCAAGTATAACTCAGAGCTGGCGAGCCAGCTTTACACTTGGACTAAAGACACTTTAGGTTTCCTTTGCTCTTGCAGGGAAGCTACCCTACAACAAGCATGAAGATACAGATCGAGTTAGTATGCTTTTGCTTTTTCCCACAGCGCACCACCATATGTGCCCTGCTCCTGGGTTTGTTACTCCCGGAACGGTGTTCCGGCGCGTTCCTGCTTGAAATGACCCCTGGTTATTGGGAAGATCAAATGAGACACAAATCAAACAGATTTAATAGAGAAAGTTGTAAGCAATTTCTGGGCCAATTTACCTGATTATATCTTAACATTTTAGAGTTGCTTCCACCTTCTCCTAATTACCTTGTTTTGTGTATTATATGTATGTTTTATATATTATATAGAACAGTGTTGAAATTGTATTCCTATTAATACTGTGTGTTTTTCCTAGCGAGCCAGTTCGGTGTAGTGGTTAAGTGCGCGGACTCTAATCTGGGAGAACCGGGTTTGATTCCCCACTCCTCCACTTGCAGCTGCTGGATGACCTTGGGCAAGCCATAGTTATGTCAGAGCTGATCTTGAAAAAGAGCAGTTTCTGTCAGAGCTCTCTCAGCCCCACCTACCTCACAGGGTGCCTGTTGTGGAGAGGGGAAGGGAACGAAGTTCGTAAGCCGCTCTGAGACTCTGAGTGAAGGGCGGGGTATAAATCCAATCTCTTTGTCTTCTAAAGAATATCCATTATATATTTATAAGGTTTTACATATTGTAATCGCTTTGGAAGGTTGAGACGCTGATTAAGCTGTAGGTTAATCGCTGATTAAGCTGTATATATCTATGTTACTGTTGTTTGTTATCTGTTATCTGTTAATCTAGAGTCTTATAAAGTATATAATATTTTTTTAAAATGGGACACACTTTATGTCTGTTATCTAAATATAGGGAAACTCCTGGAGTTTTGGGGGTGGAGTAGGACCTCAGAGAGGCCCCACTGGTGGACCTCCTGATGGCACCTGGGTTTTGGCCCTGTGTGACACAGAGTGTTGGACTGGATGGGCCACTGGCCTGATCCTACGTGGCTTTTCTGTATTCTTGGTGCTTGGGGGCTACACTGGGAGGGCTTCTGGAGTTCCGGCCCCACTGGTGGACTTGCTGATGGCCCTTGGGTTTTGGCCACTGTGTGACACAGAGTGTTGGCTTGGATGGGCCAGTGGCCTGATCCAACATGGTGCCTCTTATGTTCTTGTTTGATAAAAAAAGACTAGGGTAAAGCCAAAAGCAATGTTCACAGAAGATTTTGGAGGGAGGTGATGGTGCCATAGGGAAGAATTGCCCTTCCAGATGGCCAAATGGGACGAGCGTTGGGCATGGACCAGGACAGAGCAGGAAACATGAGACCTGCAATACATCCACTCCAACCGACTCAGAGTTCAAACCCAGAGGACCCAAGCCCACAGCAAGTTCTGCCGAGCCCTGGTCCATCCCCCCCCCCCCCCTTTTACTCTGACCCCCATCTTTGGAGTTTGGTTAGCATCTCACACTTGCGAGCAAAGTTATTTTTAAGTACTGTAAATCTCCGCTATTATTCTCTGGTTTGATGTAGTGAGCCGTGTCATTTTGAAAGGAAATACATAACAGTATATTAAAGAAATCATGGATCTTCTCATTCACGTTTAAAACAAATTTATTACAACGTAAGAAAGCCTGAATAGGGCAAATTTATTACGATGATTTAGGACTCCGAGCACTCGAGCTAAAAATGCCTCCCAATAAATAATTTTTTCCCCTTGGAAACCCCCCCCCCCCACACTGCAAATTAATATAGTTTACCATTTCCAAAGTTATATATAACAGCGAAGAGCCTTAAATCAACAACAGAGCAAGGTTAGCTTGCCGCATCTCCGCTCTGAAGCTCGGGATTGTGACCAAGTGGCTGAGAAAGGAGGAATCAGGGGAAATCCCTTTTCTTTCTCTCATTTGGAGTACTGTGTACAGTTCTGGTCGCCACACCTCAAAAAGGATATTACAGCACTGGAAAAAGTGCAGAAAAGGGCAACTTGGATGATAAAAGGGTGGGAACACTTTCCCTATGAAGAAAGGGTGAAGTGCTTGGGGCTCTTTAGCTTGGAGAGACGACGGCTGAGGGGTGACACGATCGAGGTTTATAAGATTATGCATGGGATAGAGCAGGTAGAGAAAGAGGTACTTTACTCCCTTTCTCACAATAGAAAAACTCGTGGGCACTCCATGAAATTGCTGAGCAGTCGGGTTAGAATGGATAAAAGGAAGTACTTCTTCACCCGAAGAGTGATGAACACATGGAATTCACTGCCCCAGGAGGTGGTGGCGGCTACAGGCATGGACAGCTTCAAGGGGGAATTAGGTAAACATCTGGAGCAGAGGTCCATCAGTGGACTGGATGGGCCATTGGCCTGATCCAATGTTGGCTTCTCTTACGTTATTATGTTCCCCTGCCGGTATACTCTGCTCTCAGGGCACTGCTGCTGGGAGAAAAATCAAAACTACGTGAAAGAGGCGGCCAGGAGAATCGGGCCTGCAGTCTTTTTGCCGGGTCCCCTCACCAGATGCTGCAGATGCAGATGCTCTCCAGACAGAAGCCACGGGGAAGGGCTGTGGCTCAGTGGCAGAGCCTCTGCTTGGCATGCAGGAGGTCCCAGGTTCAGTCCCCGGCATCTCCAGTTAAAAAGGACCAGGCAGGAGGTGATGGGAAAGACCTCAGCCTGAGACCCTGGAGAGCTGTAAAGAGGGGCTGTGGCTCAGTGGTAGAGCCTCTGCTTGGCACGCAGAAGGTCCCAGGTTCAATCCCCGGCATCTCCAGTTAAAAGGACCAGGCAGGAGGTGATGGGAAAGACCTCCGCCTGAGACCCTGGAGAGCTGTAAAGAGGGGCTGTGGCTCAGTGGCAGAACATCTGCTTGGCATGCAGGAGGTCCCAGGTTCAATCCCCGGCATCTCCAGTTAAAAGGACCAGGCAGGAGGTGATGGGAAAGACCTCAGCCTGAGACCTTGGAGAGCTGTAAAGAGGGGCTGTGGCTCAGTGGTAGAGCCTCTGCTTGGCACGCAGAAGGTCCCTGGTTCAATCCCTGGCAGCATCTCCAGTTGAAAGGGTCAGTTAGTAGGTAATGTGAAAGACCTCCTCCTGAGACCCTGGAGAGTGGCTGCCGGCCTGAGTAGACAATACTGATCTCGATGGACCAGTGGTCTGATGCAGTGTAAGGCACTGTAATGTGTTGAAGTGTCTGTGCTGGTCAGTGGAGCCAGTTCATGCATTCGGCTGTGGAACGTCTAGCACAGAGTCCTTCGCCTGAGTGAGGCTCACTGCTACCATTTCTGAGTATTCTTATCTTCTCCACTGTGGGCAGGGTCTCGGTAAAGGTAAAGGTTTCCCTTGCTTGAAAGCCAATCAGATACGACTCAAGGGATGCGGTGCTCATCTCCGTTTCCAAGCCAAAGAGCCAGCGCTGTCCAAAGACGTTTCCATGGTCATGTGGCCGGCATGCCTAGACGCAGAGGGGCATGGAATACCGTTCCCTTCCCACCGAAGTGGTACCTATTTATCTACTTGCAATTTCTTGCTTTCGAACTGCTAGGTTGGCAGGAGCTGGGGCCAGAGACGGGAGCTCACTCCATCATGCGACACTCGGGTCTCGAACTGCTGATCTACCGATCTTCCGGTCCGCAGTTCTGCGTCTTAACCACTTGAGCCACTACAGCCCTAAGTGAAAGCTCTACAGGTCACCAAAAGATGGCTTCAACTTGGACAGTGCTTTCCACCACTGTCCACTTTCATGAACGTTTCAGTTCCTATAGGAAATGCCACTTCCTCCTAAGCTTCTGCTAGGGTAGAGGACTGTCAGGCAGGTTGAAAGAGAATCTTATCTCTTTGTCCTCTCCCCCACGCTCCTGTAGTGGCACCTTGGGTACTGGTTCCAATGCATCTGAGATGCTGTGATGCACTCGCAGAAATGTAGTCCAGTGCTGGACCAAAGGAGGACAATACAAAATGCTCCAATGCACAGCGTCATGCTCTGATGTTCCGGAAACAATGTCGGGGGGAGAAATTCTCTTCCAACCCGCTTGTCAACTGGTTGGCTGCCTCTTGCACGCTTGGTCAGCCACTGCCACAAGCAGCAGACCAAACGGTATGTGTATGGGGGGAGAGTCTCTTAGGTTCCAGCACAACGAATGGCATTTGCACATCCATTACTTTTCCCCATTCACTTCTGGTTGCTCGTGCACGTGTGTCTCGGCTCAGTTTAGTTTTTATTCATTTGGAAATCAACACAGTCCTACTTTAAGTCCAGTACAGGCCCGTAGCTATGGTGGGGCTTTTGGGGGCTCTGCCCCCTTTCTTAAAGGCTCAGCCCCATAAGGATTTCTCCTGTAAATGCTTTTTTCAATAATTTTAAAGCATTTTTTTAAAGGCATGTGCTCTATTAAGCAGAGTTGGGCGCTGTCGTTGACTAATTCTCGCACTGAGCAAGAGGGTTGGAGTAGGTGACCTCTAGGATCCCTACCTATCTGTCAAGAAGCTGGTTTCCTTTTGTGTGCACGCAGTCACCAACTGATGCGGCAGTCAACATATGACAAGTGAACCAAACGCAACACGCCAGAAGCACTTCATTGCATGGACGTCGTCTCATCACTGCAGGAGTCCAGCCACGACCCAATCCGATTTTCAATGCTTCCCGTGGCTTTGCTTTGAAGAACTCTCAAGGGTGCCACAAGGCCAGCCTGCTGTACATGGCTGTTGTAAGGATGACTGCGATGATGGCTCGGATCCAAGAATGTGCAAGTAGGAAAATAAACGTACTTAGGGCAGTTCTGCTTCTGCGAGTTTGTGCAGACTTTCTTCCTGTCTGAAGGCGTGATCAGTAACTCAGGAAAGCTCCTCCCCTGCCACAAATCTCATTAGTCTTGAAGGGGCTCCTGAATGCTACCTCCTTTCTACTGCTCCAGCCAGACTAACATAGCTGCCCATCTCGATGTGACTCAGTCAAGGACGTCACAGCCTCCAGTTTACAAGACCTGAGCGAGGCTATTAAGAACAGGGCTTTCGGGAGGTCACCCATTCAGAGAAAAGCGCAAGAGTCCAATATCTGAAGAAGCAAGCGGTGACTCCCGAAAGCTCCTCCCCTGCCACAGATTTTGTTAGTCTTTAAGGTGCCACTGGACTCTTGCCCTTTTCCACTGCTACAGACAGGCTAAGACTTGATCTTTCTTCCTCGATATAATACTGCAGGGGTCTCCAACCTTTTTGAGCTGGCAGGCGCCTTTGGGATTCTGGCACAGTGTGGCAGGCAGAGCCACAAAATGAAGATCTTTGTGAGGTGGTAGCAGCTGCCGCCAAAACAACTGCCAATCAAATCTCCAGTGCCCAATCTGAAGCTTCAAAAAGCCCAACCTGCCCCTGCCCGCTTTCTAAAATCACTTGGCGGCTGCCAGGACGGGTGTCGGCTGGCACTGCGTGTCGGCGCAGAGAGGATGGTGTATATAAACAGAATGTCCAGAGCGCCGTGATGAAGTAGAGTATATACAAGGATTTATTTACAGCTATAAACACAGTCTTATATTGCACTCGCCAGACAGTCGGACAAAGTGCTCCGCAAGGCAAGGGGATACCAAGACTGGCACACTCAGACATATACAGAGTTCATTATATGCAGTCATACAGCCAATCAGCAAGAAGTGCTGATTCATCTTGCACCTCCTCTGGCTGATGCAATCTGGCTGTCAGGTGACCTATCTAGCTGTCACCTAGATCCCTATGATCTATCTGACTCATCTGCTATCTTGCCTGCATATTTGGTCTCCATATGCCAACACTGCGTTGTCTGTGGGCACCACACTGGGACTCCTGCTATGATATCAAGAAATTGATGGCACCGGATCTTGTGCAACAGAAAATGCAAGTGGAGATCTGCTATGTCTGACTTAGTGCAAGTGGCTACCAGAGTGTATTTCTTGTGTTTCCGCTTGGACAAGGGGAAATTTAGTGACAGATCTAATCCGGGGGTGTCAAACATGTGGCCCCAGGGCCCCAATCTGGTCCTCAAGGACCTGGCTGTTCCCTGCTTCCTTTTCCAGTTCTGCTGCCGCCGCCACGTCACCGCTTTCCTTTCCAAGTCTCTCTCCGTCGCACAGGAGAGATGCATGTGATATTTAAAGTTCTAAAAAAATCTTTAATTGTGTCTGTGTCCTTTATAAAGTTTATATCTCCGCTACCTGGCATGACATTTTAGGACACAGATGGCCCGGTCCGACAAGGTCTCATTTATGTCAGATCCGGCCCTTGTAACAAATGAGTCCGACACCCCTGATCTAACCCAGTGTATGCAAAGTGCTTTAAAGCCTGACATTGTGGAGGGAATGCCATGTACCATTACTTACCAGGCTAACACCCGCCAAGATGGGTAGCCATGTTTGTCTGCAGCAGCAGAAAAGGGCAAGCGCCCAGGAGCATCTTCAAGACTACCAAAATTTGTGGCAAGGTAGGAGCTTTTGGGAGTCACTGCTCGCTTCTTCTGATCATCAATGACTCACGAAAGCTGCCACCAATTTTATTAGTCTTTTAAGAGGCTACTGGGCTCTGGGTTACGCCTGAGTTTTTCTTCGAAAGCCTGCAGCTGAAGAAGGGCTTTGGATGATTCAAATGTTTGTTCCCATTATCCGGTCCAATCCACGAGGTGTCATGGTTAAGAGCGGTGGGCTGTAATCTGGAGAACTGGGTTTGATTCTCCGCTCCTCCCTCCACATGAAGCCTGCTGGGTGACCTTGGGCCGGTCCTGGTTCTCTCAGCGCTCTCTCAGCCCCACCTGCCTCTCAAGGTGCCTGCTGTGGGGGGAAGAAGGGAAGGCGATTGTCGGCCGCTTTGAGACTCCTGAAGGTAGAGGAAAGTGGGGGTATAAAGACCAACTCTTCTTCTCATACAGTTCTCTCAGAACTCACTCAGCCTCACCTAAGAACAGAAGGGAAGCCAATGTAGGATCAGGCCTACATACATACGGCCAATGGCTCATCCAGTCCAACACTCTGTGTCACACAGTGGCCAAAAACCACCTGCCTCACAAGGTGCCTGTTGTGGGGAGAGGAAGGGATGGTGATTGTAAGCCGCTTTGAGACTCCTGAAGGTAGAGGAAAGCGGGGTATAAAAACCTGTTCTTCTCCTTCTTCATCATAAGACGATAAGAACATAAGAGAAGCCAATGTTGGATCAGGCCAGTGGCCCATCCAGTAAAACACTCTGTCACACGGAGGCCGAAAATACCAGGTGCCCTCAGGAGGTCCAGCAGTGGGGCCAGGACACTAGAACATAAGAGAAGCCAATGTTGGATCAGGCCAGTGGCCCCTCCAGTCCAACACTCTGTCACACGGTTGCCAAAAACGCCAGGTCCCATCAGGAGGTCCAGCAGTGGGGCCAGGACACTAGAAGCCCTCCCACTGTTGCTCCCCCAACCCCAAGCACCAAGAATACAGAGCATCACTTGCCCCAGACTGAGACTTCCTTGAGGCTAATAGCCACTGATGGACCTCTGCTCCAGATGTTTATCATCATCACCATCAATGGTATGTGCTTTTGGTAGGTGGGACTATGGGCTTTGTAAGGGTAAGGTTAAGGCTACAGGCTTTGTAAGGTCTTGCCAGTTTTTTCTGCCGTGCAAAGTCTGTGATTCGGTACAAAACAGATAAAAGCCTGGCCACGACGGAGAAGAACACACACGCCATGAAACGTTCAGAGAGAAGAGGAGGGGGGGGGGAAAGATTCACCTTGATAATTTATTAAATTAAAACATCACACATGTTCATTAGGTGAAGATCTGATCGCGTTTAAGGTAGGAATTACCAAGCAGAACCCGAGAAGAGTACGTGGGGTGGTGGAGGAGGGGTGGGACCGCTTCGCAGACCCCGTTGTTTTCAAAGTGCATGTGTCTTGGAGGGGCGGGCTACGGCCAGCCACTAGGGAAAACCAATGCTGCACTGGGGGGGGGGACAGAGCCCTTCCCCCCCCCTTCATTCCCTGGATGGAGCTTTCGGTAACGGGACTTCGGTCGCGAGCTTAAATTTGTATTCTCTTCTACCGTTTCAGCAGATGGGAAACAATACCTCTCGTATGCTCATCTCTACCCCAGCTATTGGTTTTTGTCCTTCCCTGCCCCTTGGAATGCCGCTGATTCGCTGCCACCACCACCGCCCCTCGCTCCGAGACCACAAATGTCTTTCAGTATCGTCAACATTATAACGCCACCCTAGCAAAATTCTTTTTTTGTTTGGTTTGCTCTCGTTGGCGAGGAAGCACAGCTCTAGAGACGTCTGACAGTGAGGTCTACATGGGAGGGATTTCAGATTTGGTTCCTGGAGGATATACATGCTGGGGGTGGGGGGAGAATGAGAGCTGCGTGGAGAATGCACACTCCCTGAACTCTGTGGCGCCTGTGCACATATCGCAAGGGCGTACATGGGGGATTTGGCACATTACCCAGCCAATGGGCAGTCTCCAAACGACGCAGGATGTGCGCACGGCTGGAAGGGCAATTTCGCACACCGCTCATTCCCTATGCGCGTTCTCCACTTAAACACTCTACACGTCCGCCCGTCCGTCTCCCCCCGCCCCCCCCGGGGTTGAGATATGAAACACATTTTGAAGATGTTTAGATTGCCTGAACAATATTCCAAATTCCTGGCTGGCAGCCTCCGTATGAGCACAAGGGACATTCCCCTCCTCCCCCCGCACATTCTCTGTTCGTCTCATGTTAGCCACGGTGCGCTTATCGAAATGACAACCAACTTTCCACGTCCGTGACTTTTGCGTCATTAAACGGGGAATGCTCGATCGGCCCACCCAAGTTGCACTTGGGCCGTTTTCAGTGCAATTTTTTTTTAAAGTGTCTCGTCGGCAGACCTTTCCTACGGATGAATCCGGCCGTTACGGAGAGTGTTTTGGGTCAAACCCCTGACGATGACCATTTGCCAAAGGCATTGACGACCGAGGTACGATTTGACACAAAAATCGACAGCGCTAAGCCGTCCTGTTTATCAAGAGCTTTATCGGAAATCCGAGGTTCAATATTAATGGAGGTTAAGTATTGGCACCTTGTAAGAACTGGGGGATGAAGTGGGGGGGGGGGAAATCACTCGGGACGGAGTTCGGGAATGTAAAAGCCGAAGGCACCTTTTTGCGGCTGAGAAATCACGTCTTCAGAAGGTGAGCGGCCGAGAACTGGCCAGCAGCTAAAGGCAAGGCGTTGGGATTTGGTTCCCAAACAAGAAAGAGCCATCTAGAAAAGGGATCTGGGAAAGGAACTATGCTGTCTGTTTTAATCTTGTTCCCTTGCTATTGTCTTAACTCCTATTTCAAGCTGAACTCCTATGCTAAAACGGAAGAGGGTGTTGTTCCGGTTGGTAAGCAGATATCTGCAGCCCCTGAAGACAATGCTAGCCACCCACATCTGGAGGACGCAGGAAGACAGAACCTCAGGAACAAGGGCCGGAGGAGGTGCCCTGTTTACGCCCTGTGGCAGAGCCCACAGCTGAGCCGAAGCACGAGGAATTGTGCTGGTCTGTTACACTAGAACTGCAATATAATCCTGAATGTCAGCTCCCACTTTGACCGGTGATTTAATCATATTACAGAGTATGATACACAGCTCAGCTGAGACCTTGTTGAGCCAGGTACAACCTGGGGGAAAAACTTGGGTGGGAAAAACCTGGGACCCTGAAAGAGGAATCACTGCACACAGAAGAACGCCCCTTGCTTTACAAGGCACTGAAACTTCCGTTTGCTCCTAGCACCGGGCATCGACCGACCAACATTTCGAGCAGCGTTGTTTGGGAGGGGTCGGTGCTTGCAGAGAGAGAGAGGCTAAAATTAGGAACGGTAGGTCGAAACAAGAGCCGTCCCCGACCCGCAGTGACCCGCCAAGAAGGGGCAATGGCCAACTGTCTCCCGGCACCACCCTTCCACTGCCTCCAGCGCCTGCCGCTTCTGCTAAAATACAGACCCCTGCACGGTGCAGGAAGCGAGTGCCGATCCTGCAATCCGCAGTCTTTTTTTTACCAGTTTTGCAGATTTCTGTAAATAGTGGTGGGAAGGGGAGTGACCTCTCCAACGAAACTGAAACGGATAAGGCATGAATAGTTAAAGCCAGAGAGACGAACACGCGCTGCGAGCTGATCAGTGAAAATAATTCCTGATTTGCCTCTCTTTGTAACGTAAAGCGGTACGGAGGCGGGACTGGAGCGACCGGACCGGACAGCACGAGTCGGAGAAAAATCTCTCGGAAGAGTTTCCTCGCCCTTGAACTGCAAGGCCTCTTCACGCTGGAGACAGGGGGGTGAAATACAATTTGGATTGCTGCAACGGCAGATTTTATGAAGCAGGTGAGCAACCAAGGGTGTGCTTTCTCCATAGGTGGCTGTGTCCTATGTGATTTTTGTCTTTCTTTTTTTTTTAAAAATAAAGAGGCTTAGTTTATAACAGGGTCACAAACCAAGAAAATGCACACTCAAAGGGAGGAGTTTTGCCCCCCAGAGACTCTCCTCTACCCAGTGTGTACATGCAGCACCGCCAACATTTTGTGGTGATCTTCTTGGAAGGCCGTTTCCACAAACGGGTTGCGAACGTGGGACGTTCTTTGCCTTTGACCCTTGTGGATCAAACTGTGATGGCTCCAGCCGGTAGAGCGTTTTTTTGTTTCGCCTCTGCGGCTGTCGGAGCTGCACCACTCGTGAGCGGGGGAAACAAGCTGCGCTTTGGTAAAGAGCGTCTCGTGTGCCGCCATGCACGGTGTGTGTGTGTGGGAGATGTGGCTCTGGAAGAATGGCTGAAAAGCCCAGGCATCGAGAATGAAATCCTAACCCCTCCCACAATTATACGAATTTTTTCCTTTAAAATGGAAATGCGTATTTTGTTAACAGCTCAGAATCAGCCGACTTAAAAACAAGCAAACCCCCAAATGCTTTTATGACATGATTTGGAAGCTGGATTTGGAAGATGGAGTTAATTTGCTAAGGGGAAGTTAGGAGACCTGTCGATTGAATAATTTAAAACCAATATTCTGACATGTAAACACACTCGTATTAGAAAAGAGGGAGGGGGGAGAGGTCCTCTGATCCATCAAGAAAGGCTGTGTGGGCTGGACGGCCCATCAAATGAAAAAGATCTCCTCCAAAATTCGGCTCTCCTCTAGCTCAGCAGCCCCGTTCCTGGCCCCAGAAGGGCTTCGACACCAGCCAGGGTTCCTCCGGCTCCCATTTCGTGGCGCGTGGGCCCCGTGGAGGCCGCAACGTTCACTACAGCGATGCTGGAGCCCGGGACTCATTGCTTCGACCAGGTCAAAGAGGGAGGTCTCATATCTGAAAAGAGAAAGCGAACACTGCTCAAAACGCTGCGTCAAACGTCTCAAAGACAATAGTTTATGGGACTGCAGAGAAACGCGGCCGCAAACTTTTCCAGACCCTCTGCGCTGAGGTGAGGATGCACGCCTGAGCGTCATCCATGGTAACAGACTTGACAATAGGTGCTGCTGCCCCCACCCCCATTTAAAGTAAAAGTTTGGCACTCGAAGGCAGCGCAAAAGAGTACATCAGTTCTGGCATTTGGCATAATTTGAGCTCCTGCTACAAGAGGCCGAGTGTAAAGTCCAGACCTCAGGGGAGTGTGCTTAAGCTGACCTGTTTGAGGTGCTTTATATCAGAGGCCCCCAGTCTGTTCGAGCTGGCGGGCACCTTTAGAATTCTGACACAGCATGGTGGGCGCAGTCACAAAATGGCTGACGTAAGTGGAGGAGCCAGCCACAGAACGGCAGTCCCAGCTTTCTTTCAGTTGCACAGTGAAGATCTTTGTGCTGCCAAAGCAATGTTTTTAAAAATCGGCACAGCCAATCAAATCTCCAAAGGCCAATGGCCCCACCTGGCACTGCCTATTTTTGTAAAAACACTTGGCGGGCGCCAGGAAAAGTGGCGGGGTGGGCATGGTGCCCACGGGCACGCTGTTGGGGATCCCTGCTTTACACGGAAGGGCGGAAGGAGGTGGTGTCTGTCTTCCAAATTGACCGGATCCCTCGCCGAGTCTGACTCCGTTCAGCCGCTTTCCCCGTCTACCTTGATCAAAAAGGGGGCCGCCCTCTCACACAAGAGACTGCCTGGGATTCTAAGGCTCCAAAAGAAATCTTCATTCTGTCCGTATTGCAGGGCCGGCGCCAGCCTATCCTGAAGGGGAGCAGCTGACAGGGCCTGGGGCTTCCATTGCCGTTAACCCTGCCCCCTCGCTTATTTTCTAGCCCTCTCCTCTGCTCCCAGCTGCACTCCCCCCAGTGCCGTTGAAAAAAGAAGATGAGGAGGAGGAGGAGGAGAAGGAGGAGATTGGCTTTATACCCCGCCCTTCATTCACTTGGAGTCTCAGAGCGGCTTACAATCTCCTTTCCCTTCCCCTCCCCACAACAGACACCCTGGGAGGGAGGTGGGGCTGAGAGAGCTCTGAGACGACTGTCCTTGAGGGAACAGCTGGTACGGAGCTATGGCTTGCCCCAGGTCATCCAAGCCAGGTGCAAGTGGAGGGGTGGGGAATCAAACCCGGTTCTCCCAGATTAGGGTCCGCGCACTTAACCACTACACCACACTGGAGAAAAGGGCCATAGGGGCAGTGGGAGAGCTCACCATTGAGAAAGGGAGGGATAGACAGGAAGTTGGGAAGCATGTGGGGGGGTGGGGGGAAGGGAAGGAATGCCTGGGGGTTGGTAGAAGAGGGAAAGGGGTCCTTGGCAACTATCTGCCCACCGCCCCTCAAGACTTGGAACCAGGCCCCGCTGTTCCGCCATGGGGGCTAGGATCTTGCTGCTTAAAAAACAATATAAGCGTTCCAGGCTGGAAATTTCTTACAGTTGCAACACAAGAGTTACCGCCACTGTTCCCTCTAAGCTGAGCTAGTGTGAGCTAGCTCACAGTTTTTTAGCCTCCGGCTCACACATTTTTCGTCTCCGCTCAGGAAGGAGGGCTCCAGAGCAAAGTAATTTATGCAGCAGCCAAATCGCTCGCTCACAACTTTAATGCCAGGAGCTCACCAAATAGAGTATTTGCTCACAATACTCCACAGCTTAGAGGGAACATTGGACTTACCGCCTGCTCTAACAGGGCTGCCAACCTCCGAGTGGGGGCTGGAGGGTCTCCCGGGATCACAACCTCTAAGCTGTGGAGTCTTGTGAGCAAAAATTCTACTTTGCGAGCTACTGGCGTGAAAGCTGTGAGCGAGCGATTCGGCCGCTGCAGAAATCAGTTTGCTCTGGAGCCGTCCCTCCCGAGCTGAGACAAAAACGGGTGAGCCGGAGGCTAAAAAAACTGTGAGCTAGCTCACACTAACTCAGCTTAGAGGGAACACTGATCACAACTGATCTCTAGGTGACAGAGATCCATTCCCCTGGAGAAAATGGCCGCTTTGGAGGCGGGGCTCTATGGCATGGTACCCCACTGAGGCCCCTCCCCTCCACAAACCACACCCTCTTGGGCCGCAGCCCCCAAATCTCCACTTCTTTCCCATCCCAGAACTGGCGACTCTACGCTCCAACCATGCCCCACAAGCAAGCACCCAGGTAGCCATCATTCCTATTCCACACGAGCGGAAGATCGTATCAGCCATAAACAACATTCCGTTTTTATAGCGTCAGATCTAAGGCCAGCGTTATTCCAGTATCCTGACTCCGACAGATGTTAGACCCCGACTTGGCAGCTCCAGGGGGCTGTTCTCCCTAGGTCTGCCCAGGTCTGAGGTGTCCAGAAAACACTTTAAAGTCAGTTGCCCTAAAAATCCCCCCCCCCATCGCCTCGTGTTCCCATCTTCCCCAAAATGGCTGTTTTGGAATTGACCAGTCAGCCCGTCTCGGTGGGGAAATCCTTCGCGCTCCGGAGCACGGCAACAGTTTTGCCGAGAACTTGCAGCCGGAGAGGCCAACGAAAGTTCAGGGGAGTACAGTTTACGATTGCATCGAACCGATCTCCTGGATACTCACCAAACGCCGCCTCCTGTTCTGCTTTAGACAAAGGAGAAAAAAAATATATAAACTCAGGGAGGTAGCATAGGTGGGAGCCGGGGGAGCGGGGGGGACAGGATAAAGGTTTATAAGGTGGACAAAAGGAAACGCGACATTACACAGAGAGCGATTAAAATGTGGATTTCGCTGCCAGAGGGTGCCGTGGTGGCCACAGGAATAAACAGCTTTCAAAGGGGATTAGATAGATTCGTGGAGGATGGCTACTAGCCATGATGAGTGAGGGGAACCTCCACACTCAGAGGCACTAATCCTCTGAACCCCAGAGCCAGGAGGCAATGTCAGAAAAAGGCTTCGGCCTCTTGGCCGTGTTGTTGGTCCTCTAGAGGAACTGGTTGGCCAGTGTGTAAGATAAGGTGCAGGACTGGATGGACCCTCACTGGTTTGATCCATCAGGGCTCTTCTGAAGTTCTTCTCAGGGGAAGGCCTCGGCCTCCATGCCCTGTTGTTGGCCCTCCAGAGGAACTGGTTGGCCCCTGTGTGAGACGGGATGCTGGACTAGATGGACCCTCACTGGTCTGATCCAGCAGGGCTCTTCTGAGGTTCTTCTCAGGGGAAGGCCTCGGCCTCTATGCCCTGTTGCTAGCCCTCCAGAGGAACTGGTTGGCCCCTGTGTGAGACGGGATGCTGGACTAGATGGACCCTCACTGGTCTGATCCAGCAGGGCTCTTCTGAGGTTCTTCTCAGGGGAAGGCCTCGGCCTCTATGCCCTGTTGCTAGCCCTCCAGAGGAACTGGTTGGCCCCTGTGTGAGACAGGATGCTGGACTAGATGGACCCTCACTGGTCTGATCCAGCAGGGCTCTTCTGAGGTTCTTCTCAGGGGAAGGCCTCGGCCTCTCTGCCCTGTTGCTGGCCCTCCAGAGGAGCTGGCTGGCCACTGTGTGAGACGGGATGCTGGACTAGATGGACCCTCACTGGTCTGACCCAGCAGGGCTCTTCTGATGTTCTCATCAGGGGAAGGCCTCGGCCTCTCTGCCCTGTTGTTGGCCCTCCAGAGGAACTGGTTGGCCCCTGTGTGAGACGGGATGCTGGACTAGAGGGACCCTCACTGGTCTGATCCAGCAGGGCTCTTCTGATGTTCTTATAAAGGCCTCGGCCTCTACGCCCTGTTGTTGGCCCTCCAGAGGAACTGGTTGGCCATTGTGTGAAACAGGAGGCTGGACTAGATGGACTTTTTATTTTTTTGCTGTGCCCACTGCCCCGTGTCAGAATTACAATGGTGCCCACAGTCTCAAAAAAGGTTGAAGACCCCTGCTAAAGATGCCAGGAGTGGCTTGGCCAGGGATCTGCACATAGCTGCACATGGCTGTAAGCATCAGGTATGGGGCTGGGGGTATATTTTTGGAGCAGGAAAGCTTGGTCTGGCAGACTTAGGGCTGCCAACATCCGGGTGGCGGCTAGAGATCTGCTGGGATTACAACCGATCTCCAAGTGACAGAGATCAGTTCCCCTGGAGAAAATGGCTGCTTTGGAGAGCTGACTGTATGGCATTATACCCCACTGAGGCCCCTCTCCTCTGTAGGCTCCAGCCCCCCCCCCCCAAATCTCCAGGAATTCCCTGACCTAGAACTGGCACAGGAAAAATGACACAGGGTTTCAGAGGGCGAAGCTGGTTCAGCTGTCAGGAGGGGATGGAGAAGACAAAGGGTAGAGGTACAATTGTATTGTTTAGACATGGGATTTATTTTATTACAGAGAACTCTAACAGCATAAAACTGTCGAAAAGAGCAAGAGTCCGGTATAGGGTTGTCAGGTCCGACCTAGCAGCTGGCGGAGAGATCCTTGGTCCTTTCCGGGAAGTGATGTCAACACGTCACTGACATTGGGGGAGGGAGGTAATGGTCTAGTTTTTGGGCAAAACTCAATGGTTTGTAGCCAGTTTTACCACATGTTCCCCAGAGAGCTCTGTGACCAGGGTCGCAAAATCGACTGGCCCTCCCTGACCTTAAGGATGCCAGGCTGGCTGTAACGGGCCAGGGCTTTCTCGGTGGTGGCTCCGTTCTGGTGGAATAAGCTCCTAGAAGAGATCAGGGCCCTGCGGGACCTTATGCGGTTCCGCAGGGCCTGCAAGACGGAGCTCTTCCATCAGGCTTAAAGGTAGAGAACCCAGTTCCCTGGAGTAATTAAAAACAGCCTATGCCAGCCACAAAAAAAGGATTAGATCTATGGGGCCAATCACTACAATACATTATTGACTGATTGCCGCCATTGTTTAATAATATGATTATTATTAGTATTACCTAATGTTAACCGCACCTTATAATGCTGGACTATTTTAGATGATTTTAGGACTGTTTAAATTGTAATCAATGTGTTTTATTCTTTTATGTAAGATGGCCTGAGCTGGCCTCAGCTGGGAGGGTGGGGAATCAATCTGATAAATAAATAAATAAAAAACAGAGTTTTGTCCAAAAACTAGAGTGTCGCTGTGTGACGTCAGCGATGTGATAATGTCACGTCCGGGTGACAGCATCATGTCGCCTTCCGGGGCAGTTGGAGGGGAGGAGTGCCCCCACAAAAGCGGGGTTCTCCCGCCCCCGGTGGGGGTCTGGCAACCCTAGTCCAGTAATACCTTAAAGACTAACAAAATCTGTGGCAGGGTATGAGCTGTTGTGAGCAGTGACTCACGAAGGGCCCTCCCACAAATGTTGTTCCACTTTAAGGTGCTCCCGCACTCTTCCAGTTTGGTGGAGTGGTTAGGAGCACGGACTCTAATCTGGGAGAACCGGGTTTGATTCCCCACTCCTCCACTTGCAGCTGCTGGGTGACCTCGGGCAAGCCATAGCTCTGCACCCGTTGTTCTTGAAAAAGAGCAGTTTCTGTCAGAGCTTTCTTAGCCCCACCTCCCTCACAGGGGAGGGGAAGGGAAAGGAGTTTGTAAGTCGCTCTGAGACTCTGAGACCGATTTCTCATGAGGCGCAGCTACGGTGTCATTCTTCCCTTTGCCCCGATTGCGTGCTTGAATTTCCCACTATTTGCCCCACACTGCATTTCGACCCGTGACTTCGCCCGAATCCTGTTCTTTGAGAATCACTGAAACTGCGGGGGAATTCGGGCGAAGCCGCGGGTCAAAATGTGGAGAGGGGCAAATAGTGGGAAATTCAAGCACGCAACCTGGGCAAAGGGAAGAACGATGCCGGGGCAGCGCCTCGTGGGAAATCGGTCTGAGTAGAAATCCAACCTCTTCTTCTTCCTCTTTGCTATTGCTACAGACAGACTAATAGACAGTAGTACCCGTCTTGATAAAACTGCAATTTCCCTTGAACTCCTGGGGTGGATGCACGCCCCTCTTCTCTCCTCCACCCCAAAATCAATTGCCCTGTAAAACCTGAGCCACACTTTCTATGTTAGTTCACGGTTGTCGTGATTCTGGACCTCAGGAGGATGAGCAGCCCATAGGCCTCATGGAAGCCTCTCTCCCGCAAGGGCCTGAGGCCTACGTTTCCAACAGGCCTACATTTCCCGGGCATCTCCCAAGTTTCAGGATTGGATGGCGGGGGGATGGCGGGAAAGGAGGAACCAATCCCTGTCAAGGAGGCGGAGCTCTAACAGAGAGCATATCGGGCCCCGCCTACAGGGGGTGTGGCTGACTTGGATCGGGCTCTGAAACAGTGAAGACTGTAAGGGCGCTTTCACACACGCTGAATAACGCCGTCTCGATGCACTTCAGTGACCGTCTGCAAGTGGATTTTGCCATTTCACAAGGAAGGGAATTCTGCATTGGGTTGCGAGCTGTGCTCCGCGTCCCCTGCAGCCGCCGCCTCCAGAACCGGAACCTCTGAGGTAGTCATGTCGGGGAGCTTTGCTGATATCTGGCCAGCTGCTTTCTTCGGGAGCTTTGCCCTGAGTGAAATCTCCCCTGTTTTTGTAAAAAAATGTTTGCTATTTACTTAACTTGCTGTAATATTTGATAAAAACTTTTCCTTGTCCACTCTTCCTGGCTTGCTCCAGGCCTCCAGTTTGGCTGTGGGGGCTGGGAGGGAGCTCTGTAGGGCCGCCAGATCCAGCCGGGGAAGTCCCTAAGGATTTGGGAGCTGTGCCTAGGGAGGGCAGGGGTTGGAAAGGGGTGGTCGGGAGGCATGGGTGTGATGTCACAAAGTCTGCTCTCCAAAGCAGCCATTTCCTCCAGGGATATTGATCTCTGTAGTTTGGAGATCAGTTGAAGTTCCGGGAGAGCTCCAGCCCCTGCCTGGAGGTTGGCAACCCTACAGTGCTGGGCCCTCTCTCATGAAGCCCTAGAACTGGAGTGGGGGTGGTCACTTAAGGCCTCTGTCTGCTCCAGAACTGAAGGGGGCAGGAGGAAAGGAGGGTGTGTGTGTAGGGGGGGGGGAGATCCCCGGAAAGGATCTGGAATCGAATCTGGCTGTTCTACTGCAGAACCAACGTGGCTACCTTCTGAAACCATTCCTGGAAGGGACATCCTGTCTGTGGTAAACCTGCGCGGGCCCAAACAATGGGCTGCAACACCTGTCTTGGCATTCTCTTTCACTTCTGAAACATACGCAGCTCTCCCACTCCAAACTGACAGCTTGGATTTCTTCCCCCCCCCCACCCCCGGCAACTTCCAAAATACCGAATTCCCGATTGCACCAGCACACCAAGACGCGATAGGCGGAACTGTAAAGAAACGGGATTTATTTTCTTGCTATAAGGGTGCCAACTGGTGAATCCGCAAATGGCTGCTTTTTTAAAAAGCTTCGGCAACTGGGGGTGGGCAGAAAAACGGCTCCCCACCCACCCCGAACGACTTCCCGTCCTAGGGTCAGCCTCAGAATATATGGGCCAGACTGTTCCTCCTCCTTGTGCTATTTAAAAGCTGCCCGGATGGCTGTTCCTTTCAGGAAGCGAGGGGGAAATGAGTCGAGGGGAGGGGAGGCCTTGCCGCGTGCGGATTCCTGGGTTTTGGCAGCAAACCACCTTGGAGTTAATTTCTCCTGCAAGTTTATCTAAGTTTTACAGCATTTCTGCTATCGGGGAAAATTAAATGATTCGAGCAGATTACAAGAGCAGCAAATATAGCAAAGATTATTTAAAAAGACCAGGCATTGGAAATCAGTCTATTTGACACTGGGGCTGTATATGCAATAAAGCAAACGCGCTCCGCTCAGCCCGCCTTATCTGATGGCGAGGAGGCCCCTTTCGGCTGTTTAGTGGTTAATCCCCTGATAATACGGTTTGTCCTGCCTTGTCGAGGCGCCATCAGACGGCTTCTCGGCTGCAGGCAAGCGAGCTCCGCTAGCGGGGCCTTGAACTTTGCAGAGCCAATTTCCTCCGCGCGGATTTCTCCAAGAATATTTAAAAGGAAACTGCCCGCCTGGCGCTGGCGGCTCCACCTGGAACTCGCTTCGTTTCGAGCACGGCTGGCCAGGTGGCAGGACTGAGGGTTCCTTCTGAGGCGGGACCAGGGCTTCCAAAGAGGCCAAAGCCATGCCTGGTTCCAGCTTAGGGGGTGGCCAAAAACACCCAGATGGTAAGTCACATTGCCAGCGTGCAACTCCATACTGGAGGCCAGGGTGGCAAGCTGCCCTCACTCCCCTCTGCGCGATGCGGAATAGCCAGCGGGGATGGAGGAGGGAAAGGAAGAGGAATGATCTATCAAGGAAGGCGAGTTCACCGCTTTCCGAGGCCAAGGGCTGGATTCCAGAGTGCTCAGATCCAATGACAAGAAGTTCAGGGTCTGAAACAGGCCCGAACGCGGCCCAAGTGATGTGTGTCATGAGTCCTGATGATGAGGCGGCCCCGGCTCCGGCTGAGCCCACACCTGACCCTGATGAAGCCTCGGAGCCCAGCCCAGCAACAGCAGCGGAGGGACAACGCCTGATGGGTAGCCCCCCGACTCGCCTCCTCCGACGATGCATTTGCGGAACCAGCTCAGGCAAGGCTTAGCATCCTGGCGGAGGGAGGTGTGCCTGCACAGCAGGCGGTCCCTCAACCCTGAGTTCTAGCAGAAGCCGGGATGCACACGCTGAGCACTAATGAACCCTGGCACCCGAGGGGTCTTTAGCTTCCCCTCCTGACGCTGGTTCCTCGTGCCAGCAACTAGTCAGTTTGACGATGCTCTGCGCCTCCCTCGCCCGTGCTCCTGATGCCTGATTCGTACTTTGAACTCTTGGCTCCTTGACTTCGGCTCCCAACGACTAGGCTCTCGGTCTGTACTTTGGACTCTGTTCTTTTGGCTCCTGCTTGCTACCCCTTGATTCTGACCTGGGACTGGACTTGGACTTTCGCTCTCTTTCGCCCTGCCTGCACCCAGCCCGTGACAGCGTGAGCCTTCCCAGAGGCCTCTAAGCCCCAGGGCGCACCCAGTGGTTGTCTGAAGGAGTCTCCTGGGGCCCATCCTTAAGCTGTGGGTGTGCCAGCGTGCCCAGACCACTCAAGGAGGAGAATCCCACGGTTCCTGGGGGAATCCAATGGTGATGGCTGAGCAAAGGAAGCAGTGGCTGATGCATAAGCAAATGCAGGAAAAACTGGATTAAGTTACATATTAGTCACTAATTGGACAAATGCATGTAGAAGCCCCCAAGTCCTCCTGCCCACCACTATGGTGGAATTAAAACAATGCAGCCTCATGTACTTACTGGAAACGGCAAAGGCACACTTTGTCACTTCCAGGATACCTCTAGGAATGGCCAGAAACTCTATGGTTTAACCACAGACTATTCAGTAATTCCTAGCATTACCCTTTGTCAATTCCAGGGTACCTCTGGGAATTGCCAGAAATGCTATGGTTTTACCATAGATTCAGTGATTCCTAGAGCTATCCTTTGTCAATTCCAGGAAGAACTTCCGGTATGTACATGTTGAATTTTTAAAATGACAAATCTTCCATGATGCTGTGCTCCCCCAGCCCCCCACTGGTTACCAGGCCCTACTCATTACTGTTCCTAAGCAGCAGATTCAATACTTCAGGTATTTGATTGGAAACACTCTTCTGCATATTCAGCCTAAATCTATCTCCTTGCAGATCAAAGAAGTGACAAAAGATAGTTCTGGGAACCATATTGCCAACGTCCAACGGAAGCTCCCGGAAACTGTCTCAGGAGATGGAGCAACCTGTATCACCAATTAACTCGACAACTGTCTAAATCCGATTTCAAGGCACACTTTGTAGGAACCAGAACCGCATTGCCAGTCTCCCCTTCTCTCATTCAGGCCCGTAGCTACAGTGGGGCATTCCGGGCCCCTGCCCCTTAATTAAAAGCCCTGCCCCACAAATAGCCCTGCCAGAAATCTTATTTTTGCATGTTTCCCAAAGAAGAAGAGAAGAGAAGATTTATACCCCGCCCTTCACTCACTTGTAGTCTCAGAGCGGCTTACAAACTCCTTTTCCCTTCCCCTCCCCACAACAGACACCCTGTGAGGTAGGTGGGGCTGAGAGAGCTCTTTCCCAAGCTGTCCTTGAGGGAACAGCTGGCACAGAGCTATGGCTTGCCCAAGGTCATCCAGCAGGTGCAAGTGGAGGAGTGGGGGAATCAAACCCGGTTCTCCCAGATTAGAGTCCGCGCACTTAACCACTACACCAAAGTGGCTCATGGGAATGCTTTTTGAAAGACTCACCATGACCGTGGTCTACAGCAGGGCTGGGCTAGAAGAAAGGGGGGACTGCTGGAGATATACTAAAGGCGCCACTCTTGAATGCCCTTCTAAGCGTTCTTGCCCTGTGGGACGGAACTCAAAAGGCATCTAAATGCCTTCTGAAGGCAATTAAATGTTCTCTGAGCTGTTTTTCCCTAAGAACTGATGTGCTTGCTGCCCGGTCCCTTGAAACAGACAGGGCTAGAAACATGCTTAGAGCCTCCCCCTTTAAAGACAGGTGTTCAGATTAATTAAATTAACTGTAAATTAATGGCCCCCTTAAAAATTTAAATGCCCCCTGAACAAAAATATCCTGGCTACCGGCCTGCCCTCATTCAAGGGCACACAATGCGCACGCCCCCCCCCTCTCATGCCATACAGCACATGGTGGAGAACACTGGAGGAGGGGAGCCAGGATACGGGCATACAGATGTCTCTATTTAGACCACCAGGGGGCAGACATTTGGGAAATGAGGGAGGGACATATGGACCAAGGCTAAGTTCTGAGCAGTACAAAATGGCTCTCTGAACTTTGGGCATTTCAATGGCCAGCCGGGAGGACGTCTAAAGGGCACCTGTCTCTCAGAATGTTTACATCCGTGGCAGGCTGGCAGTTGGGAGAAGGGAACGACTAGCCGAGGAGCTTTTTAAATACGACTGCAAAGGCCTTCCAAAGAGCTAGCCAGAGTGTGGAAAATGGAACAAACCAACCACGAGGGGCAGTGTAACCAGACAGACATCACATCTGAAGCAGCTTTGGTTCACAACGCCGAAGATTTTGATGTTCAGGAAAGACGGCGTTCCTCTTTGAATGCGCGTCCCACCCTTTGTCAGTACCATGTGTCTTGCTTCACAAATGCAGCACAACCACAATCCCACACATTTGGCCTTAGGGTTCCCAAACCCCCCCCGGGGGGGGGAACCCCTGCTCGATCGGCCTGCTTCCTGCTCGTCCGGATTGGGCCGCCGGGGGGAACCCCACCCCCAAATTGTCGGGCTGCAGAGACGTGCCCAGAGCGATCGCGTCGGGCATGTGTTTTTTGGGGGGCCGGACGCTCTATAATTCAAGGGAAAACTCTATGGTTTTCCCTCGAATTAGAGAGGTCCCGGACTGGCAAGGACTCCCCCTGCTAAACAACAGGTAAAATTTGCCAACCCTATTTGGCCTGCACAAGGCCTTTGTTTTGCACTGTCCACCTTAAAATAACAAAACGGTAGCGCTCCGCTATGCATGAAAACAGCAAGATTTCAAGTCAATCTGATATTTGGCGGAGTTTGTACGAATTCTACCACAATGCAAAAGTAATGAGATTTATTGGAGTCATAAATGCTCCGGCGCTGAGATACATGTACATTTCCTTAAACAAGCGGTGTCAGATATTATTTGATCATCATGTTCGGTGATATCTTTTCATTTACGGTCTTTGGAAATTTATTCGCCGGCCATAAATGTCTAAAAAACACACTGCCCCGGTTCTTTGAAAAGGTGATGGCATTTCGACAAAGCCTTCATGCAATATGGCATTGGAGATTAGTAACGGTAGAGGCTTGCTTTTATTTAAGCCCACATTCCCAATGAAATAAAAAGGTTTGTGTCAGAAGTTTGAGCCGAAACATAAAAATAAAACCTCGGAGTGATTTATTAGCAGTACACAAATCGCCTTTGGATTCCAGCAAGCGGCTCCGGCTGATCCAAGGCTCCTTTTTACATCTAGCACAACTTGAGCGCTGACGCACTTTCAAAGTGTTAATTACAGATAGCAAAATGCTTGGGATAATACACATGAACGCATGAAGCTGCCTTATACTGAAAGAAACCTTTGGCCCCATCAAAGTCAGTATCTTCTACTTGACTGGCAGCAGCTCTCCAGGGTCTCAGGTGGAGGTCTTTCACATCATCTGCCACCAGATCCTTTTACCTGGAGATGCCTGGGATTGAACTTGGGACCTTCTGCATGCCAAGCAGATGCTCTGAAACTGAGCTGCTTTTTGCAGAGAAGAGAACCAAACCTTTTTTTTTAAAAGTAGCATAAATCTCAGTGGACCTTGAATCTCCACCTTGCCTCTGTATGTTCATTTCCCCCTTCTGCGCTTCTCTGCCATTCCTTCATTGCCACATCTCTGCCCTTCCCGTTCTTCGGCAGGGCGTCATGAAGATGGGATCCAGCTCTTGCTGGGGAGGTCCACTGCAGCCCCAGACAAACGAGCGGCACCATTAAGATTCAGGGCTATTTTGTGCATTATTCTTAAAACGCAGATCAATTAGCCATTCCCGTTAGCCCACCTTGCTGAACGGCAGAAATCGCATGACTAGTTCTCACTGACGTTGTACGCACAGTTTATGAAAACACTGTTATACACTCTGTACTCTGCCACTGACTTCGCATGACTAACCTTGGTGAGCACACTTAGCATCTTTCTAGCATAGAGAGGCATACATATGCTAAGTGCCACCGATGACCCTAACCACAGACAATGAAATCAATCATGAATACAGATTCAGAAGTAAACTCTGGTTCATTGCTGAAATGCTTTCTGGGAAATGGCTAAACGCTGTGAAAGGTTTGTGGCCTTGTTCTGGCCAGCTACAACTGCGCATGTTTCTGATGTCAGTTAGCCTAGTTAAATGAAGAACATCAGCACTTTCGGACCTACATCAGCTACGACAGATACTTTTTAGAGCTTCATAGGCTGGGAAGAAGAAGGCCCACGGTTTAGCTAAAAAAGAAACATCTCTGCTTGAGAAAGCCCAGCCCTCAGGTCTGAGCCCAATCAGAAAGTTATGATGGACATTTGATGGAACCAATAATTATGATTTATGTGCGAGATCCTATGTCCCCTATTGTAACTTTGGGAGAGCCGGTGGGTATTCGAGGGTCCAAAGCCCTGTTGTACTTGTCCTTCCCCCTTTATTAATAAAGTCCTCAGAATTTTCACCTCTACAGGATTGTGCCAAGCAGTGTTCCCTCTAAGCTGAGTTAGTGTGAGCTAGCTCACAGCTTTTTAGCCTCCGGCTCACACATTTTTGTCTTAGCTCAGGAAGGACGGCTCCAGAGCAAAATAATTTATGTAGCAGCCGAAATCACTTGCTCACAGCTTGAATGCCAGTAGCTCACAAAGTAGAATTTTTGCTCATAAGACTCCACAGCTTAGAGGGAGCATTGGTGCCAAGCGTTTTCTCAAATTGGGCTGGGGAAACACCACCAGAGACAGCATTTCTGTCTTTCACTGAGGAGGTGAATCCTTGCCCAGAAGGTACCACGTCAGACCGCATTTGAGGGTCCGTGTGACCTGGACGCCTCAACCAAGATTGTCCCCTATGAATCACAACTCATATTAAGTCTCGCTTGTCCTCCCAGCATCAGTGTTGAAGTTTATAAGTTTATGCATGGGATAGAACAGGTAGAGAAAGAAGTCCTTTTCTCCCTTTCTCACAAGACAAGAACTCCTTGTGGGCACTCTGTGAAATTGCTGAGCAGTCGGGTTAGAACAGATAAAAGGGAGTCCTTCTTCACCCAGAGTGATGAACACGAGGGATTCACTGCCCCAGGAGGTGGTGGCGGCTACAAGCATGGACGGCTTCAAGAGGGAAACTGGATAAACATCTGGAGCAGAAGTCCATCAGTGGCTATTAGCCACAAGGTATAGATAGGAACTCTCAGTCTGGGGCAAGTGACGCTCTGTATTCTTGGTGCTGTGGATGGGAGGCAACAGTGGGAGGGCTTCCCGTGTCCTGCCCCCACTGGTGGACCTCCTGAGGGCACCTGGTGTTTTTGGCCACTGTGTGACAGAGTGTTGGACTGGATGGGCCACTGGCCTGATCCAACATTGGCTTCTCTTATGTTCTTATGTAACGTCTCTCAACTTCGGAAGGTGGTTTATTGAGGCTTTCCTAGTCCTGTGTTTGAAAACTAGGCATATTTCAAGCTTCCTCTATATACGTTGCTATTTCATAGCTCAGCAATCTCTCGTTCAAATGGATTCCCACTAGTCTTCAGAACCTACCCAGAGACGAGTACGGCACTCCACGGCACTCCACGGAACAATTGCAGCACCGCAGGACATTACTATCTAATACTCCACCTTTCCAGGCCAAAGCAGTTGCGATACTCTCGCTGTGGGACCGCACTACAGAACTATGCACAGTTTTAATCTGCAATAGAAAGCCAGAAGAAAGTCACAGTCTCAAGAGCAAAGAAGAAAGACCAAAAGAAACTGCAAAAAAGACGCGCTATCTATTTGAATAAACCGTGCAAAATATATTAAAGTGCAAGACAAGAGACCATTTCCCTAATTGTTTCTCTTATATGCATTTTGCACTTTACTATATTTTGTATGGTTTATTCAAATAGATAGCGGCTGTTTTTGCGGTTTCTTTTGGTCTTTCTTTGTTGCAGTTTTAATCTGCGGCACCACTCGAGCATGGAAATCACAGCTGACTGCAAGAACTGACACAGAACTCTCTGGGGCTCCCCGGAACCTGGCCAGTGGGGTCACCAGCGATAAAACAGAGCCTTGTAACGATATCATGGGAGACGGCAGCCGTTCGCAGGCACGGGGGGGAAGAGGAGACTTTGATAATGGTGTCGCGCTCTCACGAAGCTGCTCGGCATAGTTACAGGGCAACCCCTTCAGTGTGATAAATAGAGGGGGTGTCAAGGCGGCCTCGGCTGGAAACCAGCTCAGCTCCCCCAGGGGATTTGACCCGAAGCAGAGAAAGTAATCAGTGAAATAGAGGAAGGGTGGCTGGGCTAGATGGACAAGCCCCCTGAAATCCCTGCTGCTCCGGAGGTTACATCTACCGCATTTACTCGGCAGGGAAGCGACCCGGAATGCAAGATAACCCCCCTTCAAAAATATGAGGCACCACAAATGATTTACTGGACATAACTGTAGCTCGTCTGCAAATGTAAGATGACTCCTGTCTTTTGTTATGGTGTGCCAAAACGACAATGACAACAAAAAGCCCTAGCATTGCACTGGAGTACCGTATTTTTCGCTCCATAAGACGCACCTGATCATAAGATGCACCTTGTTTTTAGAGGAGGAAAACAGGAAAAAATGAAACAGAAAGAAAGAAAGAGAGAGAGAGAGATAAAGGAAGGAAGGAGGAGAGAGAGAGAGAAAGAGAAAGGAAGAAAGAAAGGTGGGGACAGAGAGAGAGACAGAAAGACAGACAGAAAAAAGGAAAGGAAGGAAGGAAGGAAGGAAGGAAGGAAGGAAGGAAGGAAGGAAGGAAGGAAGGAAGGAAGGAAGAAAGAAAGATAGAGAAAGGAAAGAAGAGAGACGTCGGCCTGCCATGCAAAGTCAGGCCTTTCGGTGCAAAGCAGCCACGGAGCTTAATCTGTGGGCGGGGCTTTCTGCTGCTGGCTGTCTTAAAGGGGGAAAGCACTTAAAGGGAAAGAGTACTTAACCTGGTGGGGGTTTTCCTGCATTTTCCCTTTTAAGTCTTAACAGGTCAGGCCCAGCAGGGAGGGGCGGGGAAGGCTGGGATGCCAGCCTGAATGGCGTTCCCCTGCGTTCCTGCTGAAGAAAGAGCCCTGTTACAGGTAAGAAAAGCTCCATATTCGCTCCATAAGACGCACACACTTTGCCCCCCCTTTTTTGGGGAGGAAAAATGCGTCTTATGGAGCGAAAAATACGGTAAATACTGTAGATGGATTTGCAGCGTTCGCTCTGAACACCGTGCCGAACCACACACAGATCACCTGGCTTCCTTGCGACGGCCCCATCCGAGCCGGTCGTCTACGTCAGAGTGAGAGGACTGAAGCAGAGAGAGGAATGCCAGATCCCTCTAGAACCCCCCCTCGCCCAACTAGCGCTTTGGAAGAAGAGGCAAGATGACGCAGGACGTGAATCAAGAATACAAGCATTGAAACGTTTGCTCCTCACCCTGGCGTAAAATTTCCAAGACTGCCGTGAGGCTGGGGTTATCTTTCTGCTGGTTAGCATGCACTTCGGAGAGCTCCGGACACCTCCGGGTGGGCATTCATTCCAGTCTGTGCCCGGCCTCACTAAACACACAGCCGGTATCAACAATTCAGAACGGCTTTGTTTCACACTACAAGCAGTAAGTATTTCTATTAAATAGCTCCAACCTGTTTGATCTTTGTAGTCTTGTGGACTGGAGGGGTAGGACTGGGTGGAGGAATGCCCATCAGTGGGACTCACCTACTGGGAGGGATCCAAGCCAAGAGGAGACTGTGGCCAGGACCCAGGTAAACTC
Organism: Lepidodactylus listeri; assembly: GCA_029233225.1. Taxonomy (NCBI): domain Eukaryota; kingdom Metazoa; phylum Chordata; class Lepidosauria; order Squamata; family Gekkonidae; genus Lepidodactylus; species Lepidodactylus listeri. The sequence continues at coordinate 5,081,157 of JARCFY010000004.1, read as the reverse complement.
TTGTGTCTGAGAGCAGCCACGGAAGGAGGCTTCTACATGACGGCCCGTTTGGAAACCCAGGAGCTTACACAACACATAGATTGTAATCTGACTCCAAGGCAGGTATCTATACTCTGGCTGACGATATACTAGATTTCCCTGATCTTAAAAACATAAGATCATAAGAAAATAAGAGAAGCCAATGTTGAATCAGGCCAATGGCCCATCCAGTCCAACACTCTGTGTCACACAGTGGCCAAAAATACCAAGGGCCCTCAGGAGGTCCAGCAGTGGGGCCAGGACACTAGAAGCCCTCCCACTGTCCCCCCCCCCCAAGCAAGCACCAAGAATACAGAGCATCACTTGCCCCAGACTGAGAGTTCCTATCTAGACCTTGTGGCTAAGAGCCACTGATGGACCTCTGCTCCAGATGTTTATCCAATCCCCCCTTGAAGCCGTCCATGTTTGTAGCTGCCGCCACTTCCTGTGGCAGCGAATTCCACGTGTTCATCACTCTTTGGGTGAAGAAGTACTTCCTTTTATCTGTTCTGACCCGACTGCTCAGCAATTTCATGGAGTGCCCACGAGTTCTTGTATTGTGAGAAAGGGAGAAAAGTACCTCTTTTTCTACCTGCTCTATCCCATGCATAATCTTATAAACCTCGATCATGTCACCCCTCAGCCATAGAGCCCTGCTGGATCAGACCAGTGAGGGTCCATCTAGTCCATCCTCCCGTCTCACCCAGTGGCCAACCAGTTCCCCTGGAGGGCCAACCACAGGGCAGAGAGGCCGAGGCCTTCATAAGGACATCAGAAGAGCCCTGCTGGATCAGACCAGTGAGGGTCCATCTAGTCCAGCCTCCTGTCTCACATAATGGCCAGCCAGTTCCTACAGAGGGCCAACGACAGGGCAGAGAGGCCGAGGCCTTCCCCTGAGAAGAACATCGGAAGAGCCCTGCTGGATCAGGCCAGTGAGGGTCCACCTAGTCCAGCATCCTGTCTCACACAGGGGCCAGCCAGTTCCTCTGGAGGGCCAACAACAGGGCAGAGAGGCCGAGGCCTTCTCTCCTGATGCTGCCTCCTGACATTGGGATTTAGAGGCTGACTGCCTCTACATATGGAGGTTCCTCCTACCCTGTTTTTAAGATGGAAGAGCCGCCAGGATTTGGGGTGCACCCAAATATCCTTTTGTATGTCCAGGCCTCCCGCCCAACTGCACCCCCTTCCTGATCCCGAATCCCCAAGCTATGACTCTGCCTCTGTCCACTTGCGGCGTCTGCATCCTCTGCTCCCCAGGTGGCCATCAACTTGAGTGCTCCAGTTCAGACCTTCGGCCTCCACCTCTCTCCTTCAGTGCTGCTCCGTAGCACTTTCCTCCCCTCGAAGCACCAAGATGCTTTCTTGAAGTTTCCCCGGTTCCACTCCCCTTTGACTCTCAGCTGAGAACCACCCCAGCTACTAATTTTTCTATTTAAACAATCCTGTAAGAGCCCCAGAGCCGGGGGTTCTGACACTTCTGTGCTTTGCAAAGCATCTAGTACCTGGTCAGCTGTGAAATTACACTGTCCCAACTGGCACAAAGAATCCTGGTCTTAGAGCACCTTAGAGCATCTTGGATCAGAAGGAAGGGAGGGAGGGAGGACAGGGGAGGGAGGAAGGACAGGGGTGGGAGGGAGGGAGGAAGGACAGGGGAGGGAGGGAGGGAGGGAGGACAGGGGAGGGAGGGAGGGAGGAAGGACAGGGGAGGGAGGGAGAGAGGAAGGACAGGGGTGGGACGGAGGGAGGGAGGGAGGGAGGACAGGGGAGGGAGGGAGGAAGGACAGGGGTGGGAGGGAGGGAGGACAGGGGAGGGAGGGAGGGAGGGAGGAAGGACAGGGGATGGAGGGAAGGAGGGAGGGAGGGAGGGAGCCTGACTTCCAGAATGGATGCAGGTGGCACGCATTGTCCACTTTTGCAGCTGAGGAGTCAGGAAAGAGAAGCTTCAGCTGGAGAACCTGATAACAATCTGTTGGAGGCCATCTAGAACGGATTTTCTACTTCCCTAAACAGACACCTGAAGGGAGGAAAGGCCCAGCACTTCACTGTGTGTGGAATCTACTACCCAGTAGGCAAAGGTAAAGGCTTCCCTCGCTCGAAAGCCAGTCAAATACGACTCTAGGGATGCGGTGCTCATCTCCGTTTCCAAGCTGAAGAGCTAGCGCTGTCCAAAGACGTTTCTGTGGTCATGTGGCCGGCATGACTAGACGCCGAGGCACACGGAACGCTGTCACCTTCCCACCGAAGTGGTACCTATTGATCTACTTGCAAATTTCTTGCTTTCGAACTGCTAGGTTGGCAGGAGCTGGGGCCAGAGACGGGAGCTCACTCCGTCACGCAGCACTCGGGTCTCGAACGGCTGAACTATCAACCTTCCGGTCGGCAGTTCAGTGTCTTAACCCCTGAGCCACGGCAGCCCTTGCTACCCAATAAGGCTTCATCAAAAAGCAAGAGCTGGGCAGCTGTCTGCAGAGCTAACGGTGTTTGTGAACATCCCTCATAAGAGGCACCAGATGGTCACCAACTACTTTTGCCAGACATTTCCTGGGAGGGGGGAGGGAGGGAGGGAGGGAGGGACTTCCAGCTGCTTCCCTCTTCACCTGATTCCCCCCTTGCAGAATTCCCTGTCCCTTTAGAAGAAGCCCCACTTGGTAAAGCAAGCGTGCAGGCAGGAGTTGGCACGGCTGGAAGAAATTATCATGCTATCTCCACGTGGAGGGGAGGGCAAGCGGTGCCAAGTCCAGCGCTTCGAAATCACAAAACGGAAACTCCAGCTATAAAGACAGGCGATGGGAGATGTCTGTTCAAAGCAGGAAGGCTAGAGTGTGAGATTTCATGAAGCTGCACCCAAGCAAAACGCTCAGCCAACGGTGACCGACCACAGGCTGCTGCCCATCCGGTGCCCCCCCCCCAAGATCTTTTGGGAAACAAAATGGAAGCTTGGATGAGCACTTGGGAGTCTCCAGTCTTCCTGGGTCTCCACCCACTTTCCAGGGCTCTGCTACCATTCTGCTGGCACCGTTCTGCTAGGGTCTTCTCTAGGTGCCAGCCTGCAAACGGGCAGAGTCAACAGTCGCCCATAGGTGTGCCTTCACCTTATAAAATGGCCTCTGCTGAGGAGGTCAGGAAGGATCCCACTTTGATGGCTTTCCGCAGATGATGCAAAACAGAATTATTCAAGAGGGCCTTTCAATGCAAGCAGTAGGGGAGCGGTGTTACAAAAGGCTTCACAAGGTCCCTTGGATAAAATTATGGGGGGCTGTGGTCTTTACTACTGCGTATGGCTTACTGAAACTGAGATCCGACTATGGAATTTTGCATCATTTAAAGAGTCAATACTTCGATTCAGTTCTGGAAGAAAAAGCAGAAAAGGAGGAGGAGGAGATTGGAGATTGAATTTATACCCCGCCCTTCACTACCTGAAGGAGTCTCAGAGCGGCTTACAGTCTCCTTTCCCTTCCCCTCCCCACCACAGACACCCTGCGAGGTAGGTGGGGCTGAGAGAGCTCCTTCGAGGACTGCTTGTGAGAGAACAGCTCTGGGAGAACTTGTGACTGACCCAAGGGTCACGGCAGCAGCTGCATGGGGAGGAGTGGGGAATCAAACCCGGTTCTCCCAGATCAGGGTCCGCGCTCCTAACCACTACACCAAACTGGCTCTCCTACAGCCGTCACCTTGCCGCATTGTTGACTGAATGTCCGTCCCATCGATTGCATTGACTCGCTCTCAGTAATCCGCCTGGAGTCCAAGCGAGAAAGGCGGACTATAACGTAAATAAATTACAATAAATGAAACCAATAAATAAGGAGAGGTGCCCAACTTGTGGCCCGCAAGAGCAGACGGAGGCCCAGACCTGCCTCTCTCCCCCACCTACACGAGTCTGGATGGCCCTCAACCTGTCGGCTGATTTTTCGGGAGCATCGTCCCTTGCTCGCCCAGGCTGCAGTGTCTGGGGAGAGGCTGATGAAGATTGAGAGCTGGACGGACGTCTCTTGTGGCCTGGCTTGAGGCCCCTTTCGGGCAGGCTACGATTGCCCAACCTCTGCCTCAGAGTGATTTCTCACCTTGATGAGATGTTTTAACCTAAACCCACGCCGAGCTGAAAGGTGAAGGATATAAATGTCAAATGGTGCGACTGCCAGACACCGATACAACCTTCCGGTTCTAAAATTCTATGGGACAGTCTCTCAGAGCCAGTTTGGTGTCATGGTTAAGAGCGCGGACTCTAATCTGGGAGAACTGGGTTGGATCCCCCACGCCTCCACATGCAGCTGCTGGTGGGACTTTGGGTCAGTCACAAGTTCTCTTAGAGCTGTTCTCTCAAGGGCAGTTCTCAGGAGAGCTCTCTCGGGCCCACTGACCTCACAGGGAAAGGGAAAGGAGTTTGTAAGCCGCTCTGAGACTCCTTTGGGTAGTGGAGGGCGGGGTATAAATCCAATCTCTTCTTATTTCTACATGGCTGGTGCTTGCTGGGCGTGAGCTTTCGGCCGGCTGGCCTGAGACACAGATGGGACTCTGTGAATTAACAATTGCTCTTCAGCGCACCGTTCACACAGCTTCTGTTTGCCCTCTCCCCCACCGCCAGCAAAAAAAAAAAAGCCAATCCAAAAGGACCGTGACCCAGCAACTGACCCTTCCACGCACCTTAGCACTGAGCACAGGAGACAGTGAAGTCTGCAGGGCGTGAAATTAAAATTTTCATGGTTACAGTGACGTAGCGATACAATGCCACAGCCTTGGGAAGGGGAATTCGTACAGCTTTATGTCCACGGCAGAAAGCCAAAGAGAACGCAGAAAACAAACGGAAGGAAATCCAAGTAAAGAAAGTAAAGAAAGTGATCTATAGGGGGTCGCTTCCCTGCATAGCCCATTCATTCTCTGTGTGGGGCTGTCCAGTAAGACCAAGTAGGATTTCAGCTCGAGCAAAAGGCAGTGACCATCAGGGGGTGACGCAAAGTCCTGGCCATCCTTCCGGGGTCCCAGCTGCCTTCCAGGCTCTACTGATAACACATCCCTCGCCTCACCTCGCTTGCTTCTCCCAAATACCCTTTTCTTCCTTTACCTATGGACCAATGTTCCCTCTAAGCTGTGGAGTCTTGTGAGCAAAAACTCTACTTTGGGAGCTACTGGCATTAAAGTGGTGAGCAGGTGATTTGGCTACTGCATAGATTAGTTTGCTCTGGAGCCGTCCTTCCTGAGCTGAGACAAAAATGTGTGAGCCGGAGGACAAAAAAATGTGAGCTAGCTCACACTAACTCAGCTTAGAGGGATGGCAGCTTCTCTAGTGCTGAAATTTAGGAAAATGAATTTAATTTTTTGTTCCATTTAAAACATTTTTAGGCCACTTTTCCACCTGATCAGGGCCCACAAGGCAGCAAGCATTAAAAAGCATTAAAAAAACACCACATTAAAACATTTCAGCAATTAAAAATGCAGTTAAAAATCATAAAATAATTCACTTAAAAAACACACAAACAAACAACACTAAAAGGAGGGCCAGTAACCATTATTGGGGGCATGCCAGACGAAATAAAAAAGTCTCCACCTGCAGGTGAGAGAGATCAGTAGAGAGAGACTGTTTAATCTCCCCAGGGAGAGAGTTCCAAAGTCTTGGTGCCACGACCAGAAAGGCCCTTCCTCAGATTCCCACCCGTCTAGCTTTAGAAACTGGGGCAACTGAAGCAGGGCCCCGGAGGATGACTGGAGCAAACAGGGAGGTTCTCATAGGAGGAGGCAGCCCTTAAGTCCCAGGAAATGCAGGGCTTTAAAGGTCACTACAAGCATCTTGAATTGAGATCAGAAGCAAATTGGATGCTGGCGTAGATGGAACAAGACTGGAATGATATAGTCTCTGCATGTTTTCTGGTCCAAAGGAAAAGGTGGGCACAGTCTACTTGAAACAAACAAACCAAAAATAGAACTTGTGGGGAAGAAGAAGAAGAAGAAGAAGAGGAGGAGGAGGAAAAAGAAGAAGAAAAAAAGAAGAGGAGGAGGAAGAAGAAAAAGAAGAGGAGGAGGAAGAAGAAGAAGAGGAGGAGGAGGAGGAAAAAGAGGAAGAAAAAGAAGAAGAGGAGGAGGAAAAAGAAGAAGAAAAAGAAGAAGAGGAGGAGGAAAAAGAAGAAAAAGAAGAGGAGGAGGAGGAAAAAGAAGAAGAAGAGGAGGAGGAAAAAGAAGAAGAAGAGGAGGAGGAGGAAAAAGAAGAAGAGGAGGAGGAGGAAGAAGAAGAAGAACAAAAAGAAGAGGAGGAGAAGGAGGAAAAAGAAGATGAAAAAGAAGAAGAGGAGGAGGAAGAAAAAGAAGAAAAAGAAGAGGAGGAGGAGGAGGAGGAAGAAGAAGAAAAAGAAGAGGAGGAGGAGGAGGAAAAAGAAGAAGAAGAAGAGGAGGAGGAGGAGGAAGAAGAAGAAGAAAAAGAAGAAGAGGAGGAAAAAGAAGAAAAAGAAGAGGAGAAGGAGGAGGAAAAAGAAGAAGAGGAGGAAGAGGAGGAAAAAGAAGAAAAGAAGAAGAGGAGGAGGAGGAAAAAGAAGAGGAGGAGGAGGAGGAGGAAGAAGAAGAACAAAAAGAAGAGGAGGAGAAGGAGGAAAAAGAAGACGAAAAAGAAGAAGAGGAGGAGGAAGAAGAAGAAGAAAAAGAAGAGGAGGAGGAGGAAGAAGAAGAAGAAGAAAAAGAAGAAGAGGAGGAGGAGGAGGAGGAAAAAGAAGAAAAGAAGAAGAGGAGGAGGAGGAAGAAGAAGAAGAAAAAGAAGAGGAGGAGGAGGAGGAAAAAGAAGAAGAGGAGGAGGAGGAAAAAGAAGAAAAGAAGAAGAGGAGGAGGAGGAAGAAGAAGAAGAAGAAAAAGAAGAGGAGGAGGAAAAAGAAGAAGAAAAAGAAGAAGAGGAGGAGGAGGAAGAAGAAGAAGAAAAAGAAGAGGAGGAGGAAAAAGAAGAAGAGGAGGAGGAGGAAGAAGAAGAAGAAAAAGAAGAAGAAAAAGAAGAGGAGGAGGAAAAAGAAGAAAAGAAGAAGAGGAGGAGGAGGAAGAAGAAGAAGAGGAGGAGGAGGAAGAAGAAGAAGAAAAAGAAGAGGAGGAGGAAAAAGAAGAAGAAGAAGAGGAGGAGGAGGAGGAAAAAGAAGAAGAAGAAGAGGAGGAGGAGGAGGAAAAAGAAGAAGAAGAAGAGGAGGAGGAGGAGGAGGAAGAAGAAAAAGAAGGAGGAGGAGGAGGAGGAAAAAGAAGAAGAGGAGGAGGAGGAGGAAAAAGAAGAAGAAGGAGAGGAGGAGGAGGAGGAGATTGGATTTATACCCCGCCCTTCACTACCTGAAGGACCTCTGCCTGAGACCCTGGAGAGCCGCTGTCAGTCCAAGTAGACAATTTTGAACTTGATGGACCGATGGCCTGATTCCATGTAAGGCAGCTTCATGTGTATTCTGGGAAGAAGCAATGGCTCAGTGGTAGAGCATCTGCTTGGCATGCAGAAGGTCCCAGGTTCAGTCCCCGGCTTCTCCAGCCAATGGGTGATGGGAAAGGCCTTTGCCTGAGACCCTGGGGAGCTGCCAGTCTGAGTGGGCAATACTGTCCTTGGTGGACCAAAAAGGCCTGATTCATGTGTTCACGGAGATGTTTGTTACAGCTAACTAGGAGCTGCGGAGATTGCCACATTAATGGACTGTGAACAGCACGGGAGGGGCGGGTGGGCGGGTAACAGGAGCCTCAGAGCAGAGGGGGATGGAGAGGGCATCAGTTCAGCAGTTCGAGAGACCAGAGTGCCGCGTGACGGAGTGAGCTCCCGTCTCTGGCCCCAGCTCCTGCCAACCTAGCAGTTCGAAAGCAAGAAACTGCAAGCAGATAAATAGGTACCGCTTCGGTGGGAAGGGAACAGCGTTCTGTGTGCCTCGGTGTTTAGTCATGCCGGCCACATGACCACGGAAACGTCTTCGGACAGCGCTGGCTCTTCGGTTTGGAAACAGAGATGAGCACTGCATCCCTAGAGTCGAATTGGACTGGCTTTCGAGCAAGGGAAAGCCTTACCCCTTACCCCTTTCTAAGCTTATCTTGTGAGATCTTGGAAGCTACGCAGGGTCAGCCCTGGTTGGTACTTGGAAGGGAGACCACCACGGAAGTCCAGGGTCATGATGCAGAGGCAGGCAAAGGCAAACCACCTTTAAATATCTCTTGCCTTAACCTGGATGGCCCAGGCTAGAAGAGAGAAGAGAAGAGATTGGATTTATACCCCACCCTTCGCTCAGAGCGGCTTACAAACTCCTTTCCCTTCCCTTCCCCACAACAGACACCCTGTGAGGTAGGTGGGGCTGAGAGAGCTCTTTCTCAAGCTGTCCTTGAGAGAACAGCTGGTACAGAGCTATGGCTTGCCCAAGGTCATCCAGCCAGGTGCAAGTGGAGGAAGAAGAAGAAGAGAAGAAGAGATTGGCTTTATACCCCGCCCTTCACTTGTAGTCTCAGAGCGGCTTACAAACTCCTATCCCTTCCCCTCCCCACAACAGACACCCTGTGAGGTAGGTGGGGCTGAGAGAGCTCTTTCCCAAGCTGTCCTTGAGGGAACAGCTGGTACAGAGCTATGGCTTGCCCAAGGTCATCCAGCCAGGTGCAAGTGGAGGAGTGGGGAATCAAACCCGGTTCTCCCAGATTAGAGTCCGCGCACTTAACCACTACCCCAAACCAGATGCTGGCTCTTCCCCAAACTTTACTCTGTTCTAAGGATTTTTCTCCCAGGCTAGAATAAAAACCAGCAATGTCAATGGAAATAGTGAGGGGTGGGGGGGAGGTCAAGCTCTCCTGGTCTGTGCATCCCATTTTTGTTAAATAGACTCTCCGGTACTTTCCTTCCATTGCGAATCTGTGGCTCCTCTGTCATATCTCATATTGGCCCTTGGACTGTAAGATCCCGGGGGGCAGGGGAGGGCCTGTGGCTCAGTGGCAGGGCACCTGCTTTGCATGCTGAATGTCCTGGGTTCAATCCCCGGCATCTCCAGTTGAAAAGGACCAAGCAGTAAAAGACCTCTGCCTGAGACCCTGGAGAGCTGCTGCCAGTCTGAGCAGAGAAGGGTGGTAGGCCCCCAACATACTGGCTACATTTTTCCAAGCACACTTTGTGCTCTTCGCAGAGTCTGGAAATCACAGTTCCGGGCCCCGCAGCCTAAATTAATCACGCTGATTAAATAAGGATGGGGGACCAACAGGTGGGTGCGCGTGCCACAAAGTCGGTGACCTTCTAGAACCTTTTGAGCCTTCCGGTTCCATGACTTCATGTCAGAATTGCTGACAGGCCCCGTATCGCGGAAGGCAAGCCTCTATTTCCTCAAGTGAGAGAGTCCCTGGCCTAATAACCAGCAACGCCGCTCATAAGTTATAACACTGCCAAGACGAGATTGACAGACAGACAGAAGCACGCAAGCCGCAAAATGCATTTACTGTTCGAAACTGCTGGGGAACGAGATTAGAATGTAGACCTGGCGCTTCACCTACGCAGGCACTGAACAGACAGGAAGCTGCACACACACACACACACAAAGATACACACATACAGACAAACGCTTGGCAATGTGAAGTGTGTGCAGAACTCATCCTGCTGGAAAATCGCCCGAAAGAGAGTCGGTCTGACGGTGCAAAGGTCATTTCTGACACGGCGTGTTGTTCACACCCTATCGATCCAAGACAGCACATAAGAGGGAAGAAAACATACCGCTCGAAATGTGCCCGCGTTCGGTCTGCCACACACTTAATAAAATCCGCAGGGCTCCCAGCTTATTACATTCTTCAAACTTTTACTCATTTCATCCCAGCGATTTCATTAAGTCGGACGGCGACGTCTTTATTAAAAAAATAATCAAAATTGAAATGTTTCAATAAACCCAATTTTGGTTTTAAGTAGCAAAAGATGATTCGATGCAGACAAAGCAAAAATGAAAGTTAAGAAGTACAATAGCATCGGAGGGTTCGAAAGCTTCATTTTTTTTTTTTTTAAAATCACTTTTAAGAATGCCCCCACAAGAAATAAAGGGTTGTAGGGGGGGAGCTTGTATTTTTATTAATTAACCCTGCATAAAAAGAATTTTTTAGAAGGGTACACACATCTTAACAAGCTACTCTTCCTAACTATTTCGGGCATTTGTACATTAAAACCTGCCCGATATATGAAGAGAAAGTAATTGAGACACAGAACGCAGGCAGAAACGAACAATGGATTAGGCGACGGGCGTGCCTAATCTGTGCAAAGAATCAAATTGCTCCAATTCCAGATATATTTAACTAACCCAAATTTCAATCCCTTTCCTTTATAACCCTTGATAAAAAATAGATTAACTGATCAGACCTAGCAAAACATTTTGTATCAAGTTGTTAAGTGCAAAAATAGTCCTTCTAAAGCGGTGGGAGCTGAGCTGGACCCGACACACACACAAAAGTATTAACTGACTGCACAGAACTCAGTGTAGATACGACGATGAACCGGAAGTGCCCTGTCTCCTGCCGGACTTCACGCTAAGCCAGGGGTCCACAGCCTTTTCTGAGCCGGTGGGCCCTTTTGGAATTCCGACCCACAAGACAGAACGCGGTGCCTGCCATGCAGTGCCTGCTGAAGCAACACTTAAAAAAAAAAAATTACAGAGCCAATCAAATCTCTGGTGGCCAATCAGAAGCCTTGATGGGCAAAAGCCCCGCCTGGCCCCGCCCACTTTTGAAAACACTTCGTGGGCGCCAAGAAAGATGTCAGCAGGCACCATGCTGGGGACCCCGGTGCGAAACCATAGTTTCCGTGATAAAATCCAACCCATCGCATGACTGGCTCCCTTCTGCTCGAGATAAGACAACTAGAGAGGCGTGTTTGGGTACTAACCAAAAAACCAACAAAAACACTAAAAAAAAAGCCATGTTGCTCCTGTCAGTATTCTCACGCATCCAACTGCTCAAAGTAATGGCAATTGGAAATCTCCGGAAATCATCAGAAATGTGCGTTTTAACATCTTGCACCTATGTTGTTGTTGTCGAGTCTGACTCTTTGCAGCTCCATGGACCGCATTACGCCAGGCCCTCCTGTCTTCTGTTGTGCTCCGGAGTTTGCTTAATTTCATGTTTGTGGCATCCTTTGCTGTCCCCTTCTTCTTTGACCATCGAATGTTCCTAGCATCAGGGTCTTCTCTATTTATTTCCTTCTTATTTTGGTGGCCAAAGTATCTGAACTTCAGCTTCAGGATCTGGCCTTCCAGGGAACGGTCAAGGGTTGATTTCTTTTCGGATTGACTGATTTGATCTCCTTGCAGTCCAAGGGACTCTCAAGAGTCTTCTCCAGCGCCATAATTTGACAGCATCTATTCTTCGGTGCTCAGCCTTCCTTATAGTCCAACTCGAGCAGCCATACATTACTATTGGGAATACTTTGACCATACGAACTTTTGTTGGCAGGGTGATGTCTCTACTTTTTGTCATGCTGTCTAGGTTTGCCATCGCTTTTCTTCCAAGGAGTAGGTGTCTTAATTTCATGGCTGCAGTCACTGTCTGAAGTGATCTCGGATCCCAGGAATGTGAATTCTGTCACTGCTTCCACGACTTCTCCTTCTATTTGCCAAGGAGTGATGGGGCCGGATGCCATGATCTTCGTTTTTTTGATGCTGAGTTTCAAGCCAACTTTTGCGCTCTCCTCTTTCATCCTAAGCAAGAGGCTCTTGAGGTCCTTGCACCTATACTGTTTGCTTTTCAACCAATGCATGAAGCTTTTCACTAATGCAAGTAAAAAGTGAGCCTGAAGATAATAATAATAGTAATAATAAGAAGAAGAGATTGGATTTATACCCCGCCCTTCACTCACTTGGGAGTCTCAGAGCGGCTTCCAAACTCCTTCCCCTTCCCCTCCCCACAACAGACACCCTGTGAGGTAGGTGGGGCTGAGAGAGCTCTTTCCCAAGCTGTCCTTGAGGGAACAGCTGGTACAGAGCTATGGCTTGCCCAAGGTCATCCAGCCAGGTGCAAGTGGAGGAGTGGGGAATCAAACCCGGTTCTCCCAGATTAGGGTCCACACACTTAACCACAACACCAAACTGGCTGAATAAGAAGAAGAAGAAGAGGAGGAGGAGACTGGATTTATACCCCAACCCTTCACTACCTGAAGGAGAGCGGCTTACAATCTCCTTTCCCTTCCCCTCCCCACAACAGACACCCCGTGAGGTAGGTGGGGCTGAGAGAGCTCTCTCAAGAACTGCTTCTGAGAGAACAGTTCCAAAAGAACTTATGACTGACCCAAGGCCACACCAGCGATTGCATGTGGAGGAGTGGGGCATCAAACCAAGTTCTCCCAGATTAGAGTCTGTGCTCCTATCCACTACACCAAACTGACAGGCACTTTATCCAACCAGAAAAGGCAATGGACGTTCCGGACAAAGTGGATGGTGGTAACACAGTCTGTGTACAGCATCTCCCCACCCCACCCCAGTCTTTATGCTGGCACATACCCTAAAGGGCACTGTTCCCGCCTACGGAGCCGTCCTCCAGAATGAGTAGCCCTTCCATTGGAGGACGGCTTCTTCGACTGGAAGGCAGCTTCAGACTTTGTCCAGCGGAGTGGCTTGCTACGTGGCAGAGTCTCAGTGGCTCAGAGAAGGGCTAACAGACAGCCACCACTTCCCGGCCATCATGAGGATGTTTCTCTTGCGGAGACCATGCGTCTACAGGTCCTCGTCTCGTAGCCTGCTGGGCCGCCAGTAATTCTTTTTCTGCCAAATCGAACCCGAATTTGGGCGTTCAGACTGCGAGGTGCGTCCTCCCATTTTCCTGAAGTTGGGCCAGAAGAATCCCTTGACTGAGAAGTACAAGCCACACAGGTTTCATCCCAAACAGACAGGGGACAAACAAATATTGCCAGAAAGGCATTCCCCATTGAAACCAATGCCCTGACCTGAAAGGTCCAGGCTAGCCCAATCTTGTCTGACCTCGGAAGCTAAGCAGGGTTGGTCCTGGTTAGTACTTGGATGGGAGGCCACCGAGGAAGTCCTGGGTCACTATGCAGAGGTGGGCAATGGTGAACTATCCTTGTCTCGAAAACCCTACGCCATAGATCGGCTGCAACTTGAAAGCACTTTGCACAGCACCACTGGAACCAGCAAGAGCAAGAACAAACAGGGAAACGAGGCAGAAATTCTGTGCTCATGCCTGAAAAGGATGGTAGCGAGCCTCCCGAGTTCACAGGTCACTGCTTCTTCTCATCCGGGTGGCACAGACATCTCGGGAGTGGCGCCTTTTGCTGTTCCTGACCTCTCTCTCCCGATGCCCTCTGCCCTCCCTTCAGGCAGCAAGATTCCCGTTTCAACTGAAATCTTGAGAATGGAGGAGGGAAACGGATAGGATGTGGAGGCCGAGAGGGCAGGTCGGTTTCTCTCTTTCTTTTAAATCAACAGGCCATCTTATCGCCCTGCCAGGTCAGGAGGCAGCTGACGAAACGAAACGCTGGAGCCAGCCCCTCCGGAGAGCTCCTGCAGGGAAAGAGCCCACGAGGAGAACACGGAGGCCGGGAAAACCCTGCTCCTTCTGGAGAATTAGCTACCGTCCGAACAAGGGGACCTTGAAGCAGAACCAAGCACGGGAGAAAGTTGGTAAAAGAGAGGGTCGCCCTTAAGGTCGGGGGGAGGGGCAATGCTGTTTACGGCTGACCCCATCCTGGGGTTTCCAACACAAGAGACGTTCAGTGGTGGCTAGTCACTGCCTGCCTCTGCCTAGTGGCCCCAGATTTCCTTGGTGGTCTCCCATCCCGACTGGTGCTGACCCTGCTCAGCTTCTGAGATCTGATGAGGTCGGGCTAGACTGGGCCAACCAGGTCCTCCTCTTGGGGCGCAGAAGTAGTTTTTGCATAACTCATTTGCATATGCCACACCCCCTAACATGCTGGAAGTGTGTCCGAAGGCAACACCCACCCCTCGGGCTCCCCTCCGCAGGTGAGTGAAACTGACCGGCTCTTCCTCCACTCCCTTCCCCATCCAATACTTTGTGCAATAAAAATAAGCGTCAAGAACACACCCTCGTTCTCTTCCTGCTCCCTTGAAACCACTAGGTTTCAAGTAGACTTGAGATACCCAGGACATGTGCACCACCCATCCCTTCCCCTTCCCCTCCCCACAACAAGACACCCTGTGAGGTAGGTGGGGCTGAGAGAGGTCTTTTGAGAACGGCTCATGAGAAAACAGCTCTGAGAGAACTTGGGACTGGCCCAAGGTCACACCAGCAGCTGCATGTGGAGGAGTGGGGAATCAAACCCGGTTCTCCCAGATTAGAGTCCAACTCCTGACCACTACACCAAACTGATGGGGTGGAAGCTGCTGAAGGGTTGATGAAATTTCTCCAGTACTTATGTGCCATGTGCCCAGATAAAAAATGGTATACTTAGAAAATTTATATGCCACCTTGAGCAAGTCTCTGGGAAAGCAGCACACAGTCATAAAAAGGACAATGATAAAATTATCAATATTAAAACAAAACATTAAAAACAATAAAGACCCTAGCAGGGCTTTCCCCGGGGCGCTCCACCTCTGCACTGCTCGGGGAAGCTGAGGAGGGGGCGGGGCTTGGTCATGTGCCCGCCCCCTGGGCTCCTCACTACCGAAGCTGCGCTCCTGTGCGCTCCCGCTCCAACGGCCCCCTGGCGGGAAGTATGTTTGCATCTGCTGGCAAAACCCCACTTGGGGGAGCCATGTTTCTGCGGTTCACATCTTCTCTGGATTAGCAAACCACATGAATGAATTTTTTAAAATTTAAATAGCTATTTTATTGGTTATTTTAATGGTATTATATTAAGACTGATGTATACCGCCCTGAGCCTGCTCGCGGGGAGAGCAGCATATACATCAAAGAAATAAACAATATTTCTGCTGCCTTTTCACCTGATCAAGGTTCCGAAGGCAGTACGCCATTAAAACATGGGAACCATTAAAAATATATAAAACTACAAAATAATTCAACAAAACCCACATAATAAACAATACCAGAGGGCCAATAAACCACAGCTGGGGGAATGCCAAACGAAACAGAAAAGTCTTCGCCTGGTGGTGGAAGGCAACGATGGAGGAAGACGGATCGACCTCGCTGCGGAGGGAGTTTCAAAAGTCTTGGTGTCACGACCGAGGAAGCCCTTTCTCAGGTCGCTACCCGTCTCGCTCCAAATGGCAGCGACAACCGAAGCAGGGCGTATAAAGGTGACGAGTGAGTGAGTAGGTTGACAGGGGAGAAGGCAGTCCTTCAAGTACGCTCGTCACAAACCGTACAGGCCAGCTTGGTGTAGTGGTTAAGTGCGCGGACTCTAATCTGGGAGAACCGGGTTTGATTCCCCACTTCTCCACTTGCACCTGCTGGATGACCTTGGGCAAGCCATAGTTCTCTCAGAGCTGTTCTCTCAAGGGCAGTTCTCAGTCAGAGCTCTCTCAGCTCCACCTGCCTTACAGGGTGTCTGTTGTGGGGAGGGGAAGGGGAAAGAGTTTGTAAACCGCTCTGAGACTCCGAGTGAAGGGCGGGGTATAACTCCAATCTCCTCTTCTTCTTCTTTAAAGGCCAGGATCTGCTCCTTGAATTAGGCCCAGAAGCCAACTGGAAGCCAATGTAGATGGAACCTACTAAGAAACACAGCAATGCAAGAAAGCAGCCCTCTGGGGCACCTTCCTTTACCTTCCCTCCCTCTAAGCGGCAGAGTCCTCCCCCCACAAATTGCTGGGTCCATTCTGTCTCCTAGACTGCAACTCCAATCAGGTGCTTCAGTGACCCAGACCCTGGACACCTTGCAGTGCTGGTGAAACAGCCCAAGTGGTGTCGTGGTTAATTTTATTTATTTATTTATTTATTTATTTATTTATTTAATTTCATGTGATTTATATCTCGCCCTCCCCGCCATAAGGCGGGCTCAGGGCGGCTAACAACACATCCACATATACATAATTTAAAACGTTTAAAACATTAAAACATATAATCCAACATAATATCATACAGATGGCATATCATCAAATTCAGCGCAGCACCCGAGTGCCACCTTAAAACAGCTACAAACTGGCGGGCGAAATCGGTCCAGGGCCAGATGTAGATCTCAATACTGGGCGGCCTCTACCCGAAAGCCTGGTGGAAGAGCTCCGTCTTGCAGGCCCTGCGGAACTGTAAATAGTCCCACAGGGCCCTGATGTCATCCAGGAGCTCATTCCACCAGTACGGGGCCGCCACAGAGAAGGCCCTGGACCTTGTACCCGCTAGCCGAGCCTCCTTTGGCCCTGGGAGGGTCAGACGATTTTGGGAACCAGACCGTAGTGCTCGCTGGGGAACATATGGGGAGAGGCGGTCCTTTAAGTATATAGGTCCCGAGCCATATAGGACTTTATAGGTAAGCACCAGCACCTTGAACCTTATCCGGTATGCTACAGGCAGCCAGTGCAGTGCTTTTAGCGCAGGCTGGATGTGCTCCCGCACAGGAAGGCCCATCAACAGCCGCGCCGCCGCATTCTGCACTAGCTGCAGCTTCCGGATTTGGCACAAGGGCAGCCCCATGTAGAGAGCATTACAGTAGTCCAATCCTGAGGTGACCAAAGCATGGATCGGTGGACTCTAATCTGGAGAACTACTCCTCCTGCACATCAGACCTGTTGGGTGACCTTCGGCCAGTCACTGTTTTCTCAGAGCTCTCTCAGCCCCACCTGTCTCACAAGGTGCCCGTTGTGGGGAGAAGAAGGGAAGGCGATGGTAAGCCGCTTTGAGATTCCACAGGGTGAAGAAGAGCAGGATACTCTTTTTCAACATGTGATAATTTTTGTCCGAGACTGATTTTGCTTTTGACTTACTGTCCAGTGATTCATGCTGGGTGAAACCAGCCCTTGAGAAGCTCCCAAGCCCGTTCAGTATTGGGTTAAATGATTTTTAAGAAAATCATTTGTCCTGGAAGCACAGAAGCTTTTTCACAGTATCCCCGGTCCTCCCACATCCCGATTTGTTCAAACAAATGGCAAAGATGACCTGACTCCAACGATAACAAGAGAAAGAAATTTTATGTACAAAAAGAGTAGCATATCTTACAGGACCATTTAACTTATTGTGAACAGAATAACTTCAAAATGGTTAACTTGCTACGGCTCCAATGATTTTGATTTGTTTTGATTTATCAGATTTTTATCCCGCCCTCCCGGCCAAGGCTGGCTCAGGTAAGAGAGAGAGAGAGAGAAGTCATATATATAAGATGAAAAAACAGAAGGCAAGCCAGGGCCAAAGAGGCTCAACCTCTGACCCATGAGAGGGCGGGGCCAACTGCCCAGGGTACCCCAGTGAGAGAATTCTCTTAACCCTTTCCCTCCCAGATCCTCTCCCGTGCAGAGTTACAACATCCAACAACAAAAAGCAGCGGCAACAAAGGGTTAAGCTGCCTTTCTAATGTGATTTGCGCTTTCTTTTTCCTCGGCTTCCTCTTCCTTTCCAAACCATAATCAACTTATTGTCACACTCCTGACTGACAGAAACCTTGCCAAACTACTTCAAAAACTGACAAGGCTTCAGCCGCACTCCACAATCCCAGAAGACGCTTCCACTCATTTTAATATAAAATCCTATCAGAGTTGCATAGCTAAATTAAAACACACACGCGCGTGCAGACACATATATTTAAAGGACAAGGAGCTAAGAAAGAGCCCCTTCCCCCCCCAAACACCCCCCCCCCCCGACATCACCCAAGTTTGGAAAAAGAGATGATCAAAAAGACTCGGAGATCCAACGCTCGATTAATGCAAATGTCTGCCTGCGAGCTAGTGTACTATTTGATTAAACTGGCATACATCAAGTACAATTAGAAAGGTTATTTATAACTAAGAAATACATAATTCTGTGTTTTAATGAGGGTGACAATTACAGCCGACAGTTGCTAATTAACATTAATCCATTTGCACCAGGAGACGGGGGGACTTTCCTGGAACGGTTCCACGTTCTCGGCAGTGGACACAATCCAACCCGCCCGTGTCAAGGCGGTTACGGCGGCCCTGGAGTCCGAGAGACAGGCGGAGGTCCCTCTCCTTGCCCTCTCGACGTGCTCGAGAGCCCGCGGAGCTTGCGGGCAATGCTCGGTTAGCTCCCGGCTGTTAATTTAGGAATGGAAAATGGTTTCTCGCAGGAGCCACCCACTCTTAGGCTTGGCGGTTTCAGATCTTGTTAAGTTTTTCGTTATTTTTTCCCCCAAGAGCTGAAGCTCACTGTTCATCCTGTTTGAAAGACTGTCTCTTCCGTATGTCCCTGGGTGCCAACGACAGTCATCGGGCAGCCATCTGTTGGCTATCTCATCACTCAGGGCGGCCCGTCCGGCATCGACCAGAGCCCGGGCCTTTTCCAGTATGGCTCCGGGTCGGTGGAAGGGGCTCCCAGAAGAGGTGAGGGAGATCTCCAGGAGACGCTGGAAGGCCTGCCTCTTTGCTGGGCATTTGACTGGCAGGCAACTCTTAAGAGAGGGAGCGGGGAGAGATTTGGGGTTGGCTATTTTATCCTTGAGCCACTGCCACCCTAAGGTAAAGTTCCCCCCTTGCTTGAAAGCTCAGTTGAATCTGACTCTAGGGGGCGGTGCTCATCTCTGTTTCTAAGCCGATGAGCCAGCATTGTCTGAAGATTTCTCTGTGGTCATGTAGCCGGCATGACTAGATGCTGAGGCGCACAGGAGGCTGTTACCTGAGGTTAAGACACTGAGCTGCAAACCGGAAGGTCGGTAGCTCAGCAGTTCGAGACCCGAGTGCCACGTGACAGAGTGAGCGCCCGTCTCTGGCTGCAGCTCATGCCAACCTAGCAGTCTGAAAGCAAGAAACTGCAAATAGATAAATAGGTAACACCGCAATGGGAAGGGAACAGCGTTCCGTGCGCCTCGGCATCTAGTCATGCTGGCCACATGACCATGGAAAAAGTCTTCGGACAGCGCTGGTTCTTTGGCTTGGAAACGGAGATGAGCACCAACCCCTGGTTGGATTCGAGTGGCTTTCGAGCAAGGGAAACCTTATACTTGAGAAGATACACGAAGCTGCCTTCTACTGAATCAGACCATCAGTCCATCAAGGACAGTACTGTCTACTCAGACTAGCAGTGGCTCTCTAGGGAGGAGGAGGAGGAGGAGAGTGGGAGGGCTTCTGGAGTTCTGGCCCTACTAGTGGACCTCCTGAGGGCACCTGGTGTTTTTGGCCACCGTAATGACAGAGTGTTGGACTGGATGGCCATTGGCCTGATCCAACATTGGCTCCTCTTATCTTCTTATGTTATGGAAGAAGAAAGAAAGAAGAGGAGATTTGATTTATACCCCTCCCTTCACGACTCAAAGGAGTCTCCTTCCCCTCCCCACAACAGACCCCCTGTGAGGTAGGTGGGGCCGAGACAGCTCTTTCGAGGACTGCTTGTGAGAGAACAGCTCTCAAATAACTTGTAACTGACCCAAGGTCACACCAGCGGCTGGACGTGGAGCAGTGGGGAATCAAACCCGATTCTCAAAGATTAGAGTCCGCGCCCCTAACCACTACACCAAACTGGCAGCAGTCTTTATGTCACCTACTACCTGATCCTTTTAACTGGAGATGTCTGGGATTGAACCTGGGAACTTCTGCGTGCCAAGCACAAGCTCTTCCACTGAGCCACAATCCTTCCGCCTGCTCTCTGGGTTGTCGAGTCTGACACTGCCCACCCGTTGATGCCATCAGATAAAAGCCACCCCCTCCAGAGGTAGGTAGATTGAATTCCGTAGAGTGGCAGGGGCCAGCATTACCCAGAAGATGTGACTCTATCAGATTTGGCGATCACATTGGTCCAGCTCTCCCCCTGGAGGCCCAGATGGCCGAACTACAGTCTCGCTCTCAATTAGATCTGGCTGCATTTCTATCTGGAAGACTGGGTGTGGGTAGGTTTGTCCCATCTGCCTGCCAGGCCTTGGGTCGCATCGCAGGCTACATGCGTTAGAAGCTACAGGCCGGGGCGGCTCAATTTTGACAGCTGCAAACGGACACGCCCCAGTCTGGCGACCTTTGACTCCGTGCCTTGATCCTTCTTTCAGCCTTGGGAGACGGCAAGAGAGATGTTAAGGATCCAAGATATAACGTGCACGTTTTTGCAAAATAAATAATTTAGAGATGCTCGACCTCGGCCCAAGGTTTTTAGTGTCGGAACAAGCGTTCCAAATGGAACGGCCCTCCATCTGCTGGTGAGGCAGACGCAAATGCGGCCGCGATAATTGGGCTCCTTTTTGGACTGGGCCCTCGCGTCCGGCCATCTGTACCGCATCGGGAGGGCTACACGTGGCACGGCTCCGCTGTTCGCTTCCAGGGCCTGTTCTGGGGTTTCCAAGTCTTGCTTGCTTTTAGCAGGGGGAGTCCTCCTCATCTCCAGGAGTCTTCTGGTGCGTGTGCAAAGCGCGCACTGCGATGACATTACCAGAACTGACGTCATCGCGTTGGGCACGCTGGAGTGGGACCTCTATAATTCGAGGGGAAACCATAGAGTTTCCCCTCAAATAACAGAGTGTCCCCCCCGAAACAAGCCCGATGCGATTACGTCGCCTCCGGGTGACGTCATCACACCAGTCACATCTCCGCAGCTTGGCAATTTTGGGGTGGGGTTCCCCCCCGAAGCCTGATCCAGGCTGGCGTGGAGCGGGCTGATAGAACAGGGGTTTTCCCGCCCCCCCGGGGGACTTGGCAACCCTAGCCAGTTCTAAGTCTCAACGGCTAGCGCCCTGTTTCGCTGAGGGAGCGTCTTCAGGTCTAGTCGTCTTGGCCAACACCGTGCACCATCTGCTGAAGAAGCGTCGTCGTCCCCAAACAGAGACTTCTCGGGTCTGAGGAAAATAAAGAACGTTCCAGACGAGAGAGGCCTGGAGTCAGAGGGCAAGGAGATTGGCCTGGTCTTTGTTCTGCCCGATTTTATTTTTAAAAAATAGATATATCCACGCTCGCCGGATCTGGATTCTACATCGGATTTTCGCGGTTTTACATTTATTGGGTGTATTTATGCAAGGCTGTTAATCGCTTTGAGCTACAGGACAAAACAGTGTATAAATATGGTAAATAAATAATGAGACTTTTCTTTTCTTTTTTTACAGCTGGGATGGAGACAATAAAAAAGGAACTGGGGCGGGGGAGGGAGGGAATTGTCAACGGAAAAAGCAGAGGAAAAATCAAATATTTAAGATGATCTTGGAAAGGGGGGGGGGGGGGAAAGAGAGGAGAATATCAATCTTTGCCCTGAAAATAGGACAAGGCGGCAACGGTTTGGAGAAGCTGAGAGAGATTTCGGTTGCACCTTCAAAGGGAAGCTTATCAAGCAGGGGAATGAACCGCCAGAGGGGATCGGCCGTGGAATTCCCTTCCTCGGAGCGTGGAGAGAGATGGTCCAAGGCAGCCGTTTTCAAACTTTCTGTGTGAGGAGAATCTTTCTGCCCAACCTGATCTGCTAGGGAACACCTGCCAGGTGGGGCTTTTGCCCAGCAGGGCTTCTCATTGGGCACTGGAGATCAGACTGGCTGTGAAGATTTTTTTAAAAACGTTCCTTTGGCAGCAGCTGTTGCCACAGCAGAAGGATCTTCACTGTGTGACTGACGGGAAGCTACGGCAGCCATTTTGTGGCTGGCTCCGCCCCTTGCGGCAGCCATTTTGTGGCTGTACCACCCCCCCTTGTCAAAATTGGCAGTAGGGTTCCCAACCTCCAGGTGGGGCCTGGAGTTCTCTCGGAATTACGACTGCTTTTCTGACTAGAGATAAGTTCTCCCGAAGAAAGTGGCAGCTTTGGCGGGTGAATGCTATGGTATCACCTACTGAGCTCGCTCCCTTCCTCGAACTCCACCCTCTTCAGCCCCCCCCAAAAACCAGGAATTTCCCAACTCAAAGTTAGCAATTCTAATCGGCTATTATGGGCAAGGTTTACAGATGATCTTTCTGGAGGGGCCTCCATAGCTGTCCTAGGGGTTACCACCAACGTTTCCGAGAAGGAAGGTCTAGGCAAGAAGGTCACAGCCATGAAAAGCAGAGCTGGAGTGCAAAAAGAAACAAGAAGTGTGTCCAAGTTCTTGGCTGTGCCAAATGGGATTGGGGACCTTTGTTGCTGTTGTTGCTTTGAATGGCAGACACCCCCCCCCCCAAAAAAAAATGGGCACAGACCGCCTTTGCATGGGCATAGTTTGCTTTCAAAAGCTTCAGTTTCAGAAAGGGTTTTACCCTATGGCTTTGGTACTGAGGAAGCATTGGGCTGGAAGGGACCACAAGGGTCATCTAGTCCAATCCCCTGCACGATGCAGGAAATCCACAGCTACCCCCACTCCCCCAGTGACCCTGGCTCTATGCCCAGAAGAGAGCAAAAAAATACAGGTTGCTTACCTGTAATTGGAGATCTTCGAGTGGTCATCTGTGCATTCACACCTCTGGGATATAGTGCGCCTGCGCCGATCCCGATCGGTAAACTCCAAAGCCCAACGGATTTCCACGCCAACTCCCCGGTTGCGTGCCAACTCCACTGCGCATGACCGGGGAGGGGCATGAGGATCCCGCCAGTTCCTTCTGACCGCTGCAATCAGCCACCCAAATAGGTAGAAGGGAGACCGAAAGCAGAGGGGAAGGAGGGCGGGTGGTGTGAATGCACAGATGACCACTCGAAGATCTCCAATTACAGGTAAGCAACCTGTATATCTTCTTCGTGGTCTCTGTGCATCACACCTCTGGGAGAATAGCGAGCAATAAACACACCACATACCTGGAGGTGGGTGCTGGAGGTCTCACATCTGAGCTGCTTGCAGAACCGCACGGCCCACCGCAGTACGTTGATGGACCCGGACATCTAGGGCGTAATGTCTCACAAACGTGTGAGGGGACGCCCACGTTGCAGCATTGCAGATGTCTCCCAGGGGGATGCCTTTGAGGAATGCCGTGGAAGCAGCCACAGCCCGAGTGGAGTGTGCCCGGAGGGACGCCGGTAACGGCTTTTTGGCTAAGAGATAAGCCAGTTTTATTGTCTCAATTATCCATTTTGAAAGTCTTTGAGACGAGAGTTTCTGTCCCTGCCTGGGCAAGGCATAGGAGATAAAGAGAGCCGGAGACTTACGAAACGGTTTCGTCCGGTGTAAATAAAAGGAAAGAGCTCTCTTAACGTCCAGTGTATGTAAACTGCGCTGCGTCGAGTCCTGAGGGTCAGGGAAGAACACAGGCAGCGTGATGTCTGCCCCTATGTGAAAGTCCGAAACTATCTTGGGCAGGAAGGCCACATCAGGAGCCAGCGTGACGGCCTCATGGTGAAAAACGAGGTACGGTGCATCACAGCGAAGCGCCGATAATTCACTTACACGCCTTGTAGATGTGATGGCTACTAAAAATGCAACCTTCCATGACAGGAGTTGTAGGCTACAGGATGCCATAGGTTCAAAAGGTCTACCCATTAACTCGGCAAGCACCAAGGGCAAGTCCCATGCCGGAACCGGGTTCCGCGTGGGTGGGTAGAGTCGACGCATTCCCTTAAGGAATTGTTTCGTAGCCGGGTGGGAAAATACGGTGTGACCCTCTATCTGAGGGTGATTAACTGAGACTGCTGACAGATAAACTCGAATAGATGAATGGCATAATCCTCTATCTGAACAAGACAGGAGAAAATCAAAAATGTCATGAAGGGCCGCAGGGATGGACGGCCGTCCCACTGAGGCTAGGAAAGCTAGAAATTTGTTCCATTTTGTCGCATAAGAACGACGTGTGGAGATTTTACGGGAGTTTAAAAGGACGTGAGCAATACGTGAGTTCACTCCTGTGGTTGGAGTAGCCAAGCTGTCCGCTTCAGTTCGGGCACGTTGTGGTGTAGCACTTGGCCCTTGCACATCCAAAGGAGGTCCGGTTCCGCCGGAAGATGGAGGTAAACTCCCAGGGAGAGGTGGAGAAGTGTGGCAAACCAAGGTTGCCGCGGCCACCATGGCGTGATGAGAATCGCCCGTGGCCGTTCTGTCATCAACTTGTGAACCACTCGTGGTATCAGGGGGATCGGGGAGAACATGTATAGGTTCTTCCCCAACTATTGGAAAAGAAGGCCGTCTCCCAGGGAGGTCAGATCCGAGCTGGCCCTGGAACAAAAAAGATGGCATTTCCTGTTCTCGCGAGAGGCGAATACATCGATTGGAGGGTGTCCCCAGTGATTGAAGATCGGGGTCAGGTAGAGGGGGTTTAGTTCCCACTCGTGAAATGATGCTCCTCCCCTGCTCAGAAAGTCTGCTTGGGAGTTTAGGAGTCCGGGTAGGTGGGTTGCCACGAGGTGTATGTTGAGGGACTGACACTCGTCCCATAGTTGGATCGCTAGGCGGCAAAGTCCGCGGGAGACCGTCCCGCCCTGTCGATTTATGTAGTACATCGTGGTCGTGTTGTCTGTTAAAACTGCCACGGTCTTCCCCGACAGGGATAGGCGGAAGGATCGCACCGCATAGAGGACCGCCAATAATTCCAGAAAATTGATGTGGTTGTGGGCCACTGCCAAACTCCATTTGCCGCCCACACCCACACCATCCAGATGGGCTTCCCATCCCCATAGAGAGGCGTCCGTGGTGATGGTAGCCGAAGGGGGAGGAAGCCGGAAAGGTGCACCTGAATGCAGGTTCTGCGGTACAAGCCACCATGTCAGCGTGTCTATGATCTGATCGGAGAGTTGGAAGTACTTGGAGAGGGAGTGAAGGTTGGGACGGAAACGTCGCAGAAACCAAAGTTGCAATGGTCTCATTCTCAGTTTGGCAAAGGGTATCACTGCTGTGGTAGCGGCCATCAATCCTAACAGGCGGAGTAGTTGTCTGGCTGTAGCCTTCCGTGCTTTCCGGATGGACAGGAGGAGAGAGACTATGTCCGCTGCTCTGTTGGTGGGCAGAAAGGCCCTGCATTGCAGGGAGTCCAGGACGGCCCCTATAAATTGCACTCGTCTGGAAGGGGTGAGCATTGACTTTTTTAGATTTATCATTAACCCTAGCATTTCTAGAGTATGAAGGGTTTTGGTAATGTGATCCTGCAAGGTTGTCTCGGATGGAGCGACTAGGAGCCAGTTGTCCAGATACGGGTAAAGCTGTAGACCTTGAAGTCTGAGATGGGCTGCTACTACTGCCATAAGCTTCGTGAAAACACGTGGGGCCGTGGAGAGGCCAAAGGGTAAAGCCTTGTACTGGAAGTGACGCGAGCCGACCGCAAAACGGAGGAATGGTCTGTGGGACGGATGTATCGTCACATGGAAATATGCGTCTTTCAAATCCAGTGTCACCATCCAAGTGTCGGCTTCTAAGAGAGGTAGGATGGTTTGCAAGGTAGTCATACGGAACTTCTTGTACGTAATGAATGCATTGAGGTTCCGAAGATCGAGAATAGGACGTGGTCCTCCATCCTTTTTCGGTACCGTGAAATAGCGGGAGTAGAACCCCTGCTGATGGTGGGTGACAGGTACCTGCTCTATTGCGTCTTTGGACAGGAAGGTTTCGACCTCTGATGACAGAGTGTCTGAGGGGGGTGGTGGTTACGAAGTAGGAGTTCTTTGGTATCTGGAAGAATTCTATCCGGTATCCATCCGCTACAACCGAGAGGGCCCATTTGTCTGACGTTATGCTCTGCCATGCGTGTAGGAAGGGTGATAGACGAGTGGGGGGGCTGGGTCTGGCACTTAAGTCAAAGTCCCTGTTTAGTTGGCCTTGGAGGTTTGGACTTAGAAGCAGAGGTAGGCGGGAACCATGGCTTGTGAGTATACGGTTTCTGTTGGTAGGAGGAGGGTGAAAGTCTCTGCCACTGGGGTTCGGAGGGGGACCTTTGTGGCTGCTTTTTGGACCAAGACCTCTGCCAAGGTTTCTGCTTCTGCTGTCTTGGTTGGGATACACCCAAGTTACGAGATGTTTTTATGCTTTTGTCCAGCTCATGTAGGACCGTGTCCGTAGTGGAGCTGAACAAACCGTCACCTTCGAAGGGAAGATCTTCCACCAGAGATTTCGTGTCCTGTGGCAAGGACGTAGATCGGAGCCAGGCATGGCGTCTGAGGGCGACGGCGGATGTGAGCGTTTTTGAAGTGACATCCGCATTATGTTTGGATGCATTAAGTTGATGCTTGGCCAGGACCAAGCCTTCTTTTTGGATTTTCCTAGCCATCCGTTGTTTATCTTCTGGTAGATGAGCCAGAAGTGGTGTCATCTGTTCCCATAGGGAATATTGATACCTGCTCATGCAGGCTGTGTAATTAGCTGTTTTTACGCCCAAAGCACCGGCTGAATAAAAACGTCTCCCGAAGGAGTCCAGTTTCCGACCTTCTTTGTCAAGGGGGGAGGAATGGCCACTGCGACCTCTAGCTGATGGGGTTACCACAACCGAATTAGGTTTGGGGTGTATGAAAAGAAATTCTGCACCCGGCTCCTGGAGCCTGTACATATGGTCCAGTCTTTTACTGGATATAGGGGTGGAAGAGGGATGGTTCCAGGATTCCTTAGCGGTGCTCATGAGCACCGATATGAGTGGGAGGGCCACCGCCGTGGAAGTATCCATCTGTACGATGTTGAAGATGGCATCGGTAGCGGTAGGAGTCGGTTGGACCGTGTGCCATCCTTTTGATGAGCTCTCCATAGGATTTTACGTCTTCTGACGGAGAGATTGGAAGATTGTCTGCAACGTTGGGAGATGGCGATGGATGAGTAGGCGATTCGTCATCGGAGGCTGAGGAAGCGGAAGAGCCCGGTGCCAGTTGGTCGGAGAGCTGAGGAGACATAGGGGCCGATGGATCCTGATGAGCGGGGAAAAGATTAATGTCGGGTAGAGCTGTCGATACCGGCCTCGATAGCTGTTTCAGCATCGGTGTGTGCCTCGGTATCGAAGGTTCTCGGTGTCGGGAGACCCTAGATGAGACGGAATGGCGGTCCCACTCTGGTGGGTACCATTGTGGGGGTGGAGGGTAGGCGGAGCCGTACAGGTATCGCCACTGACGGACATCCCATGGTATCGAGTCCGGTGGCATGCACCAGTCCCTTTCGTCTCTCAGTGTCGGAGATGGTTCAGGCTCGATGTCGGGGCTACTCCGAGGCACCTGGGTCATTTCAATGTCCGGTTCCGAATCGGTAAGTTGGATGGGTCGCGCCATCGGGGAGGTAGAACTACCCCGGGAGCGGGCGCGTCCTGAAGGGTCAAGCTGTGGGGACCCAGACTGGGTCATGTCGGGCGCGGAGCGCTTCGATGAAGCACTTGGAGTCTTCTTGTGCTTCAGCTTGCCCTTAACCTCCTTGCCCTCTCTGCATTTCTTTGCAGGAGTGTGCGGCAGCGGGAGGGGTCTTTTCGGTGCCGACCTTTCGGTACCGGTGGCACTCGGTACTGGAGATGCCGTCGGTCCCGTCGGTGCCGATGTAGACGGTCCCGGAGCATCGGTCGTCGACATTTTCGGTGATAAAGCCAACTCCAGTAGAGCTACTCTGAGCCTTGCCGCCCGGTTCTTGCGGGTCTGCTTGGAGAAAGCTGCGCAGCTTGAACAGGAGTCCACGCGGTGGGATTCTCCCAGGCACAGCAGACAAAGCGAGTGTTTGTCTGGAGGAGCGATTTTACTTCCACAGTTCAGGCAGCGTTTAAAGAAGCCCCACCGCTGGGCCATAGGCCGAGCGGGGGGTCCCGCGAGAGAAAAAAGCGAGGAAATGAAGGTGATTTCCGAAGGCTAGTCCAAGAAACAGTCCGTAGTCAGTTAAGGGAGAAAAAAAAAACAGTCCGAAAGGCTTTCTCAGAGAAAAAAGGTTAACTACCGACCGGAGCAAAGGGAGAGGTGATCCTCACAACGCGGCGGTCAGAAGAGAACTGGCGGGATCCTCGTGCCCCTCCCCGGTCATGCGCAGTGGAGTTGGCGCACGACCAGGGAGTTGGCGCGAAAATCCGTTGGGCTTTGAAGTTTACCGATCGGGATCGGCGCAGGCGCACTATATCCCAGAGGTGTGATGCACAGAGACCACGAAGAAGATACCCAGGATCCTTGGGCCAATCTTACATGGAGGAAAATTCCTTCCCAACCCTAAAGTGGCAATCAGCATTTCCCTGGGCGTGTCAGAAAGGGCCACGAGAACGAAGCCCTGAGGCAACCCTTCCTGCCCTCCCTCTCATGATCTGCCTGAGTTCACATAATCAGCATGGCTGTCAGATGGCCATCTGGCCTCTGCTTGAAAACCTCCAAAGAAGGAGAGCCCACCACCTCCCGAGGAAGCCTGTTCCACTGAGGGACCCCTCTAACTCTCAGGAAGTTCTTCCTAATGTTTAGCAGACAATTTTTTTTGGGGGGGGGGGGGGAGATGCCCAGGGTGTAACTTTTCAAGAAAAACATTTTGATTCCCAACGACAGAGATTTGTTTGAATGTGTAACTATGAGGGCAAGTTAGCAATTTCACCTCCACCTCTGATCACTCTTCCCAGGCAAGATCTAGAGTACGTTTCTCAATTAAGGAGCAAGGAAGATCATTTGTAGAATTTCAAGGTTGGTTTTACCACGGGGGTGTATGTGTGTATGTCAGACAGAGAGTACCTGAAATGGTCCGTTTCCATTCTCCAAGCCAGGGTTCCCCGAAACTTGACACCTTTTCTGGTGCCCGCTGAGTGTTTTAGAAAGCGGGTGGGGCTTTTGCTCAGCAAGGCTTCTGACTGGCCACTGGAAATTCGATCAGATGTGCAGATTTTTCACGACATTGCTTCAGCAGCAGCTACCACCACAGCATAGGAAAAGGAGTGCGGCAAGGATGTATATTGTCACCCTGCTTATTTAACTTGTATGCAGAGTACATCGTGCGAAATGCCGGCCTGGATGAATCACAAGCCGGAATTAAGATTGCCAGGAAAAACATCATCAACCCCAGATATGCAGACGAGACCACTCTAATGGCAGAAAGTGAAGAGGACCTCAAGAGCCTCTTGCTCAGAATGAAAGAGGAGAGCGCAAAAGTTGGCTTGAAACTCAGCATCAAAAAAGCTAAGATCATGGCATCCGGCCCCATCACTCCTTGGCAAACAGAAGGGGAAGCCGTGGAAGCAGTGACAGACTTCTCCTTCCTGGGATTCGAGATCACTGCAGACGGTGACTGCAGCCATGAAATTAAAAGACGCCTGCTCTTTGGGAGGAAAGCAATGGCAAACCTTGACAGCATAACAAAAAGTAGAAACATCACCCTGCCAACAAAAGTCTGTATGGTCAAAGCAATGGTATTCCTAGTAGTAGTGGATGGCTGTGAGAGTTGGACCATAAGGAAGGCCGAGCGCCGAAGAATAGACACTTTTGAATTATGGTGCTGGAGAAGACTCTTGAGAGTCCCTT
This sequence comes from Lepidodactylus listeri, assembly GCA_029233225.1. Classification (NCBI taxonomy): domain Eukaryota; kingdom Metazoa; phylum Chordata; class Lepidosauria; order Squamata; family Gekkonidae; genus Lepidodactylus; species Lepidodactylus listeri. The sequence continues at coordinate 5,051,892 of JARCFY010000004.1, read as the reverse complement.
GGACTGCGAGGAGATCAAATCAGCCAGTCCTAAAAGGAATCAACCCTGATTGTTCCCTGGAAGGCCAGATCCTGAAGCTGAGGCTCAAATACTTTGGCCACCCAGTGAGAAGGGAGCACTCCCTGGAGAAGACCCTGATGCCGGGAAAGACTGAAGGTCAAAGAAGAAGGGGACGGCAAAGGATGAGATGGTCAGACAGTGTCATCGATGCAACGAACATGAAGTTGAGCAAACTCCAGAGGACATCGGAGGTCAGGAGGGCCTGGTGTGATGTGGTCCGTGGGGTCGCGAAGTCGGACTCGACTGCGTGACTGAAAAACACCACCACCGTAGCACAAGGATCTTTACTGTGTGACTGAAGGTAAGCTGTGACAGCCATTCTGTGGCTTTGCCCACCGTGCTGTGCCAGAATTCCAAAGGTGCCCACAGGCTCAAAAAAGTCAGGGACTCCTGGCCCAAGTGACCCCCCCCCCAAAACCCCAACACATCGAACAACAAAGGGCATCCCAAAAAGTCTGGATTTCCTCACTAAAGCAACAGCAGCAGCAGGCACTGCGGGAAGAAGTGGCAAAGAAGGAATCGTGCATGTTTACCACTAAAACGAGTCCCGCAACGTCCCATTTACAAAGTGCTGTAAATCCCTGCATTTATTCTGCAAGCATGGGATGGACGGCTCAGCCCTGCACACCCAGAGGTTGCCAGCAAAAAAAAAAAAAAAATCAGGATAAGCGGTATTAATGTCCAATGGTCAGTATTATTGAACCTCCAAAGCAATAAACGACGAGTCGATAAATATTACATTTGCAACATAGTTAACATTCTCCGACTGTCTCTGGCACTTATTACACATTGTAACCGCAAGTCTACAATACATTATTCATATTTGGGGTGTCAGGGAGTGATGGATTGCTGTAAGAGAGGCTGTCCTTTAAATAAATCAACAAATAAAAATGCAAATGTTAACATTTTCAGCCACAACTTTTCCCCATCTTGAATGGGGGGAATGAAAATTTCACATTATATCGACAGCAAGCAGAGAGAACAATTAACAACCTACACAGTGAATAAGAGAGATTAATTCGCCGACGTCTGCTTTTATCACTTGCATGCGGAACTATATTGGACTTTCCACGACGTTAGTTCTCCTCGGGGGGAAAGAGAAGGTGGGGGGACACACCTCCCCTTCCACGTCTGGTACCTTATTCCCCCCATCTTCCCCCTAGGAACTTGTCTCTTCTTAAAATGTTTAGAAATTAGATCTTCTTTTCCTTTTTAAGTGAAATTTCAGCTTGTGAAGAGAAAGCATTTCTTCAGAAGTTTCCCCTGAACAGAAGCTGTCGCTAACCAGGGAAGTGCCATTTGAAAAGTGGGAAAAACGCTGCTCGGTTATTTGAGACACTGAGATCTTAAAAGCAGTTGCTGTTCTCGGTGGAGCTAATTCATATTTTTATTTACTACAAAACATTTAGTTCAAAGGATCCAGCATGATAATACGGCACTGTGGACTCTTCAACATACAGCTCTGGGCATTGCATATTACATCAAATATTAATTTGTTTAAAAGTCCCCAAATGCACATCCACCTGATCGGAGATGCGCTGGGCAAATCAGGCAATTTTTCTTAACAGCCCCCAAACACAAATTTGCACAATGTAATTTGTTTTTCTAAAAACTCCAAAGGAGGCTGCCGTCGTGGCTTTTTGCAATGATAGTGTGTCTGAGTTATTACTTAATATGCACACTAGAGGAATCTGAAGTTGCTTTCGTTCCAGTGTGCACAAGTTAACCGCATAAATAAAAAAAAAAACTTCCCATCTAGGAAAAGGGGAGATGTGGAGGAATAACCAAGCCAAATCCATCCCTCGTTCTATTCGATTTATCTGGTACGTGAGGAATGTAAAAGAGGCGTGTCATGAGAACATAAGAACGTAAGAGAAGCCAATGTTGGATCAGGCCAGTGGACCATCCAGTCCAACACTCTGTGTCACACAGTGGCCAGAAACACCAGGTGCCCTCAGGAGGTCCAGTAGTGGAGCCAGGACACTAGAAGCTCTCCCACTGTTACCCCACCTCAAGCCCCAAACATACATGTCATGCCCCTTCCCAAAAAATATCAAAGTGAAAGGTAAGCATACCACCATACATTCCCACTTAAAACTCCCCAGGAGACACTGGCTCTAATTTAGGTATTTCTCTCTCTTCCTTCCTCCGGTTTGATCTTCGCAATAGCTCTGAGAGATAGGCGAGGTAGAGTGGTTGTGGATGGCTCAAGGTCTCTTCAGGAGACCTGGAGTACTGTGTTCAGTTTTAGGTTCCCCAGTTTAGGAAGCATGTGAATAAGCTGGAAGGTCTCCAGCGGAGGGCACGGGAGCTGGTGAGGGGTTTGGGGACCACGTCCTGTGAGGAGAAGCTGAAGGGGCTGGGAATCTCCGTGTTGGAGACTGCACCCTTGCAAGGTTAGACCTCACCTAGACCTCACCTAGACCTCACTTAGACCTCACCTAGAATATTGTGTTCAGTTTTGAGCACCACATTTTAAGAAGGATGTAGACAAGCTGGAACGTGTCCAGAGGAGGGCAACGAAGACCGTTAGGGGTCTGGAGACCAAGTCCCGTGAGGAAAGGTTGAAGGAGCTGGGAATTTTTGGCCTGGAGAGGAGACAGGTGATATGATTACCATCTTCAAGTCCTTGAAGGGCTGTCCTCTAGAGGATGGGGTGGAGTAGTTTCCTGTTGCCCCAGAAGGTCGGACCAGAACCAACGGGTTGAAATCAAATCAGAAGAGTTTTTGGCTAAACGTAAGGAAGTTAGAGCAGTTCCTCAGTGGAACAGGCTTCCTCGGGAGGTGGTGGGCTCTCCTTCTTTGGAGGCTTTTAAACGCAGTCTAGATGGCCATCTGACAGCAATGCTGATCGTGTGAAAAGCTGATCCCCATTTTTGGGGCCAGGAAGCGATTTTTCTCCAGGCCAGTTTGGTCGAGGATCCTGGAGGTTTTTTGTTATCTTCTGGGCATGGAACAAGGGGTCACTGGGAGTGTGTGTGTGTGGGGGGGGGGGCGTATTTGTGAATTTCCTGTATTGTGCAGGGGGTTGGACTAGATGACCCTGGAGGTCCCTTCCAACTCTATGGTTCTATGATTGCCCCCTTCTGATACCTAAAGGGATGCCATGCAGAGGATGGGACAATCATTTTTTCACTTGTGTTGGGTGACAGGACTCAGGCTAATGGATATCAAGGACAGCAAAGGAGGTTTCGCCTAAACTGGAACAGTCTACCTCATGAGGTGGTGGATTCTTTGTCATTGGAGGTCTTCCCAGGATCAGTTGGCAGTTCCTGTGTTGGCAGAGGGTTGGACTAGATGACCCTGGTGGCCACTTCCAACTCTGAGATTCAATAAATAAAACCAGGCTGCGGACTAGGGGCATGGCACGTGCTTGGCATGCGAAAGATCCCAGCTTCTATCACCGGCATCTCTAGGCGTCAGATACTGGAAAAGAACTTTCTCTGCTTGAGACCCAGGTAAGCTGTTGCCTATCACAGGAGGGGCGGTAAAAGGACAAGAAGGGAAGAGAGAAGGACAAGAAGGGAAGAGAGAAGGACAAGAAGGGAAGAGAGAAGAAGAAGAAGAAGAAGAAGAAGAAGAGATTGGATTTATACCCTGCCCCTCAGTACCCGAAGGAGTCTCAGAGCGACTTACAAATCTCCTTCCCCTTCCCCTCCCATGACACCCCGTGAGGTAGGCGGGGCTGAGAGAGCTCACGAGAGAACTGCTCGTGAGAGAACAGGTTTTTTTTTAAGGCGACGCCGACTGCATTCAAATTTAAATTTCTGTTCCTTCTGCCGATAACGTTAAGGTTGTTTCATTGTATAGTCTCAACCTGACTTCTGCTTTCCATGGCCCTTGTCTTTCTCTGACTATAATACGTAAACTAAGTGACAGAACAGCTCTGAGAGAACTTGTGACTGACCCAAGGTCATGCCGGCAGCTGCACGTGGAGGAGTGGGGCATCAAACCCGGTTCTCTCAGATTAGAGCCCGCGCTCCTCACCATGACACCAAACTGACCCCAGTTCTCTTTTCCCACTGGCAGGGTGACCTGCGTGTCCACATTTACTTGGTATGGCGACCCACTTTAAAAAATAACAAAGGGGAGCAGCCACAAATCGATGGAATGGCAAAAGCCTGGGACCCACTTCCGCAGGCTTTGCGACCCACCTTTGGGTCTCGACGCTAAGACAGACCGCAGAAGGACCGATGGTCCAAGTCAGTACAGAACAGCTGCAGATCTCGGTGGCTGAGTGGGGATTCTAACCACCCCACCCCACTGGCTCCGATGCAGTTCCAGCTCACCACTTTCAGCTCATTACCACGGCCCTAGAGCATATACTTTGGCTGCTGATGACCTTCTGGGTTCCGTTCGAGGAGCTGGGTTTAAACCTTTAAACCTTACAGGGCCCTGGACCCGTACATCCGAAGCACCGCCTCTCTTTATATCAGAGGTCCCCAACATGGGACCTCTCAGACCCAGATGTCCACTGACAACTTCCCTGGTGCCCAGTGAGTGCTTTTAGAAAGTGGGCAAGATCTCGTGGGCCTCCTGCCCGGCCAGGCCTCTGAGTGGCCATTGGAAATCTGATGAAGACGAAGAAGAAGAGACTGGGTTTATACCAGAGCGGCTCACAATCTCCTTTCCCTTCCCCTCCTCACAACAGACACCCGGTAAGGTAGGTGGGGCTGAGAGAGCTCTCTGGGGGACTGCTCCTGAGAGAACAGCTCTGACAGAACTATGGCTTGCCCAAAGTCACACAGCAGGTGCAAGTGGAGGAGTGGGGAATCAAACCCGGTTCTCCCAGATTAGCGTCTGCACTCCTAACCGCTACACCAAACTGGCTCTGAATGAGCTCTGCAGATTAAAATAACACTGTTTTCAGCAGCAACTTCCACCACACATTAGGTTTCATTCTTTCTCTCACTCCTCCTTCCCAGTATGTGATTATAAATGACCCCTCTTCTTCCTTGCTCTTGGGCCTTCCCGTCTACGGTTTGTCTATGGCTCTGCCTCTTGTGGCGGCCATTTTGTGGCAGCTCTGCCTCTTCCAGCAGCCATTTTGTGGTTGTGCCCACCATCCTGTACGGTGTGGTGGTTAAGAGCGGGGGCCTCTAATCCGGAGAACTGCATTTGATTCCCCACTACTCTTCCTCCTCCACGTGAAGCCTGCTGGGTGATCTTGGGCCAGTCCCAGTTGTCTCAGACCACTCTCAGCCCCACCTGCCTCACAAGGTGCCTGTTGTGGGGAAAGGAAGGGAGGGCGACTGAAAATTCCTGGTGATTTTGACCGCAGAGCCTTGAGATGGTGGGATGTGGGGAGGCATCTCAGGGGGGTGTAATGCTGTGAAGTCCAGGCAACTGATCTCTTTTCTCTTTTCATTTTCTCCAGGCGACTGAGAGCCAGTTTGGTGTAGTGGTTAGGAGCGCGGACTGTAATCTTGGAGAACCAGGTTTGATACCCCACTCCTCCACATGCAGCTAGCTGTTGTGACCTTAGGTCAGCCACAAGTTCTGTCAGAGATGTTCTCTCAAAAGCAGTTCTTTCAGACCTCTCTCAGCCCCTCCTGCCTCACAGACAATGCTCCCTCGAGGCTGTGGAGCACTGTGAGCAAAAATGCTACTTTGTGAGCTGCTGGCATTAAAGTTGTGAATGAGAGATTTGGCTACTGCATAAATGAGTCTGCTCTGGAGCCCTCCTTCCTGAGCGAAGACAAAAATGTGTGAGCCGGAGGCTAAAAAGCTGTGAGCTAGCTCACATTAACTCAGCTTAGAGGGAACAGTGCTCACGGGGTGTCTGTTGCGGGGAGAGGAAGGGAAAGGCGATTGTCAGCTACTTTGAGACTCCTTTGGGTAGAGAAAAGCAGGGTACAGAAAACAACTCTTCTCCTTCAGAGATGCCCACAGGCTCAAAAAGGATACATAAGAACATAAGAGAAGCCAATGTTGGATCAGGCCAGTGGCCCATCCAGTCCAACACTCTGTCACACAGTGGCCAAAAACACCAGGTGCCCTCAGGAGGTCCAGCAGTGGGGCCACGACACGAGAAGCCCTCCCACTGTTGCCTCCCCCAAGCACCACAAATACAGTGCATCACGTGCCCCAGACCGAGAGTTCCTATCTATACTTTGTAGCTAATAGCCACTGATGGACCTCTGCTCCATATGTTTCTCCAATTCCCTCTTGAAGCCGTCCATGCTTGTAGCCGCCACCACCTCCTGTGGCAGTGAATTCAACGTGTTAATCACTCTTTGGGTGAAGAAGGACTTCCTTTTATCCAGTTCTAACCTAAGTGCTCAGCAATTTCATGGACTGCCCACGAGTTCTTGTATGGTGAGAAAGGGAGAAAAAGACTTCTTTCTCGACCTGCTCTATCCCATGCATAATCTTACAAATCTTGATCCTGTCACCCCTCAGCCGTCGTCTCTCCAAGCTAAAGAGCCCCAAGCACTTCAACCTCTCTTCATAGGGAAAGTGTTCCAACCCTTTCCTCATTCTAGTTGCCCTTCTCTGCACTTTTTCCAGTGCTATAATATCTTTTTTGAGGTGTGGCATTGGGGACCCGCTTTGTATGAACCTGTGAATCACTCGCCGGATCGGGTCTTCCACTGTACCCTTCTGTAGCGAAGTGCAGGGCTTTTTCTCAGTAACTGTCCCAGAACTCTGAAGTGGGCGACTGGCTGAGGTCCGTTCTGCACCCACCCACACCATACACCTCTCTTCCACAGGGTGGGTAGGCCAGTGTGGTTTAGAAGCTCTGGACCCCTCCTCTGCTCTTGGCTGTCCAATGGTCTGTTTTTAGACTGCTGGGGCATGCGACTGAGATTGGTTTTTACCATGGGTTAACATCTCCTCTTGGGCATGCTGATTTTCACTGATACGTCGCTGGGTTTTGATCGCGCGGACTGTTTTATGTAAACTGCTTTGACCTCACTTGTGGCTAAAAGGGGTACGGCAATATTAATATGAAGGAAAACAACCACGCGTGACCCCCCCACACACACACACACACTGTACAGATGTCCTGGGTCAGTGCGTGGCTAGCTCAGGGCTGGAAGGCACAGAGGAATGGCAAAATGATTGTTCTGCTGCTCTCATGGGCCCCCCGCCCGAGATAGGCCTCCATGCTTCAGCCCCAAATAATCGGTGCCTTAATTCCCCATCTCAGATTGGGGGAGGAAACTGGAAGGAGATCCAGCGTGAATATTAGGTGACCACCAGACCTCCCTTCCCCATCTGTACCCTCTCTCCTCTTCCTATCAGTCGAAGAAGAAAAAGGAGAAGGAGGAGAAGGAGAAGAAGGAGGAGGAGAAGAAGGAGGAGAAGAAGGAGAAGGAGGAGGTGAAGAGGAGGAGGAGGAGAAGAAGAAGGAGGAGAAGAAGGAGGAGGAGGAGGTGAAGAGGAGGAGGAGGAGGAGAAGAAGGAGGAGAAGAAGGAGGAGGAGGAGGTGAAGAGGAGGAGGAGGAGGAGAAGAAGGAGGAGAAGAAGGAGGAGGAGGAGGTGAAGAGGAGGAGGAGGAGAAGAAGAAGGAGGAGAAGAAGGAGGAGGAGGAGGTGAAGAGGAGGAGGAGGAGAAGAAGAAGGAGGAGGAGAAGGAGGAGGAGGAGGTGAAGAGGAGGAGGAGGAGGAGAAGAAGGAGGAGAAGAAGGAGGAGAAGAAGGAGGAGGAGGAGGTGAAGAAAAGGAGGAGGAGAAGAAGGAGGAGATTGGGTTTTTACCCCGCCCTTCACTCAGAGTCTCAGAGGAAGAAGAAACAGAAGAAGAAGAAGAAACAGAAGAAGAAACCGAAAGAAGAAGAGATTGGATTGATACCCCGCCCTTCACTTGGAGTCTCAGAGCGGCTTACAATCTCCTTTCCCTTCCCCTCCCCAAGGTCACGCCAGCAGGTGCGAGTGGAGAATCGAACCTGGTTCTCCCGGATTAGAGTCCGTGCTCCTAACCACTACACCAAACTGGCTCTGGTAGTAAAGTGTGTGTGAACATGTGCAGACTGCTTCCCCACATTCACTGATCATCCCAAGGGAGCGTCTGCTCAGCCGGAATGAGGATCTGGAGCTCCAGGCCAGAAGGGGCGGCATCTGCAAAGGTCTGTGCCCTGACCCCCCTCCCCACAGCAGGGATCCCCAACGTGGCGCCCGTGGACTCCTGACCTGGCCCCCGCCAAGCGTTTTCAGAAAGTGGGAGGGGCCAGGTGGGCCTCTTGCCCAGCAAGGCTTCTGACTGGCCAGCGAAGATCTGATTGGCTGTGGAGATTAAAATAACGTCGCTGCCACCACTCTCGCACTTCTCTTTCCTGCTGCATTGTTTAAGTTACCCCTCTTCTCCTCTGCACCGTCTTGTGACTGCACCCACAGAGTCCCAAAGGTGTCCACAGGCTCAAAAAATAAATAAAATTGGGAACTTCTATTCCAGAGGAACTCGTCACTAGCCACAGAGCCCGGGGAGCTACACCCTCCTTTCCCTACACCCTTGCAAAAGCATCGGCCGAGTTTCTTCTTGGCTCACAAGACAGGCCTAGACACAGGGGAAACCATTCCCAGTAAAGAGATAGCGAAGGCCCTTTGGAAGATCCAGACTGAAGAAGAAGAAGAAGAAGAAGAAGAAGAGATTAGATTTATACCCTGCCCTTCACTCATTTAAGAGTCTCAGAGCGGCTTACAAACTCCTTTCCCCTCTCCTCCCCACAACAGACACCCTGTGAGGTAGGTGGGGCTGAGAGAGCTCTTTCCCAAGCTGTCCTTGAGGGAACAGCTGGTACAGAGCTATGGCTTGCCCAAGGTCATCCAGCCAGGTGCAAGTGGAGGAGTGGGGAATCAAACCCGGTTCTCCCTGATTAGAGTCCGTGCACTTAACCACTACACCAGACTGGCTCTATACACCAGACTGGCTCTCAAGAAGGACCGTGGCCTGGTGGCAGAACATCTGCTTGGCATGTGGAAGGTCACAGGTTCAATCCCCGGCATCTCCAGCTGAAGGACCAGGTAGTAAGTGATGGGAAAGGCCTCCACCTGAGGCCTTGGAGAGCCACTGACAGTCTGAGTAGACAATATTGACTGTGATGGACCAACATGCCAGTTTGGCGTGAGAGCCAGTTTGGTGTCGTGGCTAAGTGCGCGGACTCTAATCTGGGAGAACCAGGTTTGATTCCCCACTCCTCCACCTGCAGCTGCTGGATGACCTTGGGCAAGCCATAGCTCTGTCAGAGCTGTTCTCTCAAGGACAGTTGTCTCAGAGCTCTCTCAGCCCCGCCTACCTCACAGGCTGTCTGTTGTGGGGAGCGGAAGGGAAAGGAGTTTGTAAGCCGGTCTGAGACTCCTACGGGTAGTGAAGGGCAGGGTATAAATCCAATCTCCTCCTCTCCTCCAGTATAAGGCACCTTCATGTGTTCATACTGCCATACTGCAGAGGTGCATTAACTCTGCTTTGCCCCTCCAGTCTGGGAAATCAGACTGTGTCCCGCCCCCCGCCCCCCACAAATATCGGCACTCGCAAAAGCTCTTCCCGTTCTAGCCGCTGCCACCAGCGAATCAAGCCGCCCTCAGCTTCCCTCGCCGCAAGTTTAAATAGCCAGAAGTAATTACACAGACTGCAAACTCAATCGGTTTCTTCTACCCGCCGCCCCCTTCCCTGTTAAGGTTCGGATTTTTGTTCAGCAAGTTTCCTTCCCAAAGCAAAGCAAACCATTACGGTTAAACCGTTAACTGTGGATTATAACAAACATGCTGACGGATCTTTAACTTTAGTGGCACCACCAGTGGCTATAATTCTCCGTATTGATTAATTTAGTTAGTTAAACCTGCAATCTAAGCTTATAACCCGTTCGGTGATAAATTGAGAGTGACCTGCTGCCCAAGCAGGTTTCTCTGATGAAGGATAGGACGGGTTTTAGGGCTCCCACAGAAACACTTGTCCATTTACCATTTTCAATTAGAAAGCCCATGAGTAAGGAAAAGCCGAGCGCGGCCGTTTAACCTGGTCAATTACCCTAACACACTGCACCAAAGGGCGGGGGGGGGGGTGAGAGAAAGAAAAGAAAGGAAGACAGCGCTTTCAGAGAGGAGAGAGAGAACATTCCGGAAGTCCAGACACTGGATAACGCCTGCCTCCGCCAACGCAGGAAGCAGAAAAGTCTGATTCGGGAGACGGGCGGAAGGGAAGGCGTCAGACTGGTGAGTTGGCAAGCATAAGAATGTAAGAGAAGCCATGTTGGATCAGGCCACTGGCCCATCCATTCCAACACTCTGACTGATTTCCCACGAGGTGCTGCTCCAGCGTTGTTCTTCCCTTTGCCCCGATTGCGCGCTTGAATTTCCCACTATTTGCTGCGGGGCGCATTTTGACCCGCGGCTTTCCTCCGGTTTCCTCCGCGGCTTCAGTGATCCTCAAAACAAAGGATCACTGAAGCCATGAGGGAAATCATGTGAAGCTGCGGGTCAAAATGGGAAATCGGTCTCTGTGTCACACAGTGGCCAAAACCCAGGTGCCATCAGGAGGGCCACCAGTGGGGCCAGAACTCCAGAAGCCCTTCCACTCTTGCCCCCCCCCCCCCAAACACCAAGAAGACAGAGCATCACTACCCTGGACAGAGCGTTCCATCTATACCTTGTGGCTAATAGCCACTCATGGACCTCTGATCTTAAGAACATAAGAAAAGCCATATTGGATCAGGCCAATGGCCCATCCAGTCCAACACTGTATGTCACACAGTGGCCAAAATCCAGGTGCTATCAGAAGGTCGACCAGTGGGGCCAAAACTCCAGAAACTCTCCCTCTGTTCCACGCCCCCCCCCCCCCGAGCATCAAGAAGAAATAGTATCACTGTCCAAGACAGAGTGTGCCATCTATATCTTGTGGCTAATAGCCACTCATGGACCTCTGCTCTTAAGAACATAAGAGAAGCTATGTTGGATCAGGCCAGTGGGCCGCCCAGTCCAACACTCTGTGGCACACAGTGGCTAAATCCCGGGTGCCCTCAGGAGGTCCACCAGTGGGGCCAGAACTCCAGAAGCCCTCCCACTGTGCCCCCCCCCAGCACCAAGAAGACAGAGCATCGCTGCCCCAGATAGAGTGTTCCATCTATACCTCGTGGCTAATAGCCACTGATGGACCTCTGCTCCGTATGTTTATCCAGTACCCTCTTGAAGCTGTTTATGCTTGTAGCTACTACCTGTGGCAGCGAATTCCATGTATTAATGGCTCTTAGGGGTGAAAAAGGACTTCCTTTTCTCTCTTCTAAGCCTCCTGCTCATTAATTTCATGGAGTGCCCACAAGTTCTTGTACTGTGAGAATGGGAGAAAAGAACTTCTTCCCTCTGCCTTCTCTATCCCATGCATAATTCTGTAAACCCTAGTCAGTAAATCTTTTTGTACCCGCAAGCATTCAAGAGAATTCAAACCACACTCTGAAGTCATAACTGGCTTAAATTTATGGGCCTTGGTCAGGTTTCTCCTCTGACCGTCTGGAGACGTGGGCAGCTGGTCTGGTCTTTGAAACCAACCTGCAATACGTACATCTTCTTTGTTATTTACAAATTACTCCTGCCTCATGTACGGTTGCCTGCTCTGGTTTGGGAAACTCATGGAGATCTGGGGGTGGGGCCTATGCAGGGCAGGGCAGGCCCTGACCAGGGCAGAATGCTACAGTGTCCACCTTCCAAAACAACCATTTTCTCCAGGAAAACGGACCTCTGTCACCTGGAGATCAGCCATGATTCCAGGAGATCTCTGGGCCCCACCTGGAGCTTGGCAACCCCATCCCTCAGGGATCTCCATTTTTCTCATTCAACACAACACCTATTGCATAGACTGAGACCGATTCCCCACGAGGCGCTGCTCCGGTGTCGCTCTTCCCTTTGCCCCGATTGCGTGCTTGAATTTCCCACTATTTGCCGCGGGGCGCATTTTGGCCTGCGGCTTCGCACGATTTCCCCCCTTTTTTTGAGGATCAAAGAAGCTGCGGAGGAAACCGGGCGAAGCCGCGGGTCAAAATGCGCCCTGCGGCAAATAGTGGGAAATTCAAGCACGCGATAAGGGCAAAGGGAAGAGCGACGCCGGAGCAGCGCCTCGTGGGGAATCGGTCACAAACACAGTTCTCCCAATTAGAGTCCGCGCTCCTAACCACTACACCAAACTGGGTAAGCCGTGATTCAGACTGGCAAGAGGAAGAAGGAAGGAACTGGAGCCCAAGAGGGGAGAAGACGGAGCATGCGTTCCCCAGACTGGCTCTAGACTTGCAAAAACACCCTTTGCAGGGGAAGTGGCAAAACATCTTTGTGGGGTGAAGGGGTCCGTGCCCCTCTCTGGACTGGAGTGTCCACTTTGGCTTCTCTCCGTGCCCCCCCCACTCTAAGCTGCTCATTTGATGTACAAAGCTACGATCTGTCTTCAAAACCGAGCTGGGATTTTCCTATAATAAATTCTCAGCACTGAGAAGACCAAAGTGAAGGCAATGGCTGTTATTAACCTTATTAGCCTAGAAGAAAAACAACCTCGTTTTATACTTCTTTGCCTCTTTACAAGAGTAATACTGCTGTTGTTTAAGGTCTCCGAAGGTGACTTACCAGAACTGCTGACTTAAATGTGATTTGGGGTGTCTTTTTTTTTTTTTTTTGCTATTAAACAGCAAAACAACACTGATAGGGAAAAAAGGCAAAGAAAGAAAGAAAGAAAAAGAAAGAAAGAAAGAAAGAAAGAAAGAAAGAAAGAAAGAACAGAGGGAGGGAGGGAGGGAGGAAGGAGGAGAGAGAGAGAGAGAGAGAGAGAGAGAGAAAGAAAGAAAGAAAGAAAGAAAGAGAGAGAGAGAGAGGTCGGGATGAAACGTCATGCGGTTTGTTTGGGAAGAGGATGGTGACATGGACAGAATTTGAAAGCTTCAAGTGGATTTTGGAGGCCAGGAAAGGAAAGGGGAAAAAAGGGGGAGGGGATTAACTATGATGAACACCATCCCTTTAAATTATTTACAGAAGTATTAAATGTGTCAAGACTTATAACTTAAAAATACTTCCTCCTCTCAGAATCTAAGTAAAAATTAGAGTGTTACAACTTGGCATATTCCCACATTTCTTAGTCTAACAACCAATTTAAGGCTTACTCTAAATGTCAGAGGATATGGCAGTTCTAAATTTATATTAGCCAGCCGCAGCACAACACGAACGATCAGAGAAACTCAGTCGCTTCAAACCCCCCCCCCCGCCCCGCCCGGCACGTCTGGGCGCCTTTGACGGTTGCGTCGGTGGAATCTTCAACCGGAGATTACCAGTCATCTTACCCTGAGGAGTCACACCGGATTGGGGACGTGGCTGCAGTTACGAGCTCTTTTCTGCAGCCTGTCAGTCCGGGGGACGTAGCCGCATCCTTCCGGGAGCCCGAAGCCATCCCTGAGGAAAGAGAAGAAAAGCAATTGAGATGGGTATTCGACAGCGGGAAGTTTTAGACAGCCTATCTCGCCTTGTCTGGCATTATTTTAGAATGCAAAGGCCCAAATGGCGCGGCGAATCTTCGGGGAACTTTATATACGGCGAATCAGCAGCCAAAGGAGTCGTTACTGTTGACAGCTGGGGAGTGTGATGTATATTTGCGGGGCTGCCTGGAGTCGTAATTGCATAATACACCACCCACAATGGGCCCGGTGTCGCTAGCGTGGTTTCGGAACATGACAAGCTTTCGTTCCCTGGTGACCTCATGGCCGATCCTCACGAACGCTGCCCCTGAATTTGCAGTGCTCTCTGGGAACTGACGGAGAACCCTCCGCACTACATCAAACATCTGAGGATTTGAAACTCTCAACAGCACATGAAGAACCGTCGACATCTCATTTCAGTCCTGCTGGAAACCTGCTTCCTTTTGCGACACCGCGGTTTCGTATTAACGGTACTTTCTGAAGTTAGAGGCCGATGGTGGGATCGACCCAGTAGGAAAGGGGTGGTGGAAGGTAGGGTGGAGAATCCAGTCCACCTTTCGTGATGATTATAATCCATACTTAATCAAGCCTGAACTCTCCCTATAAGCTAAAATGATTAACCCGAGGCTATCGTACTTTGGGCGCATTATGAGAAGACAAGAGTCACTGGAAGAGACAGTCGCGCTAGGAAAAGAAGGCAGCAGGAAGAAGAGAAGAGAAGAGAAGAGATTGGATTTATATCCTGCTCTTCACTCACTTGGAGTCTCAGAGCAGCTTTACAAACTCCTTTCCCTTCCCCTCCCCACAACAGGCACCATGTGAGGTAGGTGAGGCTGAGAGAGCTCTTTCCAGAGCTGTCCTTGAGAGAACAGCTCTGAGAGAACTATGGCTTGCCCAAGGTCATCCAGCAGCTGCATGTGGAGGAGTGGGGAATCAAACCCGGTTCTCCCAGATTAGAGTCCACACACTAAACCACTACACCAAACTGGAAAAGAAGAAGACCCTATGTGAAATGGAGTGACTCCATCAAGGAACCCATGAGGGCCCTCAGTTTGCAAGAGCTGAACAAGGCTGTTAACAACAGGAGAACGCTAATTCATAGGGTCGTCGTAAGTCGGAAGCGACTTGGCAGAACTTCACCCATATACACTAAAAACACTTATAATAAGCTCTCTTTGCACAAAATCTGTAGAAAACCCATGGAATAGGTACTTGCATCTCTACTTGATGGAAGAGCTAGACTCAGATCCAGTAGTGCCTTAGAGACCAATAAGATTTTCGGGGTACGAGCTTCCGGGGGGGGGGGGGAGGAGATGGAGAAGGAAGAAGAAAAAGAGGAATTGGATTTATACCCCACCCTTCACTTGGGAGTCTCAGAGCGGCTTACAATCTCCTTCCCCTTGCCCTCCCCACAACAGACTCTCTGTGTGGTAGGTGGGGCTGAGAGAGCTCTTGAGAGAACTGCCCTTGAAAGTACAGCTGGGAGAGAGCTTGTGACTGATCTGAGGTCACACCAGCAGCTGCATGTGGAGGCATGGGGAATCATTCCTACTTCTCCCAGTTTAGAGTCCGCGCTCCTAACCACTACACTGAACTGGCTTTCTTTTCAGGGCACAAGCTTCCGAGAGTCAAAGCTCACAGATCTCCATTCCTGCTTGTATCTGATAAAGGCAGCTTTGACTCTCGAAAGTTCGTGCCGTGAAAATTTCGTTGGTCTCTAAGGTGCTACTCGAACCTAGCTTTTCTACTGTAGACTGACACGGCTACCCTCCGAAACTATTCTCGGCGGAAGTGGCTGTGAAGAACGTGGTTCTCAAGAACGAGGCGAGCACCTGCTGGGCTCTCTTTGAGTTGTTGTTGGCCGAAGGCTTCGGGGAGAGAGACAGCCGGCCCTGACCACTCCTCCATATTGACATGTTCAAGGGCCAAAGTGGGTTAAGTCAACTATCTAGTTTGGTGCAGTGGTTAAGTGCGCGGACTCTAATCTGGGAGAACCGGGTTTGATTCCCCACTCCTCCACTTGCACCTGCTGGATGACCCTGGGCAAGCCATAGTTCTGGCAGAGCTGTTCTGGAAAAAAGAGCAGTTTCTGTCAGAGCTCTCTCAGCCCCACCTACCTCACAGGGTGTCTGTTGTGGGGAGGGAAAGGGAAAGGAGTTTGTAAGCCACTTTGAGACTCCTTTGGGTAGTGAAAGGCGGGGTATAAATCCAATCTCCTCCTCTTCTTCTTCTATCCATGGCAGAATTCAGAGGACAATCCTGTCAACTGCATGGCTGCCTTATTCCAGAACAAGTAACCACGTAAGCCAGAGATGATTATACAAAGTTCTACGGGCTACCTGCTGATGGGAACCCCTTTGCCAGTACTTGTCTGGAATTCTTGCAAGAAACACCCAAAGAGAGGGAATGTTAAAATGAGAATCCCCCCCTGCAGCTCAGTTTTTACAACGCATTCCCTTTTTGCCCTAACGCCGTTCGACAAAACATTTACAGCGTGACTTGAAATGTCACAGGGACTTTGGAGAGACCGCTTTGTTGATAAGAATCAGCCCATAGGTGGGCCGCTGACCACTGCGGATATCAGCGGTGTAGAGTCAGAGGTTGCTCCCACTGGAGAAGAAACATCGGTAAATCTTGGGGAACGCATAAAGGCTGGCGACAAAGGATAGACAAAGGAAGCCAAGGTTTATCTAAACAGCTTTCAGGCGGAGGACGACGGCGCATCTAATTTTCCTTTAGCTGATTATATTTTATAGACCACGCAAACAATCCCACAGCACACTGCGAGGCTGAAAATAAGCGCTTGCGAGTGTCAAGGTATCGGACTGCCACTTTGTCATTTGCAATTGATTGCCCATTTAAGAGGGGGGAAGTAAAACATTATATTACAGTGGGCTTTTGGTTTATTCGACCCAAATGGCCTCCCTTTCTGAATTAACCTCTTTTCCTAATCTGCCTAGAGAGACCGGGATTCGTTCTGTTGGTTTTTTTTCAGACTTGGGATGCTGCAGGCAGCCATATCGATAACCGCCTGTACTTGTGCATTCTCAGTTGTGTGTGGCCCCCACCTTATTATGGAGCATCGAATCATAGAGTCGGAAGGGACCTCCAGGGTCATCTAGTCCAACCCCCTGCACAATGTAGGAAATTCCCACTCCTGGCTTTCCACAGACTATGCAAAATGGAATTATTCGAGAGGGTTTCCTGCAAAGGTAAATAGGGATGTACTGTAATGAAGGGGACGGAAAGCTGCATTGGTGAAAGGATGGGGACTGTGGCTTATACGGCTGTGTTGCTACCTATCCCTGTAGGCGTGCTCCAGACTAGGCAGTTCCTACACCACCTGACGTATCGCTCATGCATTGATTCAGCTCCATTTGAGACTTCTCTTTTCTTTTTCAGATTTCTGCAGTCGAAACCCTATGGACTTGCTCATTTTGGTGTAGTGGTTAAGACAGCAGACTCTAATCCGGGAGAACCGGGTTTGATTCCCCACTCCTCCACTTGAAGCTGCTGGTGTGACCTTGGGTCAGTCACAAGTCCTTCCAGAGCTGTTCTCTCAGGGGCAGTCTTCAACAGGGGCACTGAGTTTCTAGTTTCCTGGGGGGGGGGGAAGGGGCTCTTGTGTGCGCGCGCTGGGACGATGTCCCTGCCGCCGCCGCCGAGAGCCTCTCCCCCCCACCCAGCACCCCTGCACTCCCTCCCGGGACCATCCGGGCAACGTGCCCAGCGTGATGGCATCACCCGGAAGTGATGTCATCACACTGGGCACATTGCCAGGGCGACGTTCTGGCAATCGCCCTGAAACTCTATGGTGCTGTAGAGTTTGGGGGCAATTGCTAGAGCATCACTCCGTCAATGTGCCCAGATGTCACAGGAGGGAGGGAGTGCAGGGTAGCCGGGTGGGGGCGGCTCTCGGCGGTGGAAAGGAAGGCGGCGGGCAGGCATTCCATTTTGCCAGGGGGGCTCAGTCCCCCCCGGAAAATTTCAGGGGTGGCCCCCGCCCCCGAGCCCCCCCATAGTTGATGCCTATGGTCCTCGAAAGAGCTCTCTCAGCCCCACCTGCCTCCAGGGTGTCTGTTGTGGGGAGGGGAAGGGAAAAGAGTTTGTAAGCTGCTGAGACTCCTTCGAGTAGTGAAGGGTGGGGTATAAATCCAAACATCCTCCTCCTCTTCTTCTTCTGATGTCCTATCTTGTTGACTGTACTTGTCTTACACTATGTAATCCACCTTGGGTGTCAGTGAGAAAGGCGGGCTATAAATAACCAAATGAATGAATGAATGAATGAATGAAAGAATGAATGAATGAATATGGATTGAGCTCAAAACAAGCTGGAATGCCCTATCACTTTAGATATTTCAGGAGGCAGGATCTGAGTTTCAAACTGCAGATTGGAAATGATGGTTCAAGACCCTTTAGTGCAGTGTTTTCCAACCTATTGGTGGGGACCCAGTAAAAGTGGTCACGGGCCAGCCCTCCCCAGTGGCCACCCCTGCCCTTTCCATTGCTGTCTTTTGCATTTGGGAAACCAAGATCTGACCCTGGCGACTGTATCTTCCACGTCATACATCAGTTGGTATTTCTTCCTCGATGCCTATACACGTTGATCAAGCAAAACATGTCCTGGTGGTTACTAGAGGGAGTTTCTTAGAATCTTAGGTGGGATCAGAAGAAGTAATGGAGGAGGAGAGGGTGTTCAAAGGCTGGGATGTAACTTCAACGTTCAAAGGGTGTGTATGGCAGAATGCCACGGCTTTGTGGTTCACAGTGGGGGCAGCAGCGCCCTTTGTGCAACGTCTGCTGGTTTCTCAAAAAACATCTGGTCAAGATGGGTACCTCTGCTAGTCTGTCTGCGGCAGCAGAAAAGGGCAAGTGTCCAGCAGCACCTTCAAGATTCTTCAGATACCTATATGAAGAAGTGAGCAGTGATTCAGGAAAGTTCACACCCTGCCACGAATTTTGTTAGTCTTTAAGGTGCTACTGGGCTCTTGCTCTTTTCTACTGTCAGAAACATCTGGCTAGAAGAAAAAGAAGAAGAAGAAGAAGAAGAGAAGGAGGAGGAAGAGACTGGATTTCACTTGGACTCTCAGAGCGGCTTACAAACTCCTTTCCCTTCCCCTCCCCACAACAGGCACCCTCCTGTGAGGTGGGTGAGGCTGAGAGAGCTCTGAGACAACTGTCCTTGAGGGAACAGCTGGTACAGAGCTATGGCTTCCCCAAGGTCATCCAGCAGGTGCAAGTGGAGGAGTGGGGAATCAAACCCGGTTCTCCCAGATTAGAGTCCGCGCACTTAACCACTACACCAAACTGGCTTAAAGAAGGTAAAGGTAAAGGTTTCCCACTGCAGGTAATGGAACGCTGAACTAGATAGTTGCCAAGTTCATAGTTTGCCTAGGGTGCCAAAAAACCTTGGGCGCGCCCTGGCTGGGTCATCATATTGTGCAAATTTTTGACTCGTGGGTCACCATACCAAAAAGGCCGGGAACTGCTGCTCTAGTGGATTCATAACCCTTCTGGGGACCCATCCAGCAAACTTCAAAATGAACGGGGGGGGGGGGGGGGAGAGGTTGTGTAACTACAGAATCTGGTGAATTGAGACCAGCGTCTCCTAGTGGCCAGCCCCCCCATGGAACGAAGAGAGGCAATCTACTCATTACTACAAATCATTTTCAGCTGCCAAGTCAGCATTTATCAGCCCGTAATTTCCCCTCTCCCCAAACTGCTACAAAATGGATTAAAGTAAAGGGGGCGGGGAGAGCCCAAGAACGGGGGTGGGGAGAGGGTCAACCCTTTTCTACCAGGGCATTTAATTCTTGGGGAAGCCCGCAGAGAAATCCTAAAAACAATTCGCTGGAGTGGGGAAGAAGAGGGATATTGATTGCATTATGTGGCATTTAAAGAAAGGGAGGCAGAGGAGGGAGGGAGAAGAAAATAATGATGGTGGGTTTTTTTGGAAGAGGAGAGGGAAAAAAAGGAGGGGGAAAAGAAAACCATCAGTGAAAATTGCCCCTGAAAACTTCACAGAAATTGTAACGGCTTTCTCTTGCTTAAATTGATTGGTGTAGCGACGTTATGAGATGGCGATTAGAATTCATTGTGCGCCACCGAAAGAGCTGAAATGTCAGCAGACTATACAGCAAAAAGTAATGGGTCCTGAACCCCTGTTAGTCAAAAATGATTTTGTTTCAAATTAGAAATTGATTTCTTTTGGACACGAGCCCTTTCGCCGGCTTCCAACTTTGGTAGCTGCGCCTTGGAAGAGATTAACCTCACCCGCCGCTCGGGTCTCCCCCCTCTGATGAGCCCCTTTCAAAAGTTTCTGTGCGGCGGGGCCCTTATTTTTTTTTTAATGTGGCCACGGTCTTAACCAATAACGCAAGTTGTTTGTTCCTTGGAGAGCCCTGCCACGTTTTGCCTTTTTTTTTTCTCCTGCTGACACAAATCACAAAACTGTTGACAAGTTTAAAAGGAAAGGAAAGGGAAGGGAAGGAAAGGAAAGGGAAGGGAAGGGAAGGAAAGGAAAAGAGAACGGGGTGTGGGGGGGAAATAAGACGACACTGTTCCCTCCTCCAAGAAAGACCACTTCGCTCTGCTGTCAAGGCATTCTGGGGTTGAAGAATACGAGGCTTCCCGGGGTTGGCAGAAAAGGGGGGGCTTGCACCAGAAAACCCCCACAAAAAGCTCCAATCTCCTTTGGCTGGAAAACTGTAACGTCAGGCAGACGGTAAACGTATCAATACATGAAGCTTCCACCGGATGAATCAAGCCATCAGTTCTTCAGAGTCAGTATCGCCTGCTCAGACCGGCAGCCGCTCTCCAGGGTCTCAGGCTGAGGTCTTTCCCATCACCTTCTGCCTCGTCCTTTTTAACTGGGGATGCTGGGGATTGCTGGACTGGATGGGCTTCTCTTATGTTCTTATTCGGGTTAGGACGGATAAAAGGAAGTACTTCTGTGCACTGGGAATGGGGGGTCTTGGGGGTCCGTGGTGCCGACAGCCCCAGTGAACGAGAGGGAGAGCCAGAGGGCCGGCAGACCAAACGGAGAGACGCGACGCGGCTTCTCGCCGCCTTACCTCTTCTCGGCCTGCCCCCATCCTTCTCGGCCTGCCTGCACAGGGCTTCCTCTTCCCCATCCACGCTGAAGCCAACCATTTTCTTCCCGGAGCCGCCTCCCGATGTTCTGGAGCCTCTCCCAGAGGCTGCTGTTCTAGAGGGGCAACCTCCGCAGTCGGACCTGGGGGGGCTGGAAGAGGCAAAAGGGTTTCAGGCGCCACAGGTTCCATTGTCAGCATCCCTCCCCTATATAATATATAACCGTGGCTTCGAACACCCAAGGGATGAGTGCAATTTAAGATACCGTCACAGTAACACTGAAACAGCTGGTTTTCCTGGGCTATGAAATCGGAATCTGGCAAGTGTATGCAGAAAACCCACTAGCCCTCGGGGGGGGAGGGTTCACCCATCCATACACGCCTACAATAACCACTTGTGGCCTATTCAAGGGCCTAGACAGTACAGGAGGAGGAGGAGGAGGCGGCGATGACTAGATTGATAACCCGCCCTTCACTACCTGAAGGAGTTTCAGAGAAACTTACATTCTCCTTTCCCCTCCCCACAACAGACACCCTGTGAGGGAGGTGGGGCTGAGAGAGCTCTTTTGAGGACTGCCCTTGAGAGAACAGCTCTGAAAGAACTCGTAACTGACCCTAAATCACACTGGCAGCTGCATGGGGAGGAGTGGGGAATCAAACCCGGCTTTTCCAGATTACAGTCCACGCTCCTATCCACTGCACCAAACTGGCTCAAAGAACTAGAGCTGTTCCAAGTTGCAAAACCAGTGGCTTCGACAACCAGAGGCTCTTCTGATTTGACAGACACACTGCTAATTTCTATCAGATGAGGACGATTCATCTACATATAGCGAGCGTTTCGGAGGGCAGCCATGCCGGTCTTCAGAAGAACAGCTAGATTTGAGCTTTGGTGGTGGAGAGTACCATCTAATCACAGCTTTTCTTACCTGTAACAGGGCTCTTTCTTCAGCAGGAACGCAGGGGAACGCCATTCAGGCTAGCATCCCAGCCTTCCCCGCCCCTCCCTGCTGGGCCTGAGCTGTTAAGACTTAAAAGGGAAACGGCAGGGAAAACCCCACCAGGCTAAGTACTCTTTCCCTTTAAGTGCTTTTCCCCTTTAAGACAGCCAGCAGCAGAAAGCCCCGCCCACAGATTAAGCTCCGTGGCTCCTTTGCACAGAAAGGCCAGGCTTTGCATGGCATGCCCACGTCTCTCTTCTTTCCTTTCTCTATCTTCCTTCCTTTCCTTTTTTCTGTCTGTCTGTCTGTCTTTCTGTCTCTCTCTCTGTCCCCACCTTTCTTTCTTCCTTTCTCTTTCTCTCTCTCTCTCCTCCTCCTTCCTTCCTTTATCTTTCTCTCTCTCTTTCTTTCTTTCTGTTCCATTTTTTCCTGTTTTCCTCCTCTAAAAACAAGGTGCATCTTATGATCAGGTGCGTCTTATGGAGCGAAAAATACGGTAAAACACTAAATCACCATGTATAATTTCACAATTTTTATATCTTTGTTTTTTACATATGCTAAGTATCAATTTTTTTTAGAGTAGTTTTTAAGTAATTAACAAAAATACAACTTAAGCATTAGCCATGAAGCTCAACAGCACATTCAGGTTAACACATGGAATTCTCTGCCACAGGAGGTGGCGGCGGCTACAAGCTTGGAGGGCTCCAAGAGGGAACTGGATAAACATCTGGAGCAGAGGTCCATCAGTGGCTGTTAGCCACAAGGTATAGATAGGAACTCTCGGTCTGGGGCAAGTGATGCTCTGTATTCTTGGTGTTTGACAGGGGGGATGGGCAACAATGGGAGGGCTTCTGGTGTCCTGGCCCCACTGCTGGACCTCCTGAGGGCACCTGGTGTTTTTGGCCACTGTGTGACATGGAGTGTTGGACTGGATGGGCCACTGGCCTGATCCAACATTGGCTTCTCTGTTTGTTCTTATGTAGGTTTGTCTGTTAAGTTATGGTGTGACTAGGTCTACAGTGCATTTCAAACACTATAACTTAATATTGGCAATTCCCAGTCACCGGAAATTAAACGCAATAGCGTGTCACCAACAGAGTATAGGAAATAGTTCTAAGAATCTTGAAACATTGCCTTCAGTACCTCAAGACGTGATATATCTACAGCAACACACACACCTGATGAAGAGCACACAGACGGAAGGATTACTAGATCACCATTGTCTGTCTTAGGTTGTTTCTCGGTTTTTCTCTTTGTAACAAGTGTGTTTCATTTGGACCTTGAGTCTAAGATAAGCCTTCATTATTGGCTGTAAACATCACTATAGAGTTACATCATTCTGAATGTACTGTTGAGCTTCATGGTTAATGCTTAAGTTGTATTTTTGTCAATTCCTTAAAAGCAACTCTAAAAATTTATACTTAGCACATGTAAAAAAAAAAGGTATACAAATTGTAAAATTGTACATGGCGATCTAGTGTTTTACTTAGCATATACACTGTGGTCTGGTTTGTTGTATCTTACCAACTGGAAACTGGAAACCCTAATTTCAAGCCACCTTGGGGATGACTTGATCAAAAGGCGGGGCCTCAGTCTGAGGAAAATAAATAAAGCTGGTAAGCATTATCCCCGTATTGAAGGAAGTTCTTACTGTGCAGAGGAATAGATTAATCGGCCGATCGAACGATCGATCGATCGATCAAAACAAATTGCAAGGGAGTCGTGGAGGAATCGATCCTAAGCGGTTACGGATATGAATTATATGGCTGGAAGTTCACAGGAGTGGAACGGAGCAAAAGGAGATTACCGCGTATGTGAAGAAGTGTGCATGCACACAAAATCTTATACTCAGAATTAAACTTTGGTGGTCTTAAAGGTGCCACTGGACTCAAACTCTGTTTTGCTGCTTCAGACCGACACGGCTACCCACCTGGATCCACCCGAACTTCAGCCACTGATAGTATGAACAATAGATGTCCTGGAGCTTACTTCAGGAGATAAGGCTTAATAGATATCACAACCCTAGCTCCAGGAGAAATTTATTCAGCTCCCCCGTTTCCAGGGGAAAAGAACCTTTCTACCTCGATGAAAATATTGGCAGCACTCTCTTTCACCCAGGAGTTTCAGCACAATTAGCATCGTTTAAAAGATATTTAAGAAGCCGGTCGTTATTCCGGCCGCTTTCCGGGTTCCCGGGCTAGAGCTTTAATGAGAATTGATAGCCCTGTTATCCAAAGAGGGCGACCTTTGACTGGGGAAATTGGTGGGAGGAAGCGAACGTTGCTGGAACACTCCAATGGCTTCTCTTGACAAGGCAAGGTTACCTCTAGGATGGAATATCGCTTTCAGGGTTGAATGCCAGAGAGAGAGGGAAGACGGGGGAAAAATTAAATTGCTAATTTTAAAGGACAGGGTGGAAACGAAATAAAGAAATGTGCGGCGCAGCCAGCTCCGCTAACAAGGCCTTGTGGTCCGACCCTTTGGCTCTTAAGCGAGTGAAAGCCTGGAGGGGCCTCGGGAAATGCAAGGAAGTCTCTCCCCCACAAGGGAGGGAGGCCCTCCCCAAAACGGCAGCGGCACATGATTTCCCCCTTCCCTGGCAGCCATGTTCACATGCTACACCAAACACCTCTGTATAGCCTGTTTGTACGTGAGTAGACCTGTTTGTACAGCCAGTGCATGTTCATTTTAGGAATGAAACTGGGGACTAGTGCCTGAATCAGAGAATCATACAGTTGGAAGGGACCTCCAGGGTCATCTAGTCCAACCCCCAGCACAATGCAGGAAATCCACGAATACCTTCCCTCCCACACCCCCAGTGACTTCACGACCAGAAGATGACAAAAAAAAAAACAACACTCCAGGATCCCCGGCCAAACTAGCCTGGAGAAAAATGGCTTCCTGATCCCGAAGTGGCGATCAGCATTTCCCTGGGTGTGTGAGAAAGGGCCACGAGAACTGAGCACGGAGGCAACCCTTCCTGCCCTCCCTCTCGTGATCTGCCTAAATCAGTGTTATTTATTTACTTCATTTGTACTCAGCCTTTCTCCCCAACAAGGCTTATGTAGTGTTTGGTGTAGTGGTTAAGTTTGGTGTAGTGGTTAAGTGCATGAACTCTAATCTGGGAGAACCAGGTTTGATTCCCCGCTCCTCCACTTGAAGCTGCTGGATGACCTTGGGCAAGCCATAGTTCTGTCAGAGCTGTCCTTGAAAGAGCAGTTCTCTCTCAGAGCTCTCTGAGCCCCACCTCCCTCACAGGGTGTCTGTTGTGGGGAGGGGAAGGGAAAGGAGTTTGTAAGCTGCTCTGAGTCTCCTTCGGTTAGGGAAGGGCAGGGGATAAATCCAATCTCTTCTCTTCCTCTGCTCTGTTTTATCTGCACACCGACCCTGGATGGTAGGTTAGGCTGCGAGTGTGAGCCTGGCCCAAGGTTGCCCAGCAGGCTTTCAACAACAAAAATCATTCAAAAAGTACAATTGTATCCACCTCTTTACACTATATCCCCTTCTCCACACTATTTCCTTCCTGTTTCCTTCTTCCGATTCACCAACCAACTTTTCTTCTATGGGCCCCTCCCAGTTCATCTTTATTTATTACCTGCATTTATCACCCACCTGTGTCCCCAATGGGGACCGAAAGCACTGCTCCAGACAGACTAACACGGCTACCCACCTTGATCTACCCTCCAATTTAGCATGCTAAAGATAAGTAAGCACCAGTATTTTAAATTGCCAGAGGCCAAATTAGCGAAGAGGCTGCCAGCGCAGGTCTTTCAGCAGAATGAATGCCACGTGGCAACTGGTCATGGGGTTTTCATGGCAAGGGATGAGAAGTGGTTTCCCATTGCCTTCCTCGGCACAGCAACGCCCATCTTCCCTGGGGCTCTCCCGTCCAAGTACTGAGCTTCCGAGCTAGTCTGGGCTATACAGACTGCTCTTTCGAGCGAAGAGGTGATCCATGGCAGGAAAGACCTTGGGTGCTTTCACACATGCTGAATAATCCGCTTCCAATGTACTTTAGCAAACACCGGCAAGGCAGTTTTGCCATTTCACACAGTAAAATCCAGTTGTAAAGTGGAGTGAAATTTCAAGTGCATTATTCGGTGTCTGTGTCAAAGTGCGTTATCCGGTGTATTTGCGAAAATTTGAAGTGCATTATTCGGTGTCTGTGTCAAAGTGCGTTATCCGGTGTACTTGCGAAAATTTGAAGTGCATTATTCGGTGTCTGTGTCAAAGTGCATTATCTGGTGTATTTGCGAACATTTGAAGTGCATTATTCGGTGTCTGTGTCAAAGTGCATTATCTGGTGTATTTGCGAAAATTTGAAGTGCATTATTCGGTGTCTGTGTCAAAGTGCGTTATCCGGTGGATTTGCGAAAATTTGAAGTGCATTATTCGGTGTCTGTGTCAAAGTGCGTTATCTGGTGTATTTGCGAAAATTTGAAGTGCATTATTCGGTGTCTGTGTCAAAGTGCGTTATCCGGTGGATTTGCGAAAATTTGAAGTGCGTTATTCGGTGTCTGTGTCAAAGTGCATTATCCGGTGTATTTGCGAAAATTTGAAGTGCATTATTCGGTGTCTGTGTCAAAGTGCCACTAGATGGCTGTCAGCTCAGATGGACTGATGTTAGCTTTATCTACTGAAAGGGGGGGGGGTCCATCCTACAGTAGCAGCAGGGCCGCCCTTTAACAGATCCACCTGTGGTCAGTGACATGAAAGATTTAAACATTTCTAAGCAACACATTTTTAAGCCATCCCTGAGCTAGATGGGTCAGTGTAGCCTAATCTCATCATATCTCGGAAGGTAAGCATGGTCATCTCTGGTTAGTATTTGGACAGGAGATTTCCAAGGAAGTGCAGGGTTGCTACACTGAGGCAGGCGACGGCAAACCACCTTTGTTCCTCTCTTATCTTGAAAATCCCATGGGGTCACCAGGTTACCTGAAGGACCAACTTCTCACATACATTCCTGCCTGAGAACTAAGACTACAGGGAGACTACACTGACCCACCCATCACAGAAGCTCACCTGGTGGGCACATGAGACAGGGCCTTTTCAGTGGCAGCCCCGTGATTATGGAACAACCTCCCCAGGGAGGCTCGCCTGGCCCCTTCACTCCCTATCTTTAGGAGGCAACTGAAGCCAGTTTTATTTAGGACCGCATTTGGTTATGTTTAGTAGCAGTCCTGACTGAGTAGTAATATGGGGTTTGTGTTTTCTGTGTATTTTACTCTATGTTTGTAAGCCGCCTCGAGCGCCACCAGGAAGAAAGATGGCTAACGAATGTTTTAAGTAAGCAAATAAATAAATAAATCAGATGAAACGTGACAGCACTTCCCACTTTTAAGTGACACAGCACTACTGGCTATATCACAAAGATAAAGACACATGACTGTCATATTGGGGAAAGGCAGGGAGGAAGAAACATAAGGTCCACGACCCTCCCTGGTTTATCTAAACTTCTCCTATACAAATACGGGCCACCCATAACTTGGTTTGTCTTAGCATCCCGTAGCCCGTGGAGCCGGAATAGCAAATTTTAAAATGACATTCAGGACCCATTCAACACTCGTGAGGATTTGCATTCCTTAAGAAGTAGTTGGGGAAGGGGGGGGGGGATGAGGGGGTGGGGGAAGAAACATTAACCTTTTGTTTTATTGAATTAAAATGCCACGGAAATGCTGATGCAGTCTTCAGAGACTGAAATACTTTTACCGAGAAGAATAGCTGTCATTTATTAGACGTAAAGAACAATGACTTGATAGGATGCTTTCTGACAAAAAGCAGATTGGTATTCTCGTCATAGAAAAAGGCATTGTAGGGGGAGGGGGGAAGGAAAAGGGGGGGGGGAAGAGCGAAAGAAAAGCCAGCCACAGACCTCTGAGACTTGAATAATTTAAAGCCGCATTTGGTGCAATTTGAATTTTTCTTTAGGGAGGCAAAGTTAAATACCTTTAATTTGTTCTAATTATTTCAAATTTGCAAGTTAATTATGGCTGATCATTAAATAACAAAAAGGACTATCATCTCCATAGAGTTTTACCTCCTACCCTCTGCATTACTTAAGCGCGATTTTAGTATGCATGAATTAACTTTCTAAATAATCGCCCAGTTTGACTAAATGGCTCGGTAAAATGAGCTCTGATCCTCGGAATAAGCATTAATGGACATTAGGAAAGCTACAGGGACCCATGTTGCTTGCATTATAAGTATTTTTAATGGGGTCTTATTTACTAATCTTTATATACTGCTCAAGTTAGGGCAGTAACACAGCTTCATTAGGCGCCTTTACTAGAGGGGGAAAGAAATGTCACCCCTACAAAAACGCTAAAACCGAGGTCTGCTTGGAGGAAGTGCAATTCGTTCCTAAATTAACGCGAGCGAGGGATGACCGAGTTTGGATTGTTGAGGCTGCACGTGCCGATGAATCCATCCGAGCATAATGGCAGCCAGGCTCCACACGAGGCGTTTTACAGGGCCGGCGATGTGCTGAGTTACCCAAGCGGCGAGAGAGACTCTTTCGTTCCTCCTTGTCGCAGAAGTAGCGCTGACTGGCAACGCTCGCCTTGGCCTCCCGCTTGGCACGCAGGGCACGGCCGGCCGCTTCCCAGCCACGGATTCTGAATCTGGAGGCTCACCTCTCCCTGAACCCCCAAGCCAGTCGTACGTTCTGCAGGGCCGGTTGGAGGTGCCCGGAGAACGGTAAGCCAGCAGAGCAGTGGGGAAGCTGACAAGCCCGAGGGGAGCCGCTCAGGCCCTGCAATACCCGTCTCCAGCAGATGGCCACTCTGGTCTTGCCTTCCCCGCACTCCAGCAGAGACCGCAAGGCCTGGGAACGGAACCACTGACATACTGAGCCATGGTCTTGGCGGGGCTCCCCTCCTGATTTTAATTGGCTATGCCGTTATTCCTTTGGTGGGTGGTAAAACGCTGTCAGGTGCAAGAGCTGGAGAGGCTCCCGTTTTGCTTTGGAGGTATAACTGCGGAAAAGAGGCACAGCGGGAGGTGCCTGGGAATGCCGGGCCAACAAAGAAAACACCCCCCCCCCACACACACACACTGATCCTAACAGTCTTGGACTGCAGTGAGCCCGCAAGATATAGCGCTGAACGACCCTCTAGAACTGGGTTCCCCAACAGGGTAGTGCCATGGTACCCACCCGTGGACAGGGCCAGGTAGGGCTTTTGCCCAGTGTGATGCTGCTGAGTCACCCCCTGGGGGTGCCACCTTCTGCCATCACATAACCCATTGCTGGGACGCTCCATGGGCTTTAGAAATGGGGTAGGGAGGGGTTCACCCAAAAAGACACCCGGGCTCTCCTGTTCTCCGGCTGGAAGGCTTCACTGCTAACACAAGCCTCCAGCCCAGTTCCTCCCCAGACTGTGCTTCCGAACCTCCTTTAGAGGTTCCCTGGTGGCGCTGCTGAGCCCCCGCCGGAGTTGGCATCGCAGCCAGAGGCGCCGGTACTGACTCCCCAGCAACAGCCCCAGACCGGACTTGACTCCTGCCTCTTTGCCCAAGCCCAGTCCATGACACCCCAGCTCTTCTTCAACCACCTTCTGCCTGTCGGTCGTCTAGGCTATGCCTCCCGTCATGTCACCTCTGGGTCCGACTGGCTTCCCTCGCCTTTCTGCGTTACAGGGTGGGCTCCCCCTCCTCTGTGTCCCCCGCTCCCCTGCCTCTGCAAAGCGGCCCCTGGGAGCCCTGCCAGGGGGGCTGTCCTCTCCCACACTGCCAGGTTTCCCAGGGGAGATGGAGTCCAAGGAGCCGTGGAAGGCCCATCCCTTGCTTCTGTGGGGCTGTCAGCCCCCAGAGCTGCTCCCAGAAGTGCTCTGCCAGGGCGGGCAGCTCCCATCAGGCCCTTCCCAGGTTCCCCGCCAGCTGCCGTTGCGCCTGCTTATGTGGATCTCCCGGAACATCCTGTCAGACCTGTCCAACCTCCCTGAGTTCCCCATCAGCTGTTGTTGCTGCCCCTGCCCCCCACCTTTAACCTGCACCCTTGCCACTGCCCCTCGCCCTCTCTCAGAGACCCTGGTGGGTCCATCGGACCGGGGTCAATCCTAGGGTCGCTGTGCAGTCCGGGGACATCTGGCTTGTTGGGCGGGGGGTAGGAAGGCAGCCCCGGCCACCCAGCAAGGCTTCTGATTGGCCATTGGAGATTTTTTTTTTAAACTATTGCTGCCACCACAGCACAAGGATCTTCACTCTGTGACTGAAGGTAAGTGGTGGCAGTCATTCAGTGGCTGGCTCCTCCTTCTGCAGCAGCCATTTTGTGACTGCGCCCACCACACTGTGTCAGAGTCCTGGAGATGCCTGCAGGCTCAAAAAGGTTGCCAAGCCCACTCTTGAATCAGGGACTATGCATGCTTCTGCCCCCAAATGTTTCTCTCCACTAAAATGGGCAAACCCTAGGGGGCGACAAGCTCCGTCCCAGCTCTAACTGGTCACACGGTCTGGGAGGGGAACCCTACACAGTCTAAAAGGGTCCTCTGCAGGGGGAGTGGCTGGGCAGGAGTCCACCCATAGGGCAGCCTTCTTCCTACGATGCACCAGCGTTGCTGAACAGACCCACTCAGTAACTTGTTGAAGGGGGGCCGACTCCAATAGCTAGAGCTGCTTTGCGGCACCCGAATGAGTGACCAAGAGGCATCGTCTGCCCCTGATAGCACAGCTGATGCTGCTCGCATCCCTGGCTTCTTGAGATATGGGGCAGAGGGAGATTTCCCAACACTGTGACCACAACCCAGGAAGCCTCACAGATTTGATTTGATTTTGATTTATTAGATTTTTATCCTGTCCTCCTGGCCAGGGCTGGCTCAGAGAGCAGTTACCAAATTTCGGAAGACTCAGCCATTAAACTCGTTAAAAGGGTCACATGCAAATATAACCTCCCCACCTACTGATTACCATGCCCCCCCCCCATGCTTACATATAGAGCAGTGTTCCCTCTAAGCTGAGTTGGTGTGAGCTAGCTCACAGTTCTGAGACTCCGTGAAGGGCGGGGTACAAATCCAATCTCCTCTTCTTCAAAGGGGATTAGATAGGTTCATGGAAGATAGGTCTATCAAAGGCTACTAGTCATGGTGACTGAGGGGAACCTCCACTAACCCTCTGAATCCCAGAACCAGGAGGCAACATCAGGGGAAGGTCTGGGACTCTCTGCCCTGTTGTTGGCCCTCCAGAGGAACTGGCTGGCTACTGTGTGAGACGGGATGCTGGACTAGATGGACCCTCAGTGCTCTGATCCAGCAGGGCTCTTCTGATGTTCTTCTCAGGGGAAGGCCTCAGCCTCTCTGCCCTATTTTGGCCCTCCAGAGGAACTGGCTGGCCCCTGTGTGAGACAGGATGGTGGACTAGATGGACCCTCACTGGTCTGATCCAGCAGGGCTCTTCTGATGTTCTTCTCAGGGGAAGGCCTCAGCCTCTCTGCCCTATTTTGGCCCTCCAGAGGAACTGGCTGGCCCCTGTGTGAGACAGGATGCTGGACTAGATGGACCCTCAGTGCTCTGATCCAGCAGGGCTCTTCTGATGTTCTTCTCAGGGGAAGGCCTCAGCCTCTCTGCCCTATTTTGGCCCTCCAGAGGAACTGGTTGGCCCCTGTGTGAGACAGGATGCTGGACTAGATGGACCCTCAGTGCTCTGATCCAGCAGGGCTCTTCTGATGTTCTTATCAGGGGGAGGCCTCAGCCTCTCTGCCCTGTTTTGGCCCTCCAGAGGAATTGGTTGGCCCCTGTGTGAGACAGGATGCTAGACTAGATGGACCACTGGTCTGATCCAGCAGGGCTCTTCTGAGGTTCTTATCAGGGGAAAACCTCAGCCTCTCTGCCCTGTTGTTGGCCATCCACAGGAACTGGTTGGCCTCTGTGTGAAACAGGATGCTGGACTAGATGGACCCTCACTGGTCTGATCCAGCAGGGCTCTTCTGATGTTTTTATGTCTGGAGATCAGTTGTTAGTCCAGGAGATCTCCTGAAGGCTGGCAAAGCCTTCTCCTCCTGCTGAGAGCTACAGAGTTAACTGTGCCTTTCAAATGGAGGGCCACACATTCTCTGCCTTATTTTGCTGCAAAAATCAATCATGTTTTGATCCATCCTCCCCCCCCCCCCCCCCCCCCGCAAACTCTGGCTCTGACCGGCTTCCTTCTCGAACAGCGATACGATCAGAATCTATTCGCTCCCCTCCCTCCTCACACCATGCAACGGAAGGCGTCCCCCAGCCCCAGCTCAGAGCTCTGCAGAAATCCACGTCGGAGGCAGGGCTGGCAAGCTTTGAGCGGGACGAGATGCCAGGAATCTGCGTGCGTGGCCTTTCTCATGGCGCCGAGTAGGGCAGCTGTCGCTCCAACGAGCCGGGCTGTCAGCCTTCACAAAAGAAAGCCATGTAAATGTCAAGTCGCAGGTAGGAAAACAATCCTTCAAATGCGGCGCCCACGTTATCTGGAAAGCCCGCCTGGGTCCTGGGGTAGCGAAAGCGCGGCTTGAGGGAGAGGCCTCTTCCAAACAGAAGTGGCTGACCTAGATCCCAACTCTTGCGGCGGTCCCAAGGGCCCGATGCTCCGTCTGTGAATGAGGCGACAGGAGAAGGACACGGCCAGCAACGTTCCCTCTAAGCTGAGTTAGTGTGAGCTAGCTCACCGTTTTTTAGCCTCTGGCTCTCACACTTTTGTCTTGGCTCAGGGAGGATGGCTCTGGAGCAAGCTCCAGAGCAAACTCCAGAGCCAGTTTGGTGTAGTGGTTAAGTGCGCGGACTCTAATCTGGGAGAACCGGGTTTGATTCCCCACTCCTCCACTTGCACCTGGCTGGATGACCTTGGGCAAGCCATAGCTCTGTACCAGCTGTTCCCTCAAGGACAGCTTGGGAAAGAGCTCTCTCAGCCCCGCCTACCTCCAGGGTGTCTGTTGTGGGGAGGGGGAGGGAAAGGAGTTTGTAAGCCACTCTGAGACTACAAGTGAGTGAAGGGCAGGGTATAAATCCAATCTCTTCTTCTTCTTCTTAATTTATGCAGCAGCCAAGTCACCCGCTCACAACTTTAATGCCATTAGCTTAGAAAGTAGGATTTTTGCTCACAAGACTCCACAGCTTAGAGGGAGCATTGCTTGCAGTTCCTGCTAGAGACTCGTGGTTCCTGAGATACAGTTGTGCATGTCAAGAGTCTCTGGGGTGCCACAAGACACACCTTTGCATATGGAGCCTTCCAATTTCCTGGCAATACCATTAGAACTGACCACAGGATTACAGTATGATGGAGTCAGAAGGGTCCACACAGGCCATCTAGTCCCACCCCCTGCTCAATGCAGGATCAGCCTAGCATCCCTGACCAGTGTTGGCCCAGCCGCTGCTTGGAGAAGGCCAGGAAGTGGAAGCTCACCACCTCCCAAGTCAGCTGACTCTACTCTTACTGTAGAAAAAGAGAAATTCTCCCTAATATCGAGCCAGTACCTTTCCGCCCTTAATTTAAACGAATTACTACAAATAGCACAGCCAGTGTAGTGCAGTGGTTATAGGAGGGGGTGCCCCAAGGGGGCACACAGGGGTGGCAAGATGTTCACCAGCACCTCTCTTGGTGTTCGCCAGGTGTTTTTAGAGGATGGGCAGGGCCAGGTGGAGCTTTTGCCCAGCACAGCTTTTGACTGGGCGCTGGAGATCTGTTGGGCTGGGAATTATTATTATTATTCTTTAAAAAACCACGTTGCTTCGGCTGCCGCCAGAGCACGAGGGTCTTCGTCATGTGACTGCAAGTATGCCTTGGCAGCCGTTTGGGGGTTGTGCCCACCAGCCTGTATCAGAATTCCAAAGGTGCCGGCAAGTTCAATTGGACTAGGAGACACAGGTTCAAATTCCCAACACCACAGACTCACACTCCCTCAGCTTAACCTACCGTACAGGGTTGTTGTGATAAAATGGAGAAGAAGACAAAGATGAAGAAGAAGAGGAGGAGGGAGAGATTGGATTTCTATCCCGCCCTTCACTACCCAAAGGAGTCTCAGAGCAGCTTGATTTGATTTATTAAATTTCTATCCCACCCTCCTGGCCAATCTCCTTCCCCTCCCCACAACAGACACCCCGTGAGGTAGGTGGGGCTGAGAGAGCTCTTTCAAGGTCTGCCCTTGAGAGAACAGCTCTGAGAGAACTTGTGACTGTCCTGAGGTCACACCAGCAGCTGCATGTGGAGGAGTGGGGAGTCAAACCCAGTTCTCCCAGATTAAAGTCCGCGCTCCTAACCACTACTCCAAACTGGGGAATACTAGGAGGCAGGGGTCATTTCGTAGAAAAAGAGGTGCAGGAGCTCAATACCATAACTCATTTGCATATGTCACACCCCCTAACATACCCGAAGTGTGTCAGAAGGCAACACCCACCCCTCAGGCTCCACTCCACAGGTGAGTGAAACTGACCTGCTCTTCCTCCATTCCCTTCCCCATCCAATACTTTGTGCAATAAAAATAAGCGTAAAGAACACACCCTCAGTCTCTTCCTGCTCCCTTGAAACTACCAGGTTTCAAGTAGACTTGAGATACCCAGGACATGTGCACCACCCATCCCTTCCCCTTCCCCTCCCCACTACAAGACACCCTGTGAGGTAGGTGGGGCTGAGAAAGGTCCTTTGAGAACTGCTCATGAGAGAACAGCTCTGAGAGAACTTGTGACTGGCCCAAGGTCACACCAGCAGCTGCATGTGGAGGAGTGGGGAATCAAACCCGGTTCTCCCAGATTAAGAGTCCAACTCCTGACCCCTACACCAAACTGATGGGGTGGAAGCTGCTGAAGGGTTGGTGAAATTTCTTCAGTACTCATGTGCCATGTGCCCAGATAAAAAATGGTATACTTAGAAAATTTATATGCCACCTTGAGCAAGTCTCTGTGGAAAAGCAGCACACAGTCATAAGAGGAACAATGATAAAATTATCAATATTAAAACAAAACATTAAAATCAATAAAGACCCTAGCAGGGCTTTCCCCGGGGCGCTGCGCCTCTGCACTGCTCAGGGAAGCCGAGGAGGGGGCAGGGCTTGGTCATGTGCCCGCCCCCTGGGCTCCTCACTCCCGGAGCTGCGCTCCTGTGCGCTCCCGCTCCAACGGACCCCTGCTAGGAGGAGAATATTATGTAAGCCACCCTGAGCTCCTAGGAAGACGGGCGAGATAAAAAATGTGCAAGACACACACAGGTATCCCTGCAAAGACTCTCTGGCATGTGCGCTTTCCATGCAGAACGGCTGGTTCGTTCAGCACTCTTTTCTCTCTGGCTTGGAAAGGTCCCGGAGTCCCCCAAATTTCTCTCTCTCTCTCTCTCTCTCTCCTGGAAGATTTATTTCTGCTCCAATTTTTTTCTCTCTCTCTCTCCTTTTTTGCCCCCTGCCGTGAGGGTGGGGCCTTCCGCAGGGCCAGGCCGTAAATCATGGTGCCTGCTCAAATCTTAAAAATCCAGCTTTGCTAATTAACACGAAGACTAGCTATACATCACTGCGTCTTTGTTTGCAATTGCTCTGAATGCCTCCTTTTCTGCCCGAATGAGATGCGGAGAGCTCCAAGAAGTTTGCTTCCGGCCGGTAAGAGAAAATTTGGCAATCAAACTTATTTATTTATTTATTTATATTTACAGGCCGCTCTCCCCGCAAGCAGGCTCGCGGAGACTCACGTAGCTTGGCCAAGTGTGCCACAATTCATATAAAACATTTAAAATCCATTCAAACAATCAACCATTTGCAGTTGAAATGCTCTCAATAGTTAACACACAAGATGGTGTGCCACGTATTACTCAGCAGCCTCCAGATCTACAAGTGATATGGCTCGATCCCGGTTACAATCAGCCTCCACCACAGATATTAATAGTGGTCGTTGATGGAAGTGTGTGTGGGGGGGGGGGGGAGGGGTGGCTCCTTGTGGAAGAGCTCCGTCTTGCAGGCCCTGGTGGAAGAGCTCCGTCTTGCAGGCCCTGCAGAAGTGCATAAGGTCCAGCAGGGCCCTGATCTCCTCCGGGCGCTCGTTCCACCAATGAGGAGCTGCCACCGAAAAGGCCCTTGCTCTGGTGGCAGCGAGCCTGGCCTCTCTGGGGCCTGGAATCACCAGGCAATGTTGCGCCCCCGACCACAGTGCCCTCTGGGGTATATACAGGGAAAGGCGGTCCCTCGGGTATGTTGGACCCTGGCCATTTAGGTCTTTAAAGGTAAGTACCAGCACCTTGAAGTGAATTCGGTAGGCTATTGGCAGCCAGTGCAGGGCTTTCAGCACCGGCTGGATGTGCTCCCGCCTAGGGAGACACATCAATAGCCGAGCTGCGGCCTTCTGTACCACCTGAAGCTTCCAGATTTGCGACAAGGGCAGCCCCATGTAGAGAGCGTTACGATAGTCTAACCTTGAGGTGACCATCGCATTGATCACTGTAGCCAGGTTGTTGCGATCGAGGAAAGGAGCCAACTGCTGGACCAGCTGAAGGTGGTGAAAGGCCGATTTAGCAGTGGCTGCTACCTGGGCCTCCATTGCTAAGGAGGGTTCCCGGGGCACTCCCAGACTCCTAACCACCGGCGCAGGCACCAATGGTGTCCCATCGAAGGTCGAGAGCAGGAGCCCTGATCCTGGACCGCCCCGACTCAGGCACAGGACTTCCGTCTTCACTGGATTTAGCTTCAGCCAACCCAGTCTGAGCCAACCATCCACAGCCTGCAATGCCTGGTCCAGATCTTCCGGTTTGGAGCCCGACTGGCCGCCCAGCATCAGACAGAGCTGGGTGTCACCAGCGTACTGGTGTATTTGTCATAGGGGAAACTGGAAGCCTCCCTTCGTTGTATGCATTCTCTCTCTCTTTCCGTTGCTTTTTGTTAATTAAGAAAAAGAGTTTGCCTTTTGAAGAATCTTAAACCCAATGAAGGCAAGCAATTCACTCACTTGATAAGATCCATGTGGCTCTTAAGGCTCTCGTATACACATGTTATGTTCACCCCAGGAGATCAAATTACTTCTTGACATTTGTATGTCCACGCAGTACGGAGCGACAGTGAACTAGCATTTTTAAAACATGGAAGACTCCCAGCAGGATTGCCAAGGTACATTCCAAAGCCCTGGGTCATCCGTAGGAGGCTCCATGTGGTATGAAGCCTCCGGGTGACTGTAGCAGATAGCCTCTCTGCCTAGAGGTGGCTCAGTGCTCTTGCGGTATGAAGCTTCCGGCTGACTGTAGCAGCTAGCCTTTCTGCCTAGAGATGGCTCAGAGCCCCGTGTGGTACGAAGCCTCTGGCTGACTGTAGCAGCTAGCCTCTCTGCCTAGAGATGGCTCAGAGCCCTGTGTGGTATGAAGCCTCTGGCTTACTGTAGCAGCTAGCCTCTCTGCCCAGAGAATGGCTCAGAGCCCCATGTGGTATGAAGTCTCCAACTTACTGTAGCAGCTAGTCTCTCTGCCCAGAGAATGGCTCAGTGCTCCGTGTGGTATGAAGCTTCCGGCTGACTGTAGCAGCTGGCCTCTCTGCCTAGAGGTGGCTCAGAGCCCCGTGTGGTATGAAGCCTCCATCTGACTGTAACAGCTAGCCTCTCTGCCTAGAGATAGCTCAGAGCCCCATGTGGTATGGAGCTTCTGGCTGACTGTAGCAGCTAGCCTCTCTGCCCAGAGACTGGCTCAGTGCTTTGTGTAGTATAAAGCCTCCATTTGACTGTAGCAGCTAGCCTCTCTGCCTAGAGATGGCTCAGTGCTCCGTGTGGTATGCAGCTTCCAGTTGACTGTAGCAGCTAGCCTCTCTGCCTAGAGATGGCTCAGAGACCCGTGTGGTATGAAGCCTCCAACTTACTGTAGCAGCTAGTCTCTCTGCGTAGAGATGGCTCAGACCCCTGTGTGGTATGAAGCCTCCAACTTACTGTAGCAGCTAGTCTCTCTGCCTAGAGATGGCTCAGAGCCCTGTGTGGTATGAAGCCTCTGGCTTACTGTAGCAGCTAGCCTCTCTGCCCAGAGAATGGCTCAGAGCCCCATGTGGTATGAAGCCTCCAACTTACTGTAGCAGCTAGTCTCTCTGCCCAGAGAATGGCTCAGTGCTCCGTGTGGTATGAAGCCTCTGGCTGACTGTAGCAGCTGGCCTCTCTGCCTATAGATGGCTCAGAGCCCCGTGTGGTATGAAGCCTCCATCTGACTGTAACAGCTAGCCTCTCTGCCTAGAGATGGCTCAGAGACCCGTGTGGTATGAAGCCTCCAACTTACTGTAGCAGCTAGTCTCTCTGCGTAGAGATGGCTCAGACCCCTGTGTGGTATGAAGCCTCCAACTTACTGTAGCAGCTAGTCTCTCTGCCTAGAGATGGCTCAGAGCCCTGTGTGGTATGAAGCCTCTGGCTTACTGTAGCAGCTAGCCTCTCTGCCCAGAGAATGGCTCAGAGCCCCATGTGGTATGAAGCCTCCAACTTACTGTAGCAGCTAGTCTCTCTGCCCAGAGAATGGCTCAGTGCTCCGTGTGGTATGAAGCCTCTGGCTGACTGTAGCAGCTGGCCTCTCTGCCTATAGATGGCTCAGAGCCCCGTGTGGTATGAAGCCTCCATCTGACTGTAACAGCTAGCCTCTCTGCCTAGAGATGGCTCAGAGCCCCATGTGGTATGGAGCTTCTGGCTGACTGTAGCAGCTAGGCTCTCTGCCCAGAGAATGGCTCAGTGCTTTGTGTAGTATAAAGCCTCCAGTTGACTGTAGCAGCTAGCCTCTCTGCCTAGAGATGGCTCAGTGCTCCATGTGGTATGCAGCTTCTGGCTGACTGTAGCAGCTAGCCTCTCTGCCCAGAGAATGGCTCAGTGCTTCATGTGGTATGCAGCTTCCAGTTGACTGCAGGAGCTAGCCTCTCTGCGTAGAGATGGCTCAGTGCTCCGTGTGGTATGATGCCTCTGGATGACTGTAACAGCTAGACTCTCTGCCTAGAGATGGCTCAGAGCCCCGTGTGGTATGAAGCCTCCAACTTTCTGTAGCAGCTAGCCTCTCTGCCTAGAGATGGCTCAGAGACCCGTGTGGTATGAAGCTTCTGGCTGACGGTAGCAGCTAGTCTCTCTGCCTAGAGATGGCTCAGAGCCCCGTGTGGTATGATGCCTCCGGCTGACTGTAGCAACTATCCTCTGTACCTAGAGGTGGCTCAGTGCTCCATGTGGTATGAACCCTCCGACTGACTGCAGGAGCTATCCTCTCTACCTAGAGGTGGCTCAGTGCTCCGTGTGCTATAAAGCCTCCAGCTGACTGTAGCAGCTAGCTTTTCTGACAACTGCCAAGGGATGGCTCACCACTCAAGCACCTGCTTGGAGCACCAAATCAGCGGGGAGCACCACCTGCCCACTGCCTCCCACACCAGGCCCAAGACAGCCTACAGTCTCGCTTGGGAGCACACATTCCCTTTTCATCTGTGCTGCAGCAGCCTTGAAACTGGGGAGGGGGAGTGCGCACAAGTCATCTTGCATCCAGGCAGCAGGCCACGGCATCCCACACCATGCTCCCACACTGCTTGTGGCATCAGGAGTGGCGCAATAGCCTCAGACCTTCCTTAGCACTCCCACAGCTTTCTACCTGATGGTCGCTTGCCTCCTCCTCGGGCCTGGAGCAGAAGAGAGAAGCAGAGATCCATCAGAGGGGAGCCTGAAAAAGCCTTCTCCGTCGATGCCTGTAGCAGCTGTCGCAAGAGTGAGCTGTCCCAGTCACCCCGAGGCTTCTCACCACCGTGGGTGCCGTTCACGGATTCTCAAACACACTGATCCCAAAGCCATGTGCTTGAACCCAGAACAGACGTGCCAGTGAGCTACCTGGGAGAAGTTTAACAGGGCCGAGACGAGCAAAGCACGAGGCATGGGAGCGGCTGCTTTAGAAAGCCAGACGACGAAAGTTCCAGCTAACTTGCAGAAGGTGGCAGCTGACGTAGAGCAGAAACGGCAAAACCAATCTCTCTCGAGGCAGGAGCGGAGCCTGGGTAAGGAGGGCTTGGGGGCGTAAGGATGTCAACGCCAAGGCGGAAAGGGCTTTAGCAAGAAAAATACGGAGTTCCTTTTTAGCGAGATTAAGGATGAGCTGTTGGCTAGACAACCGGGATTATATCGCAGAGAGACAGCCGCATGTGAGACAAAGCGGAGCCGCGGATTTAAAAGTCATCGACAGAGAGATGAGGGCTGCGTCTGGGGAGGTGGAGGTGGCCACCCAGGGGGATAAGGCAGAGAAGACCTTTGAGCAAATCAAGACGTGCCTAAATCCCTTCCCTGAAAGGGACAAGATTGCCTCGCAAAACCCCTTCCAGGAGTAGGAGACACTGCGCAAACACACACACACATACGGATACGTCCACTCTCTCTCTCTCCATAAAATCTAAAGATCACCCGGCATCTAAAATTAGGATGGCTGCTAAATGAAAGTTAACCCGAACAATAACTTTAGCTAAACTCCGGGTCACGAGGACTAAGCGTAATGAGATGAAGAATATGAAAAGGCCATTCATAATGAAATCCATCGCGCCACGAATGCCATGCTTAGCCGCCTTATAATTAATGATTCTATAAAAATCTGGCACTTCAGACTCTACCCGCGGAGCCGTTCGCGACGGCGGGCAGAAACGGAAGAGCAGCTGCCACCATGAACGCTACCCTTCGGGAAATTTTGATGACTCCCCCCTCCTGTTTTACTTCTCATTTGTCCATCGGTGGCCACAGAACTATTTCCATCACTTGCTGAGCTTTGGGGGGCCCGGATCCAAAAACCAGCTGTACCAGCAGGCAAACCAATATGTTAGCAATGGCATGCTGTGGACATCTGAAGCACAGCCTATGGAACCTGATCAAGATGGGTAGCCGTGTTAGTCTGCCTGTAGCAGCAGAAAAGAGTCAGAGTCCAGTAGCACCTTGAAGACTAAAGAAATTTGTGGCAGGGTAGGAGCTTTTGTGAGTCACTCAAGCCAGAGTCCAGTAGCACCTTAAAGACTAACAAAAATTGTGACAGGGTAGGACCTTTCGTGAGTCACTCGAGCCAGATTCTAGTAGCACCTTAAAGACTAACAAAATTTGTGGCAGGGTAGGAGCTTTCGTGAGTCACTCGAGCCAGAGTCCAGTATCACCTTAAAGACTAACAAAAATTGTGGCAGGGTAGGAGCTTTCATGAGTCACTAGAGCCAAATTCTAGTAGCACCTTAAAGACTAACAAAATTTGTGGCAGGGTAGGAGCTTTCATGAGTCACTAGAGCCAGAGTCCAGTAGCACCTTAAAGACTAACAAAATTTGTGGCAGGGTAGGAGCTTTCGTGAGTCACTAGAGCCAGAGTCCAGTAGCACCTTGAAGACTAACAAAATTTGTGGCAGGATAGGAGCTTTCGTGAGTCATTAGAGCCAGAGTCCAGTAGCACCTTAAAGACTAACAAAATTTGTGGCAGGGTAGGAACTTTTGTGAGTCACTAGAGCCAGAGTCCAGTAGCACCTTAAAGACTAACAAAATTTGTGGCAGGGTAGGAGCTTTCGTGAGTCACTAGAGCCAAAGTCAGTCCAGTAGCACCTTAAGGACTAACAAAATTTGTGGCAGGGTAGGAGCTTTCGTGAGTCACTCGAGCCAGAGTCCAGTAGCACCTTAAAGACTAACAAAAATTGTGGCAGGGTAGGAGCTTTCGTGAGTCACTAGAGCCAGATTCTAGTATCACCTTGAAGACTAACAAAAATTGTGGCAGGGTAGGAGCTTTCGTGAGTCACTCAAGCCAGAGTCCAGTAGCACCTTGAAGACTAACAAAATTTGTGGCAGGGTAGGAGCTTTCGTGAGTCACTAGAGCCAGATTCTAGTATCACCTTGAAGACTAACAAAAATTGTGGCAGGGTAGGAGCTTTCGTGAGTCACTCGAGCCAGAGTCCAGTAGCACCTTAAGGACTAACAAAAATTGTGGCAGGGTAGGAGCTTTCGTGAGTCACTAGAGCCAAAGTCCAGTAGCACCTTAAAGACTAACAAAATTTGTGGCAGGGTAGGAGCTTTCGTGAGTCACTCGAGCCAGAGTCCAGTAGCACCTTAAAGACTAACAAAATTTGTGGCAGGGTAGGAGCTTTCGTGAGTCACTAGAGCCAAAGTCAGTCCAGTAGCACCTTAAGGACTAACAAAATTTGTGGCAGGGTAGGAGCTTTCGTGAGTCACTAGAGCCAGAATCTAGTATCACCTTGAAGACTAACAAAATTTGTGGCAGGGTAGGAGCTTTCGTGAGTCACTCGAGCCAGAGTCCAGTAGCACCTTAAGGACTAACAAAAATTGTGGCAGGGTAGGAGCTTTCGTGAGTCACTAGAGCCAAAGTCCAGTAGCACCTTAAAGACTAACAAAATTTGTGGCAGGGTAGGACCTTTCGTGAGTCACTAGAGCCAAAGTCCAGTAGCACCTTAAAGACTAACAAAATTTGTGGCAGGGTAGGAGCTTTCGTGAGTCACTAGAGCCAAAGTCAGTCCAGTAGCACCTTAAGGACTAACAAAATTTGTGGCAGGGTAGGAGCTTTCGTGAGTCACTAGAGCCAGAGTCCAGTAGGACCTTGAAGACTTAACAAAAACTGTGGCAGGGTATGAGCTTTTGTGAGCCACTGAAGAAGTGAGCAGTGAGTCACGAAAGCTCATACCCAGCCACAAATTTTGTCACTCTTTAAGCTGCTCCTGGACTCTGCCTCTTCTCTACTCCATCTTTACTGCCATATTTACTGCCATATGATCCAAGGCACCAAAACAAGTAGTCCAGGGTCCAGGTATTAGCTAGTTACTAACCTTCTGGGTCAAATCCAACACATAAGCCTTCAGTAAAATTCCTCTTCTGCTTGCCAAAAACACAGCCAATTCAGAAAGTGTAGCCACATGTTCTTAGCATGTTGCAAAGTGAAATCGTATTAAGCTCAGACTGATATGCATTGAGAAGGAGGAGGAGGAGGAGGAGGAGGAGAGAAGGAGATTGGATTTATGCCCTGCCCTTCACTGCCCGAAGGAATCTCAGACTGGCTCACAAACTCCTTTCCCTTCCCCTACCCATAACAGACACCCTGTGAGGTTGGTGGGGCTGAGGGAGCTTTGAGAAAACTGCTCTTGAGAGAACAGCTCTGAGAGAACTTGTGACTGACCTAGGGCCACACGCCAATGCTCCCTCCAAGCTGTAGAGTCTCCTGAGCAAAAATTCTACTTTGTGAGCCGCTGGCATTAAAGTTGTGAGCGAATGATTTAGCTACTGCAGGAGTTAGTTTGCTCTGGAGCCATCCCTTCCTGAGCTAGGACAAAAATGTGTGAGCTGGAAGCTAAAAAAGTGAGCTAGCTCACATTAACTCAGCTTAGAGGGACCACACCAGCAGCTGCACGTGGAGGAGTGGGGAATAAAACCCGATTCTCCCAGGTTAGAGTCTATGCTTGTAACCACTACACCAAACTGGCTCTCTCCCAAACTGACTTATGTGTAAGTCTTAGAATGTTCAGAAGTGTTTCGCACACATCGTATTCAGATCTTACCACCACCTCTAAAAGGATAAGGTCAGCAGCGAGAGGCAGCACAGCACGTCTTCCTCGAAGGCCACCGGCAGAACTCAATGGCCGAAATGACATTCCAACTGGTTGCTTCCCAATGGATACTGCAGTCCTCCACTTTCCTGGGAGTAAGCCCCACTGAGTAGTCCTGCTTAGGACCGATCTCTTAGTCCCAAACAAATCCCCAACATTTTTGGGCCTGTGGGAACCTTTGGAATTCTGACACAGGGTGGTGAGTACAACCCCAAAATGGCTGCCACAGGAGGTGGAGCCAACCCCAAAATGGCTGCTGCAGGAGGCAGAGCCAACCCAACATGGCAGCTGCAGGAGGCAGAGCCACACAGTCATAGGAAACCCAAGGGCAGGGAGAAGAGGGGCAGTTAAATATACATGGGGAAAGTGGAGTGAGAGATAATTAAACGCACATTGTGGGGGCTGCTGCCAACTGTCATGGCTGACGAGAGCTTCGAGGGTCAGCTAGAGACCCTGCTGGGTAAGAGCCCCACCCACTTTCTGGAAACCCTTGGTGGGCGCCGAGAAACGTCTCAGTGGGGGGCCACGGTGTCCAGGGGCACCAACTTGGGGATCCCTACAGGCCAGCTTACTAAACCTGCATCCTGATTCCAACACTGCCAACGACAACAGGGATTGCCCAAAGAGCCACCTCTCTTTACATTGCCAGTCCCAGCTTATCCCTCATAAGGCGAGGGGAATTTTGTTGCTGCATCAAAAGAGCCGGATCCTTCGCAAAGCCGGGGTGCTCAGCTTCAAGGTTAAAGGATTAAGGCCCGGAGCGTTCCGTTCCAAAGGAAAGCAAGCCAAACATCAAAAGGGACACAAAAATCAATCCTCTTCACCGCAGGAGCGACGCGAAGAACAAATCAGCCAAGTCGGATCTAACATTTTCTCTGTGTGGCTCTGCGGAAGGAGGGAAAAAACTGGCTCCGCGGAAAGCCTAATGGACAGTCTGGGGAAGGCCTGGCGCCGAGAGAAAGCGGCAGCTCGGTCCCAGATACCAAAACGCCCCGGGAAACATTCCGGCAGGAGTAACGCGAGCCAAAAAGTAGGGTATACTCTGAATTTAAAAAAAACGATTAAAATGCCAAAACAAATCTTGCTGGAGCTTATGTAGACCCGGGGGGGGGGGGGAGGGAAGAGTGTGACCCTAACCCACTGAGATGTGCCTTGGAACACTCTCTCCACCCATGATGGGGCACTGATGGTGTCAGGAGAGCAGCTCTCTGTGCGCTGGAGCACGGCCACATGCTCATATAGCGGTCGCGGCAATGCTCTGTCTTCTTGGTGCTTTGGGGGGGGCACAGTGGGAGGGCTTCTGGAGTTCTGGCCACGCTGGTGGACCTCCTGATGGCACCTGGGTTTTGGCCCCTGTGCGATACAGAGTGTTGGACTGGATGGGCCATTGGCCTGATCCAACATTGGCTTCTCTTATGTTCTTAGGTCT
Source organism: Lepidodactylus listeri (assembly GCA_029233225.1). NCBI lineage: Eukaryota > Metazoa > Chordata > Lepidosauria > Squamata > Gekkonidae > Lepidodactylus > Lepidodactylus listeri. Next base: position 5,007,523 of record JARCFY010000004.1, on the reverse strand, counting down.
GGGGCAAGTGATGCTCTGTATTCTTGGTGCTTGGTGGGGCACAGTGGGAGGGCTTCCAAAGTTCTGGCCCCACTGGTGGCCCTGCTGATGCCTCCTGGGTTTTGGCCCGTGTGATACAGTGTGTTGGACTGGATGGGCCATTGGCCTGATGGGCCATTGGCCTGATCCAACATTGGCTTCTCTTATGTTCTTATGTCTGGGGCGGTGATGCTCTGTATTCTGTAGAGAGCCAGTCTGGTGTAGTGGTTAAGTGCACGGACTCTAATCTGGAAGAACCGGGTTTGATTCCCCACTCCTCCACTTGCACCTGGCTGGATGACCTTGGGCAAGCCATAGCTCTGTACCAGCTGTTCCCTCAAGGACAGCTTGGGAAAGAGTACTCTCAGCCCCACCTACCTCACAGGGTGTCTGTTGTGGGGAGGGGAGGGGAAAGGAGTTTGTAAGCCGCTCTGAGACTCTTAAGTGAGTGAAGGGCGGGATATAAATCCAATCTCTTCTCTTCTTCTTCTTCTTGGCGCTTGGGGGCCCACAGTGGGAGGGTTTCTGGACTTCTGTCCCCCAACTGTTGGCCCTCCTAATGGCATCTGGGTTTTGGCCGCTGTATGACTCAGAGGGTTGGACTGGATGGGCCACTGGCTCGATCCAACGTGGCTTCTCTCGTGTTCTTATGACACTCAGGGATTTGAAATATTCCAGCCCTGCGGCTAAGCACTGTTGGATGGCAGGAAAACAGTTCCACCAAAAGCTCTGATGAGCTTCACCACAAAAAGCGGACAGTTATAGAGCCTAATTGCAGTGGTAATGAGATAATTCACAATGTAGACGTCTGTTACGCAAGAACGGGTGATGGCATCCATCTGTGCTACAATGCGGCGCTTATTGACAAGTCAGATTTGCATCTACCAATAAAGTCAGCATTTCCACTTTTGTGCAGATCCGTTGAGGGGCATTCATTGACCAAAAAAGTAAGGCTCACTCTATCTTTCTCTTCTCAAAGAGACACACGCCTCAACAGAAACCCTTCTGGGGCTGGCAGATGCGATGGGAGGGGAGAGCAAACATTTTAGTTACCTTAAACCAGGAGAAAGAGAGGGACGGAGGGATGGAGAGAAGGAGGAGGAGGAGGGGGAGATTGGATTTATACCCTGTCCTTTCCTCGGAGTGTCAGAGCGACTTACAATCTCCTTTCCCTTCCTCTCCCCACAATAGACACTCTGTGAGGTAGGTGGGTCTGAGAGAGCTCTTTCATAAGAACATAAGAGAAGTCAATGTTGGATCAGGCCAGTGACGCATCCAGTCCAACACTCTGTGGCACACAGTGGCCAAAAACACCAGGTGCCCTCAGGAGGTCCAGCAGTGGGGCCAGGACACTAGAAGCCCTCCCACTGTTACACCCCCCCCCCCCAAGAATACAGAGCATCACTTGCCCCGGACTGAGAGGTCCTATCTATACCTTGTGGCTAATAGCCACTGATGGACCCCTGCTCCATATGTTTATCCAGTTTCCTCTTGAAGCCATCCATGCTCGTAGCCGCTACCACCTCCTGTGGCAGTGAATTCCATGTGTTAATCACTCTTTGGGTGAAGTAGGACTTTCTTTTATCGGTTCTAGCCCGACTGCTCAGCAATTTCATGGAGTGCCCACGAGTTCTTGTATTATGAGAAAGGGAGACAAGGACTTCTTTCTCTGCCTGGTCTATCCCATGCATAATCTTGTAAACCTCGATCATGTCACGCCTCAGCCGTCGTTTCTCCAAGCTAAAGAGCCCCAAGTGCTTCAACTTTTCTTCATAGGGAAGGTGTCCCAACCTTTTTATCATTCTAGTTGCCCTTTTTTCCCAATGCTATAATATCTTTTTTGAGGTGTGGCGACCAGAACTGTACACAGTACTCCAAATGAGGTCACACCATCGATTTATACAGGGGCATTATGATACTGGCTGATTTGTTTTCAGTTCACTTCCTAATAACCTCCAGCATAGCGTTGGCCTTTTTCATTGCAGTCAAACACTGTCTCGACATTTTCATTGAGTTATCTACTACGACTCCAAGATCTCTCTCTTGGTCAGTCTCTGCCAGTTCAGACCCCATCAATGTGTATTTACAGTTAGGATTTTTGGCTCCAATGTGCATCACTTTGCACTTGGCCACATTAAACCCCATTTGCCACGTTGATGCCCACTCACCCATCCTCGACAGATCCCTTTGGAGTGTCTCACAATCCTCCCTGGTTCTCACCACCCTGAACAACTTTGTGTCATCTGCAAATTTAGCCACTTCACTGCTTACTCCCAACTCCAAATCATTAATGAACAAGTTAAAAAGCACCAGACCGAGTACTGATCCCTGCGGTACCCCACTGCTTACCTCCCTCCACTGAGAAAATTGCCCATTTATACTCACTCTCTGTTTCCTTTTAATTAGCCAGTTTTTAATCCACAAAAGGACTTGTCCTTTTATCCCGTGACTACTGAGCTTACTTAGGAGCCTTTGATGAAGAACTTTATGAAAAGCTTTCTGGAACTGCTCTTGTGGGAACAGCTCTGAGAGAACTTGTGACTGATCCAAGATCACTCCAGCAGCTGCATGTGGAGGAGTGGGGGATCAAACCCGGTTCTCCCAGATTAGAGTCTGCACTCCTAACCACTACACCAGGAAGGAAGGAAGGAAGGAAGGAAGGAAGGAAGGAAGGAAGGAAGGAAGGAAGGAAGGAAGGAAGGAAGGAAGGAAGGGGCAAACAGAACTTTTCCTAGTCTTATCAATATGCCAGTTTTGAACTGCTGAGAAGCAAGGACGGGAAAGGAAAGGGGTAAGCAGCCAACATTTAAGTAAATTCATGAAGCCAGCGAGGTGGTGGAAGGTGTGATTAGATGCACCTCCAGAGACTGGTGGAGGAGCTCACAAGACAGCCAAAGTTTGGCAGCCCCAGCTGAGCACCAGCACAACTGGCAGGCACTTCTCCAGAGACCTGGCGCCGAAACAGCAGGATGTGATGTGTGTCACGACTGAAAAGAATTGACGGACGGCCCCAAGAGTGGAACGGCAGAGCTGCAGGGTGGAAGACAGAGTGCCTTTTGCTGCTCTGGAAGGGATGCAAGCAAAGGATGGGCTGTGATGTACTGTCTTGATGATGTTAAGATGCAAAAGGGAAGATAACAAAAGTCTGATCTGTGTGCACACAGATAAACGTACACAGAGCAATTGTGTGTGTGTGTGGGGGGGGGGGGAACCCTGCCGAAAATGGGTTCCTAACAAGCAGCAGAAACAATTCCTTTTGCTGCAACCTCCCTCCCCCACAACTTCCTTCCCAACCTAGAGATTCAGAACAGTTTCACCACAGAACAAAATCTCCTGAAGATCCTATATCACTCCGATCTTGGAATTATCACCATAACAACGCACGTTCAGAGGGAGGGGAAGCGCTCCGTAATTCCGAGTCTGACATTTCCGGCTGACGAAAAATATCAAGAGGGGACTCGCATGCCAGAGCTAAACGGAACTTGACCGCGGGGGGAGCAAAGAGAACAGCAGCTCTTGCTAAAGTGTGCGTGTGGGGAGGTCTGTCCCCCACCCCCTCCAACAAGGACTGTGGACAGAGAAGTTTAAAGGCGGCCGAAGGGACTTTCTGAACGACACCTGTAACCCCCACCTGTACGCTTTGGTCATCTTTGGAGACCTTGCTTTGGTTGCTACCACCATCTGAAGCTAGACCAGCAGCAACCCAAGAAAGGGCCTTCTTGGTCGTGGCACCAAAACTATGGAACTCCCTTACCCATGGAGATTTGATGTCTCTCTCTCTCCGCCGGTGTCTGTCACCAGCAGGTGAAGACTTTTTTGTTTCATCCAGCATGCCCACAATAACAGTTACTGGCCCTCCTCCTGGTATTGCTTATGTGTTTTTAGCTAAGTGATTGCTCAAATGTTTTAATTTTTTTTTTTTAAGGCTGGTTGCCATTTTCTCCAGGGGAACTGATCTTGGTTGGAGAACCGCTGCAATAGTGGGAGACCCCCAGGTGCGACATGGAGGTTGGCAACCCTGTTTAATGGGGTAGTGGGAGGATTCGCACGTGGCCCCCAAAGCGCAGCAAAAGGTAAAGGCCGACAGAACGAAGGGCTCGCAGAGTGGTTGGGTAGGGGAGAGGCGAAGCTTGAAGGCGCCCGGAGCTCCTTTTGGATCATTGCAGAAGAACGCTGGGGACCCCGGGCCTCCGACGGAATGGAAGTGCTCAGCCCCCCGAAGCGGTCAAGCCATTAAAAATAAAATGTCACAAAAGGGTGCATGGCTGGGTGGGGGCGTCGGCACCTGTGCGGGGGGGGGGGGGCTCATGTTCGGCAAGTGCTTTGTCAGCTGCGCTGGCTGCCGGATCCGCTTCAAGGTGTTGATGATTACCTTCAAAGCCTTGTACGGCCCGGGACCGACATACCTAAGGGCCGCCTCTTCCCATATACAACTCGGAGAGGGTCACCCTTTGAAAATCAACATCTCCTGGCGATCCCTGGCCGGAAGGACGTCCGCCTAGCCTCGACCAGGGCTTTTTCTGTCCTGGCCCCCACCTGGTGGAACATGCTCCCTACAGAGATCAGGGCCCTGCGGGATCTTCTTCAATTCCACAGGGACTGCAAGACGGAGCTCTTCCGCCAGGCAGGCGTCCGCACATGCCCCTCCCCCCGAGGCTGCAGTCTCTCACCCACCAACATCAATGGAACGGACTCTCCCTACAGCAAGCTACAATGGGCTGTACTCTCCCTACAGCAAGCTACAACTATGGATTTTTTATCCTTACAATGTGTTTTAACATTTTATTGTATTTATGCGGGTGTGAGGGCGGTCTGGCTGCGACATCTGTCACCCCATTGATCGCCAGGGTACTGTATTTATGGAAATGTTGTGACCAGCCCTGAGCCCGTTTACAGGATAGGTGGGATATAAATGTGAAAAAATAAAATACAATAAAATAAATAGCAGTTGGTGCCTTTCATTTGTTTCATTTTTATTCCTTTATGTATAGAACGAAGCTTGCGTCCAGTGGCACCATTAAGACAAAGGAATTTTAATTCTGGGTATGAGCTTCCATGTGCATGCAGACTTCTTCAGAAGACGGATAGAAAAGCTTCTACCCAGAATTATACAATGGAAGAAGCACAGAAGCCTTTTTATTCTTCCCTGGGCTCGGGGCCTCCTCTGCCTTTGCTGCTGCTTCCTCCTCTCCGTAGTATACTAGGCCTGGTGGGGGCTGATTGAGAGCCAGGTACGGACAGGAACCCAGTAACGGGAAGTACCGCTGGATTTCAAGGGAACTAGAGAAGTGGAAGCGCAAGCCGTCTTGGGATTCGCCTCTGCGGTTCCCGCCTTCCTAGTGGTAACCCCGATGGCTCGCTTTCGTTTCGGCGAGGACTTCTTCCGGCAGTTCCCTATGGGGTTCAGAGGTGCTGGTTAGGTGGTCTGAGTCCTGGTCCTGCAGCCCCACAAATCCTGAGGCTGGCCACGTTAGCCCTCCTTCCGATTCCCTGATGCCAAGCCATGTAAGACTTCAAAGGACAAAAAAACTTTCAGTTGGGCTCGGGAGCAGATCCGTAGGCAGTTGAAATGCTGTTGTATCGGGGTCACATGCTCCCGGTAGCTGCCCCCGACCCGCAGTCCAGCCACAGCATTCTGCACCACCTGCAGTTTCCAGATACTCTTCAAGGGTAGCCCCAAGTAAAGCGCATTGCAGCAGTCCAGTCTAATAAAGGAGACATCTGGAACCAGAGACTAGCTCTTGTAGAATTCCACCAAAAAACCCTGATTCACTACCACTGGGCGGGGTCAAACCATGAGGTCAGAGAGGACCCTAGACAGCTTGCCCTTGCCTCCTGAGCCAATGGGAGGAGTTATCCCAAAGATCTGTAATGGTCACCACCAATGCTGTCTCTAAGCTGTGGAGTCTTGTGAGCAAACATTCTACTTTCTATGCTACCGGCACTAAAGTTGCAAGTGGGTGATCCGGCTACTGCATAAATTAGCTTGCTCTGGAGCTGTCCTTCCTGAGTTAAGACAAAAATGTGTGAGCTGGAGGCTAAAAAACTGTGAGCTGGCTCACACTAACTCAGTTTAGGGGGAACACTGGAGGAGGTCTCTCCGGGAATCTGGGGAGATCTTGATAGGATCACCGGGATTCATAATCATCATATCCTACCTTTTCCCTAAGAGTGATTATTCTGTTTTGTCCTCACGCCCATACTGTGAGCTAGGCTTGAGAGTCAACGGCCTAGCTCACAGCTACCCAGCAAGCTTCGTGGCTGAGCACTGAGTTAACCCATGTTCAATGCTATTAGATCAGAATGGCAGTACCCAATGCACGCTCGGTAAGGACGCCAAAATACAAATGCTGACAAAGCAGACAATTGCATTCTTTAAGGAAGGTGAGATAGATCTTACATAAGAAGATCAGAACATAAGAACAGCCCTGCTGGATCAGACAGGTGATCCATTAAGTCCACCATCCTGTCTCACACAGTGGCCAACCACTTACCATGGAGGGCTAGCAACAGGGCAGAGAGGCCGAGGCCTTCCCCTAAGAAGAACATCAGAAGAGCCCTGCTGGATCAGACCAGTGAGGGTCCATCTAGTCCAGCCTCCTGTCTCACCCAGTGGCCAGCCAGTTCCTCTGGAGGGCCAACAACAGGGCACAGAGGCTGAGGCCTTCCCCTGATAAGAACATCAGAAGAGCCCTGCTGGATCAGACCAGTGAGGGTCCATCTAGTCCAGCCTCCTGTCTCACCCAGTGGCCAGCCAGTTCCTCTGGAGGGCCAACAACAGGGCACAGAGGCCGAGGCCTTCCCCTGATAAGAACATCAGAAGAGCCCTGCTGGATCAGACCAGTGAGGATCCATCTAGTCCAGCCTCCTGTCTCACACAGTGGCCAGCCAGTTCCTCTGGAGGGCCAAGAACAGGGCAGAGAGGCCGAGGCCTTCCCCTGATAAGAACCTCAGAAGAGCCCTGCTGGATCAGACCAGTGAGGGTCCATCTAGTCCAGCCTCCAGTCTCACACAGGGGCCAGCCAGTTCCTCTGGAGGGCCAGCAACAGGGCAGAGAGGCCGAGGCCTTCCCCTGAGAAGAACCTCAGAAGAGCCCTGCTGGATCAGACCAGTGAGGGTCCCTCTAGTCCAGCATCCTGTCTCACACAGTGGCCAACCAGTTCCTCTGAGGGCCAACAACAGGGCAGAGAGGCCGAGGCCTTCCCCTGATAAGAACCTCAGAAGAGCCCTGCTGGATCAGACCAGTGAGGGTCCATCTAGTCCAGCCTCCTGTCTCACACAGTGGCCAGCCAGTTCCTCTGGAGGGCCAAGAACAGGGCAGAGAGGCCGAGGCCTTCCCCTGTTGTTGCCTTCTGGCACTGGGATTCAGGGGTTGACTACCTCTGAACGTGGAGGTTCCCTTGAGTCACCATACTTGGCAGCCACTGACAAGCCTAACCTATCCCCGGGAAGGTTTACTGAGATCCATGTCCTTTACAGTTATTGGAGGGAGAGAACAAATGTCCCCTCCGTTTCTTGGGCTCAGTGAGGCTGGCGCGAGAGAACTTGCACATGGATTACCTCCTTGTTGCCTTGATGTGGCCAGGCATGAGATACAGAGCAAAGTTGCGAGAGGTCTCAGAAACGGAGTGCCACAAAGGCGAGAGAGTTTAAGCGTCAGATGTAATCACGTGCCGAAATTATTAGCCGAGTACCTTGCCTGACAAGCATGCAGTCTTAAGACAATTTCCCTCTGCTTCTCCCCCCCGCTCTCGGGCCTGGTGAAAGGCATTCGTATTCGGCAATCAGACTGAAATACAAGAGTGGATCGTTTAAAAAAAAAAATCTCACCTCTCCCAGATGTCAGGAGTGTGCACAAAAGCAGGTGCGGGGCGTATTGATCTTACCGAACGCTCACAAAGTGGGTACTTGAGCACGCAGCAGACCATCTGCATAGGAGAGATGGCTTCTCTTCTTTCCCTTAAAGACATCCAACCGGAGGCGGTTATGTTTTGATAATGCGTTGAAGTGTCTTTCGCGCCGGGGCCGGGCTTGCAAAAGCAATTGCGGGAAGCGCGGGGGGGGGGGGGGGGGAGACGACAAATTGCTGCGGACCATTCGTCTTACTGCTCACAGGGTAACGACCACGTAAAGCCATCTTCTAAGCAGCGAGGCTGCATGAATGCCGAGCATGCAATGGTTTGCCACGCAAGAGTGGCATCTGATGAGAGATCTGGGACCCGAAGCATCACACTTCCCATTAAAAATGATAGCTCTTAGATGATTAGTTAGAGAGAGAGAGAGAGAGAGAGAGAGTGCACAAAGGAGATTGAACAGTGGAGCCAATGACCCCCCAGTAATATAGTCCAGGTTCTTTGGTTGAATTTTCCTTTTATGGGTTTAATGGGGGGGGGGTCAGCTCTTGTTACAAGCCTTAAAGCAAACTGGGGACCCCCCGGATAACTACTGCAGAGGGCCGTTCGCTCCAGGTAGACTTTAATGTCACCAAGTTCCGTCTCGGCATCTCCAGTTGAACCAGTCTGGCTGGGAAAGGTGTTGAGTCGCTGCCAATCAGGGCACACCAGACTGGGCTACTGTCATGGACTAGCCTGCAGATTCCTCCCCAGATGGACATGGAACTTAAGGACATAAGAGAAGCCGGTACTGGATCAGGCCAATGGCCCATCCAGTCCAACACTCTGTGTCACACAGGGGCCAAAAACACCAGGTGCCCTCAGGAGGTCCAGCAGTGGGGCCAGGACACTAGAAGCCCTCCCACTGTTGCCCCCCCCCCAGCACCAAGAAGACAGAGCATCACTTGCCCCAGACTGAGAGTTCCTATCTATACCTTGTGGCTAATAGCCACTGATGGACCTCTGCTCCATATTTTTATCTAATTCCCTCTTGAAGCCGTCCATGCTTGTAACTGCCACCCCCCCCCCACCCCGTGGCAGTGAATTCCACATGTTAATCACTCTTTGAGTGAAGAAGTCCTTCCTTTTATCCGTTCTAACCCGAATGCTCAGCAATTTCATGGAGTGTCCACGAGTTCTTGTACTGTGAGAAAGGGAGAAAAGTCCTTCTTTCTCCGCCTGCCCTATCCCACGCATAATCTTACAAACCTCGATCATGTCACCCCTCAGCCGTCATTTCTGCAAGCTCAAGAGCCCCAAGCGCTTCAACCTTTCTTCATAGGGAAGGTGTCCCAACCTTTTTATCATTCTAGTTGCCCTTTTTTCCCAGTGCTATAATATCTTTTTTGAGGTGTGGCAACCAGAACTGTACACAGTACTCCAAATGAGGTCGCACCATCGATTTATACAGGGGCATTATGATACTGGCTGATTTGTTTTCAGTTCCCTTTCTAATAACCCCCAGCATAGTGTTGGCCTTTTTCATTGCAGTCACACACTGTCTCGACATTTTCATTGAGTTATCTACTACGACTCCAAGATCTCTCTCTTGGTCAGTCTCTGCCAGGGAAAGTGGTCCAACCCTTTTATCGTCCAAGTTGCCCTTTTCTGCACTTTGCCCAGTGCTATGATATCGTTTTTGAGGTGTGGTGACCAGAACTGCAGTCACTGTGGGTGTGTGGAGGGGGAGCTGTTTGTGAATTTCCTGCCTTGTGCAGGGGGGTGGACTAGATGACCCTGGAGATCCCTTCCAATGTTATGATGAGTAGGCTGAAGACTCAGAGGAGGAGGGAGCTGGACACTTATTACCTCCCCAGAGTGGGGCAGTTGGGACACCTCCGGAAGCCCCCTTCAAGGTGCAGTAGGAGTCCCGAGTGTCTGAACCAGCAGCCCTGCCTTGAAACTCAGACCCTGAATTAACTTGGCCCCAATACAGTACGGTGCCTTTAAGTACCAGCAGCCAGCTACTGGAGGGGCGGGGCCTGTAGCTCCACCCCCCCTGTAGCAGCATTGAAGGCCTCCGTTCACCCGCCGCCTGTGCTGGAACAACATCTAGGCGACATGGTTGGATCCAGCACATGCCTCACCTCCCACGCCTTGGCCTCCGTGTAACTTGACTCCATATACCGTATTTTTCGCTCCATAAGATGCACTTTTCCTCCCCAAAAAAGTGTGGGGGGGGGGAAGTCTGTGCGTCTTATGGAGCGAATATGGAGCTTTTCTTACCTGTAACAGGGCTCTTTCTTCAGCAGGAACGCAGGGGAACGCCATTCAGGCTAGCATCCCAGCCTTCCCCGCCCCTCCCTGCTGGGCCTGAGCTGTTAAGACTTAAAAGGGAAACGGCAGGAAAAACCCCACCAGGCTAAGTACTCTTTTCCCTTTAAGTGCTTTTCCCCTTTAAGACAGCCAGCAGCAGAAAGCCCCGCCCACAGATTAAGCTCCGTGGCTACTTTGCACCGAAAGGCCTGGCTTTGCATGGCATGCCCACGTCTCTCTTCTTTCCTTTCTCTATCTTCCTTCCTTCCTTTCCTTTTTTCTGTCTGTCTGTCTGTCTTTCTGTCTCTCTCTCTGTCCCCACCTTTCTTTCTTCCTTTCTCTTTCTCTCTCTCTCTCCTCCTCCTTCCTTCCTTTATCTCTCTCTCTCTCTCTCTCTTTCTTTCTGTTTCATTTTTTCTTGTTTTCCTCCTCTATAAACAAGGTGCGTCTTATGATCAGATGCGTGTTATGGAGCGAAAAATACGGTAAATCTTCAGGAATACATTCCACATGTGAATCTCTTCAGAAGAAGACTGGAGGACCACTCTGCTACACGTTCTTCAGCCTGCCAGGATAACTAGTGGGCCAAATTTTACCCATTTGCTGACAGCGAGAACAAATTCAGCACCGGCTGCAGGAGGCTTTAAAGTCACCATTTGTGGGTGACGTTCGTACAGACCTTTCGTGATTGCAGTGAGCACAAGAGCCCCCTTTGAGAGGGGAAAAGGAAGGAAAGAAAGGGGAGGCCCACACATCAGTTTCCTCTTCGCCTGGAGTGGAAAAACATGCCTTAAGACCCGAGCTGAAATCAGGCTCTGGAGTCGCTCATCGCAGCTCTCTACTGCAGTGTTCCCTCTAAGCTGAGTTAGTGTGAGCCAGCTCACAGTTTTTTAGCCTCCGGCTCACACATTTTTGTCTTTGCTCAGGGAGGAGGGCTCCAAAGCAAACTGATTTATGCAGCAGCCAAATGGCCCGCTCACAACTTCGACGCCAGGAGCTCACAAAGTAGAATTTTTGCTCGGAAGACTCCACAGCTTAGAGGGAGCATTGCCAAGCAGTTTTGTTTTGTTTGTTCGTTTTATAAAATGTACATCCCACTGTGACGGGCAGAAGGGTGTCCTGCCCTTGAAGGGGAAAAAAACAGCCACTCGGCAGCTATTTCATTCCTCAGCCTATGGGAGTGCGGCTCCAGCATCCAATCACCTTTCAGAGGGGAGACGAAATGTTGGAGGGGAGGACTGAGGCTGTCTTGATTGAGGTCTGCCTCCGGAGGGGGCGGTGATAGTTTTGGCTCTGCCTCAGCAAGGGAGCAGACAGTTTGAAGGATATCTCTGCCGGGTAGTGTGGTTGGACTACTTTAGTTCTGCCTCCGGGAGAGGACGGAGTCCCCGGTTGTGAGGCCTTTCTCTGGGGATGAGCAGACTTGGTACCATTTAGTTTGACTCCTAAGAAAGAGCAGGCTAGTGTGGGTGGAATCCCTGTGTGTGTGAAAGGACCCAACCCAATGGCTAGTCAGTGAAAGCCTGTTTGTACCTGCAAGCATTCAAGAAAATTCACAACACACTCTGAAGCACAACACATTTTAACCTTCCGAGACATTCAGTTGCTGACCTAAGAGTATCGGTCCTCTTACAAAGGAATTTCAAAAGGGAGATGAGAAAGGGAGACTGCTGAACTGCAAACTGATAATGAAGCTCAAGACGATGCAGCCTACTGGACTGAATGGAGACCTAGGTTTCCTTTCTCATTAACAGTGCTGATTTTTCCCATGCCTGCTACCCTTCTGCATGTCACACCTAATACATTCACATCTACCACTGCCATTCAACATCTGAAATCCCTCCACTCTCCAAGATATAAGGACAGATGGACTCACATTCTTCCTGTATCTGAAGAAGCAAGCAGTGACTCACGAAAGCTCATACCCTTCCACAAATTTTGTTAGTCTTTAAGGTGCTACCGGACTCTTGCTCTTTTCTGAAGCCATAACTAGCTCCACTTTATGTACCTCAGCCAGTTTTCTCCTTCACCTGTCTGGAGACCTGTGCTGATCTGTTCCTTAAAACCAAGCAGCAAATACATAAATCTCCTTTGTTATTTGCAGACAACTCCCGCCTCAGTCGTCTCCCTCACCACAAGACTTACCTCGTGGCAGTGAGCCCAAAGCCTTTACGCTTGCTACTATAACAACATTTGGTCTCTGTGGGGAAGGTTTACAGTTCAAAACAAACCTTGGCTCCCCAGCTGTGTGGGACCCCTCAGTTAGGAGAAACAGCTTCTCATACCCACCTTTCTTCCCTCACAAGAAGCACTAAGGCTGCCAGCAAATTAAAACATACGCCAGTTTGGTGTAGTGGTTAGGTGCGCAGACTCTAATCTGGGAGAACTGGGTTCAATTCCCCACTCCTCCACTTGCACCTGCTGGATGACCTTGGGCAAGCCATAGCTCTGTCAGAGCTGTTCTTTAAAGAGCAGTTTCTCTCTGCGCTCTCTCAGCGCCACCCTACCTCACTGGGTGTCTGTTGTGGGGAGGGGAAGGGAAAGGAGTTTGTAAGCTGCTCTGAGACTGCAAGTGAAGGGGGGGTATAAATCCAATCTCTTCTTCTTCTACACAACAATCACATTTCAAACCCATCATCCCCCGCCCAAATCGCTAAACCAAAAAACAGATGTCCTCCGAGAGACACACAGCCTTCTTTGAGACCCAAAGCACATGCCTGCCAACCCCCCCCCCTTCCCAACGCCGCACACCGCCACGCACGGCCTCTGCCTGCCCCCTTTCATGGCCCATCTGCAGCCTGGACCTTCCCTCGTGCCCTTGGGCCGGCCGGCCGGCCGAAAGCACACATTCCCTCGCCCACTATTCTTCCCCAACAGATAATAGAGAATAAATTGCAATTACATTCGGTAATTGTAGATAATTAACTCAAAATGAGGAGTTAATTATAAAAAATATGTTTTCCGGGTGGTGATTGTATCATTTATTTTCACTCAAAACTCTAATGTCTCGCCTGAGCAAGTTTAATACTTGTAAATACTTTTTAACTTTGAATGGGGGGGAGGGGGACCCTGAACACCAGGGTTTTGGGTTTTGTTTAATGGAGCTTCACTTCGCCGAGAATTCAAATTAAGATTTTACTCCAGGAGAAGTTCATGTCAACCAGAAGGTTGAAACAGCTTCTTTCCTTGATCTTATTATTATTATTTTTTTTTAAACGGCAAAAGTCTCTCCGATTTTAATGATCCAGCCAAGTGTCTCGGCACTGTTCTCCAGACCCGTAATAACATACACCCTTTTCAGAGACTGAAGCAAAAATCACTTCCATATTCAAATGCATAAAAGAGAGACAAATGGACTTGTCGTCTTCGCCTCCTCTGGCTTTACATTAGATTAAATTATTTAGGGAGCATTCATCTGGTAACCTTTGCAGAACTGATGAATGAATACGGGAAACAAACTTTCCGACGTCTCGCTGCCAAACTTCACAACCAGCTGGCATCGAGACCGGGGAGCTCAAAAGTGCATGTTAACGCTGAAAAATTACTACGGGTTCCGTCAGGGGAGCCTGCACGCGAGAGAGAGAGAGAGAGAGAGAGAGAGAGAGAGATGGACAATCTCAAGGAATCTGCAAGTCTCATTTCGCATACGCCACATTATTTCCCAGCCTCTGCCACTAGCTAGGCAAGCGGCTACGGCTGAATCTACCCGTTATCAAAGGGCAGGCAGGTGCTCGAGGGAAGATTCTTTAAAGGGAATAAAGAAGAAGAAGAAGAAGAAGAGATTGGATTTATACCCCGCCCTCCACTTCCCAAGGGAGTCTCAGAGCGGCTTACAAACTCCTTTCCCTTCCCCTCCCCACAACAGACACCCTGTGAGGTAGGTGGGGCTGAGAGAGCTCTTTCCCAAGCTGTCCTTGAGAGAACAGCTGGTACAGAGCTATGGCTTGCCCAAGGTCATCCAGCCAAGTGCAAGTGGAGGAGTGGGGAATCAAACCCGGTTCTCCCAGATTAGAGTGCGCGCACTTAACCACTACACCGAACTGGCTCTCTCCATTTTAAAATCTCCATTTTCAATGTTTCTTCCCCCCCCACAATGGTTATGGAGTGAAAAAAGGCAATAAAAGAGGAGTCAGTTTGCTGCCCCTCTATAAAGACTTATCTGCACAAAGAAGATCTGGGTGGGAGGACAACCCCACCCCACCCCAAGCAGAGCGCACAACACATCTACAGTCCAAAGCACAGGGCAAGGTAATGTAGCAATTTTCTGCCTTCTCGTTTTCCTCGCCCGTAAGTTCCCGTATCTTCGGGCAAGGTCCACGCGTGTTTTGCTCTCTCTAGTGGATGATTCGATATTACACTGGTTTATGCCCAGCATCTCTCCCTGTAGACTTAAACTGCAGATGACTATGCCAGGCACAATGTGGTATAGTATCGAATTGACCACCAGAGGGAGCAAACACATGCAGAACAGGACATTCTCCACCCCCCCAAAGAAACGGAAAGAGTAGTCTGATAGCACCTCAGAGACCAGCAAGATTTTGGGGGTATAAGTTTTCAAGAGTCGAAGTCAGGGCTCATTTCGTAGCGGGAGCTCCTTTGCATATTAGGCCACACACCCCTGATGTAACCAATCCTCCAAGAGCTTACAGTGGCCCCTGTAAGAAGAGCTCTGTCAGCTCTTGGAGGATTGGCTATCAGGGGTGTGTGGCCTAATATGCAAAGGAGCTCCTGCTACGAAATGAGCCCTGGTCAAAGTTCCTGTCTTTAGATACAAGCTGTTTCAGGGAAGTTATTCTAGCGATGCAGTAAAATAGATCTGGCAAGTGAGGGGCAGGGCTGAGAGCTGTTGTCTGCCCCCTCCCCCAGCTCTGGGGTCAGTGTCTTCAGAAGACTAGCCTCCCACTGTGGTGGCGAGTGGCTGAGGCTTCTGCCCCCTTTCCCCCTCCAGGCCTGGGGTGACATTGGAGCCCAGAGGGGTTTCAGAACTTGCCCTGAAGAGCCTGAAGAAGAAGCAACCAAGGCAGAGGGCTCCTCCTCCAGAACTTCCCTTGGTCCCTTCAGTTCCTGGGGCAACTAAGCACTAGTCCACGACTGGGTCCACAAGCCCACCAGACTCCGCCTCCGCCCAGCAGGAGCAGCGGAGGCAGAGGGCCTCGTACCGAGAGAGCCCAGCAAAGACACAGTGCCACGCTGGCAGCCCGGGCTCCACCTCCTGGGCCGGATCACGGTGGATGTAACCCTTCACTGCCCTGAGCCTGCCTTGGCGGGGAGGGCAGGGTATCAGTCAAATAAAGTCAAAAAAATTAATTTGCAACCCCAGTTCAGTCTGGCTAGATGAGGGGTCATTTTCGAGCAGGAACGCGCAGGGATGCCATTCTGGGAGTAACAAGCCCAGGAGTAGGCACATATGGTGGTGCATATGCACATAAGTTAAGCTAATGAGCTCCTGCACCTCTTTTTCTACGAAATGACCCCTGGTGAGTCTCACACGCTGCTTCCAGAGCAGGTGGAACTGCCATCTTCTCAGCCTTGGGCTAAGAGGGGGCAGCCTGCTGGACCAACCAGTCCACTGAGCATAAGCCTGCATCCCTGTCCCAACTGTTTGCTCCCAGTTCCTTGCTTGCAGCTTCCGTCCCACCTATCCGAGCCTGTGGGCACTGCCCTCCCAGGAGACCTGACTGCCCCCGCTCGCAGAATACAGGACATGTACATAAGGAAGGCTGAGCGCCGAAGAACAGATGCTTTCGAATTACGGTGCTGGAGAAGACTCTTGAGAGAGTCCCTTGGACTGCAAGGAGATCAAATCAGTCAATCCTAAAAGAAATCAATCCTGACTGTTCCCTGGGAGGCCAGATCCTGAAGCTGAAGCTCAAACACTTTGGCCACCAAATGAGAAGGGGGCACTCTCTGGAGAAGGCCCTGATGCTGGGAAAGACTGAAGGTCAAAGAAGAAGGGGACAGCAAAGGATGAGATGGTTAGACAGTGTTATCAATGCAATAAACATGAAATCGAGCAAACTCCGGAGGACGGCGGAAGACAGGAGGGCCTGGCGTGATGTGGTCCATGGGGTCGCAAAGACTCGGACTCAGCTCTGCG
This sequence comes from Lepidodactylus listeri, assembly GCA_029233225.1. Classification (NCBI taxonomy): domain Eukaryota; kingdom Metazoa; phylum Chordata; class Lepidosauria; order Squamata; family Gekkonidae; genus Lepidodactylus; species Lepidodactylus listeri. The sequence goes on along the minus strand of JARCFY010000004.1, from coordinate 4,991,260 downwards.
ACTGAACAACAAAAACAGACTTGGGGGGGGGGGGCGTTCCTTCCTCTGTGCTGCTTGTTCTGTTGTGTGGGGGGGTATAGTTTTGATAGGAGACATTCTGGCAAGAGCAAAAGGTGAGCTGATGGATTCAGAGAAGGGCCGGATGTAGCCCAGTAAGTGAGAGCTGCTAAAGTGACCTGCAGGAAATGGCATCACCCGTTTCCTTTGTTTCTTCGTCCGTTTTGCTAGCACTGCCTTATTGTGTGTGTGTGTGTGTGTGTATGCCCACGCAGCTCAAGGATTTATTATTATTGTTATTATTTCTATTAGCGTTCTAATGCACGGAGCCCGAATGGCTTTCACCTGTGGCTCGTTGCTTTCCCGGCCTTCTGCCGTTCTGTTTCAAGCGTTTGATAGCTTTTACCGCAAACTGCCTTGAATACGTTTGTGGAAAGGCAGGCGCATCAACTGACAGAGTGAGATTAAGCAAGTGCTGGCGGAAAGGGCTGTCGAGTCGCAGCCGACTTATGGCGACCCCACCGGGATTTCGAGAGACGTTGCGTAAGATTGTGGGGCTTTTTTTCCGGGGGGAACGCGCCGGAACGGAACTCCGGAACCTCTCCAACAAAATTCTTTTAAAGATGTTTAGAAGTTCATGAGTTTTCAGTGTACAGATTGAAAACTTCCATTTCCCTCTTGAGAGTTCCAGCACCTCTTTTTCCAATAAAATAAAATAAAATAAAGCCCTGCATAAGAACATCAGAAGAGCCCTGCTGGATCAGGCCAATGGTCCATCTAGTTCAGCCTACTGTTTCACACAGTGGTCAACCAGTTCCTCCGGAGGGCCATCAACAGGGCAGAGAGGCTGAGGCCTTCATAAGAACATCTGAAGAGTCCTGTTGGATCGAAGCAGTGGTCCATCTAGTCTAGCATCCTATCCTACACAATGGCCAGCTGGTTCCTCTGGACGGCCAACAGCAGGGCATAGAGGCTGAGGCTTTCATAAGAACATCAGAAGCACCCTGCTGGATCAGGCCAGTGGTCCATCTAGTCCAGCATATCCTGTCTCACACAGTGGCCAGCCAGTTCCTCTGGAGGGCCAGCAACATGGCGTAGAGGCCAAAGCCTTCCTTCCCCTGGTGTTGCCTGCTGGCTCTGAGATTCAGGGGATTAGTGCCGCTGAATGCGGAGGTTCCCCTCACTCACTATGTCTAGTAGCCATTGATAGACTTACCCTCCATTAATCTACCATAGAGTTCTGAGGTAGTTTGCCATTGCCTGCCTCTGTGTAGCAATTGGATTTATATCCCGCCCTTCACCCACTTGAAGTCTCAGAGCGGCTTACAAACTCCTTTCCCTTCCCCTCCCCACAACAGACACCTGTGAGGTAGGTGGGGCTGAGAGAGCTCTTTCCCAAGCTGTCCCTGAGAGAACAGCTGGTACAGAGCAATGACTTGCCCAAGGTCATCCAGCCAGGTGCAAGTGGAGGAGTGGGGAATCAACCCCGGTTCTCCCAGATTAGAGTCCGCGCACTTAACCACGACACCAAACTGGCACTCCGCCAAACAGAGGTCTTTCACGTCACCTACCACCTGCTCCTTTTAACTGGAGACAACGGACATCAAACCTGGGACCTTCTGCATGCCCACCATGGGCTATTCCACTGAGACGCAGCCCCTTCTTCCAAAAGCTCCCCGCAATCTCTGAAGGGCTGATCCCATCCGCCTGGGCTGCAGGCACCCACCGGCTCCTTCTGCAGCATCAACGCCTTCCTCCAGGGCCCCTCCTCTTCTCGTGCAAGTGCTTAAAACCAGAACTAGGGGGGGAAAAAATCCCCCCTTTTCAGCCTCCGCAGCAGCCATCCCGGCAGCTGTCCGGGGCTGATTAACAGCAAGTGCTCGTTGCCATCCCTGACCTATGGCTGCAGGACAGTTTTGCAACTGCGCGTCGTTCTAAATCTTGCTTTTAAATTCATCGCGAGCTGCCTTGGGAATCCCGAATACGGTGGAAGGAAGGGGGCAAAATAATGTTAAGAAATAAAATAAGATGCAGAGAGGGAGAGAGGGAGAGAGAGAAAGAGAGAGAGGGAGAGAACGCTCTGTCCAACAGCCGCTATCTGCCACGTTCGGGCTGCACTCCCGGGTTCCTCCTTCCAGCCCCACCCCCCTGCTCAATCAATCAACGGAATCAAGCATTCGGTCATTTATTATGGTCATGGACCCGCAGAACAAAGCATCCCTTCCCAGAGTGGTCACCACCCCACTTATTCCCTTCGCTGACTGAACTGTCATCTCACGAAAGCCCTTCCATTCCTTCTGTCTTGTAGCGCCTAATCCATTAAAAAAAAAAACCCCAACAAAACCCTTTATAGATGCCAAAGAAACTGTTTTATGCGAGCGAGATAAAGTGGGGGGGGGGGGGAGCGAGGCTATTTCCTTGGGAGGAAACTGACCCACAGTTGCACGGTCACACAAAGTCTTGTAGATGCGGGCTCAGCCCGCCACTGAGTGATCAGACGCGACCGCGGGTGAGTTGGGTGGGTTTTTTTGCCGTTTTTTCCCGATTCGCTTAAACGGGGGATCGAGGAACCGCATCTCCGCCCTGAGGGCTTCCTATGGCAGTATGCAACGATGTGCATACTGAGAAGGGGTCTAAAACAACAGCATGGCGTCGGGCTAGCCTGATCAGACTACCCCGACGCCATGAGCGCGCACTGGAGTGATCACACAGGGGAAAGTCCATCTGTGGCCCGTAGCAACCCATTTGCTACCGGACTTTCACTAGTGTTTTTTGGCTCTGCTTTTCCGGCGGAGCAAAATGGCTTGCCGACGGCTGCAGGGCGCTTGCCGGATGTCTGTGTCTGATCGTGCCCTTTAAATCTGCCTGGCATTCGTGTCTATGGCGTGTGCGTGTAATCGCGACCTATATTCGGCATCCTGTAAAGCCCTTTTTGTTTGTATGTAAAGTGCCGTCGAGTTGCAGCCGACTTCCAGTGACCCCACCAGGGTCTGCGACGCAAGAGACGTTCAGAGGTGGTTTGCCACTGCCTGCCTCTGCACAGCAACCCTGGACTTCTTTGGTGGTCTTCCATCCAAATACCAACCACGGCTGACCCGGCTTCTGACTAGCCTGGGCCAACCGCGTTGGACCTGGGCAGCCCTGGACAGCCCGATCTCATCTGATCTTGGAAGCTAAGCAGGGTTGGCCCTGGTTAGTACTTGAATGGGAGACCACCGAGGAGCTCCGGGGTCGTTATGCAGAGGCAGGCAATGGAAAGACCGCCTCTGAACGTCTCTTGCCCTGAACGCTTCCACAGGTTGCCGTAAGTCAGCTGTTACTGGATGACAAAAACCCTTTAGAGCAGGGTGTTGGACTCATTTGTTACGAAAGACGGATCTGACATAAATGAGACCTTGCTGGGCCGGGCCACGGGTGTTATAAAATGTAATGCCAGGTAGCGGAGATATAAACTTTATAAAGGACACAAGCAAACCCAATTAAAGATTTTTTAAACTTTAAATAAAGACATGCTTAAAACACTAGCAGTCTTGCAATATTTTGTTTATTTAACAGTCTCTGATAATTGACACCTCTGCTCTGAATTATTGCATCAAAATTTCTGTGCTGTACAAAGGGGGTGAACTTGGTCTGGACACACTCTCTCAGCCTAATCCACCTCACTGGCTTGTTGTTATTCCTCCTCTAAAGTAGCTCACATTGCTCTCTAACTGAGAAAGGCTGAGGACAGACTGGCAATCTGGAGCGAGATGAATGCAGAGGAAACTGCTGCGGGGGAAAAACTCCCCGGGGCTGGCCGTTCACACCGGCCGGTGTATTGCGCAATGGTGCTGATGTGGAGCGTTCAGACTGCTGCGGAGTGGCCCCACGTGGGTCAGCCTCCGCAGCTCGTGATAGGGCTGTTTCGGCAATTTGCGCATGTGCGCACGTGCGCAAACTGGCAAAACGCAGTGTTCACACTGCCGCCTCCGCTTGCCTCCCGCCTTCTTCCGGTTCACACTGCCTGGAAGCGGGAGGCAAGCGCAAGACGGCCCCTGGACACCTGTTTCTCCCGGTGTCCTGTTAAAGCGGATGGAAAGTGAGTGGGAGACGGGTAAGTGCGAAACGGAGCCGACGGACAGATGCGCATGTCTGAATGCGCTCCCTTCTTCCACTTCCAACGCGGGGCTGTCCCGCTTTACATTGCCAGTCTGTCCTCAGCCAAAGACTGGATCATGAGAGCATGAATACAGTGAAAAGGGGGAGGGAACCCAGTTGCACCCAGGAGAGCCCTGGCATAAAGAGCCCAACAAAACACACACACACACACACACACACACTGAAGCAAGACACACGGAATCTCAAATGGAAGTAGGAAACAGCCAGGGAATTGCCAGGGCCTGATCCGGCCCGCGGGCTGCATGTTTGACACCCCTTCGTTAGAGGAACCATAAAATATCCTGAGATGTGAAAGTCCTTAAGAGGGGAGTGCGAGACGAAGGTATTACCTGAGGATCCCACCGGGGCCATTCATCGCAGGGGCCGGCCCACCCGGCCTCATCAGCACTGCATCAACAAGGAGGTCTTCTGAATTAGGAGGATGCCCTTTACACCTGCAGGAGAGAAGAAGGCACCATGGCAAACGTGAGCAGCACTAAACCAGTAGGCTGGCTTTCTCGCCTTCCTTCTGCTGGCCTTCTTTGTTTACTTGATCTTGGTGTTTCGCCTCCAAATCTAGCCCTAAAATTACAGATTCCCCCCCCACACACACACACAATGGGCTTTCCCACATTTCTTGTTTTTGTCACTTGTGTGCCCATACCGTATTGTTGGTGGTGTCCCCCCCCCCATTTTCTGCACACAGAATCATAGAGTTGGAAGGGACCTCCAGGGTCATCTAGTCCAACCCCCAGCACAATGCAGGAAATCCACAAATAACTCCTCCTCCACACACCCCGTGACCACTGTTCCATGCCCAGAAGATGACAAAAAACCTCCAGGATCGCCAGCCAAACTGGGCTGGAGGAAAATGGCTTCCTGACCCCAAAGTGGCAATCAGCATGTAAGAAAGGGCCACGAGAACTAAGCACTGAGGCAACCCTTCCTGCCCTCCCTCTCATGATCTTCCAAAGGTCACAGAATCAGCATGGCCGACAGATGGCCATCTAGCCTCTGCTTGAAAACCTCCCAAGAAGGAGAGCCCACCACCTTGTGAGGAAGCCTGTTCCGCTGAGGAACCGCTCTAACTGTCAGGAAGTTCTTCCTACTGTTTAGCTGAAAACTGTTCTGATTTAATTTCAACCGGTTGGTTCTGGTCCGACTGGGCAACAGAAAACAACTTCGTCCCATCCTCTATATGGCAGCCCTTCAAGTACTTGAAAATGGTTATCGTATCCCCTCTCAGTCATCTCCTCTCCAGGCTAAACATACCCAGCTCCTTCAACCTTTCCTCATGGGACTTGGTCTCCAACATCTCCGTCGCCCTCCTCTGGACACCTTCCAGCTTGTCTATATCCTTCCTAAACTGTGGTGCCCAAAACTGAACACAATACTCTAGGTGAGATCTAACCAGCGCAGAGTAAAGTGACCCCATCACTTCACATGATCTGGACACTATACTTCTGTTGATACAGCCCACAAATGCATTGGCCTTCTTAGCAACCACATCGCACTGCTGATTCATGTCCAGTGTATGTTTGGCTCTCTCTAGTGCTCGCTTCGATATTTCATCGCTGTATCTCTGGTTTCATTCCCTTCACTCTTAAAAGTGTTCGGGAGTAAACCGGTGATGCAGTGATGAAATACTGAAATGGCCACTACAGGAAGAAAAATACGTGCGGAAAACTAGAAAACGCAATACGGACACGCAAGCGCCAGAATAACGTGTGGGAAAGCCGCTTGTCTCAAATGGTGTGGGGGGTTTTTTCTGTGAACGCATCCCCCAGCACAGGCACAGAGTGGGACTCCCCCAGCGAAGTTGCTGGGAATCAGCATGTGCTCTGACTAGGGTCGCCAACCTCCAAGTTGGCACCTGGAGTTCTCAGGGAATTACTACCCATCTCCAGACTACAGAAATTAGTCCCCCTGGAGAAAATGGCAGCTTCACGCGGCAAACTCTATGGTGTACCACAGATTATATACAAAATCCTTCCCTCTATGGGCAACAATCCCAAATCTTCAGGTATTTCCCCGACAGGAGTTGGCAACCCACTCAAAGTATCACTCCTTTAGGGTTAGGGACTCCTGAATTCAGCACTACAATGTTCAAAAAATCCAGCAAGCTCCAGACACAAAGGATGTAAGAGATGAATTGTGCTTCTTTGTGTTTGTCTGCGATCTGTGCTGCTAAGTGGACTGTTTTTCTGGAGGGCACTTTCCTTCCCTTCCTGGCAGGGCTGGAAAAGCCAACTCTGGCTGATTCTGCATTGGCTTTTCCCTCCGTTGTTTTATGAAACCCACGTTGGATCAGAAACGCCCCTTGGCACTGCATGCTGGTTTCATTTCCTTTGATCATCGGATTCTATGGTACCCTCCGGGCTGCATGCCGCTTTCACTTTCTTTGATCGTTGGATTTTATGGTACCTCCTGCATACATTTACGGCTGCTCGGGGGTGACTTTGCAGTCAGCACGGCCTTGCCCCGAGGTATTTGAATGTGGTTTTGAGCAGCGCCTTTTCCTCCCAGCTGAGAAAACATGAAGGGAGTGCTAGATGCAGGATTGCCCGCTGCCTGCCCTGCTCCATGCCCCTCAGCTAGGCAGACTAGAGTTACAAGGACATGATCTGGAAGTTTGTTTTGAAAACCCCGACGGGGAGCAGCAAGTGGCTCGGTTCTGCGTTTGATATTGGAGCATCCGCGGCAGGTGTAATTGCCTCTGCAAATCCCTAAAACCCCTGCCAAAATTTTTAAAAAGGGGTGGTGGTGGTGGAGAACAAGAACGAAGACTCTGATGTGATTTTGATCTGTCGTGCTCCCCATGATGCCATCAATGACTGTGGAGAGACTGCAGCTGGTGCTAAACGCAGCCGTTTGTCACCCCGCTGGCGGGAGGGGGGGGCAGGAAAGAAGAGAAGAGGCGTGTGTGCACGCAGGTGTGAATGAGTGAGCGAGAGACCACAGACCCAGTACACCAGGGAGTCCAGCATCGATTCTAGCTTCCTGGAGCCATGAGGGGAGCACCAAGGACTGAGGGCTTGCAGTCTGTGAGCCCCAAAGGTTTAAAGCTGCATATTACTTTAGAGCGGGTGTCTTCAACCTTTTTGACTCAATGGGCACCTTTGGGGTTTTGACATAGCGTGGTGGGAACAGCTGCAAAATGGCTGCCAGAGGAGGCGGAGCCAGCCGCAAAATGGCTGCCGCAGCTGACCTTCAGTCCCCCGGTGAGGATCCTCGTGCTGTGAAGGAGAGAAGGGAAGAGATTAGATTTATACCCTGCCCTTCACTACTCAAAGGAGTCTCAGAGCGGTTTACAAAGCCCTTTCCCTCCCCACAACAGACACCCTGTGAGGTAGGTGGGGCTGAGAGAGCTCTTTCCAGAGCTGTCCTTGAGAGAACAGCTGGTACAGAGCTATGGCTTGCCCAAGGTCATCCAGCCAGGTGCAAGTGGAGGAGTGGGGAATCAAACCCGGTTCTCCCAGATTAGAGTCCACGCACTTAACCACTACACCAAACTGGCTCTGTGGTGGAAGCAGCGGCCAAAGCAACATTTTTAAAAATCTGCGCAATCAAATCCTCCAGTGGCCAACCAGAAGCCTTGCAGGGCAGTCTCACCTGTACCCCAGGTACTTTCTAAATAAATAAATAAATATTTATTTATTTATTCATTTATTGAATTCGGTTTGCTAGGCCGCCCTTCCCTGCAAGCAGGGCTCAAGGCGGCTTACATCAAAGAAACATAGTGATACTCCATTAAATAACAGCTGAAACAACATACTTCAGACAAGACACTTCAGGCCCATAGCTACAGTAGGGGCATTTCAGGGCTTAAATTAAAAGCCCCGCCCAACAAATAGCCATGCCCGACACCTCATATTTGAGGAGAGACCCCCCCCCCAGCAGCCAGGGTGAGACACAGCTTGCCTTCAGGCTTCCCTCTCCTTCCCACTGTGGAATTGGGGGGGGGGGGGCACAACATGAGACCTGGGAAAAGAAAGCTCAGAGGGCATTTCAGTGCCTTTTGAGTTCCCTTCCACAGGGCAAGACAGCTTAGAAGGGCACTCAAGAGTGGCACCTTCAATACATCTCCAGCAGTCCCCCCCTTTCTGCTAGCCCAATCCTGCTGTGTACCACCTAGGTCACGGCGAGTCTTTTAGAAGCATTCCCATGAGCCGTTGGGAAACATGCAAATTAACCTGAGTGCCCTTCTAAGCTTTCTTACCCTTGGAAGGGAACTCAGAAGACACTGAAATGCCAGTTTGGTGTAGTGGTTAAGTGCGCGGACTCTAATCTGGGAGAACCGGGTTTGATTCCCCACTCCTCCACTTGCACCTGCTGGATGACCTTGGGCAAGCCATAGCTCTGTACCAGCTGTTTTCTCAAGGACAGTTGTCTCAGAGCTCTCTCAGCCCCACCTACCTCCCAGGGTGTCTGTTGTGGGGAGGGGAAGGGAAAGGAGTTTGTAGGTCGCTCTGAGACTCCAAGTGAGTGAAGGGCAGGATATAAATCCAATCTCTTCTTCTTCTTCTTCTTCTGAAGGCAATTAAATGCCCCCCACAGAGCTGTTTTTTTCCTAGGAACTGACACACTCGCTGCCCTGCCCCTTGAAAGGAAGGGCGAGAAACAGGCTCAGCGCCCTCTCCCTTTAATGACAGGTATTCAGATTAATGTAATTAACTGTTATTGAACTGCCCCCTTACACATTAAAATGCCCTCTGAACGAAATAATCCTGGCGATGGGCCTGATACACTACATTATTCAAGATGTAGAAAAAAATGTCTGTTCCCACCAGCCCCCCGAGTGAAGGGGTGTGGGGTGCTGGCTAGGGGGGCTACCAGCCGCTGCTGTCCTCAGCTGAAGGCCTGGCGGAACATCTCTGCCTTGTGGTTACCAGAAATCGTGTCGGCGGCCCCCCGCGGCACCGTGTTGGGGACCCCGGCTTCGGAACCGTCTCCCCCGACTCTTCCTCGCCACCCAACGCCTTCTGCTCCGTTAGGTGGCACTGGGAAACACGCCAGGGTCCTCCTAACCCAACTGCACCCAGGCGCTTCTGGGAGCCCCCCATCTGGTAATGAGAGGTAGGTTGTCTAGTTTTGTCTTTAGACCCCCTTTTTTTTTTTAAAGGTTCATCCTTTGAGCCAGTGTGGTGTAGTGGTTAGGAGGGCGGACTCTAACCTTAGAGAGCCGGGTTTGATTCCTCACTCCCCCATGTGGCGTGACCTTGGGTCAGTCACAAGTTCTCTCAGAGCTGTTCTCTCAAGAGCAACACGTCTTGTTTTCTCTCCCTTCTCTAGCGCTCGCCGGTTGAGTTCTGTTGTTTCTCCTTCACATTGCTTCAGTAGGCGTGGTGGGATATCCAGCTCTTGAGGCCTGGGGGAATGAGCTGTCTGGGTGAGGAACACAACCAGTGGTGGAGATTTCAGCACCGACAAAACGGTGACATGTTGGCATGCGCAAGAACCAGTTTGGTGTAGTGGTTAAGAGCGGAGGACTTTAATCTGGGGAACCGGGTTTGATTCCCCACTACTCTACATGCAGCCAGCTGGGTGGCCTTGGGTCAGTCACAGTTCTCTCAGAGCTGTTCTCTCAGAGCTCCCTCAGCCCCGCCTACCTCACAGGGTGTCTGTTGTGGGGAAGGGAAGGGAAAGGAGATTGTAAGCCGCTCTGAGACTCCGAGTGAAGGGTGGGGTATGAATCCAATCTCTTCTTCTTCTAGATAACAGCCTTAAAACTGTGCCACGAACTCAAGGGATGGAAAACAGGATACAAGTTCTGCCCTGAGCATGGGTCCACCCAGCACCTCATCCTGTTTCTGCCAGCAGGGCATGAAAGGCAATTCCCCTCCCTGTGGGCGCCCCCCCCCCCCCTTAGCATCATCTGGTATTCAGAGGTAGACTGCCCTTTGGCATGGATGTTCTACTTCACTATCACAGAAGATCTCGCTCCCGTGAACTTGATGGATCGATACAGCGGAAGAAACCGAGCAGAGACGATAAAAGGTGTTTCTGGCTCTTCCACCGCTGATGCTTTCCTGCAAAGCTATGGGCCGCGGTACGGGCTGCCTCCCCGTCAGAACCTTGGGTGTGACGGAGGTGAGGCGGCACCATTAAGAAGGCCTCGGACATTTAAGAGTCCCGTGGATGGGAAGTGGAGGCCCCACCGAGGGCTCCACGAGCGCTTTCCAAACCACAACGCTGCCTCGCCTCAGCTGCAGCCTCTCGCCTGTTCTCCCCCCCCCCCCCCCCCCCCGTGAGCGGAAACAGATGCATGGATTTAACATCCCTGATCATTAAAAATCCATCTGCTCCTGCTTAGTGCCTCACCTTTGTTTGTGACCCCAGCAGTCTTCTAAAGTACACAACTCTGATTGCCTCTGAGCAAACAGGCATTTGGAAAACAAAAGCCAGACAATTCCTTGCAGAAGAAGTATCTTTGCAGATGGCGGCGGCAGCGGCGGGGGGGGGGGAGCTTTGAGAAGGTGGGGCTTCTGGGAACTACATCTCCCATAATTACCTGCAGGCTTGCCACGGCATTTAGGGAATAAATAACAAATCCACACTGCTGCCACTGACAATGTCTGGAGCCTTCCCTACGGCCACCATCCACCTTCCTAAGCATGGGAAGAAAGCAGAGGGCCAAACCCACCACCACCTCCTCCTCCTCCTCCTCTCTAGATCACAGCCAACCAACCGCCAGCCAGTCGACGATCCTATAAGCAGCTGAAAACCATTCTTCTTCTCCAAAGCCACTTGCCCAGAAGACACCCAACCCTCTTTCGGCCAGCACCACTCCTCGTTTGGGTTCAGGTTTCAGCCCGATGTAGTGTCGCTGGCTACATTTTGAGGCTGCCCGGTTCTCCGTGGCACAACTGAATTTGGTGCGGCAACTTTAACATATTTATTTATTTATCCAAACATCTGCGTCCTACCTTTCCTCGTGGCTGAAGGCAGCTTACGACAATAGTTAAAAACATTTTCTGTCCAAACCAAAAGTAAATCAAAGGTTTCCCTGGCTCGAAAGCCAGTCGGATCCAACTGAAGGGATGTGGTGCTCATCTCCGTTTCCAAGCCGAAGAGCCAGCGCTGTCCGAAGACGTTTCCATGGACATCTGGCCAGCATGACTAGACGCTGAGGTGCACGGAACGCTGTTGCCTTCCCACCGAAGCAGTACTTATTTATCTACTTGCAGTTTCTTGCTTTCGAACTGGCAGGAGGTGGGGCCAGAGATGGGAGCTCACTCCGTCACACAGAACTCGGGTCTCGAACTGCCGAACTACCGATCTTCCGGTCTGCAGTTCGGCGTCTTAACCACTCAGCCACCGTGGGCGGTCCCAGATCTTTCCTCCCCCTTAAAAGATGCCTGCCCATTCCAACCCCCTCAAGAGGGAGGCCTTGCGGTGCTTCCTGAAGCCCTCCAAGGACATTCTACGGATCCCAGAAGACGGGAGTTCATAATAAAAGGCCCCTTTCTTTCGGGGGCAGGGTGTCAAAAAACCCAGCAAAACTCAAAGGCTTCTGGCCACGTTGGCGCAACTGACCCAAACCCTGAAGTCCCACAGCACCCCAGCCGCTGCAAAGGAGGCTGTGGCTTAACTACTGCCATGACGCAAAAGCCACGCACGGCACGGCTTTTAAATGAAAGACTGGTCGTTTGGTACTGTAGTTCCCACCGCCACCACCACTGCCACCACCACTGCCACCCTCCCGGGACACCCACCTGTTGTAAGCCAGCCGGGACTGGTACAGCTGCTGCTGCTGCAGCAAGAGCTTGGCCTCCTTCTCGGCCAAGAGGTTCTGCAGGCGCTCCTTCTCGATCTCCAGCTCCATCTTCTGCAGCAGGAGCCGCTTCCTCCGCTCTTCCGACAGCCTGCTGCCCCGCCCCTTCTCTTTCGAGCCGGACCCCGTGCTGCCGTTCGGCCCCGAGGAAAGCGACGGGCCGGGGCGGTCCGGGGGCGATCCACACGGAGGTCTTCCTGGAGTGTGGTGGCCCTCTTGGAAAAAGCCGTGGTCTGCGCTACAGGCCTTCTTGTGGAAAGCACAAGTTGGAAGGGGGCGCTCGTCGCTCCTCCGACCGGCCTCGGGAGTTCTTTTCGTACGGGGGAGCTCCTTTGACTTGCTCGGAGACACCAGGTTGTTGCACTTCCCATGTAGCCTGTGCTCCAGCAGGTCTCTGCTCCAGTCTCCTGGCCCGCCGTCGTGGATAGAAGCCTCGGGAACACGGCTGTTCTGACACTGCTGAGCCGTGGACACGAAAGGACCGCCTCGGTTGTTTTTGTATAGGGTCTGCGGTCCCGCTGTATTGAGGTACGACCCGTCCAGCTCAAAATGCGGCCGACAGAGGCTCCTCTGATGGGACATCTGTAAATAACGAGAAAGGGAATCCAAGTTTAACCTCTCAAATGCGGACAGATACATTAACTCTTCCTCTTCTACAGAGATAGTTCCAGAGGGTAGCTGCGTTTCTCTGCGGCCGAACGGCTAGATTTGAGTCCAGTGACACCTTAAGAGGCCAAAAAGACTTTCAGGGAATGAAATTTCCAGAGTCGAAGCTCCCATCACCCCCTGACAAAGAGGAAATACATCTTTACGCAGAGAGTGATTAAAATGGGGAACTGGCTGCCCAAAATGTAGCGATGGCCACAGGTTTTAAAAGAGGGTGAGAGAGATTCATAGAGGAGAGGCCTATCAGTGGCTGCCAGTCATGGTGACTGAGGGGAACCTCCAAATTGTGAGGCACTAAGCTTCTGAGCCCCAGAGCCAGGAGGCAACATCAGGGGAAGGCCTCAGCCTCTCTGCCCTGTTGCTGGTCCTCCAGAGGGACTGGTTGGCCACTGTGTGAGACGGGATGCTGGACTAGATGGACCCTCACTGGTCTGACCCAGCAGGGCTCTTCTGAGGTTCTTATCAGGGGGAGGCCTCGGCCTCTATGCCCTGTGGTTGTCCCTCCAGAGGAACTGGTTTGGCCCCTGGGTGAGACGGGAGGCTGGACTAGATGGACCCTCACTGGTCTGACCCAGCAGGGCTCTTCTGAGGTTCTTATCAGGGGAAGGCCTCGGCCTCTATGCCCTGTGGTTGTCCCTCCAGAGAAACTGATTTGGCCCCTGTGTGAGACAGGCTGCTGGACTAGGTGGACCCTCCCTGGTCTGACCCAGCAGGGCTCTTCTGAGGTTCTTCTCAGGGGAAGGCCTCAGCCTCTCTGCCCTGTTGCTGGCCCTCCAGAGGAACTGGCTGGCCTCTCTGTGTGAGACAGGATGCTGGACTAGATGGACCCTCACTGGTCTGACCCAGCAGGGCTCTTCTGAGGTCCTTCTCAGGGGAAGGCCTCAGCCTCTCTGCCCTGTTGTTGGCCCTCCAGAGGAACTGGTTGGCCACTGTGTGAGACAGGAGGCTGGACTTGATGGACCACTGGCCTGGGCCAGCAGGGATCTCCTTATGTCCTTATGCAAGCTCACACCCTGAAAATCTTGTCCGTCTCTGAGGCACTACTGGACTCGAATCTCGCTGTTCCTTTTCTGGTTTCCATCACCCCCTTGAAAGAGCAAAACAACTTCTGCGGGAATCAGTCTGCTCAGAGCAGTTTCCAGATAGACACCTAACGCAACTCACCGGAAAATGGTTTTCGAATGGAAAGGATAAACGTGCTATCAAATCTGCAATTTAATTCTGTCTACACAGGTACGATAAATATAAAGCCGCTGCCTGCGGGTTCGAGGGCATAAACAAGGCACTCCAACCTATCAAGGAGGCTGCGAGTTTCTAGGGTTACATAAAATCAACTTGAAGAGTGGCAAAAAAGGGGGTGGGGGAGGCATTAAATGTTAATGTCTGAAAATGTTTAATTTTGAATACGAAGCCAAGAAATCCATTCAGCCACTATAAATACCGTCTGATTGGCCATTACGCAGCAGGGGATTTGATGTAAAACATTTCACCTTGCACTGAATGGGATATTACTTACTGTTGGAAATTTGATGAGAGTTTTTGAAATATCCTTACAGAAACACTGATAAAGAACAAGACCCCTTCCCTGTAAAATACGCTTCGGCATCAAAAGCTGTCATTCAACTACAAAACGCGCTTAAATCCCACCGCAGAAGTGATTTTTTTTTTTTTCAATTAAGTTGGGCTGGCGATGAGATTCGGATAAGGACTCCAAAGCCGGGAAGACACTGCGATTTGCATTTCGCGGCTCAGTCCAACGGTTCCGGGAACGGGGGGGGGGGGGGAGCGTGCTGGAGGGGGATCAGACTGACTGTTTGCGGATCTCGCATGGACAGGCATTCAAAAAGTACAGCGCGCACCCAGAGCCTACTTCCTGCCCTCTGGTTTATCACAGCCCCACAGCGTTCCCCCTTCCTCATCCCCCACGCGTTCGTGGGAGCACGCTTTCCATGGCTTGCACCTTTGCTCTGATAACAGTGTTCTCTCCTCTGTCGGTCCCCACGCTGTGTGCGTGAGGTGGGGGGCAGCAGCAACGTTTGATTATGTTTCAGGGCAGAAAGGCGAGTTCGGGAAACGTCACCGAGGTGTTCTCATGGGGAAAACCAATGGGGGTGCTTTTAAACTTCTGACCACAGATGGGAGAAAAATTGCCTATTTAGGATTTTATGACTGCAGAGACACATGAACATACGACGCTGCCTTGTACTGGATCAGGCCCTTGGTCCTTCACGGTCAGTACTTTCTACCAGGGGTCATTCCGTAGAAAAAGAGGTGCAGGAGCTCATTAGCATAACTCATTTGCATAACTCATTTGCATATGCCACACCCCCTAACATACCGGAAGTGTGTCAGAAGACAACACCCACCCCTCAGGCTCCACTCCACAGGTGAGTGAAACTGACCTGCTCTTCCTCCATTCCCTTCCCCATCCAATACTTTGTGCAATAAAAATAAGCGTAAAGAACACACCCTCATTCTCTTCCTGCTCCCTTGAAACCACCAGGTTTCAAGTAGACTTGAGATACCCAGGACATGTGCACCCCCCATCCCTTCCCCTTCCCCTCCCCACAACAAGACACCCTGTGAGGTAGGTGGGGCTGAGAGAGGTCTTTTGAGAACTGCTCATGAGAGAACAGCTCTGAGAGAACTTGGGACTGGCCCAAGGTCACACCAGCAGCTGCATGTGGAGGAGTGGGGAATCAAACCCGGTTCTCCCAGATTAGAGTCCAACTCCTGACCACTACACCAAACTGATGGGGTGGAAGCTGCTGAAGGGATGGTGAAATTTCTCCAGTACTTATGTGCCATGTGCCCAGATAAAAAATGGTATACTTAGAAAATTTATATGCCACCTTGAGCAAGTCTCTGAAAAAGCAGCACACAGTCATAAAAGGAACAATGATAAAATTATCAATATTAAAACAAAACACTAAAAACAATAAAGACCCTAGCAGGACTTTCCCCGGGGCGCTGCGCCTCTGCACTGCTTGGGAAAGCCGAGGAAGGGGCGGGGCTTGGTCATGTGCCCGCCCCCTGGGCTCCTCACTCCCGGAGCTGCACTCCTGTGCGCTCCCGCTCCAACGGACCCCTGAGTTTTCTACTCAAAGTGGCAGCAGCTCTCCAGGGTCTCGGGTGGAGGTCTTTCCCATCACTTACTGCTGGGTCCTTTTAACTGGGGTGCTGGGAAAGGAACCGGGGACCAATGCTCCGTCTGAGCTGTGGAGTCTTGGGAGCAAAAACTCTACTTTGTGAGCTACTGGCATTAAAGTGGTGAGTGAGCGATTTGGCTGCTGTGTAAATCAGTTTGCTCTGGAGCCCTCCTTCCTGAGCTAAGACAAAACGGGTGAGCCGGAAGCTGAAAGACTGTGAGCTGGCTCACACTAACTCAGCTTACAGGGAAC
Organism: Lepidodactylus listeri; assembly: GCA_029233225.1. Classification (NCBI taxonomy): domain Eukaryota; kingdom Metazoa; phylum Chordata; class Lepidosauria; order Squamata; family Gekkonidae; genus Lepidodactylus; species Lepidodactylus listeri. Next base: position 4,975,285 of record JARCFY010000004.1, on the reverse strand, counting down.
ACTGCCTGAGACCTTCTGTGTGCTAAGCAGGCGCCAAATCTCCTCCCACCATTGGTCCATCAAGGTCAGTCTTGCCTGCTCAGACCTTGCGGCAGCTCTCCAGTGTCTCAGGTGGGGGTCTTTCACATTGCCTGCTGCCTGATCTTTTTCTTCTTCTTAATTACTGTCTTCATGACAAAAGCCAGAAACAGCGAGTGATCTTTTTTAGCTGGAGAAGCCAGGATTTCAGCCTGCTCTACCACTGAGCCATAGCCCCTCCCCTAAGATGTCCTGGCTAAATCGCTGACTTTTCTCCGATACCTTCTGATCAAATTTCCCCGTTGGTGAACACAGGAACGCGCAGTACAAATCCTAATTCTGTAACTTCTACACCGATATGCAGGTCAGATTTCCACTCAGCCCCTTTTCCGCTCGTACCCAACGGATCTTGGTAATTCAGCTGGTGTCAGAAGTCAAATTACGGTGGGGATTCCATGGGTTCTCAATGGAAAATCCAGCAAACTTCAAACCTGAACAGAATTGGTCTGTCCCACCCAGGGGTCATTTTGTAGAAAAAGAGGTGCAGGGCTCATTAGCATAACTCATTTGCATATGCCACACACCCTGACGACACCGGAAGTGTGTCAGAAGGCAACACCCACTGCTCAGGCTCCACCCCAAAAATCTCCAAGCAGATATTTCCCAACTCAGAGCTGGCGAGCCAGCTTTACACTTTGACTAAAGACACTTGAGGTTTCCTTTGCTCTTGCGGGGAAGCTGCCCTACAACAAGCACGAAAATACAGATCGAGTTAGTCTGCTTTTGCTTTTTCCCACAGCGCATCACCATATGTGCCCGTTCCTGGGCTTGTTACTCCCGGAATGGCATTTCTGTATGTTCCTGCTCGAAGTGACCCCTGGTCCCATCCCTTAGCATCGGGCAAAGAAATGGGGAAAAAATGGAATTTCTACCCCACTTTAACTAAATTCGAATCCAGTAGCACCTTACAAACCAACCAGACATTCGAGGTGTCATATTTAGAGATTCCAAGCTCCCTTGGTCAGGGATCTTGAATCTAGTTGTTCTACTAAAGACCAACACAGTTACCCTGTGAATCTACCCTAGTTTGATTCCCCTTCAACACCTGGCAGAGTCCTGAAAGATGTTCTCTGTTAACTGCAGTCTGCAGTGATGCACTGAAAGCTCTATGTCCTTATCTGATGTTTTCATAGATTTAGTCGTCAGAATTCCAGCACTTGGCACAAACCGGTCAAAATGTCCCAAGAATGCAGATGCCGCAAAATGTCCCAAGATGCCGACTGCTTGCCTGTGAAAGCTTGCACGAAAGCAGTGAAAGCTCGAGAGACTTCAGACGGGCCACCATCATTTTCGGATCCGATTTGGAAGCGAGAGAGTCCTTGGGTTTCGTCGCAGACACAGGTGACAGTAGCGCAACAGCCCTTCGTTGCTGGCAAAGCATTGGTCGTTTGCAGCAGAAGAGGACGGGGAAGGGCATGGTTAACCCCAAGAAGGGTTAAAACGGTTAGGGCTCTTTAGCTTGGAGAAATGACAATTTAGGGGTGACTTGATAGAGGTTTACAGAATTACACAAGGGATAGAGAAGATAGAGAAAGAAGTACTTTTCTCCCTTTCTTAGAGACCAAAAGAAGTCCTTCTTCCTCCAAAGAGTGATTAACACGTGGAATTCACTGCTGCAGGAAGTAGTGGCAGCTACAAGCACAGACAGCTTCAAGAGGGGATTGGATACATTAAATAATAATAATAATAATTTAATTTATACCCCGCCCTCCGCAAGCAGGCTCAAGGCGGCTTACAAATTGGTCTGCAATGACCATTAGTACACATAAAATCAGTTTGAAATATCAGATACAATAACTACAATAAAATTTCAGATACAGCAAAACAAGCCAAAGTGCCGGTGCTGCTCCATAATTGCCTCAGATGGGGTGCTGACATCTCCCTACCACCAGTCTATTTGCCACTCGATCTTCCAGGGCACAGTGGTAAGGCCGAAATTATGGCTCCCAATTGAAGGCCCGGTGGAAGAGTTCCGTCTTGCAGGCCCTGCGGAACTCCAAAAGATCCCGCAGGGCCCTGATCTCCTCTGGGAGCTCATTCCACCAGTACGGAGCCACCACTGATGTGGAGAAGAGGTCCAGGGAGCAGAGGTCCATGAGTGGCTATTAGCCACAAGGTATAGTCAGTGATGTTTTGTGTTCTTAGTGCTTTGGGGGGGGGCAATAGTGGGAGGGCTTCTGGAGTTCAGGCCCCGCTGCTGGACCTCCTGATGGCCCCTGGGTTTTGGCCACTGTATGACACAGAGTGTTGGACTGGCCTGATCCAACATGGCTTCTCTTATGTTTTTAACAGCAGAAGTCTATGGGTGGCTATTAGCCACAAGGTATAGATGGAACACTCTGTCTGGGGGCAGTGAAGTTCTATATTCCTGGTGCTTGGGGGGGAAACAGTGGGAGGGCTTCTGGAGTTCAGGCCCCGCTGGTGGACCTGCTGATGGCCCCTGGGTTTTGGCCACTGTGTGACACAGAGGGTTGGACTGGCCTGATCCAACATGGCTTCTCTTATGCTGACTTATATTCTTCCTCTGCCAACTGCTTTTCCCCTTGCAAAGTCTGGGACCTGGCATTTGCAAGGTCAACAAAGGCCCCCAAACACTGGCACCCACTCCCTCCCCGTGCTGCTATTGGCTGTGAAGAAGCACTTCCCCAAGAGCCAGAAGCAAAACATAAGAGATCTTCACACTCGCACTGTGAGCGGCTGCAGCATAACATGGAGTTCGGGCCCCCCATCAGAATCCCATTTTTGTACGTCCAAAAAGACCAGTGCTAGTTTTCAAGCGCTGGTGGAACACCAAACGAGCCTGCCCCATCTATACCCCCATCCCCTCTCAAGAGATAGCTTTATTGCCCTACAACGTGGAGTCCGGTTTCGACTCTCGGCTGCTGCTGTTACACCCTCTTGTCCCTTGGCTCTTCCGTTGAATGAGTCGCTAAGAAAATTCTTCGCTAAGAGAAATATGCAAAATTAAAACTGCAAGTAAAAGATATCCGACGTACAGCCTCGTTCCTTTTATAGCCCTATCTTTTACTCAAATCTCTGTTTCAAAAAAAAAGGAAGAAAGAAAGAAGTCTAAGATGAATCATTACAAAGCACCTAAGATGGGACCAAGATTGCCTATATTAATACTCCAAGATAAATAAGGTTGATAACAGCGTAAAAAAGGTTAGTTGCCTATTTTCTTAGCGGGAGATAAAATGCCATTGTGGCTCATGAATGATGTATGATGATGATGATTGCCGTATCTCAAGTACGCCAACCTCGCTCACCCCCAAACCCACACACAATGGGAAGGGGACAGCAACAAAGCTTGCATTGTTCTCGCCGGGCGAGGCGCGATTGGTGGAACTGCAGGGATGCGACTTCCAAAGAGACAACCGAAACGGAACTTGGTAGGCAATGGGGTCAGAGCAGGTATGCGCTTTGTGTGCAAAGGGCTCCCGCTTTATCGCGCCAAATTCTACCCCGCCTGTCCACACTTCCAACTTGAACAGGAGTGATCGAATGGTAGAGTACCTTCAGTTTGTGTGCTGAGATTTCAAGAGGGAAAGTATTCTCAGAGGCCCTGCAAATTCAAGCAAAATTGCTCCCATCCAGTATCCATGTGTGATAGGTTCAGGGGAGAGGTAACTCAGGTAAAAGCAGGGATCCTTTGGGGCTGGAGCGAGGCGGAGCAAAGCTCCGCCAGCTCAGGAGTGGCTACTAGAGCAGCCACAGGCCGAATCAGATTCTCTGATCTGATTCAGCCCGCTGCTGAATTGCCGCCGAAATTCGGCAGCAACTTTAAAAATAGCTGGAGGGGAGGGGGTTTGAGGGAGAGGCTCCGAACTTGCAGGGTAGCTGCTGGGGCCTCTCCTCGAAATACCCACCAAGTTTCAAGAAGATTGGACCACGGGGTCCAATTCTACGGGCCCCCAAACAGGTTGCCCCCATTCCCTCCATTGTTCTCTATGGGAGGAAAAAAATAACTTTTTCCCACCATAGAGAACAATGGAGGGGATGGGGCAACCTGTTTGGGAGCCCATAGAATTGGACCCCGTGGTCCAATCTTCTTGAAACTTGGTGGGTATTTCGAGGAGAGGCCCCAGCAGCTACCCTGCAAGTTCGGAGCCTCTCCCTCAAACCCCCTCCCCTCCAGCTACTTTGAAAGTTGCCACCGAATTTCGGCGGCAATTCGTCAGCGAGCTGAATCAGATTAGAGAATCTGATTCGGCCCGTGGCTGCCCTAGTGGCCACTTCTGAGCTGGCGGAGCTTTGCTCCGCCTCGCTCTGGCCCCAACGGACCCCTGTGTATGGGTATTATTTAACAGAGCCCTTGAGTGCAATACCCCCATTTCCAAAACGACAAAAAGTGAGCTTCGAATTGTGAGCCAGGGAGACCCAACATACTTCTCAGAAGACATGTGGAGTCACACCCATCTGCATCGTTTATTTCCCAAGGAATCAACCGTTTACATGGCTTCCTGAAGCCCAATGGACTTTCCAATCTATTGCACTCAATTCACAACAACGTTTTACATTGTTCCTTAACCTTGATGCCCAACCTTTTCGATGGCCTCTGAACTTCCCGGTGTCAGCAAATTATCAGAGGCTGGGAATGCCTGCCCAAGATGGCTTCTCATACGGTGAACTGGCTGGAGGCCAAAACTGAGTTTCTGCATCCACTCCACATTCTCCCCCCAAAAAAGTCTGAAAATGGTTGGTCCCATGTACTACCCAGCTCAGTGATCCCCAACATGGAGCCCACAGGCCAGAGGATGTAGTGATGGCCACTAAAGATGCCAGCCTCCAGGAGGGACCTGGGGATCCCCTGGAATTACTGCTCACCACCAGACTCCAGAGATTAGTTTCCCTGGAGGAAACAGATGCTTTGGAGGGGGAACTCTATGGCATTATACCCCACTGAGGTCCTTGTCCTCCCCAGACTCCATCTCCAGGGTTTCCCAACCTAGAGCTGGCAATTCCTGCCGGTGGCCATGGGAGACCTGGCAACCCTACCACAGACATAGACAGCTGTAAAAGGGGATTAGATAGATTCATGAAGGTGGGATCCATCAATGGCTACTAGCCATGTTAACTAAAGGGAACCTCCACATTCAGAGTCAACCTCCAAGTCCCAATGTCAGAAGGCAACATCAGCGGAAGGCCTCGACCTCCATGCCCTGCTGTTTCACCACCAGAGGAACTTCTTGGCCACTGTGTGAGACAGGATGCTGGACTAGATGGACCACTCATCTGATCCAGCAAGACTCTTCTGATGTCCTTGAAAAGGTCTCGGTCTCTATGCCCTGTTGTTGGCCCTCCAAAGGAACTGGTTGACCACTGTGTGAGACAGGAGGCTGGACTAGATGGACCACTGATTTAATCCAGCAGGGCTCTTCTGATGTTTTTATGAAAGCCTTAGCTTCTGTGCCTCGTTGGCCCTCCAGAGGAACTGGCTGGCCACTGTGTGAGACAGGAGGATGGACTAGATGGACCACTGGTCTGATCCAGCAGGCCTCTTCTGATGTTCTTACGAAGGCCTCAGCCTCTATGCCCCTTTGCTGGACCTCCAGAGGAACTGGCTGGCCACTGCGTGAGACAAGATGCTAGACTAGATGGACCGTGATGTTCTTATGAAGGCCTTGGCCTCTATGCCCTGTTGTTGGCTGTCCAGAGGAACCAGCTGGCCATTGTGTAGAATAGGATGGTGCATTAGATGGACCACTGCTTTGATCCAGCAGGGCTCTTCAGATGGTCTTATGAAAGCCTCAGCCTTTAAGTCCTGTTGCTGGCTTTCCAGAGGAACTGATTGGCCACTGTGTGAGACTGGATGCTGGACTAGATGAACCCTCAGTGGTCTGATCCAGTAGGGCTCTTCTGATGTTCTTACGTTATGTTGCAGACCATTGCTTTTCTCTCCAGACAGGCAGTTTGTGGTAAGGGTAAAGCCGGCCACACCCCGTTTGGAACTTACCATCTCTTCAAACACAGTATCATGACTCGGAAGAGCCAAAATGGCTTGAGGAGATCACCCCACAAGGACAAAAGGATGCAACACAGCTGCACCACCGCAACCTTATGTTCTTATGTAACCCAGCAGTGGCAGTTCAGAATGACAACCTTCTGCCGAATCGAGCCTGGGACAGACCCCCCCCCCCCTTTTCTCACAACAGGAAATGTCCCCCTCCCGGTGCCCAGTCTAGAAATTAGCATTCACTACGTTGCCAATATTATCAACATAACCAAAAAAAAATCACAACGGTTCTGACTTCAGGGTGGCAGCGGATTTTTATCCTCGCCCCCCCCCCCCCGGTGCCTGCCCTTTATTTTACCAAGGGCTCGCCGGTGCAAGACCTAGATAAATATTTCAGAAAGGATACCATTTGCGAGCAGGTCAGGTTGCCGCCGTCTCCCAGTGCATTTGGAGTTCACGTGGAAGAAGGGCAGGCGAACGGGCGGCCCGCATCGCTAAGTCAGGGGCCGGCGCGCACGCAGACCCGTCGGCTGGCTGATCGGGAATGCAAACGGCAACAGCTGCATGGTAATCCCTGCCAAAGCCCCGTCCCGGATAAATGGAGCGCGTTCTCCCAAGTGCAATTAACTCGCACACTCTGGCAGCTTCTTCCCTCCCCCCCCCCCCGCTCAGAGATCATCAAGGTAGATTACCTTCCAGCATATGAACTAAATACTTACAGGTGTTATATCATCCGTTATTACTTACAAACTTCTGCATTTAACAAGACATCCCGGCAAATGAATGATCTCATTTATGAATTATTTATCGTGCGCCCGCGCAGCATGCTCTCGGCGTCATCCGTGGCCTTTTCCAGGTCACGTGACACCAATTAGAGCTGAATTTTAAATTATTCAATAATCTGAACTCTCTTGTCATTTAACATATAGATATCAATGCAGTAAACAAGTCTAATGGGCCCCGGAGGTTTGTATTCCACCCCTCCCCAGCCCTTCCTGCCCGTCAGCTGCAGAGGCTGTGCTCCACGTCCAGAATCAGAATAAAATAAAATAACCAAACACACATACACACAGAGAGAGAGAGAGAGAGAGAGAGACTTGCAAGGTTTTAATGTATGTTATTTTGGCCTGCCTTAGGGATTTCATATCATCACTTACAAGCACTAAATTTAAAACATATTAAAAGTCATTACCTGCAAGGTTTTTTTTTTTTTTTTAATTAAATTGGTTCATACCAAAAAAGAATGCTTTAAACAAACGACCGGGGGGGGGGGGATCATCTGGGATAAACCACATAGAATGATTTGAAATGAAGCAAAACAGGGATTGGAAACACGGAAAGAGTCCTAAATGCTGCTAGGTTCACATCCGGGAGGACCTTAGTGACCAACAAGATTGGGGGAGGGGGGACATGTTTAGCATTTGAGTGTTGAAGCTCCCTTTGTCAGAAACCAGGCTTTGGCCCTCAAAAACTCACACCCCGAAAATCTGGTCGGTCTCTAAGGCGCCGCTGGACTCAAATCCAGCCGTTCTATTGCCGACCAACATGGCCACCCTCCGAAACTACCTTAAAAGCTAGCGGGGGGGGGAGGGGAGGGGCGGGCTGTGGCTCAGTGGCAGAACCTCTGCTTGCCATGCAGAAGGTCCCGTGTTCAATCCCCAGCATCTCTAGGTAAAGGGATTAGGTGGAAGATGATGTGAAAGGCCTCCGCCTGAGACCCTGGAGAGCTGCTGCCAGTCTGAGTAGACAAGACTGACCTTGATGGACCCGTGGGGTGATTCCATAGAAAGCAGCTTCATGCAAGCCTTTTAACCCTTTCTGGGGAGGTGGGGAGGAAACCCAGAAGCCCACATTTCCGGTCCTGAAATCCGTGAACATCAGTGTCTTCCGAGAAGAAGGTGAGTACTACGTCTTCGGCCGTAAACAAAACCCAAGAACAGTCTTGTCAATAGCCCCTCACTGTATTTATGATTCAGGAAGGCTCTCCATGCTTTAAAATAAAGGAGATTGCCTTATCCCATGCCAGCCCATCAGATCTGGTACTGCAGCAGCTCTCGGGATTCAGGCAGCAGTCTTCGGTTTTCCATGCTGTGTTCCTCAAGACTTTCTCTCAAACCGCAAGCCAGTGCAGAGCAACTGGGAGAGGCATGCACACAGCCCATGAGATTCACTGCCACGCCGCGTCCCCTCTGGGGCATGAGACCAGCGGATTCCTACAGCGCTCCTCATTTGCTGGTTCCTGGGAAAGGCTAGGGTGGCTCCCCCTCAAGCCCAAGTGCAGCACATCTGGAATGGACAAAAGGAAGTACTTCTGCACCAAACAAACAAATAAATGTAGAATTCACTACCAGAAGATGTAGTGATGCCCACTGGAATAGATGGTTTTAATCGGGGATTAGAAAGGTTCGTGGAAGAGAGGTCTATCAGTGGGCACTAGCCATGGTGGCTGAGGGGAACCTCCGCATTCAGGGGCAGAAAACCTCTCAGTGACAGTACTAAGAGGTGACACTGATGCCCTAGATTCCTGGAATCACAGAGTTGGAAGGGGCCATGCAGGCCATCTAGTCCAACCCCTTGCTCTCAATGCAGGACCAGCCTAGAGCAGGGGTGGGCAAATGGCGGCCCGGGGGCCACATGCGGCCCGCCACAGAGTTTTTTGGGGCCCGCCAAGAAGATTTCAGGACTTCAAGAAAATTGAGCCTAAATTCAATTTGCTCTCTTATCCCATCACTGCTGATATTGATGCAGCACCTAAGGAGCTGCAGCTTGAACTTATTGACATGCAGTTCAGATCACACTGGGAAAGAAATGTTCAATGCTGTGACATTAGTTGACTTTTACAAATCTTTGTCTGCTGAAAAAAATTTCCATGTATGAAGAAATTTGCTGGGAAAATGTTCTCTATATTTGGGTCTACATATATTTGCGAGCAAAGTTTTTCTTGCATAAAGATCAACAAGAGTAAATATAGATGCTCTTTGACAGACATGAACTTGCAGGCTGTGATGAGAATCTCAACAAGCCATCTCACTCCTGATTTCAGAAAAGTTGTAGAAAAGTGTGATAGGGTACATTTGCCTCATTAAACTGATTCTGAAATTAAATGAGCTTGCAGCTATAGATGATATGAAATTAGCACAATAAAGAAATGGAATAAAACTACCACTATTTTATTTAATTTATATTTATTGATTTTTATGATACAATTTATATGTTTTCTGAAATGCAAAGTTAACTAATGAATGCAGTCATTTTAAAAGGTGCGGCCCTCCGCTAACCTCCGCTCCCACAAAGTGGCCCCCGAGCCAAAACAATTGCCCACCCCTGGCCTAGAGCATCCCCGACAAGGGTTTGTCCAGCCGCTGCCTCAAGACGGCCAGTGATGGGAAGCTCACAACCTCCCCAGGCAGCCGATTCCATTCTTCCACAACTCCTACTGTTAAAAAGTTTTCCCGAAGATCCAGCCGGGACCTTCCCGCCTTTCATTCAAACCCATTATTGTGAGACCTCTCCTCTGCTGCTGGAAGCCCAACAACAGGGCAGAGAGGCCGAGGCCTTCCCCTGATAAGAACACCAGAAGAGCCCTGCTGGGTCAGACCAGTGAGGGTCCATCTAGTCCAGCCTCCCGTGTTACACAGGGGTCAACCAGTCCCTCTGGACAGCCAACAACAGGGCAGAGAGGCCGAGGCCTTCATAAGAACATCAGAAGAGCCCTGCTGGATCAGACCAGTGAGAGTCCATCTAGTCCAGCATCCTGTCTCACACAGCGGCCAACCAGTTCATCTGGAGGGCCCGACAACAAGGGCACAGAGGCTGAGGCCTTCCCCTGATATTGCTAGCACTGGGATTCAGAGGCTGACTACATCTGAACATGGAGGTTCCTTTTAGCCACCATGGCAAGTAGCCACCGATAGACTTATCCTCCAGGCATGTGTCAGATCCCCTTTTAAAGCCAGCTCTGCCTGTGACCATCGCTACATCCTCTGACAGCGAATTCCACGTTTTAATCGCTCGTCGTGTGAAGAAGTGTTGCCTTTCATCTGTCCTGAATCTCCTACTCCTTCTTCTTCACTGGATACCTCTTCTTTATATTATACGGCAAACATATTCCCCATTTTCCCAGCCAGGACAATCCCAAGCCCTGAATTCCTGAGACAATATCCCAGAAGGAAACAGTCTCTCTCTTTGGTCGATAGACACCCAGACAGGACCAGAACGAGACTTGCTTTGATAATATAGAGGCACACGCAAAGCATCTAAGGGTCCACACTCCGTGTTTCTTCCTTGTGCAACAGCAAGAGGACAGTTTTGAGTCCAGCGGCACCTTTAAGGACAACAGAGTTTAATTCTGGGTATAAGCTTTCGTGTGCACACACCCTTCTTCAGAAGTTCACTGTATCCGGTTTTGGCACCGGGCTCCAATGGGCGAGAGCTTCCGCTGCCCCTTTCCAACTTTACACCACCAGCGAACGAGAGGCAATAACCTTTGGAGTGGCCCTTGTGACTCTCAGCAAGCACCTGGAGAAGACAGGATGCCAGTCGGCTGGTGATTCTTTGCTGAGGTCCATTGGTGGACTCCCCACCAGTCTGCCCTCACTGGTGGACCTCCTGATGGCCACTGTGTGGCAGAGTGTTGGACTAGATGGATCCATTGGCCTGATCCAACATGGCGTCTCTTATGTTCTTATGTTTGGGGCAGTGATGCTTTATCTGCTTAGTGCTTAAGGGGGCAACAGTGGGAGGGCTTCTGAAATTCTGACCCCGCTGGTGGACCTCCTGAGGGCACCTGGTGTTTTTGGCCACTGTGTGACACAGAGTGTTGGACCGGATGGGCCACTGGCCTGATCCAACATGGCTTCTCTTATGTCTGGAGCAGTGATGCTCTGTATTCTTAGTGCTTGGGGGAGGGCCACAATGGGAGGGCTTCTGGAGTCTTGCCCCCTCTAGTGGACTTCCTGATGGCACCTGGGATTTGGTCACTGTGTGACACAGAGGGTTGGACCAGATGGACCACTGGCCTGATCCAGCATGGCTTCTCCTATGTTCTCATGTTCCAAGATGGAAGCAGAAGAGGAACCGGGAAATTCAGAGTGCGCATCTCCCATTAGTGGTTCTTTGCCTCCGCCTCCTTGACTTCCCTTTTCAAGGCTACTGCATCTGTTTTGATCCTCTGCCTGGTGAAGCCAGCTGTTGCCTAGGCAAGATTATGCCACGGCAAACGAGTCTGACAGCCCCCGAGTTACCCGAATGGTTGCATCAATTTGTTGCCACGAACACAGAGAACTGCTCTTCGGGAATTTATCATTAGTCATTTTTTCTTGCGTATCAGAACGTTTAGGACTGTTGTTCCTCAGCACCATTTAGGCATCCTGCCCCCCACCTCCGTCCAAACCTCCTCACTTATCAACTGAACGCTTACAGCTATTAGATGTGGGGGGGGGGGGGGGGAGGGAGAGAAATCCCGATTTAATTAATGCATGTGGTTGCGAGTCTCATCGTATCCTGGAGTCAGTTCTTCCAATTATCCCTCACTAAAAAAAAAGTGATAATAATAATAATAATTTGGCTGGTGGCAGTTTCAAAACATATTTAGACTCAAACACAGACACACAGATTTTGCAGGACTGAGAACAGCCCGCACGTTGGCAAGAGTTAGATTCAAGTCTGCTGGCATGCGAGAGACCAACAAGATTTTCAGGACATACGTTTTCCAAAGTCTTGTTGGTCATAAGAACGTAAGAAAAGCCAATGTTGGATCAGGCCAATGGCCCATCCAGTCCAACACTCTGCCACACAGCGGCCAAAAACACCAGGTGCCCTCAAAAGGTCCAGCAGTGGGAGCAGGGCACTAGAAGCCCTCCCACTGTTGCCCCCCTCAAGCACCAAGAATACAGAGCATCACTTACCCCAGACTGAGAGTTCCTATCTATACTTTGTGGCTAATAGCCACTGGTGGACCTCTGCTCCATATGTTTATCTGATTCCCTCTTGAAGCCGTCCATGGTTGTAGCCGCCACCACCTCATGTGGCAGTGAATTCCACGTGTTAATCACTCTTTGGGTGAAGAAGTCCTTCCTTTTATCCGTTCTAACCCGACTGCTCAGCAATTTCATGGAGTGCCCATGAGTTCTTGTATTGTGAGGAAGGGAGAAAAGGACTTCTTTCTCTACCTGCTCTATCCCATGCATACTCTTATAAACCTTGATCATGTCACCCCTCAGCCGTCATTCCTTCAAGCTAAAGAGTCACAAGCACTTCAACCTTTCTTCACAGGAAAAGTGTTCCAACCCTTTTATCATTTTAGTTGCCCTTTTCTGCACTTTTTCCAATGCTATAATATCTTTCTTGAGGTGTGGCGACCAGAACTGTACACAGTACTCCAAATGAGGTTGCACCATCGATTTATACATGGGCATTATGATACTGGCTGATTTGTTTTCAGTTCCCTTCCTAATAACCCCCAGCATAGCGTTGGCCTTTTTCATTGCAGTCACACACTGTCTCGACATTTTCATTGAGTTATCTACTATGACTCAAGATCTCTTGGTCAGTCTCTGCCAGTTCAGACCCCATCAACGTGTATTTACAGTTAGGATTTTTGGCTCCAATGTGCATCACTTTGCACTTGGCCACATTAAACCCCATTTGCCACGTTGATGCCCACACGCCCATCCTCGACAGATCCCTTTGGAGTGCCTCACAATCCTCCCTGGTTCTCACCACCCTGAACAACTTCGTCTCATCTGCAAATTTAGCCACTTCACAGCTTACTCCCAACTCCAAATCATTAATGAACAAGTTAAGTTTATTAACTTGAAGTTTCTATAGGACATGAACTTAGCTCTTCTTTTGCAGACTGACATGGCAGTCCTCCATACACTACACACATTATCAGGACTCTAAGAGCCTCGTAGCACTTCTCAGGGAAGAAGAGGAACACGTTCAGGTGGAAAACTGGAAGTGGCCAAGACTCAGAAGGCAGTGGGTTCAAGATCCATTGCAGATCCGTTCCCATAACAGGGACAACTTCCAAACACAAAGTGCTCTTTCTATTTGTGGAAGAACCTCTTGTGACTGGAAAAGCACCTCCATTGGTGGAGTGGATCCAGGGTTGCCAGCCTCCCAGAATTACAACCAGTCTCCAGACAACAGTGGTCATCAATTCTCCTGGAGAAAATGTCTGCTTCGGAGGGTAGACTCCCCTTCCCCAAGCTCCAATCCCAAAGCCTCCAGGTATTTCCCCAACCTGGAGCTGGCATCCCTAAGGGGATGCCACGGAATAATATTTCTTTATGGTCTTTCAACAACAAAAAAACAAAAGCAAATGGCAAGACAAAACCTAAGCCACAACTATAATCCAGAAAACAAAAGTGTTAAGCACCCCTTAAGAATATAAGAGAAGCCAGTGGCCCATCCAGTCCAACACTCTGTCACACAGTGGCCAAAAACACCAGGGGCCTTCAGGAGGTCCAGTAGTGGGGCCAGGACACTAGAAGCCCTCCCACTGTTGCCCTCCCGTCAAGCACCAAGAATACAGAGCATCACTTGCCCCAGACTGCGAGTTCCTATCTATACCTTGTGGCTAATAGCCACTGATGGACCTCTGCTCCATATGTTTATCCAATTCCCTCTTATAAGAACATAAGAGAAGCCAATGTTGGATCAGGCCAGTGGCCCATCCAGTCCAACACTCTGTGTCACACAGTGGCCAAAAATAACCAGGTGCCCTCAGGAGGTCCACCAGCAAGGCCAGGACACCAGAAGCCCTCCCACTGTCGTCCCCCCCCCCCCCAAGCACCAAGAATACAGAGCATCACTTGCCCCAGACTGAGAGTTCCTATCTGTACCTTGTAGCTAATAGCCACAGATGGACTTCTGCTCCATATGTTTACTTAATTCCCTCTTGAAGCCGCCACCACCTCCTGTGGCAGTGAATTCTACATGTTAATCATTCTTTGGGTGAAGAAGTCCTTCCATTTATCCGTTCTAAACCGAATGCTCAGCAATTTCATGGAGATAGATAGATAGATAGATAGATAGATAGATAGATAGATAGATAGAGGTTAAGAGTGCTGTACAAGGATCTGGAAGGCCCAGGTTCGAATCTCCACTCGTGCCATGGAAGCTCGCTGGGTGACCTTGGGCCAGTCACACACTCACGGCCTAATCCATCTCTCAGGGTTGTTGTGAGGATAAAACGGAGGAGAGGGGAACCATGTAAGCCACTTGTGGGCCCCTTGTGGGTGAGGAAGGTGGGATATAACTAAATAAAATAACGGAAGTGTCAATTCATTAAAAGCATTCAGGAATATTTAAAATCTTTCAGGACTTTTGATTTTTTCCCCCCATACACACAACGTAACTGAGCGGTGAGGAAAGATGTAGTGCTTAAGTCGAAGAGGAGGACCTTAACATACGGCAATGCATCATTAAAACAATGGGCAGGCGAAGACTAGTTTTGGGTTCCCGCCCACCCCCTTTCCAGTTGTAAATACGTCTCCCCCTTCTCGCTTCATCCCCCTCCTTCCAAATGGTCTCCATTTACCGTTCTCCCTGAAAATAGATTATAATTTTTTTCTTAATGTAACCTTGCAATGATGCCCCCCCCGAACCCTGTTCTTCCATCCTCCACCTTCAAATTGCTGTAGGATTAGGGTGTTCCCCCCCCCCCCGGGAGCCAGGGTGCAGCCTGTGGATAACCCCACTCCTCCACACACCAATCATCACTGCCTTCCTTTCCCTCCTGTTGTCTGTTACTTTCCTTCTGAGGGTTTTTTTGGCTGTGTACAGACATCCGGTTCAATAGATTATTGGCATGAGGGGAAGGGGGCGGGGGGACAGAGCAGGAGGTCTTGGCTGCCAAACCGTTAGGGAGGGAGGGATATAAATCAAATTAATAATGATGATGACGATGACGCGCGCCCTCATCTGCGGATACCTAAATCCACCCTGAGGCTGAACAGATTTTCCTGCAAACTTGGGGGACACCCCCCCTCCCCGGCCCCCAGATTTGTAGAAAAACCTGAAACCACAAAAAATAGGGAAGGTTAAATACCCCCCCCCCCCAATAAAAGAGTGCTGTCTGTGCATGCTGGGAGGATGGCAGGAGCTCCTCTGGGCCCAGCTGCCGGGGCGGAGGAGGCCAGGAGCCGCTCCAAGCTCTGGGCAGCTTCCAGTCACCTCCCTGGCGGAGCTCAAAGGTGGAAGGCTGGGCCTGAAGCCATGCTTGGCAGTGGGGAGAGAAGATGGGATCCCCCGCCCCCCCCATACGCCTCACTTGTTTCATCACACAATGCTCCAGAACACAGTGGATCCCCTCCTTCCCGAAGAAGCAGTTCTGATGGCACAGACACGCGACCCTGGGCTGCGGCCGGGCTGATGCATCCCGGATCCCGCAAAGACATCCAGTCTTTTCAATCAGTTTCTGCTCTGTGGGGCTCGGTGAGATTAATAGTTTCCCGCCGCTTTGGCATTTCTTAGAGTAACGTGAACTTGCAAATTCATAAGAAGGGTGAGTGTAACGCAAAGCGTTCTCAGAAAAGGGCAAAACCTGAGTGACGCCCTCCTGGGATAATTCCCTGCGACCGCCACGGACTTCAGTAAACTCATGCTTAGCTGAGGTTGAAATATATTGGGGTGCCGGGTTGTTTCACGATTAGGTTACACAACGCTAACCCCGTCCTGGAGATGCTTAGGGTCGGGGGCGGGTGGGGGGAGAGAAGGAGATAACCGAATCTTTAATTATGGAGTTTTAGGGCGGTTTTCAAAGAGGGTGGGGGGAGGGAGAGACAAGGCGTAATTGGATTTCTCCAGAGACGGCATGAACTGGTGGAGGGACTCCACACCGAGCAGGGTGTCCGCCCGACTTCATGCAGTGGGGCAGGAGAGCTCCTCACAATACAAAGCTGTGGCAATGGCAGCAGCAAGGGGAGGATATAAAATATTGTACACTCGCTTAACATGGCGGGCACGCCAACAGGAACTTCATACCTGTACAACCGGCTTCCAGCCATCTAGATTACGTTGGCAACAATCACGCGTTTTTATTGCATGGATAGTTTTAAAAACAGGGAGGGAGGGAGGAGGTCTTGGGTGCCAAACTTTCTTCCTGTGAAGAAAGACTGAAGCGCTTGGGGCTCTTTAGCTTGGAGAACTGATGGCTGAGGGGTGACGTGATCGAGGTTTATAAGATTATGCGTGGGATAGAGCAGGTAGAGAAAGAAGTCCTTTTCTCCCTTCCTCACAAGACAAGAACTCGTGGGCACTCCATGGAATTGCTGAGCAGTCTGGTTAGAACAGATAAAAGGAAGGACTTCTTCACCCAAAGAGTGATTATCACGTGGAATTCACTGCCACAGGAGGTGGTGGCGGCTACAAGCATGGATGGCTTCAAGAGGGAATTAGATAAACATCTGGAGCAGAGGTCCATCAGTGGCTATTAGCCACAAAGTATAGATAGGAACTCTCAGTCTGGGGCAAGTGATGCTCTGTATTCTTGGTGCTTGGGGGGGGGCACAGTGGGAGGGCTTCTGGTGTCCTGGCCCCGCTGGTGGACCTCCTGAGGGCTCCTGGTATTTTTGGCCATTTTGTGACACACAGTGTTGGACTGGATGGGCCATTGGCCTGATCCAGTATTGGCTTCTCTTATGTTCTTATTGCCATATTTGTTGTCATTGTTTTTCTGTGAAATTCTTTCCACAATCTTTATGCCACCATTCGCTAAACATCTGGAGCAGAGGTCCATCAGTGGCTCTTAGCCACAAGGTCTAGACAGGAACTCTCAGTCTGGGACAAGGGATGTTCTGTATCCTTGGTGCTTGGGGGGCGGGGCGACAGTGGGAGGGCTTCTAGTGTCCTGCCCCCACTGGTGGGCTTCCTGAGGGCACCTGGTATTTTTGGCCACTGTGTGACAGAGTGTTAGACTGGATGGGCCATTGGACTGATCCAGCACTGGCTTCTCTTATGGGAAGGAAGGAAGGAAGGAAGGAAGGAAGGAAGGAAGGAAGGAAGGAAGGAAGGAAGGAAGGAAGGAAGGAAGGAAGGCAGGCGTCAGACCAGTCCCCCCCCCCCCCAGGCTGGCTACATAAGATTTTTCCATGAGAGACGCTGGGAACCAAGGTTGTGACCAATGTTCCCTCTAAGCTGTGGAGTCTTGTGAGCAAAAATTCTGCTTTGTGAGCTACTGGGCATTAAAGCTGTGAGTGAGCGATTTGCCTACTGCATAAATTAGTTTGCTCTGGAGCCGTCCTTCCTGAGCCGAGACAAAAATGTGTGAGCCGGAGGCTAAAAACCTGTGAGCTAGCTCACACCAACTCAGCTTAGAGGGAACGCTGGTTGTGACCGCCAACATATGGAGTGTTACTACTACCAATGAGCTGTGTCCCAAAAGACCAGCTATTTTATTGCCCCCCCATTGTGTAAATGCTGTTTCGAGCGCAGTCAAGTTTTAGTTCAGCTGCAACCATCGCGTGTCCACTAACCTACAGGAACACACCAATGCAAAGTTATGGTTTGCTAGATTAAGGTTTGGGAAGACCTCAATACTGAACACTGGAATGAACGCGTGAAAAAAACCCCAACAGACTTTTGTTACATCTCCGAGTTTGAACACGGCTGCAAATTTCGGCGGTGATTTAAGCGGCCACCCCTTCATTCATCCGCCGGAATTAAAAGGACATCTCGTCCCCCTCGCAGGTTCGGCGGCTCCTGCTGCTTCCCCACCTGAAGTCGTAATCCTGCACTGACATCATGATCATGTTCGCAGCCACCAACGGAGATGTCACAAACCAGAGAATCACAACCAGGTGGGAGAAGAAGCGACAGGAGCAGAGGACCTCTTCAGAAACAGAGAAATTGTTTTCATGTAAATGCCCTCCTGAATAAGCAAAGAATAGAAATGGGAAGGGAAACTGAGCACGTGCAGTGCTCGTTTTATTCCCTCTCACTCCACCTGCCCAGTGCGTTTTAAAATTTTCCCTCTCCCCCCAGCCTCCACTTGGGTTTCCTGTGCTTGCCGTTTGCCTCCTGTGGGCCCAGCACATGTCCCCACCCCCCCGGTGACAAGCCCCTATCTTCGGAGGGGGCCAGCGCCGCAGAAGGGATCCTTCCCGGAAAGTCCCACTGTATCGTCCGCCTGCCCCGATTCCACATTTTGCCGCCTGCCTTTCTGAGGTCCTGCGAAGCGCCCTGCTCTTTCATCAAAGTGGGTCGGAGCAGTGGGTGATCAACAACCCTGGCAAAGAATCCACCGACGCCAATTATCTGCGGCTTTACATCAGAAAAGGCATTTCTAAATTGATCATTAAAAATGCAGCCCGGCTGGTGAATTAAATGTCAGATTCTGGCCAGATATGAATTAAAATTGCTGTTGAAACTCAAAGCACCAAGGGATCCTTAGCATAAAAGTCAAATGCAACTTCAGCGAGATGGGCCATCCCTGGTGCTGCCCGATAAAGCCAGGGGAAAGCGTATTTGCGAGCTTCTGCCGATGGATAGGGCCCCACCTTAGGGGCTGCACCAGGCACTGTTTTCAGAATCCGTAATCCCAGGATAACGACTACGGCACTGACTCAGGCACCCAAAGGGTTCCCTTTCTGTTGGCAGCCACTTAGAACATTTGCTGGCGCCAGGTGTCATTTCGTAGAAAAAGAGGTGCAGGAGCTCATTAGCATAGCTCATTTGCATAACTCATTTGCATATGCCGCCACCCCCTAACATACCGGAAGTATGTCAGAAGGCAACACCCACCCCTCAGGCTCCACTCCACAGGTGAGTGAAACTGACCTGCTCTTCCTCCATTCCCTTCCCCATCCAATACTTTGTGCAATAAAAATAAGCGTAAAGAACACACCCTCATTCTCTTCCTGCTCCCTTGAAACCACCAGGTTTCAAGTAGACTTGAGATACCCAGGACATGTGCACCACCCATCCCTTTCCCTTCCCCTCCCCACAACAAGACACCCTGTGAGGTAGGTGGGGCTGAGAGAGGTCGTTTGAGAACTGCTCATGAGAGAACAGCTCTGAGAGAACTTGTGACTGGCCCAAGGTCACACCAGCAGCTGCATGTGGAGGAGTGGGGAATCAAACCCGGTTCTCCCAGATTAGAGTACAACTCCTGACCACTACGCCAAACTGATGGGGTGGAAGCTGCTGAAGGGTTGGTGAAATTTCTCCAGTACTTATGTGCCATGTGCCCAGATCAAAAATGGTATACTTAGAAAATTTATATGCCCCCTTGAGCAAGTCTCTGGAAAAGCAGCACACAGTCATAAAAGGAACAATGATAAAATTATCAATATTAAAACTAAACATTAAAAACAATAAAGACCCTAGCAGGGCTTTCCCCCGGGGCGCTGCACCTCTGCACTGCTCGGGGAAGCCGAGGAGGGGGCGGGGCTTGGTCATGTGCCCGCCCCCTGGGCTCCTCACTCCCGGAGCTGCGCTCCTGTGCGCTCCCGCTCCAACGGACCCCAGGCTGTCGCTGTCAAGTCACAGTTAACTTATGGTGACCCCGTAGGGTTTTCAAGGAGAGAAATCCAGTTCGGGACAAAACAAAAACAGAGGTGGTTTGCCATTTTGCTTGTCACTGCCTGCCAATACGACCCTGGACTTCCTCGGTGGTCTACCATCCAAATACTAGCCAGGGTCAACTCTGCTTAAGAACGTAAGAACATGAGAGAAGCCAATGTTGGATCAGGCCAATGGCCCATCCAGTCCATCACTCTGTCACACAGTGGCCCAAAACACCAGGTGCCCTCAGGAGGTCCAGCAGTGGGGCCAGGACACTAGAAGCCCTCCCACTGTTGCCCACCCCCATCAAGCACCAAGAAGACAGAGCATCACTTGCCCCAGACCGGGAGTTCCTATCTATACTTTGTGGCTAATAGCCACTGATGGACCTCTGCTCCAGATGTTTATCCAATCCCCTCTTGAAGCCGTCCATGCTTGTAGCCGCCACCACCTCCTGTGGCAGTGAATTCCACATGTTAATCCCTCTTTGGGTGAAGAAGTCCTTCCTTTTATCCGTTCTAACCCGACTGCTCAGCAATTTCATGGAGTGCCCACGAGTTCTTGTATTGTGAGAAAGAGAGAAAAGGACTTCTTTCTCTACCTGCTCTATCCCATGCATAATCTTATAAACCTCGATCATGTCACCCCTCAGCCATTGTTTCTCCAAGCTAAAGAGGGAGAGTTGAAGCTTTACTGGATCTAGAACCCACCTACTGGTCTTTTTGTCGGTCCCCAGTATCCGTCAAACTCTCCTCCAATACCACGTTTCAAAGGAATCAACTTTCTTCCCGTCAGTTTTCTCAATTACCTTTGGGGAGGTTAAATTTTTGCTTTCCGAACTTAGGGAGAAGGGCTTCTGCCCTTTCCGATGGAGTGTGAAGCCACTGATGGCGTCAACTTTGCTAATTTTGTATCTTAGACACCGTAACCTAATAAGCAGAAGACAGAAGCATTTGTCATGCGGTGCAATGAAACTGATGAATTCATCAGTTGGCAATTTAAATGGTGGATTTTAAGTGGGTCTTACCGAAAGGGCACCCCCGGATGGTGCCATTGGTGATCTCTGCGCTTCTCTTCACTGAAACAGTGTGTTTAATGTGATTTTCCAAAAGATTAAGTGATTTGTCTTTGCTGTTCAGTCAAGGCAACAGTCTTCCTACTGTAAAAAGTTACCATTTCAACATATCGCAGTTTCCATTCTCACTGGTTCCCCAGTGAAGTTGTCTTTGACTTCTGGATAAGTTCCTCCGCTTGGTCAGGGACAGGGTCTCTCAATTACGACAAAGCAAGGGCTTTCCCTTCACTCCACAGACTGAGCTCACACCTTTGAGAAGCCCCTCTGAAACCTTATGCCTGTAGCAAGCCAACGCCACTGTTTTAGACAGAACTAGCCCAGACACGTGAAATAGAGAAAAGGGACACCCGACTGGACGCAAAATATCCAGGCCTCCGACAATATAGAGAAGCCAGAGAGCCATGACCTGTATAGTCCAGGCTCGCCCGATCTTGTCAGATCTCAGCTGCCAAGCAAAGTCGGCCCTAGTTGGTATTTGAATGGAAGACCATCAAGAGTCACCACGCAGAGGAAGGCAATGGCAAACCACTTCTGAACACCTCTTGCCTTGAAAACCCTGTGGGGGTCACCGTAAATCAGCTGCGGACTTTCCACTACCATCCCTTAAGAAGCCATCCCAAATTCCCAAGATCACTATTTGCCGCTTTGCACGCCCAGAAAACGGTGGAAAGGCTCTTCTAACCCAGGATCAGAGAATGGAGCTTCAAGGGAGGTCAACATTTCCTTTGCTTGGAGGATCCAGGATGGGGGCGTGGTAGAGCATCTGCTAGGCATGCAGAAGGTTCAATTGCATCTGCTAGGCATGCAGAAGGTTCAGTTGCTAGAATCTCCTGCTAAAAGGACCAGGCAGTGATTTGAAAGACTTCAGGCTGAGACCCTGGAGAGCTGCTGCCAGTCTGAGCAGGTAATGCTGCCCTTGGTGAACCAACGATCTGATTCAGTCGAAGGCAGGTTCATGTGATTGTTGGGGAGGGGCTGTGGCTCAGTGCTAGAGCATCTGCTTAGCATGCAGAAGGTCCCAGGTTCAACCCCCAGCATCTCCAGGTTAAAAGGACCAGGCAGGAGGTGATGTGAAAGACCTCCGCCTGAGACCCTGGAGATCTAATGCCGATCTAAGTAGACAATATGGATCTTGACAGGCCACAGGTCTGATTCAGCATAATGAATTCATGATTAATGCACCTTCCACCGTAAGAAAGTGATTGGGGGCGGGGTTATGGCACAGTGGAAGAGCCTCTGCTTTGCATGTCAAAGGTCCAAAGTTCAATCCTTGGCAACTCCAGTTAAAAGGACCAGGATAGGTGACGGGAAAGACCTCAACCTGAGACCCCGGAGAGAGCCACTGCCATTTAGAGTAGACAAAATTGACCTTGATGGACTAATGCTCTGAATCAGGAGAGGCCATGGCTCAGAAGTAGAGTATCTGCTTGGCATGCAGAAGGTCCCAGGTTCAATCCCCGGCATCTATAGTTAGAAGGACCAGGCAGGAGGTGAAGTGAAAGACCTCAGCCTGAGATCCTGGAGAGCGGCTGCCAGTCTGAGTAGACAATACTGACCTCGATGGATCCAGGGTCTGATTAAGCAGAAGGCAGCCTCAAGTGATTCATCTGAAAATCTAAGCGCTATGCTCCATTTCTCAAGCCAGGCTGCATTCCAGTTGCTCTAAGTTCCCACATTGTGTCCCGATTTATGTATTAAACAATTTACCACTAAACACAGAATTCTGCTGTTTTAGCACAAAACCTTAGATCCCCAGCTGCAGGGAGAAAAGGTTAAGTCAGGGTTAAGGACACTGGAAATGGGACCAAGCTCTAACCATCACACATATCAGTGCAACTGAACAATTTTATTCCGTGTTCTGAAGTTTCGTCATTTCAAACTCAATTGGGAGGCTGCTTCTGTCCCTCTGGGCAGGGGTCCCCAACCCCTTTGAGCCCGAAAGCACCTTTCGAATTCTGACACAGTGTAGTGGGCACAGCCACAAAATGGCTGCCACAAGTGGCTGCTGCTGAAGACGAAGCCAGCCGCAAAATGAATGTCGACCACATCTTACCCTCAGTCACACAGGGAGGATCCCTGTGCTGTGATAGCAGCTGCTGCCACATCAGGATGGTTTAAAATCTGCACTGCCATTCAGATCTTCAGCGGCCAATCAGAAAACTTGCTGGACAAAAGCGCCATGGGGCCCCTCCCGCTTTCTTTCTTTTTCTTTTTTTAAAATAAATTGTATTAAATTTTAACAATTAACGACGATATGTAAATCAGTAATTTACACTCTATAGGTTTTGATTAAAGCATTACAGAATATTACATTAATCTAAGTATGTCTATAGAACAGCAAGAACAGCAATTAAGAACAGCGAGATTACAATATTTTTTTGTCACTAAATTCTTTCCAGCTTTACAATCAGTAAAAAACCAGTTTCCGCATTTTTACATTCTTAGAATAGCAAAGAGGGTGACGGAAAATTGAACGAGTCAACATTTCGCGATTCACGTTCTGTTAAAGGATACCATACTGCTATAAAGGAGGAAAGAGCTTTTTCTGGATTTGATGGTTTGAGGTGAAGAGCAGCTTTTTCCATTTCCAAGAATTCCCATATTTTATTATACCAGGCTTTAACTGTTGGAGGTTTTGTGTTTTTCCAGTGAGTTGCTATAACTGCCCTTGCAGCTGCGTTTAATATTGCCACTAATTCTTTTCAAGTTGCACGAATACTGATACCATGCCAAAGATTTAAAAGCATAAGCTCGGGTGAAGGTTTTAGTCGGGTATCCAATTATATGTGAAATAATCAGGGGTCATTTCGTAGAAAAAGAGGTGCAGGAGCTCATTAGCATAGCTCATTTGCATAACTCATTTGCATATGCCACACCCCCTAGCATACCGGAAGTGTGTCAGAAGGCAATGCCCACCCCTCAGGCTCCACTCCACAGCTGAGTGAAACTGACCTGCTCTTCCTCCGTTTCCTTCCCCATCCAATACTTTGTGCAATAAAAATAAGCGTCAAGAACACACCCTCATTCTCTTCCTGCTCCCTTGAAACCACCAGGTTTCAAGTAGACTTGAGATACCCAGGACATGTGCACCACCCATCCCTTCCCCTCCCCCTCCCCACAACAAGACACCCTGTGAGGTAGGTGGGGCTGAGAGAGGTCTTTTGAGAACTGCTCATGAGAGAACGGCTGAGAGAACTTGGGACTGGCCCAAGGTCACACCAGCAGCTCCATGTGGAGGAGTGGGGAATCAAACCCGGTTCTCCCAGATTAGAGTCCAACTCCTGACCACTACACCAAACTGATGTATAAAATGGTATACTTAGAAAATTTGTATGCCACCTTGAGCAAGTCTCTGGAAAAGCAGCACAGTCATAAAAGGAACAATGATAAAATTATCAATATTAAAACAAAACATTAAAATCAATAAAGACCCTAGCAGGGTTTTCCCGGGGCGCTGCGCCTCTGCACTGCTCGGGGAAGCCGAGGAGGGGGCGGGGCTTGGTCACGTGCCCGCCCCCTGGGCTCCTCTCTCCCGGAGCTGCGCTCCTGTGCGCTCCCGCTCCAACGGACCCCTGGAAATAACAGACATTATTCATTGCTAAAAGGTTTGTACATGTGGGCACTCCCACCAACAGTGGATATTGGAGGCTTGTGCCTTGCACCCTTTCCAGCATGTTGGGTTTCAGGTTTGAATTTATGTGATTTAACTTGGTGGGTGTGTAGTAGAGAGCCAGTTTGGTGTAGTGGTTAAGGGCACAGACTCTAATCTGGGAGAACAAAGTTTAATTCCACTTGCCCCTGCTGGATGACCTCGGGCAAGCCATAGTTCTGGCACAGCTGTCCTTGAAAAAGAGCAGTTTCTCTCAGAGCTCTCTCAGCCCCACCTCCCTCCCAGGGTGTCCATTGTGGGGAGGGGAAGGAAAGGAGTTTGTAAGCTGCTCTGAGACTCCCTTGGGTAGTGAAGGGCGGGGTATAAATCCAATCTCTTCTTCTTCTTGTAGCACCATCTTGCCATAGTTTTATATTGAGAGCTTTAGTTGTAAGGGTTGGAGATTGCCATGTTTGTTGCCATTGTTTTTCTGTGAAATTCTTTCCACAATCTTTATGCCGTTTTTCGCTATAGTTTGGTAGTAGGGCTGCCAAGTCAGCCCGGGGGCGGGGGATTCCCCGCTACAGGGGTTCCCGATCCGCCGGCCAGCATTCGGCCGGCGGGAGAAACCCCACCCCTGAAGTCGTCCAGCCTGATACCATAGAGTTTTGGGGCGATTGCCAGAGCGTTGCCCTGGCAACGCCCCCAACGTGCTGACGTCACTTCCGGTGACGTCGCCCGGCGCGCGCGCCGGGGAAGCTCTTGGCCAGCAGAGGACTCCCCCCCCCGCCGGTAAGATGAAGAGACTTGGCAACCCTATTTGGTAGTGGGGGATCACTTATGGAAAGCAAGGTTTTGTAGATTAGTGACATTAATCCTTTCGATCTTCCCACTTTCTAAAAACACTTGGCAGGCGCCAGGAAAGGTGCTGGCGGGCTGCGAGGTGCCCCCGGGACCCATGCTGGGGACAGGGGGTGGGAGGCACACGTGTGGGGAAAGGGAAACCTGGCCTGCGACTATACGGCCCCCATGCTTCCAATCCCAAACCCCTCCCGTCTCACGGAAACCGACTGCTAAGCAGAGCTTTAAGCAAAGTTTGGAAGCGGAGAGCTCGCAGGTGCTTGCTTGTGATTTCTGAAATGAGAGGTCAACTCTATTACCCCCGGATGCTGGACTCCCGAAATTCCGGAAAATACGGCCCTCGCCGCTTATTTTCGCATGCACGCCTCACGTTGTGGGGCGCGCGGAGTCAACGAGGGGCGCCTCCTCCGCATTTCCTCATTTCGTAAGTCACGATCAGCTTCCGCCGCCACAAGCGCCATTCGCCTCCTCCAAATGAGCGGCCGTTTTGCAACACAGCCGAAGTTCTACTGCATTAGTAAACATAGACGGCTTAGGGTGTAACGGCAGTCCTCCCCACTGGGAATTTGACGTTGTTGGAAGATAATGTCTGCCGCCTCCCCTCCCTCCCGCACAGTCTGGAGTTACACATTAAAGCCAGCCGCCACTCTTACTGAGCCCCCGGTGGGGATTCACGAAACACACCCAGATTCATCTTTCGGTCCTTTGTCCCGACGCGCGGAGACAATATGTATTTATTTCAGTTCATCAGGAACGCTTATGCGCAGCGCTGGGAGCCCTGCGTTTCGTATGGAAATGTGCGCGTTCTGCCAAATCAGTTTCGCTCCCTGAATTCTCCTCCCGGTATGGGCAAACAATTGCTGTCAGCAGGATAACAGAACAATTCGAGTTGGAGCGCTGCGTTTGTAGACCCGTACACAGATTCATGCAACCTATCCATGCGCCGCCGGCGTATTCCGTGGCCGAGCCGGAGGATCGGGAGATGGCTTTGGGTCTGGGGAAACAGGGGTCAAGTCGCATTTGACATTGCTGTTTTATTTACTTGACACTCCATGAAATTGCTGAGCAGTTGGGTTAGAATGGATAAAAGGAAGTACTTCTTCACCCAAAGTGTGATTAACATGTGGAATTCACTGCCGCAGGAGGTGGTGGCGGCTACAAGCATGGACGGCTTCAAGAGGGAATTAGGTGGTGCAGTTCCGCAGGGCCTGTAAGACGGAGCTCTTCCGCCGGGCATATGAGTAGGGGCCGCTACTCTTGCCTCCCCCCCATCTCCATAGTATATCTACTAATGTCTGACTGCCGATTCTGCCATCTGCCGCTAGGAAAAAGGGCACCGGTGTGATCAGACTGTCGCCATCTGAGTTTTTGTGTCTTTGACTGTTGAGCACTTAGATTGTTAAATTGTTGTTGTTTTAATGAAATGTTTTATATTGTTTTAAATATTGATTATGCTTATTGAATCCTGGGGCGCCAGGTCTTGCATGCCACTCTGAGCCTGTGAATGCGGGGAGAGTGGCTTAGAAATTAAATTAATTAAATAAATAAATAATAAACATATGGAGCAGAAGTCCATCATTGGTATTAGCCACAAGGTATAGATAGGAACTCTCAGTCTGGGGCAAGTGATGCCCTGTGTTCTTGGTGCTTTGGGGGGGGGGGAAACACTGGGAGGGCTTCTAGTATCCTGGCCCCGCTGCTGGACCTCCTGAGGGCACCTGGTGTTTTTGGCCACTGTGTGACAGACTGTTGGACTGGATGGGCCATTGGCCTGATCCAACATTGACTCCCCTGATGTTCTTATGTCTGGGCCAAGTGATGCTCTGTATCCTTGGTGCTTGGGGGGGGGGGCAACAGTGGGAGGGCTTCTAGGGTCCTGGCCCCACTGCTGGACCTCCTGAGGGCACCTGGTGTTTTTGGCCACTGTGTGACACAGAGTGTTGGACCGGATGGGCCACTGGCCTGATCCAACATTGGCTTCTCTCTTATGTTCTTACGACTTCTGTTGTTTTATTATGTGAATGCTCCACTGTTCTAATATCTGCTGCTGCTGTCTAACGCTTCTGCAGCTGCTGTTGTTGAAAGCCTGGCTGGGTAACCTTGGACCAGTCGCACCCTCTCAGCTTGACCCACCCTGCAGAGTTCTTGTGAGGAGAAGATGGAGGAGGGGAGAAGGATGTCAGCTGCTTTGGTTCCCCCACTGGGGGGGGTGAAAGGTGAAATACAAATGAAGGAAATAAATAAAATTAAAATAAACTTTGTGCTGTGAATCCAGGCATTGGGTCTACCAGGGGTCCCCAACCGTTTCAAGGCTGTTGGGAACCTTTGGAGTTCCGACACTGGGTGAGGTGGGGGGGGGGCAACCACAAAACTGGCTGCTGCGCGAGGTGGAGACAATTATGAAATGACTGCTGCAGTCACTGCTGGTGACTAGGGGGAACCTCCACATTCAGAAGTGCTAATCCTCTGAATCCCAGAGCCAGGAGGCAACATCAGGGGAAGCCCTTGGCCTCTCTGCCCTGTTGTTGGCCCGGTTGGCCACTGAGAGGGACAGGATGCTGGACTCGATGGACCCTCACTGGTCTGATCCAGCATGGCTCTTCTTAAGTTCTGAAGAGGCGGAGCCAACCATAAAATGTCAAGGAATAAAGCTTAAGCACAACTCTTAAGAATAACTCTTAAAATATCCCAGGAAGAACCTGTGTTTAACACAGTGCCTTTTCAAATGAACACCCACAGTAACACAGTGACGATCCTTGAACTTTGGTGGCAGCTGATGTTGAGGTAGCTTGTTAAAAGATCTCCATAGTAGATCAGCTGCCCTGCTGGGTAAAAGCCACATCTGGCCCTGCTCATTTCCTAAAAATACTTGGCAGGCGCCAAGAAAAGTATCTGTGGGTGCCACGGCGACCACAGGAACCAGGTTGGGGACCCGCGGTGTACACGGTGGGAACACTGGCAAGCCGAGCCTCATTTTGCAGCAGAACCCAAAAAGGGGGGGGGGGGGGGGAAATAATGCTGTAAGAATAAAAGAGGCAAAGTGTGTCGCAAAACTATTATGCTGTTTAAAATAACAGAAATGGCAGCGGGACCATGTGAAATCCAACGTCAAGTCAGGCTTCCACCCATGACACACACACACACACACACACACACACACACACACAAATTTACCTATAATCCACACCATTCATGCCCTGTTGAATCATTATGGCAGTTGAATCCAGCGATCCTGTTCAGTTTTAGGCACCACAATTTAAGAAGGATGTAGACAAGCTGGAACGTGTCCAGAGGAGGGCAATGAAGATGGTGAAGGCTCTGGAGACCAAGTCCTGTGAGGAAAGGCTGAAGGAGCTCTGGGTATGTTTGGCTTCTAGAGACGACTGAGAGGTGATAGGAGAACCATCTTCAAGTACTTGAAGGGCTGTCCTATAGAGGATGGGGTGGAGTTGTTTTCTGTTGCCCCAGAAGGTCGGACCAGAACCGACGGGCTGAAATGAAATTAGAAGAGTTTTCGACTAAACCTTAGGAAGAACTTCCTGACAGTTAGAGCGGTTCCTCAATGGAACAGGCTTCCTCGGGAGGTGGTGGGCTCTCCTTCTTGGGAAGTTCTCAAGCAGAGGCTAGATGGCCATCTGACAGCCATGTTGATCCTGTGACCTTAGGCAGATCATGAGAGGGAGGGCAGGAAGGGTTGCACCAGTGCTTAGTTCTTGCGGCCCTTTCTTACAAGCCCAGGGAAATGCTGGTCGCCACTCTGGGCGTCAGGAAGCCATTTTTCTCCAGGCCAGTTTGGCTGGAGATCCTGGATGCTTTTTGTCATCTTCTGGGCATGGAGCAGGGGTCGCTGGGGGTTTGCGTGGGGGGAGGTATTTGTGAATTTCCTGCATTATGCTGGGAGCTGGAATGCAGTCAGGATCCAGTGATCTCGTTTTATCCTCACAAATGGCACAAGGCAAGCTGGACCAAGGGGGGGGGGACTTGACTCCAGATGAATGTGTCCCCCCCCCCCGCCCAGGTGCAATTTTCTCACCTTCCCCTTCCACTGCAGCCCATGTTGCTCGGGGAGGGGGGGGGGAGACAGGCTATAGTAATAATATGCTCGGGGAGTGGGGGGAGACAGGCTATAGTAATAATATGTGGGTTTTGCAGCCTACAGAAACCGTCACGGAAATAAACCTTGTACACAGCAGAACTTTGTAACATTCCTTAGAAGTGGGCAGCTCTGTTAGTCTGTGACGAAAATCCAGTGGCGCCTTGAAGACAAACATCAATTATTTCAATATGAGCTTTTGTGAGTCACAACTAGGGTTGGCCGGCTATGCCTAGAGGACAGGGAACTGGGGGAGCATAGCCCCACGCATGCACCATGGCTGTGGGAACCAATGCATACACTCTAGTAAAACCATAGAGTTTCTTTAGAATCATAGAACGTTAGAGTTGGAAGGGACCTCGCAGGTCTAGTCCAACCCCCTGCACTCCGCGGGAGCATAACCGAAAGATAGCCCTACAACATACCCAAAAGATGGTCGTCCAGCCTCTGCTTGAAAACGACCAGCGAAGGAGCATCCACCACCTCCCAAGATTCTACTGCTCAGCCACCCTTACAGTTAGGAAGTCCCTCCTGATATTTAGCCGGTATCAACCCCCTTGCAATTTCCACCCATTAGCTCTAGTCTTGCAATCCAGAGCAAGAGAGAATAGATCTGCTCCCTCTTCTACATGACAGCCCTTCAGATATTTGAAGACCGCAATCATGTCCCCTCTAAGCCTTCTCTTTCACAGGCTAAACAGACCCAGCTCTTTCAGCTTTTCCTCATAAGACTGGGATTCCAATCCTCTCGCCATCCTGGTTGCCCTCTTCTGGACACGCTCGAGCTTGTCAACGTCCTTCCTAAAATGTGGTCCCCCAAACTGGACACAGTCCTCCAGGTGAGGCCTGAGCAAAGCAGAACAGAGCGGAACGACCACCTCCCGTGAACTGGACACAATACTTCTGTTAACGCATCCTAAGATTCTGGCGATTCCTAGAGCTTCGCGATGCCGCTTCTGGGTTTTTCAGGAAGTGACTTCATGGCGCACAAAAAGCAGATTTTTTTTTTTTTTTAAACAGGAGACCTGACAACCCTAGTCACACCCCAAGTGGAGGGTGACTCACGAACGCTCACATTGAAATAAATGCTGTTAGTCTTCAGTGTGCGACTGGAACTTTTGTTTTAGTCGACATTTGATTTGGATGATTACTTAAGCTGTTTATGATGTGTTTCAGTCTAAAGAGCACACGCGCACACACACACAAAACTCTCACACTAGTCATTTAATTTAGACTAAACTGGTATCGGGAAGCAAAGAGGACTGGCCACTCACTGACGGTTGAAAGTGTGCACTGGAACAAGGTGAGAAAGTGGAGCAGTTGCATTAGCTGTTTCGCATGGCAGGAAGGAGGTATGATTCGGGGCAAGAGAACCACAGCACACAGACAGACATGACCCAGTGTTTCTATAAGAGGTGCCGTGGCTCAGTGGTAGAGCCTCTGCTTGGCATGCAGAAGGTCCCTGGTTCAATCCCCGGCACCTCCAGTTAAAAAGGACCAGGCAGGAGGTGATGGGAAAGACCTCCGCCTGAGACCCTGGAGAGCTGTAAAGAGGGGCTGGGGCTCAGTGGTAGAGCATCTGCTCAGCATGCAGAAGGTCCCTGGTTCAATCCCCAGCACCTCCAGTTAAAAAGGACCAGCAGGAAGTGATGTGAAAGACCTCCACCTGAGAGCCTGGAGAGCTGTAAAGAGGGGCCGTGGCTCAGTGATAGAGCATCTGCTCAGCATGCAGAAGGTCCCTGGTTCAATCCCCAGCATCTCCAGTTAAAAAGGACCAGCAGGAAGTGATGTGAAAGACCTCCACCTGAGACCCTGGAGAGCTGTAAAGAGGGGCCGTGGCTCAGTGGTAGAGCATCTGCTTGGCATGCAGAAGGTCCCTGGTTCAATCCCCAGCATCTCCAGTTAAAAAGGACCAGCAGGAAGTGATGTGAAAGACCTCCACCTGAGACCCTGGAGAGCTGTAAAGAGGGGCCGTGGCTCAGTGGTAGAGCATCTGCTCGGCATGCAGAAGGTCCCTGGTTCAATCCCCGGCATCTCCAGTTAAAAGGACCAGCAGGAAGTGATGTGAAAGACCTCTCTCGCTGAGACCCGGGAGAGCTGCTGCCAGTCTTAGTAGACAATACTGACTTTAGTGGACCGACAGTCTGATTCAGTATAAGGAAGCCTTCATGTGTAATCCCTTGAATTCAGGTAGAGAAACCCATTTTATTTACAGTATGTTTGTATGCATGCACACCAAGCATCTGTGGTGCGGTACACTTATTTATTTTAATTAATTATGTAATTCATTTATACCTTGCCTTTCTCCCCAGTAGGGAACCGAAGCGGCTTCCCTCATTCTCTCCTCCATTTTACCTTCACAACACCGCCCTGTGAGCAGTGTCTTCTCTAAGCGGCGCTAGGGTGAGCTAGCTCACAGTTTTTTAGCCTCCGGCTCACACATTTTTGTCTTAGCTCAGGAAGGGATGGCTCCAGAGCAAAGTAATTTTATTTTTATTTTATTGGTTCGATTTATACCCCGCCCTTTCCGCCAGCAGGCTCAGTTTACGCAGTAGCCAAATCGCTCGCTCATAGCTGTAATGCCAGTAGCTCACAGAGTAGAATTTTTGCTCACAAGACTCCACAGCTTAGAGGGAGCACTGCCTGTGAGGTAAGTTAGGCTGAGAACGTATGACTGGCCCGAGGTCACCCAACGGGCTTCCATGGCACAAATGCGGATTTGAATCTGGCTCCGGCTCGATATGCTTAAACACTAGACCACACCACTAACGCCGGAAGGTGTTTGCTCGAAGAAACCGAAGGGAGGGGCGATACAACTGGCAATGGGGTTTTCGCGTTTCCCTACATCTGGAGCGCAAACCATCGAAACGAACTCCCCTCGGCGCCCATGAGAGCCAAAGGCGGAGCTGCGCACTGTCTGGCTGTCCAAATTAATGGCGAGGAAAGAGATTTACCTCCATCGGCGTCGCCAAGAAAGACTGGCACAACTCCAGTCGAGACTGACGGTGTCCGGCGCTTGCCAAGCCTCAGGCGGAGATGTTCTGATTGTTTATAACGACATTACAGTCCAGTGCCTTTGATTGACTTAGGATCCAGGGCTTCTCCGCCATCGAAAGGAAAGCCCCTCACCCTGCGACGCCTCTCTCCTCACTAAACAATCACCTGTAGGTGAACGTTCTCCGAACAAACTTCAGTGTTGCAGTGGCTGCTATGCAGGGTTTAACTCTCTTCTCTTTTTTGGTCATCAAGTCACAGTCTGGTGTCGTGGTTAAGCGCGCGAACTCCGATCTGGGAGAACCGGGTTGGATTCCCCACTCCTCCACTTGCACCTGCTGGATGACCTTGGGCAAGCCATCGTCCTGGCACGAGCTGTCCTTGAAAAAGAGCAGTTTCTGTCAGAGCTCTCTCAGCCCCACCTCCCTCACAGGGTGTCTGTTGTGGGGAGGGGAAGGGAAAGGAGTTGGTAAGCCGCTCTGAAATTCCTTTGGGTACTGAAGGGCGGGGTATCAATCCAATCTCTTCTTCTTCTTCTTCTCCTTCTAAATCATGATGCCCCAGTAGGGTTTTCAAGGCAAGAGAGGAATGGAGACGGTCGGCCATTGCCCGCCTCTGCACAGCAACCCTGGGCTTCCTAGGAGGTCTCCCATCCAAGAACCAACCAGGGCCAAACCTGCTTAGCTTCTGAGCTTCTGACGGGATCAGACTAACTTGGCCCATCCAGGTCAGGGGATGGGGGTCGTCAAGTTGCAGCCGGCTCATGGCAAGTTTTCAAAGCAAGAGCTGTTCAGAGGTGGTTTGGCACTGCCTTCCTCTGCATGGCGGCCCTGGACTTCCGTGGTGGTCTGCCATCCAAGTACTAACCACAGCCGACCCGGCTTAGCTTCTGAGATCTGATGAGATCGGGCTAGCCTGGGCTACACCAGCCGCTTAACGCTTACCACCTCCAAGCAGCTGGCTTTATTAAAGGGGGAAAAAGTGAATAAAACTATTGTGAAATGCTCGGCGACTCGGCTGCCAGAGATTCTGCTAAATGAGCCTTCCTGAGCACAAAGGGAAAGCATTTGTCTCAATTGCTACAAACAATGTTATCTTTCAGCCCACTCCAGAAGCCTTCCCCAGACCACTGCACTGTGGGTTTCTGTCCCAGAAGAAGCCGGGCTGTAAATATGGCGAGCCGCGATTAATTGCCGCAAAAGACAGGGAGAGAAATCTGATCTTTTTACCAAGACGCTCTGACCACAGAGGATTCACTAAGTCCCTTCTGGTGGGTGCAGACTTAAATCTCATTTAAAAAGAAAAGAGAGAGAGAAAGAGAGAGAGAGATCTGTTTCCATTAGCCAAACTGAAACTTACAGTGAAGCATTAGAGTTAAAAAGGATGGGCCATATCCTACAGATGCCTTCCGCTGATTGCCTCCCAGGGTCACCATTGTGGGCCACATTAGTAAGATGTAGACCCAGTCTATCAACTGCAAAGCTCCAGGAGATTCCCTTCTGGTGGGGACATTTTCATTATGGGCATGTCGGGGTGCCGACTCCGAAGCAACGGAGCCCACAGCTGCCTTGCCCTCCGGCACCCTTAATCAGAAAGCTGCAAACGAAACCTCAGTTGACTGGGGTTCTCTCTCCCGCTAGTCCCTGCCTCCCTTGCTCCGCTCCTCTCTTCTGACTGCAAGGTAGAGATCTGGCCCATCCTTCTGGGCTGCCCCACCACCTGCCTTTTAAAGGATTTCCTGTGGGCGGGGCAGCCTTAAGTTCCTTTAAAACCCCACGAGAGGGTGCTTGGCCCTGCTGTGTCTAACAGAGGCCGGCTGGGTTCCCAACTTCAGCCTTGCCTTCCTGCAACTTTCCTTCCTCTGTTATCTTAGAGAGCCTCTCCTCTCTAGCCTGAGCTGGCCCATGAGGAAGGGGGATGCTGCCAGCCTCACCTCTGGGAGAACAGAAGAGAAGCCAATGTTGGATCAGGCCAGTGGCCCATCCCGTCCAACACTCTGTGTCACACAGTGGCCAAAACCCAGGGGCCATTGAGAGGTCCACCAGCAGAAGCCCTCCCTGTATTGCCCCCCCAAACACCAAGGATACAGAGCATCACTGCCCCAGAGGGTTTCACCTATAGGTTTGCCTTGCTTGAAAGCCAGTCGAATCCGACTCTAGGGGGCGGTGTTCATCTCCGTTTCCCAGCTGAAAAGCCAGTGCTGTCCAAAGACTTTTTTCTGTGGTCATGTGGCCGGCATAACTAGACGCCGAAGCGCTCAGAATGCTGTTTCCTTTCCACTGCAGTGGTACCTATTTATCTTCTTGCAATTTCTTGCTTTCAAACTGCTAGGTCGGCAGGAGCTGGGGCCAGGGACGGGAGCTCACTCCATCACGCGGCACTCGGGTCTTGAACTGCTGAACTACTGACCTTCCAGTCTGCAACTCAGCGTCTTGTGGCTAATAGCCACTGATGGACCTCTGCTCCATATGTTTACCCAATCCCATCTTGAAGCTGTCCGTGCTTGTAGCCGCCACCACCTCCTGTGGCAGTGAATTCCATGTGTTAATCATTCTTTGGGTGAAGAAGGACTTCCTTTTATCTGTTCTAAACCTAGGTAAAGGTATCCCTTGCTCAAAAGCCAGTTGAATAGGACTCTAGGGATGCAGTGTTAATCTCCGTTTCCAAGCCGAAGAACCAGCGCTGTCCGAAGACTTCTCTGAGGTCATGTGGCTGGCATGACTGGATGCCGCGGCACACGGAACGCTGTTACCTTCCCACCAAAGTGGTACCTATTTATCGACTTGCAATTTCTTGCTTTCAAACCTACTTCTCATCAATTTCATGGAGTGCCCATGAGTTCCCGTATTGTGAGAAAGGGAGAAAAGGGCTTCTTTCCCTATCTTCTCTATCTCATGCATCCTTTCTGTGATACACCCACCCAATCCATCCTTCCCTGATCTCAGGTAGAGATTCCACTGGGGGCTCACTGTAGCTGCTACAGCTGCCAGCGGGGCCTGTGCCCCTCCACCCAGGACCTTCCACTAGCCCAGTTAAGTTTGTAGGTGGACCTGGCACACGTTCTTTCTCCTTCTCCTACCTTGTGCAAAATTCTAAGAGCATGCAGACGCAACTACATGGGAAACCCAGTTTTGATAGACATTAGAGTCTTCTTGATTTAGCATTCAGGCGCACTCATTGGAGAATTTACACATTGTACTTTTTCAAAACGGACCACAGCCTCAGATGCTGCAGATGAGGGTGTGTGTTCCATTCATGCTGCAAATGTCAAAAGACATGCCGAGATCCTTTCCAGTTTCATGGAGAACAAAATATACTGCATCTCCATCTGCTGGGCTGAGAGCTTGTGTTCATTCAGACGATCGGAACGGCCCATGTCCAGGGAGCTTCCAGCCAGAGTTCCCTCAGACCCAGCCTCGACACTTCAGGCCCCGGCATAAAAGCCTTCCATCACACAGGTCACAAGGCTTTGTAAATGTGTGATGTAACCAGGCCTGTAGCTACGGCGAGGCATTTTGGGGCTCTGCCCCCTCAAATGTGAGGCACGCCCCACAACAGCTGCTGCCCCTCTTCCCCCTCCCTCCCTTCCTGTGACATTGAAAGGGCCCTCCAGCTGAACGGTGGAGCACCTGACCCGCTGATCAGCTGGGGGGCCCTTTAAATCTTGTAGCCACCCCTCTCCCTCCCCTCCTCCAAGGTTTAAAGGGCCCTCCAGCTGATCAGCGGGCCATTTAAATCTTGCAGGAGGTGAGAGAGAAGGGCAACTGCTGGCTGCACACCTTCTCTGAACCCCAAGGGGCAAAATCACTGCTTGGAGTTCAGGGAAGGCGTGCGGCTACCAGTGTTCCCTCTAAGCTGAGTTAGTGTGAGCTAGCTCACAGTTTTTTAGCCTTCGGCTCACGTATTTTTTGTCTTAGCTCAGGAAGGATGGCTTCAGACCAGAGCAAACTAATCGATGCCGTAGCCAAATCGCTCACTCATAACTTTAATGGCAGAGGCTCACAAAGTAGAATTTTTGCTCCCAAGACTCCACGGCTTAGAGGGAGCATTGGTGGCTGCCCCTTTCCCACCCCTCCTCCCCCACCCCTGCTGCCCCACAAAATTTACCCATGCCCCACCAAACCAACATTTCTGGTTATGGGGCTGGATGTACCCAAAGAACTCTGGCAAAAATTGTAAGGCAGTTTTT
Organism: Lepidodactylus listeri; assembly: GCA_029233225.1. NCBI lineage: Eukaryota > Metazoa > Chordata > Lepidosauria > Squamata > Gekkonidae > Lepidodactylus > Lepidodactylus listeri. The sequence goes on along the minus strand of JARCFY010000004.1, from coordinate 4,938,944 downwards.
GTAAGGATTTCCATGCCCAGCCCTGAACTCGCCAAACTGCCCACACCCCCCCAAAAAATCTGGAGACAGTTTGTGCAGAAATTATTACCAGAAGTGCAATCGCGGAATGTGTGAGAGCTGTTGGTAAGGAAGCAGACTCCATGCTTTTGGGAGTGCATAACAAAGGACCGCGGAGTCGGGTTCTTCTTCACTGATTCTGAAGTCAGGAGCACCGAAACCTTGAGCCGTACCTCCAGAGACATACCCTGCCCTTCGGTTTTTGCCACCTCTCTTTTCTCAGACAGCGACACCTTTATGGGTTCCGATCGAGTCAACCACCCTGATGCGGAAAGCCCGGTCTCATCATATCTCTGAAGCAAAGCGGGGTCGGGTCCTGGTTAGTCTTTGGAGGGGAGCCCAACAAGGAAGTCCAGGGTTGCTACGCAGAGGCAGGCAAGGGCAAGACCACCTCTGAAGGTCACTCGCCTTGAGAACCTACAGGGTTGCCGGAAGTCGGTTGTGACTTGACAGCTCTTCCCGCTTCCGGTCCTGACCTGGATTGCCCAGGCTACTCTGACATCGGATCTTGGAAGCTAACCACGGTTGGCTCTAGTTAGTACCTGGATGGGAGACCACCAAAAAGTCCACGGTTGTTAGGCAGAGAAAGGCAATGGCAGATGACCTCTGAATGCCTCTTGCCTCGAAAAACCCTCCAGGGTTACCTTAAGTCAGCTGCAACTTGGCGGCACTTTCCGCCACCTCTCCATCAAAGCAACCAAGTGGGTTCCAGGAGCTCATCAGCATTCAGCGGGTACCTAACCACTCTCCAACCAGAAGCATCTCAACTTAAAGTTCCTATTTTAAGGCCTCAATCCGTAAGCCTTCATCATAACCTGTCGTCGTTGTGTTTTTTTCCCATCTGAATGGAAGAATAAAGAGATAATGATGCGCGGCATGAAGACAGCCAATCAGCTGGGAACCTCCCCCCCTCCCCGCCACCGATAGGCTAACAATCAGCCCCAGCTGCAGGCCAATTAAACTCAACAGTTCACAGGTGTTCACAGAAATGACGAACACAAAAGAAATCTCTCCTTCGGAAATGTTATATTTAAGAGCTTCGAGGTGGAACCAAGAAAAGATAAAAGCCGGAATTAAGTTTATTGCCACCTAGCGCTTCACTCTCGAGCCGGGTTTCATGCCGGGCCTCCCCCCGGTATTAAAAGTTTGATGAACATCTGCATCTGAGATAAATACAGGAAACTGGAAGACACGGAGGGCTCCGGGAAGAAAAAATGCCGGTTGCTGCATCGGATCCGTCCTGCACTCATTCATTTATTACGATAGGTGCGGGGCGATGCGCTGAAATATATTTGCCGAGGGGGCGACGACGGGTGTGATCTAAGTCAACACGGCATGCCCGATTGCTGCGGCTTCCGTAAATATTGTCGGGCACTCGGTTACCGTCCCCCCCCCCAACCATAACTCTCGCGTCCCAAAATAACCATTTCTTTAAATTTTAATGAGAACAAAACCATGCGAAGATCACATGGCGCACTCTTCCATTCTTATTAAAAAACACGAGACGGGAGGGCAGGGGAATGAACGCGGGCCCCATGACAGCTCTCCCAGTCCTCCTAAGCCGTGGGTTGACAGAACGTTTTGGCAAATGAATTCCCGCCTCCCTCTCTGCAGGCTGGCAAACAACAGTATCTCGAAAAACAAATCTCACTTTGTGGTCCTATAGCCGAATGTGTGTACAAATTAACATCCAAATGTCTTTAATTCCCTCGATGTGTCTATTAAGCGGCAAGTCTCCAAAAGGCTGTTTAACTATCCAAACAGCGGCCTAAACTTATCATCTTTATAAGCTCCCCATAACTTATTGCTCAGTTCCCTATGAAAAGTCATTAATATTGGCCTCTCTTTCTCTCCCGAGCTCAGTCTCATAGGAGATATTCTGCAAAGGGATGCAATAAAAGCGCGATTTCTGCCATCATTTCATTAAAAAAGTCCTTGTTAAATTCCTAGCTGAACAGTGTACATAATATATATATGTATAAAAAAAATTCAGGGCGTTTATTAACTATGCTGCTCCTTATGAGATGAACTTTTAAAAGAATAATGAAGACTATTTCTAACCTGTAAGGATATTGTTCATTTTCACTGCTATTAAATTTTAATCGGGGCATTGTTTAAAAATGTTTTACGTTTCATTACATTTCAACATCCCCTGGAAAAGGGGAAATCCACGTGGCGCAAAGCTTGTCAATCATCCATCTCCCCTGCTGACATCTCAATATTGTGGGGCAAACTGGGTTCAAGTGGCTCAGATTCCTGTCGGAACCGCCATCATTTATCTGGTTTCAGACTCCCCCCCCCCAAAAAAAGGACACAATTCGGATTGCCAGTCTTCAGGTGGGGCTTGGGGTTGTCCAGGAATTATAACTGATCTCCAGTGTACAGAGATCGGGTCCCCTGGAGAGAACCGCAGTTTTGCAGGGTGGACTCTGCAGCACTACCCCCTGCTCAGCTCCCTCCCTTCTCCAAACTCTGCCCTCCCCAAGATTTACCCCCCCCCCTGCCCCAAATCTCCAGGCATTTCCCCACCTGGAGCTGGCAAACCTAGAAACAACCATTTACAATGGAAAAATAAGAAGGGAGAAGAAGGGAGAAGGGAAGAGGAGGAGGAGGAGAAGAGGAAGACAACGAAGGGGGAGAGGAGGAGGGAGGAGGAGAAGGAGAAGAAGGAGAAGAAGAAGGAGATGGAGAAGGAGAAGAAGAAGAAGGAGAAGAAGAAGGAAAAGGAGAAGAAGGAGAAGGAGGAGAAGAAGGAGAAGGAGAAGAAGGAGATGGAGAAGAAGGAGAAGAAGAAGAAGAAGGAGAAGAGGAAGGAGAAGGAAAAGAAGGAGAAGAAGGAGAAGAAGAAGGAGAAGGAGAAGGAAAAAGAGAAGGAGAAGGAGAAGAACAGAAGAGAAGCCAATGTTGAATCAGGCCAGTGGCCCATCCAGTCCAACACTGTCACACAGTGGCCCAAAACACCAAGTGCCCTCAGGAGGTCCACCAGAAGAAGGAGGAGGAGGATCTGGTTTTGTTCCTCACCCTTCACTACCCAAAGGAGTCGCAAAAGCAGCTTACAATCACCTTCCCTCCCTCTCCCCACAACAGACACCCTGTGAGGTGGGTGGGGCTGAGAGAGCTCTGAGAGAGCTGAGACTGACCCAAGGTTGCCCAGCTGGCTTCACGTGGTAAAGTGGGGAATCAAACCCTGTTCTCCAGATTAGAGTCTGCCGCTCTTAACCACTATACTATACTGGAAGGAAGTTTGGGTTTGAGTCCTGTAGCATCCTAAAGACCAACCAGAGTTTCAGGGTGTAACCTTTCGAGAGTCAAAGCTCCATTTGATGGACACGGAAGGAAGCGATTGCTCTTTCCAGGCACAATTTGAAATGCTGGTGCTCACCTTTCAAGCCCCAAAGGTAGTGACCCAAAGGCCTCTTTGGGACTTTCTCCTGTAAGAAGCTGCCCACGCACCATCCGCTAACGTGAGTTGGGTGACCACGAAGGCCACAGCCACCACAAAAGTAGGAGGGCCTTGCTTGCGGCCCCTTCCCCGGTCCGACCAGCTTCAGTTCCAAATAAGCCCTTTCTTTTAATTCTTTCTGTGTTAATTCTCTCAGCCTTTTAATTCATGACCGGCTTTCTCCTTCACTAAGCAACTTCCGTTTTACAGCTGCAAAATTAAATGAAGTGTTGCGCGTGTACACGCCGTCATCTTATTCACTTATTTTATTAGATTTCTTATCCTGCCCCTCTGCCGAAATGGGGCTCAAGGCAGCGAACAATGCGGCAATCCAATAAAAATAATAAAACCGCCGTTTCAATAAAACCCAATTAAAAACTCGGCACACAACAGACTAACGCTTGTGACATAAAAATCAGCAGAGTTGAGCCCACCAAAAATTACATGAACGGAATGCCTGGTGGAATAACCTTTGTCTCACGTGCCGTACGGAATGCAGACAGTTTCCTCCGGGTGCGAGGGTCCAGCGTGACCAGGAGCCCACCCATGACAGAAGACCCCATGGGAGGGCCTTGGCTTACGATCCTGCCATTTAACTGTGTTTGTATGACCGGGAAGGGGCTTCTTTGACTGACGGGTCAGTCAGGAGACCTTCACCCACTGATCTAAATTCTTGGGCAGGAAGGTATGGGGGAAGACACCCCGGTCCCAAATCATGTGGGGCTTTAAAGGTCAAAAACAACATAAGAGCGAGTTTGGCGTACTGGCTAGGAGCGTGGACTCTGATCTGGGAGAACTGGGTTTGATTCCCCACTCCTCCACTTGCAGCTGCTGGTGTGACCTTGGGTCAGTCATAAGTTCTCTCAGAGCTGTTCTCTCCGGGACAGTTCTTCGAAGAGCTCTCTCAGCCCCCCTACCTCACAGGGTGTCTGTTGTGGAGAGGGGAAGCGAAAGGAGTTTGTAAGCCGCTCTGAGACTCCTTTGAGTACTGAAGGGCAGGGTATAAATCCAATCTCTCCTCCTCCTCTTCATCTTCTTCCACATGCAGCTGCTGGTGTGAACTTGGGTCAGCCACAAGTTCTCTCAGAGCGGTTCTCTCAGGAGCAGTCCTCAAAAGAGCTCTCTCAGCCCCACCTACCTCACAGGGTGTCTATTGTGAGGAAAGGAAGGGAAGGAAATTGTAAGCCGTTCTGAGACTCTTTCGGGTAGTGAAGGGCGGGGTATGAATCCAATCCCTCCTTCTTCTTGAATTGGGCTTGAAAGTGGATCAGTAGCCAATGTGATTGCTGCAATTTCAGGGTCACATGCTCCCGATCACCGGCCCGACCAGGAGTCTAGCCACAGTGTACTTTGGAGGTCTTTTTCTTTTAAAGTTCACCCCTAAAATAAACATTACTATAGTCTAAGACTGAACGGCAATGATTTTATTTGGAGGGTCTCTCCGTCACGCTGGGCTATAAATACCACTCATACAATAGACACAGTTCAATTTCCCCCCCCCCCACTTATGCAAAAGGTTTCATACCGTGAACACATTGATTTAAGCCGGTTTCATTATTACTAATGCTCTGCCTAATTTTAAAGACAACATGATATTGAACAGAATAATGCCCCCGCATTAATAAACCTTCCCTTCAAATGGCTAGCAGATTTATTGCATTTGGTTGCTCAAATAAACACCAAGATCACTTTCCATAAATCATCATCTGCCTAAAAAGACGGCCGGCGAGGAACTTGATAAAGGAGGGGGGGGGAGTTATTTAAAAGTATTTGGAATCTCATTGCAAATGTTAACCAATGCATTTTAATTAGGTAAGAACATAAGAAGACTAATGGATTGGAGGAGTGGTCCATCTAGTCCAGCATTCTCTCTCACACAGTGGACAATGAGGTCCTCTGGAGTTCCAACAACAGGGCATAGAGGATGACGCCTCATAAGAACATCAGAAGAAGCCTGCTGAACCAGACCTGTGGCTCATCCAGTCCAGCCTTCTGTCTCACACAGTGGCCACCCAGTTCCTCTGGATGGCCAACAACAGGGCAGAGAGGCCAAGGCCTTTCCCTGATAAGAACCTCAGAAGAGCCCTGCTGGATCAGACCAGTGAGGGTCCATCTAGTCCAGCCTCCTGTCTCACACTGTGGCCAACCAGTTCCTCTGGAGGGCCAACAACAAGGCAGAGAAGCCGAGGCCTTCCCCTGATAACAACATCAAAAGAGCCCTGCTGGATCAGAGCAGTAGTCCACTTAGTCCAGTATCCTTTCTCACACAATAGCCAACCAGTTCCTCTGGAGGGCCAACAACAGGGCACAGAGGCTGAGGAATTCATAAGAAAATCAGAAGACTCCTGTTGCATCAGACCAGTGAGGGTCCACCTAGTCCAGCATCCCATCTCACCGGTGGCCAGCCAGTTCCTCTGGAGGGCCAACAACAGGGCATAGAAGCCGAGTCTTTAAAAAGAGAACATACAAACATCAGAGGAGCCCTGCTGGATCAGATCAGTGGTCCATATAGTCCAGCATCCTGTCTTACACAGTGGCCAACCAGTTCCTCTGGACAGCCAACAAAAGGGCATAGAGACTGAGGCCTTCATGAGAACCTAAGCAGATCCCTGCTGGATCAAACCAGTGGTACATCTAGTCCAGCATCCTGTCTCTGTAGCAACACCTCCCTTTTGATACAGAAGGATCCGGGTTCAGTCCCTGGCATCTCCAGCTTAAAAACAATCTTAGGTACAGGTATCAAGCAATATCTTCTTCTGCCTTGGAGAGTCAGTCAGAGTAGACATAAGAACATCAGAGAAGCCAATGTTGGATCAGGCCAGTGGCCCATCCAGTCCAACAGTCTGTGTCACACAGTGGCCAAAAACACCAGGTGCCCTCAGGAGGTCCAGCAGTGGGGCCAGGACACTAGAAGCCCTCTCACTGTTGCCCCCCCCCCCCCCAAGCACCAAGAATACAGAGCATCAGACTGAGGGATCCTATCTATACTTTGTGGCTCATAGCCACTGATGGACCTCTGCTCCATATGTTTATCTAATTCCCTCTTGAAGCCGTCCATGCTTGTAGCTGCCACCACCTCCTGTGGCAGTGAATTCCACGCGTTCATCACCCTTTGGGTGAAGAGTGATCATTCTAATTGCCCTTTTCTGCACTTTTCCCAATGTCATACCACCTCAAAAAAGATATTAGAGCACTGGAAAAAGGGTTGGAACACTTTCCCTATGAAGAAAGGTTGAGGTGCTTGGGGCTCTTTACCTTGGAGAAATGACGACTGAGGGATGACATGGTTGAGGTTTACAAGATGATGCATGGGATAGAGCAGGTAGAGGAAGAGGTACTTTCTCACAATGAAAGAACTCGGGGGCACTCCACGAAATTGCTGAGCAGTTGGGTTAGAACAGATAAAAGGAAGCTATGCTCCAAGGATCTTGGTCTCTAAGATGCTACTCGACTCAAATCTTGTGCTTCTCCTGGAAACTAACACAGGTCCATCGGTGGCTATTAGCTACAAGGTCTAGATAGGAACTCTCAGTCTGGGGCAGTGATGCTTGGGGGGCAACAGTGGGAGGGCTTCTAGTATCCTGACCCCACTGGTGGACCTCCTGAGGGCACCTGGTGTTTTTGGCCACTGTGTGACACAGAGTGTTGGACTGGATGAGCGACTCGCCTGATTCAACACTGGCTTCTCTTATGTTCTTATCTTGGACTTGGCTTGAGAGCTTTGGCTGTTTCCCTTGTTCCTCAGGAACTATTCCCCCAACCACCATCTCCACTAGATTATATCCCTTGAGTATAAGGGTCTGAGCTACAGGGAACCAGATTGACCATGGTGAAGGCTGGGGCTTCCATTCCTCATTTGTTCCTGACTTGTTGTGCTTTTCTCCCATCACCCAGAGCTCCTGCTGCCTATATGGCAGGGTGAGACAAAGCAGATGCCCAAAGAGGTCCACAGTCAGGAACAGCAAGAGCTGAGCCTCCTAGTTGTTTGGACCACGAAACAAACAAACAAACCCAACCAGGATGCTTTGGGGGAATATCTCCTAACTTGCTCAGGCCCACTGGTGTCAGGAAACCTCCAGGATTCAGGGTCGTGCTTCGCCCCTTCTGTCTTTTCCTCTCTTCCACTCCAGAAGAAGAAGAGAAGAGATTCGATTTCTATCTTGCCCTTCACTCACTTGGGAGTCTCAGAGTGGCTTAGAAACTCCTTTCCCTTCCCCTCCCCACAACAGACACCCTGTGAGGTAGGTGGGGCTGAGAGAGCTCTTTCCCAAGCTGTCCTTGAGAGAACTGCTGGTACAGAGCTATGGCTTGCCCAAGGTCATCCAGCAGGTGCAAGTGGAGAAGTGGGGAATCAAACCCGGTTCTCCCAGATTAGAGTCTGCGCACTTAAATGCTACACCAAACCACTTGTGAACTGATTTCCAGTGCTGAAAACGTGTGTGTGTGTGTGTGTGTGTGTCTCAAGTCAAGGTCCTTTAGATCACCTACAGAGCCAGTTTGGTGTAGTGGTTAAGAGCAGTGGACTCTAGTCTGGAGACCCGGGCTCAATTCCCCACTCCTCCCCATGCAGCCGCTGGGTGACCTTGGGCAAGCCACAGTTCTCTGGAGAGCTGTTCTCTCACAAGCAGTCCTCAAAAGAGCTCAATCAGCCCCATCTACCTCACAGGGTGTCTGTTGCGGGGAGAGGAAGAGAAGGAGACCGTAAGCCGCTTTGAGACTTCGAGTGAAGAACGGGGTATAAATCCAGCTCTTCTTCTTCTGCAACCTGATCCTTTGAACTGGAGATGCCTGGGGCTGAACATGGAACCTTCTGCATGTAAAGATGTTCTTCTTCTGAGCCGCAGCCCCCTCCCCAATTGCACATGTACTCTTCACTCTTGTCACATGAGAGAATTTGAAAAGCAGGTCACTCACATAAACACCAGGCAGGCCTCAAGGCTTCCAGGTTAACCAAACCTCCAGAGGAGCTAAATGCCAACAGGGTGGTTACTCATTTAAGGAACCAAGATAGGAGAAGGAGAGGGAGAGAGAGAGGGAGAGATAGTTGTGAACTGGGGTCCTTTCGTAAAAAAAGAGGTGCAGGAGCTCATTAGCATAACTCATTTGCATATGCCACACCCCCTGACGTCACCGGAAGTGTCAAAAGGCCACACATCCCTGACGTCATGGGCAGTGTGTCAGAAGGCAAGACGGGAGGGAGGGGGAAGGAAGGAAGGAAGGAAGGGGGGAGAGAAGGAGGAAGGGGGGAAGGAAGAACAGGAAGGTAGGTAGGTAGTTGGGGGGGAGAGAGAGAAGGAAGGAAGGAAGGAAGGAAGGGGGGAGAGAGGGAGGAAGGGGGGAAGGAAGGAACAGGAAGGTAGGTAGGTAGTTGGGGGGGAGAGAGAGAAGGAAGGGAGGAAGGGGAGAGGGAGGGAGGAAGGGAGAGGGGAAGGAAGGAACAGGTAGGTAGGTGGGGGGAGAGAGGGAAGGAAGGGAGGGGCGCTTCTCCCCCCCACTGGGGCTGGCATTCCCCCCCCCCTTGCTTGGGCCTGAGTGGCGTTAAGCCACTCAAGCCCGGCTTCTCCCTCCCTTGGGCCCTGGGAACTGTTGAGTGCAGGAGGGAGGGGGGTTTCTGGGACTGACTGGGGGAGGGAGAGTTTTTTTCCCCGGGGCCAGCGGCCAGCCGCGGCCCCGGAGAAGGCGACGGGGGCGGGACGGAGCTCCTCGGCGGGGCCGGCGGCGGCCAGCCGTGGCCGCGCTAAAGCGACTGGGGGCGGGACGGGGCTCCTCGGCGGGGCCGGCGGCGGCCAGCCGTGGCCGCGCTAAAGCGACTGGGGGCGGGACGGGGCTCCTCGGCGGGGCCGGCGGCGGCCAGCCGCGGCCCCGCGAAAGCGACTGGGGGCGGGACGGGGCTCCTCGGCGGGGGCCGGCGGCGGCCCCGCGAAAGTGACTGGGGGCGGGACGGGGCTCCTCGGCGGGGCTTTGGTGCGCCTCTGCATTATCATGGGGGGGATACCCCCTCGCAGAACCTCCGTCGAGGCTCTCGAGCGAAGCCAGTTTTTCCCCAGTCCGCCAGCCCAGGGCGCTTGCCTGGACCGAGCCCTCTGAGGTGTCAGAACAGAGCTCTCAAAAACGCCTCAATTAAACTCCTGAATGCGCCACTCCTGGGGACCGCCGATTAGCCAATGCCCCTGGCGGCCCCTCCGCCGCCGGTGCTCTCTCGCCCAGAAGCAAGCGGCTTGGGATCCAGACAACCGCCGGGGATGTGCAAATCCCAATGCAAATCCTCGCCGAACAAGCCCGGCGATGGCAACCAGGTGGGAACACAGTGGAGAATAGGGAAAGGGCACGCGTGGATCCTCCCTCCCCTTTTGCCCCCCAGTCCCCCTCTCCAAAGCTTACCTTGACCGGCGGCATGGTGGGGACGCTTCCGGACCCTGGAGCCCGGCCCGGCGCAAGAAGAAGCAGATGGGGAGCGATGCCTTCTTAACAGCCCGCTGCTGTCCTCCTTGACTCTCGCGGTGGGGGAGCGGGCGGGAATGTTGGAGGCATCCGACGGGGCGGGACGGAGCTCCTCGGCGGGGCCTGCGGCGGCCAGCCGCGGCCCCGGAGAAGGCGACGGGGGCGGGACAAAGCTCCTCGGCGGGGCCGGCGGCGGCCAGCCGCGGCCGCGCAAAAGCTACTGGGGGCGGGACGGGGCTCCTCGGTGGGGCCGGCGGCGGCCAGCCGCGGCCCCGCGAAAGTGACTGGGGGCAGGACGGGGCTCCTCGGCAAGGCCGGCGGCGGCGAGCCGCGGCCCCGGAGAAGGCGACGGGGGCGGGACGGGGCCCGCCCAGTGGGGGCGGGACGGGGCCCACCCGGCCCCGCCCCCCGGCCCCCTCTCTCCCGGAGCGGCACTCCGGCTCGCTCCGGCCCCAACGGAGCCCTGGTTGTGAAGAAGCAGAGCTCTGCTCAGAAACTGCAACAGGACGCTTACTTCGCAAACACAGCTTAAGGAAATGTAATCTTTCCATTCCGCGAAGGCTCGGATATAAAACTTTTCAGAAATGCAATATTTAAACCTGTGCACGCCCTACAAATGTGAGTCCGGAATGCCTAGCAGCCCCGAGCCACAGAAACGGTTATCTCTTTGCAGGTCAGAAGGGCGGTAAATAATTGCGAGGGAAAGCAGTGAAAGGCTGCGGTGCAGCCAGCTGCACTTCTTAGCACAAGGGCAAGGGGGAAACCTCCAGGTTTGTACAAGGATGTTGCAGTTTAAACATCTAAAAGTCAAATTGTCTGGAGAATAGATTCCTGTAAAATTTATTTTCAGAAACTGATATTTAGCCTGCCGCTATCAGCGCTGATTGCTCCGCTGCGTACGAGTGTCAGGAAAAGTCTGACGGGTTTGGAAATGGAGAGAGGGAACTTTGGGATCCAGAACACGAGAGTGTCTTTGGCAAACGGCTGTCAAGCGATGGCCGGGATTTCTGCAGAGGACTCAGCAGGTGGACCGGGGGGGGGGGGCTGTTCTGCTTCCTTTCAAGCAGCCTGCATCACATCTGCACACACGAAGCTGCCTTACACTGAACCAGACCCTTGGTCCATCACATTCAGTTTTGTCCCCTCACACAAGCGGCAGCTTTCCCGGGTCTCAGGTGGAGGTCTGTTACATCACCTCCTGCCTGATCCATTAAACTGTACATAAGAACATGAGGGAAGCCAATGTTGGATCAGGCCAGTGGCCCCTCCAGTCCAACATTCTGTGTCACACAGTGGCCAAAAACACCAACTGCCCTCAGGAGGTCCACCAGTGGGGCCAGAACTCCAGAAGCCCTCCCACTGTTGCCCCCCCACCAAGCACCAAGAAGACAGAGCATCACTGCCCCAGACATAAGAACACAAGAGAAGTCAATGTTGGATCAGGCCAATGGCCCATCCAGTCCAACACTCTGTGTCACACAGTGGCCAAAAACACCAGGGGCCCTCAGGAGGTCCAGCAGTGGGGCCAGGACACTAGAAGCCCCCCCACTGTTGACCCCCCCCCCAAGCACCAAGATACAGAGCATCACTGCCCCAGACATAAGAACACAAGAGAAGCCAATGTGGGATCAGGCCAATGGCCCATCTAGTCCAACACTCCGTCACACAGTGGCCAAAAACACCAGGTGCCCTCAGGAGGTCCACCAGTGGGGCCAGGACACTAGAAGCCCTCCCATTGTTGCCCCCCCCCTTGTCAAGCAACAAGAATCCAGAGCATCACTTGCCCCAGACTGAGAGTTCCTATCTATACCTTGTGGCTAGTAGCAACTGATGGACCTCTGCTCCAGATGTTTATCCAATCCCCCCTTGAAGCCGTCCATGCTTATAAGAATGTAAGAGAAAACTGGAGATGCCAGGAATGAACCTGGGAACTCCTGCATGCCAAAAAGGCACTCTGCCAGTGTGTCACAGCCCCTCCCGTAATATATGTTGGCACAAGGGAGAACCTGAGTAGAGCCCTGCTGGATCAGACCAATGAGGGTCCACCTAGTCCAGCATCCTGTCTCACACCGTGGCCAGCCAGCTTCTCTGGAGGGCCAGCAGCAGGGCATAGAGGCCAAGGCCTTCCCCTGATGTTGCCTCCCGGCTTAGTGCTTCCGAATGCGGAGGTTCCCCTCAGTCACCATGGCTAATAGCCACTGATAGACCTCTCCTCCATGAACCTGTCTAATCTCCTTCTAAAGCTGTCTATGCCTGTGGCCATCACTATATCCCCTGGGCGAATTCCACATTTTAATCACACTCCGTGAAAAGAAGTACTTCCTTTTGTCCATTCCAAACATGGAGCAAGGCACAGAGCAAGGCAAGCGGGGCGATGTTCTGTCTTCAGGCAACTGGTCGGCTCAGGTGGAGCTTGAACCCGTGAAGGTAGCAGTACTTCTGGTCCAGTGTCTCTGAGAACGTTGCCAAGGGTTGGTTCCAACTCTGCTTCTTCACACCAATGTCTAAGGTGTGCGGGCCGAAGTGAGGTGGAAGAACAGCTAACCGCACACGCCTTTGCAAGAACTGGAACCCGACTCAACCACCTGGCTGACCGCTGTCTAAGAGCTCTGCCGGTGTCGCATGCGTCAAACTTGCAGCTGGCTGCTCCACAGCTCATGTCTTTGGCCATCTTCTTCCCACTTCTGTTTGTGGGAACTAGGAGATTCCAACACTGGAATTTATCCGAGACTGACAGAAAGGATGTGTTAGAAAGCAATCCCAGGTGCATGTACCATTCCCCTGGGTATGAACTAAACTTCTAAGCAAACGTGTCTATGCTCCAGGTGCCGGGGAGGGGGCAACGAAGCTGGCGAGGGGTCTGGAGACCAAGTCCTATGAGGAAAGGTTGAAGGGGCTGGGTATGGAGAGGAGACGACTGAGAGGAGATATGATCACCAGGGCTCATTTCGTAGCAGGAGCTCCTTTGCATATTAGGCCACACCCCCCCTAATGTAGCCAATCCTCCAAGAGCTGACAGAGCTCTTCTTCAGGGGCTACTGAAAGCTCTTGGAGGAGTGGCTACATCAGGGGTGTGTGGCCTAATATGCAAAGGAGCTCCTGCTACGAAATTAGCCCTGGTAATCACCATCTTCAAGTACGTGAAGGGCTCTCCTATAGAGGATGGAGCAGAGTTGTTTTTCTGTTGCCCCAGAAGGCTGGACCAGAACCAACAGGTTAAAATTAAATCAAAAGAGTTTTCAGCTAAAAACATGAGGAAGAACTTCCTCAGTGGAACAGGCTTCCATGAGAGTTGGTGGGCTCCCCTTCTTTGAAGATGAGAGAAGAGATTGGATTTATACCCCGCCCTTCACTACCCAAAGGAGTCTCAGAACAGCTTACAATCCCCTTCCCCTCCCCACAACAGTCACCCTGTGAGGTAGGTGGGGCTGAGAGAGCTCTCTGGAGAACTGCCCTTGAGAGAACAGCTCTGAGTGAAATTGTGACGGACCCAAGGGTCACACCGGCAGCTGCATGTGGAGGAGTGGGGAATCCAACCCGGTTCTCTCGGATTAGAGTCCGCGCTCCTAGCCACTGCGCCAAACTGGAGGTTTCTAAGCCGAGGCTAGATGGCCATCTGAAAGCAATGCTGATTCTGTGAACTCAGGCAGATGGTGAGAGGGAGGGCCGGGGCTCGGCTCTCGTAGCCCTTTCCTATATGCCCAGAGACCTGTCAACCGCCACTCTGGGGTCAGGAACGGATTTTCCTCCAGGCCAGATTTGTCCAGGGACCTTGGAGGGTTTTTTGTATCCCTCCGGGACATAGAACAGGGGGCACTGAAAGAGTGGGAGGGAGGGAGCTGTGAATTTCCTGCACTGTACAGGTGGTTGGACTAGATGATGCTCAGGACCCCTTCCAGCTCTATGTTTCTGTGTGTCTTCTTCTTAACGGACAGGATTCGCTGCTCAACTCATGGGTCCTTGCCATCCGTACGAGGAGGCGGGGTCGGCTGGCGACCCCTAGACGTTCTGCACCTTCCCTTCTGCATTTGCGTGCCGGGGAGTGATTGTGCAGGTGGCTAACGGCAGAGGATAACCAGACTGCCTTATCCTATTTATGTCAAGAATATGTTTGTCATCCGGTGGACAGCAAGACAAATCAGGGCCTAATTAGCTCAGTCAATTCCTCCAGTATTATCCTTTCAGTCTACACTGAGTTATTAAAGCCACGGAAATACGACACTGCCGAGACAGGCTTGATGGAAGTAAGATGTCAGAAGCTTATTAGCCGGAGTCGGAGGATGCGGCTGCAAAACAGGCAAACTATGATAAATACAAATCGGCTAAATGGCACTCCATACCGTCACCTCGCATTTGCGGGGCAAACTTCCTCCTCCAGGGGACCCTGCGGCATTTCGGCGCATTGATGAGCGAGCACCGCTGCCCCGACCGCGCCGCCGGCCAGACAGTAATGGAAGCCATTTAAATAGCGAGCGTTGTTGCTGTAACTAACTTCAGGGGTGCGAAAACAAACCGGGCGGCAGGAAATGGGAGGCAGGAGGGCTCCGGGCGGCAAGAACTCCTTGGCTTGACCCCTTTGTCCTCAACCACAAGGACAAGGTCTTTTATCAGCTTTGGCCTCTGTCTCTTGCTGTCTAAATTTACCAGGGATAAACACCATGGGGCAGGGACCCGTCTTTCACTTAGGCCATTCGGTGACTGAAGTCGAACTGGAGGCATCCGACAAATAAATTAGAGGCTGGCTGTACTGATCAATTTAAACAGGGCAGCGTCGCAGGAAATAAGAGGCAAAATCAGGAGCCGTTCGGTTCCTTTAAGTTAAGGCAACCTTGTTTTTACCCCTGCAGGGCTTCTAAGGAACTCTGACATAGTATGGTGGGCGCAGCCCTAAAATGGCTGCTACCGGATGAAGAAGCAGCCACAAAATGGCTGCTCTGGCTGACCTTCCCCACTGCCACAGGAGGTGGTGATGGTGGCTACAAGCATGGACGGCTTCAAGAGGGAACTGGATAAACACATGGAGCAGAGGTCCATCAGTGGCTATTAGCCACAAGGCACAGATAAGAACTCTCAGTCTGGGGCAAGTGATGCTCTGTATTCTTGGTGCTTGTGGGGGGGGGCGCAACAGTGGGAGGGCTTCTAGTGTCCTGGCCCCAATGGTGGACCTCCTGAGGTCCCCTGGGTGACACAGAGTGTTGGACTGGATGGGCCACTGGCCTGATCCAACATGGCTTCTCTTATGTTCTTATACTGAAGATCCTTATGCTGTGGTTGGCAGCTGCCGCCAAAATGACATTTTAAAAAATCTGCCAACCAATCAATCAGAAGCCTTGCGGGGGGAAAGCTCCACAGGGCCCTGCCCGCTTTCTAAAAGCACTTGGCAGGCACCAGGGAAGGCATTGGTGGGCACCACGTTGGGAATGCTGCGTTAAGCCCTCTTTATGCACGTATGCAAACCCGTACAGGAGGCAGAGAAGTACAGGTATGGGCTTTCCAGCTCCTCATCCAGCTTTGCTTGAAAGAGAATCTGAGGATCAGTTTAACGTGGTAGGACTCCCAAGCACTGTAAGAGGAGGGGCACTGGTTCAGTAGGAGAACATCAACTTGGGATGCCTAAGGTCCCAGATACAATCCCCAGCATCTGCAGTTAAGAGGACCAGGCAGGAGGTGATGGGAAAGACCCCTGCCTGAGACCCTGGAGAGCTGCTGCCAGTCTGAGTAGACAATACTGATCTTAATAGACCACTGGTGTAATTCAATATAAGGCTCTGTGGTAGGGCATACCTACAATGGCCTGGAGGCCCCATTCCACCCTGTCCTCCTTGGGGGGTTCCCAAATCCCCGGAGGGGATTTTCCTCGTACTCTCCAGTAGCCGCTGCCACCACCTGATCAATACGGGGATTTCCCACTGAGAGGACCAGGACCCTCAGCTCCCCTTCCAAGCTCAGAGGCCTTGCCTCTGTGTCTCCCGCTAGCCCAGTGCCTGGCTACCACGGGGACAGTTTACTGCTTTGTGCGCTCCTGAGGGGAATAGCCAGTTGCCAACTGCTTCCCTTCCCCCTTCCTGGGGCTCCCTTTTAAAATAGTGTGTCTGAAACAGTTTACAGAGAACCGCTCCTCGCATCAACAGTTTAAAATATTTATTAAGAAGAATATGCTTACAGGCACATTTTTGGCACTGCACCAGACTGAAGCAAGGAAGAACAAAAGAAATTGGTAAAACACAAATTCTCTGTCCCTTCCTCTCTATATATCCTATTTGATGGTAAAATATAGGGCAGTCTCTTTATCTTAGGTGTTCTAGTTCTCTAAAGATCTGCCATTACCTGAAAGCTCACTCCCAGCTCTTTAGAGAGCCAGTTTGATGTAGTGGTTAAGTGTGCAGACTCTAATCTGGGAGAACCGGGTTTGATTCCCCACTCCTCCACTTGCACCTGCTGGATGACCTTGGGCAAGCCATAGCTCTGTCCCAGCTGTTCTCTCAAGGACAGCTTGGGAAAGAGCTCTCTCAGCCCCACCTACCTCACAGGGTGTCTGTTGTGAGGAGGGGAAGGGAAAGGAGTTTGTAAGCTGCTCTGAAACTCCAAGTGAGTGAAGGGTGGGATATAAATCCAATCTCTTCTTCTTCTTCAATCAGTGTTTCTGAAGCAGTAAAGGTCTATATGGTACACAGCACAACTACTCGCATCAACAGTTTAAAATATTTATTAAAAAGAAAATGTTTACAAGCATGTTTTTGGCATCACACCCGACTGAAGCAAGGAAGAACAAAAGAAACTGGTAAGACACAAGTCCTCTGCCCCTTCCTCTATACATGCCCTATCTGATGGTAAAACACAGGGCAGGCTCTTTATCTTAGGTGTTCTAGTTCTGTAAAGATCTGCCATTACCTTAAAGCTTGCTCCCAGCTTTTTAGGTCAGCTGCACGGTCTAAAATGGCTGCCTGCTCCCAACCACAGATGAGAGGTCTGTTCAGCGCAGTATCCCAGAGAAGAGAGAGCAATTTCCTGTTGCCCAAAGAATTTATCCTCTCTGCTCCTCCTCCCTCTTGACCCTGGTCAGCCCAAGTTCAATCTCGGCACCTCCACTAGTAGGTGATGTGAAGGACCTCTCCCTGAGGTCCTGAAGAGCCAATGCCAGTCTGAGTAGACAATACTGACCTTGATGGACTGAGGGTCTGACTCAGGATAAAGGCAGCTTCACTGACTGGGCTGTGGCTTACTGGTAGAACATCTGCTTGGAATGCAGAAGTTCCTAGGTTCAATCTCCATCATCTCCAGGGCAAAAAAAGAGGATCAGGTAGGAGGTGATGTGAAAGACCTCAAGTTGAGACCCTGGAGAGCCACTGCCAGTCTAAATAGACGATACTGTCCTTGATGGACCGATGGGAAAGACCTCTCCCTGTGACCCTGGCAGTAGATGATGGGAAAGACCTCCGCCTGAGACCCCGGAGAAATGCTGCCAGTCTGAGTAGACGATACTGACCTTGATGGACCAAGGATCTGATTCAGTTATGAGGCAACTTCATGTCTTCAGGTTTGAGCTCCCTTCTCAAGGAGCACGCGGGAGTTCCACGGAAACCGTTCTCTTTGCTATTCCTCTTTGCTCCTCGCCTGGGACTTGGGAGGCCAATGGTTTCCCCCTACCAAGCTGCGCATGCAAGGAAGTGTGTGATTTATGGAAGTTATTACTCATGATGATAAAGAGCTCGAAGGTTAATTTATATTTAATTGTTTTAAACAAACCTAGGAGGGAAAGTGCATGACTTTTGTTCCCAAGGGACTGGACATGCAACGTACCTCCAGATGGCAGCCCGGCTATAAGCACAGACCCTTAAGGGCCCCCCCCCGGCAATTTATTTCTGCAGTAAACCCCCCAGGTACACCTTGCCTACACCCTCGGTGGCCGGGGGGGGGGGGGCAGAACCATTACATTGCGGAGGGGCGGGGGTTCTCCTACCAGTTGAGCCACAAGACCCGAGAGAATGCAAACAACTGCAGGCAACCCAGAATCTTTGAGCCAAGGGATCGGTAGATGCGGGGAGGATTTTATACAAATAAGGAACAAAAGCTGGGCAGCTGTGCTCACAAACAAAGCAGATTAATATAAGACAGAGGCAGCCTGGCTGAGGACATTGCCTTTCCTTTCCAGAGACGGAGAGATTCAAGAATACCTTCCCCGTGTCCCAGTTCGGCCCACGATACCGGGCTCGCGAGCCGGGGTCCCTTCTTCGAGTTGCAAAGCGTTTCCACGATTTCTCGCCAAAAGAAATTGGATTCTTTCCACCGTTTGAGAGGGCAGCAAAGCAAAGGGCTGTATCATTAGGTCAGAGCTGATTACCGAGAACAAGGGCAATTTTCTTTACATCTGAGTAAAGCTGGGTGGGAAACCGGGGGGGGGGGGGAGAAAGTACGTTTGGGAGTCGCCGAGAGACTGTCGAAAATCCTTCTCGATGGGAGCAATTTAACTACATTTTAATATAGATGGTATTTTCTATTAATGTCAGGACGGAAACGTATTGCTCTGCATATCTCATCGCCGGGCCTATCTCCGCATCTGTCTGAGTCAACTTCGGTGACCGCTTTAATATTCACTTTACAATTAATGCAGCTTCTTCTCTTTTTTTATGGCTCGCGAGAAAGTAAACCAATTCCAGCCCAGCTCCTCAGTATTGAATTTATTATAAAAAGTTATGTACTTAAAACTCCTATAATGAAACCGGAGGCATCATGAGATATTAACCCGGAGTTAATGCTGAGAAAGCCAGTTTGAATAATTCAATTCATGTCACCTTAAGTATCTTTTCAAATGGAATTAACTTTATCTCGCCAAAAAAGGGAAAGCGCCACGTTCCAGTTACTGATTATTGACTCCGCCAGGGCCCCCCCCCCCGCCGTCTTAAATCATCACAGCGCCCTCCCCTGCACACACCGAGTTTGGGGACATGTTGTCAAGGCTGGACCAACCAAATAAGAGTTCCAAACCCCGCCCCTGGATACAAGCATCCCCACCTCCCGGAGACTTAACATGCAGGTTAGTTTCACATTTTGGCCTGGAATCTGCTTTTTTTGGCAAAATCCTAACCCAAATTCATAAAGGGTAGCAGCTCTATCAAAACACGACAGGCACTGTTTCCTCAAAACAGCTTCCAAAAATGGAACAGTCACCTTCACGGAAGACAGGCAAGGAACACTATTAGACTAGATGGGCCACAGTCTTGACCCAGAATGGCTAGGAAGCTGCCCTGGCTGTGGTTTTCATAGGTATATTTTCCCCAAACATCATAACACGCTTCTATTTCTACAAGGTTCTTGCTGACTGTTGGCTTGGATTCCTTGGAAGGTTTCCACCAACTGATGGACTTTCCGCCTGCCAAAGTGCAACTTTCTTGACTTCCCTCTCTCCCTGAAGCCTGAAATCCTTCTGCCCATGAAAATGCTATGGTGGACCCAAGCCATTATCCAGTCCCTTCACCGTGTGACCCCCCCCCCCACCCCACCCCCCAATACTCTTTTAAGAGGTCTTTTGATCATCATTTGAATTCTGAAAAGCAAGCAAAGGAAAAACAAAAGGACTCCGCTGGCTTAAGGGTTGTATGGCCACTGACTTGACCACACAAACACATTCCTGGGAATCCAGTACCTTTAGCAGAACTTTCTTTGGAAAACAGTGAAATCGGACACTTCTTTGACAAAAATTAAGTCTCTGAAGTAGGATATATATCAAGTAGTTGGCTATTTGTGGCTTCTGAGTAATTTATAGGGCAAACCCAGTGATGTGATGAATGCAGTCTCCTCCTCTAAACGGGAGTGAATTGTGTTTACAAGTTGGTGGCGGGGAACAGAAGGTGGACTGGATTAAATCAGTTTCAGGAGGTGGCCACTCTGCTCCACGGTAGAACAGCTAGAGATTTGAGCCCAGAAGCACCTTAAACACCAACATTTTCGGGGTTTGAGGTTTCGAGAGTCAAAACTCCTCTTTGTCCGATCTGATGAAGGAAGCTCTGATTCTCGGAAGCTCACACCCTGAAAATCTTGCTGGTCTCTCAGGTGCTAGCGGACTCAGATCTAGCTCGATTTTAATCAGACGTGGGCTTGAGCAAGACTGGATAAATCCCCGTTGTGTTCAAAGGCCTACTGCATGCCCCAGTTATCCCAGAAGGTCACTGCCGTAAGCTTCATGTGGCTGAACCTGCCAGTGTCTCAGCCCACACTCGTGTGCCTAATGAAGCCAATGTGAGCCGCAAAACCTGCACACTATGATTATCCAGTTAAGATCCAAGCTCCCACTCCTTTATCCCTTTGGTTATGTACAGACCAAGGGGCCAAACCACACATGTGCACAGCACCTTGCAATGATTCATCGCGGTAAGTCTGTCTCGGGTCTATGAGATCCACGAAACCCTGAACAAACTGAGACCATGACCTCATCTCCTGGTGAAGGCAAAGTCAGACGTAAGCAACATTATGTTTCCACTAAAGTCAGTTGCTGGCTTTAAATTAAAAAAAAAAAACATATAAAAACAAATTGTTATTATATACAGTGCAAGCAATCCCAGTAAATAGATCGAGATGGGTAGCTGGGTTAGTCTGTCTGTAGCAGTAGAGAGAGCAAAACTCCAGCAGCACCTTAAAAACTATGTGGCAGGATATCCCAAGGATTTATCAAAATTCTGCAGGGCCTGCAAGACGGAGCTCTTCCGCCAAGCGTTTGAGTGAGATGCCCCATTAAATTGCCTAACATCAACCGAGTAGCCTATGCCCTATAATCCACTCTTGGCTGCCTGCTCTAAAACCTGCGCCCATGCTAAGGAACCATGTAATAAGGAGACAGCCACCAGCTGTAGATTCCCCCCATTGCGGCCGATAAGGACAGTCTTTTTGCCCCATCGTATACATGTTGCACCTTCTGAATTTTGTTTTTTATGGTTTTAATTTGTTCTGAATCTCTTACTGTTTTTATGATGCCCCTGAGCCTGCTTTGGCGGGGAGGGTGGGGTATGAATTAAATAAATATAGTGTTACAGTTTCTGAGTCTTCTGATAACAAAATTCCAGCGACCTGTAACAATTTGTGAATGCCCCGATAACAAATGAATTAAGTATCATCACTGAGATTCTACAGAAAGCGGTGTTGTTTACATGAGAAGTTATTCACGGTATGGTGTAAGCCCTTTCCCCAATTTCTCCATGTCCTTCATTACGACCCACTCGAATGCTAAACTATTAAAATTCTGGGTGGGGGGGAACATCTTGATGTTTGCACACTATGCTACGATCAGCAGCTTTCTTCACGTTACTGATCCGGAGCTTGCTTTAAACAATAAGCTCCTAGGTAAAGGTAAATGTTTCCCTTGCTCAAAAGCCAGTCAAATATGACTCTAGGGATGCAGTGCTCATCCCCGTTTCCAAGCTGAAGAGCCAGCGCTGTCTGAAGACTTTTCCGTGGTCATGCGGCCGGCATGCCTAGACGCCGAGGCGCATGGAATGCTGTCACCTTCCCACCGAAGTGGTACCTATTTATCTACTTGCAATTTCTTGCTTTCGAACTGCTAGGTTGGCAGGAGCTGGGGCCAGAGACGGGAGCTCGCTCCGTCACGCGGCACTCGGGTCTCGATCTGCTGAACTACCGACCTTCCGGTCTGCAGTTCAGTGTCTTTTGTTAGTCTTTAAGGTGCACCTGGACTCTTGCTCTTTTCTATTTCCATGAAGATAGTTTCAGAGAGTAGCCGTGTCGGTCTGCAGTAGAACAACTACATCCGAGTCCAGTAGGCGCCTTGGATACCAACAAGATTTTTGGGGTACAAGCTTTCGAGAGTCAGAGGTCTGGGCACTTTGACTCTTGAAAGCTCGTACACCGAAATTATCGTTCGTCTCTACGGTGCTGCTGGACTCGAATCTAACCACGCCTCAGTACGGTGCTGTGAGTCCATTCTACAAGGATGCCTGGTCACAAAGGCAGTTCTGTACGGCCACAAGTGTGTTTATCTGCGGGCAGGCAAGAAACTCACCTGATGCTCCTTCTGTTTGGCGGCCTCGAGCTCCGAGAGGGAGTGCGTGAGCTTTTCTTGCTGCTCGGAGAGATACTTCTGATAGAGGCTCAGCAGCTCCTGGCATTCTCGGTACTGCTGCTGCAGGGGTGAGGCGGCGAGTTAAGGATGAAAACGTTCCTCGGGGAAGAAAACAAAATCAAACTCACAACGATATAGCCTGTGAAAATCTGGTTCAGCAGCCTGGGTGAGGGAGAAAGAAAACACTGAACAGAAGGCTGACTCTTTCAGAATCTCTAGAAAGAAAAGGTTAGGGCGACGGTGGGCAAAAGATGTGTCTCTCCTCGGCTATGTTCCAGACTCAATGCCAGAATGCGTGTCAAAAAAATTACTCGGTTTTGCTCGGTAATTTTGGTCATGGAGAGCAGGGGTTCCCAACCTTTTCCGAGCCTGTGGGCAACGTTGGAGTTCTGACACGGGATGGTGGGCGCGGCCGCAAAACGGCCGCCGCAAAATGGCTGCCTCAGGAGGCGGAGTCTGGAAGCCAGCGGCTGCTGCAGCTTATCTTCACTCACACAGTGAAGATCCCTGAGCTGGGGTGGCAGCTGCTGTGGAACCAACATTTTAAAGAAACCTGCAGCCAATTAGATGCCCAGTGCCCTATTAGAAACCATGCTGCGCAAAAGCCCCACCTGGCTCCACCAGCTTTCTATAAAGAATTGGCAGGTGCCAGAAAAGGCGTCAGTGGACACCATGTTCGGGACTCCTGATATAGAGACTTCCACGTTTATACGTAAGTCCCCCTCTTCAGGGGAACATTTCAGGCATCCATCCCCCTACCACCACATCGAGCAGGTGTCTCCAACCTTCTTGAGCCTGTGGGCACCTCTGACACAATGTGGTGGATGCAACCACGAAACGTCTATCATGAAATGGCTGCCGCAGCTTACCTTCAATTACACCGCTACCATAGCATTTAAAAAAAAAAAAAAAAAGTCTGTTCAGCCAATCAAATCTTTAATGGTCACTCAGATGCCCTGCTGGGCAAAAGGCCCACCGATCTAGAGCCACGTCCCAAAAACACTTGGTGGGCACCAGCTGTTAGAGCACCAGCCCATGGGAACTATGCTGGGAATCCCTGACACAGCGCTGTGCCTCTCAACTTTGGTTAAAGCAAGAAGAAGAAGAAGCACAAGGAGGAGGAGGAGGAGACAGAAGGAGGAGGAGGAGGAGAAGACAGAAGAAGGAGGAGGTTTTATAACCCACTCTTCACTACCCAAAGGAGTCTCGGTGCGGATTAAAATCACCTTCCCTTCCTTTCCCCCGCAACAGACACCCTGTGAGGTGGGTGGGGTTAAGAGAGCTCTGAAGAACTGCTCCTGAAAGCTGAAAACTGCTCTGAGAGAGCTGTGACCGGCCCAAGGTCACCCAGCTGGCTGCATGTGGACTGGGGAATCAAACCCGGTTCTCCAGATTACAGTCCGCCACTCTTAATCACTACACCAAACTGGCTCTCGAAATATGCCTCTTGCACATGCCAACATGTAACTGTTTCATCAGTGATGGAATCTCCACCACTGGCCGTGTTCCTCACCCACACGGCTCATTCCCTCAAGCCTCAAGAGCTGAATGTCCCACCACGCCTTCCAAAGCAATGTGCAGGAGAAACAGCAGAACTCAACAGGCAAGCGCTAGAGAGGGGAGACAAAATTAGAAGCGTTGCTAAAAACCGGGCAGACCCAAAACAAAGATGCAACCGGCATTAAGTGTGGATGATTTATTCATCAGCAGTCCGCATGGTCATCAATTTGCCTGCCTACATTCCCACATGCAAAGCCTTCCGCGAGCTCCCAGCGGCTCAAACGCAGGCGCAGCCTGGCAGGCCTTTCAGAGACCGACGACAAATTTTGGACAGTGATCTAGAGGCGCAACTAACTGTGGCATTTGCAAGGATATTAGCAAAAGCGCCCTGCTTTCGCTTGCAGCATTGAAATTCCAGAAGGAGATAAATCGGCTCTTCACCTGTCACTGTGTAATTCCCTCCCTTGCTCATTTAACATGGCGAACTACTTCCTCGCCATCTCCCCCCCCCCATCCATGTCTGTTCCTCTCCCCTTTCCCGAGCTTTTAATTATACATGCAGACAAGACGAGGGCTCGCTGTCCAAAGAGATTCCTCCCAAGGAAAGCTTTAAACAACAAGTTGTCACAATTAAAGAAGGGAAGCGAGCGCACCCCTTCTTCCGACAGCAAGACAGCGGAGATGCGCTGTGAGCTAATCGCTAAGTCCCGGCAAATTCGTGTTGAAGTTATTATTATTATTTTTTTTGCCAATTACAGTCCTAGAAAGTAAGGCCGCTGCTTTGTAGTTCCCTCTTATTAATCCTGCTTCTCGCGATGGGCTCGCCAAGATTTGAAAGATACGCTTCTATATTCCTGTAAAACCCAGCACCCCACTGGTCCTGACACGAATTCACAAATGATTTCCGGGTATAAGCTTCGAGAGCCATAAGAACAGAAGAGAAGGCAATGTTGGATCAGGCCAATGGCCCATCCAGTCCAACACTCCGTGTCACACAGTGTCCAAAAACACCAGGTGCCCTCAGGAGGTCCAGCAGTGGGGCCAGGACACTAGAAGCCCTCCCACTGTTGCCCCCCCACCCCAAGCGCCAAGAATACAGAGCATCACTTGCCCCAGACTGAGAGTTCCTATCTATACCTTGTGGCTAGTAGCCACTGATGGACCTCTACTCTTAAGAACATAAGAGAAGCCAATGTTGGATCAGGCCAGTGGCCCATCCAGTCCAACACTCCGTGTCACACAGTGTCCAAAAACACCAGGTGCCCTCAGGAGGTCCAGCAGTGGGGCCAGGACACTAGAAGCCCTCCCACTGTTGCCCCCCCACCCCAAGCACCAAGAATACAGAGCATCACTTGCCCCAGACCGAGAGATCCTGTCTATACCTTGGGGCTAGTAGCCACTGATGGACCTCTACTCTTAAGAACATAAGAGAAGCCAATGTTGGATCAGGCCAATGGCCCATCCAGTCCAACACTCCGTGTCACACAGTGTCCAAAAACACCAGGTGCCCTCAGGAGGTCCAGCAGTGGGGCCAGGACACTAGAAGCCCTCCCACTGTTGCCCCCCCCCCACAAGCACCAAGAATACAGAGCATCACTTGCCCCAGACTGAGAGTTCCTATCTATACCTTGTGGCTAGTAGCCACTGATGGACCTCTACTCTTAAGAACATAAGAGAAGCCAATGTTGGATCAGGCCAATGGCCCATCCAGTCCAACACTCCGTGTCACACAGTGTCCAAAAACACCAGGTGCCCTCAGGAGGTCCAGCAGTGGGGCCAGGACACTAGAAGCCCTCCCACTGTTGCCCCCCCACCCCAAGCACCAAGAATACAGAGCATCACTTGCCCCAGACCGAGAGATCCTGTCTATACCTTGGGCTAATAGCCACTGATGAACCTCTGCTCCAGATGTTTATCTAATTCCCTCTTGAAGCCGCTTATGCTTGTAGCCGCCACCACCTCTTGTGGCAGTGAATTCCACGTGTTAATCACTCTTTGGGTGAAGAAGGACTTCCTTTTATCCGTTCTAACCTGACTGCTCAGCAATTTCATGGAGTGCCCACGAATTCTTCTATTGTGAGAAAGGGAGAAAAGGACTTCTTCCTCTACCTGCTCTATCCCATGCATAATCTTCCTCTACCTGCTCTATCCCATGCATAATCATGTCACCCCTCAGCCATCGTTTCTCCAAGCTAAAGAGCCCCAAGTGCTTCAACCTTTCTTCGTAGGGAAAGTGTTCCAACCCTTTCATCATTCTAGTTGCCCTTTTCTGCACTTTTTCCAATGTTAGAATATCCTTTCTGAGTCAACCCTCCCTTTGTCAGACTGGACTCAAATCTAGCTGTTCCACTGTAGACCAGCAAGGCTGCCCACTGAAACTAATTCACCCATGTTCCACTGAAGGAACGGGGCACGGCCAGCCTGGGAAAGATGACTTCCGGTGGAGACATGAGAGTACTCCTCAAAAATCTGAAGGGCAGGTACATGGAAGGGAGTGAAGTTCTGTTCTCCGCTTTCCCGATTTCAGTTGACAATTAGGAGAAACTTCCTATCGGTGGCAACAGTGGTCCAGCAACGGAACCAACGGCCATTGAGGACAAGGGGGAGATGGACTCTTCCTCAATGGAGAATCACAGAGACTGAACAACCGTCTGTCATGGATGCTCTTACTTTGGACTTCCTGCATTTAGCAAGGGGCAGACTAGATAGGCCTTGACGTGGACAGGTCAGGCTAGCCAGATCTCAGAAGCTAACCAGGGATAGCTCTGGAATTGTAGAATTGTAGAGTTGGAAGGGATCTCCAGAGTCATGTAGTCCAACCCTCTATACAATGCAGGAAATTCAGAACTACCTCCCCCCATACCCCCCGTGACTCCTGCGCCATGCCCAGAAGATGGCAAAAAACCTCCAGGATCTCTGGCCAAACTGGCCTGGAGAAAATTGCTTCCTGACCCCAAAGCAGTGATCGGCATTCCCCTGGGTTGTAAGAAAGGGCCCTGCCTGATACTTGGATGGGGGACCACCACAGAAGTCCAGGGCCGCTATGCAGAGGCAGACAATAGCAAACCATCTCTGAACAACTCTTGCCTTGAAAACCCCACAGGATTGCAATAAGTCGGCTGCGACTTGATGGCAAAAAATAATAATGAATAAGTAGCCTATAAGAACCCTTCCAGCTCAAGGACTATCATACACATACACACACAGAGAGAGAAACACACACACACACCCATGCACTGACACCTCCTCTGTAAGCTCTGTCTTGTTTGGAGGGGCTGTGGTTCAGTGGTAGAGCCTCTGCTAGGCATGCAAAAGGTCCCAGGTTCGATCCTCAGCACCTCCAGTTAAAAAGATGAGGCAGGACATGATGTGAGAGAGAGCCACTGCCAGCGTGAGTTGACAGTACTGACTGTAATGGACCGTAGTCTGATTCAGTATGACACAACTTCATTTGTAGGTTGGGGAAGGGCCATGGCTCAGGGGTGGGAAATCTGCTTGGCATGCAGCAGGTCCCAGGTTCAATCCCCGGCATCTCCAATTAAAAGGACCATGCAGGAGGTGATGGGAAAGACCTCTCCCTGAGACCCCGGAGAATCGCTGCTACACTGAGTAGACAATATTGACCTTGATGGAACAGTGGTCTGATTTAGCATAATGCAACTTCATATTTAGGTTAGGGAAAGGCCATGGATCAGTGACAGAGCTTCTGCTTAGCATGCAGAAGGTCCCAGGTTCAATCCCCGGCATCTCTAGTTAAAAGACCAGGCAGGAGGTGATGGGAAAGACCTCTGCCTGAGACCCTGGAGAGCTGTAAAGAGGGGCTGTGGCTCAGTGACAGAGCCTCTGCTTAGCATGCAGAAGGTCCCAGGTTCAATCCCCAGCATCTCTAGTTAAAAGACCAGGCAGGAGGTGATGGGAAAGACCTCCACCTAAGACCCCGGAGAATCGTTGCTACACTGAGTAGACAATATTGACCTTGATGGAACAGTGGTCTGATTTAGCATAATGCAACTTCATATTTAGGTTAGGGAAAGGCCATGGATCAGTGACAGAGCTTCTGCTTAGCATGCAGAAGGTCCCAGGTTCAATCCCCGACCTCTGCCTGAGACCTTGGAGAGCCTCCGCCAGTCTGAGCGGACAACACGGACCTTGATGGATTGATGTTCTGATTCAGTAGAAGGCAGCTTCCTGTGTTCACGTGTCCTACGCTAAGATGAAATCACCTGTGCTGGACACACGGCCGTGGAGAGCCCATGGCTACCTCACTCCATTAGTTCCCAATTTGTGCATGAGTGCTCTGCTGTCTGCAAATGCTACCTGAATACCCCCAGAGAAGAAAACCTTGCTGTTGGAGGCGATAGCTTGACTCCTCCCACCCTTGAGTAGCGAGAAAGCCCCCACAAGGGGTTTTCTCTTTGACCCAGGAAGGTTCAGACAGGCAGCAAAACCAGGTACTTCCTGACCAACGCTCCCTCTAAGCTGCGGAGTCTTGTGAACAAAAATTCTACTCTGTGAGCGGCCGGCATTCAAGGTGTGAGCGAGCGATTTGGCGGCTGCATAAATCAGTTTGCTCTGGGGCCCTCCTTCCACAGCCAAGACAAAAATGTGTGAGCTGGAGGCTAAAAAGCTGTGAGCTAGCTTGCACGGACTCAGCTTAGAGGGAACACTGCTCCTGACACCAAGGCCAAAGAACACGTCTTGTTTGCAATGCATTCACTTGGTGCCCTGAAACAAGGCAGAAAGCCTAAGCCGGGGTTTAAATAAGCTAATTGTGTTTCCCAAGCCGACAGATGCAGGGCTCGGGCTGTTTTACAGCCTGGCGTGTTTTTCTCAGTGCACAAACCGAGTTTTTTGTGTTCGTTTGTTTTTTAAAAGAGGCTGAAATGATTTGTGGCGGTCTCCGGAGTCTTTGCCAGTGATGATGTATATAAAAGGAATTTTTTTACGCCCGCTGTAACCGCCGGCAGTAATGTTTATAGCAGGTGAACATATTAGCCTGGACGCAGGGCATGAATTTTACTCTTGAAAAAGTCCGTCCGTTTATACAGCCCGAGAGTTAAATGTCGGCATTTGAAGACAAATTACAGGGCAATTCATTGAAAGAAACCCCCGTTATATGGCAGAATAGGAATGACGGCTGGTCCCACTGTCAACGGACTTTGAGCTCCTGCGCTGTCTTCCCGCAGGGGCGTCCCAGAACGGAACGCATCCAGCTTATGTAGCTAAGAGATTCTTCCTCAATGAAGCCAGGGCAGCCAGGGGGACCAAAATTCATGGCTTCAGGAGACACACACAGTAACAGAAGCAAAATTGCATTGACCTCCTAATTATCAAAACGATTCGAATGAAGTAGGGACGTTTGCCCTGGCCTGGATAGTCCCGATCTTGGAAGCTAAGCAGGGTCAGCCCTGGTTAGTATTCAGATGGCAGACCACCAAGGACGACTGGGGTACAGGGGTGCTATGCAGAGGCAGGCAATATCAAACCGCCCCTGAATGTCTCCTGCCCTGAAAATTCTACAGGGGGGGGCGCCGTATTGTTCAGCTTTGTACCTTTCTTCCGTTGCTCTTTCACAGCGATTTATTATGAATGAGGGTTTTTTAATAAGCGGAAACAGAACAATTTATGTACACGCGAGCGGCCATAAAACACGTAGCAGGCCGTTTTGCATAAGGGCACCTCCCTAGTTTAGAACTCTCTATTCGGCGGATTCTGCACTGAGCAGGGGGTTGGACTAGATGGCCTGTATGGCCCAACTCTGTGATTCTATGATTAACGGATGTGGCTTTTTAGGGTCATGTAAAAGCATGGGCAGTGGCTGAAGTGGTTAAGACGCTGAACTGCGGACAGGAAGGTCGGTAGTTCAGCAGCTCGAGACCCTAGTGCTGGATGACGGGGTGAGCTCCCGGCTCTGGTCTCGGCTCCTGCCAACCTGGCAGTTTGAAAGCAAGAAATTGCAAGTAGGTAAATAGGTACCGCTTCGGTGGGAAGGAGACAGCGTTCCGTGTGCCTCGACATCTAGTCATGCTACCACATGACCACGGAGAAGTATTTGGACAGCGCTGGCTCTTCGGCTTGGAAACGGAGATGAGAACCGCCCCCTAGAGTCATATTCGACTGGCTTTTGAGCAAAGGAAACTTTTACCTTTACCTAAAAGAATGGGAAGCCGCCTTATATGGCATCAGGCTATTGGTCCATCTGACCCAGTACCATCTACTCTGATTGGTGGTGGCAAACTAAGGATTTATAGTGGTTATGGTGCCTAACTTGGGGACGGGGAAGCCGGTACACAATAAAAACATTCAGAAATTATGTTCTTTTCCAGAGATGAAAAGACACTGTTTAAGTTAATCCTTTTCCTGTGTTCAGCTTGATATTCAAATATATGAGTGTATGATCCTGTTTCTGTCCAAGCAATGCTTCCCTTTGTTCGTTACAAAGTTTGTGCTTTCTACTTCCAGATTCTCAGACAGGAAAAAAAAAAACCAAGAGGCGTGCGTCAAGGCACAGTGACGTTCCCTCTCTAATGTGGGGGTGGATTTGTAAGTTTGTTTGTAGAACCCACCTTTCTATTTTGAAATCCCATAAATATTCCAAGCACAATTTTATACGCCAAGTGATAAATTATGTATTTCATCGCATTACAACAGCAACAAAAAATCTGGTTCAAATTTGAATTTCCATTTTTTCCCCCCCTACAACACCATTTTTTTCATGGCTTCAAAATGCCCAGAAATTTTCTTTCTTTCTTTAGGCTAGGAATGAGGAAGCCCAGGTTCAAATCTCCATACTACTAAAAAGCTCAGTGGGGCACTCTCACAGACTGACCAACTCCATTGGGTTGTTGTGAGGCTGAAATTGAGAGGGGAAGAACCTTGTACACCAATGATGTTTATCCCACAGGTCAGGACCTCCAGATGGGTTGTGGGCAACTGCAGAGCCTCTCCCCCTCCCTGGCTTTCAGAAGAACTCTGCTGACCACCTGGGGAGATCATGGGTGAAGTTCCTCCTGCCTCTTTCTCAAAGCACAGTAACAGGATCAACAGGGCGGCAAGGGAAGGTCATTCAGCAGTGGAAAAGACTCTCCCCCCCCCCCCCCGCCAGGCCACCGTACCCACTCTGCTGGCCAATTCTGCGATGCTCTTTCCATGCTAGCAGTGTGGAGTCCCTGTCCACTGACATCATAACCCTGGCTCCTCTTTTTTCCTGTCATGTGACCCTGATCACTTCCTGTGACGTAGTATCAGCTCAGCGGGTCCAGGGCTGTCACATGGGCACTCAAGATGGGATCCAAGGCCTGAAAGGTTGGCGTAGCACGACCTTTGAAGAGAAGGATGGAAATCTAGCAATCACCCCTGCACACTCTTCAGCAGAGGTTTCTACACAGCCTAGCTCCCGGAGACCTTTCTAACTGACGCGCCAAAGACTGAACCTGGGACCTTCTGAATGTAGAGCAGGTGCTCTATTGATAAGTTCGCTCTCCTCCCACTTAGGGTGGCCCATCTGGCATCGACCGGAGCCCAGGCCTTTTCCATCCTGGCTCCGGCTCTGTGGAATGGGTGAGAGGGGCACGCTCCTCGGAGATCTTCAGGAGGCGCTGCCAGGCCGGCCTGCCTGTTTGCCAGGGCTTTTGAGGGGGTTTGAATGGCAAGCATCCGGAAGGGGGGGGATTTGGGGTCCGTTATTTTATTTTGGGGGGTTTAGCTGGGGATGTAAGTTGCATTGAACCACAAGGAAAGGTGGGATAGAAAATGTGCTAATAAATAAATAAATAAATAAGAGCCCCTGAATTAATTCTCAAAAGGAATAGTCCTTCCGTCCCCAAGGCGGCTTTTCTGGCATTTCAACTTGGGAGCTCAGCCACTAAACCAGAAATCACACTCCATGCCTCTTGTCCTGTTCTTCACGGATACTCTTCGAATTTCTTCCAGGCAGAGAGATATGTCTGCTTTACTGGACAATATTGCTTTCCTTGATTTCACGCAGAGCACACACAGTTGCTACATAAAAACTCCAACGTACAGAAAAAAAGTAACGAATTCAAAAATATGCCCACGAAACCAGAGGTG
The DNA here is from genome assembly GCA_029233225.1 of Lepidodactylus listeri. Lineage (NCBI taxonomy): Eukaryota > Metazoa > Chordata > Lepidosauria > Squamata > Gekkonidae > Lepidodactylus > Lepidodactylus listeri. The sequence continues at coordinate 4,907,364 of JARCFY010000004.1, read as the reverse complement.
AACAGAGACCGCAGAGCCTTTGAAACTTCCCTAGCTATTGTCTGAGCTGCTATGATGTCACAGAAGGCTTGCGAACATTCTAACTGTAACCAATAGCCAACAGAATGGGTGAAGAGAGAGAGAGAGAAACAACACCATGACTTTGAATGAAGAGGGGCCACTGAAGATGACTGTGCCCAACCCCCTCAGCACTGGGCTATGTAGTGGTTGAGGGGAAGTACCGGAGGTGGGAATAACAATCCTCCGGTTATATCTGATTCTGTTTTCACCGTGGACTGTCCTGAACATTCCACACGCTCCAAAATCAGTTGGCTCCCTGATGTGTCACTCAGAAGCTGTCCCTATCCACTGGCTGTGAGTACTCGCATGCCATTGGCTGCATGCTGGGTCTGCTCCTCTTCCCCACCCACTACTTCAGCCACTGTGCCCTGTCAGAATTTCTGGCAGATGGCTTTCTCTCTTGACGAAGATGCTTCTCTTGCTTGCCTCCTGTGTGGGACCAACTGTTCCCTTAGCGGCTGTTGGTAGGTGTAACAAAACAGCAGTTACCTGTGTTTGTAAGATGGCTGCTGTCTGTGGTAAAATGTTTCCCCATAAGGTTCAATTGAGCTGTAGTTGCAGAGAGGGGCCTGCAGGTGTATCACTCACTGGGTTGAATGGAGCTTCCTCATTTGCTGGCCCACAGTTCCCAGCTGCCCCAAAGCCAAAAAGAGTGGGAAAAGAGGGTGACATGGCAGTCAAGGCTTCAATGCCCTCCAAACCAGCTATTCCCTCTTGGGGAACCATTGTTGCCAATCTCCAGGTGAGGGCTGGAGATCACTCAGAATTACAACTGCTCTCCAGATAGCATTGATTAGTTCCCCTGGAGAAAATAGTCGACTCTGGTCCTTATACCGTGCTGAAATCCCCCCCCCCCCCCATGACAGCCAATGTGACATGGCAGTCAGGGCTTCAGAGCATGGTAGAGGCTGCAGGTGGGGGGGGGGGGGAAATGGAAAGCTGAACAGTGAGGGGAAAATAAAGAAAGTTTGATGCTTGGCTGGGAAGGAGATAGGGTTGCCAACTCCAGGTGGGGAATTCCTGGAGATTTGAGGGGTGGAGCCTGGCGAGGCTGAGGTTTGAGGAGCAGTGGGGCCTCAGACAGGTACAATGCCATCGACTCTGCCCTCCAAACCAGCTATTCCCTCTTGGGGAACCACTGTTGCAGATCTCCAGGTGTGGGCTGGAGATCAGTTAGAATTACAACTGTTCTTCAGGTAGCAGAGATCAGTTCCCCTGGAGAAAATGGTAGACTCTGTGTCATTATACCCTGCTGAGGTCACCACAGCAAATTGACGCTGAATGCCCAAGGCCTTGGCACTCTCCCAGAGCCTCTTTCTAGAGCCCATTGTATTTATTTCCACAACGGGCTTTATTCCTAGTATGTAAATAAAGAATACATACAGGAAAGATAATTTCAGTTCTGAAATAGAACAGCTAGATTTGAGTCCAGGAGCACCTTAGAGACCAATGAGATATTCGAGTATGAGTTTTCCAGAGTCAAGGCTCACCTTGTCAGAAACATTCAGGCGAGTAGCTGTGTTGGTCTGAAGCAAACGAACAAATTTTGAGTCCAGGGGCACCTTTAAGGCCAAAAAAGTTTAATTCTGGGTATAAGCTTTTGTGTGCATGTACCCTTCTTCAGATATCTAAAGAAGTGTGCATGAACACATTCTGGGTATAAGCTTTCGTGTGCATGCAGACTTCTTCAGATATCTTAAGAAGTGTGCATGTACATGAAAACTTGTACCCAGAACTGAACTTTGTTGGTCTTAAAGATGCCACCGGACCCAAACTGCATCAGATACAAGTAGGGATGGAGATTTCAGAATCTGTATATTCCAGCCAGAAGGTGGGAGGGGTGTCACAGAGAAGGAACGCAGGATGTAAAGGCACAGTGCACATTGCAATCAACTAGATTAAAGTAGGGGAGAAATGCTTAGGGGCAGAAAATTAGCATCTGTAGTGAGACAAGAATCCTGTCTCCCTGTTCAGCCCTGGGGCTGAAGGCACCATTAAAAATACACCTGAAAATCTCATCTGCCATTCTCTTTTGTTCGCACAACAACGTCATATGCTCACCAGCGTAAAAACCATGATAGCTTTTCTAATTCCAACTGAACTCAAAAAAACTACACTCCACACTGTGAAACTTCTAGGAGGGCTCAAGTCGTTTTTAAAAACATGCCAGTGCGTCAAGCCAAGCGCGAGAACCAATATCATCTGGTGCGGAACATCCAGTGACGCACAAGCGGCACGCGCTGACGGCGCTCGCCAAATCGAACAGAGAGAGACACGTTTGCCTGTCCGTATTATTGCCCTGGGAAAGCAGAAAACCTACCTACTTCCCAGCAGGTTTATTACCTAAAATCTGAAGGTGCGGCAAAAAGACAGAAGGCAATAAAATGTTTTATGAACAACTTTACTTCTCCGGTTCCAATATAAGCGAGCTTATGTGGACTATTCGAGCTCACGTGAGCTCGGAACCTGCTGGGGAACTTCTCGCATGGCCCTCCTTTAATGAAAGAGCAGATTCTGCTGAAGCTGTGAACACGAGGACAGGCAATGTCCTCCAGAGACTCACAAAGTTCGGGAGATCAGCATGGGCAGGCACAAAAAAAAAAAAAGAGGAGAGGGAAAGACGAAGAAACATACAGCGAAATTTCGGCACAACAGAAGTGAGGCAGTTTCGGGGACTGTGTTGATAGCGAACCATCAGCGATGCAAACCCAGGGAAGAAAGAAGAAGAAGAAGAAGAAGAGATTGGATTTATACCCCGCCCTCCACTCCCCAAGGGAGTCTCAGAGCGGTTTACAAACTCCTCTCCCTTCCCCTCCCCACAACAGACACCCTGTGAGGTAGGTGGGGCTGAGAGAGCTCTTTCCCAAGCTGTCCTTGAGAGAACAGCTGGTACAGAGCTATGGCTTGCCCAAGGTCACCCAGCAGGTGCAAGTGGAGGAGTGGGGAATCAAACCCGGTTCTCCCAGATTAGAGTCCGCGCACTTAACCACTACACCAAGTCAAGTCAAGTCAGCCTTTATTGGCATAAATTAAAAAAACAATTTCTGCATGTTAAAACCCGTTATAAACACATATATAAAAATTCTAAAAGAACCTTTGGCGCAACTTTAAGACCAGACAAAGAAACTTGGCCACCTTCTCTGTGGTGTCCGGACTGGAATCTCTTAGAAGTCTATGCACCTTGAGTGCATCAGAATAAGCAGCCATACTAGTTAACAAAGAATGTGAACGTGTGCTCCTTAGATCTACATGCAAGTCACAGTGCAAAAGAACATGAGTAATTGATTCCACACAGCTCTTTCTGCATGGGCAATAACTGGCCAAATGCGAAACCTTGTTGAATCTGCCATATAAGATGGCTGGTGGCATAGCATTGCATCTGGCCAGGGTAAACGCTCTGCGTTGCTGGGGTACCTGCAGAGATCTTAGGTATGAAGCTATCGGCCCTATTGGGACCACTACACCAAACTGGCTCTCAAACCCGGTTCTCCCAGATTAGAGTCCGCGCACTTAACCACTACACCAAACTGGCTCTCAAACACCAAACTCTAAAAGTTAAGTTGCTCACTTCTATTCCAAATGTCGTCGTTCCATTCTTGAACGGTATAGCTTTCCCATCAAGGAATGGCTAATACGGTTCCTATTGTGTGTGAAAGGAAATTAAATTTACATTCTTTGGGAATATGGTATCATAATTAGTTCGCGACTTGATTACACTTTGAAGTGAGCTGAGATGGCGTGCCGTGCATGCAAATGAGGAAAGTAGAGGTTACCTGCCTTAAAAGTTAAAAGAAAAAAAAGCACCCGTGTGCCAAAATAGGAGGAGAAAGAGTCCCAGGTCTCAGCTGGCACTGCCCGGAGAGCAAATTCAAATCTTCTTCCGTTCGCATCTGGCACCAATAAGGCCAGAGTAACTTAAAAGATGCAGCTTCCTAATCAGCTGAATGAGTTGTTTGGGAAAATAATCCTTCCATCTCCACCCACGCCACCTGCACGGTAGCTACTAACCTTGATTTTTTAAATCAGCGAGAAAGCAATAAGCTCCTCAACGCCAGTTAAAATTGCCAGTATGATTTATTCCAGCAAACAAGACAGAAATTTCACGGACAACTGGAGGAAGGTTTATAGACCCTTGTTCCTTCAGGTACTATTCGAAAAGCACAGATCTGAAGTTCTGACGTGTACGGGACAGCGGAGAACAACAAAACTGCTGAGGATGTTGCCGAAGCCGCTAATCGAATAAAATTTCAGAGCAGTCCCGGCATCGTATTCCGCTTCAGATCCACCTGGATTTGTTTTGCAGAATTATTACTTTTTAAATGTGGTCGGAGTCCCCAGAGATGTTCATGGGTTGTCACGAATGACAGTGACAAAGAAACGCCTCCCATTTGGACCCCTTCTGCCACTCTCCTGCAAGAGCACTTGCTTACCTCCCTTACTTTGTTCACTGGCAAAACCACAATTTCCCTCAACGGCATGACCCAAATCTGATTGGCTGCAGCAAGCCATAAGCCACTGAGCCACTGAGGTTACTGACACCGCAGCAGACAGCACTGCGAGACCCAGTGACTACATAGCGTCCCATTCTGTGGGCCCACCTGGAGAAAAGGTTCACGCTCACATTTCTATTTAGGAAAGTTTCCGCTCTGCTGTAATCAGTAGTTTTGAACATATGAAGCTGCCTTATATTGAATCAGCCCCTTGGTCCATTAAGGTCAGTATTGTCTACACAGACTGACCGTGGCTTTCCAGGGTTTCAGGCTGAGGTCTTGCACATCACCTGCTGCCTGGTCCTTTTTAATTGGAGATGCTGGGGACTGAACCTGGGACCTTCTGCATGCCAAGCAGAGGCTCTGCCACTGAGCCACTGAGGTCTTTCACATCTCCTACTGCCTGGTCCTTTTTAACTGGCGACGCCGGGGACTGGACCTGGGACCTTCTGCATGCCAAGCAGAGGCTCTGCCACTGAGCCACTGAGGTTTCTCACATCTCCTACCGCCTGGTCCTTTTTAACTGGCGACGCCGGGGACTGGACCTGGGACCTTCTGCATGCCAAGCAGAGGCTCTGCCACTGAGCCACTGAGGTTTCTCACATCTCCTACCGCCTGGTCTTTTTTAACTGGCGACGCCGGGGACTGGACCTGGGACCTTCTGCATGCCAAGCAGAGGCTCTGCCACTGAGCCACTGAGGTTTTTCACATCTCCTCCTGCCTGGTCCTTTTTAACTGGCGACGCCGGGGACTGGACCTGGGACCTTCTGCATGCCAAGCAGAGGCTCTGCCACTGAGCCACTGAGGTTTTTCACATCTCCTACCGCCTGGTCCTTTTTAACTGGCGACGCCGGGGACTGGACCTGGGACCTTCTGCATGCCAAGCAGAGGCTCTACCACTGAGCCACTGAGGTTTTTCACATCTCCTACCGCCTGGTCCTTTTTAACTGGCGACGCCGGGGACTGGACCTGGGACCTTCTGCATGCCAAGCAGAGGCTCTGCCACTGAGCCACGGAGGTTTTTCACATCTCCTACTGCCTGGTCCTTTTTAACTGGCGACGCCGGGGACTGGACCTGGGACCTTCTGCATGCCAAGCAGAGGCTCTGCCACTGAGCCACGGAGGTTTTTCACATCTCCTACCGCCTGGTCCTTTTTAACTGGCGACGCCGGGGACTGGACCTGGGACCTTCTGCATGCCAAGCAGAGGCTCTGCCACTGAGCCACTGAGGTTTTTCACATCTCCTCCTGCCTGGTCCTTTTTAACTGGCGACGCCGGGGACTGGACCTGGGACCTTCTGCATGCCAAGCAGAGGCTCTGCCACTGAGCCACTGAGGTTTTTCACATCTCCTACCGCCTGGTCCTTTTTAACTGGCGACGCCGGGGACTGGACCTGGGACCTTCTGCATGCCAAGCAGAGGCTCTGCCACTGAGCCACTGAGGTTTTTCACATCTCCTACCGCCTGGTCCTTTTTAACTGGCGACGCCGGGGACTGGACCTGGGACCTTCTGCATGCCAAGCAGAGGCTCTGCCACTGAGCCACTGAGGTTTTTCACATCTCCTACCGCCTGGTCCTTTTTAACTGGCGACGCCGGGGACTGGACCTGGGACCTTCTGCATGCCAAGCAGAGGCTCTGCCACTGAGCCACTGAGGTTTTTCACATCTCCTCCTGCCTGGTCCTTTTTAACTGGCGACGCCGGGGACTGGACCTGGGACCTTCTGCATGCCAAGCAGAGGCTCTGCCACTGAGCCACTGAGGTTTTTCACATCTCCTCCTGCCTGGTCCTTTTTAACTGGCGACGCCGGGGACTGGACCTGGGACCTTCTGCATGCCAAGCAGAGGCTCTGCCACTGAGCCACTGAGGTTTTTCACATCTCCTCCTGCCTGGTCCTTTTTAACTGGCGACGCCGGGGACTGGACCTGGGACCTTCTGCATGCCAAGCAGAGGCTCTGCCACTGAGCCACTGAGGTTTTTCACATCTCCTCCTGCCTGGTCCTTTTTAACTGGCGACGCCGGGGACTGGACCTGGGACCTTCTGCATGCCAAGCAGAGGCTCTGCCACTGAGCCACTGAGGTTTTTCACATCTCCTCCTGCCTGGTCCTTTTTAACTGGCGACGCCGGGGACTGGACCTGGGACCTTCTGCATGCCAAGCAGAGGCTCTGCCACTGAGCCACTGAGGTTTTTCACATCTCCTCCTGCCTGGTCCTTTTTAACTGGCGACGCCGGGGACTGGACCTGGGACCTTCTGCATGCCAAGCAGAGGCTCTACCACTGAGCCACTGAGGTTTTTCACATCTCCTACCGCCTGGTCCTTTTTAACTGGCGACGCCGGGGACTGGACCTGGGACCTTCTGCATGCCAAGCAGAGGCTCTACCACTGAGCCACTGAGGTTTTTCACATCTCCTACCGCCTGGTCCTTTTTAACTGGCGACGCCGGGGACTGGACCTGGGACCTTCTGCATGCCAAGCAGAGGCTCTGCCACTGAGCCACTGAGGTTTTTCACATCTCCTACCGCCTGGTCCTTTTTAACTGGCGACGCCGGGGACTGGACCTGGGACCTTCTGCATGCCAAGCAGAGGCTCTGCCACTGAGCCACTGAGGTTTTTCACATCTCCTACCGCCTGGTCCTTTTTAACTGGCGACGCCGGGGACTGGACCTGGGACCTTCTGCATGCCAAGCAGAGGCTCTGCCACTGAGCCACTGAGGTTTTTCACATCTCCTACCGCCTGGTCCTTTTTAACTGGCGACGCCGGGGACTGGACCTGGGACCTTCTGCATGCCAAGCAGAGGCTCTGCCACTGAGCCACTGAGGTTTTTCACATCTCCTACCGCCTGGTCCTTTTTAACTGGCGACGCCGGGGACTGGACCTGGGACCTTCTGCATGCCAAGCAGAGGCTCTGCCACTGAGCCACTGAGGTCTTTCACATCTCCTACTGCCTGGTCCTTTTTAACTGGCGACGCCGGGGACTGGACCTGGGACCTTCTGCATGCCAAGCAGAGGCTCTGCCACTGAGCCACTGAGGTCTTTCACATCTCCTACTGCCTGGTCCTTTTTAACTGGCGACGCCGGGGACTGGACCTGGGACCTTCTGCATGCCAAGCAGAGGCTCTGCCACTGAGCCACTGAGGTTTTTCACATCTCCTACTGCCTGGTCCTTTTTAACTGGCGACGCCGGGGACTGGACCTGGGACCTTCTGCATGCCAAGCAGAGGCTCTGCCACTGAGCCACTGAGGTCTTTCACATCTCCTACTGCCTGGTCCTTTTTAACTGGCGACGCCGGGGACTGGACCTGGGACCTTCTGCATGCCAAGCAGAGGCTCTGCCACTGAGCCACTGAGGTTTTTCACATCTCCTACTGCCTGGTCCTTTTTAACTGGCGACGCCGGGGACTGGACCTGGGACCTTCTGCATGCCAAGCAGAGGCTCTGCCACTGAGCCACTGAGGTTTTTCACATCTCCTACCGCCTGGTCCTTTTTAACTGGCGACGCCGGGGACTGGACCTGGGACCTTCTGCATGCCAAGCAGAGGCTCTGCCACTGAGCCACTGAGGTTTTTCACATCTCCTACCGCCTGGTCGTTTTTAACTGGCGACGCCGGGGACTGGACCTGGGACCTTCTGCATGCCAAGCAGAGGCTCTACCACTGAGCCACTGAGGTCTTTCACATCTCCTACCGCCTGGTCCTTTTTAACTGGCGACGCCGGGGACTGGACCTGGGACCTTCTGCATGCCAAGCAGAGGCTCTACCACTGAGCCACTGAGGTTTTTCACATCTCCTACCGCCTGGTCCTTTTTAACTGGCGACGCCGGGGACTGGACCTGGGACCTTCTGCATGCCAAGCAGAGGCTCTACCACTGAGCCACTGAGGTCTTTCACATCTCCTACCGCCTGGTCCTTTTTAACTGGCGACGCCGGGGACTGGACCTGGGACCTTCTGCATGCCAAGCAGAGGCTCTGCCACTGAGCCACTGAGGTTTTTCACATCTCCTACCGCCTGGTCGTTTTTAACTGGCGACGCCGGGGACTGGACCTGGGACCTTCTGCATGCCAAGCAGAGGCTCTACCACTGAGCCACTGAGGTCTTTCACATCTCCTACCGCCTGGTCCTTTTTAACTGGCGACGCCGGGGACTGGACCTAGGACCTTCTGCATGCCAAGCAGAGGCTCTACCACTGAGCCACTGAGGTTTTTCACATCTCCTACCGCCTGGTCCTTTTTAACTGGCGACGCCGGGGACTGGACCTGGGACCTTCTGCATGCCAAGCAGAGGCTCTACCACTGAGCCACTGAGGTCTTTCACATCTCCTACCGCCTGGTCCTTTTTAACTGGCGACGCCGGGGACTGGACCTAGGACCTTCTGCATGCCAAGCAGAGGCTCTACCACTGAGCCACTGAGGTCTTTCACATCTCCTACCGCCTGGTCCTTTTTAACTGGCGACGCCGGGGACTGGACCTGGGACCTTCTGCATGCCAAGCAGAGGCTCTACCACTGAGCCACTGAGGTCTTTCACATCTCCTACCGCCTGGTCCTTTTTAACTGGCGACGCCGGGGACTGGACCTAGGACCTTCTGCATGCCAAGCAGAGGCTCTACCACTGAGCCACTGAGGTCTTTCACATCTCCTACCGCCTGGTCCTTTTTAACTGGCGACGCCGGGGACTGGACCTAGGACCTTCTGCATGCCAAGCAGAGGCTCTACCACTGAGCCACTGAGGTTTTTCACATCTCCTACCGCCTGGTCCTTTTTAACTGGCGACGCCGGGGACTGGACCTGGGACCTTCTGCATGCCAAGCAGAGGCTCTGCCACTGAGCCACTGAGGTTTTTCACATCTCCTACTGCCTGGTCCTTTTTAACTGGCGACGCCGGGGACTGGACCTGGGACCTTCTGCATGCCAAGCAGAGGCTCTACCACTGAGCCACTGAGGTCTTTCACATCTCCTACCGCCTGGTCCTTTTTAACTGGCGACGCCGGGGACTGGACCTAGGACCTTCTGCATGCCAAGCAGAGGCTCTACCACTGAGCCACTGAGGTCTTTCACATCTCCTACCGCCTGGTCCTTTTTAACTGGCGACGCCGGGGACTGGACCTAGGACCTTCTGCATGCCAAGCAGAGGCTCTACCACTGAGCCACTGAGGTTTTTCACATCTCCTACCGCCTGGTCCTTTTTAACTGGCGACGCCGGGGACTGGACCTGGGACCTTCTGCATGCCAAGCAGAGGCTCTGCCACTGAGCCACTGAGGTTTTTCACATCTCCTACTGCCTGGTCCTTTTTAACTGGCGACGCCGGGGACTGGACCTGGGACCTTCTGCATGCCAAGCAGAGGCTCTGCCACTGAGCCACTGAGGTTTTTCACATCTCCTACCGCCTGGTCCTTTTTAACTGGCGACGCCGGGGACTGGACCTGGGACCTTCTGCATGCCAAGCAGAGGCTCGGCCACTGAGCCACTGAGGTTTTTCACATCTCCTACCGCCTGGTCGTTTTTAACTGGCGACGCCGGGGACTGGACCTGGGACCTTCTGCATGCCAAGCAGAGGCTCTACCACTGAGCCACTGAGGTCTTTCACATCTCCTACCGCCTGGTCCTTTTTAACTGGCGACGCCGGGGACTGGACCTGGGACCTTCTGCATGCCAAGCAGAGGCTCTGCCACTGAGCCACTGAGGTTTTTCACATCTCCTACCGCCTGGTCTTTTTTAACTGGCGACGCCGGGGACTGGACCTAGGACCTTCTGCATGCCAAGCAGAGGCTCTACCACTGAGCCACTGAGGTTTTTCACATCTCCTACCGCCTGGTCCTTTTTAACTGGCGACGCCGGGGACTGGACCTGGGACCTTCTGCATGCCAAGCAGAGGCTCTACCACTGAGCCACTGAGGTCTTTCACATCTCCTACCGCCTGGTCCTTTTTAACTGGCGACGCCGGGGACTGGACCTGGGACCTTCTGCATGCCAAGCAGAGGCTCTACCACTGAGCCACTGAGGTCTTTCACATCTCCTACCGCCTGGTCCTTTTTAACTGGCGACGCCGGGGACTGGACCTGGGACCTTCTGCATGCCAAGCAGAGGCTCTACCACTGAGCCACTGAGGTTTTTCACATCTCCTACCGCCTGGTCGTTTTTAACTGGCGACGCCGGGGACTGGACCTGGGACCTTCTGCATGCCAAGCAGAGGCTCTACCACTGAGCCACTGAGGTCTTTCACATCTCCTACCGCCTGGTCCTTTTTAACTGGCGACGCCGGGGACTGGACCTAGGACCTTCTGCATGCCAAGCAGAGGCTCTACCACTGAGCCACTGAGGTCTTTCACATCTCCTACCGCCTGGTCCTTTTTAACTGGCGACGCCGGGGACTGGACCTAGGACCTTCTGCATGCCAAGCAGAGGCTCTACCACTGAGCCACTGAGGTTTTTCACATCTCCTACCGCCTGGTCCTTTTTAACTGGCGACGCCGGGGACTGGACCTGGGACCTTCTGCATGCCAAGCAGAGGCTCTGCCACTGAGCCACTGAGGTCTTTCACATCTCCTACCGCCTGGTCCTTTTTAACTGGCGACGCCGGGGACTGGACCTGGGACCTTCTGCATGCCAAGCAGAGGCTCTACCACTGAGCCACTGAGGTCTTTCACATCTCCTACCGCCTGGTCCTTTTTAACTGGCGACGCCGGGGACTGGACCTAGGACCTTCTGCATGCCAAGCAGAGGCTCTACCACTGAGCCACTGAGGTCTTTCACATCTCCTACCGCCTGGTCCTTTTTAACTGGCGACGCCGGGGACTGGACCTGGGACCTTCTGCATGCCAAGCAGAGGCTCTACCACTGAGCCACTGAGGTCTTTCACATCTCCTACCGCCTGGTCCTTTTTAACTGGCGACGCCGGGGACTGGACCTGGGACCTTCTGCATGCCAAGCAGAGGCTCTACCACTGAGCCACTGAGGTCTTTCACATCTCCTACCGCCTGGTCCTTTTTAACTGGCGACGCCGGGGACTGGACCTAGGACCTTCTGCATGCCAAGCAGAGGCTCTACCACTGAGCCACTGAGGTTTTTCACATCTCCTACCGCCTGGTCCTTTTTAACTGGCGACGCCGGGGACTGGACCTGGGACCTTCTGCATGCCAAGCAGAGGCTCTGCCACTGAGCCACTGAGGTTTTTCACATCTCCTACTGCCTGGTCCTTTTTAACTGGCGACGCCGGGGACTGGACCTGGGACCTTCTGCATGCCAAGCAGAGGCTCTACCACTGAGCCACTGAGGTCTTTCACATCTCCTACCGCCTGGTCCTTTTTAACTGGCGACGCCGGGGACTGGACCTAGGACCTTCTGCATGCCAAGCAGAGGCTCTACCACTGAGCCACTGAGGTCTTTCACATCTCCTACCGCCTGGTCCTTTTTAACTGGCGACGCCGGGGACTGGACCTAGGACCTTCTGCATGCCAAGCAGAGGCTCTACCACTGAGCCACTGAGGTTTTTCACATCTCCTACCGCCTGGTCCTTTTTAACTGGCGACGCCGGGGACTGGACCTGGGACCTTCTGCATGCCAAGCAGAGGCTCTGCCACTGAGCCACTGAGGTTTTTCACATCTCCTACTGCCTGGTCCTTTTTAACTGGCGACGCCGGGGACTGGACCTGGGACCTTCTGCATGCCAAGCAGAGGCTCTGCCACTGAGCCACTGAGGTTTTTCACATCTCCTACCGCCTGGTCCTTTTTAACTGGCGACGCCGGGGACTGGACCTGGGACCTTCTGCATGCCAAGCAGAGGCTCGGCCACTGAGCCACTGAGGTTTTTCACATCTCCTACCGCCTGGTCGTTTTTAACTGGCGACGCCGGGGACTGGACCTGGGACCTTCTGCATGCCAAGCAGAGGCTCTACCACTGAGCCACTGAGGTCTTTCACATCTCCTACCGCCTGGTCCTTTTTAACTGGCGACGCCGGGGACTGGACCTGGGACCTTCTGCATGCCAAGCAGAGGCTCTGCCACTGAGCCACTGAGGTTTTTCACATCTCCTACCGCCTGGTCTTTTTTAACTGGCGACGCCGGGGACTGGACCTAGGACCTTCTGCATGCCAAGCAGAGGCTCTACCACTGAGCCACTGAGGTTTTTCACATCTCCTACCGCCTGGTCCTTTTTAACTGGCGACGCCGGGGACTGGACCTGGGACCTTCTGCATGCCAAGCAGAGGCTCTACCACTGAGCCACTGAGGTCTTTCACATCTCCTACCGCCTGGTCCTTTTTAACTGGCGACGCCGGGGACTGGACCTGGGACCTTCTGCATGCCAAGCAGAGGCTCTACCACTGAGCCACTGAGGTCTTTCACATCTCCTACCGCCTGGTCCTTTTTAACTGGCGACGCCGGGGACTGGACCTGGGACCTTCTGCATGCCAAGCAGAGGCTCTACCACTGAGCCACTGAGGTTTTTCACATCTCCTACCGCCTGGTCGTTTTTAACTGGCGACGCCGGGGACTGGACCTGGGACCTTCTGCATGCCAAGCAGAGGCTCTACCACTGAGCCACTGAGGTCTTTCACATCTCCTACCGCCTGGTCCTTTTTAACTGGCGACGCCGGGGACTGGACCTAGGACCTTCTGCATGCCAAGCAGAGGCTCTACCACTGAGCCACTGAGGTCTTTCACATCTCCTACCGCCTGGTCCTTTTTAACTGGCGACGCCGGGGACTGGACCTAGGACCTTCTGCATGCCAAGCAGAGGCTCTACCACTGAGCCACTGAGGTTTTTCACATCTCCTACCGCCTGGTCCTTTTTAACTGGCGACGCCGGGGACTGGACCTGGGACCTTCTGCATGCCAAGCAGAGGCTCTGCCACTGAGCCACTGAGGTTTTTCACATCTCCTACCGCCTGGTCCTTTTTAAGTGGCGACGCCGGGGACTGGACCTGGGACCTTCTGCATGCCAAGCAGAGGCTCTGCCACTGAGCCACAGCCCCTCCCCACAGATTTGCCTCCGCCTTTTGCCTCAGAGGTGGCAGTGGCGGAAAATATTCAGGTCCCAGTTTCACATCACCTATTACCTGACCCTTACTGGAGATGCCGGGGGGATCAAACCTGGGACCTTCTGCATGCCAAGCTGATGCTCTACCACTGAGCCACGGCCCCTTCCCAGGGAGAGTCACTTTGGAGCCGGGGGTGGGAAAACCTGGCACAGCCCCGTTTCTGATCACTTTGGAATGCAGCTTCTTGAACGCTGCCTGCTTCATCAACCTCACCTAGCAAAGTACGGAATACAGAGTAGCCTCAGCTGAGACAACTGGGTAAAGTGACTGCCAAGATTTTGGGGTGGGAGGGGATCTCTCCTTTTTTAACATTCTGGGCTCATCTGGCACCAGCGGCACTATCCAGTCTACACACTAATGCACTGAGAAATTGTCTTTTCTCTCTGGGGAAGGAGGGCTGGAGCGCGCACAATTAAAGCAAAGGGTTCGTTCAGTCACGTGACGCTGGCAACTTGGTAGCTGAGCACCGTTCACCTGGAAAAAAAATTTCACTGACGCATCAAATGCTCAGTTCCCCTCGATAAGCGGTAACTATGAGAAATCTAAGGATGTTTGTTTAAAAAGTCGTTTTTAGGTCTGCATTAGCTCTTTCGGAGTTTCTGGCTCCACTTCATTCCAAAACCTCATCCACAATACTTCGAAGGGAAACACGCTCATAAATATGGGGGGAGGGGGAATTCTGACTATAGACATTCGCTTAAGAACGTAAGAGAAGCCATGTTGGATCAGGCCAGTGGCCCGTCCAGTCCAACACTCTGTGTCACACAGTGGCCAAAAACACCAGGTGCCCTCAGGAGGTCCAGCAGTGGGGCCAGAACTCCAGAAGCCCTCCCACTGTTGTCCCCCCACCCCAAGCACCAAGAATACAGAGCATCACTTGCCCCAGACCGAGAGATCCTGTCTATACCTTGGGGCTAGTAGCCACTGATGGACCTCTGCTGTTAAGAACATAAGAGAAGCCAATGATGGATCAGGCCAATGGCCCATCCAGTCCAACACTCTGTGTCACACAGTGGCCAAAAACACCAGGTGCCCTCAGGAGGTCCAGCAGTGGGGCCAGGACACCAGAAGCCCTCCCACTGTTGCCCCCCGCCCCAAGCACCAAGATTACAAAGCATCACTTGCCCCAGACTGAGAGTTCCTATCTATACCTTTTGACTAATAGCCAGTGATAGACCTCTGCTCCAGATGTTTACCCAATCCCCTCTTGAAGCTGTCTATGCTTGTAGCTGCCACCACTTCTTGCAGTCATGAATTCCACATGTTAATTACTCTTTGGGTGAAGAAGGACTTCCTTTGAGCTGTTACAAACCAACTGTTCAACCATTTCATTGACTGCCTATGCGTTTTTGTATCGTGAGAAAGGGAGAAAAGTACTTCTTTCTCTACACTTTGGGGGGGGGGGGGGGCAATTAAATACTGTATTCAAAAATTCCGTGACCCAGAATTTCACTTATGGCAATCCTTTATCATTTCCAATTTAAATCAAGCGTCAGTTTCCCATTATTTTAGCTTAACCTCCACTCAGAGGTTAATGGATCTTCCAGAAATGAAGATTAAGATCCCCCACCCCCAAAAAAGGCCTCGTTAATTTATTAGAAGAGCATATAGCCAATCACAGCAAAAGCCAAATCCAGCATGGCAACACCCTGTGTTCCACATTGGAAAAGAATACTTTCAGTACAGCGCTAAAGAGCCGGATGGTCAGCAGGCAAGGCTTGGATACACATAAAGGAAGAAATGAAGACGGACAAGTTCAAAAAAAGTTCCCACTCTCAAAGCTACAAGCCGCTTTCTTCTTTCCCACATGCACGTATCCCTTTTGACCCCCGGGGAAAGACATGTACCCCCTTAGGTTCAAACTCTATCTCAACCACGGGCAAAAACGGGATTACAATAAAGCAGATGGCGGTCCCATGACTTAAGAGTACAGCACCAGCTTTGCACGCCAAGACAGCCCGATTAACCCCCAACAGCATCTGTATTTCAAAGGACCCTGGGGAGCAGAATGGGCAGATCTGGGCTGGATGACTGACCCAAGAATGGTGGCGGTGGAAAGGGCCATCAAGCTGCAACTGACATGGTGACCTCATAGGGTTTTCAAGAGAAGAGAGGGACAGAGGTGGCTTGTCATTGTCCTCTTCTGCTTAGCAACCCTTGGTGTCTTCCTTGGTGGTCTCCCATCCAAGTACTAACCAGGGCCAACTCTGCTTAGCTTCCAAGAGCCAATGAGATCAGGCTAGCCTGGGCCATCCAGGTCAACGCTGGTCTGAATACTGAGTGACTTTATACATTCAGAGAAGACATTCGGCAGCAAAGGATAGGACTCGCAATAATGGGTTTAAATTAAGGGCAGGAGGGTACCGGTTGGATCTTAGGAAAATCTTTTTGACAGTCAGAGTTGTGCCACAGTGGAATCGGCTGCCTAGGGAGGTGGTGAGCTCCCCCTCCCTGGCTGTCTTGAAGCAGCGGCTGGGCAAACCCTTGTCGGGGATGCTCGAGGCTGATCCCGCACTGAACAGGGGGCTGGACTGGATGGCCTGTAGGGCCCCTTCCGACTCTGTGATTCTATAATTCTAAATACAACAGCTAGCTTGCTCACATATAGCATGGGAACAGTGCTAGAGGTTGTGGATGCTAGGCGAGATGCATCATCTGGTCAGACATAAAACACAACCCAAAACAAGGCTCGTGTGCCTGCAGCTGAGTGGTGATCAAAATGGCATCATGGCCGAGAATCGCCTTGGTCGATGCTCCTGGTTAACATCATGCACCGTAACTGGAAGGGAACTCAGGGGTCTACTCCAGCCCCCCGCCCAATGCAGGAAATCCACAATCGAGAACTCCTTATTCTTGCTTAAATACTGCAGCGTTTAAGATCCGTTCGACGCCGTCCAAGACGCTGAGAGCCTGAACGGCACCTGGGCCCGTTGAGGAGGCTTTAGCCAAAATCCATATTCGAATATACACATTTCCCTTGGCGGGCCCTCAGGTGATCAAAGTCCCTGCGATGGGAGGCAGCCAAAACGGATGATTACTGATGCATGTGTCCATCACTAAACCGTGGCACAAAGAGCGGGAAGGCAGCGCCAAGGCAACTGAACAAGGCACAGTTTTCCCTAAAAATACATGGAAGGAAATAGGTTCCATTTGCAATGGGAAGTAAAACCAACTCAAACTACAAACTAAAGTGGGGACCATGAAAGAAGGAGGGACGAAATCTCTGAAACGAAAGAAAAACGGGTGAGTATTCTTCTCCTTTTCACATATTTAAAGAGCAAGACAGAAACAAATAGAGAACACAGCTTAATTTAGCTGCCATTTTCTATCCAATTGCTCATAATTGTAACCATAAAATGATAATATTCCACCATATGTGCATCCCCAGAGCTGACAAAGGCAGTGGTCAGTGCCATGGAAATGAAAAATGGACCAAAGGCTCCCCTTAGTGGCCACGGCTGGAGAGCTCACGACAGCCCGCCGATTCCAAAGACCCGCTGCGGCATTCTCCGGAGAAAAATATGCAGGGACGGGTCCTGAAGAGTTGCTTCGGGTGGGTGAGCAAGCACAAGCCGCCGCTGACTGAGTTTATGGCTGTGCACGACATCTGCACTTCACATCTGCACCGCAAACACAATGAATTTCTTGGCGGGCAGAGCTTTCATGCCCCCCCCCCCACGACACGCCTAACTACAATGATTCGAGAAGGCACCCCCCCCCCCATTCCTCCCTGCTTTTGCTAGGCACGTGTAACAACCGAGAAAGCACTCGTTACGAATTTCTTCCCAGTGGGGAAGAACTGGCGCCATGTACTGAAGTACATATGAAGCTGCCTTACACTGAATCAGACACTTGGTCCACCAAGGTCTACTCAAACTGACCACGGCTTGCCAGGGTCTCGGGCTGAGGTCTGTCACATCACCTACTGCCTGGTCCTTTCAACTGGAGATGCCGGGGATTGAACCTGGGACCCGCTGCACACCAAGCAGGTCCCCTACCACCAAGCCACAGCCCCTCCCCTAAGGTATCACTTTGAAGAGTCACTCACCCACCACTTCTGGGCCTTCTCCACCTTATCAAAGGATGATTTCGGCCAACATTTGACCAATGGGTTATAAGCGGACTCTCCTGCATCGACCAAACTTACAGCGGCCCTCTAGGTGAATGCTTTCGAAACAGGGACTAAACATGGCCAGTCGCGGTGGCAAACAATGGAGAAGGCATTTGAGCACATGTAATTTGAGAAGCCATGAAAACAGGCTTATTGTTTGGCTTTAAGAGAGAGCTGTCGACACAGTGGCCAATAAGCTAGGCTGGAGTTTCCGTGACTAGGGAAACGTAAAGCACTAAAGACGTTCCGGACGTGTCTCTGACAACTGATATTACGGAGAAAGTGTGACCCACCACGGGCAAGATTGGCCTGGCATTCTCCTTCCAACTATACACAGGAAGGAGACAAGGAGGTCCGTGGACCACTGAAATCTTAACCTCTGACTACGCCAAGTTCTGCAGCAATTCACTCTTCTTCTGGGAATTCAACTAGACTGCCTATGACACTTGGAAGCCGATTTCTGCAGATGTAAAACCAAGGTTGTGTTTTGTTTTGTTTTTCATTCCAAGAGGAAGCCAAGTGTCTCAAGCTGAAGATCCGTGTTCACTGGTAGCTCAGTTGTAGCTGGTGGAATGCAGACCGGAATATTCCTGAATCCATATATTTATCTCCAAAAATGCTAAGCTGATGATGACGTCTCCGGCTTACATTAAAGCTATGACGATGAGCAAGCAACGACATGGGATCTGTTCTCATTTAAGGAACAGGGATACGCCACTGGTCTTCTAGGAAGGAGAGCAAGTGACAAGAGCAGTTCACGTCTTCCCACCGCACGGCAATCCCCTTCCCAAGTCATATGAACCTAGGAAGGTTCCTTCCACAGAGATCATTGGTCTAGCCCAGAGTCCTTTACTTAAGACTGGTGGCTGCTTCCCAGAGCATTAACATGCCTTCCACAACTCTGCTGCGAGAGATCCATTTAATGGGATAAGCTGGGATTGAACCTTCACAGTGCATAGCAGCTTCTCTGCCTCCAAGGCATGGCTAAGAGCCAAGTTGGACATTTGTGCTCATAAACATATGAAGCCGCACTCAGCTTAACCAGACCATTGGTCCATCTCTACTCCGGCACTGTCGTCTTCTCTGGCAGATGGTGGCTCTCCAGAGCTGAGGGCAGAGAAGGTCTTCTCCTTTAATCAGGGTCGCCAGGGGCTGAAGCAGGCACCTTTTGCATGAAGAGCAGGTGCTCTGCCACAAGGCTGTGGGGCAGTGTGGACAGTGACTCTCGGTTTAGTCAGTGGTCCTCAGTCGAAAAGGCAACATCTGTTAAGAACATCAGAAGAGCCCTGTTGGATCAACCAGTGGTCCATTGAGGCCAGTATCCTGACTCACACAGCGGTCAACCAGTTCCTCTGGCGGGCCAACAACAGGGCAGAGAGGCCGAGGCCTTCATAAGTACATAAGAAGAGCCCTGCTGGATCAGGCCAGTGGTCCTTCTAGTCCAGCATTGTCTCACACAGTGGCCAACTAGTTGCTCTTAATGGCCAACAACAGGGCATAGATGCCAAGGCCTTCATAAGAACATCAGAAGAGCCCTGCTGGGTCAGACCAGTGAGGGTCCATCTAGTCTAGCATCCTGTCTCACACAGTGGCCAATCGGTTCCTCTTAACAGCCAACAACAGAGCATAGATGCTGAGGCCTTCATCAGAACATAAGAAGAGCCCTGCTGGATCTGACCAGTGTATCGTATAAATCTTCATATCGTATAAATCTTTCGCCTTTTTACTAAGGATTTGGCCAGTGGCCAGCATCCTGTCTCACACAGTGGCCAACCAGTTCCTCTGGAGGGTCAACAACAGGGCAGAGAGGCCAAGGCCTTCATAAGAACATCAAAAGAGCCCTGCTGGATCAGACCTGTGGTCCTTCTAGTCCAGCATTGTCTCACACAGTGGCCAACTAGTTGCTCTTAATGGCCAACAACAGGGCATAGATGCCAAGGCCTTCATAAGAACATCAGAAGAGCCCTGCTGGGTCAGACCAGTGAGGGTCCATCTAGTCTAGCATCCTGTCTCACACAGTGGCCAGCCAGTTCCTCCGGAAGGCCAACAACAGGGCAGAGAGGCTGAGGCCTTCCCCTGATAAGAACCTCAGAAGAGCCCTGCTGGGTCAGACCAGTGAGGGTCCACCTAGTCCAGCATCCTGTCTCACACAGCGGAGAGCCAGTTTCTCTGGAGGGCCGACAACAGGGCAGAGAGGCCGAGGCCTTCCCCTGAGGTTGCCTCCTGACAATGGTGTTGAAGGCTGACTGCCTCTAAAGGTGGAAGTGCCCTTTAGTCACCACGCCTAATCCCCTTTTAAAGTCATCCATGCCTCTGGCCATCACTATGTTCTGTGCTCACTCCCTCAAGCAAACAGCCCACTCACCTTGAGCACGGGGCAGAGGTGCAGCCAGCTCTCCTTCACCCCTTTTGGATTTCTGCCCAGTTCAGTAGGAAACGTGGCTCCAGCCCTTGAGGCTTCCGAGTTAAAAGCAGCGATGAATTTATGTACATAAATCTTTCCATGTGGGCCAGGGAGAGAAATAAGACCGAAAGAAAAGCAGGTTCCCTCTCACTTCAGTGGGCAGCTGCTTTTATTCCCTAACACAGAATCAATTTCTTGGCGGGGACTTTTAAGGAGAGCCTTGATAGACGTTTGCAAAGGATGAGTTAGACGCAATTTATGACCGCGGAGGCCTCTCCTAAGCTATGATAATCAGGAGCTGCTCCTGAGAAATAAGGAAGAAATCCTCTCTCCCGGGCTGTGTTTGCCCATCTTCTCGCTCTCAATGGGGTCCATCTTCAGGGATGGCCTACCTTCAAGCCACGGCAACTGACACGATTCAATAAATAAACCAGAAGCAGAGGGGGGGGGGGGGGAGAAGAGCCCAGCAATAAATCAGAACCACCTGAGATGTTCAAGCAGAAGACTGGCTGGCTCGTTCCAATTTACATGGAATTATTTGATTCATTCCACTTGTATCCACAGGGCTCAAAATGGAAGACGCTAAGAGTCTCTGGTGCTTTCTCACCCAGTCCCGGACCGGGCCCCAGACCAGGGGTTTGCAAAAGGATAACACGACAAGCAGGGCTCATTTCGTAGCAGGAGCTCCTTTGCATATTAGGCCACACACCCCTGATGTAACCAATCCTCCAAGAGCTTACAGTAGCCCCTGTAAGAAGAACTCTGTAAGCTCTTGGAGGATTGGCTACAATAGGGGTGTGTGGCCTAATATGCAGAGGAGCTCCTGCTACGAAATGAGCCCTGAAAAGAAGGAAAAGGCAGGTTCAGCGCGTTGGCAAACAACAAAAACTTGAGGCGGCGTGGCGCGGCGGTGAGAGAGCCAGACTAGGATCTCGGGGACCCAGGTTCGAATCCTCGCTCTGCCACAGACGCCCGCTGGGTGAGCCTGGGCCAGTCACACCCTCTCGGCCTAACGTACCTCACAGGGCTGTTGTGAGGATAAAACAGAGGAGAGGGGAACCACGTAGGCTGCTCTGAGTCCCCATTCATGAGGAAGGTGGGGTTTCAAGCAAAGAAAGAAAAGAATATTGGAATCAAGGCGAGCGTTTTTGAATTCACTGGAACGTCATTTCCTTCGTTTCAGGGGCAAAGATTTCCCAGTGTAACTCCACCCTCTTTCCATACATATACATGCAAACACAAAACAAATGCTACGGTCACCTCGAGATTGGACTACTGTAATGCCCTCTACGTGGGGCTGCCCTTGGTGCAAACCCGGAAGCTGCAGCTGGTGCAGAATGCCGCAGCCAGGTTAGTGACGGGTCTCTCAAGACAGGACCACATCTGACCTGTGCTAGCGGAGCTGCACTGGCTGCCTATAGCATACCGAGTTCGCTTCAAGGTGCTGGTTCTTACCTTTAAAGCCCTATATGGCCAGGGTCCAACATACCTGAGGGACCGCCTTTCTCCGCATATACCCCAGCGAGCACTTCGGTCGGGGTCGTATCATCGACTTCATGTCCCGGGCCCCAGGGAGGCCAGGCTCACTGGGACTAGGGCCAGAGCATTTTCGGTGGCGGTTCCAACCTGGTGGAATGAGCTCCCGGAAGAGATCAGGGCCCTACGGGATCTGATGCAGTTCCGCAGGGCCTGTAAGACGGAGCTCTTCCCCCAGGCCTTTGGCTAGGAGCCGCCACCTGCATTGTAATAACATCTCCAATGAAAACTGGCCCTGAATGCAGTCCAGGCCCGATGGCTATGGCTGGAAGGCCCCCTATTAGACTGGATGCCATCTTAACGAGATTGGAAGCACGTTAGTGGGTACTGTAGTTTTATTGATGCAGTTGATGCTGTTGAGTAACGGAGTTTTATTGCTGTTTGGTGTTTTTAAATTGTTTTTAAAATGTTTATGATGTGTACGGCATTTATGCCCTTGTTAGCCGCCCTGAGCCCGCTTGCGGGGAGGGCGGGGTATAAAAACAAAAATAAATAAATAAATAAATAAATAAATAAATAAATAAATAAATGGGAATTAAATAGCCCAAATAAATAATAGAATAATGGAATAATAAAGTTGGAAGGGACCTCCAGAGTCAGCTATTCCAACCCCCAGCACAAGGCAGGAAATTCACAAATACCTCCCCCTCCACACCCAGAAGAGGGCAAAAAACCTCCAGGATCTCTGGCCAAACCGGCCTGGAAGAAAATTGCTTCCTGGCTCCAAAGTGGTGATCAGCATTTCCCTGGGTGTGTGAGAAAGGGCCTCGAGAACTAAGCATTGAGGCAGCCCTTCCTGCCCTCCCTCTCACGACCTGCCCAAGTTCACAGAATCAGCATCGCTGCCCGATGGCCATCTAGCCTCTGTTTGGAAACCTCCAAAGGAGAAGAAGAGAAGAAGAAGAGAAGATATTGGATTTATATCCCGCCCTTCACTCACTTGGAGTCTCAGAGCGGTTTACGATCTCCTTTCCCTTCCCCTCCCCACAACAGACACCCTGTGAGGCAGGTGGGGCTCAGAGAGCTTGCCCAAGGTCATCCAGCAGGTGCAAGCGGAGGAGTGGGGAATCAAACCCGGTTCACTCAGATTAGAGTCTGCACACTTAACCACTACACCAAACTGGCTCGCTCTCGCTCTCAAGGAGGAGAGCCCACCGCCTCCCGAGGAAGCCTCTTCCACCGAGGAACCGCTCCGACTGTCAGGGAGTTCTTTCTGACTCCCGGGGTTTGTGAGCTTTCTCACGTTTCAGGCACATGGGAGAATGAATATCCATTCTGTGGGTACTTAAGGTTCTTCCTGGTAGAGGGGGCACTGGAGAAGTGGACTGGCGCAGGTAAGCATTTCCCAGGACACTCAAGAAGAGCAACAGGTTCTGTTTTGGTTTGGGTTTTTTTACAAACACAGTGTAACACATAGAACTGGCTTATAGCCAGTGCTCTGACCGTGGTAGCCCAGGAAGAAGAAGAAGAAGAGGAAGAGATTGGATTTATATCCCACCCTTCACTCGCTTGGAATCTCAGAGCGACTTACAAACTCCTTTCCCTTCCCCTCCCCACAACAGACACCCTGGGAGGACAGACCAGTCTCATCAGACCTCGGAAGCTAAGTAGGGTCGGCCCTGATTGCGAGACAACCTGGATGGAAGACCACCAAGGAAGTTCAGGGTCACTATGCAGAGGAAGGCTTGGCAAACCACCTCTGAAACGTGTCTCGCCTCAGAAACACTATGGGGCCGCCCTAAGCCAGCTGCAACTCGAAAGCAAAAAAACTAAATACATCAAGTCAGACGCCACGGTCCCCCTAGCTCAGTACTCAGCCCTGATCGGCAACATCTTCAGGAGTCGGCCGAAGTGTGAAAAGAACGCAGCCAGGCAATTCTCGTGCCGCGGGACTCCACCGAGAGAAACAGTGCATCCATGCATGGAGTCCATGCACACAGCCACCGTGACTTCTTCAGTACGATCCAGCAAGGATGCCCCTACTGAGAGCTCACGCATGGCTGTCAGGGCAAGCTGCTCTCCATCACTCACGACCGGAATATGACAACCCACAGTTTTGTAAATGACTAATTTCTACTCCGTTATGCAGAGTCTTACAGACTCACGTGCGGCACAGCCCTTTTTAAAATCCCAGTCGATGCACATTTTACATCGGGTTATTTCGTTTCTCCAACCCTACAACCTGAGAATCGTCATTACAGCCTCCCAGCACGCGATCGGCTCGGATGGGCTACAGTTATCCCTTTCAAAATAGCAGCAGCAAGTCCCTTCTGTTTGGAAACCAGTATTAACCCGTCCATGGGTCTTATGACCTTGTTGGCGCACATCAAGTCTGTAACGCTTGCAAAGGGGTGTGGGAATGGAACGGGAAACAGAGCACATGAACACACTTAAAGCTGTGTTCTACTGAATCAGATCGCTGACCATGGGGTCCATCAAGATCCTGCTTGTAGGGTAGGGCAGGCTAGAATGGATGGATGGATGGATGGATGGATGGATGGATGGATGGATGGATGGATAGATAGATAGATAGATAGATAGATAGATAGATAGATAGATAGATAGATAGATAGAGTTTGCTGGGAAACTCTGAAGTCGCCATCTTTGGAAGTTGTATTGTAATGTTTTAACGGTTTTATATTGTTTAACGGTTTTATATTGTAAACCTTAATGGTATTGTGTTCTGTTAGCCGCCTTGAGCCGGTTCGCTGGCTAGGCGGGATACAAATAGAATAGATAGATAGATAGATAGATAGATAGATAGATAGATAGATAGATAGATAGATAGATAGATATTCCCATTTTTGCCAATGGTTTCAATTCTCCATTTTTCATTATTGGTTCAGACAGACAGAAACAGACAGACAGAAAGATCCGTATTGTCTACTCCAGGGGTGGCCAACCTTGCTTAACGTAAGAGCCACATAGAATAAACGTAAGAGCCACATAGAGATGTCTGAGAGCCGCAAGACAGGAACAAATATCACACACACGTTTTTATTTTTTAAAATATGCAAATTTGCTTTTTATTAACGTTAAATGGGACTGCCAAAAATAAAAACAAACAAGGAAAACCAGTTATAAGAAAGAGAGAGAGAGAAACTAGGAAAGCAAATAGATGGGAGGGAGGAGGGAAGGAAGGGAGAAAGAGAGAAAAAGCATGCCTCCCCTTTGCTTCCCCAGCCGCCCTGCCAGGAGCCGCACAATATGTGTGAAAGAGCCGCATGTGGCTCCCGAGCCACAGGTTGGCCACCCCTGGTCTACTCAGACTGGCAAAAGCTCTCCAGGGTCTCAGGAGGAGGAAATCTGATTTATACCCTTCACTCGGCGTCTCAGAGCGGTTTACAAACCCTTTCCCCTTCCCCTCCCCACAACAGACACCCTGTGAGGTAGGTGGGGCTGAGAGAGCTCTCTTGAGGACTGCCCTTGTGAGGACAGCTCTGACAGAACTATGGCTTGCCCAAGGTCACCCAGCAGGTGCAAGTGAAGGAGTGGAGAGAAACCCGGTTTTCCCAGATTAGAGTCTGCGCACTTGACCACTACACGAAACTGGCTCTCTTTCCCATCACCTATTGCGGGAAGGGGGAATGCCACCCTGTCTAAATAAAAGTGTAGGTAATGTTGACAATCCTATGGTATGGTTGATAAAGGTAAAGGTTTTCCCTTCTCGAAAGCCAGTCAAATCCGAATCTAGGAGGCGGTGCTCATCTCCGTTTCCAAGCCAAAGAGCCAGCGCTGTCCAAAGACGTTTCCATGGTCATGTGGTCGGCATGACTAGACGCCGAGGCGCACGGAATGCTGTCACCTTCCCACCGAAGCGGTACCTACCGTATTTTTCGCTCCATAAGATGCACTTTTCCTCCCCAAAAAAGTGGGGGGGAAAGTGTGTGCGTCTTATGGAGCGAATATGGAGCTTTTCTTACAGGGCTCTTTCTTCAGCAGGAACGCAGGGGAACGCCATTCCCAGCCTTCCCCGCCCCTCCCTGCTGGGCCTGAGCTGTTAAGACTTAAAAGGGAAATGGCAGGAAAAACCCCACCAGGCTAAGTACTCTTTCCCTTTAAGTGCTTTTCCCCTTTAAGACAGCCAGCAGCAGAAAGCCCCGCCCACAGATTAAGCTCCGTGGCTACTTTGCACAGAAAGGACTGGCTTTGCATGGCATGCCGACGTCTCTCTTCTTTCCTTTCTCTATCTTCCTTCCTTCCTTCCTTTCCTTTTTTCTGTCTGTCTGTCTTTCTGTCTCTCTCTCTGTCCCCACCTTTCTTTCTTCCTTTCTCTTTCTCTCTCTCTCTCCTCCTCCTTCCTTCATCTCTCTCTCTCTCTCTCTCTCTCTCTCTTTCTTTCTTTCTGTTTCATTTTTTCCTGTTTTCCTCCTCTAAAAACAAGGTGCGTCTTATGATCAGGTGCGTCTAATGGAGCGAAAAATACGGTATTTATCTACTTGCAATTTCTTGCTTTCGAACTGCTAGGTTAGCAGCAGCTGGGGCCAGAAACGGGAACTCACTCCGTCACGCAGCACTCGGGTCTCGAACTGCCGAACTGCCGATCTGCAGTTTAGCGTCTTAACCACTGAGCCACCGGAGCCCGGGTATGGTTAATGCTAGCCTGCAAATGGAACTGCATGCATGCAGACACAGAAGAACGCCCCTCGTGTGTTCCGAACACAGGCAATCTCCGTGCTCCACTTTCTGGAAACTGGCCTTAGATGTGCCAAACCAAGGAGCGTTCATTGTCCTGAGCCGGCACCAGCCAAGAAAAGATTTAATAACCGCCTCATTATAAGGTCCATTGTTGCAGGGCTATTTAATATACAAGATTAACACATCTTATCGGCCGGTTCCGCTGAAGCCTATTATACCCCTCATTAATATGTGCACATTGCTACTCCGTTTACCGCGCCGACTTCCCAAGCGACACCACAGGAAAAAAGAGGGTGTGGAGGCCACGGCGGCTTCTGCCCGGCGCTCGCCTCACTCCACGGAAAAAGGAGATGAAGAGAGATGCCAAAAGCGCTCCCTGTAACTCAGGCTGTCAGCCGGCCGCTTCGGCAGCCTGCATCTCCCTGGGCGGGAACTTGAAGACGGACACAACAGCTCCCCCCCCCAGGTCTCACCAGGGTTCCTGCCTCTTAAGTTATAGCGGGCTGAGAGAGAGAGGAAGGCAGACCCATTAGCACTGGAGTCCCAAGACGGTCTTACCTTCCCGCTTTTCGCAGCATTTAAACATTCACGAGCTGGTAAATTAAACAGCAGGGGGAAAAGAGCCAGGCTGTTTTCAGTCTCCAAAAGCCTTCCAAGGTTGGAATCCTCGGGTTACTTATGCTGTCTGTCAGCACAGCAATCCCAGCAGTGTGAGACCAGAAGGTGGACAGAAATGGCATGCAGAAGGTCCCAAGTTCAATCCCCAACTTCTCCAGTTGAAAGGACCAGAGCTGTAGTTGATGTGAAAGACCTCTGCCTGAGACCCCGGAGAGCTGCTACCAGTCTTGAGTAGAGTAGACTGACCGTGATGGACTGATGGTCTGATCCAGTATAAGTTAGCTTCATGTGGGTGCTGGGGAGGGGCTGTGGCTGAGTGGCAGAGCATCTGTTTGGCATGCAGAAGGTCCCAGGTTCAATCCCCGGCATCTCCAGTTGAAAAGGACCAGGCAGTTGGTGATGTGAAAGACCCCCACCCAAGACCCTGGAGAGCTGCTACCAGTCTGAGTACACAAGACTGACCTCAGTGGACCGATGATCTGATCCAGTACATGGTAGCTTCATGTGTATATGATAGAGAGGGGCCCTGGCTCAGTGGAAGAGCCTCTGCTTGGCATGCAGAAGGTCCCAGGTTCAATCCCCGGCATCTCCAGTTGAAAGGACCAGGCAGGAGGTGATGGGAAAGACCTCCGCCTGAGACCCTGGAGAGCTGCTGCCAGAGTATAGAATCAGAGTTGGAAGGGGCTATACAGACCAGCTAGTCCAACCCCCTATTCAATGAAGAGGAGGAGGAGGAGTTTAGATTTATACTTCACCCTTCACTACTTGAAGGAGCCTCAGAGCAGCTTACAATCTCCTTTCCCTCCCCCTCCCCACAACAGACACCCTGGAGGTAGGTGGGGCTGAGAGAGCTCTTTCGAGGACTGCCCTTGAGGGAACAGCTCTGGGAGAACTTGTGACTGATCCAAGGTCACACCAGCAGCTGCATGTGGAAGAGTGGGGAATCAAACTCAGTTCTCCCAGATTAGGGTCCGTGCTCCTACCCACTACACCAAACTGGCTCTCGGGATCAGCCTAGAGCATCCTAGAGCAGGATGTCCAGAGCTTTAAGGTCAGTATTGTCTACTCAGACTGGCAGCAGCTCCCCGGCGTCTCAAGCTGAGATCTCTCACACCTCCAGCTCCTTTAACTGGAGATGCTGAGGATTGAACCTGGGACCTTCCTGCATGCCAAGCAGATGCTCTACCACTGAGCCACGGCCTCTCCCCATCAACGCTCCACAAACTTTACCTCCACATGAAACTACCTTAAAAGACTCAGCACTCCATTCCTACTCGTGTCTGAATAACAGAGCTTTGACTCTTGAAAGCTCATGCCCTGAAAATATTGCTGGCCTCTAAGGCGCTACAGTGGCTCAAGTGGTTAAGATGCTGAACTGCAGACCGGAAGGTCGGTAGTACGGCGGATCAAGACCCGAGTGCCGCATGACGGAGTGAGCTGCCGTCTCTGGCCCCAGCTCCTGCCAGCCTAGCAGTTCGAAAGCAAGAAATTGCAAGTAGATAAACAGGCACCGCTTCAGTGGGAAGGTAACAGTGTTCCGTGTGCCTTGTCGTCTAGTCATGCCGGCCACATGACCACGGAGAAGTCTTCGGACAGCGCTGGCTCTTCGGCTTGGAAACGGAGATGAGCATCGCATCCCTAGAGTTGTATTCGACCAGCTTTTGATCAAAGGAAATCTTTACCTTTACCTAAGGTGCTACTGGAATAGAATCTAACTGTTCTGCAGACCGACATGAAACTGCCTTATACAGAATCAGATCCTTGGTCCATTAAGGTTATTATTGACTTCACAAACTGGCAGCAGCTCTCCAGGGTCTCAGGTAAAGGTCTGTCACATGACCGTCTACCTGATCCTTTTGGGAGGTGCCGGGGATTGAACCTGGGACCTTCTGCATGCCAAGCAGATGTTCTGCCACTGAGCCATGGCCCACTCGAAGAGTCCTGCTGCCTTAGATCAAAGGTCTACCTAGTCCAGCATCCTGTTCCCACAGTGGCCTCCAGGGAGACCGTGAGAAGACCGTGAATTAGATAGAGCAGGTGGAGAAAGAAGTCCTTTTCTCCCTTTCTCGCAAGACAAGAACTCCTTCTGGGCACTCCATGAAATTGCTGAGCAGTTGGGTTAGAACAGATAAAAGGAAGTCCTTCTCCACCCAAAGAGTGATGAACACGTGGAATTCACTGCCACAGGAGGTGGCGGTGGCTACAAGCATGGACGGCTTCAAGAGGGAATTGGAGAAACATCTGGAGCAGAGGTCCACCAGTGGCTCTTAGCCACAAAGTATAGATAGGAACTCTCAGTCTGGGGCAAGTGATGCTCTGTATTCTTGGTGCTTGGGGGGGGGGGGGGAACAGTGGGAGGGCTTCTGGTATCCTGGCCCCACTGGTGGACCTCCTGAGGGCACCTGGTGTTTTTGGTCACTGTGTAACTGAGTGTTGGATTGGATGGGCCACTGGCCTGACCCAAGATTGGCTTCTCTTATGTTCTTATGTTCCTACCCAAACTGGAACGCAAGATCCAATAAAAGCCATCCTAAGAGCCAATCAAAACATTAAAGGACACCATCGTCAGCCACCATCCTGTCAAGCACTGATTCAATCATTTAAAGGTCTTCCAAACGAAACACCTTTTCTCCGTTCTCCGAAAAGCCGACCTTGCGGCAAGGTCGACTTTTTGCGGAAGAGCCTGATTGGATACATTCCAATCCTGTGACCTTTGGCTCGGGCTTTCGGTTTTGATCGCTCTTGCCTCCGTGAAGCACAGAGTGCGCTTCAAACCCGACATTCTGCAATGCCCCACTTGTCTGTTACAAGATGCATTTTTTCCCCCTCTACCCAAAGATATGAAGCTTCTCTTTTCTATAAAAATATGTACTGTGCAGCTATGACCTGCGGAATAGGGAATTTTATGTAAAGTACTCCACATCCCCACACATTACAGTGCCAGGGAAGAAGGCTGTGGGCTACACCTCTTGACTGATGTGCTGGCTGCGAGGTGAGTGGGGCTAAGTGTGGGGGCAGAGGCAGAGAGAGGAGAAGCATCCGAACCTCCTTACTTGCCCTCTGAAACAGTTCAGCTCAGTAACGGGTACATCATGCAGCGCCTCTGCCAACTTTTTCAGCTCCAACTTGAAGCTGAGAGAAGGGAAGGCGGAAACACTCATCTGGTTTGAATCGCAGTTTGACACTGGATTACGAACAGAAGAGCCCCGGTCACACGAGCGAGATAATCCGGGGGGGAAGCCAGGCTTTTTGCGCCAGAGAAAAATGAAGCGCGGTGTCACAATCAGACGGTCTCCCGAGGCTTCGTGCTCAGGCCGTCAGCTGCCGATCACATGGTGATGATGTAGTGTCACAAGGTTCAGCGGTATTGCTGTTGGCCAGCAAGGCACTTTAAGTGCTCTTATGGATTTTAAGATTCATAAGCTTGAACTTGGGTTGCTAGTATTGGAAGGGCCACGTGCATTCTCCATTGCTGGAGAGAGCTCCAGTCCACGCCAGGAGGCTGGCACCCTCGATAGTTCACCAATACAGAGACAAAGACTCCTTCTGCCATGAGGTTTCTTTCTGTCACACTACGCTGGTCAACCCCTGCCCCCTCCGACATACCTGAATGGATTATGCTAACGTGGTTACCTGGCAACTGATAGTTGGGCCATCACCCAGTTGGCCAGGGCCATTAAAAGACAATGCAGTGGCCCTGGTGAGTCATCGGACCTCGCCCAAAGTGTCAGTTCCTGGTGAGATCATAGTTCTACAATATTGTCCACTCCCCAGCCC
The DNA here is from genome assembly GCA_029233225.1 of Lepidodactylus listeri. Classification (NCBI taxonomy): domain Eukaryota; kingdom Metazoa; phylum Chordata; class Lepidosauria; order Squamata; family Gekkonidae; genus Lepidodactylus; species Lepidodactylus listeri. The sequence goes on along the minus strand of JARCFY010000004.1, from coordinate 4,876,694 downwards.
TCCTCCTTTTGTTTACCTTTAACCTGTGGTAGGGTCAGAAAGGGACGGACCGCCTAGTAGGTGTGTTAGTGGGATGTGGTCTGTGCAGCCAGCCCCCAAGACCACCTAATAAAAGACCCTGCACAGAGGCAATCGGTCTCTTGAGCCATCGTCCCCTATCTGCTTTACCCCCCCCCCCCTTATGTCCAGCTTGCTATCCAAATACCCTTGCCTCCATCTTTAATCCCTGGTTTGCGCAGCCAGGAAGAAGCGTGTATCTGCAGGTTTAGATCACACTCCCCCATTTTTCCTTTTCAATCCCTCTAATCTTCTGTTGGAACAAGGATCCATCTCCAGGATAGGTAAAGTATTACCCATCAATGAAATTCCAGCAAATTGCAACTGTGCTATTTTCTATCTAAATTTCCTTAGACCTGTGTGTGTGTGTGTGAGATTCTGTTTTGTGTATGCTTGAACAACATCATTCAGTAAACAGCATTTAATTTGCCATCTGCCTCACGTGCCTCTTTCCTGGAGAACTCCCGGGAGGAGTGGGACCCTGGTATAGTTGGCAAGAACCCTTGTATTTTGCCAATTGCTAAACGTAAATTAGAGCAATTCGGCTAACATTGCGTTTGTGCGCATGCGCAGGTCTGTATTTGTGCGCATACCACAGAGGCTTAAAAAAAAATCCGGCGTAAGACGGGACGCAGACGGGCACAGGATGCGACGGGATACCAGCGCTCCTGCGATCCGACGCGTACGTTTTCCGGAAACTACTGCACTTTAGCTGGTATCTTTTAACGCCAGTTCTTCGGCAGGGCGATATGGGTTGCCGACGGGTGCGGGATGCTTGCCAGATGTTTCTGTATGACCGCGTCCTTAAAATCTGGCCGGCATTCGTGCCTATCGCGTGGCTAATGCTGTGTGTGATCAGAACCAGAAGCCTTCAGGCTTTCAAAAGTTAGCTTTTCCCCTCCAAAATGCTCACAGGTTCTTCTAATAATACCCCAAACATTCTGAGTATGCATAATCTCACACTTCGTTCTTACAGACGCCCCCAACCCCCTTCCACCCGATGGGAAAAGAGGTTTTTTTGGTAGAAAAAGCCCAGCAGAAACTCATTATCATATTAGGCCACACCACTGACAGCACAGCTTATTAGCATATTAGGCCACACCCCTTTGTTACCAGACGAGCGGTCATCCAGCCACCCCCCCCTTTTATTTTATTTATTTATTTATTTATTTATTCTTCACATTTATATTCCGCCCTCCCCGCAAACGGGCTCAGGGCGGCTTCTTGTTCTGTTTACCTTGTTGGTTGTCAAAACCCAGGGCTTTTCTTGTAGCAGGAACTTCTTTGCATGTTAGGCCACACACCCCTAATGTAGCCAATCCTAGTGAGTTTCTGCTGTTGGGTGTGGCCTGTTACGCTAATGAGTTCCTGCTGGGCGTGGCCATCTCAGAAGCCAGACGGAATTCCGTTCCTGTGCGTTCCTGCCCAAAAACAGCCCAGGGGGAAAAGGATTAATTTGCAAAATATCTGATGAAGGTGGCTTTGACTCTCAAAAACCCATATCCCCCAAAATCTTCTTGGTCTCCAAGGAGCTACTGGACTCGAATCTAGCTCTTCCTGCAGACCAACATGGCTGCCCTCTGAGACTTATTTGCAAAACGGCAACTTCCGTGGCTACCTGGAGCCACTGGGGAGGGGCACCTTGGTGGCTCATATCTTCCGCACCCTGGCCCCACCCTTTTAGCACGTCTGACTTTCAGCACACGGCATGTTCAGGTTAAACTGAATGTTCTACATTGGATTGCAAATATTTCACACGTTCCTGCACTGAGGTCTGGGAAATGGATACTAGTCATGAGGGCTGCTAGCCCCAATGGAGATCTACTCCCTCCAGTGCCAGAGGCAGAATGCCTATTTCCAGCAGTTGCTGGGGAACACAAGCAGGAGGATGCTGCTGCAGCCATCTTCCTTGGGGGCTTTCTAAAGGCAGCTGGTTGGTCCCCATGTGAGACAGGATGCTGGACCAGATGGACCACTGGTCTGACCCAGCAGGGCTCTTCTTAGGTCCTTGTGAGGGCCTCGGCCTCTCTGCCCTGTTGTTGGCCCTCCAGGGAAACTGGTTGACCACCGTGCGAGACGGGATGCTGGACTACATGGACCACTGGCCTGATCCAGCGGAACTCTTCTTAGGTTCTTCTGAGGGCCTTGGCCTTTATGCCATGTTGTTGGCCCTCCAGAAGAACTGGTTGGCCATTCTGTGAGACAGGATGCTGGACCAGATGGACCACTGGTCTGATCCAGCTGCGCTCTTCTTAGGTTCTTGTGAGGGCCTTGGCCTCTAACGCCCTGTTGTTGGCCCTCCAGGGGAACTGGTTGACCACTGTGTGAGACGGGATGCTGGACTACATGGACCACTGGCCTGATCCAGTGGAACTCTTCTTAGGTTCTTCTGAGGGCCTTGGCCTCTATGCCATGTTGTTGGCCCTCCAGAAGAACTGGTTGGCCATTCTGTGAGACAGGATGCTGGACCAGATGGACCACTGGTCTGATCCAGCTGCGCTCTTCTTAGGTTCTTGTGAGGGCCTTGGCCTCTAACGCCCTGTTGTTGGCCCTCCAGGGGAACTGGTTGACCACTGTGTGAGACGGGATGCTGGACTACATGGACCACTGGCCTGATCCAGCAGGACTCTTCTTAGGTTCTTATGAGGGCCTTGGCCTCTCTGCCCTGTTCTTGGCCCTCCAGAGGAACTGGTTGGCCACGGTATGAGACAGAATGCTGGACTAGATGAACCACTGGTCTGACCCAGCAGGGCTCTTCTCATGTTCTTTACTGTATTTCAGCCCACTAAGTTCCGAATGTGTGCCAACATGACAACTGATTTCAACTTTTCTGGTGCAAAAACAAGAACATACGTTTAAGAAGCAGCAGATTTTATATTGTGTAGGACCTCCTCATATGATTCCTGAGCTAGTTACGGTTATCAGCTTCAAGTTAGGGAGCAGAATTCTCCAGGAATAACAAGTGGTCTAAACTATAGAGATTAGGTTGCCTGGCGGAAACTGCATCTCAAGAGGGCAGACTCTACAGCGTCACCTTCCCTGCTATGCTCCCTCCCCAGGGACTGCCAAGGAATCTTCAGGAATTTCTCAAGCTGGACTTGGCAACCACAGAGCCAGCGAACTGTCCGCACGTTCCAATGGCAGGCTCCCAGCTGCCGTGCTGAATACCACCTATTGAAAATACTGCCGGATTTAAATCGTGCGACTCAGGAGAACACAGCTGCTGTAAAGATGGTAACTCTGAATTGCAAATGCCTCATCTGTGAAAATATCATACCTAGTTGGCAGCAGAGATCTGAGATGAAAGACCAGAGCAGGAGAGAACTTGGGGCGTCCTTCAGCACAACTGACCCAAAACACATGCACGACACACACACACGAATACACCAGATCGACACATTTTAAGGAAGGCACAAATAGCTCCTCCCCATTTAACTGAGGCATCTACAGCTGCAAAGTCCCGCACGGTGACTTCTTTTGCCTCACCAGGGTCACACATAAAATCTTTGCGCAGAGAGAGATTTAAAAAGTGGGATTCACTGCAGTCAGCCTCTGAATCCCAATGCCAGGTGGCCACGTCAGGGGAAGGCCTCGGCCTCTATGCCCTGTTGCTGGCTCTCCAGAGGAACTGGTTGGCCACTGGGTGAGATGGGATGCTGGACTAGAGGGACCCTCACTGGTCTGATCCAGCAGGGCTCTTCTGAGGTTCTTATGAAGGCCCTGGACTCTATGCCCTGTTGTTGGCTCTCCAGAGGAACTGGTTGGCCACTGGGTGAGATGGGATGCTGGACTAGAGGGACCCTCACTGGTCTGATCCAGCAGGGCTCTTCTGAGGTTCTTATGAAGGCCCTGGACTCTATGCCCTGTTGCTGGCTCTCCAGAGGAACTGGTTGACCACTGGGTGAGATGGGATGCTGGACTAGAGGGACCCTCACTGGTCTGATCCAGCAGGGCTCTTCTGAGGTTCTTATGAAGGCCCTGGACTCTATGCCCTGTTGTTGGCTCTCCAGAGGAACTGGTTGGCCACTGGATGAGACTGGATGTTGGACTAGATGGACCCTCACTGGTCTGATCCAGCAGGGCTCTTCTGAGGTTCTTATCAGGGGAAGGCCTCGGCCTCTATGCCCTGTTGCTGGCTCTCCAGAGGAACTGGTTGGCCACTGGGTGAGACTGAATGCTGGACTAGATGGACCCTCACTGCTCTGATCCAGCAGGGCTCTTCTGATGTTCTTCTCAGGGGAAGGCCTCAGCCTCCCTGCCCTATTGCTGGCTCTCCAGAGGAACTGGTTGGCCACTGGATGAAATGGGATGCTGGACTAGATGGACCTTCACTGGTGTGATCCAGCAGGGCTCTTCTGGGGTTCTTATGAAGGCCTCAGCCTCTATGCCCTGTTGTTGGCTCTCCAGAGGAACTGGTTGGCCACTGGATGAGACAGGATGTTGGACTAGATGGACCCTCACTGGTCTGATCCAGCAGGGCTCTTCTGAAGTTCTTATGAAGGCCTCGGCCTCTCTGCCCTGTTGCTGGCTCTCCAGAGGAACTGGTTGGCCACTGGATGAGATGGGATGCTCGACTAGATAGACCTTCACTGGTCTAATCTAGCAGGGCTCTTCTGATGTTCTTATGACCCTCAGTTGTGGGCAGCCAGGAAAATGCAAACTAGAGGAACTGCAGGTACATAGTCACAGCCGTGTGTTTTGAATTATCTTTGCAGAATTTGCAGAGCAAAAAGGGAGCCAGATAGGTTAACAGAAACAGGGTTAGGATACCTCCTCACAGGTCTGTGCAGCTCTGAGACGAGTGGGCCATCTTCCTAGCATGTTTTTTTTGTCACATTTGTTTGGAAGTGGAATGAGTATGCCTCTGAAACACCAAAGAAACTCAGCCCCATAAATCAGACTAGATTCTCCTTTGTACCTAGCCTAGATAGTTATGTAGTAGTTTACCAGTTTAAAAGATGCAAACTATTTATTTCAAAACACTACTTTTGCGCGAAAGGTTAACCACGCGACGTGTTTACAGTGAGGCTTTTGAATGACATTAAAAGGCTGTGTGCTCGGTTTGGCTGAGCTCCCCGCAAAAAGTCGCCCAGCCCTCAAATCCGCATCCTGCAATAATGGATGTGAACATGGAGACCTTTCTAAGGTCACCTTTCTAAGGTCCAGCCGTAGCTCAGACAAAAGTCCGGCAGAGCCGCAATTTACGAAGAGGAGGCCATCTTCACCAGGAAGAAAGAGCCAGGCCTAGCTTGCAGGCAGAGGCGGGCAGAGATGAGGATCTTCCAGCCAGAACTGGGATTCACCCTCAAGACCTTCCCAAAAGGACGCTGTACACATTTAAAAAAGGGAGAAAAAAACAAGCAAGGCTGTTTCTCGTCAATGGGATCCATACCCTCGAACGAAGCAGAGAATTCTGGACGTACGCTCCATTCACATATGGCACGGGTCGATCTGCTCAGGGCACACTCCATCACGCACCCAACTTCTCCACAGCTGTGAATTCCAGGGGAGATATACAGTAGCAGAGAAGCTCTCTTGCAGAGAAGGATGCCCATCTCCAACGCTCCCTCGAAGCCGTGGAAGTCTCGTGAGCAAAAACCCTACTTGGTGAGCTCATGGCGTTAAATGCCCACTGCCACGGATAGGCTCCACTACCTTCTGCTTTGCTGGGAGAACTCTGCTTCGGATAAAACTTCATATGAAGTTCTGGAGCAGGGGCCTCAAACTTGCTGAGAATGTGGACGCCACTGGAATTTTGAGGGAAGGCAGTGAGCGCCAACCCAAAATGGCTGCTGCAGGAGGCGGAGCAAACCCGAGATGACTGCCTCAAGAGGCAGAGCCAAACAGAATACTTCCTTCCTTACCCCTTCTAGGAACAAGGAAATAGTGAAGGGAGAGCAGAAGCACACACGGGCTAAAGAAAGCCGGGGAGAGGAGGAGGAGGGGGGACGAAATTGGATATATAGCATCTTATAATCCTTTTCCCCCTCCCCACAACAGATACCCTGTGAGGCAGGTGGGGCTGAGAGAGCTCTCTCCAGAACTGCCCTTGAGAGCACAGCTCTGAAGGAACTTCTGACTGACCCAAGGTCACTCCAGCAGCTCCATATGGAGGAATGGGGAATCAAACCCGGCTCTCCCAGATTAGAGTCCTCAGTCCTCACCACTGCGCCAGATTGGCTCTCTTCCCAGACCTCCTGGATGTCCCAGTGGAAAACCCCATGATTCGAAAGAGGACAGCCAATAACAAGCCCTGCCTTATGATGGCCCCACACAGTTTCTAAAAAGCTTGACGGGCACCAAAAGAAGCATCATCGGACAACATGGCGCCCACAAGTACCACGCTGGGGATCCCTGAGAGCATCTCCCCACACCATTCTCATATTAAGCAAGGAGGAAGAAGAAGACGAGGAGGAGGAGGAGGAGGAGGAGGAGGAGGCTGGATTTATACCCCGCCCTTCACTCCCCAAGGGAGTCTCAGAGCGGCTTACAATCTCCTTCCCCTTCCCCTCCCCACAACAGACACCCTGTGAGGTAGGTGGGGCTGAGAGAGCTCTTTCCCAAGCTGTCCTTGGGAGAACAGCTGGTACAGAGCTATGGCTTGCCCAAGGTCACCCAGCAGGTGCAAGTGGAGGAGTGGGGAATCAAACCCGGTTCTCCCAGATTAGAGTCCGCGCCCTTAACCACCACACCAAACTGGTTAGCCTAGCACACAACACCCACCTTAAGGCAAGACGCCACACACTGCCGTTCTTACCCTTCCCCAACATTTCCTTGGCATATCTAACTGCACGAGGGAGTGTTTTAGCGCTCTCTTCTTGGCAAGAGAGACAAAGCAAGCCTTCCCACTGGTGGGACATGCGTTGTGGGGAAAAGAGGGGGGGGGCCTCAGCCAATAAGCATGAGTAAATTTCCCAGGCTGAGAAAGCCCATCTGCAAATATTTACGGGGTGAATACTAACCTTGGCTTGTATTTTTGCTTCTCCCCAGCCCTGCTGTACGAGACCAAAGGAGGCCTGGAAGCAGAGCTTATGCTTCTGTTGGGAGTCAAGGTAAGCCCTTCACCTTACTGGCTGCAGTCAAACCTCACCTTGGGGACACCAAGAGCAGGTCTGATAGGCACAGAGGCCAACCTGGCACAACAGGTGCTGGGCAGGGATTACCCACACCCAGAGGGGGGGTGAACCTGAGCCGGGGTTTCTGTGGCCAGTTAGAAGAGCCGGCTTTGGTGATTAAGCTATGGGAGCAACCAAATGAAGCAGACCTGAATCACCTGCCCTATTCTGAGGCTTCAGTATGGCTGAAAAGTTAACAAAAAATATCTCCAGCATTGGCAACCATTACGGGCTTTCTCTCTCCCCCACCTGGGATTTTGCTTCGATGTTCAGAGGCAGACAACCTCTGGATCCTAGCACCAGGAGGCACCATCGGGGGAAGGCCGTGGGCTCTATGCCCTGTTACTGGACCTCCAGAGGAACTGGTTGGCCACTGGGTGAGATGGGATGCTGGACTAGATGGACCCTCACTGGTCTGATCCAGCAGGGCTCTTCTGAGGTTCTTCTCAGGGGAAGGCCTCGGCCTCTCTGCCCTGTTGTTGGCCCTCCAGAGGAACTGGTTGGCCATTGTGTGAGATGGAGGCTGGACTAGATGGACCCTCACTGGTCTGATCCAGCAGGGCTCTTCTAAGGTTCTTATCAGGGGAAGGCCTCAGCCTCTCTGCCCTGTTGTTGGCCCTCCAGAGGAACTGGTTGGCCATTGTGTGAGACGGGATGCTGGACTACATGGACCACTGGTCTGATCCAGCAAGACTCTTATGTTCTTATGAAGGCCTCAGCCTCTATGACTTCTTGTTGGGCCTCCAGAGGAACTGGCTGGCCACTATACGAGACAAAATGCTGGTCTGATCCAGCTGGCCTCTTCTTATCTTCTTATGTCTCCAGAAACAGCATGGAACCATGAGAACTCCAGAGTTTTAAAAGGCTGTGTGCCTGAAAACACGAAGGCGGAGCTTGTAAAAGGCTCCAAACTTTGAGGGGGCACACTACCGCGCACTGCCCCTTCTCTTCAGTTTACATGTTCTTCTGAGCAGCTGCCGTACCCCGGCCTCCGTTCTACCCTGGCTCGAGCATCTGCTGCTGCCTTGGAACCAAGACTCCCTCCCTGGGGCCGAGACCTTCCTTTATGCCTGTCTCAAAGGGGCCCTGTGCTTCCCTGCTACAAACAGCACACAGGTTTCAAGAGTGTAGCCATGTCGCGTCTGCTGCAGGATAGCCAAGAGCCAAGTCCAGCAGCACCTTGGAGACTAACCAGATCCCCAGGAGAGAAGCTTCTGAGAGCCACGGCTCCCTTTGTCAGTATCTAACTCTTGAGAGCTCCAGTCCGGCTCTCAAACAGCACGTAACTGCACCAGCCACCCATACCAGGACATGTTCCCCTCTTCCGCTCCTCCATCGAGAACGGGAGCGGGCCGGAATGGGGGGAGAAAGGCTTCACCCCGGGGTCATATTCCTCCTCCGTCTTTTTCTATCTCTCTCTAAGGCGACTGCAAACATCCCTTTTGACATCCTGTCCCCGGCTCTTATAATGCAGAGTGCTTTATTGCACCTCATGCTCTGGGAGAAGAGGAAAAAAATGAAGCATGAAATAAGAAATAGACTTGGCAGAACAATGTTCATTGGGCGCTGATAAGGCGGCATGAAACGAGGGCGGGGGAGGGATTCTATCAGCCCTCCGTGTTCTCGGTACCCCCCCCCATGCATTCTGTCCCACTGTGGCCAGGCGTTATTCGCTGCCCCCCTTTTTCCCCTTCATTTTCTTGTGCAGGGGGGAGGCTGGCAGTAGCAGAGAGGCCGAGCAAACACAGCAGCCTCCGGGTCACACCCTGGTGTCTCTTGTAAAACAACCTCGGGTCGCGGGCAACGCTCCCTCTAGGCTGTGGAGTCCTGTGAGTAAAAATTCTACTTTGCGAGCTACTGGCATTGAAGTTGTGAGCGAGCGACTTGGCTGCTGCGTAAATTGGTTTGCTCTGGAGCCCTCCTTCCTGAGCGAAGGCAAACGTGTGAGCCGGAGGCTAAGAACCTGTGAGCCAGCTCACACTAGCTCAGCTTAGAGGGAACACTGGTAGCAGGTGCTGGAGAAGATCCTTCCCTGCCTCCAGAAAGACACTGCCGGTCAGAGGAGATGATACAGGGAGGAGGAGGAGGAAAAGGTGGGATTTATACCCTGCCCTTCATTACCCAAGGGAGTCTCAGAGCAGCTTACAAACTCCTTTCCCTTCCCCTCCCCACAACAGACCTCCTGTGAACAAAGCTCCCTCTAAGCTGTAGAGTCATGTGTGCAAAAATTCTACTTTGTGAGCAACTGGCACTTAAAATAGTGTGTAAGTGATTTGGGTACTGCATAAATTAGTCTGCTCCGGAGCCATCCTTCCTGAGCCAAGACAAAAATGTGTGAGCTGGAGGCTAAAAAACTGTGAGCTAGCTCACACTAACTCAGCTTAGAGGGAACACTGCCTGTGAAGTAGGTGGGGCTGAGGGAGCTCTGACAGAAAGTGCTCTTTTCCAAGAACAGCTGTGCCAGATTAGAGTCCGCGCACTTAACCACTACACCAGACTGGCTCTTGGGTGATCAACAGCGTAGATCCAGTACTAGATCACTTCAAGCGACTCTCTTCCTTTGATCGCAACTGTGCATGGATTTGGGACGTTTGCAAAGTACTTCTAATATTGAGGAACTAGAGTGGCTCAGGCCCCGCAAGCATTCCTCCCCCAATAGCAAAATTCCAATCAAAGGCATAACAAGAGAGAGATCGCGCACATCGCTCACTGAGCTGGCCTTTTATTATAACAGAATTTGACCGCACTCGGCCCGGGGAATGACGGTCAAGTACCTAGCTCGCTGAGAAATACTACAGAATTAATAAGGACACAGAGAAGCTAAAAAGAAAGTCGAAGTCTTCGAGAGATTTTTGTTCCGAAGGGAAAACGTGTTCCGGAGAAAGGATTACGTGCCCACCTTCATTTGGATTCAAATTAAGGGCCTACGTGATTGGAGAGGGATGTAATTGAGCCAAATCTCGGCGGATTCCTTCAGATCCGCTCTTTGCATACAATATAGGCGCCTGATGCTTTGCGGTGGTGCTTGCTAAGCCTCGCAGGGCAACGCGCGCCACTCCACGGGGGACGCCAAGCAGAGAGGTGCCACGGAGCTGTCTGTGCCCCTGAGCCGCCCGTTCAAGGACCCACACCTTTGCGAGGAGCCGGCTGACTGTCTCGCGGCCTCTCAAACTTGGAGGAGCCGCTAATCCCCGGCATGCGATGCTCTCGCACATCTTCTGGTTTCCCCTGGGGGGGCTCCTTCTCGAGACAGCCGCCATCCCACTGTTCCCCCACCCCCTTCCAGATCTACGCACAAGCGTCTGGTTTTCCCGGTATAAATGTACGACAGAAGGACAAGGAGATATTGTTTGCATTAGGAGTTAACAATCTAGTAAGAGGCCACTGTGTTTTTTTTTAAAAAGAGAGAGAGAGAAAAGAAAGAAAGGAGAGAGGAAAGGTTTAAATCTTTTATTAGTGATTTGCTTGAATAATACATCAGACTTACTCTAATGCAATAGGCCATGCAAGATACCCAGGGATTTACTAAGGACTAGCTAGTCGGGAGCAGTTTCATAAAGAAAAAGAACTCCACACACACACACAAAAGTTACAAAGCAGCCTGGGAGATAATCTCTGTAATTTCAGGACATTTATTACCTACCGATCCAACACATCCCTGACAGTAGTGATGGAGGAAGCACTGGGAATATACAGTACAAACAAAGAAATGCCTCGAAATTGCTGAGCTTATCTCAAATTATTCTCACTTTTATTGGTCAGAGGGGGAAGGGAATACTCGCAGCCTGTACCTTCAAGCCTCTTTCAGTTCCCCTTCAGTCTCGCTCCTAAAGGCGCTGAGGGGGAAGTCCAAAGCCGGGTTTTTATTTAAAAATCCAACGGAGCTCAGAGTTGAAGATGCTGCCCAAGGATGCTAGAGCCCTAAATGTCAAGAGGGCTACCTGGTCAGCAGAGGGGCACAGGTGAAGCTGCCTTACCAGACTCTTGGTCCATCAAAGTCACTGTCGTCTACTCAGGCTGGCAGCGGCTCTCCAGGGTCTCCAGGCAAAGAGGTCTTTCCCATCACCAACTGCCTGGTCCTTTCAACTGGAGAGGCCAAGGATTGAACCTGGGACCTTCTGCACACCAAGCAGACGCTCTACACCGTGGAGCCACAGCCACTCCAAAAACACATGAAGCTACCTTATACTGAATCAGATTCTCGGTCCATCAAGGTGAGTATTGTCTACTCAGACTGTCAACAGCTCTCCAGGGTCTCAGGCGGAGGTCTTTCCCGTCACCTGCAACCTGGCCCCTTTTAACTGGAGAGGCCAAGGATTGAACCTGGGACCTTCTGCACACCAAGCAGACGCTCTACACCATGGAGCCACAGCCACTCCAAAAACACATGAAGCTATCTTATACTGAATCAGATTCTCGGTCCATCAAGGTGAGCATTGTCTACTCAGACTGTCAACAGCTCTCCAGGGTCTTTGGCGGAGGTCTTTCCCATCACCTGCAACCTGGCCGCTTTTAACTGGAGAGGCCAAGGATTGAACCTGGGGCCTGCTGCATGCCAAGCAGATTCTCTACCACTGATTGAGCCATAGCCTCTCCTCAATATGAACACATGAAGCTGCCTTATGAGTAATCAGACCACTGCTCCATCCAGGTCTACTCAGACTAGCACAATCTCCTCATGGCCTCAGGCTGAGGTCTTTCACATCACCCACCACTTAATCATTTTAACTGGAGATGCCAGGGATTGAATTTAGGTCTCTTCTGTGTCCCAAGCAGATGCTGTGCCATTAAACAACAGGTCCTCCCCTTTCTGGGCAGAAAACAGAGTCGGTCTTCGGTGACTCTGCCCACCTCCTGCACCCAGCTTCCTTGAAACGAGCTCTCAGGACAGAAGATACACGATCCGAAACCCTGCTTCCACAACGCGCCACAAATCCTACATTTCAGATGTCCGGCTTCACTACGTCTGCATGAGTGGCTGGTTCAGACCATGAGTGCCACAGCTGGGAGGGGCCGTGGCTCAGGGGAAGCGCCTCAGCTCGGCATGCAGAAGGTCCCAGGTTCAACCTCCAGCACCTCCAGTGAAAAGTGACCAGGTGGGAGGGAGGTGATGTGAAAGACCCCTGCCTGAGACCCTTGAGAGCCGCTGCCAGATAATACTGACCTTAGATCAAGATGGGCAGCCGTGTTAGTCTGTCTGTAGCCATAGAAAAGACCAAGAGTCCAGGAGCACCTTAAAGACTAACAAAACTTGTGGCAGGGGAGGAGCTTTCATGAGTCACTGCTCCCTTCTTCAGATACCTGAAGTCTATCAGTGGCTACTAGCCACGGTGACTGAGGGGGACCTCCACATTCAGAGGCAGTCAACCTCTGAATCCCAGAGCCAGAAGGCAACATCAGGGGAAGGCCTTGGACTCTATAACCTGTTGTTGGCTTTCCAGAGGAACTGGTTGGCCACTGTGTGAGACAGGATGCTGGACTAGATGGACCATTGTTGTCCTGTGTAGATCAGGATGGGGGACTAGATGGACCACTGGTCTGATCCAGCAAGGCTCTTCTGATGTTTTTATCAGGGGAAGGCCTCGGCCTCTCTGCCCTGCTGTTGGAACTGGTTGGCCACTGTGTGAGACAGGATGCTGGACTACATGGACCCCCCGGCAATGCTCCCTCTAAACCGCGGAGTCGTGTGAGCAAAAATTCTACTTTGTGAGCTACTGGCATGAAAGCTGTGAGCGAGCGATTTGGCTGCTGCATAAATCGGTTTGCCCTGGAGCCCTCCATCCTGAGCCAAGACAAAAATGTGTGAGCCAGAGGCTAAAAAACTGTGAGCTAGCTCACACTGACTCGGCTTAGAGGGGAACAGTCCCCCGGTCTGACCAAGTGGGGCTCTTCTGATGTTCTTATTAGGATCTGATTCAGAATAAGGTGGCTTCACATGCTCAGATGGGATGGGCAACACATTGTGGCACAGCTGGACACAAAGAGCAGAAGGGGCTTGCGGGCCTGGGTACATTGTTGTCTGGTCTACGCTCCTACCTTTTCTCAAGATGGGGGGAGGAGGCGGTTGCAAAGCACACCCTCTGCACACACACATTCTCAGCCCCCCTCCCCCAAATTCAGCCTCTGGCATCAGCAGCTAAACAGCTCTTGGAGTTGGGAAAAACCAGGAGGGACCCTACTAGTGAAATAGTCTATGAGACTGACCAATGGCCTGAGCCGCTCACAGAAGACAACTTCAGGATGGTATTCATCGGGAATATGACAAGGCAGCATTCGAGACATCTCTATCAGAGCCTGCCTCAGTGTTCCCTCTAAGCTGAGTTAATGCGAGCTAGCTCACAGTCTTTTTAGCCTCCGGCTCACACATTTTTTGTCTCGGCGCAGGAAGGAGGGCTCCAGAGCACACTAATCTGTGCAGCAGCCAAACGGCTCGCTCACCACTTTCATGCCAGTGGCTCGCAAAGTAGAATTCTTGCTCACGGGACTCCACAGCTTAGAGGGAGCGTCGGACTCTGCATGGGTATGGCAGCCGACACTACAGCAGCGCACTTGCTCAGAGTTTAACTAGGGACTGCTGCACTGCTATGTCCGTGGACCCCAAAGAAAGCACACGCGGTACGTCCTGTCTGCTTTCCACAGCGTCTCTTACTAAAGCGCCACGATAGCCACCGAGGGCCACCTCCCAAGCTCTTTCCTTCCCACCTCCACTGGCGCCGCGTGCCCACTTCCCTTCCCTGGATCCTCATCAACATGCTTCCTTCCACTAATGTGCTGCACACCCACAAAAACTGGACACTGTTCCACGAGCCCCATATTTGTTTGCATGCACGGTCGTCTTTGATCAATGCTCCGTCCGCACAGTCGTAAGGGTCGGGGCACCGGAAGCTACTGGGACCGGCACGTCTGCGGCAGAGATGCTAAAAGAGGGAATTCTCCATCCGATGATGTACCAGCACTGCACTGTTGTGCCGAAGGAGCGTAGGTCAAATAAGACAGGAAGAGAAACAGGAAAAATTAACCCCTCTGGAAGGTTTGGATGTTGTTTGTAAGCAAGCCAGTTTAACACCAGTCCTGCAGACCTAACTATGCTAAAGACCAATACGAAGACTAGAAGATTTACTAACAATGCTAGGCCCCTGGATTACATGTGGCTGAATAACTCCCCCCTGTTTGCTCCGTACCCTTCCTTTTCCTAGCCAGGCTGATAATAAAACCATATTTCTGTCCCTGCCCCTCTATGCACCACTTTTTAGGGCTTTTTTCTGCATTCTCACCTTCCTCGCTTGTAAGCTCCTGTTTCTTTGGGGGGGGGGGGATCTGTTCTGCGCATATTTTGCTCCCTCTAGTGGACAATTCAATATTACATCAGTTCATGTCTGGCATATCCTTGGGGAACTTGAAACTGCAGGTTTTTAAGCCAGATATACCCGATGTGATATCAATTTGACCACTAGAGGCAGAAGAGAAGAAGAAGAGTTGGTTTTTATACCCGGCTCTTCACTACCCAAAGGAGACTCAGAGCAGCTTACAATCGCCTTCCCTTCCTCTCCCCACAACAGACACCTCGTGAGGTAGGTGGGGCAGAGAGAGCTCTGAGAGAACTATGACTGACCCAAGATCATCTAACAGGCTACATGTGGAGGCGTGGGGAATCAAACCTGGTTCTCCAAATTAGAGGTCGCCTCTCTTAACCACTACACCATACTGGCAAAGTATGTGCAAAACGGGAAACAAACCCAAAGAAACAAGAACTTGTGAGTGAGGAAAACGAGTATCCAGAAAAAAACCTTAATCTACGCTGTACCTCAAGATGGAGTCAACACTTAATCTTTCATGGATGTTTAACCTTTCCCTTCTAGTGCTGCATGATGAGCATTCTGCAGTTTGGTCTATCTCTCATGCCCCTCCATTGCCTTAGCAGCCCAAATAGTCCAGCTTGGCCCAAGCTCATCAGAACTTGGAAACTAAGCAGGGGCGGCCCTGGTTACTACTTGAATAGGAGACCACCAAGGAAGACAGGTGATGCTATGCAGAGAGACACAATGGCAAACCACCTCTACTCGTCTCTTGCCTGGATCACCCCTTGCATGGGTTGTCATGAGTTGACTGTAACTCCACACTGGTCTCCTTCCATTGCCTTTCCTTAAGACTTCTCCCCACTGGTCTCTGCAAATACAAATGCCTTTCCTTTCCAACCACCTTTCTGCAAACCAACCCCAAAGTCCTTTGCCCCCAGCTCCCAGCCTGTCACCTCCTACTGGAAGAGGCCAAAGTTTCCACCTTCAGGTAATAAAGCTTGGCTTGTAGCTCCGATAACTCTTCACCCTGCAAGGTTTGGGAAAGGCGTTCATGGTCCATCATTGGTGAGTTTCGGATGCACCAGGTTTTGTAACTGCCCTTGGGGGGTTCTTTCAGTTGGGTCTGCCAACTCCATTATTGAAGCACTGGCAACTTGTTGGAGAAGAGAGCTAATCCAAGCGGTTGACGGAATTGCTCCTACACGTCCTCTTTCACTGAAGAGAATCCAAACAGCTCTGCACTGGTACAACAGGGAATCAGGAATGATGACACAGCTGGGACAGTGGATGTTAATGCAAGCAGAGGCAAGCTTGCAATGAATCCAAACAAACAGACATCCTAAACTCATTTAACAGCCTATTCTTGGGCAACAGCGTCAGTAACACATTCATTTTTCTCCACTGTGGAGTGGATTACAGCCTTGCTGAATCTAGGCCAGGGAAGGCTGGGAATGGCCTCCCTGTTGGGGAGCGGCCGTGGCTCAGGAGTAGAGCATCTGCTTGGCAGGCAGAAGGTCCCAGGTTCAGCCCTTGGCATCTCCAGTTTAAAAGATCCGGTTATGGGTGATGCGCAAGACCTCCACCGAGACTCTGGAGAACCGCTGCCAGGCTGAGAAGACAATACTGACCCTCGACGGACCAATGGTCTAATTCCATATCTTTGCTCCTCGATGTCATCTTTGCTTTGGCTCCCCCTAAGGAAGAACTTCTGGCATATTCTTTTGCTAGATTCAGGAGGTACATTAAAACTTCCATTTTCCAGAAAGCTTTTGGGCTCTTTCTAGCCAGCTGGAGTTATTTTTCTATGTTTAACTGCTTGTTATTGGTGTTTTACTGCTTCTCTCTCTTTTATTGTGCATTTTTATTTCTGTAAGCTACTAAACGAGGTGGGCACGCGAGTTAAAAACGTTACGAGGACATAACACAAAGGAGGCTCATATGCATGCCGATTGAGCTTGGTTCCACCAGTTAAAAACTATCTGGATTGTTCTGCTCAACTGCTCTTGCCTTCAGCCACCATGGACGGTGCAAAGAGCTCTGCAGGGAAATGTCTTGAGGCGGTGGCTGAATTAGCGAAAATTTAGGAAAGGAAACGGAACTGTCACATGACCTATGGTCGTTTCCTTGAGTCACCTGGAGCCATGTCCGGACACCTTGGGGGATGTCCCTAGGTTTTCCACCCCTCTGCCTGCAATTCAGAATACGTTGAGTATTATTTATTTATTATTTATTTGTTAAATTTATATCCCGCTCTCTCCACCAAGGCAGACTCAGAGCGGCTCACATCATTTAAAATAATACATCGACATTAAAATCATACATCAACATTAAAATACTATTTATACAAGGTCGGCAGCATTCCAATTCAATAGAAGGATCCAAATAACAATCCCATAAATCTCTAAGTGCAGATAATAGTGCTAACAAACGAACAGGCAGTTGGCAATGCCAGTAGACGGGCTGGCAGATCGAACTGGGCCAGGGCTAAGATGTTTGCCTTGGGCGGCCCCGACCCAAAGGCCTGGTGGAAGAGCTCCGTTTTACAGGCCCTGCGGAACTGCATCAAATCCCGCAGGGCCCTGATGTTCTCCGGGAGCTCATTCCACCAGTACGGGGCCGCCACTGAAAAAGCCCTGGCCCGCGTTGTGGCCAGCCGCGCCTCTTTCAGTCCGGGAATGGCCAGGCGGTGTTGGGTCCCAGACCGTAGTGCTCGCTGGGGAGCATATGGGGAGAGGCGGTCCTTCAGGTAGACAGGTCCCAGGCCATATAGAGTAAAGCTGAGAGGCTGATTCGCTGTATTATAATTTTATTTTATTGAATTTATACCACACCTTTCTCTCTCATGGGAACCCAAAGTGGCTTATATCATTCTGTCTTTCTCCATTTGCACAATCTTGCCTTGGTAAACACTGCGGGCAACTCTCAATGGTTTAGTTCCAACAACACCCCAGCCCTAACGCTCTGGGTGAATGGTTCAGCCAATGAAATGGCTGTGCACAGATTCTGGAAGAACTCTCATGCTCTCCCCCTTTTTGTCTTCAACAGTTAAAACAAAACCAAAAACTTACAAATCGTCCTGCTCCCCTTAGTGGACAGGTTTATTCCCCGCTCTGAGTTCGGTTTCCCCAGCCAGAGCTCTGGCCCTGAAGAGGCAACCGCCTGGCCACATCACATCTCCAAGAAAGAGTGCCCAAGAGATCAGTGGTCACCCTTGTGGGATTTGCTGCCAGGGGATGTAGTGATGGCCACAGGAATAGACAGCCTTAAAAAGGGATTTGATAGATTCGTGGAGGAGAGGTCTATCGATGGCTACTAGCCACGGTGACTGAGGGGAACCTCCATGTTCAGGGGCACTAATCCTCTAAATCCCAGAGCCAAGAGGCAACATCAAGGGAAGGCCTCAGCCTCCAAGCCCTGTTGTTGGCCCCCCAGAGGAACTGGTTGGCCGCTGTGTGAGACGGGAGGCTGGACTAGAGAGACCCTCACTGGTCTGACCCAGCAGGGCTCTTCTGAGGTTCTTCTCAGGGGAAGACCTCAGCCTCCAAGCCCTGTTGTTGGCCCTCCAGAGGAACTGGTTGGCCACTGTGTGAGACAGGAGGCTGGACTAGAGAGACCCTCACTGGTCTGACCCAGCAGGGCTCTTCTGATGTTCTCATCAGGGGAAGGCCTCGGGCTCTCTGCCCTGCTGTTAGCCCTCCAGAGGAACTGGCTGGCCGCTTTGTGAGACGGGAGGCTTGACTAGAGGGACCCTCACTGGTCTGATCCAGCAGGGCTCTCCTTAGGTTCTCATCAGGGGAAGGCCTCAGCCTCCGTGCCCTGTTGTTGGCCCTCCAGAGGAACTGGCTGGCCCCTGTGTGAGACAGGATGCTGGACTAGATGGACCACAGGTCTGGTCCAGCAGGGCTCTTCTGGTGTTCTTATGTTGCATTCCCAGCACCTCCAATCACAGGTGGGCAGAGCTAGCAAGAGCTCCGCCAGAACCACTGCCGGAGGACTACAAGGAGTGGATTAGATGACACCGTACGGCACCTCCTTTTGTTGTTAAATCTCTGCCTGCTGCCCTTTTGAACTGCCCCAGACCGAATCAGACCCTTGATCCATCAGAGGCAACCCTGGGCTTCCTTGCTGGTCTCCCCCTGACCCTGCTTCGCATCAGAGATCTGGACCATCCAGACTGGGGCTTTCACTCTCCTATTCACTGTGGCTACAGCTGCACCGGTTCCACCTGCAACATCTCCTACAGTACTGCAATACATATATATATATGCGTCTCTGTGTGTATACACACACAAGCACCGTTACGAGAGGAACCCGGCGGCTCTCACTGCGTAGTAACAAATACTGCAAGCAGTGCGAGGCACGATGCACATAGCAACCCGCAGGAGGCAAGGTAAAGATTTGTAGAAACCACCCCCACCGTCTGAACGACAACACGCCCGCCCCAACCGGCCAAAAGATCCAGCACCCACCAAAACCTGGCAGGGACCTAGCCGCTGAATATAAACCCAACACCTTCCCAGACAAAGAGGCCTCGATCACGCCCCACGGATCTGCCCACGTCGCTGCGCAAAAGTCTATTTTTTTATTTTTATTTTCTCCCCCCCCCCCGCCTTTCCTCTTTGTCCCTTGATTGCGCCTACTTGTTCTTTCAAGGACATTTCCATTAGGAAGAAACGCTGTTCCATCCACTCTCCCTCCCCTTAAAGCACGGGGGGAAAAAAAGAAGATAATCATATCAAGAGAAACTTATTACTGTTTTCAAATTGTCTCTGCCTCTCAGCAGGCACTCTCTCTAGGCAACAGTTTTGCCGCTACATTATGACTAATTTTTTTTTCTCCCCCTCCAGATGACATTTCGTAGAGTAGGTACAGGAGAGAGACAGAGAGAGGAAAAGACGAGAGACACTCGGGCTGGGATGTGTACAGACCCGCGCAAAACCGACAAATTAAACGGCTCGGCCTTCTTTTGCCAAAAAATGCAATGGGGGGGGGGGAACCTTGGAGTGGGAAGGGATCACAGCACAAAACAGGTTTGTGTGCATTGCACGTGCTCGAATACAGAAGTCGACTTCATGGGGTAGGGTGGGAGAGCTTCCACTCCACCCTACAGCTGGATTCCTCTTTCCGGTTTTTCCCGAAAACAAAAAGGGTGTCCGAGAGAGAGAGAAAAAAACCCGTCTCTCTCGGTTCCACTGGGACAGGAAAGAGCAGCCGCTGTCTGATGCTGCCATCTTGTGCCCAAACCTGCTAATCACAGCCCTCCAACTTTGAATGTGGTTGTCATCATCTTCTCTGAACGCCCAGCTTTTCGTTTCCTTGCTTTCTTTTTTTTGTTTTGCATAGCACTGATAGGCTTGAGAGTCTTCCGGGGTAAGAACATCAGAGGAGCCAATGTTGGATCAGGCCAGTGGCCCATCCAGTCCAACACTCCGTGTCACACAGCGGCCAAAAACACCAGGTGCCCTCAGGAGGTCCAGCAGTGGGGGCAGGAAGCCCTCCCACTGATGCCCCCCCAAAACACCAAAATTACAGAGCATCACTTGCCCCAAACTGAGAGGTCCTATCTATACTTTGTGGCTAATAGCCGCTGATGGACCTCTGCTCCATATGTTTATCCAATTCCCTCTTGAAGCCGTCCATGCTTGTAGCTGCCGCCACCTCCTGTGGCAGTGAATTCCATGTGTTCATCACTCTTTCGGTGAGGAAGGACTTCCTTTTATCCGTTCTAACCCGACTGCTCAGCAATCTCACGGAGTGCCCACGAGTTCTTGTCTTGTGAGAAAGGGAGAAAAGGACTTCTTTCTCTACCTGCTCTATCCCTTGCATAATCTTATAAACCTCGATCCCTTCCTAGTGTTCCCTTCCGCTCCTGGCTGCCTTGCCTCCCCCATCCAATTAAAGTTTTGCATTTTTGAATCTGTTCTCAGCAAGGAGAACCAAAAATCAAAGCGAGGAGAATGAAAGCTGAGCTCACGTCTTCAAGGCGGTCTTGTGCACCAGGTTTGCGATTCTGTCGTCCACATCTTCAAGGCCGTCTCACATCCCACGTTTGTGATTATGTACAATTAGAACATTCTACAGTGTGACTAAAATCCAATTGTGGCCAAACCGGTTTCAGACTAACTTGCATATATTCCAATCCACAGTGCCACTGGGTTTGGTGGGACCTGAGCGTGTGGAATTTTCCCTGGTTGGCAGCAGCTTAAATGCCAAGTGCCTGACAAAGGGGTCTCTCTATTATTTGTTTTAAAAAGAGAGAGAACCACCATTAGTGGCTTGGGGGGGGGGGGTTGCGTGGGGGTGTTGCCATCAAGTTGCAGCCAACATGGCCACCCCGTAGGGTTTTCAAGGCAAGAGATGTTCAGAGGTGGTTTGCCACAGCCTGTCTCTGCAGAGCGACCCTGGACTTCCTTGGCGGTCTCCCATCCAAATACTGACCAGGGCCGACCCTCCTTAGCTTCCGAGATGTGACAAGAACAGGCTAGCCCGGGGCACACAGGTCAGGATCTTGACCGTATGTCTGTAGAAAATGGGGGATAACACTATTGTCAGTCAAGAAATAACTGGGGGCCTCGTTCCCCCAATTCCCGAATGCAGTCAGCTAAGAATGGCTTAAAATGAAACCTTCTTGAAGACTGTCATCCATTTCATCCGGACGAATTTTGAACGGATCCTGCTCGTACGAACCTGTACCTTTTTCATCCGGCTGGAACAAACACAGTGATTTGGAAAGGGTGTATGTGCTAATTCGGCATGAACTGCGCTCACCAAAAAAAAAAAACCCCACATCCCTCTTTCCAGTATAACAAGCCAGAACGGCAGAAGAAAGGTCAGGTCCAGTGGCACCTTTCAGACCAACAAAGTTTGGTTCAAGGTAGAAGCTTTGAATAAAACCTGGTTGGTCTTAACGGTGTCACTGGACCCGACCTTTCTTCTCCTGCTTCAGACCAACACGGCTACCCACCTGGATCCAGAACAGTGCTGACTGAAAATCTGAGGACGACCGCAAAAAAATAAAATGGACAAGTAACACTACCAGAAAAATTGCACGGCAGCTGCGAAATAAACTAAGGAGACAGAAGCATCAAGATGAGAAACAGATGATGCACAGCCTGAAACACACTCCCTTGCGTACAACTAAACTCCACCTTCCTTGCTTCTAGGAACAGGATGCTAAATCTTATAAGTTCTACGGTGGCACTCACCACTGGGGACCCTCACCAAGCAAGCCCCCCCCCCCACATACACACACAGAGCACAAGAGATCCTATCAGAAGAGCTCTCCATGATCTGCAGAGAATACAAGAAATGGAGAGGTGTTTAAAGTGAGCCTTTGGAGGATAGAGAATCCACACACTTGGCGACAGAATGGAAAGTTTTCTCTTCCACTTCCACAAAAGCCTGGGCAGAAAGAAAACATAATACCCAACACCAAGGCAAAGACAGTGAAGAAGAAGAAGAAGAAGAAGAAGAAGAAGAAGAAGAAGAAGAAGAGATTGGATTTATACCCCGCCCTCCACTCCCCAAGGGAGTCTCAGAGCGGCTTACAAACTCCTTTTCCCTTCCCCTCCCCACAACAGACACCCTGTGAGGTAGGTGGGGCTGAGAGAGCTCTTTCCCAAGCTGTCCATGAGGGAACAGCTGGTCCAGAGCTATGGCTTGCCCAAGGTCATCCAGCCAGGTGCAAGTGGAGGAGTGGGGAATCAAACCCGGTTCTCCCAGATTAGAGTCTGCGCACTTAACCACTACACCAAACTGGCTGGAGGAGCATCTCAGCTGCTTGGCTTGCAGAAGTTCCCAAGTTCAGTCCCCAGCATCTCCAGTTACATGATTAAGAAGAAGTTGATGTCAAAGACCTCAGCCAGAGATTCTCGTGAGCAGCTGCCAGTCGGAGCGGACAACGTTAACAACTGGTAGACCAAGGGTCGGACTCAGCACAAGGCAGCTTCAAGTGTTCAGAAGTATTTATGCTTTTCCCAAAAATCCCACATCCCCTTCTCCGGAGTTCCCAGGGAATGGTGTTATGGTTCCTTCAACTGGTGCCAGAGAAATAACCCTCCTTCCTACATTCTCTACCAATGGCACAGGACTTGGGGAAGAGACGCAAGCTATGGTGGGCCGCAAACAATTGCCACTCAGCCAAGCCAAAATCTGGGAAACCCTTTTAAGCTCATCGATCTTATTTCCCCCCACAGATCTTTATAGACAAGAGGACTTCCAGGATATTCCTACCCCGCATCTTCCCTAGGAAGAACACGCTGTCCCCTCAAGCATGCTCCGGCTTCCTCCACATTAATGCAGCTGCTTAAACAAACATTGCAATGCATTCTCCAGACGGGGGGCCTGTGACAATTCTCAGCCCCATTTCCTCAGGAAGCGCTCTTCCCCCCACCCCAATGCCCCTCTCTGTCAAATAAAGTTTTCCCACTTACATCTCACCGCCCATTTAGAAAGAAATCTGTCTAAATTCAGCTTAACGCATCTCCGCCAGGCAATAACCAGCTAGGACGTTACGCCTTGTCTGAATGAAAGATTTCTTTAAAACATCACGGCCAATAGATGCAAACAGATGTTTAAACTGAAGTGGAATAAGATCCTGCTTCCAACGCCAAGATTTGATTTTCTGGATTCCCTTCGGTTATGCAAAGAATCGGCGTCCGGTACATAAACCTACTTAGAGAAAATATCTAACTGCTCCAGAGAGAGATTAAAGCCGGTGCCGGGTGGAGAAGGGGGGGCGGGGGGGGGGGGGGAGTCTCGGAAATCAAAGAGACAAAAGCGAGGGAGAACATCTGTACCAATATTCATAAAATCATGTTAGACGGGTTAATACAACAGAGGCATCTGGAGAATTTATGGACCCAAACACGATTAAGAAAAGGAGTGGAAAGATCTCAGAATACCTGCTGGGCCTACGAGAAGGAAAAAAGAGAATTGTCTTTATATTTATTGAGGTGTAGGACTAAAGCAAAGCAGAACAGCAGAAAAAAAATACGAGAGTCTAATGTGATTTCCAACAGTAATGTCAGTTGGGGAAATATGTCTTTCTAAGCCAGAAAGCGGGAGAGGTTTAAAGGAAAGCATTCCTAGTGCCCAGCTGCTGAGGGTCCTCCTTTAGAGTTTGGTGTCGTGGTTTGGTGTAGTGGTTAGGAGCACAGACTCTAATCTGGGGAAACTGAGTTTGATTCCCCACTCCTCCTCCACGTGCAGCTGCTGGTGTGACCTTGGGTCAGTCACAAGTTCTCTCAGAGCTGTTCTCTCAGGAGCAGTCCTCGAGAGAGCTCTCTCAGCCCCACCTCCCTCACAAGGTGTCTGTTGTAGGGAGGGGAAGGGAAAGGTGATTGTAAGCCTCTCTGAGACTCCTTTGGGTAGCGAAGGGCAGGATATAAATCCAATCTCTTCTCCTTCTAGAGCCAGGGTGGGGCAACCCTCCATCACCACTCTAAAGACCAAAGCGCTGGCCAAGGACTTTGGCCGCAAACAGAAGGTTTCGGCCGCTGCAAGAAAGACACGTCCAGCTCCCAGTCCTCCCTGTTCCTTTTCTAGCACTGAAGCTGCCTTCTACTGACTCAGACCCTCGATCCAGCAAGGTCGGTGTTGTGTACTTAGACTGGCAGTGGCTTTTCTGGAACTCAGGCCGAGGTCCTTCACATCACCCGATCCTTTTGACTGGAGGTGCTGGGGATAAGAACATAAGAGTATCCCTGCTGGATCAGGCCGTTGGTCCATCTAGTCCGGCATCCTGTCTCCCACAGTGGCCAAGCAGTTCCCCTGGACGGCCAACGACAGGGCAGAGAGGCCGCGGCCTTCTCCGATGTTCCCTCCTGACTCTGGGATTCGGAGGCTGAGCGTCTCTGAATGTGGAGGTTCCCCTCAGTCACCGTGGCTAGTAGCCATTGACAGTCTTATCCTCCATGAATCTATCCAGTCCCCCTTTAAAGCTGTTTATTCCTGTGGCCATCACTACATCCTCTGGCACCGAATACTAGCACCGAATACTGGGTACATCCTCTGGCACCGAGTACTAACACCGAATACTCATTCTAACACCGAATACGGATTCTAAAGCAACAGACTAGAGAATCACCCTTGGGAAGGGCTGGGAGAGGGACAGAGGTGCGGAGCTGGGTGGATATGAATGGGGGGGCGTGAAACAGAATGCCATGCCAACATATAGCCTTGCATGCTTCAGCCTACTTGCATTTTATGTATGTATAACCTAGCTACTTGATCACATACAGCATTGGTACTGGTACACATGTCCATAGATATGTCTAGTTTGGTGTAGTGGTTAGGAGCGCGGACTCTAATCTGGGATAACCGGGTTTGATTCCCCACTCCTTCACTTGCACCTGCTGGTGTGACTTTGGGACAGTCACAAGTTTTTTTCAGAGCTGTTCTCTCAAGGGCAGTTCTCCAGGGAGCTCTCTCAGCCTCACCTACCATACAGGGTGTCTGTTGTGGGGAGAAGGGAAAGGTGATTGTAAGCCTCTCTGAGACTCCTTTGGGTAGTGAAGAGTGCAGTGTAAATCCAATCTCTTCTTCTTCTTCTTCTTCTTCTTCTTCTTCTTCTAGATGTAATGTATTATTTTTACAAAGCCTTTCACTCCCTCGTCATGGTTGCCCCGCAACAAAAAGATATGCCCCACAAAACAAAAAATCCTGGCTGCGGGCCTGCTGTAACAAGTTTGCAGGCATGAACCCGAGTTAGCCAGGCGTGTTTAAATACGACGGCAGAGTCCAGCAAGAACTCTTTGAAGCCTGCGGTGGGAAGGAGCTGGAAAATAATTTGGAAAATCGGGGAAACATACAGGTATTTAACACTCTGTGTATCTGTTGAACTTTTTCCTGTTTTAAAAAAAGGTTCAGGTTAGGAATAGGACAGACAAGAGGCGGGACCCGCGGTACTCGTGGGGGGGAGAGAAGGAGCTCCACGTGGAGGAGGAGGGGGAAGCAGCCACAGGTAAGCCTTCTCCCCCTCCCCGGGCAAGGACAGCAAGGCCTGGACCACCAATCCTTCCCTCCCCCACACCAACAGCAAGGCCCACGCAGCTCTGAGCCATGGGCCTGCCAATACCCCCGGGCACCGACAGCGAGGCCCACACAGCTCTGAGCTGCCGGGCCCACCAATCTCCCCCCCTGGCTCCGACAGCGAGGCCCACGCCTGCCAATTCCCCCCCCCCCCGGCACCGATGGCGAGGCATGAGTGGATCTCAGCCACCGGGCCCGCCGATCTCCCTCCTCCACCCCCGGCACTGGCAGCGAAGCCTCAGAGGCTCCCAGCCGTCGGCCGGCCGCAGTTCCCAGAGCGTTCTCTGCACATGCGCAGGGAACGCTCTTTTACTTTTTGGGAGAGTTAAATATCCCCCGTATAGTTCTTTAAACTTTTAAGCTTTTTCTGCACACCTGGGGAGTCCCCCAAGCGTGTAGGAAAATCTCTCTGCCCCCCCCCCAAGTGCCCCCGGTGTGCGGATTTAGATATCCGCACGCACGGGGGGCACTTGGCTATTAGATATATAGATTGCTAGAATCGCATAATATAGAGGAAGCAAGACATGAGCTAGGAACTAAAAGGGAAGCTTGTCCCTGGTCTTCCAACGAAGAACCACCACTTTCTCAGCCCTGTCCTGTCCCCGCGCAAGCCTCCACCAACCATTTTCAAACTTTAAAGCAGAAACAGCCCACCTATTCTCTTGCTTTCCCTCCCCAATCAGGGCAGCAACAAATTTGTTCTGCTGGTTTTTTTTTTTTTACAAAAAGTTTGCCTCTGTGGAACTTTCCAGAAGATCAGAGCAACCGTTGAGAGGTTGCTGAAAGGAGGTTATAAACAAAACCTAAATTGAGCTAAATTTTAACTGACAGTGTCCTTCTAGGTTCATTCCTGGCCGTCACTGATAGGACAGAGGAGCCACCACCAAATGCCAAAACATCAAATTCCATAACGTTCGGCTGTGAATGAGTTCTGGCACATTATGGGGTGGGATGCCTTCAAGGGACAGCATCTACTGGGGGGGGGGGGGTCAAACAAGTTTCAGTGTTATCTGTTAGCAAATTAATTTCATTCTGCTTTCGCTGCATCCAAAATGAGACGCCAGTTCTTCCCGAGGAAGCCTTTTGGGCGCGCCGAACGGACACCCACGCTATTTCAAAGGGTCAAGCTTGAGTCCAGTAGCACCTTTAAGACCAAGGTGTCTCACGAAGCGTGCGTGCACGCGAAAGCTTATTCCCAGAATATCCAGAATTAAACTCTGTTGGTCTTAAAGATGCCACTGGACTCAAAGTTCATAAGAACATCAGAGAAGCCAGTGTTGGATCAGGACCAGTGGCCCATCCAGTCCAACACTCTGTGTCACACCGTGGCCAAAAACACCAGGTGCCCTCAGGAGGTCCGCCAGTGGGGCCAGAAGCCCACTGTTGTCCCCACTATTGCTACAGACCAACATGGCTACCCACCTGAATCTATTTCAAAGGGTGTTTACTAAACCGTTTTGTGTGGGTTTTTTACTTTATTTATTTTATTTATTTTTGAGATTTATATCCCGCCCTACCTGCCGTACGGCGGCTCAGGGCGGCTCACAACAGATATATAAAACAGATAGTACAAGATGGGGCACCCGCGATACTCGCGGGGGGGAGTACCCTAGTCCTCCTGGCCCCCCCTCCCTGGGGCAAGTGGCGGCGAGCCTCGCTCTCCTCCACCCCCCTTCCCAAAGGCAAGCGGCGGCAGCAAGCCCCGCTGCTCCTCCAACCCCCCCCCGAGTCAAGTGGCGGCGGCGAGCCCCGCTCTCCTCCACCCCCCTCACCTAGGCAAGTGGCGGCGGCGGCGGCAAGCCCTGCTGCTTCTCCACCCCCCCCCCGAGTCAAGCAGTGGTGGCAGCAAACCCCACCGCTCCTCCAAACCCCCCATGAGTCAAGCGGTGGCAAGCCCCGCTGCTCCTCCACTCCCCTCCCCAGGGCAAGTGGCGGCGGCGGCAGCGAGCCCCGCCGCTCCTCCAGCCACCCCCCCCATCGGCGACAGTGAGCCCTGAGCAGCTCA
Organism: Lepidodactylus listeri; assembly: GCA_029233225.1. NCBI lineage: Eukaryota > Metazoa > Chordata > Lepidosauria > Squamata > Gekkonidae > Lepidodactylus > Lepidodactylus listeri. Next base: position 4,849,188 of record JARCFY010000004.1, on the reverse strand, counting down.
TGGTCACCGGACCCGCTGAGCCTCCCCCACAACGGCCAGAGCGTTCCCTGCGCATGCGCAGTGGGCGCTCTTACTTTTGGGGGAATTTAAATATCCCCCCCAAAAAAATTTTAAACTTTTTGGATTTTTCTGCAGATGTGGGGACTGCCCCACGTCTGCAGAACAATTTCCCTGCCCCCCCAGGTGTCCCCCCGCACGGATTTAGGTATCCGCACGCAGGGGGCGCCTTCGCTATTAGATATATAGATCTTAAAAACATTAAAACAGATAAAACAACTAATACTATACAGATGGCGTATCTTCAGTTCAATATGTCATAGCAGTGTCCAGATGTAATCCTTATGGGCGGTCCCAGGAGGCTGGCAGGAGAAGGTCAGATGATTGTATCATATAGTCGGCTGGCGAAAAAGATCGAATACTCAGATCAAATAGTCGGGCCAGGGCCAAGGTGGAAATGTTGGGCGGCCCCTACCTAAACGCCTGGCGGAAGAGCTCCGTTTTACAGGCCCTGCGGAACTGTAAAAGATCCCGCAGGGCCCTGATATTATCCGGGAGCTCATTCCACCAGTGCGGGGCCGCCACAGAAAAGGCCCTGGCCCTTGTTACCACCAACCGAGCCTCTTTTGGCCCTGGAAGGACCAGACGGTTTTGGGATCCAGACCAAAGTGCTCGCTGGGAAACATATGGGGAGAGGCGGTCCTTCAAGTAGCTAGGTCTAGCCTAGAACCAATTTTCTCTCTGGCATTCAAACCATGGGGACTTTTTTTTATTTGTTGGGACACCTTCTCAACGGCTTCTCAGTCTCAGTGAACTTTCCACGGCAAAACCCTACCTGCTCAAACTCGCCGTTCAAAACCAACAACAAGAGAGACAACAGAAAGAGGGGAGAGACAACTAAAGCGTAGCAACAGAGGGAACACGAACCAGAATGCTCCCTTCTAAGCTGTGGAGTCTTGTGAGCAAAAATCCTACTTTGTGAGCTACTGCCATTAAAGTTGCGAGCGAGTGGTTTGGCTGCTGCGTAAGTTAGTTTGCTCTGGGGCCCTCCTTCCTGAGCTAAGACAAAAATGTGTGAGCCGGAGGCTAAAAAACCTGCGAGCTAGCTCACACTAACTCAGCTTAGAGGGAACACTGGACCCAGTGCCATTAAACAAGCTCGTTCAACAACCAAAATGGGCGTCTATGCTGCAAGAGTCTCTGACCTTTGAGCCTGCAGATACCTTTAGAACTGTGACACAAGGTAGTGGGCACAACCAGAAAATGGCCGCCACAGGGGGCAGTGCTAACCTCAGAATGTGCATAACGCAAAACAGAAACCCTTCAATATTTCAAGCAGAAGCTCTGTTTAGTGGGATGCCTTTTAAGCATCCCTTCAGTCACACCAATCAGAAGCCCTGCTGGGCAAAAGCCCCACTGGTCCCCCATGTTCTAAAAACTCTCGGCGGGTGCCAAGAAAGATAACAGCAGGAACCACGGTGGGGTTAGGGACCAGTGGTTGGGGACCAGAGCTCTCTCTAAGCTGAGTTAGTGTGAGCTGGGTCAGGGTTTTTTAGCCTCCGGCTCACACATTTTTGGTCTTTCGCCCAGGAAGGATGGCCCCAGAGCAAGCTAATTTTCGCAGTAGCCAAACCGCTTGCTCACAACTTTGAGGCCAGTAGCCGATTTCGGGTTCCGCCCCAGGTTTTGAAAAAGGGATCTGAAGGAAGATGGGAGCCACCCTTCCGGTGTTCGCATTAAGAGGAGACACAAGGGGTATTTTTCCTACTCTGTATCGCACGGGTGAGGTCTTTGCTGGAGCAACTATGTCCAGCTAGAGTCGGTGCCAGAGATCTAAAAGAAGGTGTGAGGAATGCAAGGAGCCGGAACAAAAATGATCTGAAGTCAGGTAAGAAGAACTGACCTGAACTTGTCCAGCATGAAGAGAAGAATGGGAACTTGCTGACAGTCAAATACGCTAAGAAGCTCTGACCTGGATAGCCCAGGCAAGCCCGATCTCGTCAGATCTCGGAAGGTAAGCAGGGCCAACCCTGGCGAGTACTTGGATGGGAGACCTCCAAGGAATATCAGGGCCGGGACGAAGAGGCAGGTAATAGTAAGCCACCTCTCTGGAATGTCCAAGCCCCAACGGAGGTTGTCAGAAGTCAACCATGACTTCCAGGCACGCACACACATGCACGCACACACGCACACACAGACACACACAAGTGCCTTAAGGAAAGACAGGGATGGTTTGTTCTCCATATGTTCCAGGAGCAAGAAACAAGGCTCTTGAACTGCAACAGAAATTATTTAGTTGATCTTAGGATCAGGGGTCATTTTGTAGAAAAAGAGGTGCAGGAGCTCATTTGCATAACTCTTTTGCATAACTCATTTGCGTATGCCACACCCCCTAACATGCCAGAAGTGTGTCAGAAGGCAACACCCACCCCTCAGGCTCCACTCCACAGGTGAGTGAAACTGACCTGCTCTTCCTCCATTCCCTTCCCCATCCAATACTTTGTGCAATAAAAATAAGCGAAAAGAACACACCCTCATTCTCTTCCTGCTCCCTTGAAACCACCAGGTTTCAAGTAGACTTGAGATTCCCAGGACATGAGCACCACCGATCCCTTCCCCTTCCCCTCCCCACAACAAGACACCCTGTGAGGTAGGTGGGGCTGAGAGAGGTCTTTTGAGAACTGCTCAGGAGAGAACAGCTCTGAGAGAACTTGTGACTGGCCCCAGGTCACACCAGCAGCTGCACGTGGAGGAGTGGGGAATCAAACCCGGTTCTCCCAGATTAGAGTCCAACTCCTGACCACTACACCAAACTGATAAGGTGGAAGCTGCTGAAGGGTTGGTGAAATTTCTCCAGTACTTATGTGCCATGTGCCCAGATAAAAAATGGTATACTTAGAAAACTTATATGCCACCTTGAGCAAGTCTCTGGAAAAGCAGCACACAGTCATAAAAGGAACAATGATAAAATTATCAATATTAAAACAAAACATTAAAAACAATAAGGACCCTAGCAGGGCTTTCCCCGGGGCGCTGCGCCTCTGCACTGCTCGGGGAAGCCGAGGAGGGGGCGGGGCTTGGTCATGTGCCCGCCCCCTGGGCTCCTCACTCCCGGAGCTGCGCTCCTGTGCGCTCCCGCTCCAATGGACCCCTGCTTAGGATCAACTTTCAAGGTGTGGTAGAGATCTGGGACCGACTGCTGAGGAGAGCATGCAGAACTTTCTTAGTAGGGAACTTTTAAGATGAACATTTGGGTGGGTGAGATCGGGGGAACTAAATCAGACTGGAAGGCTGGGTAGATGAAGTCTTACGGGTGCTTCCAGTCACAGAAGACGAAAACATAGGTTGCTGATAAAACCCAACATGGAGGTGTTATTCTCAAAGGGAAAGAGGCCTTCCAGTCCCTTGTAGATTTAGGACTCTGACGTCTTCATCCCCTGAAACATATCAGTTACAAGACTGTGGAGAATTATGAAATTTTCTTTGCTTCCAAGGGACATCAAGGCCTACTAAACAGCTCTGAGAATGCTCCTTTCGTACAACAAATTGATAACACAAGACAACCTCTTGAGTAAGCTCTAAACAGAACCCTCAACTGTCTAACAAACCTGGTTGCTTTTCACACAGAGAGCAAAGTATTGAGTGATTTTTGAACAATGTCCAGTACGTTTTACAGCATAACTAGGTTCATTTTCTGGGACACAAAACTCCTCAAGTTACGTCATACAAAAACGTGATAAAATTCAAATATCTGTAATTCCATGTTTATGTATGCTTGCCCAGATCACAGAAAAGCTGATAGCAAAACATAAATCAACCTGGTCTGTATAGCCGGGATATTACCCAGGAAAAGGTCTACTTTCCGAGTGGTCCCCAGGAAATTATTAGAACTAGTTACAGAAATTAAAGATGTGTGAAGGTGCCTTTTGATAAGCCCAGAATTATTCCTATAAAATATATTTGCAGAATATAAAAATCTTGTATATTCTCAAGCGTTCCAGTGAAATATTCCAAAGAGGCCTCTTTCAAAACATTTAACACTTAATCTGTCGCTTTTTGAGGCAATAATGTTAGAGCTGTCAGCTTTATTGACAGACATCAAGAGGCTAAGAAGAATTAAACATACGAGACTTAATCCTGCATTACCGCTTTAATGTAGAAGCAACCGAACGGCAAGATTTCGTGTTTGAAAAGCCACAGTGTACGTGGCTTTATGTTCTGTGGCATTTATTTCACAAAGATGAATGCGCAAAGGCAAGTGGTGTTCAGAGCTAGACCAGATGTTCTCCAGCAAACATTTTACCTGCGAAAAAAGGAGTTTTCCAAGCACCCAAATACCCTCACTGAACTAGCTTTGTGTGTACGTCTTCAGAGACAGCATCTCGACAGATCGGACTGACTGGATGATATCACCAGCAGCGTGAGGGGGAAGACCAACTTTCTGAGAAGAAAATGGCAGCTCAGGAGACAAAAGAAAAGGCAATTCTGACAAAGAACCAGTTCCAATGACAATAAGCTAGGAAGATCCTATCTGTGAGGCGGCAATGAAGGGGGCAACAGTGGGAGGGCTTCTAGTGTCCTAGCCCCACTGGTGGACCTCCTGAGGGCACCTGGTGTTTTTGGCCACTGTGTGACGCAGAGTGTTGGACTGGATGGGCCATTGGCCTGATCCAACATTGGCTTCTCTTATGTTCTTAAGAGTAGAGGTCCATCAGTGGCTACTAGCCACAAGGTATAGATAGGAACTCTCAGTCTGGGGCAAGTGATGCTCTGTATTCTTGGTGCTTGGGGGGGGGGGGGACGACAGTGGGAGGGCTTCTAGTGTCCTGGCCCCACTGGTGGACCTCCTGAGGGCACCTGGTGTTTTTGGCCACTGTGTGACAGAGTGTTGGACTGGAGGGGCCACTGGCCTGATCCAACACTGGCTTCTCTGATGTTCTTATGAACTGAGGGTAGGGATTTATGCAGGAAACAGCGTCACATTCGCTCTGAGATTAGATGCTGCCCGCTCTGACTGGCATCAGCGTTCGGTGGCCGCGGGATCAGATCTCTTCCTGCCCATCTGAAGGACTGGACAGTTTGAGCTGTGCACACCGCGTCCACTGCCACATTCTTTTCCTCAGATCCTGAGCAAAACAGAGGAACTCAAGCAGGTCCTTAGACTTCCAACTGTTTGCTTTTAATGGATATTTTTTATCGGGATCCAAGCATTAGCTTAACTCAGGAATCCCCCTTCCAACCTTTCCTGACACTGCGGGCGCCTTTGGGATTTGCATGGTGGGCTCAGCCACAAAATGGCTGCCACAGGAGGCGGACCCAGCTGCAAAATGGCTGCTGAAGCTGACCTTCAGTCACACAGTGCCGACCCTCGTGCTGTGGTGGCAGCTGCTGCTCAAGCAACGTTGTTAAAAATCTGCACAGTCAAAACTCCATTGGGTGATTAGAAGCCCTGCCAGGCAAAAACCCCACACGACCCTCCCCACTTTCTACAAACACTTGCTGGGCCCCTGTCAGGGTCCCACAGCAATCAGTCTCCACAATGTCCCTTAATCAGGATCGGGTTTATTGAGATCAGTAAAGGCAGGTCATCTGTGCACACATGTTGCGTCAGGAACGGCTCGCAAGGAGGGAGGCAGGGTAGTTATACAGAATTCAGAGAAACCCCCTCGATGGACAGTCATAAAAAGCAAGCAAGCACGCCTAAAATAACGAATACAGGCTCTCAAGGAATGGGAGCAACTGGACACCAAGGCCAGAGCGAGGCAGGGAGATAAGACACGGAGCAAAAAAGGAAATCTAGCATCGCAAGAGCTACAGGCAGTTAATACAGGCATTCACCCAGCCGCCACCAGCTGTACGCCACTCACAATGGCAGCAGAGCTGACCGCCCCACACTGGAGGACTCCTGCATTAACTTATTTATTTTTCAAATTTATACCCCGCCCTCCCCGCGAACGGGGTGAAACATTACCTTCAGCTCCAAAACTCTCACGAAACAAAGCAAGGCCTACCATCCGGCTACAACAGGTGGCTGAGAAAACCAGGCGCAGATCTGTCATACCGTTTAATGGCGTGGAATGGGGGGATATAAGCTCAGAGTTATGGGCTCTTCTACAGCCAGTGCTGAGCATTAGTAGAAACGATGCTAAGGGTGTATGAGGACTGCGAGTTGCCCGAAGCCATCTGCAGCTCTCGGCCAAGCCCTGATCTCAACTTGGAACTTCCTGGTTCACAGCTGGTTTCCTTCGCCACTGTACCGCACCAACTGCGGGCATCGTGAACCTATCCAGTTCTGAGCTAAAACAACACAACTTGCAGCACCTTTGAGGCCAACATTTATTGTTTGCAGGCTCTGGTGCATGAGAGTTAATATTGTCATAAATGTATTCGTCTTTAAGATGCCCCAGGACGCCCTGACCTCTCAAAAAAAAAAAAATTATCAAAAGCTAAAACCAAGGGAAGCCAGCCAACATACACAAGTCCCCTCTTCGGCCTCTCTGCCCCAATCTGTGGAGCAAAACCATCTTAACTTTTAACACCATCCCTCGGCTGGCACCACAAGTCACAACCGTTCTGAACTTTGCTTCCCCTTAATATGATTTTGAGGAAGCCCTCTGATGCCATTTTAACATAAATTTGGATAAGTATGCCTGTTTATTGGATTCCTTTTACGATCAGGCCATAAAGTCTGGTTCATACAGTAACTTCATCTCTAATGATATTTGTCTAATTAGGAGATCATTAAAGAAACTGCGCTCAGTAAGATAAGACTGCCATATGGATGCATTTAAGCAACGCGGTGATGGAAACTCGGAAGAGGAAATCCGAGATAGGGTAGTCGAAACTGGGTCGGGATAAATCTTCAACTAATGGTACCTTTGATTGGGAAGGCCTGTCAAGTCACCTGCAATCTCAAATTGATTTAATTAAGACAAGGGTGTGAGGCGCCACGACCTCTGAAGCATTTCTGCTAGATGGGGCACCCAACCAGCCGCTGCACACCACCTACGGCAGGGACTAAGAGGCCGTCCTCATGCCGGGTCTTGCCTCCACTACGTATACCCAGGAAAGGAAGCTTTGCAGATACCCCGTGTGGTGTTACCTCTTCCATTTCCTTCCAACACCCTCATCAAAACCCAACTCTGTTGGGAAGCGTTCGGCACTACCCCCTATGTCCCTCCGCCTACTCGTTTATTATTCTTTCTCCATCTTCCTCCCCTCTCGGTGTCATCTCGCATAGGACAACTGCCAAGCCCTCCGGGGCACAGACTTGCTTTCTTGGTGATGGAAAGTCCCGCCAAGTCGTAGCCGGCTTATGGCAACCCTGTAGGGTCTTTAAGGCAAGAGACATTCAGAGGTGGATTGTCACTGCCTGCCTCTGCATAGAGATTCCGGACTACTCCCATCCAAATACTAACCAGAGCTGACCCTGCTTAGCTTCCGGGATCTAACGAGATCAGACTAGCCTGGGCCGTCCAGGTCAGGTCAGGTCAGACAAACACAGGTAATTTTGTCATTGCCTGCATAGAGATCTTGGCCTTCCTTGGCGGTCTCCCATCCAAACACTAGCCAGGGCCAACCTGGTTTAGCTTCCAGGATCTAACAAGATCAGGCTAGCCTTGGGTCATCCGTCTCCGTGAGATGTCCCGCACGTTCACGGGGTATCGCTCACAGAACAGCGAGAGGCAATGTTCTATTTTTCACAGCAGAATGGAAAGTTACAGGGCCGTGGTGGAATCTAACAGCGCAGACGCTAAAGTTGTCAAGGCATCCAACGAGAGCCCATTTCTGTGACTCAAAAGCACACTGGGCGTTACCTGCGGGCCCTCCATTTCCCTCATCTCCACCCCCGCAAAGAAATTAAAGCCTTCCTATTATTTTCTACAAGTCAAATTAAACCTCGGAAAACACCCCTAACGCTTGCGACTTCATAATTAAAAGCAGCCGCCGCCGCCGCCCCCCCCCCCAAACCCAAGTTTCATCACATGTGAGAACAGGCGATGAGGATTTCAACCGAGCAGCAGTTTTAGTGGCTCACTTTTTATGGTGCCAGAGGATTTAAGGGAGCACAGTGGGAAACTCAGTCTACAACGCGTTGGAAGCTAGCGCACGAGCAATCCAAGCCTATTACTGCCAAATTAGCTGCATTTCGAACATCTGTTTAAAACTTTGGGATGACACCAAGTGAAATAAAGCCGTTCACGCACGACAGCGAGTGCTTTGGAAATTCAGGGGGAACAGGGACGATTAGCCGTAAAGTTCGCCAAAACGCACAGTTCAGCGGCACTAACTCCTGCGCATTACTGCGTTCAGCGGCGAGCAATGAGGCACCGACTCCTCCAGCGGGAAAGTAAAGAGCAGGGGCCGGAACTGCTCTGAACAAACCTTTGCGATGACACAGTGGGCGGGCTTGGCATAAAACCGGGCATAATTCCTGACTGGTTGAAGCGACACCCCCCCGCCCCCCCCCCCCCCGACAAGTGGAAATGGGTTAAATCCAACAGATACACCCATGTAGAAATGCAGAAATGGGTTAAATCCTAAAGGTCGGTTTCACTACTGGTGGTGCATACTCCCAGTACAGCGTGGGTAGCTTCATTAGACTGTATTTCATTTACAGTAAGAGTGGTTTAGTAGATGAGAGGTGGAATTGGCTCCCTAAAGAGGTGGTGAGCTCCCCCCCCCTGGCAGTCTTCAAGCAGCGGATGGACAAACACTCTTCAGGGATGCTCTAGGCTGATCCTGCATTGAGCAGGGGTTGGACTAAATGGCCTGTTGGCCCCTTCCAGCTCCAACAGAACACAGTTCAGGTCTGGTACACTTTCCCTATGAACGCTTTCCCTACGAAGAAAGGTTGAAGCGCTTGGGGCTCTTTAGCTTGGAGAAACAATGACTGAGGGGGTGAAGTGATCAAGGTTTATGAGATTATGCATGGGATAGAGCAGGTCGAGAAAGAAGTCCTTTTCTCCCTTTCTCACCAGACAAGAACTCGAGGGCACTCCATGAAATTGCTGAGCAGTCGGGTTAGAACGGAGAAAGGGAAGTCCTTCTCCACCCAAAGAGTGATTGACACATGGAATTCACTGCCACAGGAAGGGGTGGCGGCGGCTACAAGCATGGACAGCTTCAAGAGGGAATTAGATAAACATCTGGAGCAGAGGTCCATCTGTGGCTATTAGCCACAAGGTCTAGATAGGAACTCTCAGTCTGGGGCAAGTGATGCTCTGTATTCTTGGTGCTTGACGGGGGGGCAACAGTGGGAGGGCTTCTAGTGTCCTGGCCCCACTGCCGGACCTCCTGAGGGCACCTGGTGTTTTTGGCCACTGTGTGACACAGAGTGTTGGACTGGATGGGCCACTGGCCTGATCCAACATTGACTTCTCTTATGTTCTTGTGTCTGGGGCAAGTGATGCTCTGTATTCTTGGTGCTTGAGGGGGGGGCAACAGTGGGAGGGCTTCTAGTGTCCTGCCCCCACTGCCGGACCTCCTGAGGGCACCTGGTGTTTTTGGCCACTGTGTGACACAGAGTGTTGGACTGGATGGGCCACTGGCCTGATCCAACATTGACTTCTCTTATGTTCTTGTGTCTGGGGCAAGTGATGCTCTGTATTCTTGGTGCTTGAGGGGGGGCAACAGTGGGAGGGCTTCTAGTGTCCTGCCCCCACTGGTGGACCTCCTGAGGGCACCTGGTGTTTTTGGCCACTGTGTGACAGACTGTTGGACTGGATGGGCCATTGGCCTGATCCAACATTGACTCCCCTGATGTTCTTATGTCTGGGCCAAGTGATGCTCTGTATCCTTGGTGCTTGGGGGGGGGGCAACAGTGGGAGGGCTTCTAGTGCCCTGACCCCACTGCCGGACCTCCTGAGGGCACCTGGTGTTTTTGGCCACTGCGTGAAACAGAGTGTTGGACTGGATGGGCCACTGGCCTGACCCAATGTTGGCCTCTCTTATGTTCTTAGCACCTTAAAGACCAAGTATCTCACCTCTCCTCATAGTTCAAGGTGGCTTACGATAATAGTTAAAAGCATTTTCAGTTAACACCAAAAATGAAATCGCAAACTCCAAATCTCCACCCCCTTAAAAGACGCCTGCCATCCAGGCACACTCAAAATTCCCTGCAGCGCCTCCTGAAGATCTCCAAGGAAGGGGCCCCCCCTTGCCTCTTCAGGGATCCCCTTCCACAGACCGCCCCCGGATCCCCCCCAGGGATCCCCCCCAGACCACCCACAAGAGAAAAGGCCCCGGCTCCGGTTGATGCCAGACAGGCCACCCAAGTGCCGGGATAGCCAACAGATGACTGCCTGATGTCTGTACAGATGGTCCTGTTACAAAGAACTGGAGAGGTTCAGAGAAATAAGAAGGTAAAGGTCTCCCTTGCTCGAAAGCCAGTCGAATTCAACTCTAGGAATGCAGTGCTCATCTCCGTTTCCAAGCCAAAGAGCCAGCGCTGTTCCTAGACGCCTCCGTGGCCATGTGGCCGGCATGACTAGACGCCGAGGCACACGGAACGCTGTTACCTTCCCACCGAAGTGGTACCCATTTATCCACGTGCAATTTCTTGCTTTCGAACTGCTAGGTTGGCAGGAGCTGGGGCCAGAGACGGGAGCTCACCCCGTCACGTGCCGCTCGGGTCTCAAACTGCCGAACTACCAACCTTCCCGGTCAGCAGTTCAATACCCTCCCCTTAAAAAATGACTGCCATTCAAACCCCCTCAAAAGCCCTGGCAAACGGGCAGGGCTGGTAGCACCTCCTGAAGATCTCCAAGGAGGGTGTCCCTCTCGCCTCTTCGGCCCACTCCACAGAGCCGGACCCAGGATGGAAAAGGCCCGGGTGCTGGTCGATGCCAGTCGGGTTACCCTAAGTGGGGGAAGAGCCAACAGATGGCTGCCTGACAACTGAAGTGAGCTCTGACTCACAAAAGCCTAAACCCTGGATAATGTTGTTGGCCTTCAAGGTGCTACTAGCCACGGATTTTGTTCCACACACACACACACCCAATACAAGGAGCCTTCCCTTAATACAAGAGACTGTTCATGGCATTCAATCCGATAAACTGGCCATCGATGACACTACATCTGGACGAACCCACAAACCTCACGCCAAGAGGCCCTTCAGTCCATCCAAAATCCACAGCAAGAGAATGGCTAATCCAACAGCCAACACACAAGGCCTGAAACGTTAGCAGAGTTGCACAGTTTAGAGAAATAAAGATCACCCACAACACAACGACTGGAGCGCGGATAATGTACGTACACAAGGAGAAAGGTTTTAGATTCATCTTTAAAACCGTAAATACCTCTCCCTACCAAACCGTACATTCTGTTTAGATAAACAACCAATTTTCTCAGTGGTGTTTAACTTTTATGGGGCTCTCAAATGCTCTGAATAGGAAATACATTCCAGTCAGGAGCCGGCTGTCGCCTTTACACCTTTGCAAACGCTCACCCACACGCGCCACACGCAGTTCCGAGGCCGACAACCGGCTCTTCCCCTCGTGTTGTGTTTCCATTTCAGATCTGTCAAAATGCATTCGTAGCCGCACTTTGGGAAGAAGAAGAAGAGATTGGATTTATACCCCGCCCTCCACTCCCCAAGGGAGTCTCAGAGCGGCTTACAAACTCCTATCCCGTCCCCTCCCCACAACAGACACCCTGTGAGGTAGGTGGGGCTGAGAGAGCTCTTTCCCAAGCTGTCCTTGAGGGAACAGCTGGTACAGAGCTATGGCTTGCCCAAGGTCATCCAGCCAGGTGCAAGTGGAGGAGTGGGGAATCAAACCAGGTTCTCCCAGATTAGAGTCCGCGCACTTAACCACTACACCAAACTGGCTCTCAAGTCAGTTGAGAGTTGAACTGGCTCTCAAAAGCACAAAAGCACTCAAAAGCACCAGCTCTCAAAAGCACAGTTGAACTGGCTCTCAAAAGCACAAGTCCTGCTATAGACACACCCATGCCAAAAGGCACGCTGAAGCTCATCTGATGCTTCTACCAACGGAGACACAGATACACACCGAGGGCAATTTAAATGAAGAAGAGGAGGAGGAGGAGGAGATTGGATTTATACCCCCCTCTTCACTACCTGAAAGAGTCTCAGAGCGTCTTACAATCTCCTTTTCCTTCCCCTCCCCACGACAGATACCCTGTGAGGTAGGGGGGGGGGCTGAGAGAGCTCTCCCAAGGACTGCTCTTGAGAGAACAGCCCTGAGAGGACTTGTGACTGACCCAAAGGTCACACCAACAGCTGCATGCGGAGGAGTGGGGAACCAAACCTGGATCTCCCAGATTACAGTCCACACTCCTAATCGCTGCACCAAACGGGCACCAAATGTAAACCCCCCCCCACACACACACAAATTTTTGCAAAAGTGTAAACCGCAAATGGAAAAAGAGCCTGGTCTCTTCCCAGCCATCTCTGTGCACCCTTCACAGCTGTAGGGGAACCAGGAGATTCTTTCCTAGGCTCTTTACGCTCAACAAGAGATCTTTAGAAGCCACCTCGACAGTCTCATCTAGCTGGGAGGACGTACATAAAGCTGGCTTACACCGTGTCAGACCACTGGCCCTTCGAGATCACGGGAAGGGCTGTGTGGCTCAGAGATCTGGAGGGCGCACATCTGAGTGGACGATGCTGTGTTGGACGATGCTAGTTCTGCATAACGCAGCTTCATGTGTGTTCATTATTGTTCAAGAATGGCAGCAACTCTCCAGGGTCTCGGGCAGACGTCTTTCTGCCTGGCCCTTCAACTGGTTTTATTTTATTTATTTATTTATTTATATTTATTTTTATACCCCGCCCTCCCCGCAAGTGGGCTCAGGGCGGCTTACAGGGGCGTAACGCCGGTTAAAACATCATAACAATTTAAAATTCCAACAATAATAAATAACAATAAAATTTCAATTACAATACTATAATAATTAACAATAAAATATCTACTACTTCCACTAAAATGCTTCCAATCTTATTGATCTGATGACGTCTTATCAGGATAAGGGTCCCCCCCAAAACCAGGTCCAGGCCCAGACTGCGTCCAGGGCCAGTTCACCCTACAGATGTTATTATTGTTATTATAGATGTTATTATCATTATTGTTGGTGGCAGCTCCTAATTAAAAGCCTGGCGGAAGAGCTCCGTCTTGCAGGCCCTGCGGAACTGCATCAAGTCCCACAGGGCCCTGATCTCCTCCGGGAGCTCATTCCACCAGGTTGGAGCCGCCACCGAAAAGGCCCTGGCCCTGGTCCCAGCAAGCTTGGCCTCCCTAGGACCTGGGACACGGAGAAGCTGACGTGACTCCGACCGAAGTGCTCGCTGGGGTATATGCGGGGAAAGGCGGTCCCTCAGGTATGTTGGACCCTGGGCATATAGGGCTTTAAAGGTTGCTGGGGAACGAACCGGCGACCTTCAGCACGCCAAGCAGAAGTTCTTCCAAGGGACGATTTTGGAGTTATGTCCCCCAAACTGCTTAATACGCATGAAGCTGTGGGGGAAATGGACAAAGGAACCAGTGTCTCGCCTGTGAGGAGTCAGGTGAGGTTCGATTTCCCAGTTTCCCTTCCGCATTTCTTCAACGCCAGTCCTCTCACGGTCTCAGAGTCTCTACAGCAGCCTTTCCAGCTTCCGGTTTGCTTCTAGAATAAACTGAATTCAGTTTGCTATTGCGCCGGAAGCCTGCAACGACGTTTTTACAAAGTGATCTCCTTATCGAGGGGAGAGCGGGGTATAAATAAACTAAATAAATAAATAAAATATTATAGCAATGGACACAATCCAGAAAGCAGGCACCATCTAGACCTGTGAATGAAAATCAGTCAGCTGCTTTTAAAAGATAGCTTCCAGCCAATCTTCTGCCTTGACGTATCAATGGGAGGGGGGCCACGTATCAGATGGGTGAGCGGATCTAACAGCCTAGTCTGAATTGTAGAACAACCTCCCCTTGAAAACGAGGTTCTCGTGAATCAGTTCAGGAATAAAGCACGCTGTCTGAACACGCGAAACTGCCATTGTACTGACTCATACCCTTGGTCCATCAAAGTCAGTATTGTCTACTCAGACTGGCAGCGGCTCCCCAGGGTCCCAGGCTGCAGTCTTTCACATCACCTCCTTCCTAGTCCTTCAGACTGGAGATGCCGGGGATTGAACCTGGGACCTTCTGCATGCCAAGCAGAGGCTCTACCACTGAGCCACAGCCCTCTTTACAGCTCTCCAGGGTCTCAGGCCAAGGTCTTTCACATCACTGGCTCCTTTTAACTGGAGATGCCGGGGATTGAACCTGGGACCTTCTGCATGCCAAGCAGATGCTCTACCGCTGAGCTATGGCCGCTACACTGCTGCTGGTTTACTTCTTTAAAAAAAATCAAAATCCGTGCTCGTACCACCATCTGTAGCTCTGCCTTTCCCACAAGCACTGAAGAGGCACTGCTGCTAAAAATGTTCTCTTCGAAGGCACTGGGCCTCAGCCTAAATTTGGCTGTCGCCGCGCCTCCAACACATTGCTCAGCAGCGTTTATCCACACAGCCAGGATGATGACTAACTCCTCCACAGCACTCTTACGGGCATCTCATAATGTTGGCGGGCTTTGTACCAGGCAAGCAAGTCAGCGGAGGGCAACAGAACTGTCTGCTCCTACTGACCAAATGCCCAGCTAGAAGCACTTCAGGCAGGTAGTGATGGCCCCAGGTTTTTCCACCCACTAGGCGAGGATACATTCTGGCGCCCCCCCCCCCGTGCGGGACGGGACGGGGGCGGGCACCAGAGCCGCAGCAAGCGGGACGAGGGGGTGAGCTGCAAATGCATGCGGGGGGCGGGATCACTCAAGGGGAGGAGGAGGGAGCCTATGGCAAGCTGCAAAAGGAGCTCCAAAGAGACCGCGGGGGCAGCAGAGGGCGAGCGGCATTTTCCCATCGTCCCAGGCTGTTCCCCATGCCTGTCGTCCCCCCGCCTTCTTTTCTTTCTGTCTGGGGGGCTGCAAAGAGGGGAGTCTCTCGCCCGGGACGGAGCAAGAAGCCAGCAAGGGAGGCTTGCTGTCCGGGGCAAGGAGGGGACGAGGCCAGCCCAGAATGGTGCCCTCGTCGAGCCATCACCCTAGGCCAGGGGTGGGCAATTGTTTTGGCTGGGGGGGCCACTTCGTGGGAGCGGAGGTTAGCGGAGGGCCGCACCTTTTAACATGATTGCATTCATTAGTTAGCTTTGCATTTCAGAAAAGGTATAAATTGTATCATAAAAATCAATAAATATAAATTAAATAAAATAGTGGGAGTTTTATTCAATTTATTTATTGTGCTAATTTCATATCACCTATTGCTGCAAGCACATTTAATTTTAGAATCAGTTTAATGAGACAAATGTACCCTATCACACTTTTCTACACTTTTTTTTGAAATCAGGAGCGAGCTTGCTTGTTGAGAAACCTCGTGGCCGACTGACTGTCTTGGCGGGCTGCAAAAAACTCTGTGGTGCGCCGCATGTGGCCCTCGGGCCGCTATTTGCCCACCCCTGCCCTAGGCGACAGTATAAGATTTAACAATAATGGGCCTCGGCTGGGAGGGCAGGGTATATATCTGACAATCAATCAATCAATCAATCAATCAATCAATAACAGCCAGTCCTCCCAGCCTCCCTTGCTCCGCTTACAGACCAGGAGACAGGCTGGTTACAAAAGGGAGGTTTCAAGTCATCAGCCCAGATCTTTAGAAGGGAAAACGGTAAATTGCCAGTACTGAAGGTAATCGCCAGTCTCCCAGGCAATCTACATGCCAAAGAAGTGATGCAAAACTCGCAATCTGCGATACTACTTAAGTTACCGGGGGGGGGGGGGGGGGATTTAACTTGCCCTCTAAAAGAACTATTTTCCTCCCTGCGTTTTAAGCTATCTGCAGGAAGCTGGAGCTGCCGTCTCCCCGTTAACGGTTAACAGTCTCAATCAAAACTAGCTTTTTTTTTCTTTTTTTTTAATGCCGCGGAATTCTCCGAACGTTATGGGAACAGAAATTAGAAGCCATTTAATTTAAACCTATTCCTGCCAGACCAGAAATGATGGGGAGGGGGCCCCAGAATCCGTACATGATGAAGCCGAGAAAAATCTGACACCGCAGCAGTACGGCAGACGTTTCTATTAACGTCTGAGAACAAAGGGCTGGCCAAGATATGAATTTGAAAGGGGGGGGGGGACCCATAACGTTCCACACAGTTTGCACCATGAGCATGGCGGCGGTCGGAAAGACGGCTCCTGCCGGATCTGGGTTCCCACAGGGTGTTCGAGATGCACGTTCATTATCCAGCCTGCCACGCGGCTTCCGCATGCACAAGAGAAAGCTTTGAGACCAGTTAAGTTACCGAGACGATCTACTTAGGCAACGCCCATCTCCATGCGCTAATGCATCGGAAACAGGGTGGGCAGCCATGAGAGAAGCGGGGGTTTCTCAGCAGGGTAGGGGGCCTGTCTGCTCCATCACGCTCCAGCTGCTGCTTCTCCCAGCTTCAAGCTGGCATATTTGGGCTGGGGTCTAAAATGACCGAAGGAGCCACTAAACAGCCACTCTCTCTCTCTCTCTCTCCCCCTTCCTTACCCGCTGCTACTTCCTTTATTGCTGAAGGGCGGCCACTTCTGTTATTTCGCATTAACGTAACCACTCTCAAAGGTCCCCAAAGATTTGCTCTTGCTACTACAGACCTGTAGGCCGGCTGTTATCACCATTCCTTGAGAGCCAGTTTGGTGTAGACCAGGGGTGGGCAATTGTTTTGGCTGGGGGGGCCACTTTGTGGGAGCGGAGGTGAGCGGAGGGCCGCACCTTTTAAAATGATTGCGTTCATTAGTTAACTATGCCTTTCAGAAAAGGTATAAATTGTATCCTAAAAATCAATAAATATGAATTAAATAAAATAGTGGTAGTTTTATTCAATTTATTGACTGTGCTAATTTCATATCGTCTATAGCTGCAAGCACATTTAATTTTAGAGTCAGTTTAATGAGACAAATGTACCCTATCACACTTTTCTACAATTTTTTTTGAAATCAGGAGGGAGATTGCTTGTTGAGAAACCACTTGGCTGACTGTCTTGGCGGGCTGCAAAAAAACTCTGTGGTGGGCCGCATGTGGCCCGTGGGCCGCAATTTGCCCACCCCTGGTGTAATGGTTAAGTCCACAGACTCTAATCTGGGAGAACCAGGTTTCATTTCCCACTCCTCCACTCGCACCTGCTGGATGACCTTGAGCAAGCCATAGCTCTGTACCAGCTGTTCTCTCAAGGACAGCTTGGGAAAGAGCTCTCTCAGCCCCACCTACCTCACAGGGTGTCTGTTGTGGGGAGGGGCAGGGAAAGAAGTTTGTAAGCCGCTCTGAGACTACAAGTGATATAAATCCAGTGGTATAAATCCAATCTCTTCTTCTCTTCTTCTTCCTCCACTTGCACCTGCTGGATGACCTGGGGCAAGCCATAGCTCTGTACCAGCTGTTCTCCCAAGGACAGCTTGGGAAAGAGCTCTCTCAGCCCCACCTACCTCACAGGGCGTCTGTTGTGGGGAGGGACAGGGAAAGGAGTTTGTAAACCACTCTGAGACTCTAAGTGAGTGAAGGGCGGGATATAAATCCAATCTCTTCTTCTTCTTCTTCTTCTTCTTCTTCTTCTTCTCTTCTTCCTTTAAAAACAGAGGTGTTCCCCACCAGTAAATGTTCAGTGGGAGGGTGTGCTTCTGTCAAAGAGATTATCTTATGACTTTCTCCAATGAATTGTAATTGCTGGCATTGCTTTTAACTGCTATGTCTTCATCTTGTATTACGTTCTGTTATTGCGTGATGGAACCCGCTCCGAGCCCCACTAATGTGGGGGAGAGCAGCATACAAATCGAATGAATAAATAAAGAAATAGACAGCGGTGCCCAGCCAACAGAACTCCCTTCTGCAGCGTGGGGAAACGGGGCACGGAAACACTCTTTCCTGCCCACGTGGGAGTGAGAAAATTGAGCAGCGGCTTTGGGTTGCCTGCTCAACAAGGCTACTCCTGCACTCCCTAATTTTCTTTTCCTCCGGACACCACCGCCACCATCAAGCCAATTATTAGGACGCGTTTCAAAACGACGGCTTGAGCTCAGGCTCAGCCTCTACCACTCTTCCGTTAAAGGCTCTTCTCCATGTTTTATCTCTCGGTCGCTTTCTCTCCCTTCGCGCTCACTGCTGAGGGGACTAACGCACTCGGTTGAACGCTCTTGGGGAGTAGGGTGAACGGCTGCCCCCTCCCACTTCAGCTCTTGATACACGTGGACTGAACAGGGGCTTTAACGTGGGTCAAAGAGACCAAGACTACCTGCATGGAACTCGGGAGGAAGTTTAATAAGGAAATTAAAAGCACGCACAGAATATGTAAACACAACGAACTGAGCAAGGGTAAGAAGAAATGTGAATAAATCACAATCCTCTAATGCGACGGATGGTAATTAGAGACAGGTGATATAATTCTTAGGATAATGAGCAATTAGAAACCATCCATTACCTTGGTATTAGTATTCAGAGGTCATCCTCTGAGTTCAGTATCAGCTACTCACGGTTACTTCTTGGAGTTAAGATGGAGTTCGAGAGGCCCTGCCCTGGATAGCCCAGGCAAGCCTGGTCTCGTCAGATCTCGGAAGCTAAGCAGGGTCGACTCTGGCAAGTACGTGGATGGGAGACCTCCTTGGGATACCAGCAGTCGTGAGGCAGGGCAGGCTTTACTCAGCCACCTCTCTGAATACCCTCCAGGCCCCCAGTAGGGGTCAGTCACCAGAGGACACCATGACTTCCAGGTGAACACACACGTGGAAAATGCCGAAAGAAGACGACGGAGTATAAGTGTAAGCTTCAGAGAGCTAACAGCACTTTCTCAGTATGCTCAAGGGATTTAGTTTAGTTTAGCTTATTCGACTTCTATCCTGCCCTTCCTGCCGAAGCAGACTCACCCTTGGGATCCCTTGGTTTATCATCTCACCCTTGGTTCTCACCCAAGCAGACCCTTTTAACTCTCCCTGACGGCATTTCTGTACACTCTGTCCTCTTGTCTTGGGGTTGGTGTATAGTACTGCGGAATATGGTGCTTCAGTGTGGCCCAACAGCCCCCATGCCCACAAACCTGATGCCCAACTCAACACAATGAGAACCATCAGCGGATGTATTAAATCCCCTCCGGCCTACTGGCAACCCACGTTGCGCCATATTGCGCCCTCGCATCTCCAAAGACACGGTGCTCTCCTTCGGGAATAAAGAAAGATCACTGAAAACAGAAAGTTGCCCATCCACAAAGGCATGGCTGATGCGGGCCTATCCAGACTAAGATCTCGACACCCAGCGATAAAAGCTGCACAAATCCTGCAATCGCAAGATTCTGATCAAGGGAATTGTGCAGAACTCGTTTCAATGGGGCAAAATGCCAGGAACCCCGAATGAAATTGTGGGGCAGGCCACCAAACTATTTCCCATCTGTCACAGGAATGCAAGCGTTGTGCTTTCCAGAGAGATGTGATGGAGCTCTCTGAACTCTCCCCAGCTGCGACAGAATGGACTGAAAATTTAGATATTAGTATTTAGGGGGACGGCCCAATCGGTTCGCATAACCATTGAATCAACTTGGTCACATATTTTATATTATTACATACTTCCTGTAACTCTGCCATAAATAATAACAATAATAATGAGCGTTCATGTGTCCATATATATTGTGGCAGTGAATTCCAGAAGTTAAATGACTCTGAGTGAGTAAGCACCTCCTGTTGTATAGCTCTACCTTAATCTACTGCTCATCAGCTTCACTGGGGAAGAAGAAGAAGAAGAGAAGGAGGAGGAGGAGGAGGACATTGGATGAAGAGGAGGAGGAGATTGGATTTATACCCTGCCCTTCCCTATCCAAGGGAGTCTCAGAGCAGCTTCCAAACTCCTTTCCCTTCCCCTCCCCACAACAGACACCCTGTGAGGTAGGTGGGGCTGAGAGAGCTCTGACAGGAACTGCTCTTTTTCAAGGACAGCTCTTATCAGAACTATGGCTTGCCCAAGGTCATCCAGCCAGGAGCAAGTGGAGGAGTGGGGAATTAAACCCGGTTCTCCTAGATTAGAGTCTGCGCACTTAACCACTACACCAAACTGGCTCTGGTACCCCACAAACTCAGTCAGATGCATCATAATAAGCTAGGGCAATTACAGTATTACCTAAAAGTTTTCTTAGCCTCCTCCAAAACCCGCAATCTTCCATTTCCCGCCCCTCAATCATTCCGTTTCACCAAACGTTTCCTTGTTAATACGAACCAAGACAGAGAAGACCAGAGCGTCCACTCTCCCCAAATAAAAGTTCAAGTACATTTAAATCTATTCTCTCTTGTTCTGGATTGCAACACTAGATCTAACGGGTGGAAATCACAAGGGAGTCAATACTGGCTAAACATCAGCGTGGAAAAACTTCCTAACTGTAAGAGCGGTTGAGCAGTGGAACGGACCGCCTCGGGAGGTGGTGGGTGCTCCTTCGCTGGACGTTTTCAAGCGGAGGCTGGACGACCATCTTTCGGGTATGTTGCAGGGCTATCTTTCGGCTATGCTCCTGCAGAGTGCAGGGGGTGGGACTAGATGACCTGCAGGGTCCCTTCCAACTCTAACGTTCTATGATTCTATGAAATGGCAGACGAGGTCTTCTCTTCTTAGCCCTCCAAATACGCCAGTCGACGGCTCACTTCTAAATCACATTGGTATTTAAGCCATCACACCTTGGTATCTTCCCTGACCTGGATGATTCATCCTACGACTAAGTACCACTTTCCCACTCATTCCACTGTGCACGGATTCTTCTGACGCTCAGGGGCCAAGTCAAAAACACTTTAGCTTGCCCAGGATTTCTCACTATGGCCTCCTGTGCTTTGCTTTCTCTTACATTTCCTGCCCTAGCCTGCCTATGAGAATTCCTGACTCTTCTATTCTTGGGTGGTTTTAATGCTTGGTTGCTAAACTGCTGCTGGCGGAGCGGCCTTTTATTTCCAGCTAGGCATTCTTTCGACGTGGCCGTCTGTCCCGGTTTTACTGCCCTGACTGAGCCACCTCGAGCGGTTCTCCTAGAGCGGTGGCCTACGCAGCCTCCAACCAAATAAGCAAACTGAGACAAGACTGGCCAAGTTAGGCCTGCTGAACTTGAAGGAGGTGGTCCGAACCTGTCTGGAAATAACCGCCCCACCAAAAAGAAGCCCAGACGAGACCTAGGGTGAGCATGAGGAAAAGTCGCCCAAGAGTGAGGGCCAAGAGTTGCCTTGAAGGTTACAGAATATGGACACCCTGGAAACCAGGAGTTCTGTTTGCATTCGGTCAGACCTTCGAGAGAGGGTTAAATCCAAACAAATCCCGAGAGGCTGAACCAGAAATCGGAACCCTGGCAGCCAGCACACTCTTTCTGCTTGTCCGCAGCGACTCTGCCATCAGTCTAGTCAAGTGCGGGGAAACACTTCCACTGTATATCTCCCTCTAGATCTATGTGCTGCCCAGGACTCAGGAGTTACAGATTTAACAGCCTAAGGATCTAAATCCAAGGATGCTTTTCAGCTGGTGGATTACAACACACCTTGGTCTCTAATGATCTCGAGAGCCAGTGTAGAGCAGCGGAGCTAAAGTGCCGGACTAGGTTCTGGGACGCCCAGGTTCACCACGGAAGCTTTACTGGGTAACTCTGGGCGGGTCACATGCTCTCAGTCCAACCTACTTCACAGGGCGGTTGTAGCAATAAAATGGAGAGGGGAACGACATAAGCCACTTTGAGTGGCTACCGGGGAGAAACTTGAGGTATAGATGAAATAATAGAAATAAAATGGGCTGTGCCGCTGTACCAAGACACGCACAAAAATCGCCAGATCCAATGAGACTCTAGGGGGCGGTGCTCATCTCCGTTTCCAAGCCGAAGAGCTTGGAAGACGCTTCTGTGGTCGTGTGGCCAGCGCAACTAAATGCCGAGGTGCACGGAACGCTGTTACCTTCCCACCAAAGCAGTACTTATATATCTACTTGCAATTTCTTGCTTTCGAACTCCTAGGCCGGCAGGAGCTGGGGCCAGGGACGGGAGCTCACTTCATCACGTGGCACTCAGGTCTCGAACTGCCGAACTACCAACCTTCCGGTCTGCAATACAGCGTCTTAACCACTGAGCCACCGTGGCCCCTGCCGAAACGTATACATAACTGCTAAAACTGCGGGGCACCTTCTCCTCACCCAGTTCTCCTTTGTATCTGGCCATCCCAGAGAAATAAAGAGGAGTATCATGGACGCATGCACGAGGAAATTCTAATCAGGATTAAGGCTTCAGTTCTGTACTTCAGTTAAGTGTACAGTTCTGGTCGCCACACCTCAAAAAAGATATTATAGCATTGGGAAAAGTGCAGAGGAGGGCAACTAGAATGATAAAAAGGGCTGGAACACCTTCCCTATGAAGAGAGGTTGAAGCGCTTGGGGCTCTTTAGCTTGGAGAAACGACAGCTGAGGGCAATGCTCCCTCTAAGCTGTGGAGTCTTATGAGCAGAAATCCTACTTTGGGAGCTACTGGCATTAAAGTGGTGAGTGAGCGATTTAGCTGCTGCATAAATTAGTTTGCTCTGGAGCCCTCCTTCCTGAGCTAAGACAAAAGTCTGTGAGCCAGAGGCTAAAAAACCGTGAGCTAGCTCACACTAACTCAGCTTAGAGGGAACACTGCTGAGGGGTGACATGGTCAAGGTTTATACGATTTTGCCAGGGATAATCAGCAGGTAGAGAAAGAAGTCCTTTTCTCCATTTTTCACAATACAAGAACTCGGGGGCACTCCATGAAATTGCTGAGCAGTCGGGTTAGAACGGATAAAAGGAAGTCCTTCTTCACCCAAAAAGTGATTATCACGTGGAATTCACTGCCACAGGAGGTGATGGCGGCTACAAGCATGGACGGCTTCAAGAGGGAGTTAGATAAACATCTTGGAGCAGAAGTCCATCAGTGGCTATTAGCCACAAGGTATAGATAGGAACTCTCGGTCTGGGACAAGTGATGCTCTGTCTTCTTGGTGCTTGACGGGGGGGGGGGGGGGCATCAGTGGGAGGGCTTCTAGTGTCCTGGCCCCACTGGTGGACCTCCTGAGGGCACCTGGTGTTTTTGGCCGCTGTGTGACACAAGAGTGTTGGTCTGGATGGGCCACTGGCCTGATCCAACATTGGCTTCTCTTATGTTCTTATGTACTGGGGTACACCAGAGAACGAACCATCTCAGTCCTTGAAGCCCATTTCCACTGGCTTTGCTCCTTGGCACTTTTGGGGAGGGGGGGGGGGCTCTTGTGGCAACTCCTCCATGGCCCCAGCTCTGCAGCATCCACCTTGCTTTGTTTCCCCACTTCTGAGAAACGCTCAATCTGCTGACCTCTGCAGCTAGCGCCTCATTTTATACTCTTCCCCCCCCCCTCAAAAAAAAAAACCCCATAAAAGCAAAATAATTCTCTCAGGGCAGTCTCCTCCGTAAGGACAGAGAGTTGCGTTTCGCTCTCCTTCAAGGAAGGGTAAGGTGTTAGAACACTTCAGAGAGCCGGCGGCTGAGGTCGGGACCGATGTTTTTACTTCTCCCGGTTATCTGGAGTGACATGAACTATATCTGAAAAGTGCCAAGAGCTGGATATTTTTTTTTTTTTTAATTTCCTTCGCCGTTTGGGGAGGGGACCGGGGAAGGCGAAGCATCTCTGATTTGTATATTAAAGCGCAAACATCTGTCCTACTGATGATATTCTAGGGAAGCACATTAGCATAAAATTTAACGATGTCAAATAAGTGGATGTGAAATAGGGACTGCGTAAAGCCACTATTTCCAAGCTTGACAGAAACATCACTGTTTAGAAATGCAAATGAAACCATTATGTTCAATAATTATATGAAAATATGAACGGTTCAGCATGTTTTCCAGTCCTGATGGCGGTTAATGGGATGTACGCTTATGTAAATAACTACTATTAAAGCTAATGCTGAAAAAAACTAATAAATTCACACTAAAGCAACTGATTTAGGGGGCTTTTAAAACCCCAGCAGTGCTCACTTATTAGGAAGAAGTGCATTCTTATGTTTAGAACTCATCACTGTTACAAGTCACCGCAACTCCATCAATTACCCGGCATTAATGAAAATGGGACACATACAAAAAAAAATTATTGCCGCTCAGCAGTTTTCCTTAAAGACAAAATATAGAGGTATTACTGCCGTGGGGGCCTGGAGGGGAACTTATCGGCAACATAATCTTTATTGCTACGACGGCACTTCCTGCACTTCAGCCCGGGGGGTATTTCTCCTGTCCCGAAAAAAAAAAGAGAAAGAAAGTGTTAACCTTTCTGCGGAACTTAAATGCACCTGCAATGGAAGCAGCGGCTAGGAAGCCAGGTCCCCTTGTGTTACTCGCGCTGTTGCGATGTTATATTGAGAAACTAGAAAGCGCTGCCGTGGTAAAGTACATAAGAACATAAGAGAAGCCAACGTTGGATCAGGCCAGTGGCCCATCCAGTCCAACACTCTGTCACACAGTGGCCAAAAACACCAGGTGCCCTCAGGAGGTCCAGCAGTGGGGCCAGGACACTAGAAGCCCTCCCACTGCTCCCCCCCCCACAAAGCACCAAGAATACAGAGCATCACTTGCCCCAGACTGAGAGTTCCTATCTATACCTTGTGGCTAATAGCCACTGATGGACCTCTGCTCGCTCCTTCCTTCCTTCCTTGTGGCTAATAGCCACTGATGGACCTCTGCTCCTTCCTTCCTTCCTTCCTCCCTTCCTTCCCTTCCTTCCCTTCCTTCCTTCCTTCCTTCCTTCCTTCCTTCCTTCCTTCCTTGTGGCTAATAGCCACTGATGGACCTCTGCTCCAAGATGTTTATCTAACTCCCTCTTGAAGCCATCCACGCGTGTAGCCGCCACCCCCTCATGTGGCAGTGAATTCCACGTGTTAATCACTCTTTGGGTGAAGAAGGACTTCCTTTTATCTGTTCTAGGTAGCTGGAGGGTACTCAGCCCAGGATGCTGAAGCTGACCTAAGCCATGTCGAAGAAACCGAAGGACGCTGGGTGTGGTTTAGTTGATAGCTGGGGGTCCACTTCCTTCACAAATCACATCTTCCTGTTTTAGAAGCCGGAACCCAAATGCAAGAATGGCTGACCCAACAGACACCCTTCAAAGCTGGAACACTCCACCGCATTTTCAGACTCTTCCCAAAGGAGTTGCCAAGAGAGTCTTTTTACTGAGTTGCCAAGAGACACTTTTAATTCTCCAACTTGAAAAAAGAAGAAATGGGAGCTCTGTCAAAATTTCTCTCTTTTGTGGCCAGAGCCGTTCCCCGTTGAACAAGTACCTGATGGAGGGAGTTTTCGGCCTCGAAAGCTCACCCCTCCCCCCCAAAAAATCTCATTGGTCTCTTAAGGTGCTACTGGACTCGAATCTATCTGTTTCCCCACTCAAAAGAAGGGCAGGGTTTCCCCACAACACGAGGTTCAAGGCAACCCTCTCTGGATGTTCTCACTCGCCCAACAGCAGAATTCACACAAATTAAAGTCATGTGGGACTGGCTCACACAGTCTCTCGAAGTGCCATCAAATCCCTACAAAACAGCTGGACTGCCCACCTCTTTACTTGCTTGGAGCCAACATCTGGGCCACAACATTCCGTTCCTCGCCGCAAAAATCACAGCAGAATCTGAACAGTCAAAATTAAACCACAACATACTCTGTGTGTGGGTGTGGGTGTGTGTGTGTGAGAGAGAGAGAGAGAGAGAGAGAGAGAGAGAATATCTTCGCTGGTGGATGAATTTTATCCCTTTCCTAACTTCTTACAGATAAAAATCAATGGATTATTTTCCAATTTATTATTTAAACAAGAGATTCTCAAAAAAAAAAATCTCTGCCGTTTTAATTAAGGGTGAATAGAGTCAACAACCCCCCTCCCCACATCCTGGAGAGGCAAGAAGCAGAAGAGCTGGTTTTTGTACCCCAACTCATGGCAACCCTATGAATTAATGTCTGCAAAAGTTGAAAGATTCACTGAGGGTAATAGCCCCGCTTTCTCCCTGGCCAGTTGTGCAAGGTTGGTGGAGGGTGTTAACTGAGATAGTCATACCACGTCATTTTCTTCCAGCCATGATCCTGATATGCTGAGGTCTTGCATACTGAAGGCCCTCGTGGCTTCCTTTTTTTAAAAAAAGATTTTATTGATTTTTTACCCTACACCTAAACTAAAAGCTACATACTAAACTACCCTAAGGTATACAGAAAATGCGGTCATAGCTATTAAAAAGCCAACATTATAATAACCGAAAAGCAATATTATTTCTTGGTGTTAACTGTTAAATCCTTCCTGCTGTTTACAATTAATTTTAAAAGCTAGATAACTGAGTCACATGCAGAAGATGAAGCAATTTAAAACATAAACTTGAACTCTATAGGATATAGTGTGTTATAACAACATGAACATTTATAACTTTATTTTTTCTTTGGTTCTCTTCTTTTCTTCTTGCCTTCTTTCTGATACTTAGGGGCGGCCGCCCCTTTCTCTGAGTCTGAGTCCTCTCCTTCAGCTTCTCCACTTTCTGAGCCATCAAATCCATACATACTCTCCTGCTGTGCTAGGGAGTCTTCCGGATCAGTCTCTGCCTTCTTCTTCTTATGCTTTTCCAGAAATATTTTCGCCTTTTCAATAGAGTCAATTTTATATTTCTTGTCTTTATAGCTGAACATCAAGCCCTCCGGGATGTCCCAACGATAGGAAATAGTCTCTGACTGCAACCATGAAATCAAGCTCTTGTAAGTTTTTCTTCTCTTCCTGATTTCAAATGGTATATCCTTTAAAACTTTAATTTCCTCTTCTTGGATCTTCAGAACCTTTCTGTTTGTGGCTTTTAACACCACATCTCTGGTTGATCTCTTGGAGAATCTTAGCATGATCTCACCTGGCAGATTTTTCTTCTTGACAAATTCTGGATATGTCCTATAGGCCATGTCCATATCACTTTGTAATTTCTCTGCTTCCCAAACTGTCACAGGTGCCAGTGCTTCACTTAACACTTTCTTATGATTCTCTCCCTTTTGTTCAGGAACGTTTTGAAATCTCAAGAAGAAGTTTGAGCGATCCATCTGAAGTTTTAAGACATTGTCTTTTTGAAGAGCTTTTTCTTTTTTCCATTTTCTGCAGTCTTGAATCATTTTTATCTACTGCAGTTTTCACTTCCAGGAGTTCTTGTTGCAGCTTCTCTGCTCTTCTACCAGACTCCGTAATTTCCTTTTGCATAGCATCTAGCTTAGTATTGACTGAAGCCAGTTGTTCCACCAGAGGTCGCAGTGCTGCTGACAAAACTACATTCAGCTCAGTAATTTCACCCTTTGAACTAGGAACAGAACTTCCGACTTTCGGAGAGATTTTTCTCCCCACCATTTTTTCTTTCTTTTCTCAGTTGTTTACAGTTAGATAAGAGATCCCGAAGAAAATAATATCGATTTATCACACTAATGCCTTTAAGGAGCTTTCTTCTCCTTCTGTGTGATTAGCACTCCAACATCAATGCAACGCTTCCAGGATAACAGCAAGAGCGTGGGAAAGTCTCCGACCGTGAGTTAAAGGGGGGGGGAACCCAATCCTCCAACCCACTCCTCCGCTTCAGTTTCCAAAGTTCATTTGAGACTCACGATTTAGCCATTGCGTATCTGAGAGCCCGTCGCTTCTCCGCTCTGCATTTTCTGCAGCTTCACGGCTACACTTTGAGTAGCCCGAAGGCTTCTGCGGCAGGCGAACCTATAGGGGTAAGAAGGAGCCTTGATCCCGCGGTCGCCACCGCCAGGAGAAGCTACCTTCAAGCACCCCAGGCAGGGTCCCTTCTCTAGGGTCCCTGGGGGTCCGGCTCCAGTCCAGGAGCAATTCTATCCTGCTGAGAGCAGGTCGCCTCTCCCGCAGCAGCAGAGAGAAGCGCCCGTCATTAAAGCACCAGCTACCGGAAGGCCTACCCTCGTGGCTTCCTTGATGGACTCAATCCATCTCCTGTTGGGTCTTCCTCTCTTGAAAGCCAGTTTGGTGTAGTGGTTACGAGCACGGACTCTAATCTGGGAGAACTGGGTTTGACTCCCCACTCCTCGACTTGCACCTGCTGGATGACCCTGGGCAAGCCATAGTTCTGGCACAGCTGTTCTCTCAAGGACAGTTGTCTTAGAGCTCTCTCAGCCCCTCCTACCTCATAGGGTGTCTCCAGATGGTGGCTTAAGATCTCCTGGGATTACAGCTGATCTCCAAGAGACAGAGATCAGTTCTCCTGGGAAAAATTGCTGCTTCGGAAGGTGGACTCTATGGCATTGTACCCTGCGAAAGTCCCTTCCCTCTCCAGGTTCCACCACCAAAATCTCCGGCAATTTCCAAACCCAGAGTCAACAACCCCATACCCAGGGGCCGCTCCTGCCTTTTGAATTGTTCTCTCCTTCTCTTCGGAGACAGTTTGGTGTAGCGGTTAAGTGTGCAGACTCTAGTCTGGGAGAGGCGGGTTTGATTTCCCACTCCTCCGCCACGTGCAGTTGCTGGTGTGACCTTGGGTTCTTTTGGAGCTTTTCTCTCTAGGGCAGTCCTCGAAAGAGCTCTCTCAGCCCCACCTACCTCACAGGGTGTCTGCTGTGGGGAAGGGAAGGGAAAGGAGTTTGTAAGCCACTCTGAGACTCCTTCAGGTAGTGAATGGCGGGTTATAAATCCAATCCTCTTCTTCTTCCTGCTGCCTTCAACTTTTCCAAGCATTGTTGTCTTTCCGGGTGACTCCAGTCTTTGTGTAATGTGACTCAATTATGATAGCCTCAGTTTAGTAATTTAAGCTTCTAGGGAGAGTTCAAGCTTGATTTGAGCTAGAACCCACTGATTTGTCTTTTTTGGCAGTCCACTGTATTCGTAAAACTCTCCTCCAACACCACATTTAAATGACCCAACACGTTAAGGAAATGCACACTAAGGAAATGCGTTTTACAAAATCTTAACATACAATAAAAACTTCTAAATATTTATCCATTTAAAACATTTGTTAGCCGCCTTTCTACTCTGTAGAAAGGGGTTTGCTACAAAAGGAAAATTTCTTTAGACAGAAAGGGGTTAAAATGTGGAATTCACTGCTGGAGGATGTTGTGATGGCCACAGGCATAGGTGGCTTCAAAAGGGGATTAATGGAGACGAGGTCTATCACTGACTACCAGCCATGGTGAATAAAGGGAACCTCCCACATACAGATGCAATCACCCTCTGGATACCAGTGCCAGGAGGCGACACCAGGGGAAGGCCTCGGCCTCTCTGCCATGTTGTTGGTCCTCTAGAGGAACTGGCTGGCCACCGGGTGAGACAGGATGCTGGACTTGATGGACCTTCACTGGTCTGATCCAGCAGGGCTCTTCTTGAATTCTTATCAGGGGAAGGCCTCGGCCTCTCTGCCCTGTTGCTGGTCATCCAGAGGAACTGGTTGGCCACCGGGTGAGACAGGATGCTGGACTAGATGGACCTTCACTGGTCTGATTCAGCAGGGCTCTTCTGGTGTTCTTATCAGGGAAAGGCCTCGACCTCCATGCCCTGTTGTTGGGCCTCCACAGGAACCGGTTGGCCACTGAGTGAGACAGGAGGCTGGACTAGAAGGACTGCTGGCCTGATATGGCAGGGTTCTTCTTATGTTCTTATTTTATTTTTGGTTTCAAGTTGGGGGTGCTTTAAGTATTATTGCAAGCTACCTTGTACCATGAAGAAAGCCGGGCTATCATTGCGATAATAAATACATCAATAAGCTCACGGCACCTTCTTTCTGTCTGGTAAGCGCCGTCAAGTTGCTTCTGACTCACGGTGACCAGTGTTCCCTCTAAGCTGAGTTAGTGCGAGCTAGCCCACAGTTTTTTAGCCTCCGGCTCACACATTTTTGTCTTAGCTCAGGAAGGATGGCTCCAGAGCCAACTATTTTATGCAGTAGCCAAATCACCTGCTCACAACTTTAATGCCAGTAGCTCACCAAGTAGAATTTTTGCTCACAAGACTCCACAGCTTAGAGGGAACATTGACCCCATATCAATTAACATTCTCCAAAGCGTCCTATCTTTAGCGGCCATTCTCAGGTCTTGCAAACTGAGGGCTGCGGCTTCTTTTATTGAGTCGGTCCATCCATCTCAAGGCACTTTACAATGTAATATTTAAAAAAAAACATTATAAAATGGCACTGTATACAACATTTTTAAAAGGCACTCAGATCTGGTTAAAATGAATAGGACGTGTGCTCCTAGTTTAGTCCAGTTCTCTTCAAACTGGCCTTCGGCTTTCCAAACCATTTCCTCTGGACCGAGAAGACAAGAGATCTGGTCACGGCATCTGCCCAACCGGGGGCACACAGACAAAGCCGGGCAAGAAGCCCTTCAGACACCAAAGAGAGCGATGAAAGCTAATTTGTTCACCACCGCGTGGTCGAAATCGTGGTGATAAATGGTTTGACAAAGAAAGATACCAATTGCCTTCACCAAATAATTCATTTTACCTAGAAGCAGCCGGGGGGGGGGGGGGGGGCGGCGGGGAGAGAAGGGGGAGGAAAGCGCTCTGCAATCACTGAACCTATTTTACACATGAAGGCCACTCTAAGGTTAAAAACAGTAAGACAAATTTGCGGCTGATTAATAATAAAGCCATTCATTTTATTCTTCAAATCTAAAGTAATTACAAGCCAGACTATGGCAAATGGATTTCGCTGAAGCTATTATTACGTCAGGAAAATCCTTTAAAGAAGAACAGTAATTTAAAAGACTAAACTGAATAATGAAGTCTCCTGAACAACAATTATTATGAGATTGATTTATTGAAAGCACATTTAATCATGCAAGAAAATGTTGGAAACTTTTGCAAAACAGTTTCGGGGAAACAGCCCCCCGCCAATGGCAGGGTAGGCCCAACACACTCATTATTGCCGCCGAGCCACAAAAAGACAGGGGAATTCATTTCAGAGGGAGCAATAAAGTATATCCGTTTCCCCGAATCCACATTTCTAGTCAATTTGCTACAGTGCAGGCTCGAGCCGTTAATGAGCTCATTAACCACTTGGGCCTCCATTTAGAAGACCTCCATCTTGGCTTCCTTGGGGGGCCGAGCGTCGGCCAGCAGGCCGTAACTCGCAAACCCCAAACAGGGTGCGTGGATCAGCTCAGCCACGCCGCATGAGGTCCCCTAGAAGTTCTCACATTGGGGGGAGGGGGGCGCTCAAAGCCCCTCTCCGTGTCGACTTGTTTCATGCCGCCTAGAATCACAGAATCACAGAGCGGGAAGGGGCCAGACAGGCCATCTAGTCCCACCCCCTGCTCAATGCAGGATCGGCCTAGAGCAGGGGTGGGCAAACTGTGGCTCGGGAGCCGCATACGGCTCTTTCACATATATTATGTGGCTCCCGGCAGGGCGGCTGGGGAAGCTAAATACCATTAGCAAACAAATATCATTGGACAAATTATTATCATTACCAATATCTGCTTTTACCCCTTTTGTTATTATTTGTGGCAGTCTCATTTAATGTTAATAAAAAGCAAATCTGCTTATTTTCCAATAAAAGCAGGTAATATGCGTTCATGTCTTGTGGCTCTCAAACATCTGATGTTTGTTCTATGCGGCTCTTACGTTAAGCAAGTTTGGCCACCCCTGTTCTAGGTGGCTCTTACGCTGAGCAAGTTTGCCCACCCCTGGCCTAGAGCATCTCT